>CM073470.1:12042500-13510000 GCA_037074535.1 Gleditsia sinensis | reverse complement strand
TCTTATTTTACTGACTCCTCGTGTCATACCATAATACTTTTAAAATGGAATTACTCTAATTACAACTTCTTTTGTAGTTAATTAATTAAATGGAATCTGACTGAAAGACCAAATGAAATTTCATGAAGCAGATATTAGAGTCGTATATATGCTGTTCCATCACGATTTCTTTATGCAAATAATAGATGTATAGTCAAAGAAATCAATGAATGTGGCAAGCCTGCAGAGAGCAGAGAGTGACTGCAACAACTGGGCTTTGACGAAAAGGGCAGAAGGAGCAGCTAATCAAAGACAACACTCTGTTGGATTTGAAGTGGACTACTCTCTGTCTTCTGAGGTGAAGCGATCGATGATGAATTTCCACCAACTCCAGTATGACATGCCCAGAGCTAGCTGCCACCACTTTCGAAGCATTTAACCATTTGCATTCTCTTGTTCAAGTATGCTCCACCAAGCAAAGTTCATCACGGCTCAAAATACCCTTAAGAAATTATCCTTTTTTGTAATTTATTATTATTTATGACATTAGTAGGGTTAATCTATATATCTTTTATATAAGTGAAAGAGGTGAACATAAAGGAAGTAAAGTATAGATAGACAAGAAAATGGATATATTATTGCTTTATTGAATTGGGCACATTCAAAATATGCATGAAAAGCTGGCAACTTGGGATGCAAAAATCCAAAAGTGCCGCAATAAAGTGGGACACATTCTCAGGGCATGTGTTTGTCCTCAACCTCCATAAAACAAGGTACCCTTCGCGTCCCATCGTATGCATGTTTTCCCACTTTTTGAAACTTCCATTTATAGCTGTCTTCTAACCCTAACAAAGGTTCCGTTTATAATTCTAATTGCCCGTGCTTCTGAAAAAGGACCGCAACGCTCCGTTTTAATCATTATATGTTGCGATCATCTCCAATATTCGGTTTTCGATTCATTATTTACTATTAAAAATACACCATTATATATGCTTGCCGACAATAAATTCAAGCACTTGACATAATATTATCTTATAATTTTACGACAAAACATAAATTTCTGTATATATCATAACGAACATAAAACATCATCATTGAAAGTTGAAACTATATATACTAGCTGGTTGAAATATTGTTACATTCAATTAAATTTGTGTCCCAAAGCATAGATAAAATCTTCTCTGATAGTACTGATATGGTAAAAGTGTAACAAAATCATATTCAATTAATTTATATTTTATAAATTATTAAAAAATTAGTATTTAATTTATTATCGATAAATAATTTTTTATTTACCAACAATCTAAAAATTATGATACATAATAAAAATAATTTAAAAAATTATTTTTATCATATGTTACGATTTGAATATTGTTGATAAACAAAAAATTATTCACTAACAATCGAGTAAATATTTGTTTATTATCAAAATAAGTGCAATCATCTGGTCAAAATTATGGTGAAACAATAAATTGGTTGAATATAAATCTTCGATCGGCTGCATTAAGTTAAACCAGCAGCATGCTGTGTTTCCAAAGTGCTTTCATAAAGTTTGTCTATATTGGGTTGTACCGGATTGCACGTTGTCTTATACATACTTAAATTCTTGGCTGCTTATGGTAGTCATATTTATGACTATTTCATGTTCGAGGATATGCAGTATGGATTTGTACGGTTCTCATTAGTTTTCTTTAACCAAGTAAACATCTTTGTGATTCAATAATATTAGTCAATGTTCTTTTAAATAATTAAAAAAAAAAGGAAACCTATCTTTTTTATATGCATTTTTCTCTTATACCTTTGAAGTGATCTATCGACTATCGTTAATTAATTTTAATTAACAATTTATATAATTATCAAACACAAATTCTACGATGTATGTTTCTTAACAAGTTAAAAAAACAACAACAATAGTTAATTAATACCGCTATTGTACTGTAAACTTCTTAAAACAAAAGTTTAAATGCACCATTTATACTATTTATATAAGTCATGTTTAGTTGATTGGAATAGAATGAGAATGAGAGATAAAATTTGAGATTTCATAATTTGATTAGATAGCATAATTATTTTATAGAATGTTCTGTTATATTAAACAATGAAAAACAAAATTTCTTTCAAAAAATTTTAGAATTTAAAATTTCATTGTTGCACTTTATTTGAATTTTTAATTTCTTTTTGTTATAAATAATTTATATTATAATAATTTAATATAATTACTAAATTTATATTTTAATATTTTAATCATGCATGATCTTTTAAATCAATTAAATATAATAAGAAATTATTATGTTTTACCATAAAAATGGATGAAGTGATAAATTCAAATTTTTTTTAAATGAATTTAATTCATATTAAAATTTAAAAAATTATAATTTAAAGTTTAAAGATAATTTAATCTTTTACTTACATGGTCTTTTAATTCTTTCAATTTATTCTCATACCAAATAATAAAATATTATATTATTTCAATTCTTTTAATCACATATCACAAAAATAATATATTTTCATTTTAATTTTCTTTTTTTTTTACTAAAATTCAAGTCACTCAATCAAATGAGTACGAGCACATAGGTGT
Organism: Gleditsia sinensis; assembly: GCA_037074535.1. Taxonomy (NCBI): domain Eukaryota; kingdom Viridiplantae; phylum Streptophyta; class Magnoliopsida; order Fabales; family Fabaceae; genus Gleditsia; species Gleditsia sinensis. The sequence goes on along the minus strand of CM073470.1, from coordinate 13,507,443 downwards.
GAAAAGCCAATAACAATTCATTGAATAAGTATAATTCTGTCTTGGAGGCAAACAAAAAAAGTTGCAAAAATCGAAGATTTTAAAATATGTTTAATTTTATTTTGATCACACTAGCTAACACAGTTGTAGATTTACTCACATCCTTCACTGATTACACTGCTCTTTTTCTTTTCTTTTCTTTTTTTAATATGTACGGAAGGCTTGATTGATACGTATCTTAAAAAAAGTGTTTGATGAAAATTGACAAACGATATGAGCTAGGCATGGATCTGATTTAAAAAATAAGATGAGATTGACCTATAAGTGTTCTTAAATAAATAAATAAATAAAATTAGTGCAATTTATAGTTAAAAATAAGTTTTCAAGGAGTCATTTAAGTTTAGAAAAACTATTAATTGATTTAAAAGGTATCTAGCCCCAATGAATTAGAATGCATAGATTTCACATGCATATCCCATATACTACCTGTGCTTAATAGAGAAAAATCAAAACATAGATAAATAGGATATAAGCATTTTTTCCTGGATTTAAAAAGGAATAAAGATAAGTAAACTGCGCCATGATCATATTTACGGGAAATTATAATTTATATGATGTAGTGGTTGGTTATTTAAATCCAAGTTCTCTTAACGAATATCCAGCCGCGGAAACCAGTGATCAATCTTCTTAATTAATTAGAAAACTCAACTTCATATAGATAGATATGAAACACCATCTTTGCTCCCAAAACAAACAAACAAAATTTGTTTGACTATATAATGCCCATTTTTTGTTGTTATTATAAAAAGAGAAGAAAAAAATATATTGATTTCCTTAATTTCCATCAATCCAAGACTTCGATATTGGAGGGGATTAAATATTGAATTTACGTACGGCAATGGGAATATGAGCAATAATGCAATATTAGGCTGAAGTTAAAATGGTGAGGAGAAATTAACACTAACGGAAACAGAAAATTTTTATTCCCATCGCAAGAGTTAGTTACGTGATTGGATCCCAAGCAGGGACAAAGGTACATACATTCCAGATTCCCTCATTCATTCAATGTCAATGGAAACCCGAATTCTCAGAAAACGTGGAGGACACATACTCTCTCACTTCCTTCGCGATCACATCTCTCATTACATCCCAAAACCCCGCCGGCACACTCTCCGAAGCTGGCCGATCATTGCTGCCACCATTCCCCGGCGGCGCCAGAGTCAGTGCGGTCAATGGGTCATTTTCCCATCCCATGCACGGCTGCACGGATCTCGAAGAGCCGATCCTCTCGTTCGAAACAACTCCTCCATCCACCCGCTGTCGCCTCCCCCTTCTCTTCAGCGTGGAATTCCAGTGGTTCTTTACTGCATTATCGGTCCGACCCTGGAGCAGCCGGGCGATGGTGGCCCACCTGTTACCGTACTGGGCATGGGCGGCTAAGATAGTCTCGTCCTCTTCCGGAGAAAATGGGCGATGCTCCACGCTGGGGCTCAGCTGGTTACACCATCTTAGCCGGCACGACTTGCCAGACCTGCCCGTTATGTAACGACTTATCAAGGACCAGTTCCGGGGCCCGTATTTTTCCACGAGGCGGGTCAAAATCTGGTCTTCTTCAGCACTCCACGGACCTTTGATTCTGTCGGGTTTGTTAGAATTCCTTGGAGGCTTGCTCGATAAGGAAGACCCAGAAGAGAAAGAGCCGGAGGAAGAAGTGGAAGATGAACATCTGTTGATTGCTTCCATTCAGGAAGACTGAGTTGGAGGGCGGTCTTTGGTGGACGAAAGCTAGAAGGGGTCCCGGGTTGGGGTAGTATTAAGGCAAAGGCAATGGCAAAGAGAAAATGGTTGGGTTAGAAATATATATAATACACGCACGAGTTAAGGTTAGGGAAGGAGAGTGGTGAGCGGGTTATGGTGCGTGCGCCAGGTTATTTCCACGAAACTGGCTTCTGGATAGTGGGTGGGTGTGGCTTGTAACTTGTAACTATATATTATATACTATATACTGTGCTTTGCTTTCCTTTGTATGGTTGGTGCTAGCAAGCTTGCTGGCACTGCCTCGTCCGGCCTTGTCTTCTTCATTCTTTCTCTGACCATTTTGTCCTCTTTGAAAGCAAACCACTCTCCCCCATTTTATTCTTAATTGCATATAGCTTAACTTTATTTTTTTCTTTCATTTTATCTTACTACTTTAGTATTTTACACTAAAATCTTAGAGTGATTCAGTTACAGTCAAAGTTATAAATAGCATAACATAGATCGATCATAGGATTAGTCATGCAATGAATTAACTGTCGCAGTAACTTTGGAGTTGATTAATTAGTATAGGTAAGAGGGGCGAAGGAATTATAGTAAGAGAGAGAGAGAGTAATAAACAAAATGGTTAATGGGAGTGGTAATAAGGGAATTAGCTAATGGAAGCGTTTAAAACATGACAGTAAAAGCCGAGCTGTTGAACAATAACAAATGACGAAAGGTTTTAGATAGGGAGGAAGTGGGGCCCAAAATTTTTTGATTACTTTTGCAGCACATACAGCTGTAACTCCCAAATCTATTACTATTAAGTTTCAATGGCATGAAAGAGAATGGCAAGTCTGTTTTCAAATGTCGAAAGAAAAAAATGCCATTCTTAAAATAAGCACAAGCAGCAGCTCCTATATGACTTCAACCTCCCCCATTCCACGTAGAAAGGCCCCACTTCCAGCCTGTAAGAATCTCACGTGATTCTACTACAACCCCTTTGACTTTCTGGCTGTAATCTACCCATAACTCTGGGCCCCACACCCTCCCCTATTCACATTTCTCGTTCCTTCTAAGTTTCTTTATTGTCTTTTCATTTTAAATTTGTCGTAATCAAAGCGTCTCCGTTTCTCTCCCGTTTCGTCTATGCTCGGCCAACGACTGACTCACGAACAGAAGTGATAGATGCACGCGCTTGAAATGGAAGTAAATGAATGCAGGGTAGCCGCCCACGTGGCTTAATTAATTGTCATTTGGAGGGTTGTGGTAGAACTGTGTTTACCTTTGGGGAGAAGCAGTTGGGCAGTTGATGCAACAGCTGGCGGCAAATCGTAACGCACCGACTTGGTTTATTTGGTCTTACAGGAGGAGCCAAACAGACTCGCTGCGGACTCAGACCCTAGATAATAATTGAGTACAGGGCTGATGCTTGGTGGGGTCCGCGATCAGGACCATGATATATATTTTTATTACCTCAGGAACTTGGAGATCAATGGTTGCAATTAGTGGGGCCCACGGTGCCCCCTTCCTACCCTTTTGCCGGTCGGGTTGGTCCCACTCCATTCAATTCGGCCTGATATTTTTCGTGTGTGCTTTGTTGTTTGGTTTGTGTTGTGCCACTTGCTCATTCTCATTCTCTCTGGCTCTCCCCGCTATTATTTCTCACTGGGATAATGTACGGTCGAATCAAAACCATATCTTCCTAGTTCCCAAACCCTCGGCCACCATCAATGCTTGCTGCCGGTATGGCTATCCCTTATTTGTCACTCCAAATTCAATTCTATTTTACGGAGAGAGTGCTGGTTAGTTATATCCCAAAACACGAGGGTTCTGGTATATGCTCAAACGGTTGACTGAGTAGAAATCATCAAGTGTGAAGACGTGAGAAAGTAAATGGATCAAATTTATCAACAATAGGCAGTTTTAAGAATATTTTAGTCAACTCTAAATTTGATCTTGCCACTTGTCCAAGTCTTGTGACGAGTTAACGGAAATTAATAAGGATAATATAATTTCATCAAGCTTTTCTAGGTTGATGTATATTATATTGAAATAAAAATAAAAATAAAAATAATATGTATGGGTAAAAAAAGAAAAGAAAAAAAGAGATAGAAATGAAAGGAAAGAGGAACATGCCGAGAGAGAACCCACGACGGTGCACTACTGCACTGATATCAATCTGCTAGGCCTGTTAGGAAGCCTAGGAAATAGGAACAACGGCTGATTGTTGTCAGGAGTGATCGAGTATGGGCTCCTGGATCGTCCAATGGGCCAACTATGGGGACATACTCTACTTTATCTGATTTATTCTACTGCAAAAAACCTGGATCCCCTTTCTAAGCCCAGGGGCCCAACAAAATGGAAATTTTATTTTTTATACATCGAAGAAAAAAGCAAATATTTTAGGGTGCCCGTCATTGCAGATGAGATATAATTATATTGTTTATATAATAACATTTATTTATAGAATATTTATATAATATTTACTGATAATTGATTTCTTATATTAATTTTTCTATAAATTCAATCTCCAAACAAATTTCTTGTTAATATATTTTCCAAATTCGCCTGTTCGCTCTCTCTATTTCTATTTTTTGTTAAAAAAAAAAAACAAATTATTTTGAGGACGCTGTTAGAATCTCTTTGCCAGTTTGGCTTGTCTCCACTCAGAATATTTTGAATCAAATTTAACGAACAATGGGTAAAAGGGAAGAGAGGAAAAAGGTGACTGGACCAGTGATCACATGATATAATTTTTTTTTATTTATAAAAAAGTAACAATTGTGATTTATTCATGAAATAAGTACTAAAGTTAGTAATAGAATATAACTGACAGATAAAATAAATTTAAAAAAACTTAATTCTATAATTTTTAAATATATAAAAATTAGATACTATAATTATTTTATAAATACTAAGCTATCAAATAATACAACTTAATATATTATATATACAATTAATATAACAAAAAAATTTAAAATATAAAGATATATCAACAAAAATATAACATATCTTTTATTATTACTATTAGATATACTAACAGTAAAATTAAAATTTCTATCAATACTATATCAAATATTGATATATGTCAAAGTTAATTAATTTTGTTAATGTTTCTAATACTGTTTTGTTACTTGTTAATATTTGATATAGTGCACCACCCATACATTTAATAATAATTTTATTTTTTTCAATTTTTTTCAACAAAGATGTAAGCATAAAATTCTTGATTTGCATTTCTTCTAACCAAATGAGAGCATATAGATCTAAATATGCATAAACTTAAAGCTACCAACCTCTTTAGAAATAAAAAAGAAGAAAATTTTCTTAATAGAAATAAAAGGAAAAAAAAAATTCCCCCCAGAGAAAGGCGGACCAAAAAGCAGAAAAGAATTGAGTTGAGAAAAAGTTTCTGGCAGAAACATTCATGTTAAAAAGAAAAATTAAACATCCACGAAGCATCTGCAGCTGCAATTAGCAGGGTTGAGTTAGCTTCAAATGCAAGTCAAGAAGAAAGCAACCCACAGAAGGCCAGTTTGGATGATGAATTTGTCCTCCAATAAGCAAATGCATGCAAAAAGGGGGGAAAAGTTGCAAAATTGGAGAGAATGATTCATTTAACATTGGCACCACTTGGCTTACAATACAATGGAAAGGGGTAAATGATTAAGGAATCTAGTGAGCTCTAACAAAGAAAATACTAAGCTCTGGGCCTTGGGCGCCATCTGGGTTTATCATGTGGAAAGATTCGGAGTCCTTGGAACCAATGACCCTCTCAAATCTGGCCCTCATATACGTCAATTCCCCATAGGCAGTTTCCTTCTCATGATCAGACGGGCTTGGAAGAACACCTGCTCCCATTGACACTCCTCTCAAATGCTGCATAACATGCAGTTCATCGTCGCTCATCTGCTTCCTCCTTATAGAGTACCCAACTTTTCTGCCATTGCAATACACTGCCCACACAAACTCTTCCAATAACTTCTTCTTAGGGGTCTTGGTCTCGCTCTCTAACGCAATTCTCACTATGTCGGACGCCATTTCTTTGTTCAAAGCACTGGTATGCATTGGTAGCTCTATAAAGAAGATTGGCATGCAATGGGGATCCTCTTGTATGGCCAGACTCACTCTCCCTTTGCGGTAACCAAAGATTGTGCCTGCAGTGGCATTGTCCTTCAGCATAGGCTTACGAGGTCTTCCCAATAGTGCCACCATTTTGCACCCTGAGGTCAGCATGGGAAAGAGCTTGAACATTTTTAAGAGGCCACCGGTGGAGAACTTGTTGCGCTTCTCCCCCGACCTATGGCGGAGCAGAGATTCTATCACTGGGTTTTCCATGGGGTAGCAGGGGCTAGAATGCACAGATGGCATTATGGAATACTACATCCGCTCACAAATTGGAGGGGTACATATAGATAGTTGATCACTTCATTTGGGTTGTGTCCTGGAATCCATGTAGTGGGGAGTGTGACAGACCCTCTCGAGTTGCTTTAAGCCAAGGTAAAACTGAGATTAAAGGTTGAAGTGACCAAGTTTGTGAAATTGATGGGGGCTTGAATGTGATAAGGTAAGGGGAGGGTGGACCACAGGTTGTGGGGTTAGTGAGGAAGAAAAAAGGATTATAGTTTGTTGAATTGGCATGTGCCTCAACATCACTCGCTTTATGCTTTTCCAAACCCCATCTCAAAACCATCACTAATTATTGAGATGCAGCTCATCCTTCTCCTAGCATTTCTGCTTTCTGAACATGAAAATTAGCTTTTGCTTCTAAGTGACTCTCTCTTTCCAGTGGCTCCTTTTTAATGTGTCAGACCATAGGTCATTCTCAGAGAAGGTGTGTTAGGCCGTAGAAATTATCAACATGGCCAGTTGTACTATAAGCGGGACTCTTTCCTTCCTTTTCTCCTTCTTCCTTTGTCCTATTATTTCAATTTCAAACTAATGTTTTTTTCATCTACCCCATTCTACGCCTCCAACTTATTGGGCGAAATACACTACTTTACATTTTTTTTCTTCTTATAATTGCAGAGTGAATGTTTCTTCCCACATATAACTCTTCATATCACCATCCTTTAAACTCAAATGTGGCACGAGAAATTTTAGGCCAAAAAATTAGTAAAAAAAGAAAAGAAAGGAAATTGAATTGGCGCATGCTTAACAATAATGTCCAAAACAAAGGGGGGTGGGGGTTAATTTAAGCGTCCAAAGTGGGAGACCTTTCACGCGACTTACGAAAAAGAAAGGTGCAGTGTCGGCATTAGCATGGTACCATGAAAGGTTGATGACAAGTATTGAAAATAAAGTTCCTTTGCGGATGTTACATAGCAGTCTGATTTGAACATTCCTAATTTTTGTGCCACTCGCATTCTTCTCTTTTTTTGTCAGCTTCGATTTCTGCTCATCATACTTTGAGGTGTCGGCCAAGTTTACTGCATATAGTTGTGGTTGATTCTCTAGTTTTAATTACAATAAGCGGGTCACGGTTCGTTTGAGGGGGATTATAGACTTCAAACCCAGCCAGCAAAAGTAGAACTAAAAATGAAATTGCATATTGGAAAGAGGGAATCACTGTGCTTGATTAGACCAGCAGGCAGAAGGGCTATAAAGATGAAAATAAAATGGTGAATTTGATATGTTTTGAAGTGGCAGAACACCAGAGCAGTGACTGATAAGTGATTACCACCCACTTTTTTATTATGTCCTCAATCAGCCCAAATAGTGCGTTTCTCGTTTTTATGTCTGATTTTGCTTCCAAGTGAAACATCAATTTAGGCTAAACTTTGACATTATATATGATCAGAATGGGAGTTTGGAATCAATGAATTATCCTAATATCAATGATTCTCAGATCAAAGTCTGCCTTGTCTTTGCCTTTAAATTATTGGTGTCGTGATGGGATCGCTGATTTTACTCGACCTTTAATGTGACAGATTGAACTGCTCTTTCTGGAGAAAGCGAGAAACTTATATCTTAGCAGATAAAGATGGATGTCAGGTTTGACAAAATTTGCTTGAAACACAATCAAAAAAATGTCATTGGATAATGAATGGAAAACACGTTTACTTTATAAAAGCTTTCTGTGATGTACGTGACAATTGAGTAGTGGTAATAGAATATATCTTTCAGTTCTTGGAAGAGCGCTAACCACGTAGTTTGTTTCTTTTTAATGATGCTCCTACCTCAAAAATGGCCATGCTAACTGAATTACTGCTTTATTTCCTTTTGAAACTAAATTATCGCGAACCCAGTAAAAGGTGGCAGAGTTATCGTCTTTCTCTATATGGTATGTAGTTTAAGCCATTCTCGTTCATATGGGAATTCATTTCTGTATATGGATAGGACAAGGCAAAGTTATCATACACTGTGTAATTACCCTGAATCTCTTACAAATTGCATATTTCTTTGGCAACCTATTGGCTTCAGGGATATGCAATTTATTTTCCTCTGATCCATCTGGGTTGGATTGTCTTGGAGCTGTATCATAAAGATAAGCGACACGTATAAAGTAGATAGGTATCTTTCCTAGAAACCATGTGGATTTGCATTTATTAAAGCTATCAGGTTTCGGTGTAACGTCTTCAATCAACAGTGGTTTTGATTGGATGGCGAAATTGAGGAAAAAGTTTGAGGTAATGGAAATTCAAATGAAAATATTCAGGTTTGAGTTGGTTGACAACAGGTAGTAAATCCTAACCCCACAAAAAGAGTTACGACATACAAATTTCAGGGGATTCCTAGATAATAACTCTATATTATATATTAAATATACTTATTTTTTTTAATATAGACAAAACCTTTATAATTTGTATTATACACAAACATTTTTTATGTTTTAATTAAATATCCTTACCTCTTTTATTTTTAAATTAAATTTTAAATTTAAAGCTCCAATTGAATTTTTTAACATTTTGGTTTGGATTTAAATTTTTTTGGGAAAAGTATAACATTAATATCAAAATCAACTTAAATTCAATTTCGTTTGAATAATGTATTTTTTTAAAAAGTGATATATATATATATCACTTTTTACTATTAAAAAACACATAATTTAGTGGCTTTTGAGGTGTGTTGAAAATATGTATTATTTTAAAAAATATTAATTTTTTTTCTTTTTAAAAATTTTAAATTTATTTTTGGAAAAATAAATAGTATTTTTATCCCTTTGGTAAACAGTTTTTGAACCGAGGTCAACATGTTTAAATTTAATTTAGGTTTCAAATTTAAAGTTTTTTTTTAGTTGCACAAACTAATTAATCTAGAATCAAATTTGTCTGTAATATTTTGATTATTAAGCATGTATTAAGTATCATATTAAAAAGAACTAAATGATAATATTTTATAAAAAATGTCTATGTATATTTTTAAAATAGAGAGATGTAAGTGTATTTAATGTAAAACACAATAAAAATATGTATGTATTTTTAAAAATAAAGGAGATATAAATGTATTTAATATAGAACACACAAAAAACTGTATATATTTTTAAAAAATAGAGAGAGATAAATATATTTAATACAAGTCATAGTCATATATAAGGAGTCAAAATATTTTATTATAATACTAAGGTCTTATTTGCTGTGTCGTATATGATTACGTTGGATAGGATAATAATCGTTGGATAGTAAAAAATATCGTTTTGGTTCTAATAGGGAATCCTCAACCCTAGCACTGCATCTCTCTCTCAAAGCACTTCCGCCGCTGCAGCTGCTTGGGGAGGTTCCTGCCATTGGCTGGCAGCTTCCTGCCCCCTCTTTAACATTTCTATTTTTTTTTTTTTATGATTATCTTGTTGTCTCTTTCGATTAAGAAAATTGTTTTTTTTTTATATTAGGATGTCTTTTTCTTCTTTTAAATTTTTTTTATAGATAATTTTTTTTTATTTTGATATAAATTATCCAATACTTACCAATTTTAAAAAAATTATATATTTTTTGTTATAAATTTATATATTTAAAGGTGGAAAGAATTTTTAACATTAAAAATCATAATATTTAAAAAAATTAAAAATTAGAAGACGTGTTGTTCTTTAATATAAATTTTTATTTATTATTTAAAAGTGTAGATTAATTTATAATTTTTATTTTATTTTATCTTGTTAAGATTTTTATAAATTTAAAATTTGATGTGAGTATGATAAATATTATGATATTTAATTTGTCAAAAAAAATATATTCATTGAATAGTATATAATAAATTATCAACCCAATAAATTTTTATATTATTATATATTTGTTACTTCAATGTATAATATCATAATTTTATCATGTCTTTTATGAACAATTAATAAGATAAAAATAATAATATTTTAATAAAAACACTCTTATGTAAAAAAAAATTATTAAATTAACTAATAATTATTTTTTGAATAAAATTGTGACAAATTAGAGTTTAAAATTTGGAGAATAAAATTTTATAATTTAAAAATTAAATATTAAATTTTTAGAATTTGAGCTATTGAATTTTTATATTTAAAATTTAAAATTTAAGGTTTGAGATTTATAATTAAAAATTTTATAATTTTAATAATTCAGATTTAAAATTTAGAATTTTAAAATTGTAGATTTAAGATTTAAAATTTAAAATTTTGATTTTTAAGATTTAAGAATTTGAGATTATAATATTTAAAACTGAAAGTTTGATATTTTAAAATTTAAAATTTAATATTTTAAATTTTGATATTTAAATTTTAAAAAATATTTAAATTTAAGAATAAATATAAATTTTTTTTGACTATTTTTTATAATATCTCTTATTTAATTTTTTTTTATCATGTACAAAATTAATTTAATTAAAAAATATTATAAAACACGGAGTTATTTCAAATAAAGTTTTAAAATGAATTATATGAATTTAGACTAAAACGAAATGTCAGAGTAAACTGGTTGGGTGCATCCCGTTGGAGGCCTCGTATAGAAAAGGTCACTTTAGTTACGGAAAAAAAAAAAGAAGCCTGTCGTCTTGCATTCGGGTCTCCCGTGTCTCTCTGATTTTGGGCTTTAGCCCATCTAGTATTTATTTGCGGCCTTGGCCTTTGTCCAAAAAAAAAAGAGCTAGGAAATGTCTTGTCCAAAAAAAATATATCAGGAAACGTCACCTGATCTAGGAGGACAACTTCCAAACCCTGTGATCTTGAGTTCGGTAGATTCATTTATTGGCAATAGCATTCGTGCAAAAATTTGGTTCTCTGTAGGTATGCATTGGCTAGACTCCCCCAGATTTGAAAAGAAGCTCCCCCAGTCTGCCTTCGAACTTGATATCGGTTTTTAGAGGAGCTTTTCTCTGGAACTGATCAACTTGAACTCTGGCACAAACAGCCTCACCCTTCTTATACATGAAGTCCCATGCAAGATTTAAACCAATGGACAGCCCCCACAATTCAGCTTTTCACGAGAAGCACCAGCCAAGCTTTCGCAAAAATCCCCTGCGGCCATTGTCGTCGCGTAGCACCCGTCCACACCCGGCCGGCTAGACTGGTTCCCTTAACCGCACCGTCGCAACTGAGTTTCATCTCTAATTACGACTTAATCACTTTTTTATTCATGTGACTACTGAAAATAAATTAATTCATAATAATTTATCTCTATACATTTAATATTATCTAATTACCAGTTTGTGTCGTCTTACGCGAGCTGGTAATTATGTCATTCGCAATATTGATTTTTAATGGCACCCTTGGCATTAGCCATACGCGGAGGTCTATACTCAGAAGTTCCACCATTTCAGTAGAAGACTTTTCGCGGCTATCTGGACGAAAACTCAGGGTCAGCATCAAAGCTGGAAGGGAATGGCTTCCACAGCAACCTCAGCGCGCAACAAGGATGTTGCGGAAGTAGCAACACAGCAAGAAAAAATTTCTGCTCCCTACGGCTCTTGGAAGTCCCCGCTCACTCCTGATATTGTCTCTGGCGCCTCCAAGAGACTCGGAGGCACCGCCGTTGACGGTCATGGCCGCCTCATCTGGCTGGAATCACGTCCTACTGAGTCAGGGTATGCGTATTATATGATGTTCTGTTTCTATATGATTTGTTCATATAAACCTCGCAAACACTAACTTCTTTATCTTTAGCTATCGAGTGTTTGAAGTTATCAAAATAAATTAATTTCGTTATTGTGTTTCAGACGAGTGGTCCTTGTTAGAGAGCCGGAAAAACCAGGAGATGAGCCCGTCGATCTCACCCCTAAAGAGTTCGGAGTGCGAACAGTGGCCCAGGAGTATGGAGGTGGTGACTTCAGTGTTTCAGGGGATATTGTTATTTTCGCAAATTACAAGGATCAGAGACTGTACAAGCAATCGATAAGTTCTCAAGGCAAGCTTCATCATTCTCCCATTCTTCAAAGGCGTGTTATGCTATTTTTTTTTTAAAATAAAAAAAATTGTTGGAACAAAATTTATTGGTGTCAAATGATATTTGTGTCCCTTTTGAGTTTTGACCTCTTGTGTAGTCTTATATTAGTTTCATCTCATCAGTGCGTTCTGTTTGCTTTCTAATCCACTTTAGTTAACTTATGTCGGGCTTGCAAATAAAAATAGGTCTGTGGATCTTGATTTGATGTTCTCAAAAGTGCATGTGAATTATGTTGGTTTTTGGGAATTTAGTCCCACATCGAAAGTTTGTTGAATTTGGGAAGGGTCCTTAGCCTATAAAAGGAACCCTCCCCCTTAGTAAACTTCACACCAAACTTGATAGCCTTCTAGTATTTCTAAAGGCTTAGTTTGTTTTCTCTCCTTTGTATTTTTCTCTGAAGAATATATTTGTAGTGGTGTCCGGGGACGTAGGCACAATTGGCCGAATTTATTTCTGGTTTAGCTTGAAACAAATAAAGAAGAAAACCAAATCACTCAATTGATAAGCCTAGGGCGCCACAATTAAGCTGATTTGGACTGATTTCACCACACTCAAGAATTAGAGGGATGTGAGTGATAAGAAATCAGAAGTTTCTCGCCACTAACCTAAGTTAGATAAGAGAAGCTGTATTTTCAAGAAACACACTTGAACAATACTGAAAATTCGAAATGCTCATTCCATTCCCTGATCTTGTGTGATACATCCTATATATAAAGGAGCAGCACCTAGAAAATACAAGAATTAAATGCTAAATGGCAGAAAGTCTATGCTTTCTGCCATTTACAAGGAAAAGTCCTAAAAACGTACATAGATGACAACAAGTCTAAGAGTAGCAATAAATGCTAGTGACTAAAAGTCTAAGAGCAATAAATGCAAGGCTGCACCTAGGAAATACAAGAAATAAATGCTAGATGGCAGAAAGTCTATGCATTCTGCCATTTACAAGAAAAAAACGTACATATGACTTCATGGCACATAATCACCTACCACACACTAGTAATTATTCAAATTCAGAGGAAATTAAAAGGATATTCAGATGTATAGCCTCTTGACTACATTTCTTCAAGTGTCTTCAATTTTCAGCAAGGTAACTAGGTTCATTCCAAGCCTCTTAGCTCTTGCACGAGTTAAAGGCCCAATTGAAGGTATTTTCTTGTCATAACTTGAAATGTGGTATTCCATGATCACCTCATCCTCCCCTGGTTGAGAAGGATTTGCCCTCAAATCCAAATCTTCTTCATCTTGCAAATAAGGAGAAATATCTCTGACATTGAAGGTAGTTGAAACTCCATAATCACCAGGCAACTCTATTTTGTATGCATTGTCATTTACCTTTGCTAAGACTCGAAATGGACCATCTGCCCTGGGCATTAATTTGGACTTCCTTTTGTTTGGAAACCGCTCTTTTCGAAGATGGATCCATACTAAATCTCCAGGGTTGAATTGCACAAATTTTCTCCCTTTATTTGCAGCCTTCTCATAGATTGAGGTCTTCTTCTCAATTTGCATTTTAACATTTTCGTGCAATTTCTTGATCATCTCAGCCTTCTGTTTTCCATCCAAACATTCTCGAGCATCAAGTGGCAGTGGTGCTAAGTCAAGTGGGGTTAATGGATTGAATCCATAAACCACTTCAAAAGGAGAACGTTTAGTAGCACTATGCACATTTCTGTTATAGGCAAATTCAACATATGCCAAACATTCATCCCAATTCTTCAAATTTTTACTAATGACAGTTCTGAGCAAAGTAGAGAGTGTACGGTTTACCACTTCTGTTTGTCCATCAGTTTGTGGGTGACAGGCAGTGCTAAAAAGCAATCTTGTGCCTAATTTTCGCCATAAGGTCTTCCAAAAGTAACTAAGAAATTTTGAGTCACGGTCTGAAACAATGCTCTTTGGAATGCCATGGAGTCGAACAATCTCCTTGAAAAACAGATTGGTAATACAATTGTTGGAACAGCTGCAGTTGCAACTCTTGATGATGAAAGGTCAGATGCAACTAAGTTGTGGCACATGCGATTAGGGCATGCAGGTGAAAAATCCTTGCAAATTCTGGCGAAACAAGGATTATTGAAAGATGTGAAAACCTGTAAGCTGGACTTCTGCGAGCATTGCGTGATGGGAAAGCAGAAGAGGGTGAAATTTGGCACTGCAATCCATGATACTAAAGGTATTCTGGATTATGTTCACTCTGATGTGTGGGGTCCTTCCAAGACAGCTTCCTTGGGAGGAAAACATTATTATGTTACATTTGTTGATGACTTCTCTCGAAGAGTGTGGGTGTACACTATGAAGTCAAAGGATGAAGTGTTAGATTGTTTCCTTAAGTGAAAAAAGATGATTGAAACTCAGACTGGCAAAAAGATCAAACGGCTTAGAACAGACAATGGAGGTGAATATCGAAGTGATCCGTTTGATAAAATTTGTCAAGATGAAAGTATTGTGAGACATTTCACAGTTAGATATACACCACAACAGAATGGGGTGGCTGAACGCATGAACCGGACATTGCTGGAGAAAGTTCGGTGTATGCTGTCCAATGCTGGGTTGGGCAGACAATTTTGGGCTGAGGCTGTGAGATATGCAAGCCATCTGGTTAACCGTTTACCATCAACTGCAATTGGTGGTAAAACTCCTTTGGAGATTTGGTCTGGAAAATCTGTTACTGATTATGATTCTTTACATGTATTTGGTTCCGCTGCATATTATCATGTGAAGGAATCGAAGTTGGATCCGAGAGCCAAGAAGGCGCTCTTTATGGGGATCACTACTGGTGTTAAAGGATACCGCCTCTGGTGTCTTGAGACCAAGAAGATAATCGTTAGCAGAGATGTCACCTTTGATGAATCTGCCATGTTGAAGAAGGTTGATATTCAACAGATCAATAGTACTCCGCAGCAGGTGGAGTTTGAAAGGAGAATAGACCCAGTTATGTACAAAGAAGGAGAAACTCCTTTGGCAGAAGAGGAGTCAAATGAAGAAGAGGTTCAAACCCAAGAATCTCACCAGCAAGAAGAACCAATTGCATTAAGGAAGCCACAACGGGTAAGACACAAACCTGGCTCTGATACCAATAGAAGAGTCAAAAGGCTACAAAGTTTGGTCAATATGTAGTTGGATATTGTGATTCCGACTATGCTGGTGATTTGGACAAACGAAGATCAACTACCGGTTATGTGTTTACACTTGCAAAGGCACCGGTTAGTTGGAAGTCAACTTTGCAGTCAACAGTTGCTTTGTCTACAACAGAGGCAGAGTATATGGCTGTTACAGAGGCTGTTAAGGAGGCTATTTGGCTTCAAGGATTGCTGAAGGACTTGGGAGTTGGTCAGAAGCACGTCAAAGTGCATTGTGACAGTCAGAGTGCTATTTGTTTAGCAAAGAACCAAGTCTATCACGCACGCACGAAGCATATAGATGTTCGATACCATTTTGTAAGGGAGATTCTGGAAGAAGGTGAAATACTACTTCAGAAGATCCAGACAGCTGAAAATCCTGCAGATATGATGACCAAGATAGTGACATCGATCAAGTTTCAACATTGTATGGACTTGATCAATATTGTGAAGATTGCAGATAGATAGCACCGTAGGTGCTTTTGAAGACACTACTAGAGATAGTATTACTGTGAGAGAAAGTTTTGTAACTTTTGGGACTTTATTCCCAAGGTGGAGATTTGTTGGTTTTTGGGAATTTAGTCCCACATCGGAAGTTTGTTGAATTTGGGAAAGGTCCTTAGCCTATAAAAGGAACCCTCCCCCTTAGTAAACTTCACACCAAACTTGATAGCCTTCTAGTATTTCTAAAGGCTTAGTTTGTTTTCTCTCCTTTGTATTTTTCTCTGAAGAATATATTTGTAGTGGTGTCCGGGGACGTAGGCACAATTGGCCGAACCTCGTCAAATCCTAGTATTCTCTTTATTTGCTTTTCTACTCTTTATTTATCATTCTTAGCCATTGTTAAATTTGCTATTGGTGGAAAAATAGCTCAATTTCCATAACAAATTAGTAGTCTACAAAAATTCTGAGGAAGGATTATAAATAGACAGTCACACATGTCAGGTTCACTTTTCAAAGGGAACAAACTCCAACATGTCCACATAATTATTCATGATTGGCTTGGTCTGCATAAGAATTTGTCATAATCTAGTTAATGCTGATGTGGTTCGGCCCTAGCAGATGAGCCTCCCGTCCCCCTCACTCCAGATTACGGTGGACCAGTAGTCAGCTATGCTGATGGAATGTTGGATGCACGCTTTAACCGTTATATTAGTGTACGAGAAGGTAAGCTAGAACAGAAAAACTTTTTGTTAGAATGTTCCCACAACATTAACCCCTCTAAATCATTCAATTATTTGGTAATAATTGTATGGTGTTCTCTGTAGATCGTCGGGAGAGCAATCTAAATCCAACCACAACAATCGTATCAATAGCTTTTGGCAGCAAGGATATTCAAGGTAGGTATTTCCCTCTTACTTGTGCATCTAAACTCTAAACTGTGGAGGTGTTGAGTGAATACTGCCAAAAAGTATTCCATTATAATGTTTAAAGGTTTTCTAAAGTTTTCTAGTTGCTGTATGATGTTTCTTTTCATTATCTGATGAGGATTTTGTTGATTGTCTGACTACGTTGTGTGGCATTCAGAACCAGTAGTATTAGTTGGCGGAAGTGACTTCTATGCTTTCCCACGTCTAGATAAAAAAAGAGAACGAATAGCATGGATTCAGTGGAATCACCCTAACATGCCATGGGATAAATCAGAACTCTGGGTTGGCTATATTTCTGAAAATGGGTGAGCTGAACTATATATTTCAGTTGTAATAATTTAGTTTGTTTACCAGTTGGTTCTCTCTGTTGGAAATTTAAAATGATGATGAAACGTTCTTTCTTTGTGTAGTTCCATTTCTTAATTGTGCTTTGTTTATTCATAAAGATAAGTCTATGTTATATATCTTTTAAAATTAATTGCTGAGAATTTTACAGATATTTGATTCTTCTCTGAACCATACAACAAAACACGCAAGTCTAAAATTTTGTTAATTAAGTTACATCATGTTTTGCTACCTCTTTTCATAAAATTCAAAAAAAGAAAAGTGATTACTTGATTTATGTCCACTCCTCAGACCTTAACTATTATGCTTGCATGAGGGAGGGGGGTTTAGGCAAGTTCAAAAATTGGTTTATAATTGTTAAATTAAAACTGTTTTTTTAATCTTTATATGATTTGGTTTCAAATAATCCTTTGTTTGTCTAAAGTTTAATTTTAAACTTGTTTAATATCAAATAATATTTAAAATATATATTGGTACATCATTTTTCAAAATTTTGAGTACAGTAGAAAGAGAGAGGTGAGAGAAATATGGAAACTTCTGATTGAAATAAAAACTGATAACATTAAAACCAAGTTTGTGTAGGATCTGTTTTGATCCAGTTGACTTAAAAACTAATCATATAAGAACTGGTCTATCAAACTTGAGTTCTTGACTATACTATACTTATTTATGTGTTTGACAGGCTTATGGATGAATTGTGTTTTCATAGAAAGGTTTTCTTTGCTCATCTTCCCTTTCTGTTTGCCTGCTTTCCTATTGTGCATCTATTTTCAAATTCTGTGTGATAGTTGGAGATGCAGTTTCTTTTTCTATGTATGTCATGTTTCAATTAGAAGTTTAGTAATCTTATGCTTCCATGCAGTGAGATCTACAAGCGCAGCTGCATTGCTGGGTGTGATCCTTCACTTGTGGAGTCTGTAACTGAACCCAAGTGGTCCCCTGATGGTACAGAAACTTGACTTATTGACAGAAGTAATCAAGCATGTAATTATGTTGGTTAAAAAAAATATTTTGTTAACATCATCAAGGCATGATCCATTTGCCCTCCAAACCCTCTTTTGTCATCCGCGGTGGGCCGTGGGTGCAAGATCCTCAATCTAGGTCAAGTTATAATCCCTTATGTTCTGCTGGGTTAGGTTCCTTTCCCCCACACTTTTAGTGCATAACTGCATGCCATTATTTCAAGAGTTGTGTGTTACTTTCAATGAATGGTATTGATTCATGTTTATTATGTTGAAGAGTTTCTATTGACTCTAGCAAGAAAATTTGCTATGATCTTTAAATGCCTTCTGAATTTTAAGTTAAATAATTTTTTATTAATTTTAATTTTGCAGGGGAGCTTTTTTTCGTTACTGATAGGGAAAATGGCTTTTGGAATCTCCATAAATGGGTAATTTTCTTTTTCCTATGATTTCTACAAGCCATTAATTTTAAAGGAGGGCTTCATTAGCTTTTTCTTTTTGACATTGAGAAATACCCATTTGATACTTGGGGTTAATTTAAATTCATGTGGAAGGTCATGCTCTGAGTGTTTTTCTTGGAGGTTGGTAGATTACAAATTTAAAATTCTGATCATATTACTTAAAACAGTACGTTGAACAGTATTTTACTTTTAGCACAAAGGTTCCAAAGCCAATCTAGTGTGCTTTCAACTTACCAACTAATATTTATTGGTCCGACTTCGACCTAATAGAGTTTCAAATAGTTATTTTTTTCCTATGCTGTTCCTGTTACTGACGATGAATATCTAAACCCTTTAACAATACAATTATATACAACCGGTTGATACTTTAGTCTTCCAAGTATAATCATCTGTTTTTTTTTTCTTTTTCTGCTTGTCTTGGGTTCCATAATGCAATGAGGAAATTGTGAAAAATATTGGCATGCTTGAACGTGTTCTTTGGTTGGACATATAATAGCCACCAATGAATTTACTGAGTCCTTTTTTTCCTTCTTTAATTGGCCACAGATTGAGTCTGAGAATAAGGTTGTGCCTGTTTTTTCTTTGGATGCTGAGTTTGCAAGGCCATTATGGGTTTTTGGTATGAATTCTTATGAGTTTACTCAAAGCCATAAACAGAGAAACTTAATTGCCTGCAGTTACAGGTGATTTTGAGATAGCCACTTGCATGCCTTTCTTTTGTCACCTTTTCTTTTATACAAATGGTTTGAAGTTGTAATCAATTATAATGCATTCAAGGTTTTTGGTTGTGTGTATAGGCGGCGGGGGAGGTCATATCTCGGAATTATTGATGATGTGCAAAACTCAACACTAATTGCACTTGATATCCCTTTCACAGATATTGATAACATTGTAATTTTTAAAATTGTTTCCTTGGTTTTCTTTTTTCTTTTGTTTTGTCTAAAACGTTTGTTGAGTTGGCAACCCAATAATAATCTGTGAGACATGCAATCATGCCAATGCAGACTTCTGGGAAAGACTCCTTATATGTGGAGGGAGCATCTGCAATTCATCCGTCGTCAGTGGCCAAGGTTCTGCTCCCTTGCCCTCCTTTTCAATGTATGAATTATATCATTTCACCCCTTATATCTCTTGCTTTTCAGGTGGCTTTAGATGATCAGAAATTAAAAGTAGTTGACTTCAATATTGTTTGGTCCTCATCACCGGATAGTTTAAAGTATAGTCCATACTACAGTAAGCCAGAGTTTATTGAATTCCCGACTGAAGTTCCTGGTCAAAGTGCCTATGCATACTTTTATCCGCCATCTAATCCTATTTATCAAGCTGGTCGAGGGGAAAAGCCTCCTTTATTATTGAAGAGTCATGGTATTTTATCTTAGTTTGTATTGGGAATGATGTCATTCAATTTCATATTCTAATTCGTTTGGCCACTTACATAGTTACATGCCATAAAGGCCTAATGAGGGTTGTTCCCGCTACAAGCAGGAATCATATGTAGTTTCATGTCACATTACTAAGAAAGACTAGCCCTTATTTATGAATATAATGTCCTCATTTATTTAATAGCAAAACTGCATATTGCAAGATTCACAACTTCTGGATATTATGAAGCTCTGGATAGTATTGTAAATGGAAGTGGTTGGTAGTGGTATATAACTGTTTTTTAGTTGACATTGTTAAATACTCGTAGCTTTGGTTTATTGCTGATGCTTTTTTCCCCCCTCTCTAGTCATTACTGATGATTTAGCAGTCTAAGTTGATGGTGTGTTCGTAGTTTCTCATTATGACTGTTATACCATAATTCTTCTCTGTGGTAGATGCACCGGTATTGGAGCCTATATGGGATGCCATTTTAGGAATATTGTATTGCCAAATTATATTGTTATGTAGAAACTCAAATTTAGGGAATACAATGAATATGCACTCTCTGATAGATCAGTGGGTTCAGGGCTGAAGTTAGGTGTCTAGAAGCTCAATTAGAATTTCAATATGTTTTATAACAAGTTGCTGAAGTTTCTTAAGTTAATCAAATTCAATTGACGAATATTGGAGCACCTGGTTATCATGTTTATTGCACTTTGCTACTGTTGGAGAACCTGCCAAGTGAAGGTTCTTCTAATATTTTGACTGAGTAGATCGCCATTTCTATATGCACCTCATTTTGTTTGAATATTTCAGGAGGACCAACAACTGAAACACATGGAATTTTAGATCTTAGCATTCAATACTGGACTAGTCGTGGTTGGGCATTTGCAGATGTTAATTACGGTGGAAGCACTGGTTTGTTACCAACCTTGGCTACAAAATAATATTCTTAACTACTTTGTATTTTGTTTTTCTTTCCACTGTTGAGGCAGATAGTTTTTACAAGCTTTTTTTTTTTTTCCTGTTTGAGTTTGTATTACATATGGGCTGTTGTATTTGTTTGACTTATTAAAAAAAATCAAATTCAAGTCTTGTCTGACAAAAATATTATTTGGAAGGTTATGGCAGAGAGTATCGAGAACGGCTTTTGGGACGCTGGGGAATAGTTGATGTTGATGACTGTTGTAGCTGTGCTAGGTATTTGGTAAGGGTTTTGTGCATTTAATTCTTTCCTTTGCTCTGGTAGATGGATTTTCTAGGAGAGTTGTCTTATCAATGATTTCTTATCCAGGTGAACAGTGGAAAGGTAGATGGGGAACGACTGTGTATTACTGGGGGCTCTGCTGGTGGGTATACCACCTTAGCTGCTTTAGCTTTTAGAGAAACATTTAAGGCCGGGGCTTCTTTGTATGGTGTGAGTGCTTCTTTTGATACATAAGTTTATTTTTCTGAATGTTTTCTCTAAAGATTTCAGTCATCTAATTTATCTATTAACCATGGAATAGTCCATGGGATAGGTTTCTGACTTGTTAATTATTAACATAATTTTGATGTTGAACATGGCATTGGTTTTCATCATTAATTTAGAAGGATATTCTAGCAAATAAAAAAAAAGTTATTCTTACATTCTTAATCTTATCTCTTAGGTGGGCCGGGTATTCTAATATTTCAGAGTCAGCTATTTGAGGAATGATAGCAGGAATTCATGATTGACAATAAAAAATAGCACAGTTCACAAATTTGAAGTGGTTTAAGGATATTTTAAATTTCCTGTAATATTAAGTAAATATTTTTGTTTATTTCCCTTTTTCATGATTGTTTACATGTATAATGAAGAAAATAAAGCCTTTCTTTTAGGAAATGACATGAGAAGAGAAGGATAATTGATGATAAATCTCGACATGATGCATGTATTGACTCATTCATAAATTTCATTTCCGTTTTAGACAGACAAATATATGTGTGTGTTTGCTTGCATGCTAGGAGTACAACTTCTTTCAAAATTATGCCATTCTTTTGTTTTTTTTTTCCATATAAATTGATGTCAATTTAAGAAATAATTATAATTAAATTACTGTTATTGTACTATGGAATTAATGCCTCTTGGTCTCTCAAACAGGTAGCCGACTTGAACAAGTTAAGAGCAGATACTCATAAATTTGAATCCCATTACATTGATAATCTTGTTGGTAAATCACCGATGTCATCTTAAGGTAACAGTTATCTTTTTTGTTTATTTGGTTCATTTAGTGTTCAGGCAATCCCTTAACTGATTGCAGGAGGTGAGAAGGAGTGCTTTGAGAGATCCCCAATCAACCATGTTGAAAATTTTTCTTGTCCCATAATTTTATTTCAAGGATTGGAGGATAAGGTTAGCAACAATGCAGTTATTCTTTCTCCCTTTCCAATAGGCCTATTCCTAAATTTGCTTTAAATAATCTTTGACATCAAGAAATGTATTCAACACATTGCAGGTTGTACCCCCAGATCAAGCTCAGAAAATTTACCTGGCATTGAAGGAAAAAGGTGTGCCTGTTGCTCTTGTTGAGTATGAAGGAGAACAACACGGTTTCCGAAAGGTAAATGCTGATTTAGTTGCATATCTGCTAAAATAAGGATTTAAGTTGGAAACACTGGCTATATGTAGTGATTGGTTGGATGCAGGCTGAGAACATCAAGTTTACACTAGAACAACAAATGGTCTTCTTTGCACGATTAATCGGGCACTTCAATGTTGCGGATGAGATTACTCCCATTAAAATTGATAACTTTGACTGAGAATAACCTTTTGAAAGGTATTGATGTTGGCTTCCTTAATATCTATGTCAAAAGCAAGATATATGTTTCATTTGTTCTCAAATTGCGGAATTTCAGGTTGTCTGCTGGCTCAACTTGTGTACTTCTAAGTTTTACCCGCGCCACAAAATAAACTGCTCCTCCACAGTGCTTAATATTATGGATATTCTATTTTGTGTGTTAATTTTAAACAATTTGGTTCTTGCCTTTAGATAAAGTAATCAGCATTTATTATAGTCTAGGCAGATCAAGGCTATACAAAATCGGCTTTTTCTATTTATTACCATTTGGAATGTTATGTTGGATAAGATGATGTTTGATAATATAAATAATATTGTATAAACTATTTAACGTATAAAAATTTATACCATCATATATTTGTTGGATTAACATAACACGTAGATTAATGTAATATATAAATTAATATAACAGCGCATAAGCTTTTCTAGGGTTTTGTTTAAATGGGTCTGTTCTTCGATGCTAACAGTAGATCTGTAGTAAATGTTGGTTTTACTTACTTTATTAGCGGTGAAGTGGGGATAGATCTCTCGCAATGAACGTTGCTATTACTTTTTTTTTTCATTGACACAGAAAAATGTAATTATTTATGTGTGCAGCTCCCCACTTCTAGAAGTTGACATTTTCATTTTTCAAAAAGCATTCCGGACTTTTTAAGGATAGTTGTATAAATTTATTTTTTTTGGGGAAATATTTATATAAAAATTTTCGTAATTTATTTATATTTGCGCAATATAAATTTTAATGGTATATCTAAATATTAATTATATATCCAAGTACTTAGCTAATATGAAAAAAAAAAAAGTATTCTGGGTATCAACAGTTTGTAGATAAGGTTCACCAGTCATGTTACTTTCTAGCCGGTCTTTCATTTCATCCTTTGTTTTTAATGACAAAAAGAAGAAGAAAGAAAGTCCTTAATCTTTGGTCTGACACCTAGGCGGTTGAACTAGTAAGAAATCATCAACCCAATTTTAGGAACTATATTTTTTTAATAAAAGATAATAGCAAATTTAACAACTTATTTCTCAAGATGTAATAAATCGTAATTTTGTCTTAGAAATTTAATTTCAGTTGAACTTTTTATTTCATTTTCACCCTTCTATTGATTCACAATTATTAAAATTTTTTGAAACATTATTTATACCGATGTGCTTTTAATCATTTTTTAAAAAAGAAAATATCAAACGGAGATTACAATCTTGTGTGGTTATATTAAATCCGACCAGTCGATCTGCTGTGCTCAAAACCCCACTTCAAAGTTTTAGGAGGTAGTTTTTTGGCCCAGTTATTAGCATGCTTTTTATTTTATATTTTGCCACAATTATGAGTTGGGAAGTGGTAGGTGACCCCAATTAGTTTATAGTAGTAGTATAGCCCTCACCTTAGTCAAGAACAGCTAGTGTATGTGAAATTAAGGATTAGGCACTGACATTTTGAAAATGTACATCTCATAACCGGCGCCGGTCTACCTATTTAATTTGATTCAGTTAAAATTTTATCGAAAATCAAATTGAGTTGATTAATTTTTCAAAAAAAAAAACTGTCTAAAATCAATTTTATTTAATTTTTAAACAGATTCATTTAATTCAATAGGTCCAAATTTTTGTACGCCCTTATTAGTACCCATTTCTATGCTTTCCATAAACAATCAATTATGACAGTAAAACACTGTTTCATCAAACAGAATGCACCATTTGCAACCAGAATGCTGCGCCCTTAACTTGGGTTACTCATGTCTAATTACCCTTCGAAAGGACTACTGATGTGCCTATGAAATTCAATGAACATGTTGCAAATTCCAACAAAAGAATACAGTTTTTTGTTTGTTAACAAAAAAAAAACTTTTGAGTACATGTTCTGGGGATCATCATCATCTTGTCAAAGACCCCAATCCTGCTAGCCTGCCCAAAATACCCTGTCTGTATGGCAAGAAGGTTTTCTTCTTTAAATCCTCCGACTCCGCTTTCTTGATAGCGTAGTGCAATTCATGTGCGGAAATGGGTCCCCTCCTTCTCGACGCTACTGCTGAAGTGGGGCTGTCTATGGATCTAAAGCTAGAATTCTTAGCTACCTCAGGTTTTTTGTACAAAACAAAGTACTTCCTTAGTGGATCTTTGTTTGACGCTCGCCCTTCCGAGGCACTACGGAACGGCAAGAAATCCCTCAATCTCCACTTTCTTGAGCTCTTGGAGGAAGATGTGGACGACTCCTCTTTGGAGGACAACTTCCATGCCCTGTGATCTTGAGCTCGGTAGATTCATTTATTGGCAAGAGCATTTGTACAAAAAAAATTGGTTCTCCGTAGGTAAGCATTAGCTTGACTTCCCAAGATTTGGAAGGAAGCTCCTCAATCTGCTTTCGAACTTACATCGGTTTTCGGAAGAGCTTTTCTCTGGAACTGATCCACATGAGCTCTAGAATCACAAACAACCTCTCCTGTTACATATAAGAAGTTTCACGTTGGTAAAAATATTGGTGTGAGAGTAATATATAAGTTTAAAAACTCTCCAATCTTAAAGATTAATTTTTAAGGAGTGGCTCTCCCTTAATTAAAAATATAATGTGATAATGGTATTAGAGATGATGGTTGACTTCTGCGAAAAAGACTATTTGACGAGAGTAATCGAGCCCAAAAAAAATGTACATTGTTGATGAAAGTGGTGACCGTCAGACCTGTCTGACAGAGTCTCAACCGTCGTGGACGTTGGCTTATTCGAGTGGAATGCTCTGTTATACTTGCTTTCATAAGAAGTCCCACATTGATAAAAATACTGGTGCAAGTGTAGTATAGCCCAGAAAAAATGTCCGTTGTTGATGATAAAAATACTGGTGTAAGTGTAGTATAACCCAGAAAAAATGTCCGTCGTTGATGAAAGTGGTGATCGTCAATTGTTGATGAAAGTGGTGACTGTCGGATCTGTCTGACAGAGTGTTAACCGTCGTGGACGTTAGATTATTTGGAGCTCAATATGTCTAATATGGTATCAGAGTCTATTTCAATTTTAATGTGATTCACAAACTTCACGCTCCAGATG
Organism: Gleditsia sinensis; assembly: GCA_037074535.1. NCBI lineage: Eukaryota > Viridiplantae > Streptophyta > Magnoliopsida > Fabales > Fabaceae > Gleditsia > Gleditsia sinensis. The sequence goes on along the minus strand of CM073470.1, from coordinate 13,481,907 downwards.
TTCATTTTTAAGCGTGAGGAGAGTGTATTGAAGTCCTACATTGGCTGCATGTTTAAAGAATATACTTCTTATAAATAAAGACAATTCTCCCTCTCTTGATTCAAGTTTTAAAAATTGAGTTATGCCCAATATTTTTAATAGAAGTGGTTCTCTTCGATTAAAAATGCAATGTAACATCCCGCTTCCTATACACCAAGTCCCATGCAAGATTTAAACCAATAGACAGCCCTCACAATCCAGCTTTTCGCGAGAAGCATCAGCCAAGCTTTCGCAAAAATCCCCTGCAGGTTGCAACCATTATCGTCGCGTAGCACCAGTCCACACCCGGCTAGACCGGTTCCCATAACCGCACCGTCGCAACCGAGTTTCATCTCTAATTACAACTTAATCACTTTTTTATTTATGTAAATACTAAAAATAAATTAATTCATAATCATTTATTTCTATACATTTAATATTATCTATATTTGAATAATAAAATTATAAATTATAATTACTCATTTTTTTATAATTAAAATTATAAAAAAAAGCAATAAAAAAAAAAGAGGAGTATTAATGTATATTTTTATTTTGTGCGTCGTCGTCTTGCGCAAACTGGTAATTATGTCATTCGCAATATTGATTTTTAGTTAATGGCTCCCTTGGCGTTAGCCATTCGCGGAGGTCTCACTCCTTTCTATGCTTCTGCACGTTCAAGTTTTTTTAGTCAGAAGTTCCACCATTTCAGTAGAAGACTTCCCGCGGCTATCTGGACGAAAACTCAGGGCCAGCATCAAAGCTGCAAGGGAATGGCTTCCACAGCAACCTCAGCGCTCAACAAGGATGTTGCTGAAGTAGCAACACGGCAAGAAAAAATTTCTGCTCCCTACGGCTCTTGGAAGTCCCCGCTCACTGCTGATATTGTCTCTGGCGCATCCAAGAGACTCGGAGGCACGGCCGTTGACGGTCATGGCCGCCTCATCTGGCTGGAATCACGCCCTACTGAGTCAGGGTATGCGTATTATATGATGTTCTGTTTCTATATGATTTGTTCATATAAACCTCGTAAACTCTAACTTCTTTATCTTTTGCTATCGAGTGTTTGAAGTTATCAAAATAAATTAACTTCGGTATTGTGTTTCAGACGGGCGGTCCTTGTTAGAGAGCCGGAAAAACCAGGAGATGAGCCGGTCGATCTCACCCCTAAAGAGTTCGGAGTGCGAACAGTGGCCCAGGAGTATGGAGGTGGTGCCTTCAGTGTTTCAGGGGATATTGTTATTTTTGCAAATTACAAGGACCAGAGACTGTACAAGCAATCGATAAGTTCTCAAGGCAAGCTTCATCATTCTCCCATTCTTAAAGGCGTGTTATACTATTTTTTTTTAAATAAAAAAATATTTGGATCAAAATTTATTGGTGTCAAATGATATTTGTGTCCCTTTTAAGTTTTGACCTGTAGTGTAGTCTTATATTAGTTTCATCTCATCAGTGCTTTCTGTTTGCTTTCTAATCCACTTTAGTTAACTTATGTCGGGCTTGCAAATAAAAGTAGGTCTGTGGATCTTGATTTGATGTTCTCAAAAGTGCATGTGAATTAGTAGTCTACAAAAATTCTGAGGAAGGATTATAAATAGACAGTCACACATGTCAGGTTCACTTTTCAAAGGGAACAAACTCTTAACATGTCTACATAATTATTCATGATTGGCTTGGTCTGCATAAGAATTTGTCATAATCTAGTTAATGCTGATGTGGTTTGGCCCTAGCAGATGAGCCTCCCGTTCCCCTCACTCCAGATTACGGTGGACCAGTAGTCAGCTATGCTGATGGAATGTTGGATGCACGCTTTAACCGTTATATTAGTGTACGAGAAGGTAAGCTAGAAAAAAAAACTTTTTGTTAGAATGTTCCCACAACATTAACCCCTCTAAATCATTCAATTATGTGGTAATAATTGAATGATGTTCTCTGTAGATCGTCGGGAGAGCCATCTAAATCCAACCACAACAATCGTATCAATAGCATTTGGCAGCAAGGATATTCAAGGTAGGTATTTCCCTCTTACTTGTGCATCTAAACTCTAAACTGTGGAGGTGTTGAGTGAATACTGCCAAAAAGTATTCCATTATAATGTCTAAAGGTTTTCTAGTTGCTGTATGATGCTTCTTTTCATTATCTGATGAGGATTTTGTTGATTGTCTGACTACGTTGTGTGGCATTCAGAACCAGTAGTATTAGTTGGCGGAAGTGACTTCTATGCTTTCCCACGTCTAGATCAAAAAAGAGAACGAATAGCATGGATTCAGTGGAATCACCCTAACATGCCATGGGATAAATCAGAACTCTGGGTTGGCTATATTTCTGAAAATGGGTGAGCTGAACTTTATATATCAGTTGTAACAATTTAGTTTGTTTACCAGTTGGTTCTCTCTGTTGGAAATTTAAAATGATGATGAAACGTTCTTTCTTTGTGTAGTTCCATTTCTTAATTGTGCTTTGTTTATTCATAAAGATAAGTCTATGATATGATATCTTTTAAAATTAATTACCGAGAAATTTTGCATATATTTGATTCTTTTCTGAACCATACAACAAAACACAAGTCTAAAATTTTGTTAATTAAGTTACATCATGTAGTGCTACCTCTTTTCATAAAATTCAAAAAAAGAGAAGTGATTACTTGATTTATCTCCATGCCTCAGACCTTAACTATTATGCTACCATGAGGGGGGGTTTAGGCAAGTTCAAAAATTGGTTTAGAATTGTTAAATTAAAACTGGTTTTGCAAATCATTATATGATTTGGTTTCAAATAATCCTTTGTTTGTCTAAAGTTTAATTTTAAACTTGTTTAATATCAAATAATATTTAAAATATATATTGGTACATCATTTTTCAAAATTTCAAGTACAGTAGAAAGAGAGAAGTGAGAGAAATATGGAAACTTCTGATTGAAATAAAAACTGATAAAATTAAAACGAAGTTTGTGTAGGATCTGTTTTGATCCAGTTGACTTAAAAACTAATCATATAAGAACTGGTCTATCAAATTTGACTATACTATACTTATTTATGTGTTTGACAGGCTCATGGATGAATTGTGTTTTCATAGAAAGGCTTTTCTTTGCTCATCTTCCCTTTCTGTTTGCCTTATTTCCTATTGTGCATCTATTTTCAAATTCTGTGTGATAGTTGGAGATACAGATACAGTTTCTTTTTCTATGTATGTCATGTTTCAATTAGAAGTTTAGTAATCTTATGCTTCCATGCAGTGAGATCTACAAGCGCAGCTGCATTGCTGGGTGTGATCCTTCACTTGTGGAGTCTGTAACTGAACCCAAGTGGTCCCCTGATGGTACAGAAACCTGACTTATTAACAGAAGTAATCAAGCATGCAATTATGTTGGCTAAAAAAAAAATATTTTGTTAACGTCATCAAGGCATGATCCATTTGACCTCCAAACCCTCTTTTGTCATCCATGGTGAGCGTGGGTGCAAGATCCTCAATCTAGGTCAAGTTATAATCCCTTACGTTCTGCAGTGTGAAAAAAATATATTTTGTTAACAACATCAAGGCATGATCCATTTGCCCTTCAAACCCTCTTTTGTCATCTGTGGTGGGCCATGGGCGCAAGATCCTCAATCTAGGTCAAGTTATAATCCCTTATGTTCTGCAGTGTGAAACTTAGGTTTGTTTCCCCCACACTTTTAGTGCACAACTGCATACCATTATTTCAAGAGTTGTGTGCTGCTTTCAATGAATGGTATTTATTCATGTTTATTATGTTCAAGAGTTTCTATTGACTCTAGCAAGAAAATTTGCTATGATCTTTAAATGCCTTCTGAATTTTAAGTTAAATAATTTGGTATTAATTTTAATTATGCAGGGGAGCTTTTTTTCATTACTGATAGAGAAAATGGCTTTTGGAATCTCCATAAATGGGTGATTTTCTTTTTCCTATGATTTCTACAAGCCATTAATTATAAACGGAGGCTTCATTAGCTTTTTCTTTTAGACATTGAGAAATACCCATTTGATACTTGGGATTAATTTAAATTCATGTGGAAGGTCATGCTCTGAGTGTTTTTCTTGGAGGTTGGTAGATTACAAATTTAAAATTCTGGTAATATTACTTACAACAGTATGTTGAACAGTATTTTACTTTTAGCACAAAGGTTCCAAAGCCAGTCTAGTGTGCTTCCAACTTACCAACTAATATTTATTGGTTTGACCTAATAGAGTTTCAAATAGTTTTTATTTTCTATGCTGTTCCTGTTACTGACGTTGAATGTCTAAACCGTTTAACAATACAATTATACAACCAGTTGATACTTTACTCTTCCAAGTATGATCGTATGTTTTTTTTCTCTTTTTCTGCTTGTCTTGGGTTACATAATGCAATGAGGCAATTGTGAAAAATATTGGCGTTGCTTTAACATGTTCTTTTGTTGGACATATAATAGCCACCAATGAATTTACTGATTCCTTTTTTTTCCTTCTTTAATTGGCCACAGATTGAGTCCGACAATAAGGTTGTGCCTGTTTTTTCTTTGGATGCTGAGTTTGCAAGGCCATTATGGGTTTTTGGTATGAATTCTTATGAATTTATTCAAAGCCATAGACAGAGAAACTTAATTTCCAGCAGTTACAGGTGATTTTGAGATTGCCACTTGCATGCCTTTCTTTTGTCACCTTTTCTTTTATACAGATGGTTTGAAGATGTAATCAATTATAATGCATTCAAGGTTTTTGGTTGTGTGTATAGGCGGCAGGGGAGGTCATATCTCGGAATTATTGATGATGTGCAAAACTCAACACTAATTGCGCTTGATATCCCTTTCACAGATATTGATAACATTGTAATTTTTAAAATTGTTTCCTTGGTTTTCTTTTTTCTTTTGTTTTGTCTGAAACGTTTGTTGAGTTGGCAACCCAATAATAATCTGTGAGACATGCAATCATGCCAATGCAGACTTCTGGGAAAGATTGCCTATATGTGGAGGGAGCATCTGCAGTTTATCCGTCATCAGTGGCCAAGGTTCTGCCCTCTTGCCCTCCTTTTCAATGTCTGAATTATATCGATGCACCCCTCTTATATCTTGCTTTTCAGGTGACTTTAGATGATCAGAAATTAAAAGCTGTTGACTTCAATATTATTTGGTCCTCATCACCGGATAGTTTAAAGTATAGTCCATACTTCAGTAAGCCAGAGTTTATTGAATTCCCGACTGAAGTTCCTGGTCAAAGTGCCTATGCATACTTTTATCCGCCATCTAATCCTATTTATCAAGCTGGTCAAGGGGAAAAGCCTCCTTTATTATTGAAGAGTCATGGTATTTTATCTTAGTTTGTATTGGGAATGATGTCATTCAATTTCATATTCTAATTTGTTTGGCCACTTATATAGTTACATGCCATAAAGGCCTAATGAGGGTTGTTCCCTCTACAAGCAGGAATCATATCTAGTTTCATGTCACGTTACTAAGAAAGACTAGCCCTTATTTATGAATATAATGTCCTCATGTATTTAATAGCAAAACTGCATATCAAAAGATTCACAACTTTTGGATATTATGAAGCTCTGGATTGTATTGTAAATGGAAGTAGTTGGTAGTGGTATACAACTGTTTTTTAGTTGACATGGTTAAATACAGGTAGCTTTGGTTTATTGCTGATACTCTTTTTTTCCCCCTCTAGTCATTACCGATGATTTAGCAGTGTAAGTTGACATTGTGTTTGTAGTTTCTCATTATGACTGTTAGACCATAATTCTTCTTTGTGGTAGATGCACCGGTTTTGGAGCCTATAGGGGATGCCATTTTATAAATATTGTATTGCCAAATTATATTGTTATGTAGAAACTCAAATTTAAGGAATACAATGAATATGCACTCTCTGATAGATCAGTGGGCTCAGGGCTGAAGTTACGTGTCTAGAAGCTCAATTAGAATTTCAATATGTTTTATAACAAGTTGCTGAAGTTTCTTAAGTTAATCAAATTCAATTGACAAATATTGAAGCACCTGGTTATCATGTTTATTGCACTTTGCTACTGTTGGAGAACCTTCCAAGTGAAGGTTCTTCTAATATTTTGACTGAGTAGATCACCATGTCTATATGCACGTCATTTTGTTTGAATATTTCAGGAGGACCAACAGCTGAAACACATGGAATTTTAAATCTTAGCATTCAGTACTGGACTAGTCGTGGTTGGGCATTTGCAGATGTTAATTATGGTGGAAGCACTGGTTTGTTACCAACCTTGGCTACAAAATAATATTCCTAACTACTTTGTATTTTTTTTTTCTTTCCACTGTTGAGGCAGATAGTTCTTACAAGCTCTGGTTTTTGTTTTCTTTTTCCTGTTTGAGTTTGTATTACATATGGGCTGTTGTATTTGTTTGACTTATTAAAAAAATCAAATTCAAGTTTTGTCTGACAAAAACATTATTTGGAAGGTTATGGCAGAGAGTTTCGAGAACGGCTTTTGGGACGCTGGGGAATAGTTGATGTTGATGACTGTTGTAGCTGTGCTAGGTATTTGGTAAGTGTCTTGTGCATTTAATTCTTTCCTTTGCTCTGGTAGATTATTTTCTAGGAGAGTTGTCTTATCAATGATTTATTATCCAGGTGAACAGTGGAAAGGTAGATGGGGAACGACTATGTATTACTGGGGGCTCTGCTGGTGGGTATACCACCTTAGCTGCTTTAGCTTTTAGAGAAACATTTAAGGCCGGCGCATCTTTGTATGGTGTGAGTGCTTCTTTTGATACATAAGTATTTATTTTTTGAATGTTTTCTCTAAAGATTTCAGTCATCTTATTTATCTATTAACCACGGAATAGTTCATGGTATAGGTTTCTGACTTGTTAATTATTAACATAATTTTAATGTTGAACATGGCATTGGTTTTCATCATTAATTAGAAGGATATTGTAGCAAATAAAAAAAAAGTTGTTCTTATGTTCTTAATCTTATCTATCTTATCTCCTAGGTGGGCCTGGTATTCTAATATTTCAGAGTAAGCTATTTGAGGAATGATAGCATGAATTCATGATTGACAATAAAAAATAGCATAGTTCACAAATTAGAAGTGGTTTAAGGATATTTTAAATTTCCTGTACTATTAATAAAATATTTTTGTTTATTTCCCTTTTTTGCGATTGTTTACTTGTATAATGAAGAAAATAAAGCCTTTCTTTTAGGAAATGACATGAGAAGAGAAGGATAATTGATGAGAAATCTCGACATGATGCATGTGTTGACTCTTTGATAAATTTCATTTCCCTTATTAGACATACAGATATATCTGTGTGTTTGCTTACATGCTAGAAGTACGACTTCTTTCAAAATTATGGCATTCTTTTGTTTTTTTTTTCTGTATAAATTGATATCAATTTAAGAAATAATTGTAATAAAATTACTGTTATTGTACTATGGAATTAATGCCACTTTGTCTCTCAAACAGGTCGCCGACTTGAACATGTTAAGAGCAGATACTCATAAATTTGAATCCCATTACACTGATAATCTTGTTGGTAAATCACCGATGTCATCTTAAGGTAACAGTTATCTTTTTTATTTATTTGGTTCATTCCGTGTTCAGGCAATCCCTTAACTGATTGCAGGAGGTGAGAAGGAGTGCTTTGAGAGATCCCCAATCAACCATGTTGAAAAATTTTCTTGTCCCATAATTTTATTTCAAGGATTGGAGGATAAGGTTAGCAACCATGCTTTTATTCTTTCCCCCCTTCCCAATAGGGCTATTCCTAAATTTGCTTTAAATAATCTTTGACATCAAGAAATGTATTCTACACATTGCAGGTTGTACCCCCAGATCAAGCTCAGAAAATTTACCTGGCATTGAAGGAAAAAGGTGTGCCTGTTGCTCTTGTTGAGTTTGAAGGAGAACAACACGGTTTCCGAAAGGTAAATGCTGATTTAGTTGCATATCTGCTAAAAAAAGAATTTAAGTTGGAAACACTGGCTATATGTAGTGATTGGTTGGATGCAGGCTGAGAACATTAAGTTTACACTGGAACAACAAATGGTCTTCTTTGCACGATTAATTGGGAACTTCACTGTTGCGGATGAGATTACTCCCATTAAAATTGATAACTTTGACTGATAATAACCTTTTGAAAGGTATCGATTTCGGCTTTCTTAATATCTATGTCAAAAGCAAGATATATGTTTCGTTTGTTCTCAAATTGCGGAATTTCACAAAGTCTGCTGGCTCAACTCGGGTACTTTTAAGTTTTATCCTTACCACAAAATAAACTGTTCGTCCGTAATGCTTAGTTTTATGGATATTCTTGCCCTTGAAGCTCAACAGCACCAACTGCCCAGTAGGTGGCTTGATTCCCTGCTTAGTTTTAACTCAGAAAATTGAGTGGGAGATAGCATACTCTGCCGAAGGCTTACATTTTTGTTCTTTGCTAAGTGGGTTAAGAGTTTCTACTGCATTTTCTCAAATCTTGGTTGGGGTTTTTAATTTTATGTTGAATTTCTTTCACTTAAATCTTGTTCCTGCCGTTACACATTCTGTTTGAGAACCCATGGACTGGAGATATGGCATTTGTATTATACTTATACCTGAGTGCAGAATTGACGTGGATAATGAAAATAGGTATGAATCTTATCAATCATAAATCTGTGATAAAAAGAAAAAAAATCATATCTGAAAACTCTGATTGTGTTATTGATTCATTTTTTAAACCTATATACCGGGGATTTGATGAAATTGGTGTTAACAATTTCCAATGACCATTTATGCAATGTGGTTGAACTATTTTGTGTGTTAATTTTAAACAATTTGGTTCTTGCCTTTAGATAAAGTAATCAGCATTTATTATAGTCTAGGCAGATCAAGGCTATACAAAATCGGCTTTTTCTATTTAGTACCATTTGGAATGTTATGTTGGATAAGATGATGTTTGATAATATAAATAATATTGTATAAACTATTTAACCTATAAAAATTTATACCATCATTTATTTGTTGGATTGACATAGCACGTAGATTAATGTAATATATAAATTAATATAACAGCGTATATGCTTTTCTAATGGTTTGTTTAAATGGTTATGTTCTTCGATGCTAACAGTAGATCTGTAGTAAGTGTTGGTTTTACTTATTTTATTAGCGGTGAAGTGGGGATAGATCTCTCGCAATGAACGTTGCTATTACTTATTTTTATTTTTTTATTTTTCATTGACACAGAAAAATGTAATTATTTATGTGTGCAGCTCCCCACTTCTAGAAGTTGACATTCTCATTTTTCAAAAAGCATTCCGGGCTTCTTAAGGATAGTTGTATAAATTTATTTTTTTGGGGAAATATTTATATAAATTTTTTCGTAATTTATTTATATTTGCGCAATATAAATTTTAATGGTATATCTAAATATTAATTATATATCCAAGTACTTAGCTAATGAGAAAAAAAAAAAGTATTCTGGGTATGAACAGTTTTTAGATAAGGTACACCAATCATGTTACTTTCTAGCCGGTCTTTCATTTCATCCTTTGTTTTTAATGACAAAAAATAAAGTCCTTTATCTTTGGTCTGACACCTAGGCGGTTGAACTAGTAAGAAATCATCAACCCAATTTTAGGAACTATATTTTTTTAATAAAAGATAATAGCAAATTTAACAACTTATTTCTCAAGATGTAATAAATCGTAATTTTGTCTTAGAAATTTAATTTCAGTTGAACTTTTTATTTCATTTTCACCCTTCTATTGATTCACAATTATTAAAATTTTTTGAAACATTATTTATACCGATGTGCTTTTAATCATTTTTTTAAAAAGAAAATATCAAACGGAGATTACAATCTTGTGTAGTTATAACATATTAGACCCAACCAGTCGATCTGCTGTGCTCAAAACCCCACTTCAAAATTTTAGGAGGTAGTTTTTTGGCCCAGTTATTAACATGCTTTTTATTATATATTTTGCCACAATTATGAGCTGGGAAGTGGTTGGTGACCAATTAGATTATAGTAATAGTATAACCCTCACCTTAGTCAAGAACTGAAAATAAAAGAGCAGCTAGTGTATGTGAAATTAAGGATTAGGCACAGATAGTTTTGAAAATGTACATCTCATAACCGGCACCAGTCCACCAACCCATCTGACCACACTGCAGAGTTGGTACCCATTTCTATGCTTTTCATAAATAATTAATTATGACAGTAAAACACTGTTTCATCCAACAGAATGCGCCATTAGCAACCAGAATGCTGCGCCCTTAACTTGGGTTACTCATGTCTAATTACACTTCGAAAGGAATACTGATGTGCCTATGAAATTCAATGAACAAGTTGCAAATTCCAATAAAAGAATACAGCTTTTTGTTTGTAAACCAAAAAACGAAAAAAAAAAAAAACTTTTGAGGACATGTTCTGGGGATCATCATCTTGTCAAAGATCCCAATCCTGCTAGCCTGCCCAAAATCCCCTGTTTGTATGGCAAGAAGGTTTTCTTCTTTAAATCTTCCGACTCCGCTTTCTTCATAGCGTAGTGAAATTCATGTGCGGAAATGGGTACCCTCCTTCTCGACGCTACTGCTGGAGTGGGGCTATCTATGGATCTAAAGCTAGAATGCTTAGCTTCCTCAGGTTTTTTGTTCAAAACAAAGTACTTCCTTAATGGATCTTTGTTTGACGCTCGCCCTTCCGAGGCGCTACGGAACAGCAAGAAATCCCTCAATCTCCACTTTCTTAAGCTCTTGGAGGAAGATGTGGACGACTCCCCTTTGGAGATCTGCTGTTGTTGGTGTTGTTCGTCGTCCCATGTATCGTCGGAATTTCTGTAAGGAGAGAGTGATCGCGTGCTTCTGCGACCCGAATTCGAGGAAGACATCGCTGCTGGAGTTGTGTCTCTTCCCCTTCTCTCTTGCGTTTCCTTTTTAGGCGAGAAAGCATCGCGAATCACCTTCTTCCCTTGAGCTAGCGGCGATCTGGATTGCCTCGGAAATAGAAGCGGGCTTCTAGGAGATGCGAATTCGTTGACCACCAACCGAGACGGAGGCTTGAGAGGCCTAATTTTACCACCATGAAACAACTCTTCTGCTGAACGCGAGGATTTGGGTGATTCCGGGTTAACATGAAACGCGAAACCATCATCAGCATCGTCGTGGTAGCGGTGTTTGTTTATGGTGGGGGGTTTGTGTTCCCATTCCCAAGCAGCAGAAGGGGTTGAAGAGGAAGCAGAGACAGCATCGACGGTGGATAAGTAATCGAATTCAGCATAAAACTGAGACAATCTTGATGGACTTGTGGGAGCACTCGAGTAGTATTCCCCAAAACGTTTAGGCGAAGAAGGAGCGCTCAAGTAGGGCGAAGTCCTGACGCCGTCGAAGTCGAAATCGAAATCTTTAGACACCGCCACCTGCATCTTTGCAAGCTCTGTCTCTGCCTTAATCTTAGTAGGAAAAGGATTGGTTGGTAGTTATGTTAATTTATATGCAAGAGAGTTTAGAGTTTTTAGTGGTGGGAAAGAGGGTAGAAGTATCAGTTGAATATTGTTTTGTAATTTGTTGACCATTGGAAGCCGCCTTTTCATACCGTTGCTTATATAATTGGCTTGTAAGCCTCTCGTGCACATGGCTGAATTTTGAATTGTTTTTGTGTTTTCGGGTAAGAATGTATGTATGTATTGGAGCTCGGAGCTGATCCACCAACTTATAAATTTTACGTTTGGTGGAAGATTGATGTGGACGTATTCAACAATTCTATATTGTTTGTTTATTGAACAGGGTGCTTCTAGAGGACGACGACTTTTGATCTTAACGCACGTCTCTCTCCTATGCGTAATGCTACTAGTAATTACTCAATGCCAACAATGCCTTAACCACCACGCTCAACGCCTGTGTGTCGATTAATTACGTCAATTCTCAGCTACTATTAAATATACATCCCTTCACAATCGAAGGGCGAATAGGGATTCTAGAAGAGAACGACCTTCAAACACAAAGCAAGCTACAGAGATGAACCAATCTTTGTTTTATATGAAGATTAGGATTTGGATGAAAGTCCTACAATATTATATTAGTGAGATATGAAATTACGAGATGACATAACATGAAGAAAACGAGGGAAGACTTTTCTAAATTTGTCCTCCTCTCCTTTCCTTCATAATGTATATATCCAGGTCGTTGCCTTTTCTCAGGTCCAGTCTGAATTTGTATGTTTTTAGGGGTAAACATTAATACGGTATCATTTTTAAGATCCAAATAAAAGTTCTATCAATAAACTCAGAATTATAAGCCAAACAGAATGATTTTTGTTTTTTTTTTTTATATTCAGATTACAAGTTATATTTATTTGATCTTATATCAAAGTAATGGATGAGTAATAAAAATTTAAATAATATGGTCTTGTTATCTAGCTTTCAATAAAAAAATATAGCGAACCATGTTTTAATAAATTAAAGAAAAAGAATGATCGACCAACATGTTGCAAAAGGCTTGTATTGGACTTTTTCAAGGAAAGGATTCTAGAATCCAATTCACGCGTCACTTGCGGTGTGGTAATAATGATAATATAATGATGGGAACAGATTGATATTGCGATAACGAACAGGCGAATAATGCTTCTCTTCGTCGCATAAAAGATTATTATCATGACAGGCCACAGAAATAAAAGACATTAAACTTCGATGACGACGATGATGAAGTGGCCACTGCCGGTTGAATTGTTCAAGTCAAAGCCATCTCTTGCGGTGGATAATCCAGTTGGTTTTATTCTTCCATAACAAGGCCCAAATGATTTCACTACAAAACAAACTGTCTAATTAAAAAACTGGTCCGTTGGATTTGGATCAATCCTAACTAATTGGGCTTCGAAAATTTGTCCATCACAGCCTTGGACTTAGTTTTTTGACGCATGTAAGGCCCAAGTGAGAGCAGAATGAGATAGAGGGAGAGAAAGATGACTTGGTGGCTTTAACTTCTATGAAGTTCTGAAGAGGTCCATCTGCAGTGCGCACCACATTGAAATGAAAATAGGTGTTGTTGGTAACTGGAAAACCAGATGGGGCTGCCAAAGAGACAAAACCAGGACCACTTCCATTCACTCTCGCCCTTGGGAAGGACGAGAACTGAGGAGTGAGGAGGTTCAACCCAAATAAATAACACTTGCAATGGGCACCTAAGCCTGGCGAGAAATACCCATCTACAAAAATTAATATGAAAGATAAAATTATTTGTTTTGATAAACTAATTCTCATTTTAAGTTCTTGATTTACTAGTTTTAATTTCAAATCATATTCATAATAGACTCTTTCCAAATTACTAAATGTAGTATGCCACTAAATGATAATGTGATGCTCTTGCTAATTCTTCTAAGCATAAGACAGCAAATTTGAAAATTGCTTTATGACATGACTTCCTCCAAAATTCAAGTTTAAGAAGCTAATTACAAACATCTTGAGGATTTGGGAATTTACATATTCAGCAAAGAAGCAGTCATAGACTCATAGGTGGCATGGCATCACTCAATGGTTGAGATATTCATTACATCGTCTCACTTTTGAAAAAGAATTAACAAATATGCCGAGTTATTAATTTGAAAGTAGATGATAAATTATGATTTGGGAAGGAAGATGTTGAATTTAGTTCAGAGCCAAATTGTTACATGAGGGGACCAATTGAAAGTTGAATTCAATTATAGGAACTATCAACAGTAATTTACAAGGGGAAAAATGTGACCACTTAGGGAAAGTCTGAGTAAAATTAATGATTCTAGATGTTTTCTTGGCTCCGATATAATAAATAGTAATACAAGGAGGAAAATGGAGTACATAGAATTCAACTTTTTCCAGCAAAGAAGGCTCGTGACCATCGAAGGAAGGGCCAGCCAAATGGTTGGTGAACAACATAATGGAGGGGCACTTTCGCACTGTGTAGTGCGAAAGTGTTGATTAAGATGGCTTCTTGTGCAACACCATGAGACGGACCACATGCCAAGCCTCACACTGTGCCAATAACTAGAGAATCTCTCGTCAATCTTGCTTTCAATGTTGGACTATACATGGAAATCTTTATGATCTTTATTATCTTTCAGTACTAGATGGTATTGGCGTGCAAACAGCGTCAATTTATATACAACGAATATAATTTAACAGACCTTCATAACTTCCTTTGTTTGAGAGATCTATTTATTATACTTGGACAGTATTCAGAGTTTCTGCTGTTCAGTCATAGTCATTATCACTTTTTCTGAGATTCAAAAGCCTTTTATCACTTTAGTTGGGAAGGAGGTTTTATTTATACAAAGAAATATACTCATCTACAATCTTTATAAATAGTAAGATCTACGGCTGTGTACAAAATTTTATCCCCAACATCAATAAGATCATATACAGAAAACTGAAGCAAAGTTTATGTGCATATCAGGTATCTAAAACTGAACTCATATGGCATAATTTGTACAAATTGTGAGAGAGGCTCGGTTTTTCTTTTCTCGAGGAATTTAAGGGCTTCTTTCCCTAGTTCACTTGGTAACTGGAGGCAGATCCAATCCAGCAATGATTCCAAGTCTTTTGCAAAGTCCAGTAAATACCAATCCAGCAACTTTGGGATAGCAAACTTGGATGTTGAAATACCAATTGCAGCCTGTAAGTACTCCCTTTTTGCAACTTCCAGTTGGTTCTCAACCTGGGATGCCGTGTAAACTCTCACCTTCATTTCACGTAATTTATAAATCAGCAGAATCATAAAATTTGGTTAAGTAATGCCAATCATGCAATTATAGAGCTTATTGTATGCGGTGAAACTGGCCTGTTCAAAATTAATGGCAAAATGCTACTATCATCAGACAGCCTCGTGGATATGGGGTTACAAAAGATTTAAAGTAAAAAACCTCACGGAAACTAGGCATAAACTTACTGCAGGAGAGGACCAAGTTCCACAGGAGAGTGCAAATGTCACCAGAGGTTCTGACAATTCCAGTCCAAATATGCTTCTTGCTGTCATTTCATGATTTTTTGCTCCCTTTGTAATTGTCTGTTTCAAATTTAGCAGTAAGAGGCTTGGTGGGTAACTCTATATTCCCATTCACATATAAGCAAGATTTGAAATTTGCAGGACTTACAAATTTCCAGTGATAAGGAAGTCTTAGGATGAAATGTTCTATGGTTGTTGCACTTAGCAAGTGTCCGCCCACATTTATTGTTGCCTAAGTAACAAGAAATTAGCCGCATAAATTATTGACAACATATAAATGCATTGCCATCCTTATCAGAAGAAACAACATTTTCAAACAGTCCATACCTTCCGCATCAGTGCAACAACCATTTCAGGACTCTCGGCAATGCCATTCTCTATGAACGCCTGAAGCAAAGTAGAATTATAAAAAGGAAAATAACGATAAGTGGTCAGGAAAAGAAACTTGTAGATTCAGATAATACTAAGTGTAACACTAGAGGACAGAAATGACATACATTCATCATACAAGAGTTATAGACGTTGATCCAGAATGCAAGTTTCTCCTGATGGTTGAGGTTCTCCAAGTTCACAGAGGCAAGTTTTCCAAAAAGAATTCTGCAAATTTTGGGAAATCAGAATATTCTACCTTCTAATTAATTGAGACAAATAACAGGTGTCCATTAAAAGTAGCAATAAGTAGTCTAGTTTGAAATTTGAATAGAATATAACATACTTCAATCTACGCAGTAAAATCAAACAATTTGCAGTTCGTTTTGGATTGAAAGATTTAGCTTCAACTGCACATAGTTGCTTGTATGGACCAATATCCCTCTTTCCAAATTCCAAACTGACACCATAAGGATCCCAAAACTCTGTTTCTTCGATACAGCTTCGATTTTTCAGAGCCCGTAAGGATGGCATGTCATCAGCAGGACAAGGACACTTGACTGAACTCATTCTAATGAGGATGGTAGATAAGCACTTCAAAATATTTTCGGAAATAATATTTGGGCTGTCACCTCCCGGTGGGTTTTCACATGAACTAGGATTTCTTACTTCTGCAATTGATTGGTCGTTCACCTTAAGTTCTTGCTGCAAAGTGGGAAACTGACATTCATTGACATAAAATATTTTCCTTTCACAACTCCTATAGCACAGATGAAAATTACATACCTGCCTCTTACGAGGATCCCGAGGTTTCTGCACTGATTTATTGGCAGTTGGAGGTTTCTTAATTTGACTTTTAGTCGTTTGGGATTTACATGAGGACTGCTTGCTCCTCTTGGAAGCATTAGTACAAGATTGATTCTCTTTACCTTGCCAATCCTCTGCCAAGACAATCAAGAGGCACAGACCATAAAGGTAAATGCATGCTCTAAATTGATACAGTTTAAGCCGATTCAGCAGTCTAACAAAAATGCTCACCTGGGAATTTTGTTGTAGGCCTAGTTGCAGATGTGTGAGGAAGAGACTTCAATTTAGCCAGTTTGGGGCTTTCAATTGGATTTGTATTGTTAATATCAGCTGAATGCTCCATCCTCCTCTTCGAGGATGACAAGTAGACAGCTTCCTGGTACAAGTCCTGCCTGAAATGCACGACCTGCTCTTCAAGCCTAACAATTTCCTCTTCCAGAACTGCTACTTCAGCCAGAAGCCCTAGTATCTAGATTTAGCAGATAAATATCAGGCCTAATTCTTGTCATGCTTGTATTCTACTCTTAGCAAAAACAAGAAAGCATTTATTTGCTAATATAATACAAAGAGAGACATGTTTACTAACGTAGGGAGGGAGATAAGGAGGAAGACGAGGCAGAGCTCCCAAAGGTCTGTTAAAAGCTCTGTCCAATGCCCTGTGGATGTCCTCTTCATGCCTAAGCTTCTTCTTCAGCTTATCAATCTGAAATTCAAGTCGGAGCCTTCAGCTCAGTTTTCGACAAGAGAAAAGAAAATGAAAGAAACTGGAGAAGAAAGAATGTCTATACATCTCGTTGCAAAGCTAATATTCTATCTCTCCTCGATGCTTTTCCACCTTTAGCTGCATTAACAGTGCCCTCTCGCAAGCTTCCCTGCATCTCTGCCTTTTCATTCAAGGCCAAAGAGGTTAGAATCCACCTATGCAATAAAATAACACAAACAGGGGAAAGACAACGAAATCAGAAAAGTTTGAAAGCTTGATATATGAAGGCCCAATGTTGTACTACGAAAAACAAGAAAAAGTTATCTAATATTTTTTCTATTTCTCTCCATTCACCTTTAATATTGGTAGTGAGGCCTACATCGTATTCTCGTTAAAAATACGGAGACTCGGGAGAATTCCTGGGATCTTTCAGTAGAGACGACTCATTGAAACTGAATCTGATGGTAAGATAATTTAAAACCATAAACTTGGTCCACTGTACAAACCGTTTTTCAAAAAAATTCATACTACATGAGTGTACCCTGTTCTGACTATAAAAAAGAAAGGCAACTTATAATTACTTTTCCATGTGGGATGGGCTGCAGCATAGGCTTGGCTCTGGTGTTCATCTTTTCCACCTCTACTAAATCTGCAGCCACCACTTAAAACCCAACTGTCAACTTTATACACAAATCGCATATACAGCATCGGTTGGAAGAAAAACAAAATCTGTCAAACCCTGATCAACTGCTTCGGATAAAGATCGAACCTTAGTATTTTTGACATTAAAATGATCCGGTGGGAAACTCAAACTTCATTAATCCTTGTACTCCTCATCCAATGTGCAGCAAAGAAGAACAAATAGTAGAGGTTAACGAATGTCAATTCGACCTTGAGGATGAGAGCTGGGGAAGTACAGTTCCACCGCTATGGCTTTAACCGCTTGGCTGAAAAGAATATTTAAAGAAAAAGATTTGGGAGAGAGAGAGTGGTTAAAGTGGCTGAGGCTCACTTACTGAAAGGTAAAATAGCTGGTTTTGCGAAAAAGACTAAGCGCGTATCTAACATGAAGAATATGGACTAAGGTCCGCGGCTCCAATCAAAGTCTATGTCATCATTAATCAACGTGCGACTTCCATTTATTTTGAGTTTTACCTTTAATCCCAACGCTCCTCACCCCGTTCTTTTGCCTTTTTCCTATTTTCCCATTATCCTTTGTTTGTACCGTAATTAACCTCGTATAATATAATGGAATTTAAGGGCATTCTTAGACTTTCGATAATATCTTTTTATTTTTTTTGTGGGTATTTGAATGGCAGAAATGAAGTCAATGGCCGGACATTTGTATCAGACATGTTGGGCTGAGAATGCTAGTGGAAAGAGATGAGATATAGAGATGGAAACGCAGCTGAAACGGCAAATCGATGATGATGGGTAGGTGACATTAGAAGGTGGTGATAATGTATACAGGGGAGGAGCTTAAAGCATAATTTCAAATTAATTAATAATAACACGAAGGGGATCCACGCCTCAGCTCATGTCCCCATCCGCAACCTCGTGATGGAGACTCCAAATCACGAACTGACATTAGACCTATTCTTTTAGTGCTTGTTTAAAAGAAACGGAGATTAGTCACTGATTGTGATTTTATTTAATAGTCCAGCTAATCTTCCCATAGCAGAAGTAGTACTATTTCATGCATCCCCATAAAAGGCTGAAAGCACCCTTTTGTTTAGAGAATGTTAATTTAGCTTTTTAGTTGGCTCACACTTTTTTATTCACAAATCGATTAGGTATATAATTTATTTAAATATTTATAAAATAAAATTTTATATAAAAATTATTTATAAAAAAAAAATTAAATTAAATTATTTAACGTTTAAATATATATTTTTTTAAAATTTATAAATTTTTTTAAAATATTTAAATATAATTTTAATAAAAAAAAGAGATAAATAATAAAATTTTAATAAAATTTTAATTTATAAAAATATAAAATAATTTTTTAGTCGTATGAATTTAAATTTTAATAGAAATTTTTTTAATAAATTTAAAAAATTAATTTATGAAATAATTTAAAATTAATTTATTAAAAATTAATAAATTATTTATTTAAATATTATTTTTTTAATATTAAATTATTTATATTAATGGATAAATTTTAATAAATTATAAATTTTAACATTTAAACGAGACTTTAATAACAAGAGAGCAGCGAAACTCTAGTGTCAAACCCTTGAGAAAGTTATAATAAACACTAGATTTAGAGTTAAACTTATTTCTTGGCATAATTGTTAGTTGAATAAAATGAAAATTAATTAGTTGTTAAATAAGGCTTTTTGTTTCACGAAGAATAGGCCGATTATATATCTATTTTTACTTTTGCACATTAATGAGAAATTTTGATTGACTGTGTTGATGGCTGCAGTTGGCGTCTTGTGCGTTAGTGTTTTTCCATGAGGAGTGCTGGCAGAAGCATGCCTGCCCAGGATTCTCAAAACTGTGTCCCACGTTCCACCACCATGGAGATCACATCCAAATGACTGCCGCCTTGTAAAAGGAAGCACATCAAATATTAAACAAATAGAAGTGTTGACTTTGATTTGATTTTAAATTTAAATTATATTGAATCAAATTAATTAATTAATTTTGTTTTTTTACAGTGATTCAATAATTAAAATAAATCACTGTTAATTGATTTAGTCCAGTTCAATTTAATCAATTTTTTAATTTTTTTAATTAATTTATTTTCTAATATTTTTATACCAAAATTTGTAAAAATTTAAATATTTTATCTTAATGTTAATGTTTAATAAATGTAAACAACGAAAAAATTATACTATATATAGAACTATAAATTATGAAAAAAAATATAATAGTTAATTAGTTTATTTAGGTTCATTTTACAATAAAAAATAAAATCAATTGGATTGATTTTCTCTTAAAAAATGGAAATAATTTGATTTGAGTAATTTTTTATCCAATTTTTGACCATATAATTTGATTTAAATGGTTTACATTACATTCGAACACCCCTAATTTGCAATAACTAATGTCTGATAGCTAACTGATAAGTGAACTGTTCCGAGAAGCTATCTCTTTCAGGACTCCGAATCGAAAAGATAAAAGAGACGTGATTTTTTGTTCTTGAGATCAATGACGTACACTTACTTTGGCTTGTGTTTTATCTTTCTCTTCTTTATGCTGCCCCCACAAAAGTGGCTTTGTACGAGCCGTTACTGTTATATTACCCCTTTTTATTTTCTAAATCTACATATGTTTTTTCTTTTGCTAAAATTATTTGATCCTAGAATTGCATGAATGTCTGTGCTTCATAGGAATCTACCAATAGTATGTGGTTTGAAGTTATCAGCTGTTAGTTCATAATATTGAATTGAAGTTTTTAATTGACCTTTGTACCGAGCGATTCGATATGTTGGGGTGGTGGTGAATGATGACGATCCTCCAGATTCCACATCCAAGGACTTAAACCCCACTACGTAATTTCTGTAGAAAGACATGCTATTCGTTGTTTTCGCTTTTAAAGCTTTAGTGTGGGGACTCGTTGATCAACTAGTCCAACTCTTATCCATGGTTGTCACACCTTCTCTTTTCTTCTCTCTGCAACATGATTACCAATTATGAATAGTATAGCTTAAACTGGACGCCTTTTGATGATTTTGCAGTTACGGTGTGTGATACCACTGATTGGATAGGCCAGTAGCACATGCACCCACACCTATTTAGCCATTATCTCCATTTAATCGCATGGCAGGGATTAGCAATGGCAGTATAATGATATGGTTCAAAAAATCAAGAAAATTTGCTTTGGCCCCGTTAGATTAAGGTCAAAAGGAGGGAGGGGGGGGGGTTGGTAATATGTTCGGAGGCTGGTGATCTGCCATGTCCATGCATATGGGTTTCTGTCAAGCTGATATGGGAAAAAGAAATAATGGGACATTTCTGCAGCCACTGATAAAAGGTAAAAAGCAGCTACATGCTAGAAACCAGATCCTTTTTTGTTGTTACTTTTGCTTTTGGGGCTGCAATTAGCTTCGCGGTGTCCCCTGTCCCTAAAAGAATCTGAAATATTTCAAGAGTCATCAACAACGACGGGCTGCAATAAGCTTTGTGGTGTCCCCGGTCCCTAAAAGAATCCGAAATATTTGAAGAGTCATCAACATCGAATCTGTTTCACTGTTGGGCTAATTTTCTGTGGGTAACAATAGTTAAGCACACTAGCTAACCCAGTTCAGAAGAGTACTACTAGAGAGTGAACAAATCAGCTGGCATCTCAAGCCACCAAGTTTGACATCAATTTTTCTTGTAATCGGAAGACACGACTTTTTGGGACAATGTCAAGTGGAGATCACTAGAGGGGCTTTGCATCAGACTAAGACGGGTCATCTCGGATTGCTACACAAGCAGTACATAGAATTCATCAGTACGAAGGGACCATGAAAAAGTAAAACCCCAGACTCATAGAGCGTATGGTATTGCGGTGACTATCCCAACTGAGCTATCAAGCAAGACGTACGTGTAATTCTTCTTTAACAAAATATCTTTAGTTTTCAGTTCATATTTAGAATATAACCATGGCGTTTTAGCAATAAGAACTCCTTAAATTTTGGGAACGACACCAGTATTTTTAACTCGGAATTCTGCAAGTTGTGACTATTTTATTCGTTTATACTTTATTTACATATCATTTATAATTCTAAAGATTCCATTTTCTGAATGAAAGAGAATTAAGAGGGGCGGGGGGGGGGGCGACAGGGAGAACCAGAGTGGAAACAGAGAGAAGGAGGGAGATCAAAGGATTGGGATTTTCTCATTTTTTAAAAAAATTAATTAAATAAATTTAAGGGTAAAAAATATACAATTTAGAATTACTTGAATAAGTGAATTTTATTTATTTGTTAAATATTATTTTTATATAAATTATATTTTTCTTTCTCCTATAATTGAGAGGCTCCCAGTGGCCGAAAGTTGCCGACAGAGAGAAACAGGGGGTGAAAAAATTGGAAATACACTGACAAATATTAACTCCAGGAAAAAAAAACATATTTAACTCCAGAAATAGCCACTTGTCGAACAAGGTCTTGTAAGAAGCCGATGGTTGAAAAAGTAATGGGATTAAAAAATAGCGAAACATGATTTCCGTTTGTGTGGGCTGGGCTAACTACAAAGTATACAACCTTCTCACTTTTCTTAATTGGAAAAAGATATTGCTAATGAAATTACCTGAGTCCTACAAAATAAAACTACCTTAGTAGGTTAGAAATTATATTCACTATTTCTTTAGTATGTTTTGCGTAATAATTAAAAACTGTTAAATTTGGGAATTCGCAGATTCAACATACTCTTACTGAAGTGAACGGGTGAACGGGTGTGCAGAATGGCTTGCTACCCCTAGCCTGAACTGGCATTGGGGAGTTCATATTTTCGGGAGGTCTCCTCCTCCTGGGATTCCTTGATTGCTAGTTGGAGATACTTTGGGAGTCATGACTCCTAGATTGGTCTGTGTTCTTTTTAGTTTTCTTGTTTGTGTTTCAGTCTCAAAAGTCTTACCAAAAAAAAAACTGTTAAAAAAGAATATGATTAATATTTTCTATAATTTGACAATTATAAATTTAGGAATGTAATATTTTCATATTTTTATGAGTCGTATAATAGGCTTGCAAAATACAATATATTTAACCTCTTTAAGGATAATAAATATTTGTTTATCAAACACTTGATTTTATTCAAGAATTTAAAACGCCAAATATCCTAGATGCATGGATTAAGTACACTAATGCCACTAGCCTTTCTCAACGCATGGACAGTGGGAGTGATCAAGCAGAGATATACACAAAGTTGTGGAAACATCAATTAAATGTTGGCTCAACATTAGAAGAAAAATATGGAATTACAGCAACGGTATTTACATGACAGATAACTTACTTTACTACAACCTCTCATAATAGCCTCTTCAGTAACCCCAAAAAAAAAAATATTACTGAGAAGAGGAAGTGGATCCATCTATATGTCGAAGCACTAGATTAATCACCGCTGCATGATAGAGCAGTTGTAAACATCTCCAGGTTGCTATGAAGGGCAGAGAATGCTAGCTCAATGATTCAGCATGTGATCCTAAAGCTTCAAGAATACTTTCTACCCAGCTGTCAAAAGCAGGAAGTTTATAAACAAAAAACAAAAAGCAAGAACATTAAAGAGCAGTCTAAACAGCACTGAGACCTGGACAAACTAGGCCACGTTAACTTGAAATAATAATAATCCACTTTTAAATCATAACATATTCAATGTATCTGTTTTAATTCACCAGTCACTTTTAATTCAAAATTCACCTAAACTTGTTTTAAAGCATCCAATAATTTTTTTCAACTTCCACCACATAGCTTATGGAGGGAAAAAAAAAGGACTTGACTTTGAAGAAACCCCAAGTACCTGCCAAATATAGAGGCAACAGCCAACAGTACTGAAGAGGGAGAATTATTAACTTTTTTTTAAGAAAAAAACATTTCCGGTTAGAAAAAGCATTACCAAAAATAGAAGAACTCGAAGAAACATCACGTGAAAGAAACATCACAAGTTTCTTCATGTTACCAGAATGTGAAACTCTCCTTAGTACAGAGAACTGGTACTGAATATCGATTAGGAGACAGTCATAATGCAGAACTCCAGAAAGTATATCTGGAAAGATCTGTAATTACCCTTCAAGACCTGGTTGTGGTGGGTAGTATACATTTCTGAAGCCTAATCTTTTTGCTGTTGCAGCAGTTGTCTCGCCAATGCATGCAACGGATTTGCTCCAATCTGACTCTGAAATAAGATTCTTCCAGGCACTGTCACAACGGAGTACATGAATTGGGTAAATACCATAGAAATTTCTAAGAACATATTTCTACAGTCCAAACAAGATAGAGCAAATTTCCATATTTTTGTAATATCAGAAGTCATTAGATCTCTTGACCGGTGAAGGGACCAAAACAGCATCCCAGTTTATAAGTATCAAATACTTAATTGGACTAATCCAGAAAGTAAAATACATAACTCATGCATATACAGAGACAAGAGTTCAAATATTGAATGTATATATCAGTATTTGGTAAGGTTAGAATTACAAACAACAATTAAATATTTTTTAACTAGGTAGAATTGACTACATAGATTAAACGACACCACAGTAAATCAATAAGGTTAGAACTACATATTAATTTTTTTTTACTTATCAAAAGAACATTGACGGGTGAAAAAGAAGGAAGAGAATAAAATAAAATAAGAAACTCACCGTACTGCAGATGGTGAAGCCACTGCAACAACAGGGACAGCAAGTGCCTCCTTTAAAGTTGTTTGGTCAACATGCTGAACTGGTACCTGCCATACATGCTATAATTAAGGACCATAGTGTATAACTCATAGATAAATAACATAAATGGAGCAATCCAGTAGTTGTTCATTTGTTCAGATGCTGGAAAATCAAATCCCAGGAAAACCATTTGAAATATAAAATTTTCAGAAATGACAAGAAAACATTAGCTGCTATAGTCACAAGTGGGATTAAGATGCACAGTATTATGAAGCAGTGCTTTTACACAAATGACAAAGAAAAAATAAACACAAGGGGAACTGGGTACAAGAAAGGCCATGGTTTCATGATTTTGTAACCTTTTCCTCCAAATTACAGTAACACTAAAAGGAACATGTGCACAGATTATACATTCGAACAGTGAAGCAGTTAGAAGGAACACAAAATCCTCCCACTAGACCATGAAACAGTTAACTGGGAATTCAAAATCAGTAAGAATTTTTTTCCATAAATTCCAGTCAACTAATCATGCAAAACGCCCACAAAATAAGCAAGGCTGGCAAGGAAGAAGTTAAATGTTGGATTATGTTTTTTTTTTTTATAAGGAAGGGAGGCATCAAGCAAAAATATTTTACCGTTGTGTATGTATTAAGCCTTGTAACCTCAAATCCACGGTTTGAAAGTCCTTCCTCTGATTAATAAATATCACAGACAATATATCATAGCTTTTACAATTATTAAACAAAAAAATCATATTAATTTTAAAATGGTCATAGTGTATCAAATGAATAAATTGAAAGCAAAATTAATCACTTACCAATATCATTGCTAGCCTTTGCAGAAGCAGGATATAAAACAGTGCATTTATTTCCATTTTTTGGAAGCTCTGTAGCCAAAACCTTCCCTGTTGCTGAAATTTACCAAAATCACAATGAGATTCACTTTCAGATGATTAAGTTTCAGATGCCAGCTTAGCAAATGTAAGATTCTATCTCTTTAAAATACCCAAAACAACATGATCATCCAAAAATGATTAAATGCAGAATATGGTGTGGACTCACATTCCAGCTTTGTCCAAAGTAAAACACATGCGCTTACACCACTGATGCACAGAATAACCAAAGCCAAGTCTTACTATCCCCAGTGTACAAGCTCACAATCTTCAACTGTTCAACATGGTGATTTTCTACATATATATATTTTTGAATTTATTTTCATGGTATGTTTTTCTGGAATGCTTGAAATACTTGTAAGATTCCATATATTATTTTTATATTTCTTGAGTGAGTCAAGCAGGAGCAAAGTAAAGAAGCAAAACTGGGAATAGTACAATACAGGTGCAATTTAAACTCGGCCTGTGTCCAAGTACATGCATGGATACCTTTAGATGGTGCAAAGGCAACATCAAGTGACTGCTTTGATGACTGCAAAACTTCCTTGAAAATGCTTGCAGTACCAGCTCCAACAACGCCTACTCTAACACGAGGAGTCCCAGCAGTTCTAAGGACCACAAATAAGACTAAGAGAATCATTTTGTTAGGAAATCAAGTGCTCCACAAAATTATAAGAAATTGAACAGTATTGTAGGTTGAGAAAATAATTACCCTATTCAAAGGTATTAAGAATTAAAAAATCGTACAAGTTAAAGGATGGTCATAATATTAGTATAAATAAAGACAGGGATCAGTATAATATATACAGTAATTGAGTCTTTCAATAATATATATTTTGTTTAGCTCCCTTTTCTCCTTGCCTTTTGCTCTCCTTATTTTCTCAACAATGACCAACTGTGACTGAAAAAAAAGATATTTTTCAAGTATTCTGCCCATAGGAACATATGGGACCAAAATTAAACCCAATAAATACACATTATTAAAAAAATGGCATAAAAAATTGCAGTAGATAGAAAAGAGGATCAATGATAAAAATGATTGGTTCGTGCACAAAACTAAACAAATCATAGGAACTCTTCAATGTATAAATAGTGACTTTGTCTCTAGTTAGCAACTTCTAACCCTTACCTCCATGCCTCTAGGAAGACTGAACCTGCTTCAGGAGATGTTATGACAATCCAGTCAAATGCATTATCTGCCAGAATTGAGGAACAGGGCAAGAAATGAATCAGTATAAAGTGATAAGGCACTCATAAGCATGACAATGAATGCATGACTCACATAGTTATGTGAGTAGGCAGACAAACCTAGCTAAGAAATAGATATGCTAATGACACTTTAAGTTATAAAATTATAATTGTCAAATTCCCCTATGCTTGTTGATGTCTAGATACTATATACAGACAGAAATCCCCAACCCAATCTCTGATCAAGTAGACTAGAAGCACAAATGCTAAATTCACTGCCAAAGAACAAACATACAGAACCGCAGGTCTAAATTACGCCACTCCAACCTGCACAAATTACTTTTACATCCAAATTAAGCTCATCTGGAAATGAATAACTGATATCTCAGGAATAAAGACATGCAGTCTAAGTGGTAATGGCATAAACTGATCAAGATTAAGTCCGCAATAAAAATGAGAAGTAGACAACCAATAAAATTTGAATGAAGACCCCAGAACCCGTAGTTGTATGGCAGTTGAAGATATAACACTTCATCTTCAAGGTAATGACCACTGATAATGGAAATTATCTCAAGCGCTAAAAAATCACAAACCTTGAATCATCAGTTTTACTTTATAGGTATTGCTTTTTCATCTTTCTTCTCATTAAGGATTTTGATAACGATAATTCTCAAAATTGGTCCATCAGAAAATAATTGATGCACAATCAATTATTGCATAATCCAAACTTCACAGTAGATTTAAATGTTTATGACGTAATGTTTTCCTAAACCTTACCACTTAATACTGAAGGAAGTCTATCTAAATCAGGTCCCCATGTGTGCTCAATGAGTGGCAGCTCCAAACAATTAATTTCATGTTTAGCCTGCACTCAACAATCAACATCGAAATTACCTTTTTAGTTTCATTTAACCAGAAGATCTTATAAGAGGCCAGCTTATATTTGTAGTTAGCATTTCAATTCCCTTTTCTTTTTCTAAACATGGTCTGGGCCAAATACCTACTGATCGCCGTAGTGGATAGAATATTTTAGGAAAAATTTCCCAATGGAAGAAGATAGAAAAGAATAGGAAAATAAAAGGAAAAATACAGTATATGCAACATCAGTTTGGATTATCTGTTATGTAATATTCTAATGACAGCAAAATGCAATCACCGTTACAGTTTATACTTTATATAAAAGATATGCAGTATAAGAATCAAGGGTGATTACCACTTTAAATATGTATTCAGGGATTATCATAGACATATCAAGCAAATGTCGATGAAAGATTATATTTTTTATTTTTTTTAGTTTCTGACCTTCTGTTCTTGATTTGAAATGAAAGGCAAAAAAAGGACCTTACAAAAATACTGATACAGACAAACTGACTGTGTTGAAGCTAATATATGAGATTGATTTGGCTTCATTTATGCTAGAAAGAAAGACAATTAAGCACAGTAATGTGTTCATTAACTTATCTATGCTCCCCAGCTTTTAAAGTTGATTTCTTTTATATGAAGGGACTGTCACTCCAAGTATTTGGAAATTTTAAGGACACTAGCATTATACAGAAGATGATAATTAATTAATAGGTTGAGCTTATATGGTTGATGGACAACAAAGTTCAAACAGAACGAGTTCGTAAATAAGGCGTCTTAAACCCCTGGCTATGCTCATCTACATTGTGGAAACCTATGGTTATCTGCACTTTGACATGAGTTTTTTTTCTACGTAAAATATATTCGATAAAAGAAATAATGAGAAGTGGTTTCTAATAAATTTTAGGAATCTACATCATTGTCCAGATGTTTTGTCTTTATAGTTTATAATTTCTTCTTTTAAGAGAATGTGCTTTGAAGGTTTAGGAACAGAATAATTATTTAAATGCCAGTATATAAGCCATAGAAATTTAGAAAAAGAAAAATGATGAAATGTTTCTTTCTTTTCCACCTTTAATCGAACACCTATATGACGGAGTGGTGGTCAGTTCCCATCCCAGGACCCGTTAACATATTGTGGACAAGTCAATGAGTAAAAAGGGAACAACATTTTCGGATGACAGGAGAAGTAAGCATAACAATGAGGAAAGCCACTGAAAGACTCTAAAATCAAACACATTGCGGCAATGTAGGGCAACTAAATTGTAAAATCAAACAGTGAAGAAAGTAGCGGTTCATAGTGCAATAACGGAAGATAGAGAAGTTAGTACCAGAGCACTCATAAGCTTGGCATTCTTGCCACGCTCTCTGGTGACCACGACTTTCGGCGTCAAATTCGAAGGCGACGGCGAAATCGAATCCGTAGCCGAAGCAGAAGTAGAAGCAGCACTGATTCTTTGAGTACAAAGAAAGATTCGCCGGTGAAGTAGAAGTCGAGAAGGTGCAGACGAGAGAGGGGAGAGAGAAACTAGCGCCATGGAAACGTGTTGGGCAAAGAATGTTGTCCAGGTCCAGGGGGCCAACTGTTATCAGATCAGAGCGATGCACTCATAATTAATTCCTAATTTAGCATAAATATCTAACTCAAAAAGCTCTCGTCAAACAATTGTTAATTAGCGCGTTAATCGGCGACCCCAAACGAATTGAAGCCACGTGGCAGTACGTGGTTGGGCAATATCCAATTGCTCGCCGACATCATGGCACCAACACTCTGCCGTTGAAACATAATGATTATTAACGGCGGAGATGTCGAGAGAAGATAACACCCTCGTGAGTTTCATCACTAATCAGCAGTTTTTGTTTAGTTTAGATAAACGATTTTTTTGAACTTTTTATAACCATTTTAATTTTAATATTTTAATTTTATATCAATTTTATCCGAGTCAGCATTAATTTTGAACGACTCAAAAAAACATTTAAAACCCCAATTATAAAACTTTAGCTTTGAACTCATTTTTTAATGTATCTATTTTTTCAAAATCTAATTTGAGAAAATATGTATTAAAAAAATATTTATATTTTTAAGTTAGTATTTAAAAAAATATGTGTTAAAATAAAATAGGTTAAGAATTTAGGTTAGCAAATAAAAAAAAAAGATGCATTAAAATGAAAGAGAGTAGGACTTTATGTTAGGGTTTAAAATGAGTTAGAGAATAAGATTAATGGTTTCAAAAAAAATATGTATTAAAGTAAAAAGAGTTAAATTTTATATTAGAGTTTCGAAAAGATGCATTTAAATTAGGGTTAAAGTTTTTAGGTGGGTTTTAAACATATGCATTAAAATAAAAAAGATGAAAATTTTTAGTTACATTAGGTTTTTTAAAAAAAATTGTATTAAAAAATGAATTAGAGTTTAAAGTTAAAATTTTAAAGTTAAAGTTTTCAATTTAAGTTTTTTAAAAAAACTATTGATAAATTTTTTTTGTTAAAAAAAAAAACAATTTAACAATCACCATTTCAGTCGTTCAAATTTTAAATGACATATAGATTGATGTGAAAATTTTTTTTACTCATTCAGTTAAAATCAGTATAGAAATTAGATTAAAAATAAAATAAAATTATAAAATTAAAATAAATATTAAAAAATAAAATAAAAATGTAGTTTATTTGATTCTGTTTTTATTTTTTTATTTTTAAAATTGTTTTTAAAAATTATATTTAAAAATTATTCTATAAAATTAAAATAAAAAAAATTCTGTTTGATAAATTATTTTAAAAATATGTTATTTTTTGATTTTTTTTTTGTTTTGAAAATAAAAATAAAAAATAAAAATAATTTTTGTTTGTTTTTGTTTTTCTATTTTAAAAAAAATTTACTTTTAAAATTTATTTTTGAAATAATAATAAAAAATAATTATTAAACAAATTTTTTTATTTTAAAAATAATTAAAAATAAAAAATAATATTTTAAAATAAAAAACAAACAGAATCTTTCAAGTTTTGTGTCCCAATCTCCCTACCCAACCCTAGGCTGCTGTGCGCCCCTGGTCCCAACAATCGCCAGCTCATTCGCCTGGATACGACAGCCTGTGGCATCATCGCGCGACATATAAACTTCGCCCTTGGTCCAATTTGTAGTCTTCAAAATCTCATTCTCACACGTCACACCCTGCGCCAGAAAGAGCCCACGAAAAGACGATTACACCCACAACAATGAAGTGGCCCATCCATAAAGTATAAAGCGAGCCACGCGCACGGTGTAGCAGCTGAGTTGGAATGTCGGGCCACCGCGAGCCTCTGCGCATAAACTAAGTTCTCTTTTGATGAAATAATATTATTCTTTACTGCATACAAAATTGATTTACCCTTTAACATAATGCTCGAGTTTTTTCGGTTTTTGGGTTTTTCCTTTCTTGGCATTGCCAGCATTTTATTTTATTTCCTGAATTGTTTTAATAAAATTGTAATTAGTGCATTGTCAGGTAAGTGGAGGCACAACTTTGCTTGATGATGACCATACCATGAATGACACAATACTATTCTTTGTAAGACGTGTTGCCTGATTATATTAAACAAATAACTTCATGTCATAATCTCATTCTCAAACTAATAAATTAATTGCCTCTACTGGAAAAGTAAATTATAGAATTAGCATTGTTTTTCTGAAGATAGCAACTTTCTTGGATTCCATGCTGCTCTTTAAAGTAGAGAACTCATTGTTAATCAAATGCCGCTTCCCTTTGCGATTGTCAGTATGCAACATCATAAAAGTATTGTTATTTATATAATATTACAATCATAAAATGTTTTACTACTATTTTGAGTGATTAATTCAAAAGTCAGAGAAGTGTACTTATTTAAATTTAAATATTAAAAATAATATATTAAAAGAATTATTTTTAAAAAAATATATCAAATCCATATCAATAACACTATTGAAATTGTTTTAAAAAAATAATTTAATATTAATTAATCTATAAATTAACTTAAAAATATTATTACCATAAAACTAAAGAAGATTATCGTTGCTATTCCTAAAATGCCAGTACAGGCCTCATTTGGTTAGTAACAAAAAAAACACGAAAATAAAAATTAAAAATAAAATAAAATATTATTATTAAAATTGTATTTAGTATGATATAAAATAGAATAAAATTTTTATTATTTTTTTAAATTTAATATGTCATAAATAATACAAAAGTAGAATGAAAAATTGATAAAAAAATAAAAATACTTTTAAAGAATAAAATTATTAAAATAATACAAATAAAAAAAATTTAGTAATATAAAAAATTTATTAAAAATATTAATAGTATTAAAAAATAGTTTAAATATTATTTATTTTATTTTAATTTTTTTTATTTTAAAAAGATATTTTAGATTTTTTCAATTTTATTCTATTTTATTCTCTCTCTTTTTTTCATTTATTTTCAAAAGTAATGTATATTCTATTATACAAGATAATGTGCATTCCATGATGATTACATTCTACCAATCAAACACTATATTTAATAGAATAAAAATTTAAATTTTCATTCCCTCCTTTTATTTCTAGTAATGAAACGGCACTTAAGTATTAACACAATATTTCCGGTATTTTAATACAGCAATTAGAGTTACAATTGTCACCACTTTTTAGGTATATGCATCTTGGTTTTATTTTTTCTTGGTAGGTTCATCTCAGTTTGATTAAAAGTAAAAGTATGAGTATAGTCAATTATATTTCCGGTTTCTTTAAGTTATATTATCTTTATAAATACACTCTTAAAAAAAACTGACCATTCATGCATGACAGACTGTCTTACAAATGCCAGCCGAGAGCTTTCCGTCTCCTTTTGTGACTTTTGCCATATTAATTTTGCGAACATTGTATCATTCTTTCATATATGGATTGTAGCGGCTTTTCTTTTTCACATGGATAAGCCAAGCCCTTTTTTGCTTTATTCCATATGACAAATTATACACCTAGTGGCTAGTGCCTTCTTTGCATTATCATATTCCAACTTGACTGATTGAGACCATTTGCATACTTAAATGCCTCAAATAAGGATAAAGTAAGAAGAAAACTTAGTGCAATAAGTAATAAAACGCGAAAAACAAAATTTACACTGCCTTGTCTAAAAAAAAAAAAACAACAATAACGACGTTAACTCATCCTAATATTATCAATGTGGTTGTTTGCTGATTCCTTTGGAAGTGGAGAAGCTCTCGTGATCTTCTCACATGGAACTTTGTTGAGGATCTTAATAGTAGGAATTTCAGTTCGTGTTCTTTCCTCAGAGCTAAACTGTGGGGAGTTATTTGAAAGATATAGGGGGAGAGGGGGTTGATTTTAATTCTTTCAAGCAGGTGCATTATGCATAACCCCTCTCTGGATGGTGCTGAGCTACAGATGGTTCGTAATATTAAGTATCCGTTGAATGAGGACTGAGACGTACGATTGCACCACCATATATGGCGAAGGTCTGTTGATTCGCTTGCAAATCATGAAAAGCACTAAATCTGAATACCAATATTAATTTCTTTGGAGACTAATAGAGTAACGATTCATTTTAGGTCAACATAAAAATTTCAATGAATAAAATTTCAGGTACAATTGTGAGTATTAGCTTTCCGTTTTAATTAACCATAGTGAGCCAAAGGAAAATAACCCAAATTTTTTAAGGTTGATGAACCCATTAAAATGACTAAGATCCCATACTAAAATTAGATTAACTGAAACTTTTTTTTTTTTTTTATAGCTTCTGAGTTAGAATATGGGCTGGCATATGACGAAACGGAATGACCCTTGCAACCTATCAAAGGTACAACGTGAGGTGCGGTTAGCAAATAAAATGCAAGCAAGCACACGCACGCGGCACTCAAGCACACTTGAAGATAATTATTCCAATAAACAAGTTTGAGTTCCTCATTACTCCTATAGGTCTAAACAAATTATCAATTGAATCCCCTACAGTGCTACCTTAGGTTGTCAAAATTCCACTCCACTCCACAATTAGGAGGGATCCGTAAGAACTCAACAGATCAAGCAAGTTACAAGGGAGATAATTTAATTTCCCTATTCAAGCGTGATGCTGTTGTGAGAGCTACTCCGGCACTCCATTCAGCTTACTTGCTGCTGGTGTCCTCCATACACAGGGTAAGCCCCATACGCAGCAGCATATATGCTTGGGTCATGAGGAGATGGCAAAGCATATCCATAACCATCATAAACAGGGCCTCCATAATATGCCCCACTCCAAGGGTTGCCAAAATCCACTCTAAACTGCTAGCCAAAGATACTATTTGAGGAGCCATTGCAAATGCAATTTAATGAAATATGCCATCAAAGCAAGCCAGTGCATGAGAAATATTTTTAAGGAAATAATGCAATAAAAAATATTTTATCAAGGACCCTCTACCCTAAATCAATGTCAAAATTCAAAATGATAAATTTTTTTTTCCAGAAAATGTACTAATAGATGTTTCTGAAACTGATTTTAAAAAGTAAAACTTTGTTTATGTAAGCAGCTGAGGACAATTTGAAGTAATTTCTTTAAGTGCAATACATGGTATTCCTACGTGGAACTGATCATTAAATGACATAAATTCATGCAGATTAACAGGCGTATTAAAGGGACATGAGAATGTGTGAGGGCATGCTTGAGAAAGAGAGAGAGAGAGAGAGAGATTGCCTGCTTATTTGCTGGATTGCGCCCCCAAGAAAGACGAACCGTTTGTTTGCCAATCATTGTCCCATTTAGCTTCTGCAACGCCTCTTCAGCATTATTTCTGGAAAAATGTCCAGAATAAAATAGAATTGTAGCAATCACATCAACGAAGGGATTAAAGAACAAGTTAGCTGTGAATCGCCAGAGAATAGAGAGGGCAAGAACTTCTACCTGTTTGCAAATTGTACAAATCCACATCCTTTTCCAACAGGTATCTTAACAGAGACTATCTCACCATACTGGGAGAATGGATACCTGAGATCTTCGTCTGTAACATTAGGGTCAAGTCCTCCAACAAATATCTACGATGTATAATGTATTAAACATGGAAGATTAATGACAATTTTCTAAATTGCAAAATTAATAGAAAGAGCTGAATAACTCACAGTTGTGTTTGTTGAATCTACTTCAGATTGGTTGGATGTGCCATTTGACACATGGCCTCCTATACAAAGAAACAGACATTCAATACCTAGCTGGTAGAGATAGTCAAACTATTGTAGCAGCAAGTGATAGAAAAACAAACAGAAAAATTTAAAATTGAGAGATGATGTATTACCAAGACATCCTTAGAGCAATTTAAAATCAGATGGATTTTCATAAATCAAATCAAGAGTATGCCTCAGATAATTAGAAGCAATTTATAAATCACATGGATTTTCAACTACTCATGTACTCTTATTTGATGAAACCAACTACAAATCCAATGTTCATTTTATCACTCTGATTCAAGGAATTTATTTATCTACAAATACATGGCAATGACCCTTATAAATGCATTAAGTTTAGCCATAAGACCCTGTATATTGTTTATACGAGTAAGAAAAAAATGCAGGCATCATAGTTCATCAGTCACAATACGAAGCAGAACCAAAATAGAACGCGGGTAAAGTAAAACAGGTATCTTGAAGCGTTTTCTTTGGGTGGAAAGTTTAGCGTCCTTTTCTTTGTTCTGTTGATAATTAAAATTTTAGATATCAGAAGCAAGAGATATGATTCAGTACCTTGTTGATAGCCAGATGATTTCCTTGGAGTTGCAGCACCAATACGCATAGGCCTGCTAGAACAATAAACACCATTCATTTCAGTCATAGCCTGAGACCTCTCACTATCATCTCCAAACCTGACGAAGCCATAACCCTTTGAACGGCCAGTATTGGCATCAAAAACAACTTTTGCAGCTTTAACAGAAGGATATCTACTAGCAAAAGTTTCATGCAACATGCTATCCGTAACATCTGCTGCTAAATCTCCCACAAAAATAGAAAGATCAGGAACATTCTCAGAACGCTTGTCTCCTGTGCTAAATGTTGCCCAGTTCAGGCGGAAAGGTTGCTCTGTATTGGGCATCAAAATGCCAGCATAGTTCTGTAAAACTTTCTCGGCTGTGGCATGTGAATAGAATTCAACGAATCCATAACCCTCTGATAGACCAGTCTGCTTATTGCGAATAACCTTAATGGAGGAAATCTGCAAAAATGCATGACAATCAGAAGCTGATAGTTGTTAAATTTTCAACAGGTGGGATTCTATTTGAAGTAACAAGAGGAACATAGGAACCATTTTCTGTCATAAAAAACCAATTTATTAAAATCACGTTACTATCTCATCAAATTGGGTGGCAAAGAAATAGCACTGAAGTCACCTTCTTTAGTCAAACTAGCTACCTGCAAAAGTAGTACTTCACTTTTGCCTTTAGTCCTAAAATTTTCATACTTAGAATGATTCAGAAGGAAAATATTGTAACACCAGAGTTCAGACACCTTCATACAAACACACCCTCAGAGTGTTTGCATCGTCATTTAACATGGACCGAATGGAGCCACTATTATTGGGCCATGTGTTGATGCACCATGTAAAAAGTTGAAACTGAAAGCAGAGGGGCAAGGAGTGGCCTTGGTTTTCATTTATTGCTAGTTGAGTGGGAAGATGCGAAAAAGGAAATGACTGAACTTTTCTACTTTGCTTGATGATAGTCAAAACTGACAGAACAAAACATTACTTCTCTCCTAATACCATTATATCCTTATGTATACAACATTTCCAAGTAAGAAACACCGCAAAAGCAGGGGAGAAAAATATTTGGGATCAGAATATTACATTTTCCACTCCCTTTTGGTCTTCATTTATCTCACTTTCTAATGAAAGAAATATAGATAAGGAAAGCTTAAATTTGGCATCCAGAATTCCATTTTCATTCTTCAATCATTAGTTACATACCAATTACGAATTGCTTTGCAACTAAATTTCGTTTTTTATTTCTACTAAGCACATCCTATGACCCCTTCATATTTACTCTCCGGCCCCCTATTTGTCCCAGAAAATACTTAGAAACAGAGTGACACCCACAGGCAAACTGAATATCAAGTCTAGAGCTTTTAATTCATACTATAATAAAAATATCCTTAGCACTTCCAGAACAACTTTCGTTTCCTTCCCCGATTAACGTTCCCCGCCCTTCAACACTTCAATTACGAGATAACATTTTCCTTGATAAAGACAAGTACCCCCTTCCGACGTCGTTGAGATTCACAAACATAACTTAGATTAAACATGTCACCGTATAGCACATTGTACCATATGAACACCTATCAAAATCATGTATTTACGGATTATAAAGCTCCCGAGCTTCCGATAAATATATCGAAGTTTTGTAAATAAACAATATGGTAAGTAATTTAAAAAGACAGAAACTACGTTCAGTTAAACAACTAAAAAAATCAGCAAAAAATAACTTGTATGCATGCGATGGCGTGTTATATGGAGACATATATAGAAGAATGAAAATATGACCTCGCCCGTGGAAGCGAAGCAGCGATGGAGATAATTTTCATCCATCCAATGATGTAAATCGCCGACCCAGATCGTCTTGTTCTCGCCGCTCGATCCCTGAGGCTGATGCTGCTGTACGTGCGGCACATGCGGTAACTGCTGATACTGATGGTAAGGCATATAGGGCTGCGGCGGCGGCGGCGCATAATGTTGAGGTGGCAACATGTGATGCTGCATTACCATAGCCGCCGCAGGGTATTGCATCGGCATCCACTGCTGTGGTAGTGGTAGTGGCTGCGGTGGCGGCTGCGGCTGCGGCTGCGTCTGCGTCTGCGTTTGCTGTTGCCGTTGATTCTGCTCCGTTTGTTGTTGTTGTTGGGAATCAGAGCCGTTTGATTGCATCTTAATTATAGTTTAGTGCTATCCTCTTTTGAAAAAAATGAATATCGCAGATTCAAATTATAAATACCAGTTAAGAATAAAAGCAAGGTTGGATTTCAGAGAGAGAGAGAGAGAGAGAGAGAGAGCTTGAATCTAAATTTGAGAGAGAGAAGAGATCGCGGCAAGGGTCTGAGGGAATGATTTATGTGGAGGATGACGGATTCATGGGTTGGCTTCGTAAACGCGGTTGTTGTTTTGACTCTTGGATTAGGTGACGGGGTTCGATCTCAACCGTTGGATCTAATAACGAGGGATATACACAACGCTGTTATGCTTGGCTTCTCTATTTTAGTGTTTCCCCTCTGTCCCTCTCCATGATCCGCCGCCAACTTGCCATGCCTTTGTCCCCTGACTCCTAGTTGATAATTTCTCTGATTTCTGAATTTGTTTTTGGATTGGATTTTGTTTTTTATTCTTTTACTTTATTCCTTAATGTGCAGCCACTTAACCTCACGTCACCATTTTACAGTTTCAGTGAAACTGGGAAGTTATGACATGAAATTAACGAAACGGAATTTCCTAGGAACCGGCTTTCTACCTATATCAGGCTGCACCTGCTATAAAATTGCACATCAACCTAGCCAATTTTGTTTTATAGAAATTAAGGCCAGCCATCGAATGATTATGTGAGCAAATCAGTAAGATTCTTCTGAGTTTTTTTTTTAATTTTAAAAAATTCATTTTTAGGTAATCTTGTTCTTCCTACATTCCAAGTTCTACACTTTGGTTTAACCTGAAATTAATGTACATCAAATATTAAATCAATAAAACCTTTTCCTAATGCCTTTTCTTTCCTCCTTCTTTAATTCCTCATTAAGAGATCAACTCTTGGCACTGAATTCTAATTGGGTGTATATCTAATCACAATCAGCCTACATTCTATTCACTAATAATTTGTAGTTAGTGCTCTTAGTTAGGTAACCTTTTACTTTATCTTTATGTGATAAAGCTTTATATATATATATATATAGTGGCTTAAAATAATTTCATATTTAAATTCATGCCATATAGAACTTGAAATTTTATACCTTTTTTTAATGTGATTTATGTATATGATGAATAAATTTGTAGAAAATAACATCAAAGAAACATAATTTTGGTCTTTACACTTACATGAATTCACAAACTTCGTGTTTGAATTGATAACAATATTTTTAAAAAACTATTGATGATGATTTCTTTTCATTTTTTTTAACATATTGAAATGTAATTATTTTTATGAAAAGAATTTAAAATATTATTAACGAAAAAAGAGAAATTTTGTTATTATCGGTATTTACTTTAATAACCTTTAACATGTTATTAAGTGCTATCGCTTTTTTTTTTTTGACAACAAAGTATTTCATTATATTAGATATTAGATTAGCAAGCACAAACATCTGAGAATTACAAATTTTTTAACGGAATATAATATCTCTAATATAATATATAAAAAATACCTTCGAGGGAGGGATAAAAGAATGTATTGTCTCTTGCAAAATTTTCCAATATCGTTTTTTTTTTTTGGACATTCAGACATCCAATATCAATCAATTTGGGAGAACCCAATTCATGTTTTTTTTTTTTTTTGGCGATTGTTCCTACGAAATTATAAGAATTTGTGTGTGTGTTTCACCGCTACGAAGAAAAAAAAATAGTTATTTTTTTAAAAAAAATTAAAAATTATAATATTTATTAAACAAACATTAAATTTAAAATTTATAAAAATTTTAATAAGATAAAAATAAAATAAAATAAAAATTATAAATTAGTATATATTCATAAAAAATAAATAAAATTTTAAATTATAAGACAACATATTTTTTAATTATTACTATAAATATTATAATTTTTTTTATTAAAATATAATTAATTTTAAAATTAAAATTTTTTAAGAGACAACACATCTTTTAATATTTTTTTTTTAAATTATGACTTGAAAATTTTTTCAACTTTTAAAATGTTATTTTCTTGTAACTTGGGCCTGTTACAATAAAGGGCCAACTCCTCAGCAACGTGGCCCGTCAGGCCCATAAGCATCATTGGCTAAGTCCAAGACTAACGGTCTTGTAACGATACATGGGTCCGAAATAGCGCGAGAGATCGCAGACGTGGAAGGAAGGCGCAGAATTTGCTTCCAATATTTCATTTCTGAAGCACACTCTTGCAACTAACTGTCGACGTCAATTGCGTATTTTTAACAAATAACTTGTTTCGTCGATTCTCTTTTCGGGGAAGTATTGGGTTGGTTCTGGTCGTGATTCAAAAAAAGGATATGCCATTGTTATGTTCCTCACAGACATTCTCAGAAGCCAACTCGGTCATATTGTTCCCACATTCACGTATTTCCATTTCTTCTCTCATTTCGTCTCTCCTAGTTGTTCTTGCGAGTGCTGTTTGATTTGGACATTTTCTTCTTTCTGGTGTTTTCTGTGTCTTTTATTATATTTTCTTCTTTGTTGTCGTCATCGTCGTTGTCGTCGCCATTGTTATGATTACTTATCGGCAATAAGATTTTGCTGCTTGCAGTACATCCGCGTTTTGAAGATTTCGTTTCCTAA
Organism: Gleditsia sinensis; assembly: GCA_037074535.1. NCBI lineage: Eukaryota > Viridiplantae > Streptophyta > Magnoliopsida > Fabales > Fabaceae > Gleditsia > Gleditsia sinensis. Next base: position 13,442,381 of record CM073470.1, on the reverse strand, counting down.
GATAATGCTTTCTTTGTTTCCTTTTCGATTCCTTAGTCCTGACTGAATTTTGTTGGTTTAAAATTCTCGTAGTTCAGTTAACTGCTCAATACAGCCCAAATTTGTGTGTTTCTTAATTGTGCCTTGTCATGATTCACGCGTAGTTCAGTAATTATCAGCCCTACTGGGTCGTTACTTGTTATTTTAACCATTACTATCATCATTTTCGTTGCACTCTGAGCTCAGAAGCCGTCATTGCTATTTTCTTTTGTTTTTGAGCATTAGCAGTTTATTACTAGATTTACTGTTTCAGTTATTGGAAGTTATCCTTTCTTTATCGCATAAGTATCATGCTCAACAATACTATAATAATAATAATAATAATAATAATAATAATAAATGAGGGTATCAGGGATAGGGGTCACTGTAGCTACAGGTAAGGGAGCATGGTGTGAACTGTGAACAATTCATATAGACCTAAACGCTGGGATGTGGAAGTATGAAAAAATTCAAGTAGAAAAATCAAAGGAAGGACAAAAATAAGTTGTGGAGAATATGAATTTAGTCATTGCTTAAATGGTTAAAAATATTCCATGGAAGGATTTCAGTTATTTTGAATAAGGATTCACAGCCAGCCCTGAATAATTACAATTAACCCATCTTCTTCTTCTTTAGGTTCTTCTTGTATACTTGTTATCATTGTTCTGTGTCCTGTGCTTTTCCATACACTTAATTGAATATCTAATTCACAGTTAGTTTTTCTTATGTAATTATTGCTGCTATTAATGTCAACCACTCAAACGTCAGTGATGGGATGCAATTATTATTTGCATCATGTACAGGACTCTGGTGCCGTTCTCTGTGGTATTATAGGACTTCTGAAGCGGACTTTATTCCAAGAATTTTAACACAATGAAAGCAATCTGTTTTTGACAGTTGGAATGGGCTCTGATAAGCAGTCTGCTGGCTTTCTTGACACTCTCAAAATGGAGAGGGTTAGAACTATTCTAACCCACACCTACCCTTACCCACATGAACATTCCCGCCATGCTATTATAGCTGTTGTTGTGGGTTGCCTTTTCTTTATCTCATCTGACAATATCCATACTCTTGTAGAGAAATTAGACAACAATGTTAAGTGGTGGTCTATGTATGCCTGTCTGTTTGGGTTCTTTTATTTCTTTTCATCACCATTTATAGGGAAGACGATCCAGCCGAGCTATTCAAATTTTAGTCGATGGTGAGTTTTTTTATTCTGAGTTATGTGTTATTTTACTCTGAACTTTCTCTAACATATATATTACTATTAATGTTTACATGTTATTTTATATCTTTATAGGAAAGAACTAATGGGATTAATAATGATTTGGTATCTGCTATACAGGTACATAGGCTGGATTTTAGTGGCAGCTGTGTATCATCTTCCTAGTTTTCAGTCAATGGGGGTGGATATGAGGATGAATTTATCTATATTTCTAACAATTTATGTGGCTTCTATTTTGTTTCTTCTTGTCTTCCACATTATATTCGTTGGCCTCTGGTACATTGGCCTTGTTTCACGTGTGGCTGGAAAGAGACCAGAGATCCTGGCCATTTTTCAAAACTGCGCTGTAAGTATGGTGGCAATTTTTCTTTCTTTCTAAATCTATATAAAAATCAATATTGTTCTGATGTCTTGATCACTCATAGGTACTTAGCATGGCATGCTGTGTATTTTATAGCCACTGTGGCAATCGTGCCATCTTGAGAGAAAGACCACAAGAAGAGAGAAACGCATGGCTTACAAAGTTTCTTCGAATGAATGAGTGGAAGGATCAGGTCTGCTCCTCCTGGTTTGCTCCAGTTGGATCTGCAAGTGATTATCCTCTTTTGTCCAAATGGGTTATTTATGGCGAGGTACAAAATGCTATTCTATAACATATATTTAAGTCAATAGTGGTTCTTTTTTCATTACGCAATCATATTCCATTTTGTTGTCTTAGTTAGCTTGCAATGGCTCATGCCCTGGTTCGTCAGATGAAATATCTCCCATCTACTCACTTTGGGCTACATTTATTGGACTTTACATCGCAAATTATGTAGTTGAAAGGTCAACAGGGTAAGTAGCTGTTTATACTTGATTTTGTAATGTGATAAATTTTTTTGTTTGCCTACAACACCAAGTATGAATTTTTGTCCCGGTTCAAGGTATAATGGAAATGGGTGGCATGAAAAAAAGAAAAAAAAAACAGATTTTTGATACTCTACATCAAAAAATGATGTTGGGTTTTTATTTTTGGCAGATGCTGTCCGATCATTTGTGAAGCTCTGCATGTCAGTTTCTTTTAAAAAAATTTACTTGAGAAAGAGTAGTTTTTCCTCCTCCCCCCCCCCTCATTAGATTGCTGCCGAATAAAACATTTCCATGTGTAGCTTTTTCAAGGATTAAAAAAATGTGAAATAATGAATATGATTTAACCATACTATTGAGCTTATATCTAATTTAGGATCATTTTATTTGAACTGATGATTTGCATCCTGTCTCTGATGCACTGTTATTGTTGCTCAAGATTTTTAATTTCAATAATAATATGCAAAAAGACAAAACAACTGCAGTGAATTTTATGATGACAATTATTTAAGAGTTATTGATGATTCCGTTTAGATTAACACCTTAAAAAAAATGTCATCCAGATTAATAGAAGATAATGAAATAGTAGATTATCTAGTTGAAGGTTAATTGATGTTAGATTGTAAGTTTTCCAATAAGTAAACACATTTTACTTGGCAGTATTATGATTTGGTATTGCCCCATGTGATATATTCTTCATTATTTCATTTCATATCCATGATTTTATGTCTGAAAAATTAACAGGTGGGCTCTTTCTCATCCTTTATCTGATAAAGAATATGAGGAGTTAAAAAAGAAGCAGATGAAGCCTGATTTTTTGGACATGGTTCCGTGGTACTCTGGGTATGTATTCAATATTTGTGTTTCCTATTTAATTTGTTGATGTTTCTCTATGGGCCTAGGGGGTATTGAATGTGATCTTGAGTCAGTTGCTTACATGCTCTTGATACTAAATGATGCAGAACATCAGCTGATTTATTCAAAACCGTTTTTGACCTCCTCGTATCATTAACTGTCTTTGTTGGGCGTTTTGACATGCGTATGATGCAGGTAACATTCTGTTTTTTAATGCGTCGTCATAATATTGTGACAATATGTCTTAAATTTTACAGCCTGAAGTATTTAATGATACAGTATATTATTTTATAATTTTATGAGGTTCAATGTAAAATTATTGTGTCATTGCAAGTATTTGGATACCTTTGAAGGGGATTTTTGTTAGTTACTCCAAATCTGGTGGTGGACATAATGCTAAAAGAATACTAATTTGTAATATTGTTGCCAATCACCTTGTATCTTGAGTTTTGCCTCCCTTAACAATAAGAGAAGAAGTTCAAAGACCAAAACGTTGATGTGTGTGCTTACAAATCACAAATTAGAAAAAGAAAGTGATTCTAATTATGAAAGACAAATTTTCATGCCTGTAAATTGGTCACAACTACAAGCAAATATTTTCAAGTACCATGTGTTTGATGGTCTTCAGATTTAGACTGAAAGTTGCTCTGTACAGTTTGTTATATTCTATTGGGAGCAAACTAAATTGTAATTATATTTCTGAAGTCCTAGTTATATCTTGCAGCTAACCTCATCTATGTCATCATTAATGAGCCTTGCAAGAAGACACTTCTTAGGTCTTGTCTTCATGATTGATGATTTATTATTCTTAGATGTGAAAAAGTTTGCTTTGTGTTCATTCCTAGCCTTGTTATGAGAATCTTATTTATTTGCATGTTTGCCAGGATGTAACATATTTATTTTCATTGACAGGCAGCTACGAGCAAGGTTAATGATGGAGATCAACAAGGTGATCTTCTTTATGATCATTTTAGTGAAAAGGATGATTTTTGGTTTGACTTTATGGCTGATACTGGCGATGGTGGGAACTCATCTTATTCTGTTGCACGGCTACTTGCTCAGCCTTTCATTCGTCTAACAAAAGGCAATTCTGTGAATACCCTACCACGTGGAGATTTGCTACTTATTGGAGGCGATCTTGCGTAAGTTGGCAACAATAATTTATTGTCGCAATAACCACTATCTGAGCAATTGTTACTTTTAATCTTCCTGGCAATAGTAAGCTGACACCATTTGATATGATGTTGCTCGATTACGAATAGTTCTGCTGGAGCTTAAAATTTCAATAATGTAGGTCTAAAATTAAGTAATGAATAATGGAATTCTGAGTCCTAACCCCTAAGTTTTGGACTTTTTTTTAAAGGTTTATAGAAGGCCGCCTATTATTCTTTCTACATTATCCTCAGAGGTAATCCCCTATGTTCTAGGACTTTAGTCTGGCTTGAATGTACAGACAAGGCAATAAGTATCATCACCACAAGATATACATTTTTGATAGGGTTATCAGTGTGGAATAATCTTGCACCTCATGCTTATCGTCAGGAAACTAGGAGTATCGAAGAACTGCTATCTTATTAGTTTTTGAAAAAAATACATAAAAATTAAAAATTACAATTTTAAAAGCAAAAAATTTCTTCAAAATATTGAATTCAATGAATGCAGTCAGACTTGTGAAATTTATCACAAGGTTGGACCATGATATTGTGATTAACTAGGCTATTACCAATACAATAATTTTGTGAATATTGTAGTATATTGATAGTGATAAACTTACAAAATATATACAGCAACGTGGCAATGATACTGCCACTAAATCAGCCTATACAATCAGGAATTAGCTCAAGGAAATAAAGGGGTGTGATTACAAGGGGATAATGGACAGCTCAGTAAGAATCTTCTAGAAATAAATGTGATCCTTATGAGGGAGCTGAGTTGGTGCTCTATCATGCCCCCACAAGTGCAAGTGTCCAGGAAGCACACTAAGCTTGGACCGATGAATTTGAAATAATTTTTGAGCAAGAGGTTTGGTAGGAGAGTCTGCAAGTTGATCTCAGGTGTGAACATGAGTGATACCGAGCAGTTTGGGAGACACTTGATCATGTACAAAATGACAGTCAAATGCAATGTGTTTCATTAGCAAATGAAAAACCGGATTAGAGCATGAGTAGGTTGTTCCAGCATTGTCATAGTAGATTGTTGGAGTTGCAGGGAGGGATATATGAAGCTTGTGGAGAAAGTTTGTAACCCAGTTCACCTCACCAGTTGCAATAGCAATAGCACAATATTCGGCCTCAGTGGACGAACGAGCAACTAGAGATTGTCTCTTGGAGCTCTAGCTAATGGGGTTGGAATTGAGGAATACAACATATGCAGAAGTGGAGTGAAGCGTATCAATATCCCCTGCCCGGTTAGCATCCGCAAAGGCATTAAGCTATAGAGATGTAGTTGAGATGAAAATGCCATAATGTGAAGTTTCTATTAAGTAACGAAGAACTCTTTTTACTGCAAGCCAATGGGAGGAAGTTAGTTTGTGCATGAATTGTGCCAATTTGTTGACAACATAACTGACATCTGGCCGAATAAGAGAGGTACTGGAGTAAACCAAGAACTTGGGGAAATTCAGTAGGATCAATGCAGGGGAGCCATCATTAAAATGTATTTTTTCCGAAGATGACAAGGGGGTGCTCACTTCCTTTGTAGCATGCATATTTGTTCTCTGTAGCAGATCCTCAATGTATTATCACTGAGAAAGAAACATTCCACAAGAGCTGCAATGAGCTTCAACATCTAGGAAGTAACTTAGCTGGCTGAGGTCTTTGTGGGTTGATGATTCCCAGTGAGGATAAGATCATCCACATTGATAAGCAAAAATACATGATGTTCTGGCCTGTAGTGTAAATGAATAGAGATCTGTCGCTTTGAGAATTTGTGAAGCCAAGCCGAGAAGAAAGGAGCGTAGCTCATTATACCATGCCTGAGGTGCTTGACGAAGACCATATATTGCTTTGTTCAGTTTGCAAACATGAGATGGATGGAGTCAATAAAACCTTGAAGTTGCTGCATAAAGACAAAGTCAGTGCCTTGGAGGAAGGCATTGTTTACATCCATCTGATGCAAGAGCTAACCACGAGTGACTGCAAGATTCAGGACAAGACGGATTGTGGTCGGTTTGACAGCGGGCTGAAGTTGTCGATGAAGTCAATGCCAGGATGTTGATGGAATCCCTTAGCTACAAGACGTGCTTTATAGCGAGAGATGGAGCCACCTGGGTTCCTCTTCATCTTATAAACCCCATTTGCACTCGATAGTGTTCTGTGAGGGGAGGAGGGAACAAGTGCCCATGTGTTGTTTTGCTGGAGAGCACAAAATTCTTTATGCATGGCAGTATGACATTGACTGTGATGATGTTTATTAGCCTGGGTAAAGGATGAGGGTTCAGTTTGGGTTATGGGAGAGGAGGTTGTAGTGTGTAGGGAGAATGTGATGCTGGGTTTGCAGATGCTGTTTTGTGAATGTGTGGTCATACGAGAAGGTGGTTTGGCTGGAGGAGGAGGACTGGTTGCAAGGGTCAGGGTAGGGACGGTGACACGTCAATAGTAGGTAATGAGGGTGGGTTGAGATGGCTCGGCTCTGGAAGGTGGTGCAAGGGCCTGGTCATGGACGGTGATAAAATGGGACGGTGCAGTGTGTGAAGAAGAAGAAGAATGAGATTGACTGACTTGTGTGGGAGTGTCGAGTTGCAGCCGTGGCGGAAGGACGAGTGGCAGTCTATTGAGTGGCTTCGGACCTGCGGACGTCATTGGAGGATGCTGGAATTGGTGGGTTGCCAAGGCACGAAAGAGGTAGTGTTTGTGGGATTAAGGCAAGGGAATGTGTGATAGAACCAGAGGAGCTGGCAGTGGGTAGATAAACGGTGTCGAGATTTGTGTGAGTAAATGTGGGAATAAAGCTGGAGAAGTGTTGTGAGGATAGAGACAACTCAGATGGTGATTTTTGTGAGGAAAGTCATCTTCAATGAAAATAACATCCTGTGAAACAAAGATGCGGTTGGACTGAGGGTCAAGGCAGAGGAAGGAATGGTGGGAATAAAGAAGCCTAGATATACACATGGTCGAGAGCTTGGTTCCAATTTATGTTTGGTATAGGGCCGAAGCCAAGGGTTGCAGAGACAACTGAAGACATGGAGGGAGGTATAGGTTGGCGGCTGGCTGAATAGGTGTTGATAGGGTATAGTTTTGTGGAGTATAGGTTTAGGCATGCGATTGATCAGGTAAGTGACATACTGAAAAGCATGAGACCAAAAGTGCAAAGGAACGGCAGAATTGTGAAGGAAGGCGAGACTGGTTTCGACTTTGTATAGGTGTTTTCGTTCGGCTGAACCAACATGTTCGAGTGTACAAGGAGGAGAGAGATGACCACCACAGTTGAGAGGAAAGAGCAACGGAGGTGGAAGGCGACGTGTTGATAGAGCACCAAATATCAGCTCCCTCATAAAGCATCACATTAACTCACTACATTACATTTATTTCTGGAAGATTCTTACTAAGATGTCCATTATCCCCATGTAATAAAAAAATATTTCAGATTCATCATTTTAAGCTTGGTGTCCTTCCTGGACACTTGCACTTGCGGGGGCATGATAGAGCACCAAATCAGCTCCCTTATAAAGCATCATACTAACTCAGCATCACATTTATTTCTGGAAGATTCTTACTGAGCTGTCCATTATCCCTATGTAATCACACCCCTTTATTTCCTTGAGTTGCAGACGTTGGGATGGCCCGAGGCTCTCCCCAAGCAGTGGCTGTCATCTGAGTGTTTCCCATTGCAGGGCGGTTGTGAGATTAGTATAGGATCTTGCTCTGTTCAAAGGACAGAGAAGGCTCTGATACCATAAAATAATTTTGTGAATATTGCAGTATATTGATAGTGATAAACTTACTAAATATATACAGCGGAGTGGCAATGCTGCTGCCACTAAATCAGCTATACAATCAGGAAGTAACTCAAGGAAATAAAGGGATGTGATTACATGGGGATAATGGATTGCTCAATAGGAATCTTCCAGAAATAAATGTGATGCTTTATGAGGGAGCTGATTTGGTGCTTTATCAACCAACTTCTTTGGCATAAGTTTTAGCCTTCTGTTATATTTATTTCTTAGGCTTCACCTCCTTTGCATGGACTAGATAGTTGACCAGTAGAAATTTATGACTTGGTTGAAATTGGTTAGCATATTGTGGTACCAAAACAAATGACCTTTGCAGTTGACATTTGAAATTTTTTATGATATTTGTCTTGAATCAAATTTTATAATAGGATATTGTGATGTGGTTTAATCCATGTAGCCGACCTCATTTTTTAAGAAAAGATTTGGTTGTTGTTGTTGTTATTTGTTTTGAATCAAATGTGTCTGCAAACTGTTCTTTTGATCCTTGTTGAAGATTACCTGATCTTTTATGATCTCCTGAGTTTGATTGTCTGTGATTTAAGGCGTGCGATGAGTTCTATGCTTATATATAAAAATTTAGTATCTTGAATTAAAGATGAACATCTATTTATGGTCTGTTGACTATCTATTTACTTTGTGCAATGACCTTTACTTGTTCGGTTTTAGGTATCCTAATCCATCAGCATTTACCTATGAAAGGCGTCTTTTCATTCCTTTTGAGTATGCTCTTCAACCTCCTCCATGGTATAAAGCAGAACAGATAGCTGTAAACAAACCTGAGGTACCTTTTGGGGCTTCCCTGAAGCAGTACAAAGGACCTCAGTGTTTTGTAATTCCTGGAAACCATGGTTGGTTTTACCTCTAAGCTTTAGCTATTGCAAATTGTATTTTCTTTTTCAAGGAGTTCATGGAATAAATCATATTTATTCCTCTTTTGTATTTAATACAGTTATTAATTGAATTTCTATGTTTATTTCGGCCATTATATCTCCACTTTTTGAAGACTCTAAAGTTTGTTTTTATATGTAATGCTAATATGATATGATAATATTCTTTTTTTGGCTTCACAGACTGGTTTGATGGACTTAATACATTTATGAGATATATATGTCATAAAAGTTGGTTAGGTGGGTGGTTCATGCCTCAGAAGAAGAGTTATTTTGCTTTGCAACTCCCTAAAAGATGGTGGATTTTTGGGCTTGATCTAGCACTCCATGGTGATATTGATGCATACCAATTCAAATTTTTTTCAGAGCTGGTAAAGGAGAAGGTATACTACTTTTTTTCATTATTTTGATGTGTTGGTGGAATACATCATGTATTTTTTATCACAAATATTTTATCTAAGAAATAGTGTTTTATAATATTATGTGTTGTTTTAGATAATGATAGTGTGTAAATTTTCTTGGAATGACAATAAGGGTCAGCATTTCCAGATTTAGACTCAGAGTCAGCTACGTGGTATTTTCATTACAAAATGAGGTCATTGATTATTCCTAATAAAATGTTGTTCTTGATCCTATGGGTCCTAATTTCCAAATTTTAAGTTGCTGACCGTTTCACTTTTTTCCCCTACAATTTTTTAGTTTTGAGTCTTGTTATACGTATGGATATTTTAGCGATCTCTCACAATGTTTGTTCTTGCAAGTATGTTTTAAAGTTGCTGTTTGTGTTTAGGCTATTGATTTGAATGTCAAATAACATGCAATGGCATGAATTGCATAAGCGAATCAATTGTTGTACCTTCTTCGATATCACACTTATGCTTTTGTGTCAGGCGTGCATGCATGAGCTGCAAACAGCCAAGGCATTGGGTTGGTTCTGTCTATGATTAATATAATGCTCTGCTTCCTTGTAGGAATTGATAATTGTTTCAAGTGACGATAACAATTAACCATGTCCCTTCTCTCGTTTAAAACTTTTTATACCGTAAAATTATACATCTATTGTTAAAGGGAAAAATCTATGATCTAGAGACCTGACTCCTTCAAAATTTTATTTTTTTCAAGTCTCTAATCTTTTCGAGTAATGCTATTTGCATGTTATTTTCACACTTCATTTTTTACCGTTGATTCTCTTGTTGTTGCTATTGATTTAATAAAAGAAATTGATCAATGTAAGTGATATTTAATAATAAATATAGTGATTGTGAAAGGTGTGAAGGAGGTGGTGCAAATAGCATTGCCTAATTAATTTAGTGCCTCTCCCTCCATTATTGCTATTCTGGTTTTGCTCTGCCTAACTACTTGGTAATAGGATAATGTATGACTTATTCATGTGTGTATCGCAAACTCAAAACAATTTACTTACTCTCGTGTCATTTTTATTATCTTGGAGTATCTAGTTCACTATAGAGCCTTATGAAGTTTGTTTTGCCATATTTGTTACTGAATCCGTTATTTATGTTCTGTATAGTTACCCTACCTAGATGATTCCCCCCCCCCCTCCTCCCCCGGGGACAAAGTTATGGACTTCTTGTTTTTTAATCTCTGACCTGTGATACAATACAAGAAGCTTTGATTAGCAGGTGTCTGATATACTTTTTTATTCTGTATATTACTGGCCTTTCCTTCTCTCCCTCTATATATATGTGTGTGTTTGCTTTGTGCCTCATTATTTGACCAATCCAATGATTGAGTATACGCTCTCATGCGACCATGTTTAATTAAGGTTCAAGAGGATGACTCTGTGATCATTATGACACACGAACCTAGTTGGCTTCTTGATTGGTACTGGAATGACGTTTCTGGGAACAATGTTTCACACCTGATTTGTGACTATTTAAGAGGAAGATGTAAGCTTCGAATGGCTGGGGACTTGCATCATTACATGCGCCATTCTTATGGAAAATCAGAAGAGCCAGTCCATGTTCACCATCTACTTGTAAATGGTTGTGGTGGAGCATTTCTACATCCAACCCATGTTTTCAGTAAATTCAAAAATCTTCATGGGGTTTCCTATGAATGCAAAGCTGCATATCCTTCCTTTGGAGATTCAAGCAGGGTATGTGGAATGTTAATATGTAATAGTTGCTTATAATGTTGGCTTTTAGTTTTAGGTACCAAGTTAATGTTGTTTATCTGCTTTGTAGCTTATGATGATATAACATGTCTGATTTGGTGCAGATTGCATTAGGAAATATACTAAAATTTCGAAAGAAGAACTGGCAATTTGATTTTATTGGTGGCATTATATATTTTGTATTGGTCTTTTCGATGTTTCCACAAGTGAGTTTCTCAATTTCTTTGTTATTTCGAGATACATTGCATTTTCTGTCGATTGTAATTTTGGCTTTTGAACCATTTTGGTCTTGCTCTTTTGCCTTTTGTCTTGTAAAAGCAGAAGTTAGCATATTGCTTATCTGACAATGTGATATTGCATGTCACTAAGATGTGACCGTTTTCTTTTACTTCTTTGATAGTGCGAGCTCAGTCACATCCTGCGAGATGATTCATTTTCTAGTTACTTGAGGAGTTTCTTTGGCACTGTGGGGAATGGATTTATATTCATCCTGGAGCGCTCTTGTGTGTCACTGGTGGGAGTTATAGTTTTGCTAATTGCAGCATATTCCTTTGTTCCAACCAAAGTGCCATGGAAGAAACGAGCATTTATTGGAGTTCTTCATGTTACTGCTCACCTCACTGCAGCGCTGATTCTTATGTTACTTATGGAACTAGGTGTTGAAACATGTATCAGGCATAATTTACTGGCAACTTCAGGTTAGGTTTCCCTTCCTGTCGTGTAATTTGCAATTTGCTTTGGTAGAATCTGTTGCACTGCCTAAATATGAAGACGCAATATTTATGTTCTCTTTCCTCTGCAGCCACATTTTGTAAGGCTCTACATATTGGATGTATCTATAATTAATTAGGCTTAATTACACTTTTCAGTGTCCTACTTTCAGCAATATGCTGTCTATTTATAATTTGTAATATAAATTTAATTTTTTTAATTTTAACAAATATGTTAAAATAGTTCATTCATTACACACACACACACATAATTTGTAATATAAATTTAACTTTTTTAATTTTAATAAATATGTTAAAATAGTTCATTTATGAAGTTTACACACACACACGCACACACACAAATATGTTAAAATAGTTCATTCATAAAGTTCTCTCTCACACACACATATACTCTCATTAATTTAATTTATAATAAATTTAATTTTTTTAATTTTAACAAATATGTTAAAATAGTTCATTCATAAAGTTTACACACACACATATACTCTCATTAATTTAATTTGTAATATAAATTTAATTTTTTTAATTTTAACAAATATGTTAAAATAGTTTGTCAATGAAGTTTACACAAACACACACACATAAAAAACTATTTTGTCGTATTTATTAAGATTAAAAAGATCAAATTTATATTATAAATTATAAAATAATTAAATTAATACATTTTTTTAAAATATGAGAGATTAAAAGTATAATTAAGCCTTATTCTTTTTCATTGGGCATGTTTAGAGTCATATAGTGCTTATAAATTACCCTACAATTAATTCTCATATTTTCAGTTCAATGTTGTAAGCTAGATTCTGTGGATAGACTGAATTGCCCAGAACTTAGCTTTGATGATATTGTTTTGACTCTAAGCCAGTGAATTTACAACAATAAATGTGGAAAAAAATGTGATGCTTTATTAAGTAGGGTCGCGGCTGTTTCAGTATATTTGGCGTTTGATGCCAAGGAGATTTTTGTGTAATCCAGGCTATCACACTTTATATCAGTGGTATAGATCAGTGGAAAGTGAGCACTTTCCAGATCCAACTGGCCTTCGAGCCCGTATTGAACAATGGACATTTGGACTTTATCCAGCATGTATCAAGTATTTGATGTCTGCATTTGATGTTCCAGAAGTAAGAAAATTCTCTGGGTTTCCTTTAGATCTGATTGTTCTTATCCCGAACATTATATATTCACGGAGAGGATTTTCTCAGGTCATGGCTGTCACGCGAAACAATATTTGCAAAAATGGAATGGAGTCTCTTTCCAGAGAGCGTGCTGTGATATATTATGCTACTGTCTTCCTGTACTTCTGGGTCTTATCAACCCCAGTAGTTTCCATCGTCTTTGGAAGCTACTTGTACATTTGCATCAATTGGCTTCATATCCATTTCGATGAAGCCTTCTCGTCTCTCCGAATAGCTAATTACAAGGCGTTCACACGATTTCACATCAATTCTAATGGTGATCTTGAAGTTTTCACTCTTGCAGTTGATAAGGTAAAAAATCATTATTTACTAAATTACTGTTTTACATAAGGTGAGACTTTGAATTGGTACCTTCAGCTCAAAACAACTTGGCTATACCAAACAGTAAGATGTAACTTCGATCTTGATTGCTGGATGAACTTGAACTGCTATTTCCTCCTCTTTCCTTAATGCTTCTTTCTTTTCACAACCAATCATTTGTATAATATAATTTTCTATGATAATCTAATGGGAGTATGTTTGGTAAAACGCATCTATATGGCTAGCTCAATAATTTATTTCTCTCTTTCCTCGTGGCGAAAAAAGCAAATAGTTAAATGAAAGAATAGTATTCCCTTGTGGCTGTAGATTTTCATCAGAATCAAAGCTTCCAGAAGACAACAATATATTTACCTGATCCAAGAATCATGTCTGCTCGACCCTTTTTGGGGGCGGTCGAGAAATACTCTGTTGAGTATAATTATAATCATTTCTTGTTTTTGGCTGGAATTTGAGAACATTTTTGACATGCAGGTTCCAAAGGAGTGGAAACTTGATCCTGATTGGGACGGAGAGCCAAAGCATCCACAGCAATTGAGCCATTTGAGAAGGTTTCCCAGCAAATGGAGGGCAGCTACTGCCCAGCAGGACCCAGTACATACTGTTAAAATTATTGACCGTTTCGTTATTCGACGAATGGATAGGAATGATGGTGGGACAGCATCTAATAGCTCTGTTCATTGATCTTGTTCTATTTTGCCACGGCTAATTTTCAGGACGAGGAACGCTACATTTTGGTTAAGAAGAAACCACCCAACACACCGTTTCACTTAAAAGGGGTGAGCAACAGGAAAACTATTGCCTTATACACACGTCGTTAGTATGTTTTGTTAGTTAGTGGGGTTGGCGGCTATTGAATGTAATCTTTTCGATGTGGGAGTTCAAGTAGAGAGGGGAATTATATTTTCGTTTAAGCAAGCTTGTATTCATTCATTGTATACTTTCTGGGAACCGAGTTGGGATTTCCCTTAAGCAATAAGAGAACTATTCATTCATGTTCTTAGTTTGTTCATTTTCAAGATGCATAAAGCCTATGTTTCAGTGATCATCAGTGCCATGAACGATCGCTGAGATGGGGGAAAAAGTAACAAGGACGTTCAGCAAAAGATTGTGTAGTTGGAGAGAAGATTGGATGGAATAGAGGGTTAGGCAGATGGTTTGGGGAAATATCTGAGACCTCAAGCAGAATGATATCAAAGAGTTGAAGGAGAATGTGCAGAAGATCTTGATATCAACGGGAGAAATCTTGAACCAAAGACATTCCAGCATTAAAGAGAATCCCAGACAAGAGAGGACAGAATCTGGAGCCAATTCATCTCAATTCAATGGTAATGATTATCGTGCTTGGAGTGATCAGTGTGGGCAGTTTTGTGCTGGAGGATATATCGGATGAGCAGAAGCTGAAGTTGTTGCTTATGGCTACGGAGAGAGAAGCATTTGCTTAGCAAAGGCATTTTGTACGAAGTGAATTCTTTGAACTGAAAAGTTTTTCTTGAAGCGATGCCATTAATTATGATGACCCAATGTCTAAACTAGTAAATTTGAAGCAATCTGGTAGTTTGATTGAATGTATGGAAGCATTTGATGAATAGATTGCTAGAATTTCTGCAAATGAGCAAATGGCATTGAGCCGTCTTTTAGGGGAGGTTAAAGGGACCATTAGAGAAGGCAGTCAGGCTGCAAAGGAGGAAATATCAATGAAACTATGGGTATGGCCTGAATTCAGGAAGACCTTTTTTTGATTGAGCTTCGCATGCAAACGTATCATTTTGTCTCAAGGGAAGACTAACCTTTATTATACTAGCTCATTCTCTCAACCTTACACAAGAACCTACAGAACTAACCTGAATACAAATTATAATGCCACATCCTTAAACACCTACCTTGGAACCTTTCCACCCAAACCTTACCCACCTTATCAGAATAACATTGGGAATTCTTACCCAAATAACTCAGTTCAAGCCTCAAGCATTGCTAATAAGAATTCAGTTCAACCAACTGACAAACCCAACAATAAGGGAACTAGGGAGTTGAGCCAATCAGAGGTCTCAACTAGGTTGGCAAAAGGGTTGTCCAAGTTTTGTGAAGAAAAAATATGATCCCAACCATAGGAACGAGTCAAGGTGTGGGGAAGGCTTAATGTATTATGATTAGAGCAAGACGAGGAAGAGTCAATAACAGAGGAGATAAATGAGGAGCAAACGTTGGAAGAAGACAATTTCATAGGAGAGGACATTCAAATTTCACTGCATGCATTGCAAGGGATAATAGGAGGTGATGCTATGCAGCTAATAGGAAGAATCAAAAAGTAACAACTACCTTTCTAATTGGTACAAGAAGTACTCATAACGTCATCAATCACAAATGGATGAAGAAGCTTGGTCTGAGAACTCAACAAATAAGGGGTTATAGAGTTAAGGTTGCACATGAGGAGGCCATCATAGTTAAGGCTAAGTGTGAAGCATTGTCTAGGGAAATGGATAGTTACAAGTTTACAGCAAAGTTTTTGGTCTTGCCAACTTCTAGTCAGGAGGCTACTTTGGGAATGCAGTGGTTGAAATCCCTAGGAGTTATAAAGTGGGATTGTGGTAAGCTCACCATGTCATTCAGACAGCAAGGCAAGGATATATGCCTAGAGGGGGTCAAGCCTGAGTTACAAGCATTTGAAACAAAAGGAAAATCTTTTAAGATATCTACTGAAGCATTCCTCATCAGGATGACAAGAGTTTTAATGATAAGCAACAAAAAATAGAGTTGTTGATCGAATATGAGGCTGTATTTCAGGAACCTTTTCAATTACTTCCTAATCGGCCATAAAATACCCATAGTAGAAGGGAGTAACCCCATCAATCAAAAGCCTTACCAATATCCTCAAATTTAGAAAGATGTCATTAACAAGATGGTATGAGAAATGCTGAGTTCTGGTGTAATTCAGCAAGGTACAAGCCTTTATGCCTCTCCCATTGTGCTGGCCAAGAAAAAGGATAATACATGGAGATTTTGTATAAATTACAGAAAGTTAAATGAAATTATAGTTAAAGACAGGTTTCCAAAACCTTTAATTGAGGAGTTATTAGATGAGTTTCATGGGACAAGGTATTTTAGTAATTTGGTTATCAGCAAATCAGAAGGTATGGGGCTGACATACACAAAACAGCCTTCAGAATCCATAATGGCCACTATGATTGGCAGATCATGCCATTTGAGTTGATTAATGCCCCTACCACGTTTCAAGCATTAACGAATTACATCTTTAGGCCACCTCTAAGGATATTTGTGTTGGTTTTCTTTTGACATTCTAGTTCATAACCAAAACTGGCAACGACACTTGCAGCACTTGAAAACTGTGCTGGACATTTTTGAGGCCAACACCTTATTTGCCAAGAAGAGTAAATGCGCTTTTGACATCACTCAGGTGGAATATCTTGACCATATTATCTCTCAATAAGGGGCAGCTGCAGACCTTGAGAAAACTGAGGCAGTCCAGAATTGGCCAAGGCCACGATCAGTCAAAGAGTTGAGGGGATTTTTGGGTATGTCAATATACTATAGAATGTTTGTGAAAGGGTATAAAGTCATTACCAAGCCTTTGACTGAAATACTCAAGGACCATTCTTTTGTATGGGGAACAAGCCCAAGATGCTTTTAAACATCTGAAGAAAGTATTGATAGAAGCTCCTCTACAGGCCATGGCTGACTTTAGCAAACATTTTGTCATTGAGTCTGATGCTTCAAAGTCTAGAATTTGTGCTATTTTAATGCAACAGGGCAAGCATACATTAGTAAAGCTATGGGGCCAAAGTACCAAGCACTGTCTTGTTATGGTCAATAGTTTGGCTTGAGCTTTAGTGGGTCGAAGATTGGAGCCTTGGTAAAGGCCTTTTCCCTTACTTTAGTCATTGCAGTTAAGAAATGGTCAATCTATCTTTTGAGCCATCATTTCACAGTAAGGACAGACCAGCAAGCATTGAGGCATCTCTCGAATCAATAACTCAACACAACTATGCAGAGTTGGGGGTTGGAGAAGTTAATAGGACTTGACTTTGATATCGAGTACAAGGGCAAGGATAATAGAGGTGCTGATGCATTGTCTAGAAGACATGAAGGCAGTACTCTTATGGCTATTTCAGTAATAGAGTCAGACCTTCTGCAGAAAGTCAAGACTTCTTATACAGTAGATGTTGAACTAAAAAACATAGTCCAAGACCTACAGACTCAGCCAAGAAGAGACTCAAAATATATGTGAAAAGGTGATGTCTTGAAGAGGAAAGGGAAGATAGTAGTGGGATTAGACACCCAACTAAAGGATGAAATCCTAAGCTTATACCATATCACTCCAGGGGGGTCATTCTGGAGTAGACAAGACTTTTAGGAGGATCAAAGCACTCTTTTATTGGAAGGGGCTGTAGAAAAAAGTTTGTTAAGCAATGTTCCATTTGCTACCAATGTGTCATGAGTTTGTCAAGCAATGTGCCATTTGCTAGCAAAATAAAACTGAAACAGTGGCATATCTTGGTCTCCTGCAACCACTTCCTATTCCCAAGACAGCCTGGCACACAATCTCACAAGGTTACCTAATTCCTATGGCAAGACCACAATCTTAGTTGTGGTGGATAAGTTAACCAAGTATGGCCATTTTATACCATTTTCACCCCGTATATAACAGCTGGCTAAAGCACTGCTATCAAACGTCATTAAACTTCATGGATGGCCTTCAGTGATGATCTTTGATAGAGATCCATTATTCTTGAGTAATTTTTGAAAGGAGCTATTCAAAGTCTAGGGCATTAAGCATCACAAGTCAATAGCTTATCACCGTTAAAACAGATGGCCAAATTGAGGTTTTGAACAAGATGTTGGAGTGTTACACGAGATATTCAATTGGAGAGAAGCTTCACAAATGGGAGGACCACCTTCCCTTAGCAGAATTCTAGTATAACACCTCATACCATTATGCTATAGGGATTACCCCTTTTGAAGCATTGTATGGCTACAAACCCACACTATGCAATCCTTACATTGTGGGCCAGTCAATGGAGGAGGCAGTAGATATGATGGAAAGATCAAGGGAAGCCATCTCTACACTGTTGCAAACCAACCTGAGGAAAGCCAAAGAAAAAATGAAGATGCAGGCAAACAAGCATAGAACTGAGTAGGAATTTTAGGTGGCGAACATAGTTTACCTCAAGCTCTAACTGTACAATCCTATATTCCCAATAGACACTTCCACAAGCTTACAACCATTTATTATGGCCCATTTGAAGTGCTAGAGAGGGTAGACTCAGTAGCTTACAAGCTTAAACTTCTAGAAGGAATAAAGATACACAATGTCTTCCATGTGTCACTACTTAAGAAAGGACTAGCCACGTTTCCTCCACACTTCCTCCTTTAGATATGCAAGGCAATAAGCCTTTGATACCTATGAAAATCCTGAGGAATAAGAAGGGTGTAGCCATCACTGAACTCTTAGTGCAGTGAGCTCATACTGACAAAGAAGATGCTTCCTGAATCAGCTTTTAGCAGTTCAAGTAGCAATTTCTCTCTTTTCTTGAAGCTCTGGTGGAGTTGTGAGTTCCTTGAGGACAAGGAACAACTTATTGGGGGGGGGGGGGACCTTTGCTACTGCTAATTTTCAGAATAAGGAACGCTGTGTTTTGGTTAAGAAAACACTCAACGCACCGTTTCACTTAAAGGGGTGAACAACGAAAAAACTATTGCCTTGTACACGTGTCCTTACTCTGTTTTGTTAGTTAAAAGAGTTTGCGGCTATTGAATGTAATCTTTCCAATGTGGGAGTTTAAGTAGAGCAGGGAATTACGATTTCATTTAAGCAAGCTTGTATTTATTCATTTTATACTTTCTAGGAACCCAAGTTGGGATTTCCCTTGAGCAATAAAAGAACTATTCATTCATGCTCTTAGTTTGTTCATTTTCAAGATTCATTAGGCTTTCCCTTGAGCAATAAAAGAACTATTCATTCATGCTATCTTAGTTTGTTCATTTTCAAGATTCATTAGGCTTTCGTTTCATATTTGTAACATTATTCAGGAAGCAATTTAAAGAAATGGAAAAAAAAAGTTTCTGCTCCTCATTCTGCAGCGGGAGATGGACTAAAGACACAAACGTAAATTTGCAATTTGAATGTTGAGTGGTCACACTTACCTAGTACAGCAGCAGGTTGCACAAGTCCCTGATGATTGGGCCAAGTCTATGGATGTGACCAAGTCTATTACTCTTGCCTAGTTTAGTTAAGCAAGTGAGCCTTAAGTTAAGAGGTATACTTTAGAAACTAAAGTATAAAACATAATTATTAATGGAAAAAAATAATTTAAATTTACAAACAGTAAAGCAACTAAATAACAATTCTGCATGTGTAGAAATTCACTTCCCTGATGAGAGAAGGGTAACTTTCTGCATTTTAATTTTTAAAAGACAAGTTACACTATTAAATGGCTCAAATCCCAGCTACCCAGTAGTTCTATACATTTTAGAAAGCAAAGAGATAAACCGCACTACTGGAGAAGCAAAAAAACTAGTGGGCTTTATCTTGTATAGTTATTATTATTATTATTTTAATAAGAGCAAGATGTCACCAATCATTTGAAAGATTTGTAGTATTCAAATTTCAAAAGTCAGTTCTGCCATGGCATCAATGTAGGAAAGAAATAGGCGATGAAAATAGTCACGCAACACACAAAATCCTAGAACATACAAGCCTTCTGTTTCTTTTCTGGATAGGATGTGCAAGCTACCGAATATATTGCATTAATATTGGTCTGTAGGGTACTTAAGATGCAGTATCATGCATTAATACAGGAAGCTTTAAGTATTTTAAGTAAACTTAAAACAAATATTTCCCTCTCAAAATTAATACATTTTCTAAGAATGCATCATCATAATTTTTTATAATAGATCACTGTGACATTATTCGATTTATGTAGTCGACCTCACATTTGGTTGTTGTTATTGTTGTTGCATCACCATCATTTTATTGGGGCAAGAAAAGGGGAAGAAGTGGAGCATTTGTCCCCTCTTACCAATCTTGGTTCCACCAATTAAAAGCCCCTATTACAAGAATTAAAAGGAAGAAATTGAAAGCTTACCATAAAAAAAAAGCCTGCGCTGTTAAATCAAGAATGAGAAAACCGTTTATAAGATGATCAGACGAACAATCTGCCCCAAAAACCGGAATGACTTTGTTGCTTCTTTCAAGCATCTGTTTTTTTCATCTCGAGACCAATGCTGCATCAACCAGAATCAAAGATAGAAAAGTCAGAATGACACAGCATCGGAATACAATGTCAAAACCACATGTTTCGGATTCTTAAAAATCAACCTCTCCAAGCATGTTGAGCTTCTCCCGGACACCTTTCAGTAATTCTGATACATCTCCTTCCCATCTGTAGAACTCGAGCTCCTTCCCTTCCAGGAGCGTTTTAGAAACCTAAAAGCAACACAATGATAAATTTAAAATATGATTAACAGAAATGCTAGAAGGGCTCAGAGTTTGCGTGATTAAAATATTTAAGGTAGGATAAGAAATTCAATATAAGAAAAAGACAGTCAGTCCTGAGTCTTGTTGACTACAGGATTTTAACACCTATTAATATTGGAATAATAATAAACACAATCGTTTGTACACGATTGCATCAGTGTATATAGACCTCAGGCCCTCTGTGCACATCTGCGAAAACAAACACCTACGTACTGCTTCGGTTCTGATATCTTTAGGGTCAAATACTATTAACTGTCCACAGATTGTTCTACAGATGCTGGATTTGTCTTCGAATTCAAACTATCATTCACATATCCGCTGTAATTAAAGGGACAAAGCAGCCAAGGAACTTTATTTTGAACTGAGTGCAGATAAGCTGGGACTTGTCCACACTACATTCTAAATTACTGCCTGTTAATATGGCATTCTATTTCAACATCCCTTTTATGACTCACGCCTTAACATGAATTGATTAATCAAATATCAACCTAATACTTTTAAACAGATTCCTTCTTTTTCAGCTTCTGTTAATTACGTGACAAGTTTAATTAATTATTTTATGCATAAAAGATAAAAAGAAATGAATGTTAACCAGATTCACAACAAAGGACATACATATGCATCATCCTAAAGGGTACAAATGATCACATGGAAAAAACTGGGGAAACAGTAAAATCTTGCACACACCTGCCTGGCTATCAACTGACCACCTGCTATATGTGAAAAATATATATTGTACAAATGGCAGAGAAATAATGGAGCACTACTCTCAGCAAGTTCCTCCAAATATTTGGCATAAGAATTTGCTGGAGAGCTGGGGTCGGGAATTAAAAGTCCTTGTAGGCTAAACCATTCCAGATCTTTTGAAAGGCCTTCCGATCGTTCCAACCCATTTTTCCTGAAGTAGGCATCTGACATACATAAAGTACGGATTTCTATGAGGTTTAGAAACACTCAAAACACTTTAAAAAAATGATGGATAAGCTAATTATTCATCGGGTACTTACCATAGAGTAGTAATCTGTAACTTTTCGCCACTTCAAATTTTCCTTTTGTGTTTGAAATCTCTCAAATAATATATTTACTTAGATTTATCGCTGCATCCTTGTATGAACCTTGTTCGGAATTTTATTAATACAAGATTCAGTTCATTTAAAAATTCCACTGTAACTATGTAATATTAAATTATTTATTAATCCTATCACTTCTAATAAAATATTTGAATTATTTTATCTGTAATGAACTCATTTCAACTCTAGCACCTTGAATACTATGTATTTGTTCGTGTCACTGTGTCTACATTGGGTGTATTCGTGTGAGTAAATTAAGCGTTCTAAAAACACTTGCCATCAAATTTCAAATGATAGAACATCCCCAATTCTGGTTTCCACTTTATACTAGGTTGACTCGAACAGTGAAGGCAAGAGTAACAAAGTTACGTTACATTGGAAAGTTTGAACTACTCAAGGTAACGATAAAACAACTTACTAGGCTAAAGGACTCAAAATGGGGTCCCGGGAGCAAGTAACTTACAAGAAACGTCCTTGGATTCGTCAACGATGCGTTCAACGGTATCGAAAACGAGCTTGCTATCAACTAAATACTTGAGGAATCCCTCCATGCTGGGCTGCCACGCGTCACCTTCACTGCCATTGTCAGTTTCATTTGATGTTTCTAACCTGTTGTCGTCATCAGCACTGTCGATGGTCTTTTCATCGTTAGAGTATTTCTTGCCATTAATGTTACGGAGTCTCATGGCAACGAACCTCATCTCTTCAGTGATTCCTATGCTCTCTCCTGGGTAAAGCTTTCTGTACCTCTTTCTCTTCTTTAGCACCGGAGGGGCATTAGTCGCTGTTACCGCCGGCGACGGCGAAGAAGTAGCCGTGGAAGTGATGGAATCAGAACAGCAGATAATTAAGGTTCGACAGTTGCTCTTCTTCCTAGCTGAAATTGTGGAAAAATTCATTCGCACAGAATTAGATGATGAGAACGAAAGACACAGAAGAGGTTCGCGCATGGATTTCGCTGTAAACAACATCGCTGCAGAAATCGCCAACAATGCGAGCCAGAGTATTTAGTACTTTTTTTGCTTGGAGATCAGTGTTTAGTACTTTTTGTTTTTGGACAAACAGAGTATTTAGTACTGGCCGAAACAAAAAATGAAGGAAAACAAATACGGCCCAGGAGCAGAAGGTATCCAAGAAGATAAAGCCCAAGGGCCGTTGAATTCACCTTCAGACCTTGGAAGACTCGGTCCAAAAAAATCACCTATAAAAGAAGTTTGACCCGAAAAAAGAAAACAAAAAAAAAAAAACAAAAAGATACATGAAAAAAATAAAAAATAAAGAAAGATTATGTTGGGAAAAGGTTTTTTTTTTCGTTGGCCAAATGTTGGAGAAGAGTTAACTTATAGTCAAATTTGCTTAAAAAGTCTCCAAAAAAACCTTTTTCTAAAGAATAAACATTACAATTTAGATAGAACATTTCAGTCTTTTCCTCATAAAACATAAAATAAAACCATCAAATTAAAATTACTCTAGTTTCAAATATTACTTATATCAATTTTTTTGGGTCAGGTGTAAAAAGTTTTCGAATATTAACTCTCTAAATTCGGTTAAAGCTGTAAGAAAATCATACCAAGAAAATCATGTTTTTGAAATTCATCAAACACGAGGAAAGGGTTTATGTAACTTGCATTTTAAAAAACTCCAAGATATAATCTCAAATCACAATATCCTGCTGAGGTAATGAATACGAATAGCTAATTAAAAGAAAAAAATCCAGACCTTTAAATACTTGTAGAATCATAAAGGTAAAAAAAGAAGAAGAAGAAGAAGAAGGCAGACTCGAAGAACAGATATAATTATATGAATGTACATACTTGTGTTATAATTGTTTCACATTATATGTACAGGGGAAACTGATTTCATCACAATCCCCGGGGCAAGCTCACCTACAACATACAGGGAAGTCGAATTGGGAATTGAAAAATTAGCTAGGAATGGAAAATATACAAGTCCCGCAAGCCAAAATCTAAAAGAAGACTTGCAAGAAATTTGTTGAGCTATCCATGTTACCAGAATTACAGCATCAGCACATATTGACATGACATCCAGAAGCTCCACTGAGCATGCAGATAGTAGCAAGATATCTGAAGTTTTCCATGCACGTGAGTTGTGACAAAAAGCAAGCCAGAACTGACTCCTATCTCTTGTACAAGTATTTACGTCAACTCCCGCTCTATTAGAGAAATCTCACGTATAGCAAGCTTTTAATTTCCGTAAGAACTCTAATGTTTCCCTGTAAGAAGGGTCTAAACGGCTTACTGGTTTGCAGGAATTTACATGATCCGTTGACTCCAGAACCTGTTTCAAATTCCAGGATAAATAAAAGTAAAAGAAAGCACTTAACGGCTATACCACAACAGAAGTGCGCCTAAAACATTATCAAGTGCGGCCAAGTGATAGAAGTACTTGACTAAAATGATATATGCGAATGCAAATCCAGTCAAACAAAACAAAAAGAGATAAAGACAACTTAGTTTAGCTTGGTAGGAAAGTATTCTAGCTCGGTTCATTCGTGGTTATCCAGTCACAACAAAAAGAAATAAGGACAAGTTAGTTGGGCTTGGGGGAGAAGTATCCTACTTCAGTTATTCTGTTATAAAAGTATATGGGTATTCCATTGTAAAACGTGTGGCTATCCTTCTAAAATGTGGTGAGTGAACCAAAGTGCAATACTTTTCCACCAACCCAAACTAAATTGTCATTTTTATGTGATACAATTATGTTCAATCCTAGATGTCATTTTAATCATCACATCCCAGAAATTGTGGCTAAAATAATACAGCTGTAACATGTGCTGCTAACATAAAAAGTGATTGGACAAATCTAAATTTAGTGTAGCCAGTAGCCTAAAAGCTAGCATATAAGAGGGCCCCTATCCAATAGTTTTGGCAGAATACATCATTCTCCTGATGATTGTTAATAATTTATGCCGCTCTATGCAGTTGAAACCAAACCCAGAGTAGTACTCCACATATGACTGGTAACATACAAGCATTTCTAAGATGAAAGTAGGAAGCTATGCAGTAAAAAATGTGCAATCAGAAGTCATTTCCAGCAAAGTCTTTCAAGCAGGTAAGAAAAAGAACGCAATCAACTTGATTATCAAGATTACCCAAATAAAATTGATAAACTCAAGGTATTAAGCTACAGTGGCAATGATATCAATTCCTGGATTATATTTTCCTAAATAGATAAAAAAAATAAAAGAGGGACTTATGTAGACAACTTTTTTTTCTTGTCAATTCAGATACGATTTCACAAATACTCACAACCAGTTCACCAAATCCAGGATATGCCGATTCAATTGGTACAATTTCCATTCGTAAGGCCCATCCACCATAACCTTCAACTATGGGAGTTACCTTCGTCTGCAAAACAGTCACTGGCAACTCATATTCACAAAAAGACACAGGCAGAGGCACAAATTAAAAACTTAACAGTTGAATACCTCGCAAAAGCTGAGAACATCAAGCTTCCCCTTCTTATGAAGGTGACGAATATAATCATTAAGCTCTATTAATCTTGAAGATCCACTTCTTAGCTCTCCTATCTATGAAAGATTAAGAACTAATTGCTTAAAGAAATCTTTCAAATCTAGCATTTAATAGAATAGGAAATAAACTGTTAAATTTAACATCTACTATTGAATGAGAGCAGGTGACTTCATACTAACCGTCGGAGTAGGACAAAGCACAAGGCCTATTCGCCAAGGCATATCTGCAAGTTTGCTACCAAAATGTGGGCAACTATAGAACACCTAAAAAGCAAAATAAAATGTTAAAATTAAAGAACCTGCAAGAAGATTTAAAAAAAAATTATTGCGAACAAAAGCAAAAAGCATATATGTAATTAAGGAGACAGGACTTACAATTCCAATGGTATTATTCACAAGGTTATCAAAACTTTCCTCCTTTGCTTTTTGCAGAATCTCCTTCACAACCAGGCCCCCCATACTGCAAACAATATAGAAAACTATTTATTAAATCATGAAACATAAAGAACGAAATTGAGGTGCTATTTGATTAGATGTTTAATTACGCGCTCAAAAACTTCAGCAACTGCAATTTAAGAACAAAAATCTCATAACAAATACTTTTTTTCTTGTCCAAAAGGACTTCTAGAGGAAGTCTATACTAGAAAAAACTAGAAGAAGCAAAAGGGAAAAAAAATTTATAATCCAAAGAATACTTAGCACAACTCCCCTCCTTTGTCCAAACAAAACTTATGTTAAGTCCAAGATTGATTAAAAAAATAGCTTCTAACATTAGATAAAAAATATAAATGATTCTTCCAATGAATTTACCAAGTCTGTAGGTTCATAGTTTTTTATATTCATTAACCTATGATAATTGAACCTTCACTCAATAAGTTGAAAGCCGAACTGCAATTTGTAAAATAGTATTTTTGGCTTCTTTTTTTCTCTCATTTATCTCTCGTAGACAACTTTAAAATTTTTAACTTCATCGTGTCTACAAAGTAATTAGTCTCTTGTCATTTTCTATGCATAGATCCATGTGTTTTCTATTATTTAACAGCATCAAATTCAAATTATTAAAAGATTCGTGAAAGTTAATTCAAATCTTTCAAACAAATTAAAATTTGGGATAACTGAGGACCCAAAAAAAATTGAAGTCAATCAAGAAAAGTCAGGATACTCTGCATGCATTCCCCCACACAATTCTACTTGTTCACCATGGATGAAAATAAAACCTATTTGATAGTCAATAAACTATCCTATGAAGCATAGATCCCTTGTACAGTCAAAAGATGCATCTGAATCACGAAATATCACTCAGTAAACCAGTAAGTGCACAGAAAGCAGGTGAGGAGTGGTGCATGCAATGTGAACACTTCCATGCAACCAAACTAACCTGTGAGTCACAAAAATAAGAGGTCGATTCCCAATCCCTGCAGCAACAAGCTTCTCCAATAGCATAGAACTAACTTCCTGCAATACATAAGTAGGTACATGAACTAGAATGTAAAAAGAAATCAAAGCAACAGGAAATATAGATGTAATTACAGCTGATGTCAGAGAGAAACAAAAACCCAGACTGCCATAGCTATGAAATGGGGAAGGGTAAATTAAAGATTTTAGGGTTTTGGTTGTGGAGTAATGGATTTATGGTTAAGAGAAAGAGAGTGATTTGAAAATTTTGGAGTTCCAATTGCAAAGTTAGGGTAGGTTTTAGGAATTGGCAGTGAAAGTAGCGCACAGAAGGGTTTAGATGGCTGAATTTATATCTCCAAGAGGCAAAAAAACGGGGAAAATTGTAGAGCTTAAATAGATAAATGAAACTTAAGAATATATTTAGGTGTTGAGAGGGGAAGGAAAGGGAAGGAATTAAAGGAAAAAGAAAGAAAAGAAAAGGGAAGAGTAGGGAGGGTTAAATAATGATTTCCCTTCCCCTTATTTGGATGTTCAAAATTAACAAGGAAAAGGAAACCAACAACTAAATAGAAAATAATTAATTATATTTTGACAAATGTATCCTTTATTAAAGTGATAAATTATAATGATTTAGTTTCTTGATAAAATTTTAGAAAATAATGAATAATTAATTTCTCCTCTAAAATTCTCCAAATTTAGGACACTTGGAAACTTAAAGGAGTGAGAACTTTTGGAGAGTTAATAGAAAACCCTTAGTTCTCCTCCCTTCCTTAAAAAAAAAAAATATAAAGAAAATAACCTCTCAACAAGGGGAAGATTCTAATGAAGCTTTCCCTTGCCCTCTGTTATCCCTTGTCCAAATATACCTCACAGGATAGGCATCATTTAGGTTGTAGGAAAACAGGAAGCGTTTAGAATACAACCCTTAACAAGGCTCAGAGAGGATGAAAACCCCAAAATCAATTTGTATACAGCCAAGCATTGCCAGCTTCCAGGATGGGTAGGAGTCAAACAACTTGCAGTGCAGCACACCACAATGCGTTGCTGTTTCTTAATCTATTAATATAATAACAATGCATAAATAAATATGTGAGGAAAAATTCTAACCTGAAGGGGCAGACTAGCTCCAGACCACTGTGTGAGATCAGTCTGCATAAAGCCATAAAGCATTAATTTGAGAGTTAGATATAGAGGAGGGGAAGGACACCACGAGACAAGCTTTACAAGAGCTATTAAATTTATCAGGAATAAAGAAAGGAACATTTATAAGGCAAACATTTTATAATCTTACTGCAGAAAACCTTGTATTTGAGTGTAAACATGCGAGCATCAGGAAAATCACTAGAAAGCCATTCACCAGGCCAGAAGGTTCCGAGCTTTCCTGCCTCCTCATCAATCTTTTCCACTAAGGTAGATTTAGTTGAGGACTTGTCTTCAGCTATGCGCCAAGTTTTGTAAGGCCCACCACGGAAGCCATGAACAAAAACTACATCTAGGGAAGGAAATTTTGCATCTGGGTTGCTTTTAGATATATCAATAGAACCAGATAAATTACCATCATTCAAGGATTCATTTCCATCCTCATCATCAGCGGTTGCCATAGATATGTCTTTCAAGACAGAGTCTTCTTGATCTGTTTCTTTGAAACATTTCCAGTGGGGAAGATGAGGATTTATCAAAAATATCATGTCATCATAACGAGGACATGAGTTCTTATTAGTTTGTACATCAGTGTTCAAAGGATTTCCATTTCGAGACTTTTCATTAAACTGCTCATTGCAAAATACATTTAGGAGTGTTGCCCTGGCATAACTTTGCAACTTAAGGTCACTGCAACCTGAAATCTTCCCATTAGCACAACCATCAAGCCATTTACACCAAGTTTCATCTTTTATGATGACCTTTTGGACTTTGGGAAGGAGTGAGAGAATGGTCAACAACCGAACTGCATGCTTGCGGATATGAGCTGTAGGTGGAACTCGGACACTAGATGAATCATTAATTTCTGATATAGATGGCTCCCCATCAACATTTGAAATCCGTTCCTGCCTCTCACGGGCTCTAGATGCATCATATGCTTCAATAGCTGCCAGTTTCTCATAATTGTCACTCAACAAAAAGTGCCTCAGTAAACACAAAACCCCAAAATCAACAATTTTGTCTTGACAAAGAGAGTCTTCAGCACAAACTTCAGTCAGAGCTTTTATTCCTTTCAGGGTTGCCAAAGCAGAATCTGCAGCATCTAATTTAGGCAGACTATCTTTCTTTAAATTTTTAAATGGTCCCACTAGAGGTTCCAGCGAAAGAAAATCTGCCAGTGGGAATGCATCCTCAGAATCAAAAGCAGTTCCCAATTGCTTGGCCGCTAGATAAACAACAGCACTGGCTAACTGATTTGCAACTTGTGCAGCAGAAGCAACATTTGAATTATTAATTAAAGTCTGCAAATTATCATAGGTAAAATGTACATTAAACTGTCGAATTGGTGTTGCAGCAGCACAACCAGATCACGATGTGAAATGTCATATTAACTTAAAAGCTTATCAGATAAAAGAAATAGGAAGAATAATTTAGCCATATCAATTTAAAATGTCATTATAACCTCAAACTTATTAGATGAAAGAAAGAGGAACAAATATATATCCATACCTTCACTTTATTAATTTTAGGCTGACTGGTTCCTTTATTATGTGTTTTCTTGATAGAACTTTGTACTTCAGTCAGCAGAATAGCTAACCATCCTTGAGAAACGGGTATAGACGATGGTCCATAGTATTCAAAGATCTGAGAGAGAATATTTATGGCTGAAGATCGTAAAGCATCAGAGGAAAGTTTTCCAAAAACCCAGGGAAGAAGAATGCCTGACCACTTCTGACTCTCTTCAAGAGATAAATGCAGGTCGTCCTTGCAGAGAAGTTCTAATGCCTTTGCCATTGCTTCTTGCACCTGCTTATGCTTTGTTGTCTGCTTGGCAATGTCTCTCATCAAATAAAGACCATTCTCCATCACTATCTTCTGTGCCCTGGGACTTCTCTCAATAGATAACAGAAAGGCTGACAAAGCCACCTGGGCCAAGGAAATGTCTTCATGCTTACATGCCTGAGATATAGTAGAAAGAAGACTGGAACTCCAATCAGAAACAGAATCATTTAAAGGCATATTGCAATCTTCTAATAACAACCGCGCCACCAAACTCACATGCCATTTCACAGATCTCTCAGGTGCCATCAAAGCTGACATGATAGCCTGTCCATCTTGATCCAGTTCTTGTATACAAGACCTATTCACCTCTGATGCCATTGCCCAATTTGCCAATGCCCATGTAGCAAAAGGAACAGCAACATGTTCACAGAGCAAATCATCCCAGAGACCAGGAACAACTGCAGAAACCATATTTGCTTGTGCTAGTGAATTGTCATGCTTATTTTCTGACATGAGAGTTTTTGGAGTATGAAGCGTTACTGGTGCTTGATGAGTAGAAACAGAGTTATCCAACTTCATTAACATGCCAGTCCTTGAAAGCCCTAAAACCACAGTACCTTCAAGTATCTTGATTCCAATCCCTTTTTTTCCTATACCTCCATCTTCATCGTCTTCACTTTCACATGGTTCATCCAAGTGCAAACCACCTTCCTCAATAACTTGTAGGGCAGCAGCAATATCACTGGGTTCGGCATTTCCAGGCAATGGTGGCTTCAAATATACCTCTTCGGCATTGTCACAACTGGACGTAACAATATCCATAATGGCAGCCACAAGCATGCTCCTGCCTTTTAATGAATCAGAAATCTCAAATGAACTTCGTCTTGAATGCTTCTGCCACAAATTTTGATGATGTTGCCAATGTTAAAACCAGAATAGAAACTATGAACAATATAATGAGGGACGTTTTCCTTAATATAATAAATTTATATATAAAACAGAGATCAGATGTATAATACGCCAACTAACATTGTTATGCCAAGCTAGAGATATTTTATATGCAAACAGGACTGTCATATACCCTTATTATAAGGGACCTGTGCCCGACAAATTCAATACATATTTTCCTGCCACATATTATCATGAGATGACAACAACATATAAGCATTTCCGAATTTCAATAAGATTGGAGCACAGTTCAGAAAACCGATTCTTTCTTATGTATGGGAAGATGCCCGTACAACAAAGGTAATTCTTCAGAAACATGTGTCAGCCCGTCAGGTGATCAGGAAATTCATTCCATAAAAAAAAAAAAGACCAATTTTCCAAATACCCATCTACATTTTTGGCTCGGAGACCCTATTTGGACAAGGCCATGGGTAAAGATATTGTATGCATTTTGCCATTGTATGCTAGCAAATCAAAATCAGGCAATACAATGTCATTCACTCACAGATGGATTACTTGCTTGTTTTTAAATGAAGCCAAAATGCTAGATAGAGAATGATCAACCAAAAGAATAAGCGAAGGAACGTAAATTACATAGTCCGATAATTAATCATTACAGTCAAATGTTTACTCTGAACTTAAGAGACACATGATGTGGGCATCACTATAAATTCAAGTCACACACTTTGGAATAAACTAAGCTGATTTTCCAGTTTGCGAATTCAGATCCTAAGCTAGAGGTCCAGCATAGTAACATGCAGATAAAAATTCAAAGATATGAGCTAGATAGAACGAGTTACCTTCTTAGATGGCCGAGGCTGACAAGAAAAAATAAACCTGAGAAGATTTGGAATGGCATGAGGCCGCCCAAGCACAGCAGCAGCAACGTTAGGGTCGGCAATCAAGTAAGCAAGCGCTCTCGCCGACTCCGCTTGAGTGCCACCACCATCCTTGGCAACAGATACCGACTCAAGCAACCAATCCACCACGGCACCGCCACCGGCACCGACGATAGCAGCCCTGCGGCTAGAATTTGCGGCAGCAATGTCAGCGAGCAACGCCGCCACACGAATCTCGAAACCAGAGCGAACCTCGTGGTTGGCCGAAGACAACACCGACCTCAATGACTGCCAGAGGACCGAGGCGGCGACACCAGTTTGTTTGAGGTGATGGAAAAACTTCTTAAAGGAGTCGCTGGACTTGTTTATCGCGTTTTCAACACCAGCATAGAGAGTATTAGAGGCTTCGTCATCGGATTGCCGTTGACGGTGGTAATCCGAAAAGAGGAGAGCTACGGAGGCAAAGAGAGCGGAGACGACAGTAGCAGAAAGAACGATAACAGAACTGCGAGAGAGAGATAAGGTAGGGAGAGGAGAGAGAGGACCACGGAAGTGGTGAGGTACTGGAGGCGGGACCATTTGAACATTTTCAACATTGTCAGGCGGTTTGATGGATTTTCTCGATGAAGAAGAAATACAGCGAGGATGAAGGAAGCGAAGATAGAGTCGGGTTCTAAAACATAAACGATGCATTATTTTGTTTTAGCAATTATTATTGTAATTTCTCCGTGATTATTTAATAGTGTAATGCAATTATTATTAGGAGTAAGCTAAAATGAGAATACATTGCAGAGAATTTTTAAAATTAGGAAAAATGTAAAGAAAAAAAGAAACAAGAAAAGGAAAGGAAAGGAAAATTCGGCCTTTCTTTGGTGTCTGGGTAAACGTTGTAGAAGTTGAAGTTGCAGGCGAGGATGGCGGGAGCAAAACTCGGTTTTATACGAGAACCCAAAAAACTGAAGATGATAGGGAATCTGCGAAGCCTGCCAAAACAATTTGGTCAAGAGGGTAGCGTGTGTGGCTGGCTCTCTTGGGCAACACATCCAATTTACTTTTTTTTTTTTTTTAACTAGTACACATCCAATTTACGAGTGGCCAACTAAAGATCCATGTCTCGTTTCTTGGGCCTGTTTTTGATTTGCCTACCCGGAAAAGAGATAACTAACCAGACCCAAAAAAAAAAGACAATACGGAAGCCCCAAAAACCCCGTGCAAAAAAAAAAAAGCCCCAAAATTAAGTACGTCGTTGGCAAAACGAAGTTAAGTATCGTCGGGAATTCTTGCTTCGGAAGAAACTACAGGTTCTCTTACAGGTTCGAGGGAGAGTGAGAAGATGTCGGGTATGGAGAGGCTACAGAGGATGTTTGCAGGTGCAGGAGGTGCATTGGGGCACCCACCCCCTGACTCGCCCACACTTGATTCCTCTGAGCAGGTTTATATCTCCTCGCTGGCCCTTCTCAAAATGCTCAAACACGGTAAGTTTTCTTCGCATGCCGTTTCGTCTTTCGAATCTCTCTACTATATTCGAGTTCAGCTGAATTTGAGGAATTCTGTGATTTGGGCGTTATTAGGGTTCTCGGACTTTTTTCCCCTTTTCTTTTAACTTATGTCGCCAAATTGAAATCTTTGTCGGGGAACATCATTGATAACTTTTTTTCTTCATAGCATGGTTTCATAATTCACCTTTATGGGAGTCCTCTGGATCTGAATCCTAGTTTTCTTCACCTTTTGTCTAAGAAACTTGATGTGATTAATAGGAAGGGCTGGTGTTCCCATGGAAGTGATGGGTTTGATGTTGGGGGAATTTGTCGATGAGTATACTGTCCGCGTCGTAGATGTCTTTGCAATGCCGCAGAGTGGTACTGGTGTTAGTGTTGAAGCCGTCGATCATGTTTTTCAGACTAACATGCTCGATATGCTGAAACAGACTGGAAGGTATTTTAGTTTTCCTTTTATTTGCTTCTTATCTTAGTTAAAATCTGAATGTTAACTTCAGGCTTCTTCAGCTGCGAATTTCCTTGCTCTTGGAATACTTATCTGTCTGCGATGTCTTTTATTTGGAATACTTCTTGGGAGAGTCTCCTTTTCCTTCTAAACAGTTTCTTTCGGCTTCTTCTCCATGCTTCCCAGTTCACACTTTTCCTTTCTTGGGAAGGATTAACTTCGCAGCTCCAAGCACAAATGAATTAGAATTATAGGTGACAACAGTGTTGATTTTGCACAATTCCTTTAAATACCATCATTAAATCTTGAGTGAGACTGGACAAATGTAGGAATAATAGGTGAGAGACAGACTGTAATATGCCACGCATATAGTTTGTCACTCCATGAAACGGTACATTTTAGATTCAAGTCGTACCCATACGTTGTTAATATTAATACTTTTGGATATTTTAAAATATATATCATACAGTTTTTAAAAAAAAAAAAAAAGTTTGATTTGACATATATTAACAAAATTGTAAGGATAATTATGAGGTTTTAACTTTAAATTTTAGAAACATATTTTGGCTGATTATATAAATTAGAGAAATTTGATTATCTATTTTTATAATTGTAAAAATTATTATATATTATAAATTTTTTTCATTTATAGAATATATATTAGCATACCTTACTTATGTTTTGAAAAATATTACCATATCCCATCGGAGTACGCTTGCAATATAGTTGCCACTTCATTGTGAACAAATATAGCATCTTTAATAACTTGTGACATGATTAGTTCTTTAGCTTTGGTTAAATTACAATTCATCATTGATATATATCCTTTAGTATATTCTTCTTGCAAGGCTTTTACAAATTATTATTTATATTTTTGCTAATAAACACCTCACATTGGATTCCTATGATCGTCCTGATAAAACGTGATAATAAGTAATTAGTTTTTAAAAGCTTTATTTAAAATCAATCAACATGATTAATTTGATCCTCTTTTGATTTTATATAAAATTTTCATTTTGGCCTGCATTGAAATGTATAACTAGTATAATAAATGCCCTTAAGATCACTGGGGGAGGGGTCTGTCTATGTTGACACGTCAGTTTATCTGAAGATACCCTTACTGTACATAAAAAACAAAGAGTGATAAAAAAATTTTATTTCTGGTTTGTTCAAGACAAAATCATAACATTTAAGCCGCTGGTGTTTCAAATAATCACTTTAAGTAAAGGATTTTTTTCGGATGCCAAATAATTATCAGAACAACATCCATGTTTAAGTGTACAATCAGACATGCTTTCTAACTCCTTGCTTTGCAATGTCGATGAAGGTTATCTGGTTTTTTAATACATGGTTTAGTTATATCTTTGTCATGGTGTTTCAGACTAGAGATGGTTGTGGGGTGGTATCATTCACATCCTGGATTTGGTTGTTGGCTTTCTGGAGTGGACATTAATACCCAGCAGGTTACATCTTGTCTTCTTCCTTTACTTCATGTGTCAAACCTTTGTGAAATTGCTAAAACTCCTAACCAGAAAGGGGGAAAAAAATAAACAACCGAAACTTATGCATAGTTTTGAGGCACAATTTGCATGTAACATTTAATGCAGAGTTTTGAGGCTTTAAATCAACGTGCTGTGGCTGTGGTGGTGGATCCTATTCAGAGTGTTAAG
The DNA here is from genome assembly GCA_037074535.1 of Gleditsia sinensis. Lineage (NCBI taxonomy): Eukaryota > Viridiplantae > Streptophyta > Magnoliopsida > Fabales > Fabaceae > Gleditsia > Gleditsia sinensis. Next base: position 13,407,441 of record CM073470.1, on the reverse strand, counting down.
GGCAAGGTGGTGATTGATGCTTTTCGGCTGATTAATCCACAAACTATGATGCTGGGCCAGGAACCACGGCAGACAACATCTAACCTTGGGCATCTGAATAAACCATCTATTCAAGTTAGTGTTCTGCAAATACCTTTCAAAAACTTTGGCACTATTTTCTTTGTCGATTGTGTTTTCTGATAGTGACATTTTATTCTTGCCTCCTTTTTAGGCTCTGATTCATGGTTTGAACCGTCATTATTACTCCATAGCCATTAATTATAGGAAGAATGAGCTTGAAGAGAAAATGTTACTAAACCTTCACAAGAAGAAATGGACTGATGGTTTGTCACTGAGACGTTTTGATGCACATTCCAAAACTAATGAACAGACTGTTCAGGTAAGTTAAGTTTTTATAACATGAAATGTAAAATTGATCTATCTCTTTATCCCTTTTTAATTCTCTTCTCTAATTATCGTCTCCCCACCTAGGTTTCCTTACCTTGTCTGCTTTTCCTTTCTGCATAACGGTGCATGTTTAAACTGCATAAAGAAGTACGTGAACTTCAGCTCCTAGATATTTGGCGAGGCAGTCTGTTTAAATGTTAATGATTTGCATGCCTGTTTCTATGTTGCACTGCAACAGTTTAATATAGATGTTATTACTCAATCAGAGATTATCCTAATGATTTGAGGAAAAAGAGGGAACATACTCTACTGATTAACACTCTTTTTATGTTTCTTTCTGGCTTTTCTCATCATCTCTCCTCTCTCTCCATAAGAGATGAGGACAAGGGCCGAGGGGTTCTTCATGGTCATTCGTGAGAATTTTATTTTGCAACGGTAGATAGATGGGTTGTATTATTTTCATTATGATTAAAGTAATGTTAAAGCCTTAAAGCCCTCTGCTGGATCAATTATTATGCTTTCTTGGAATGGAATGGATGACCTAACGATAACTTTTACCCATGGCTATCAATTAGTATAATCACCATAGAAATATATGCGTGAATTTGGAAGTAGTTGTTGATATGGATATATGCGGTGGACTCATGATTGCGTATCCTTAATCGATTATTGGGTAATTCAGGAGATGTTAAATTTAGCCATCAAGTACAACAAAGCAGTGCAGGAGGAAGATGAGTTGCCGCCAGAAAAGCTTGCAATTGCCAACGTGGGAAGGCAAGATGCTAAGAAGCATCTTGAAGAGCATGTTTCCAATTTGATGTCTTCAAACATAGTTCAGACTTTGGGAATGATGCTTGACACAGTTGTGTTTTAGAGTCAGTGTCATCACGTAGAAATGATCACGTCTAGCGGCCGTTTAATGTATTTGAAGAGCACTTTCAACTTGTTTGTCAGCAGAAATTATGTTTATCATCATTTTTTGCTTTATAATGTTAGTGTTTAAGATGGAGGTGTGAGTTTCATATGACAGGCTGATAATGATTACTTATTCTTTATAAATCATATGGATTATGACCTTGAAATTCACTACGCCCTTTCCTACTTGATCAGTAACCACTACTCCAATGATGGAAGAATGCAAAAAGAACTATAGTGACGGAATCCCCATTGACTATAAGGGAAAAAAATGTTGAAATTCAACTGACTGATAAAAATGAGTATTTAATATCGAAATTTTCTCTGGACGGTGACTGAGATTCATAGTTCTTCTGTGTCCCAACTCACCTGCACTGATAAACTGCTACAAATTAAGGATATTTGTGGTTCCTGTTGTTGTGGTTGATAATTCCAGTTCGGTAAATGATCATTCCTTTTGTTTTTGGTACATATGATAATTCTTCTGAAGAACTCAATGAAAACCTCTCTCGTGTCATGGAATAACATAAGAATTTCTTTTTTATAGCTGTTGAAGCATATTGTTTCTCTTATTCAATACTGTTCTCGAAATGACAGAAAAGATAAAATTAATAAAAGCTAAATAACTCAGGCATATTTATTCTTTAGTAGTACTCTGCTATTTTTTACGCCACAGCCAGGACTCAGAAGGTGACTTGGGCAGGGGTGGTAGTAATACAGCTTTCCGGCAGAGACCGAACGGCCACCCTTCGCAACGACAAAATTGCTGAATAATGGAGCGCCTCCAATTATAATCAAACAAATCAAGGTCGTTCATGCTAGAACATGGGGAAAGGTTTGTCTTCACAGAATAAAATGCTTCCCCACTCACAGCACTCGACCGGCATGAGAAACAACTTTTAACAGACAAAAATTCTTCTCTTTCATCATCGTCATCCACTCCTTCATCCGTCGCCATTGTCCGAGTGATATACAATTCTCTTGTTGAGGGAGAGTAAACCCAGGAAAAGCTATCTCTCGTGAGGCTTGGCTTGTGCTTTTGTCTTTCCATTGCTCGGCTTTTAACAGCTGAGACAACCTCCTGAAGAAGCACGGAAATTCACATTGACTAAAGGGAAACAGAAGAAAGTTCTAAAACAAACTGATTAAGGATGAGTAGTGAGGTAAATGTACTTCCTGTTCCTCCTCAAAATCGCTGATTGGGCACTCATCTTCAAGGCTTGCAGTTGAAAGCCGTCCACCGAAAGTACGGCATTGGGAAAATACTTCCTTCAGAGTTGCTGCAAGATATTTGCATCTCTTGGGATGGTTCGGTGGCTCTTCATGGTAGAAGACACCCATGGTTTAAGTTGGCCGATCAATTTGTGAGATTGGACAATATATATTAACTTCTAATACTTGTATATTCACACTTTCGTGTTGATGTTGTAATTAACCTGCTTTTTTGATAGTGGCCTTGCAGCGTACTGAAAACACTACGCTTTCCGTCCTTTAAGGTAAAGACAAGTCAAAAAATGGCCTCGAGACATTTCAACTAATGGACATTAAAATTCAATTCAGGATTTAAATGCTTATTTGACTGCCATAAATGCCTTTCGTCGACTTGTTTATTTTTCTGTGTAAATGATGGTGCTTATTTAGAGAGTTACACTTTAAGCTTAAGTCATGGTTAACAAGACGTACCACCCAACAAATACTGCTATTTGCTTAGGTCGGTTATCCTCCAGTTGAAGTTATTTTGAGAAATCAACAGCGTCGGCACATTTGGGACAAATATTTTTTTCGCATCTTCTTGACATTGACTCGCATGATTTCAGGGGATTACGTTAACCAAATTGTCAAGGGAAGATAGAAACTTCTCCAGAAGGGTCCATGTCCCTCTTGGGATCAAAATCTCTATACATGTTTGTTGTGTATCTATTCTTTTACGTTTCCCTTAAAGCTGCGCAGTTTATTTGTAGATTTTTTTTTTCCAACAGCCTTCGTTGTTTATGCAAAAGTTAAAACCACAGTTAATATAATAATCATATCATTATGTTAAAAGAGTGACAACCACGGAAGCTTTAACAAATTATATAGTGAAGCCATTTCCGCGGCCAGAGGCTAATAACCAGATATTGATAACTGCTCTTATAATTTCATTGCAAACTTGGGAGGTCCAATCGTCTCCTCAGTTTGCACATGACAAACAAATTTATCTGCGGACTAATAGCAGTTGGACGAATGAGATTTTAGGGTTACAATGTGAAATCTGTGAAATTGATATAGAAAATTCATCAAATTCCCCTATTTAAGGTTCATAACCGTAGATGCCCTTCCCCACTTCGGTCGTCGTTCTGTCCTGTTTTGTGATTAAACAATTGCCAGTGCCACACATACTCCTGGTCTTGGCTGAACTGAGTGTCTGCACTGAAGTTATTGTCTCCATAATCTGAAAATTTTCAACAGCAGTTGCCGTTTGGAGACTACGATTGTTCTTTGTTGATTTTAGGATATGAAATATCCCAGGAAATGAGAGGTTGCCATTAATATAATGTTGCATAACCCAATTGCTAGTTGCAAACAGTCAAGTCTTTCAATGGTAATGAACAGCTCTAAATTATCCAGTAAATGCTATTTATTCAAACAGATTCACTTCTTGGGAATACCTCATTGGAGGTCTCCATCAAGCCACAGCCCAGAGGTAGATTTCCCTCTGCAGTGGGGAAACACAAAACAATAGTTCAGTTAGCGGATCTTTGAAGTTGCTGAGAAGTAAGAGAAATCAAAGACTGCAACTTTGCGACGGCTGAAGTCTTATCAGGAGGACATTTGGAGAGAGAAACGTTCAAAGAATGGAGAGCCTCGTCAAGCTTGCCAGCAGCCAAGGCAGCACACCCTGCTTTATAAGCTTCGTCTGCCATGCGGGCATCATATTGAGGCGTCAAACATGCATCAGAGCTCTTATTCGGCACAGAGGAAGAGGAAGAGGAAGAATCGAGATGAGCAGTTGCACGACCATGCTCAAGTTTAGAAATTGCGGAGTCGATCTCTGCCATCAGAGCTTCAGGTGTCGCCGCAATGATTTGCACGCCATCATAGACACTCCAATGGGGCTTGCCTTCTCCAGAACCCATATCATAGGTAGGTCTGCGCGCGCTGGGTATGTGAAATTAAAGCCGGATGACTGAAAAAATCAGATCGATCTAGCATTCGGCGGGATCTCAACCAAGATTTCCGAACTCTGGTTTCAGATTCCACAGATCCTGTCAAATTCTTACGATTACCTCACCGAATTGTGGACAATAAAAAGAACCCCAGACTACCGTCTACAAAATCGGTCAAGAAAATGAAGAAACGCAACATTAGGAGTAGACGTTAATCATTCTTGATTAATTTCCGCAGGACGCAGAGTAACCGTACTGCATCCGCTTAAAGCCGTGAAATTGAATCAATTTTTCGATATAGGCCATGCTGATCACAACATACAAGTGTGGTCCCTCGGACGCTCCGCCCTTAAAAAAAATTTTCACTCAACCATATTCTCAGCGAGTCAAATAATGAAATAACCACCTAGCGTGTTCCTAAGTTTAAATTTGTCGTTATAATTCCTAGTTGCATGCTTGCATTAGGAACTGAATTTAGCAACGTGTCGGCATGTAGATGAACATTGTTGTTCTAATTACTCTTAAGGCTTCTTTAGCAGTTACGTTCATTTAGCTTGTTTTAAGGGAATATTACTGCACTCCAAATTAAACCCTAATCGGCTCCGAAGCAGTTGTGCTTTGTCAGATAAGCGAAGACCCAAGATGCGAGGATATTGTAGGTCAGAGCCAGTGGTACAAATCCTTTCTTCTTTGGGAAGACCTCTTAGATGAAAATTACAATCATATTAATATTGGTAGCAAAAACCGTAACATATTCTCCTTGATAGTGCTGTACCATAGAATCTGGTCGATAAACCTAACTGGATTACATAATTTCTACTTAGTAGTAATAATATAAACGAGAACATGATTCATGGTAAAAGGCTGCCAGGAAAAACAGACATGATAACCATAACGAGGATTTCTTACGTCTACTTAAGAGAGGTGAATTAATCCAATGAAAAACAGTTAGAGGAACGTGTGAAAGGTGAAGTTCACTAAAAAAAAAAATTTGCCTAGCATTTTCCCATGACCACTGCTCATTGTTCCATTGCACTTATCTTAGGTAGAATATGTCCTCACCACATCCTACGAAGTTGTCCATCAATATCAATATCAAGATCAAGAATTAAATCATGAGTAGGGTTCGATATCCCACAGATACAATGAATCATGTTATCAGATAGTTCACAAGAAAACTTTTCTCATCTGTTAAAAGTCACCTTGCCTCAGTGCTAGACCCGCCTTGGGGGAAAATACTTGGCACTGAAACGGTGCATCTGTCAGAAATCACATTTTGATCAAAACCAAATCCTACATGGCCATTGGTTCATTAATGCCTTCACCCCAAAATAGTAGGAGTGAAAGGAACAGAAAGAACTTGCTCCCATTTCATTTCTTTTAAACAAAAACATGACGAAGAACAGCAGTATAATCCGCAGGCATGCATGACAAAGACTTTGCCCGAGCTAGCTTTGCGTGCTTGCAGTCTATAAAGTAGCTCTGGTTGATCATAATACCTTCAGTGTTCCTTAATTGACTCATGCCCTAACCACTCCAGAGGCCCATGGAACGATCAATGGTGCAGATGGGTGAGAGTTTCGATAGGATTCCGGATACTTATCCTTAAAATTGATTCGGGGCTTCTCGGCCTGGTATTAGATTATTGGGAAGAGTATATTAGCCAGTGGAAAAAAAGAAGAAACATGACCAGGAGGAAAAATGCGAGAACAGAGGTTACATAAGTGAAGTTCAAGAATATTTTCTCCCCACATAATAAAAATATCAGAGCCCATTGCAAATACATAGAGAATAGACAAACTGGTGAATCAAGGGGTGGAACTTACATATTTCAGCCAACACTCTTGATGTTTGTGTTGATAAATATCTGGAGAATGACACCCAAACTCAGATGGGCAATAAACCCAAATATTGCATTTCTTTTCACCTTCTTTGGCTTGTCTAGCCTGATCTATGCAAGCCTGACAACAATCAGCTGCACTATCTTTGTGATGGGTAAGACCCCATCTTACTGCAGCACCATCATAATCTGTGTGAACTTCGGCATGGCACTCAGGTGGAAGTGGCCCGCCAGGAAGAACTTCCTCCTCTGGAGAGAATGCATATTATGGTAAATACAAAGAATAAATTTCTGCATGGCAAAATATAAGCACATTTCCATATTCTAGCGCACAAATCTATGATGATGTATGCATATTCCCTGATGCAAGCAAACCAATCTAGTGCTGAATTTTCTACAGAACATATATTGTGGTTGGGCTTTCCTGGAGCAAGGTTTCAGACAGGGCAGTGGGGAGAGACAACAATAAGATGGAAAAAGATATTATGAGTAGTTTACGACTCAAGAAACATATATTACCGAACTCTTCTTCACCCTCAGGTTTATCGTCATGTTCTTCATTAGCAACTTCAATAGGTATCCAAAGGCCAATTTCTTCTGAAAGTGCAGCCCAATCAGACTCCAAAGCTCTTACTAGCATCCCTATGAAGTTGAAACAATTATTTGTAGTGTGCTAAGAGACATTAAGGGTTTAAAAGTGTCACACAATTAACTCAACTGTCACAGATACAAATCGAAAAATCAATGGTCATACCTGCCTCTTCGTGGGGGATGGTCGAGTTGGAAGTGACTCCCACAAGAGCCAACTTAGCTTCTTTCAGTTTTTCCTTGCGCCAACTTTCAACTGCTTCTGTATTGTTAAAAAAGTACAATCACCAAAAAGAGAAAGAATGAATCGATGTTAAGAATATATAAGCAAAAGAAACTTATCATTTATCTAACATAACCTAATTTAGTATCTAAATTAAAACAGCTGAAAGTAATTCATAAAACAAGTGAGATTATACTTCCCAGCGCTCCAGAAGATGAACATTTTTAACACAGAAAACAGTACTTTGGCCACATCAATCAAATGGTTGACTGTGTACTCTTGGAAGGATAACCACTCGAGAAGAATGGGTACAAAATGGACTACAGGTATGGCACCATACAGATGCTGGAATACAGCGAATTGTCAAAAATATAGGATATGACATGGTTAGAATTCATTCAATTAAATAATTATAATATTTATTTATATATTAGCATTATAGATAATTAAGTTTTTATTAAAATAATACAAATAACTTATTATAATCCTTTTAGGATTAAGTTTTCTCCCTATTTTTCTACTAAGTGATTTGTTTTTTTAAAATGTTAATTAACATTATACTTCAGTTAACTAGGTTAAAGAGTAAGCAGCATATCCCATTAGTCCTGGGCTCAGCTTAACAAGCCTACAAGCTCAGTTTCCCATGCAGAGTCCCCCTATTTGGAGGTTTCTTGTTCTCCACCTGCTTCACGGTATCATTTTTCTCTCTTTAAATTACTCCTCAGCATGTCCAAAGTCTATATTGTATGGTACGGAATGTTGGACGGTTAAAAGACAACATGAAGATAAACTCAACGTTGCAGAGATGAGAATGTTGCGTTGGATGTGTGGACACACCAGAAGAGATATGATTAGAAATGAGTGCATTAGAGAGAAAGTTGGGATAGCACCTATTGCGGAGAAGATGGTTGAAACTCGCTTAAGGTGGTTTGGCCATGTGTGGAGAAAACCTGCAAAAGCCCTAGTGAGAAGAGTTGATCGGATGGAGAATAGTCCAATAATTAAAGGTAGAGGGAGGCCAAAGAAAACAATAAGTAAAACTATTAAAAATGATTTAATAGTTAATAACTTATCTATTGATCTCATCCATGATAGGCCACTATGGCGCCGTTTGATCCATGTAGCCGACCCCACCTAGTGGAAAAAGGCTTAGTTGTTGTTATTATATGCCCAAAGCCTAGCATGGTGTCTATCAGCCACTAAGCAGGAATAAAACCAAAACAACCAGAGTAAAAGCCAGGCCCAGCCATGTAGTAAACCTGACCTTCCAAGCACCACTTTCATGTCTTCTGCGGTGGAGAATGAAGCTCACGGTCAACTCTCCTCACTCTAGATTTCCCATTTCAGATGTAGTAACTCAATCTACATCCCACCATCCCTTCTCAACAATAGCTATGTTGAAATTTTGGCTGAAGGGTCACAGCCATACCCAGTCACAATAGCCATGTCTTAACCATATCCAAATTTATAAATTAAAAATAAATAAATAAATAAGAATACATGCTGGGTACATATCCAGACGTATTGTATGCATATCCACATCTGGTAAATACTCAACACCAATACTGCTGCCAGAATGAAGTATCTGTGCTTCCGTGACAACTACTTATTAATCATTACATATTGGAGAAAAATAACTTTAAAAGAAGGGGTTTCACCTTTAAAGTGGTGGGTAAAATGATTTTGAAGCATGCTAACCTGTATAGTTCTCATGCCATGTTTACCGTATGAGGAAAATAGAGAACTCTGCAGGCTTCCACTAAATTACGTCTTGTTTTCAATTCACAAAAACAATTCAGACAAAAGATCAAGCACCAGAGGACCTTAAATCTCTCATACATGGTTAAACTTTAAAAGATTTCTTTCAGGGGGTGAACCTAAACTGGCATGTTATCCGTGCAACCTTATGTTAATAATCACCTTATATAAAGAAAGAAGGACACTTGAGGATCTTCTTAAAGCAGTTTCTCACCAAGCAAAGCAGATTGGCATGGATTTCTGCTAATTGCGGCTTGACCTAAGATTTACACAAAGCAACTATGAAGTCCACTTACATTTGATACAGCTAGTTTCATCCCTGAACAACAAAATTTACACCAAACAAACAAGCCAGCAAGCAATAAAAGTATTAATATATCTAAAGAAACATCCATGTTTCATCCAGAATCCAATCAAGGTCATGATATTGTGGACCTTCTAACTATGCAGCAGTTATGCAGTGCGCTCTCCAACCCTCCTTCCTTTCTCCCTCAAATAAAAAGGTTTGCTATGAAAGACTGTGTAAAATCTAATTTTCAAAGTGTCAACAATCTCAGTAATATGAGATTCACTAACAACAACAGAGACAGCATTAATTCTAGCAACAGTACAGAGTACCAAATTCTGCCAATTTGAAAATGGACATATTTTATTTGTACTTTTTAACAATAATCTTATTTTTTACTAGCGTGTTTCTCTTTTATTTTATAATTACTTTATAGCTGCATTGTTAGACTGCAAAGATCCTCTAGGGCCCCTACGGTGAACAAACATCATGTGAAGGGCATATACAGTAGTACATCAAAAGCTTATTTGAATTTGGACAACTTGTAGCATGACAAACGATATTTATCACCAATACAAATTCACTTAGATCTTCCATGGATGAATGTAAATCCTTAAAGGAACCTTGACTCAGATTCAAATTAAATAAAATCATCAGGACTAAGTAAACAGGTGAACAGTGAATACGTAAGTAATATAACATATCTAAGCTTTATTTATGAAATCCGTTTAAACTTGCACTACATATGAGAAGCTTTAGTATAAACTACAACTACAATTTCTATTGGCCAAATAACTTTTCTTTTTAAGCAAAAAGGAAAGAAAGTGGTTTTGTCAACTTGTAAGTTAAATGGCCTAGGCAAGTAGGCCCTTGCTGTAGCCTATTCACCAGTCTTTCAAAACCAAGAGCGAATCTCCAACCTGCACTGTTAACATCCTCTTAGAAATCCAAGTAATCTCCTCAAAATATTTGATTACTTACCTCCTGCTGCTCACCCTTTTCTTCCTTCCAGGAAAAATAAATAAATAAATAGATTCTAGCTTCATTGGCAACAAGACTAACAAGACAATTCAAAGCTCCCCAACAAGAATCTAAACCCACAAAAATTTCACACGGAAATTTCAGACTACAAATATTTCTCTAGAAACATGATCCCCTGTCACTAGTTACCGTAATGTACAATAAGTACATCCTCCAAGTGCAAAGAAGGGAACACTATTTTGTGGGGGAACCAAACAAGGGAATTTAATTTGGCACATATTTCTGAATGAACCTTGTGCTTATTTGCTTATGTATGGCCCAGAAATTGCAAAAGATAGATGTGTAAGACAACAAATGTTAATGAGAAAATTACAATAACAATTTGTATAAATTTCCATCCAACTCTGAACCAGACTTGCAACCCAATCTCCTACTACTATATTTGCTCGTCTACAAAAAAAGTACATTAATTTCCCCAAGAAAGAAAAAGAATTAGCAAATGAAATACAAATTACACCATTGATAAAGAAATTAATCACTTCATCACGATAAACTATGGTACTTAAGGTCAGCAAAGATGGTATGCTTAGACCTAAGATGTCCAGTCAAAATACACTATGGCCTTGAACTAGAAATTTTCCTTTGTAATGCATAACACTTGATAAACAATTAATAATATACCCTTGCACTCTCCCACCAACTACATATGAAATTGGCCAGGAAAAGATGATAACTGCTGACATTTTTCTTTATTATTCCACGTTTCAAAGTAAAAAGAGTTATTAAAATGCTTGTTAATGTTTGCTGAAGTAGAAAAACTAGATTCGTATCAGTACAAATTACAAGCATGCACTAACCTCGCTCCTTAGCAATGTCCCCGGTGATGTTTGCGCCACCAGAATTCAAGCTCCTTAGCCTCTGCAATATTGCATCAGTTATTTTCTGTTTCAAATGCTGAGGCAACTGAGACGCCGTTTTTTCTCTTGAAAACTCCCCTTCTAGTGCCTTCACCTTTTGGCACAAATGTTTTATAATACATGAACTTCAGTTCAACAAATGAGGAAGTGATTGCAAGAGCCAAGTATAAACGGTTCTTACCCATTTAACCAACTCGTCGGGTCTATATGCCTTGCGGATTTGAATTGATTCTTCCATTTTCCGAATCTGATCCGGAGTATACAGGACAACTGGAAAGACAATGAATTCAAAATTTAATCAAATAGGGAAATTAAAGTTTTCCGGCATCTAACAAGTATAGCTCGCTGTGTATAAGCCGAAGCAAGACTGGGTTTTGTTATGGTCCCCAACTAAGCGGGGGCTAACTCTAAGGAGGATATATTAAATCCAAAGTTATTGTAAAACTTCGAGCAGAAACTTTTTACACTCTTTTCTCTATTAGGGGAAACAGAGAGGGTTGAACAGAACACATCGACAATCACACAAAAAAAAAAGGAAGGTATAATCAAAATTCCAATTCTCAGATTAATACTTACTGTTTCGCGAAACGTTACCGGAGTAGATATAAAGAGAAGCATAAAGAGAGCGAAGAAAGTAGAGAGCAACCGCAATGTTGAAAAAGCAAACTATGAGAGTGGTTTTCTTGTACGAACAAACCCACTTGCCTCTGCCTTGAAGCCCCCACTCAAGTCTCGCCATATCCCTCTCGCTCTCCCTTCTCCTTCTTTATCTTCATCCCACCATTGCCCACTTTCTTTTTCTCTCTCTCTTTTTGTGGAAAAGACGGCGATTTAATAATTCTAATATGAGATTGCCCTTGTCCCAAATAGATCGATGGATCCCAACAGCGTCAAAATGACTACTTCCCAGCACCACCCAAGTCTACAACGCCAAATTGGGATTAGCTTTTTAATATCCGACGAGTCAACCAGCAGGTGAGTGGTTTTTCTCTGGGTCTAACGACTCTGCAATTTGACACTAATTACCGCTAATCTCATTTTTACCCGCAGTTCTGAGACATCGGAACATGCCGTGTGCTAACGTGCGCTTTTTTTCAGAGCTGTTGGGGATTAGATGCATAGCCCAATCATTTCGGTGGTTCGATGTCGTTGATGGCGGTGATGCTAGAGTGCGCTTGTGATTGACGTATGCCTGCCGGACAATTCTAATTTGCGCCCCGCGCTATATATGCATGTCTTTTTCTCTCCTGAGGGTTCCATTTTTGCCATCTTTTTTTTTTAAATAATTATTGGAGAGTTTCTGCACCTTCTAAAAAACGTTTGGTTAATCTGTTTTGTCTAACTGTCAGCTCCTACTTAATAAAGTAAATATTAGAGGAAAATTAATATTTATTACGCAACACTGTCTACCTAAAATTCTTTTAAAAATTTAATATTCTTTACCATCTTTAAATATGATTTATTGAATCTTAATGGATGAAATGAATTAATTAATGCTTTTAGATATTAGAGGAACTTATTAAAATTTAGTTTCAAATGAAGCTATATATATATATATATATATATATATATATATATATATATATATATATATATATATATATATATATATATATATATATATATATATTGTACGTATCATGTACACCTCGCCCGAATCTGTCAAATAATGAAGTTAGTAACCCACTCGAATATATTTTTTGGATAGATTGGCTGCTTTAAAAGTTGTTCGTGGGGAAAGAAATAAAGAATGACTAAAATATTCATTTTGGTTCCGTCGGTATATTGAAGTCATGCTTCTTTGAGATGGTGCGATTGAAGTCACGTGCTGAGTTGGACACTCGCAGAATTTTATAAAAGTGTATTTTTGAAAAATTAAATAAATTAGTTTTATAATTTATTTAATTAATTTATAAATTTATTTGATTAAATTAAATATATTTAATATATAAATTTATTTAAATAATTTATGAATTATTTAAATTTTTAATTTTTAAATTAATTTATCAATTATTTTTATTAAATATAGCCTAACTTTATTGTTGTGAAGAGGAAGGTTCGTAATCTGAATATGTTAATTATGTTACTTACGTTTTGTTAAATGTTTTGATACCAATGTCAATCAATGACCTTCAATCGGTTTGTGGACAAGGTTTTTTTTAATTTTTTTAATTTTTTTTTAAAAAAAGAAATTAATCAACGTTGAAAATTAATATTATTTAATAAATTGTAACTTATTAAATTAAAATTTTAATATCACGTAATTATATTAAAATTTTATATAAAAAAAACCAGAGGGTTCGATTATTACTAGGGAATATAATAAATGTCAGAAGTTGATTTCAAGTCAAGTCATGTTGGATGCACACAATTGCAGCAAATGGCTCACAGGCTTTGCATATTACTAATTCAATTGGCTCAAAAAAACTCCGAAGAAAAGACAGGAACGCTAAAGTCATATTTTCAAACCCACTGAAATGAATAATAAAATTTACGTGCATCTAAAATGGTCCCCCATTGTTCTCAATACATGCATTTAAGACAAAAAGTGAGACCAAATTACATAATAAAGAGAGATTCCAATGGCTTTGATATGGAGCCAGCTCACATGGCTACACCCCAGATTCAAAAACTCGAACTTGCTCATATTTCTTCAGTCACTCAATATGAAACAGCAGAAAATGCTTCTTTGGTGTTGGAAGAATCAATCTGCAAAACCCTGACCTTTAATGCAGTTTTTGCAGGTTACTTTTACTCTAGTCTCACTATCACTGCAGATTTTATATATTTAATCATTTATTTACTAATTTATTTGGGACAGGAGTAAACACAATTGCTTCCTTTATGGGTCCCTTCTTGATCACAAATTTTGTGAATTTCTTATCGGGAAATTACGACGATGCAATCTTGCATTCATTTTCTTCCTTGCGAAGACTGGAATCACCAACTCGGGCAGTGGTCTTCTTAAAGAATAGGAATTCAAGTGCGTGCAGCTCTCGCGGTGCTGATTTATAGCAAGTCATTAATTCATCATCAATCAAGCGTGGTGGACCAACAAATGGTAGAAGTGTCGTGTAGACATTTAACGAACAGCTGTAAATGAAGTTAATAAAAAAGTTAAAAGTATTTTATATAAATATTTTCAGTTAAAAATTCAAAAAATAAATTGAAAGACAAAATTAGCAATTTCAACTTCCGTGTATAAAGTTTGAACATTTTTACTATTTACCATTCCTAATTTAGAAAAAGCCTTGAATATGGATGAGGATTAACGGGCACTAGGTCTATTGACGACCCAAAAAAAGTGTTTAATTATTTTAAAATTAACTTTTTAAATAGAATTTTTAAAAAACTCCTATATTGTTTCGTCAAATAATTCACTTAATAAATACCTTGACCAATACTATTAATGTTTAATCAATTTTAAAAAAATAATATATTTTTAAATATTAAAAATAATATGTTTGGAAATGCTTTTGTAGTCAAATTTGTCAAAATAAAAATTTATTACTAATATTTATGTTGAATAATTCAATTAAATTCTTAATATTTTTATGTAATTAAATTATAAAAATAAAATCACAATAAATACATAAATATAAGTTTATAAAATATATAATAAAAAAATTTCAACAGAAAAATATATGATAAATTTTTTTCAATATAATGTAATATATTTTATAATAAAATATTTTAATTTCAAAAAATTAAAGATGAAAGAGGAGAGTTAGCTTCATAATAATTATAAAGTTAAACAATTTTATAGTTTTAATTTTAAGTTAGAGTACTTTTAATCAAAAGAATATTAAATTTTTATTTTTACTTCTCTCTTGCCAAAAAAAAAGATATTTTTGTTTAAAAAATAATTTTTATAATAACTAATCAATTATAAAATTTTAGAAGAGTTTCTTTAATAAATATTTTTTTAAAGAAACAAGGCCAAACAAATTCGAAGTTGACTCTTGAAGGAAAAGACAATGCTACCTGTTGGCTTTGCGTCCATCATTAAAGAACTCTATGTGCCTTTAATTATGAGTTCTTAAATTTTAATTTAATTTTTTATTTAAAAGCGCAAAATACATTTATTGTCGTAGAAGATAAACCTTTCGCGGCAGGGTCACCTATCAAATGGACCAAGTGGGTGCAAGATAACGACAAATACGATATAATCAGAGTGCTGAGCCATTTGGTTTAGTACGGTCAGGATTTTGCAAATTGACCAACCAACCCGTTCAAGTTAGGTTTATTATCAGTTTGATTTTGAAGTACAAAATGGAACCAAACTATCCCAATAAAATTTTAATCCGATGGGTTTCGTTTAAATAGCTCAGGACATATTTAATTAACTGAAAAAAATAGAAGATAAAATTTGAAATTTTATAATTTAATTGGATGAAATAAATATTTTATAAAATATTCTATTTCGTTAAACAATAAAAAAATTATTCTTTCAAAAAATTTTAAAATATAAGATTATATTGTTCAACTTGATTTAAATTTTTTTATTATAAAAAATATTATAGTAATTTAATATAATTATTAAACTTTATATTTTAATTTTTTAATTTTTTATGATCTTTTAAATTAATTAATTATGATAAAAAAATTTATTACATTTTATCATAAAAATAGACGAAGTGATGAATTTAAATAAAAAAATATTTTTAAAAATTAATTTAATTCACATTAAAATAAAAAATTTAAAATTTAAAGATAATTTAATCTTTTTATTTATATTATTTTTAAATTAAAAAATGAAATCCATCACATAGATTTCTTTTTTTTTATTCTCATTTTTTTTCTTTTTTTTTTATTTAAATTTAATTCATTCGGATACAAAAAGAGACAAAAAAACAGTAATAAAAAAGTGTATTCATTTCTACCAAACATAACACGTTGATCCATCAAAATTTAAGTAAAAAAAAAAATACAAAGTGATTTTATATATTTATGACATCGGTGATAAACTTATCTTGATTTGAGGAGAAAAATCTAGAATAGTAAGAGACACGGAAGCATAGAGGTAGTTTCACAAACATTCCGACTCACATCATCTCATAGGATTAAGCCACCAATCCACCACCATTATGTTGATTCTCAGTGACTCAACACTAGCCAGAAAAAAGAACATGTAAAAAGATAGAGAGGAATTCAAAAAATGAAGGAAATGTCAATTTGGAGCTAAAACTTTCTTAAGATTTAGTTTGATTTAAATCAAACAAAAATAAAATTTTAAATTGAAAACCAAACAGTAAAATTAAATTTATTTCAATTTAATTATACGAGATGGATTGAGATATATGTACTTTCACACTACTCAAACGAGCCAAACGAAGGGAAGAAGTTTTTTTAATTTTCGTGTTTATCTAAATGATGTCATTGAGACTCGAGAGCACAGGGGCACGAAGAGGATTTTCCTTGTTTGACTTTGCGTGCATCCCGTGAGTATATTTAAAGTCAAAAAAACCGACGGGACGCGGACACTGTAAGAGCGAGGGAGGCACCTCTGTTATGTTAGTTTCGGCCTTGGGAAGTGGGTACCTTTGATGGTTCAGAGTCCGGAAAGTTATAAATCAGTTCAGGAACGCCCAGCTTCGGTTCTAGCACTACCTTTGTCTTCCGATTTCAAAAGCTGCGAATAAATCAACACGTGGTGCAAAGAAAGAGAAATCGTATATACCTCTGAAGTTTCTAAATTCGGTCCAATTAGATTTTTCTGCTGTTTACGAATTTGTCTGTGGAACTGGCAATTGAATACTTGGACTTCTACTGTCGAGAATTGGTACATTTAGTGGTAGGAAAAAGAGAAAAATGTGGGGATTTGGTGGTAGGTTTTATTGGGGAAGAAATAGAGTTTCCGATAAAGTAGAAGGTATAGTTGTGGTATTCGCATGGATGTCAAGCCTGGATAAGCATTTAAATAGATACGTGGATCTCTACTCGTCTATCGGATGGGATTCGCTAGTCTGCCATTCTCAATTTCTCAATATGTGAGTTCATATTTGCCAAATTGGGTCACCCCCGATTCCCCCACTTTCATGTTAATAGCTAAGTTAACGATCGATTAATCATTTATATTTGATGTGGTTGAGTTTGACTTCGCCTTCTGTGTTATTAATCGCTTATTGCTTCCCATGAGTCGCCGATGATAATTGGAATTTGTACTGCTAACATTGAAAGTTTTGTAATCTGAAAATTTCATGGTTGCTGGTCGATAGTTCTTCCTACCTGCACATTTTCGTGGAAGTTATTACATTTGAGCTACCAACCCTACTGCTACAACCTACCGGAATTATAATTCTGCTTATGATCTGAATCTATATATTTTGCTTGAATTATTCAGAATGTTGATACTTTGAGCTTGAGTAATTGATCTTCAATTGTTCCTATTGGGGGCATAGTAAACTAGTGCAAAGCTTGCTACCTGGTTTTGATAAAATCTGTGTCTAATTGTTCGGTAGATCGGCCAGCTGCCGCTTTCGCTGTCTTTTTTATTTTATTTTATTTCCAAGAGAGATGAGGCCATCAAGAATGTAGCTATTTGCAAGCGTCACTGTTTACTGGATGTTGATTATAAATATAATGTTGCTATTTATTGCAGGTTCTTCCCAGAGAAAGGAACAAGTCTTGCTGCTAATATTCTTAATGAACTTGTTAAGGTCAGTTTTAGTGTAGTTCTCCATTTTCCAGGTCAATACGTCATAATTCAAGTCACCTCAAATGTAGTTTGAAGTGGAGTAAAATTGTGAACTGAGTAGTTTTTAATCTACTGTCAAGTGTCAAATTTGTTCATTTTTCTGAGTCCATTTAAACATTGACCCACAGGTTGAATCTTATGATATACTGCTTTTCACATTTCAATATACAGGTGCTGAAAATCAGGCCTTGCCCCGTAGTCTTTGCATCTTTTTCAGGTGGTGCTAAAGCTTGTATGTTTGAGGTTCTTCAGGTATTCAGTTTCATACTTTTTCTTTCCATCTTCCTATTTTTCTTTTGGGAGTACATGTCATCATACTATATAGAATCTCTGACCTCTGACAATTCAATTTCCCTTTGATCCAGATAATTGAGGGAAAGTGTGAAGCGCATAATATGGTATGTTTTCTTCCATTTGCAGTTTAGGGGATGCTTGAGTTACATAGATTGCATAACTAGCTTTGGGTCTTAAGTTTTCTCAATTCAGGTGAATGTGTGAAATGAAGTATACAAGATAGAGTTGAAGGCCAAGCTCACTATTCTATGTTCCATAAGTGGATTGATCTTTTATTCCCTTTTACCAAGTATTTTGGTCAATTTTTTCATTTTTTGTAACATGGACTTCTCTCTCTTAGGTTATGTTTTTTTGTCCTTTCAACTTTTCTGCTCACTGATAGTTTGACGTGCTTTAAAACTGTTTCTGTGACACAGGATGACTACCAGCTTGTTAGAGACTCTATTTCCGGCTATATTTTTGATTCCAGTCCAGTTGATTTTACCAGTGATTTGGGTGTTCGATTTCTTTTACACCCATCTGTTTTAAAATTTTCCCATCCACCAAGGTTTGCTTCATTGATTGCAAATGGTATCGCATCTGGTCTTGATGCTCTCTTCCTCAGCAGGTTTGAATCACAGCGTGCTGAGTTTTGGCAAACTCTTTACTCCACCATTGTAAGCAGTCAATAATAAACTACATTTAATCTGATCCAAAATTATTACACCTCTTTTGTTTTTGTTTGGTCTCTTGAATTATCTGCTTACTGAGTAATATTGTTTTGCAGAGGATGCAGGCCCCATATCTCATCTTTTGTTCAGAACATGATGATCTTGCTCCTTTTCAAGCTATTTCAAATTTTGTTCAGCGACTGAAGGACCTTGGGGGAGATGTTAAACTGGTGAAATGGGGTGCCTCTCCTCATGTCGGTCAGTATATACACTTGTTTTGTTAAAAGATTGTAGTTGCCAGACAGATGTCTGGTTGAACTATGAAGCTCCTGTTGTGATTTTGTGCTTAAATAGATAGCAGCACATATATTAATATTTGTTTATGCTAAGTTTGGCTGTCAATAGGACTAGCCATTTTCTGAATGTTTAGGTAATTCTTGCAGTGAAAACCATGCGTACATGCTTTTTGGAAAGGCATTTTTTATTATTTTAGTCCTTTACAGTCAAATTTATTTATACTTACATTCTAAATCATATTGAAATCTTGACATAGACAAGCAATTTGATTATTTAAAGAGTAAATTACTCTCGTCTCTTTTGATTAATGTACTTATTACATAGTTTTTCTCTCTACAATAAAAATATATATGAATCTTCCTTAAAAATAAACAAATATTACAGTTTAATCTAAATATCTTAAATGTCTTTTATGAAAAAGAAACAAATAATAAATAAATAAATAAAAGGTCCCTTTCTTAATTTTTTTTTTCATCTTATTAATTTTCAATCAAGTTTTTAAGTCAATGACATTATTTTTTTGATAGCTCAAACCACTTTACAATTATTTTGAAAATGAATAATTGGTATTAGAAAACTGTGAATTAGAAAGAAAATT
This sequence comes from Gleditsia sinensis, assembly GCA_037074535.1. Lineage (NCBI taxonomy): Eukaryota > Viridiplantae > Streptophyta > Magnoliopsida > Fabales > Fabaceae > Gleditsia > Gleditsia sinensis. The sequence goes on along the minus strand of CM073470.1, from coordinate 13,387,864 downwards.
TGTGAGTGCTTTTTTTTTTACTTGTTTCTCTTTCATAAAATTTTTTTGAAACATTTAAATTAAATTGTAACATATTTTTTTATTTTTAAGGGATATTTGTGTATATTTATTTTATAATAGAAGAAATGGTAGTGTAATAAGTGTATTAATGAAAAGAGGAAAGAGTTTTTTATTTTATACTTTTAATTTTAAAGAAGATTTGTGTATATTTTTAAATTTAAGGCAATAATTGTGTAATAAATACATCTTTTTGTCTTTGTCAACTTTAACCAAATAACATTCGTTGAAAGAACATGTTGTTGTATTTGGCTCCAAAGTCCCACATCGGTGGGAACTTGGAGATGGGTAGGCAAGGACAACTATATATAGAGGCCTCCCCCTTTGTTATTTACACACCAAACTTGATAGCCTTCTAGTATTTCTAAAGGCTTAGTTTATTTCCTCTCTTTTGTATTTTCTCTGAGGAATATATTTGTAGTGGTGTCCGGGGACGTAGGCACAATTGGCCGAACCTCGTCAAATCCTGGTATTCTCTTTATTTTCTTTTCTGCTCTTTATTTATCATTGTTAGCCATTGTTAAATTTGCTATTGGTGGAAAAATAGCTCAAATTTCCACAACAATTGGTATCAGAGCTTTTGGTTGCGATTTCTCTTGAAAATTTTAGTATGTTCTGTGGTTGCGGTGTTAACTGATCTTCCACATCAGAAAAAATTTCTTGAGATTTTTTTTTGTAAAGTTGGTGTTAAAATTGCTAGTAAAATATTGTCTAATTAAGTGCATGTTTAGGAAAGTTCTGTCTAAGGAAACTGGTTTTTAAGTGGGACCGTGTGACCCCTCCAGTTTTTCCTAGAAAATTTCCTGGTGCATTTTTTTCAGGCTAAATTATTACTAGTAATTTTTTCACTTTTGAGCAAAAATGGCTGATAATAAAGAGCAGACTCAGAAAGCCACAGTTTCCACTACATCAACTTTGGCAGCTTCTTCGTCGTCAATTTTGACGAGATTTGCTGCGCCAAATGCAAGATTTGCGGTGGAGATTTTTGACGGTACAGGTCATTTCGGAATGTGGCAAGGTGAAGTTCTAGACGCGCTTTTCCAGCAAGGTCTAGACATTGCTATTGAAAAAGAGAATACCAGGATTTGACGAGGTTCGGCCAATTGTGCCTACGTCCCCGGACACCACTACAAATATATTCCTCAGAGAAAATACAAAAGAGAGAAAACAAACTAAGCCTTTAGAAATACTAGAAGGCTATCAAGTTTGGTGTGTAAATAACAAAGGGAGAGGCCTCTATATATAGTTGTCCTTGCCTACCCATCTCCAAGTTCCCACCGATGTGGGACTTTGGAGCCAAGGTGGAGATTTGTTGTATTTGGCTCCAAAGTCTCACATCGGTGGGAACTTGGAGATGGGTAGGCAAGGACAACTATATATAGAGGCCTCCCCCTTTGTTATTTACACACCAAACTTGATAGCCTTCTAGTATTTCTAAAGGCTTAGTTTGTTTTCTCTCTTTTGTATTTTCTCTGAGGAATATATTTGTAGTGGTGTCCGGGGACGTAGGCACAATTGGCCGAACCTCGTCAAATCCTGGTATTCTTTTTATTTGCTTTTCTGCTCTTTATTTATCATTGTTAGCCATTGTTAAATTTGCTATTGGTGGAAAAATAGCTCAAATTTCCACAACACATGTGTTATCTTGGTACAGTTGACACACTCAACTCAAGATCTGCACTTTAACTTCCAACACAAGCTTGGATGTTTGGGGTTCACTCATATATGGAAGTCTTGCACTACGCATAATATGAACAGTTTTATTTTCTATTTTTCTGTACTTCTGGAAAGCTGTCAGATGATGTTATGATTTTTTTCCTTTGTGTGTTCAAACAGTTAAGAATTTTTTCATAAATTTAAATAAGCTGTAATTAAATTTTCCTGATAATATTATTTATCTAATTCCTCTTGTATTTGTCACAGGTCATTATCCGTATCATCCTATTGATTACAAGGCTGCAGTGACTGAGATCCTGGGAAAGGCAGTTGCAATTTACACTCGCAGAAATGGACAAATTGAAGATGAGAGACTGGGGATAGAGGGAACAAAAGATGAAATCTCAGATCCACCCAGTGAATTGAGGAAAGCAGCAAAGACTTCAACTAGTTTTCAGGGTTTTACTGTTGCTCCGAGTGATAATTTTTTGCCCAGTTCGATGAATTATTACGAGGGTAACGATGTTGGTTCTTTACCAGATGAAAGCAAGGAAGGTTTGATTCATCTATCGAACCACCCTGGCGTCAATGCTCATGGGGTTCTAGGCCAAGTGTTGTTTGATATATGTGTTCCCAAGAATGTGGAAGATTGGGATATCAGGTCAAATTCCAAGTATACACGATCTTCTGCTGGTACGAGGAGGCATGCTCCATTCAATCCAATGAAATGCATACGGCGCTCGAGGTTGTAGGATTGTTGACTGACAAAGTTTCAGGTTGAGAATTCTCCAACTAGTTTGAAGGTGATACTGTGTTCAAACTTCTAACTTGGAGGCACTTGGTTGGAAGATTCACAAGGCCCAGAGACTTGTGGTACCTGAAGTGAATTTCTATTTATTGTTCTCTGTCCTGAGGAGTGAGGACAAAGTAATGGGGTCGAGCAGCTGCCGTCTTTATGGAGATATATTTTATAGCTACTTCCCCAGAGAAAATATATTGACTTTTGATTAATATCACTTGCCTATGTAATAAGAATAACACGGCCTTTTGGCTAAGATCAAGCGAAGAATAAGAGGGAACTTGTAGATATAACCTTCAAATGAAGAAGACAAATTCTACCCGTACATAAGAAAATGATGTTAATAGCTTCTTCAGGGCATAACAAGGACCAAAACGGAATTCTCTTGTTTATTTATAATCATTAGTATAATTGTTGGTGCATTGTTAGTTAATGTCTAGACCAAGTTAATGTTTTATGAGATATTATTTAATTTATTGACAAGTGAATAATTTTTGTTGTTAGTGATATTTAAATATGATATATAATAATATTAATTTAAAAAATATTATTTTATTATATATTATAATTTAAAAATTGTTAGATAAATAAAAAATTATTTACATGAATTAAATTATTTTTTATTTTTTATTAGTCATTTTGCAATTGTAAACCGGTGGACAAGCATTTAAATTTAATCTTGCGTTTTACTAATGTAACCCATTTATTTTCCATTATCTTTTCTCGAATCTAAAATTTACACTTTTTTTTTTTTTTTCAGTTTTTGGGAGAACCATTGAAATTTGAAAGACCAAAAGAGCAAAAGCCAGAGAAACAACGTGCAAGGGCAAAAGCTCCTGCAACAAGTCAACCACAGTGAGAATGAACTGCTAGAGGAACGACGGCGAATCGAAACGGAAGAATGAAGATACTGGTGACTGGCGCATCTGGTTACCTTGGGGGAAGGCTCAGTAATGCCCTGCTCCGAACGGGGCACTCAGTTAGGATCCTGGTAAGGCCAACCAGTGATCTCTCCGCCCTTCCTTCGCCTTCCGACACCGGAACTCTCGAAATCGTCTACGGCGATATCACGGACTATGCCTCTCTCCTCTCCGCCTGCTCCGGCTGCGACATCGTCTTCCACTTAGCCGCTCTCGTCGAGCCTTGGCTTCCCGATCCCTCTAAATTCTTCTCCGTAAGCACGCAATCGTTCCCTTTTCTGTCAATACGGTTCCGCCTACCCCCTTTCCCTTTCTGTCCAAAGAAAATTTCTTGTACAAGTTTCCAAGAAAACAACCGGGGCCTATAATTCTGTCAGTGTTAACAACCGAATCTGATATCTAGGAAATTGTCTTTTAATTGTATTAGGTGAACATTGGAGGATTGAAAAACGTGTTGGAGGCAGTGAAGGAGACAAAGACAGTGGAGAAAATCATTTATACGTCGTCATTTTTCGCTCTGGGGCCAACTGATGGAAGCATTGCCGATGAAAATCAAGTATAAAGAGTTTGATTTTGTTATTTACTCAGCAGAGTTAGACTCTGAATATGATATGAGGGTTTAAGATTAGTGTATGTGTGATTGTGTATTGGTTCTCAGAAACTCAATTGTAATTATAGGTTCATCATGAGAAGTTTTTCTGCACGGAATATGAGAAATCAAAGGTTGCCGCCGATAAGATTGCTCTGCAAGCTGCGTCCGAGGGTATGCCAATAGTGGCGGTTTATCCCGGGGTGATCTACGGACCTGGCAAGGTCACGGCAGGAAATATTGTTGCTCGGCTGGTACTATGACTGTTTCTTTTCTCCCATTAAAGGCGACAGTTTCCTTTTCTTGTATTGTTTTATCAGATGAGAAAGATGATTGCTTGTTTGACTGGGCTCTGATGTCTGTTTTTCCTAGCAATTGTTATGCACGCTTGGGATAAAACGGACACTTCTTGGTTGGACTGAATTCTTATTCTATGTCTGCGGTTTCAGTCATGTTAATAGGTGGCCAGACCAATGTATGAAGCTTATGAATTTGAGTCTAAGGTATTAGACTGATGCTACATGCGCTATGGATGTTAGGTTAGTGTTGTAAATTTTTCTTGAGGATTTCGACTCTGCAAACTGCACTCATTTGGGGATGAGGTTGTCTTACTGATATTAGGGTCTGCTTGGTAGAGTTGAAATTTAGACAGTGACAAATGAAGTGGTTGAAAAAACTAATCCACCTTATTTTTATTTTGTATCCTTTCACGCCCCTTTCTACTTTTGATCCTCCCTGTGGCTCTGCTTTAATTTCACTACTAGGTTTTTCTTCCTACTGTTTTAGAACAAAAATTAGATCTTTTTTTTTTCGTAACTACCAAGAGGAAGTGCGACGGTAAAGTCTTTTCCAAGTTACAGTCCCAGAGTCAGACATTTACTAGAGTTTAATTTGCCACTATCACGATTTTATATTTTCATTATATTTTGCAATTTATTATTTTTTTAACTAACAAGCTACTGAAATAAATGCATTCAGAATTGCTGTTCTAGCCACTATTTTATTTGTTATAATTATTCTACCATCTATTACCAGCGTCATGATTTAACTTTTCTCTCCATTTTCAATCTTACAGTATGGTAAATCTCACTGAAAAAGCTATTTGATGCTGCTACATTTTTCAGATGATAGAACGGTTCAACGGACGATTACCTGGTTACATAGGCTATGGAAATGATAAATTTTCTTTTAGCCATGTTGATGACGTAGTGGAGGGGCACATTGCAGCAATGGAAAAAGGGAAACCTGGTGATAGGTATCTGCTAACAGGTGAAAATGCGTCATTTAAGCATGTTTTTGATGTAGCTGCTGTCATCACTGACACAAAGAAACCGATACTTAATATCCCTTTGTGGGTGATTGAAGCATATGGCTGGTTGTCAGTTCTATTCTCTCGGATCACTGGAAAGCCTCCCCTTATCAGTCCACCGGTAAGCTCTCTTGTTTTAGCATTTTTCCAGTGTTTATATGGTGTGATCAGCGATGTGTATAATATGACTAGAAATAAATGGTTACTTCTTGTCAATATTTATCATTAACTTCTTTTGATTTTTTTTCTTAACCGACTTTTTATGCACTATGTGCTAATCTCTGTCCTTCTATCTTGGCGCAGACAGTTCGTGTTTTGAGGCAACGGTGGGAGTATTCCTGCGATAAAGCTAAACGGGAGCTAGGTTATAGACCCAGAAGCTTGAAGGATGGACTTGCAGAGGTGCTATTATGGTTGAAGAGCGTGGGCTCCATAAGCTATTAGTGAGAATATTCTGAATACTTTGTTTACCCTTAGCTTTTGCAAGTGTGTGGCTTTTCTCACTTTGCTCATCAGCAATCACAACATCCGTATTACATTTACCCTTCTATAGAACCACGACAATATATATTTGGTAAAGGGAATAATCAATTTTCGTATTGGTTTGCGTTAATTTAATCATTTGCTATAATGTTCTAACATCTTGGTGCCCTATCCAAAAGAAAGAAGAATGATGTTAATGACTTTACCCGTTACATTTAAATGTAAAAATATGATTCATCAATTTTTTTTTTTTTTGGCCGACTACTTTAATTCATCAAGTTAACAAGATGTTTAAAACTATTCTTTTATGACGGGACAATAATATTAGTGCAGTTCATCTCCAATCTAAGTATATTATAACGTGTAATTGATTTATCTGATTCTGTCCCTAAATTATTGAAAAAAAAAACAGATTTAACGTGGAAAGATACCGATTGACTCTACAAGAGGGGCTTACAGCAGACAAGCTAAATGCCTGGCATCGCGAGAGTGGCTCGTTGGTAAAGATTGTTACGTGACAGCAACTGACCATGTCCAAAATTTATGGAGTGTATGACCTTTTTTTTTTGGGGGGGGGGGGGGTAACAAAACGGGGCTAAACGCCCAAGAAAGGACACAGAACTAGAGCAAAGTCACACGGGGTATGGGCACCCCAGAAACATCAGCAACCAGAAAGGTTATAGCACAACAGGAGGGCTGTACCAAACATGAATGTCTGGATCCATCTCCATGCTCCTATTAGTAATCCAATCAGCACAGGCATTAGTCTCACAGACATTATGTCTCAAGGTGATCTCCCGAGGTTCGGAAAGAAGTGCATTATCTCCATGAGCAGAAGATCCGCATAAGCTTCCATCTTCCCAACAACAACCAAAAGTCACCATACTCGAGGAATCACATTAAACTTCCAGCTTATTGACGCCAAGATGCCTCGCAACCCTTAAGCCTTCTAACAGCTCCCATAGCTCAGCACAAAATGAGGAAGCAAAGCCTAGGTTCCTCCACTAAACATCTATCCAACCACCTTCTTCGTTGCGCAGCAAACCTTCCAGGATTCCCCTTAGAAGCACCATCACAATTGAGTTTCCCCCACCCTTTACTCGGGACACTTGCAAACGCAAAAGGAACATCAGTGCGACGCTAACCAATAGTAGCAAATTGTTGTGGATTCAAGAAGCTCAGAATAACTTTCTTTTTCTTTGTAATTACCAGCTCAGAATAGCTTCAAGTTAACTGGAATAAAATGTAAATGACACAACCGATTTAGTGTTCAAGTAATTCTTCCAGATACTGTACGGTATCTCTTATCTGCTTCGTCAGTTCGGGGATTCTAGACAGAAGTGGCATGAAATGTGGATTTCCATGGTCGATATAGTTTCTGAAGTACATCTAACAGGAGTTTAATAGAACAGTGAACAAATTTTTCATTTTGCTACCGTGGCCTAGTCGCAATAAACATATTCTTCCACGGATAAGAGATTATGTAGTTGAATCTCTGTCCTGGATTCAGTTCTTCTTTAACTTTACTATACATGATATCACAGCCGGGTCTATTACCCTTGGGTATTTTTCACTGGTCTATTATGTCTGAAGTATACGAGTATATCCCTTTTTCAGGTCCCACATATGAACTCTTCTGTGCATATATATTGGATTTACAACAGAGGGAGAAAATATTTCTTTATTATATGAAAAGATAATGTGATACAAAAGGCTCTTACACTTATTTATAGTATTCAGAGAGTAGAAAGAAAATAACAAAAAATACAATTAATTTTTTACTAAACATAACTGAAAGAAAAAACCAACTCAGCTTTTCTTTTAGCTCAGTTTATACCAGAATGCTTCTCTTTCAGTTTAGCTTATACCAGAACGCTTCTCTCTAATATCACTCCATAAGCTGAAGCATAAAGATTCCAAATGCCCAGCTTGGAGATGGACTATAAAAATTGAGATGAACTAACAGGTTTAGTAAGGAAATCTACAAGCTGATTAGAAGTGGAAACAGACAGTAGGTGAATAAGGCCAGCTTGAAGCTTTTCTCGGACTAAATGACAATCAATTTCTATATGCTTGGTTCTTTTATGGAAAATTGGATTCTGGGCAATGTGGATGGCAGAAATATTGTCACAATAAACCAAGGCAAGAGAGGAATGATTAATGGACAAATCATGAAGAAGATACGTCAGCCATTGAATTTCACAAGTAAGAGATGCAAGAGCCCTGTATTCTGCTTCAGAGAAAGATCTAGAAATGGTTGGCTACTTTTTAGTTTTCCGGGAAACCAAATTGTTACCTAGAAAAATACAAAAACCAATGATAGATTTTCGAGTTTGTGGACAAACAGCCCAATCTGAGTCAAAGTATCCTTTCAATTGCGGGAAAGAAGCAGCTGAAAGGAATAAACCTTGACCCAGATTGCCTTTGAGATACCTTAAGATTTAGTGCAGCTACTGAAGATGAAATGTAGTAGGAGAATCTAAAAATTGTGATAAGTGTTGAACTGCAAAACAAATATCAGGTTTGGTATGGCAAAGATAAAGCAGTTTACCAACCAATCTCCTATAAGAAGTCTTTTCAGTCAAAGCATAAAACTGATGAGAAGCAAATTTGGGAGAAACTACCATAGGTGTGGAGATTAGTTTACAATTCAGAAAACCAGTTTCTGCAAGAAGATCCAGAGTATACTTCCTCTTATGCAAATTGATGCTAGTGCTGTTGCGGGCAATTTCAAAACCAAGAAAAAACTTTAGAAAACCAAGATCTTTAATCTTAAAAGCAGTATGCAAAAAATGTTTAACCTCAATAACCAGAGATAGTGAACTGCTAGCCAATATAACATCATCTAAATATATCAGCAGGGCTAGAAAGGAAGTGTGATATTTCTTAATGAATAAAGAAGAATTCGAAACTGATTGGGTAAAACCATAGGAAAGAAGGGCATCAGTCAGTTTGGCATGCCATTGCCTATTAACTTGCTTAAAACCATAAAGAGATTTAAGTAATTTACAAACTTTAGTAGAATCAGCACATTGAAACCCGGGAGGCAATGTCATATAAACCTCCTCATGTAAATCACCATGAAAAAAAGTATTATTTATATCCAATTGATGCAAATTCCAATGATTAATAGCAGCTAGTGCAAGAAGAGTTCTGACTGTAGTAATTTTAGCAACACGAGAAAAAATATTAAGATAATCAACCCCATGCTACTATGTATAACCCTTAGCCACTAACCGGGCTTTATACTTCTCTATAGTGCCATCAGCATTATACTTAGTTTTGAAAATCCACTTACAACCAATAGAATGCTGTCCAGGGGGTAAATCAGTGAGAATCCAAGTATGATTCTTTTCCAAGGCTGAGATTTCTAGTTGCATGGTATCTTTCCAGTTTTAATGCATGATAGCCTCATTGTATGTCTTAGGTTCCTTATGGGAGGAAATTTGGGTGACAAAGGCTTTATGAGGTGGAGAAATATGATGAAATGAATCATATGTAGAAATGGGATGAAGGATAGAAACACAAGCAGAAGTGGGATGTGTGTGTGGAAGAGTGTAATGATAATCATGGAGATATACAGGAAGTTGATGAAGGCAAGTGGACCTTCGGGAAGGACAGAGAATGGAAGAGTGTGTCGAAATATAAACTAAAATAGGTATAGGAGATGAAGAAGAAGAAGCAAGGAGGGAATCATTATGAGAAAGAGTAAAGGAGTTAGAAGAAGGAAGGGTTTCTAATGGTTCAACTAGGGGTGGACAAGAAAATTGGAGAAAAACAAAATCAAAACAAGATTCAGACACAGAAAAACTCAAAGGAAAAGAAGGCTTGCGTTGCTTTGCAAAATGACATATATGACATTGATCTATAGTGGATACAGTGATATTATTATCTAACTGTTTTAAGACATGCATTCTAGGAACAGAAATATGGCATAATCTAAAATGCTAGACATTTGAAGAACACAAATTAAGAGAAAAACTGTTTACAGTACAAGACATAGACGACACCTGTAATTGAGGTGAAACAAGCTGATACAAACCAAACACTTTCTTAGCTAATCCAATCATCTTCCAATTGACAGAATCCTGAATAAAACAAAAATTATGGTGAAAAGTGAGGCAGTATGAATATGCAGAGGTAAGTTTGCTTGCTGAAATAAGATTGAAAGAAAATTGTGGAACATAAAGTACATTCTGAAGAATAAAGTTAGGGGCAAAAACAATAGAACCAATATGAATAACTGAAACTCTATGATTATTTGGAAGGCTGACAAAAACATTGGAGATGACTTTATATTCAGAGAAATTGGTAAATGTGCAAGTTATATGATCAGTGACACCAGTGTCAAAAATCCAAGTCATGCAATAAGGCTTATTAGCATTAAAACAAGAAAGAACAATGCTACCTGATTCTATGATCGTGGGAGAATCATTCCAAAGAGGAAGCTACGTGGGAAGTAGAGGACGTCATGAGAGAAAAGTATCCACAGCTGTTCCAAGAGTAGTCTTATATTTTCATGTTGTTAGTTTTTATAAAATTCGGGGACCGAATTTTTATAAAGAGGGGAGAATGTAATAACCCAAATCTTTGAAGGTTAAGTACAAATCATTTGAAACAAGGAAGTTGAGAACAATGTAAAATTTTAGAGCGTTTCTAACCTTTTTTCTGACATTTCTTCACTCATATAAGCATAACTCTCTCATATAAAATCCAAATTAAGTTATTCTAATTTCTGTTGAACGATAAGACATATATCTACAACTTTGATGTTGGAAACATTTGCTAATTCTGTAAATATTATAGTGATAAGAGGCAAAAATCGCAGCATAGTGTGGTCTAAACCTTTGCTCACTATTTTATGCAAAACTCCTTCATATGAACTCCAAATTAGGTGATTCAAGTGGATAATAAAAGCTAAGAGAAAGGGATACAACTTTCATGTTGGACATTTTGTCAAATTCGGCAATATGGGTTCGCCGCGGCTAGAATACTGTAGTATTTTCCCGAGAGCATGAGTTTTTCTGGTTTCGATTTGGCCGTGGCGAAAATCGCGGCGAGAATGAGTTTGCCGGCAGTGAGATTTGTCAGATAGTTTTTTTTAAGCGGTCCCCCTCCCTGTTTCCTTCATTTCCTCCATAGCTGAACCTTCCTCTCTCCCTCTAGAATTTTCTCCACCTTCTCTCTAAGATATCTCATCATCCGGACGTCCGATTTGAGCAAGCAAGGTACCGTTGGACTCGTGGGAAGGAGAGCTACAAACCCCATCGATCAGTTTCACTGAAAAACCGTCAGATTGTAGCTGAAAAATCTCATGAATAGTAACATCCAAGGTAAAACTCTGTACAATCGCGTTTTAAGCATCGTTCTTCCAAAATTCTTTCCATAGATAGTCTTAGAATTAATTTCTATGCTAGAATATAAGGTTTTTAGGTTTAGGGTTAGTTTTTCGGCCGGCGTGAATAGTATTTTTGGCATGAATAGTGACGTTTAGAGTTTTCCAATTCTCATGTTATGTCTATGTTTTCTAGGTTGTTGAACCATCACGAGGTGAAATTCTCGTTGTTTGACTCCTAGTAAGGTGAGTGGGTTTTTCATACTATAGCGCATGTTTTACGAATTCAGTTTATAACTCTCTCGTATGATTTTAACTAGTTGAAATGTATGCGAAATTGTTTTACCGCTTTGAAAACCAATATGTTCCAACCATGTTAGAAATTATAAATTTCAATCCTAGCTGAACCCTAGGTATGCAGGGCAAGCATCTAAACTGATAATTCTCCATTTGAGCTAGATTTATAGAAATGCGAACTTAGTCATAGAAATGAACTAAGTTAGCCATGAAATGATTTGATGCATGCGAACATCTATGCGACGTCTACGGACGATATGTTTAAAGAAAAAGTTTATGATGATAAAGGTCTCCATCGGAATACATGGATGAAACATATTTTAGAACGGAGTTTTATGTATGAAAAGAGTTAGATGGAGAATTATAGCTTTATAGTAATGTTATTGACATGTTTTACTTTAAACTTTTTGAATAGCATATTTCAAATGTTTTCTATTTGAGGTACCCTTTTAAATCACTGTTAGTTAGCCGCAGGGAGTGCTAGCCCTGGTGCACCATGGTCATGCGAAGGCTTCGACCTAGGATACTGTGACGGGCATATGACTACCTAAGACACAGGGATTTAGGGTGGACTTACCTCTACGCCTACAGTGATTGTCATACCCTTGCTGTGTGCTTGGAGGAATTTAGGGTGGACTTATGTCTACGCCTACAGTGATTACCCTATCCTTGCTATGTGCTTGGGGAAGATGATGATCTGTCAGGAAAGAACTCCAATAAACTGATACATTTTTTCTTAAAGATTAAATATTTCTAAACAAACTCATTCATCATTGTTATTGCATAAATAACTTCATTTATTACTTACCATGCATAATTGATTTGCTTTACGGTTACTGATTTAAATCCAGATTTATCTTTTGAATATACATTTGAACTGTTTAGCTTTTCTTTCAATAAATTATGGTTAAATGCTTAATGTTTCTATTATTATCTTTACATTTGGATTTCAATTATTAAACCCATTGCGAAACACTCGTGCTTGGTTTGCCCTGTTTCAGTTATAGTATGATTTACCCATTCACTGAGATGTGGTTTCACCCCTCTTCTGTTTCCTCCCCACAGATAGTCAAAGAGACTTTGATCCAACTACAGCTTCGTAGAAGGCTGAATATAGCGTTGGTGAACCCCAGTCTGGGCAAGGCTATTTTGTACTGGATGTCTAGTTTAGTTTATGTCTAGTATATCTCCATGAACTTACAGGCAGGATTCTCGCTTCTTGCGTATTTTGATGTGTTGTTTGAAAAATAGTTTTATATTTTACAACGATGTTGTATTATGAGGCCATGGACCAAGTTGAATCACAAATGTTGGATTCATGAGATATATATATATATATATATATATATATATGTATATATACAGTATTTTTCTTATACTGGATGTGGCATATGTGGCCAGTTATATTTATTATGTACCCTGGATTGTGTGCTGGAGGTTTGTATGTGCTATGCGTTAGGCTTGCGGCTAGGGGAAAACCCTTATGCCGTGCCGATCATGTGTTCCACCATTTGGGGCCGTGACACCTTTGGTTCTTATCTCTTTATAGATAACGGGTCAAGGTCATTTTATTTTAATTTATTTTTGTTATAAATCTGATTAGAATACAATCCTTCTAGGCGGATCCCATATTGATTCCAGGTCTCACTACTCTTGGTGAGATTCATATCAGGGGTTCACATCATTTGGTATCAGAGCTAAGTTCTAAATTAGGTTTGATCTATCCTATTTGTTTTCTTACTATCTCGTATTTTTTTTTCTGTGTTCTTCGTTCTTCTTATCTTCTAATTTTCATTTTTTTCTAGTGATCTTAGTTCAAGTGCATATTCTGAAAAAAAAAATTCGAAAAAAAATGGGAATTGAAAAAAAAAGTGCAGAATTCTAAAAAAAAAAAAAGGAAATTCGAAAAAAAAATATAGAACCACTTGTTGTTGAAATTCAAGTTCCAACTAGATTTTGCATTCTGATCTTAAAAAAAAAACAAAGTGATCTAGTTATTCGGATTGCATCAATTTTTTTTTCTCTTGCTTTGATATTTGGTTTTCTTATTTTGGTTATTTTTGCTATCTCAGTTGTTTCTTTTTCTCTAGTCATTTATTTCTTTCTATTCTAGTTGCTTCGTGGTGTGATTTTTCTTATTCAACTTCTTATCTTGTCTTTAATTTCGTTTTTTTTTCTAAAGTTCTATTGCTTTGTTCCCTTTGTTTCTTAAAATTCTGTTCTTTTTCTTTTTCCTTAACTCTTTGTACTCTATTAGTTGAGTTTGGATTGTTGCAAGAAAATTTTTGTGTGAGTTTGTTTGAGTTCAATAAAGAACTGAAAGAGGAGACTAAGAGAGGAAAAAGGCAAGAGGGTGTGAGCTTATAAGAGGGTAAAAGCCAAAATTTGAGTAAACACGAGTGTGAGTGCCATTAATCTTAAGAGAAACACATAAGTTAGTGTTGTGAGAATTTGTTTTACTCTAACATTGTTTTTCAAGAAAATCATGTCCCACAACAAGGACAAAACTACTTCCGAAGGTGTGTCGGGAATAGTAGATCCAAAGTTGATGATGGAAGCTTTAGTAAGTGAGATGAGAAGAGTTTTGAGAGTGGAGATGGAGCAAATTCATGAACGTTTAGATCGAGTAGAGAATGCACATGTGGAAGAGTCACAAAACACTGCTAATATACGTAGGAAGGGGAGAGTTCAATCAAGAGAGAGTGTTGAAGATGAAGAGTATTATAGAGATGGTTTTGATGAAGTTGATAGGAATCTGAGTGACAATAATAGGAGATATGGTGGGAGGTTTAGAGAAGTTAGGAATCGGATTGATAATAATTTAGAAAGTATTAAAATGAAAATTCCACCCTTTCAAAGTAAAAATGATCCAGAAGTTTATTTACAATGGGAGAAAAAGATGGAGTTGATGTTTGATTGTCACAACTATTCTGAGTTGAAAAAGGTAAAATTGGCTGCCATTGAATTTACTGACTATGCTATTATTTGGTGGGATCAATTGATTTTAAGCAGAAGACGAAATGGAGAAAGACCCATTGAGACGTGGGAGGAGATGAAAACAGTTATGAGGAGGCGATTTATTCCAAGCCACTATCATAGGAACTTGTTTAGGAAATTGCAAAGCCTTACTCAAAGTTCTAAAAGTGTTAAAGACTACCATAAGGAGATGGAGATAGCCATGATTCGAGCCAATGTGGAGGAGGACCGAGAAGCTACAATGGCGAGATTCTTAGTCGGCTTAAACCGTGATATAACGAATGTGGTAGAGTTGCAACATTGTGTGGAGTTGGATGACATGGTGCACATGGCCATAAAGGTGGAGCAACAACTAAAAAGGAAGGGATCCTCAAGAATGGGACAAAATTCGAGTTCTTCTTCAACATGGAAGTCGAATTGGAGTAGGAGGGATGAAAAACCCAAGGTCGAACCCTCCAAAGAAATTAAAAATGGAGGCACACCAAATGCAGGTAAAACTGTTTCCCAACCTTCTAGAACTAGAGATGTTAAATGTTTTAAGTGTTTGGGAATGGGTCATATTGCTAGTCAATGTCCAAATAAAAGAGTAATGATATTGAAAGAAGATGGTGACATTGAGATCGAATGTGAGTCCGATAATGAGTCTATGTCCCCTTTGGAGGATGCAAGTGACGTTGAGTATCCCATTGATGGAAAACTTTTGATTACAAGGAGAGCCCTTAGTGTGCAAATCAAACAAGATGAAGAGGTACAACGAGAAAATATTTTTCATACTAGATGTCATGTTAATAATAAAGTATGTAGCATGATTATTGATGGGGGAAGCTGTACTAATGTAGCTAGCACTAGTTTGGTTGAAAAATTGAGTTTGGCCACTTTAAAGCATCCAAAGCCATATAAGCTACAATGGTTGAATGATTGTGGAGAAATTAAGGTGACTAAACAGGTGTTGGTGTCAATCTCCATTGGAAAGTACAAAGATGAAGTTTTATGTGATGTGGTGCCAATGCAGGCAGGACATATTCTTTTGGGAAGACCATGGCAATTTAATAGACATGTAATTCATGATGGTTATACCAATAGATACTCATTTGTACATGATAAGAGAAAAATCACTCTTGTGCCCTTAACTCCAAAGCAAGTGTTTGAAGATAAAGTGAAGTTGAAAAAAGAGAGTGACATAAAAAAAGTGAGTGATGTTTCAAAAGAAAGAGAGGTTGAATCAAGAAAAAGAGAGAGAAAACAAACGAATTTTTATGCAAGAGAGAGTGAAGCCAAAAGAGCATTGTGTTTAAATAAGCCTTTAATTGTACTCTTATACAAAGAGACTTGTTTAAGTATTAATGAATTTAACTCTTCTTTGCCTAGTGTTGTAGTTTCTCTTTTGCAGGATTATGAGGATGTATTCTCCAAAGAAATACCCAATGGCTTACCACCAATTAGGGGAATTGAGCATCAAATAGATTTTATACCCGGAGCATCAATTCCAAATAGGCCAGCCTACAGAAGCAATCCGGAGGAGACAAAAGAGCTTCAAAAGCAGGTTGGAGAGCTCATGGAGAAGGGGTATGTGCGAGAGAGCATGAGTCCTTGTGCAGTTCCAGTGTTACTTGTGCCTAAAAAGGATGGGACATTGAGGATGTGTGTTGACTGCCGTACTATTAATAATATCACTGTAAAGTATAGACATCCCATTCTTAGATTAGATGATATGCTTGATGAATTGCATGGTTCTTGTGTTTTTACACAAATTGATCTTAAAAGTGGATATCATCAAATTAGAATGAGAGAAGGAGATGAATGAAAAACTGCTTTTAAAACAAATATGGTTTATATGAGTGGTTAGTTATGCCATTTGAATTAACTAATGCACCAACTACTTTCATGAGACTGATGAATCATGTTTTGCGTACTTTTATTGGCAAATTTTTGGTTGTGTACTTTGATGATATTCTGATTTATAGCAAAAGTTTGAATGAACATGTTGAGCATTTAAAACTTGTTTTAGATGTTTTGAGAAAAGAAAAGTTGTTTGCTAACATCAAGAAGTGTACCTTTTGTACAGATAAACTTGTATTCCTTGGATTTGTTATTAGTGCTAAAGGAATTGAGGTGGATGAAGAAAAGGTAAAGGCAATTCAAAATTGGCCAAGCCCTACAAATGTGGGTAATGTTAGAAGTTTTCATGGGTTAGCTAGCTTTTATAGAAGGTTTGTAAAAGATTTTAGTAGCCTAGCTGCACCTTTGACTGAAGTCATAAAAAAGAATGTGGGGTTTAAGTGGGGTGATGAACAAGAAAAGGCATTTAATTTGATTAAAGAAAAATTGATTAAAGCACCCTTACTTTCTTTACCTAACTTCACAAAAACTTTTGAAATTGAGTGTGATGCCTCAGGAACAGGTATTGGAGCTGTTCTAATGCAAGAAGGGCGTCCCATTGCCTACTTTAGTGAAAAACTAAGTGGAGCAGCCCTAAACTATCCGACATATGACAAAGAGATGTATGTATTGGTTAGGGAATTGAAAACTTGGCAACACTATCTTTGGCCAAAAGAGTTTGTGATTTACACTGATCATAAATCTTTAAAGTATTTGAAGGGTCAACATAGTTAAACAAACGACATGCCAAATGGGTAGAGTTTATTGAAACATTTTCTTATGTGATTAAGTACAAGGTAAGGAAAACATTGTGGCTGATGCATTGTCTAGAAGGAATGTTTTACTTTCTACTTTAGATGCAAAATTGCTTGGGTTTGAATATATAAAAGACTTGTATGTTGATGATTCTGATTTTTGTAATGTATTCAATGCATGTGAGAAAGTTGCATTTGGTAAGTTCTTTAGGCATAATGGATTTTTGTTTAGAGAAAATAAATTGTGTGTGCCTAAATGTTCATTACGTGACTTGCTTGTTAGAGAAGCTCATGGAGGTGCTTTGATGGGACATTTTGGCATATCCAAGACTTGGGCTGTTTTGCATGAACATTTCTTCTAGCCTCATATGAAACGTGATGTAGAACGGATATGTGAAAAGTGTATCATCTGTAGATAAGCTAAATCTACAACTAAACCTCATGGGTTATATACTCCTTTGCCTATACCCAATGAACCTTGGATGGACATATCTATGGATTTTGTATTAGGCTTACCTAGGTCAAAAAGGGGTATGGATTCTATATATGTGGTTGTTGATAGGTTTTCTAAAATGGCACATTTCATACCATGTCATAAAACTGATTATGCCTCACATATTGTTGATTTGTTTTTCAAAGAAATTGTGAGATTGCATGGCATGCCTAGGAGTATTGTGTCTGACAGAGATGCAAAATTCTTAAGCTATTTTTGGAAGACTTTGTGGGATAAGTTAGAGACAAAACTTTTATTTTCTACTACTTGTCATCCATAAACTGACGGTCAAACTGAAGTAATTAATAGGATTTTATCTACTTTGTTACGTGCAATAATACAAAAAAAAATTGAAATCATGGGAGAAATGTTTGCCACATGTTGAGTTTGCATATAATAGGAGCGTACATTCTGCAACTAAGTTTTTACCTTTTGAAATTGTGTATGGGTTTAATCCATTAACTCCTTTGGATTTAACTCCTTTACCTATGGCTGAGCGTGTTAACTTAGATGGAAAGAAGAAAGTTGAATTTGTTAGGCAGATTCATGAAAAGGCTCGACAAAACATTGAGAGAAAAACTGAGCAATATGTCAAACAAGCTAATAAGGGGCGCAAGAAAGTTGTATTTGAGCCCGGTGATTGGGTTTGGTTGCATATGAGGAAGGAAAGGTTCACAGATTAAAGGAAATCTAAATTACATCCAAGAAGGGATGGTCCATTTCAAGTGATTGAAAGGATCAATGATAATGCCTACAAATTAGATCTTCCAAGTGAGTATAATGTTAGTGCAACTTTTAATGTTTCTGACTTGTCTCCATTTGATGTATGTGATGATTTGAGGACAACTCCTTTTCAAGAGGAGGGGAATGATGAGATCATGGCTAGGGCTGACAAACGGAAATGGAATGCGGACCCGCTTCAAGTCCCAGTTGGACCTATTACAAGAGCTCGGGTTAGAATATTCAAAGAAGCACGTAATAGTCTAATCCTAGAGGCCCATCAAGGAGATATTTGCATTACTGCAAAAGAAGAGCCAAAACTGGTCCATGTCATTAAAACCCATTTAAATATGGGCCAAAACCAGCCAATTTAAATATGGACCTAAAGTACAAGAAGATTCAAGCTTGGAGATTGAAAATAGGCCCAAAATCAATGAGTTATTTTATAGCCCAATTTAGGCTACGTTTTTCTGATTTATTTTACTTTATTTGACTAGGAAAGTTTATTATTTGATGGTTTTCTTGTTTGACTAGAAGAGGTTTACCTAAGCTCTCTAGGAGTTTCAAGTTTAGTATTTGATGGTTTCTTTGTCTGATTAGAAGATGTTTTCCTAGCTTTCCTTGTCTGACTAAAAAAGGTTTTCCTAACTCTGTAGGAGTTTCCTATTTCTAGGTTTCCTTATTCTATAGGAGTTTTCTATTACTTTTCCTTATTTATTTAGGTTATTGGCCTATAAATAGACATGTATGCTCATGAACAATTCAGATTATCATTTATATTATTGAGAGTGTTTTCTCTTTGGTTTTTTAAAAAAATTTTCTGAACTTATCAAGATTTATCTTGTGGTGTTCAAACAAGACTTATCACTCACAATCTTCTTCCTCTTTCTTGAGTGTGGCGTCTGCGATATTTCTTATACATTTGGTTCTTATCTCTTTATAGATAACGGGTCAAGGTCATTTTATTTTAATTTATTTTTGTTATAAATCTGATTAGAATACGATCCTTCTAGGCGGATCCCATATTGATTCCGGGTCTCACTACTCTTGGTAAGGTTCATATCAGGGGTTCACATCAGAATCAACGATGGATTTTCGTTTGGATGCAAGCAGTACGAGATTGAAGTGTTTTTTGGATTTTCTTCAGATCGGACATTGTTGACAACTATGGGTGATCGATGAGAATTGTGAACTACTTCTAAGTAAGAAGCCATGAATTTTCAAGAATCGGCTTTATGTGGAGCCCGAGAAATCAACTTTGCGTGGAGCTCGAGAAATCAGAAAATATACGATCTTTAATACCATATTGAATTTACAACAGAGAAAAAAATATTTTTTTATTATAAGAAAAAATAATATGATACAAAAGGCTCTAACACTTATTTATAGTGTTCAGAGAGTAGAAGTAAAATAACAAAAAATACAATTAATTTCCTACTAAACATAACCGAAAGAAAAAACCAACTCAGCTTCTCTTCTAACTCAACTTATACCAGAATACTTCTCTTTCAGCTTAGCTTATACCAAAATGCTTCTCTCTAATAATATAGACAGAGAGATCCCTTGACAAACTTAGTATCTATCTGAGTGATGGTCTATCCTTCATATCCTTATCTAGTTTCTTTTTTGTTTTAAATTTTTTTCAGTGGAAACATTATATATATATATATATATATATATATATATATATATATATATATATATATATATATATAGGTTGGAATTGAGCATGTGCAAGAGGTTTTTCGCTTTTGCTGACTTACCAGCCCAAACACCTGACTGAGTTGCTGGTTATATCCCGGACCATGCAGGAACCAATCTGGTGGCATGGACCAACATGTCAAGACCATTAATTTCGGTTGATGTATTCATAAATGCGTTTCGACAAAGTGTGTGGCCCGTTCTTAAGTATTTTCTTAGAAGACTGGCAGAACTTGGGTTGTTGTTTGGATTTGGCGTTAATTCTCAGACTTAAATAGGCATAATAGGAAGAAAAAGACCATTCCTCTTGATTTGCGCAAAAGCACGAGGTTCAAACCCGGGGTGTATATTTGATAACAGAGTCATTATGACGTAATATTGATTGAAGTGCTTAAAAGTGAGGATAAATGAAATAAATCTGTTGTAAATTCTATACAGATCCATTACAATACAAATTTGCTTTGACAACACAGTTTGCTTAGCAAGGTGGATCTTTACAGTTTGCAGCTTGCAAAACACATGGAGTATCACACGCGAAAATAAAAAATACAAAAAAAAAAAAATACTTGTTTTCGCGTGGGTCGCATGCGTTACTGGCAATTGGTAAAGCCGTCAATAGATAGAGATCATTTTGTGGGCCGATTGTGCATAATTGAGCACTTTCACGCGGAGTTTCTCAATGTTACAACCCCACCAGCTGTAGATATTTTAAGCCTTCACGTGCCTGCAGATGTTGGTGACTGGGTTGCCCCAATCAAACTCGAACACACCCACATTTTATCACTTCCCGTTCGGCTGTGACATGCACGGGCACCACGTGCAGAGATGAGGCCGGCACTGCTTTTGAGCGATAACTGGCGCCGATAATTGCGGGTCTCCACGGGTCAAAGGTTTAGTCATATTTTTGGGTCAGAAAGGCTTAGGGTTTTTTTTCTTGGTGGGTCAGAAAGGTTTAGGTTTTTTTTTTGGACGTAAAGAAAGGTTTAGGTTAAATGAACTTAAAAAGAGGCCCT
Organism: Gleditsia sinensis; assembly: GCA_037074535.1. Classification (NCBI taxonomy): domain Eukaryota; kingdom Viridiplantae; phylum Streptophyta; class Magnoliopsida; order Fabales; family Fabaceae; genus Gleditsia; species Gleditsia sinensis. Next base: position 13,366,883 of record CM073470.1, on the reverse strand, counting down.
ACGTTGCCCGTATTATGAGCCCTCGGGGACCAGGGCCCACGCTCGTGGATGAACTTTTTTCCTTTTCGGTTGGTGGATGAACTTACAGCGCGTTTGGTTTGTCGGAATTGAGTGGAAACCAAAATAAAATTAAACATTTCATTGTTTGTTCTGATGAACTGACTCTCTTCCATAAACGATGAAATTCAATAATTTATCATACTTTTTTTTATTAAAAAAATTAATTTGATTATATTTTGTAAAAATTAATTTATAAGAATTTTTTCTTTAAAAAAATCTATTTCGTTTAAATTAATTTAATTATTTTATTTATATTATTTTTTTATTTTTTCAATTTATCTATTAATTAAATAATAAAATATTATATTATCTAATTCTTTTTATCACATACCAAATAAAATAATAATATTATATTATTTTTTTCATTCTCTCTTTTTTTCTTCTTTCTATTTCACTGAAATTTATTTCACTCAACTAAAGAGAAATTTAGTTGCATGAACAATTATTTTGCTATTTTGACCCCCAAAAAAAAAATCAATGTTTTGCTTCTTCTTTTTTTGTGACAATTGTTTTGCTATTTTATCACTCTAATATTACGCTTAAAAAAACACTAATTTAATGCAGCCAATGTATTATTTTCATCCATATAATACACAACGTTTATATTTAAAACTTTTCTCATATTCCACTAGAGTAGGCTTTATTAATGGTCTTGAATAATTTAAAAGTCTTGAATAAGAAATTTATTTCAAAGATTTATTAGGTATAATTTTATGGCATGATTACGTGTATGTTAATTCATTTTATATTTTATCTTATATTTAAATAAAAGATTTTAATAATTAAGTAAAATTTAAAATTATTTAAATAATCAATTATTGTTTTAAATAACTACCTGCTATTTTTTGAGTAATCTTTCATCTATTATCTAATTTTTATGACTATTTATTATTTTTATTTTTATATCAAAATATTAAAAATTATAAACTTATATATATTAGCATAAATAATTTAAATTTAAAACTCCATGCATCATAAGATAGAAGAAGAAATGTGTTGAAAATGATATTGAAAGGGTGATGAATGATGAATTGATGATGAAGCAATCAGTTTGTTGGGTTGAGAAAATGCCAAAAAGAAGGTGGTGTAGGGTCCACTTAAAAGTTCCATTGTGGGACATTGTGTACACGGACAGAACCTCCATATGAGAGTATCTATGAACATGCCAGAATTATTAGCAAGACTGGCAAACAAAATTTATGACAAGGAAAGATAAGATTATTTATTTATTAAAATTAAATTAAATATAACACAATCATTGAATTTAGTTATGTAATTATTTAAAAAATAATCGATTTGTTTTGCGGGTTATACTTGAGTGATTGATGGGAGTCAATGGAAATCGACGTGGTCATGGAGCGCCGCAAAAAGACAGTGATAATGACCAGGTCAGGCGCAGGATATACGCTGTCGCCTGTCGCTGGCCCGTAGCGCCGAACAAAGGAAACGAAGCGTTTTTGCCATGTCATCGTCTTTATCTTTGTTGACAGCGAGATCGTTCATTTGCGCTTTATTTTCTCTCTCTTCAAAGTCTTCGTCTATCAACAATGGAATTTTTGCAGGACGCCGGGATCCGTGTTGTTCGATCGCAGAGAGCAGTGGAATTCAGCATATCTCCATATTTTCGCGCGTGATCGACATTCTTACCCCCTTCCTCTTTCTGTAAATATCCATAACCTTTACATTTTCTTTTTTCTCTTGGTCTTCCGTGATTTTGCTATCCACCTTCCGATTGTGTGAACTCATTGATTAGGATTCTGTTTATAAGTCTGATCCCGAGCGTTACTATCCTGATTGTCTGACTGGGATGTTTGTGAAATAGTCCACATTCTTGTATTTATCACAATTTCTATTCTGATCGATCAACGGTGTTCAATGTTTTTCTATTCTTGGCAATTTGTATTAATAATGTCTTTCGAATTTATGATTCGTAGCACCTGATGATACGCGTTAGTATTTTTCTGTCGTTGTTGATTCCAGATGTGTATGACGAGTAAAGGCTCGATTAGCATTGAAATTGGGGTGGAAAAGGAAACAGTAATAACATCTTTTTGCTAATGTATATTTCTTGCTTTATTCAGGATTTTGTTTAACACATGGAGGATTAGAGCTGTGCACATTCTTCTGTACTAGGTCATATTGGCATTTTGAGCTTTAGGTCGACAATGTCAACCAGGAGCGAACACCAGACGGTCCCCCTTTCGGTGCTTCTGAAGCGTGAATTGGCAAACGAGAAAATTGAAAAACCAGAAATTCTTCATGGTCAAGCCAGTCAGAGCAAAAAAGGAGAGGATTACACGCTACTGAAATCGGAATGCCAGAGGGTGGTGGGAGATGGGGTGTCTACATATTCTGTTTTTGCGGTAGGTTGTTTTCATCCTGCTCTTGAGAGTATTGTATTGCCTTTCTGTTTGGATTTGATGTATTATAACTTATCATTGGATTTTCATGCGATACATCAGGGCTCAATTTGTGATGTCTTCTATTATGTAACTATTTGTTATTCTATGACCTTGATGATAAATGCTTAAGATTGCAGTTGACAGTGAAATTTATGTCAGTGAACTCAATGATTTGACCATGTTGGCTGGCTAGTTTGGTTGATTCACAGCAGCAATTTTATTGTATTTTTGTTTAGTTTTGATACTTTGTTATACTCGACACTTGGTTAATAATTGACTTAAGACAGTGGAAGAAGGTTAGCAAGTGGTGTCTTCCTTCGCTATGATTTTCGTATTGTACTTTCGTTCTCATATAGCTTTCATTTTTATGTATTTGAAATCAATTATATTTTCTTTTTTAGTTGTTCATATTAGTTAGCTTGGCTTGCAAGAATAATCTTTAGCCACTAATGTATTGAATGTTTACTTTTTGTCTCAACGCACGATCTCTCATTTTCTAGTTTCTGTTTTTTTTTTTCCTCTTGTTGGTTGTGCTTTCTGATTTAGAAGTTTTACAGCTATTTGATGGACACAATGGATCTGCTGCTGCTATTTATGCCAAGGAGAATCTCTTAAATAATGTTTTAAGTGCGATTCCTTCAGATCTCAACAGAGATGAGTGGGTAGCAGCATTGCCCAGGGCTTTGGTTGCAGGCTTTGTAAAAACTGATAAAAATTTTCAACAGAAAGGTAAGACTAGTATATTGCTTGTACCAATGCTCCAAACTGTGTATTATAACCAAATGTGCCTGTAATTATGCTCGGAGTTTGTTATTACCAATCACTGAGGGCTTATGAAGGTTAAAAAGTTAAAACTAAACAAAGAAAAAACTTGAAGGAGATGCCACTGCCAGTTTGGTAGTCTATTTCCAGGTCATTCTTCTGAATCTGCCTTGAGGAAGAAAGCAAGATACATCTAGTGAGAGTAGGTGAGGAAGAGGAGAGAGACTTGACACTAATGAATGCTATGCTGAAGCTTAGAGAGAGTATCTCATGGAGTATGCTTATGAAGAAATATGCTAGAAGGAGTTCTTTTTTACTTCCCTCCCTGCCTGTTTATTTCTCTTATCCACCTCTAAATGATCAATCTCTTGATAAAAGAGTGTGAGAGAGGGCTTCTTGAGCCTTGTACTAATAGTGACATGTGAGAGAGTGATAAGACATAAACCTTGTTGTGTAAGACCATGTCACAACATGTGAGGACTTATGTGCAAAATAACTCCTTTTGTGGTGCTTTATGTATTCAAGTATCTCTTTATTAAGAATATAGGACCCTCTAAGCTTAAGGTATAAAAAATGTTAAAATGATATAATTTGTTTATAACAGCCACGTGTTACTACTAGAGGCATAATACTAATAAATACCTTTAGCTTGGTCTTTTTCGTGACCCACCAAACCAATACTTTCCCTAGCACTCCCAGGAAAATATGCAGATACTTTAAACACGATGCAAATGATGAATGGCCGTTAAAATTACTGTAGGAACATGGTCTTTGAAATATGTTTGAACTTCTGTTAGAAGTGACTACCTGTGTAAAAGCTATCATCATCTGCTGTTTTTATTTTGAAGATTTTGATTGTCGGTGGTTATGAATGAGAAAGTAGCAAGCATAACTAAGAAGTGGGAGAGTTTGACATTTTTCTTTATCACATGTGCATTAGGATCTATGCTTGTCTCAGTTAGCAGCTCCAACTAGCTTTAATTCTTTGACATTGCTTTGGCTTGGTTATGCAAATTAAGATAATCAAACTTCCATATTGCCCCACTGAAATAATTTTTTTAAAACAAATATTGTGTCAAGTTTCCTGGGCAATTTCTGGAGATCCATACTTCTTGGTTTAAAGCTTGTTTGTTGGCAGCTTTCTATAAAATCTTTGTTGTGAGCATGGTTTTCCCCTTTTGGTTTTTAATGAATTTTTGTCCTCTTTTAGCAATTAAGGACAGGTCCTGAGACTTAAGCTTCAGTTCCACCTGGGATTGTAAATATGAATAAACAATATTCATTGGGAGCTGGTGTAACATTTGTCCAACGCTGGGCTGTAAAGGTTATATTTTTTTCAGCTCTTATTGAGCTGATGATTAAAAGGCCATACCTGTAGATTTGTCAAATTGTTCCTTTTGAAGAGCATGGTGACTGAGAACAGTCTATTGTTGTTTTTCAACATACTACATATATAAAGTTGCTGAACAACATCAATTGGTAATGATTAATGAGAATTATTAAGCTGGTTTAAGTTTTAACTGCCGTGACCCATACCTCTTATAGATCTAAATTCTAATTTACTGGTTCTATGTGTGTGTGTGTGTGTGTTGTCATAAGACGTATGTGTAATTTGCATATATGTTTGTTTTTACTTATACAGCACAAACATCAGGAACAACTGTAACCTTTGTGATTATAGAAGGATGGGTTGTTACCGTTGCATCTGTTGGCGATTCCCGTTGCATACTTGAACCTTTTGAAGGTGGGCTTTATTACCTGTCTGCAGATCATAGGCTAGAAACCAATGAAGAGGAGTAAGTTGTAAATGCAATGCTTTTGTTGATCAATTTTTTGGAACTTCTTCATTCCAGCATAGCCTCACCTTTTGTTTTCCTTTCATCAGGAGGGTGCGTATCACCACTAGTGGGGGTGAGGTTGGTCGGCTAAACACTGGTGGGGGCACGGAGGTACATTTCCTTTTAATATGATCCCTTTACTCCCCACATGGTACTGACTGTTCCAGCAGGCTTCAAACACCTCGCCTATACACACACACAAACATATATACATATATACCAGACTTGGGACTGCTTGTGCGTTGATCTGATGCATCTACTGATACTATTTTTTCGCACATTACTCTTGTTTATTACAATGGATGATACTTGATACTATAGGACATTGTCTTCAACTTAACAATGCTTATTTGACAGATCATTAATGTTTTCCAATCTTTTGAGGAATCTGTTGTTTACAAAGTTTTACCGGCCATATGTGATGATTGATAATTATATTCTTTTGTAATATAACCAATATTATTTTCAGAAGAAATTTGCAATTGAATAAATTATATTAATAACCTACCTGACTTATAACTATTTTTTGTAGATTGGTCCTTTGAGATGTTGGCCTGGTGGCTTGTGTCTTTCAAGATCCATTGGTGATTTGGATGTTGGTGAATTTATTGTTCCTGTACCTTACGTAAAGCAAGTGAAGGTCGATCACCACTGTCTCTTGCGCGTAGAGCATTTATTGGGTTTTTGTTGATTTGTTATTTTTTACTTGCCTCTCTTCGTAAACTTGCTTTAGTGTATATAATTCCTTATTCCTTTTTCTGCTGCTGTTTACGTTGTTTCGTTTTATGTGGAGCAAATGATTACTTTCTTATGTGGAGGGGCTGCGATTTATCATTATTTTTTTTCTAAGGATAATTTGTTTCTTTTTAAAGTCAAAATGAAGTATCATTGATTTGGTGCTGTAAATATTTTTTATTCTTATTTTTGTTTATGCAGCTGTCCACAGCTGGAGGCAGGCTTATTATCTGCAGTGATGGTGTTTGGGATGCTCTAACTGCAGAAACGGCCCTTGATTGTTGTCGTGGGTTGTCACCAGAGGCTGCAGCACCACATATTGTTAAAGTATGCTTTGTGTACATATTTGGTATTTTTAATATAAATTGTGTTTTGGTGTGAAATTACATCCTGACTTCAACAGCATTAAGATACCCCATCTGCTCTAGTTTGTCATTTTGTGGCATGAACACGAATTGCTTATTTTTACCCTTTATATCATTGTCTTGTCTCTTTCTAACTATAGGAAGCTGTACAAGCAAAGGGACTTAGAGATGATACAACCTGCATCGTTATTGATGTGTTACCCCAGGAGAAACCACCTGCTCCTTTGACACAACCTAGGAAACCGGTAAAAGGAATGTTTAAGTCCTTGTTTCGGAGAAAATCTGCAGAATCATCTTCTTATAATGACAAAGAATACATGGAGCCTGATGTGGTAGAGGAACTGTATGAGGAAGGATCTGCTGTGCTTTCAGAGAGGTTTGGTTTTGTAATAACTGTTGTTGAAGTTAGCAGCGAGCTTGTAGTTGTGTCTCATGACATGAAAACATGTTTGTCTGAAATGCAGATTAGATACAAAATATCCACTCTGCAACATGTTCAAGTTGTTTATGTGTGCAGTATGTCAAGTTGAGATGAAACCTGGGGAGGGTATATCCATACACGTGGGTGTTCCGAACCCTGGAAAATTGCGTCCCTGGGATGGCCCGTTCCTTTGCTTAAGTTGCCAAGAGAAGAAAGAAGCCATGGAAGGGAAAAGAACATCAGGTGTTATGATAAGTCTTTCCATTATTTCTATCTTTCTGCCTTGAGATACGCAAGTCCACACATATAAATTTAATTTCCTTCTTTAATCTTTTGCTTTCAGATAGACTTAGCAGCGGGAGTGACGAATGAATTCTCATGTATATTTTCATTTTGAGAGTACTAATGCTTCTTTACTTGACGGGAGGATCGAACTTCTGAACAACATTGATTCCCTTTCTTGTCATGGGGGCTTCTCAGATTTTGGATCTATTTTGAAACTACACGTCAAAATCCAAATGAGTTTTTCTTTTTCTTTTTCCGTTTTTAAAGTGCTTCAGAGTCAGAGGATTACCAATAGCAGCTTGTTAGAAGATTTCTGACTTGGAGGAGTGGAATAGCAACCACCCAAGTGTTCTCGAAGGCTATGTTAATTGTCTATGCAGTGCACAACAGGATGTTGGGACTTGGGACCAATACATTCTTTTTTATATTTCCTTTTTCCCGGATCCGTTTGTTTGTATATGAATCCATTGGAATCAGGATATCGACCGTAAATGAAGGGGCTTTTGTTGTAATGTGATGTAGGGAGTTCAATTAGACTTCTAAGAGATTAATTCCACAATGTGATAGACGTGTATTTAGCCCTTCCAAATGATTTATTGTTGTAGCATTAGATTTTGATAATTCTTGTTACTAAACGAACATTAACCCTTTGTTGTAGAAAAGTTCCGATTTACATTCCGTCCAATTTAGCCAGTTTTGCAGTATTTACCTCTGTAAGATGCATGTGCAGCAGTGCAGGCAACAAAGATGTGGTGGGCCTGGTGGCAAGTTTTCTATTGGTTTGCGTTGGCACCAAAATAATATGTAAAATATTAGCAGTTATTGCAGGTTGCCTGGCCGCAGCTCTTTCTTCTTCTTTTTTCAACTATAATGTTTATGATAAATGATTAAATTATGAAAAAATTATTTTAATAGTAAACTTAATTTCTTTAATATTTGTTGTCATTGTAAAAAGTCTAGTTGCTAAGACGTCATTAATTGTATAATACAATTAATTTATTCTCAAAAACTTACATTAATACACTTTGAAGCTTAAGTCAATTAGCTGATCAGCTTATTTAGCGCTTGTTGATTGTGCTTTTAATTTACTTTTTTTAAATGGTTTTTTTTAAATAGAGTTTAAAAAAATGCTGTAGCAAAAAAAAAATTAGTCAATTCATCTCATAAGTGTGTTTATCAATATCATTTGTGTTTGACCAATTTTCAAGATTAAAAATAATTTTGTAAATAATATCAATTTTGTCCAATTAGTTTTTATAATATATTTTTTGTCCAAAACATTTCTTTAACAAAAATAGGACTATTATAATTTTGAAAATAAAAAAATGCATTCTTATTTTTTGTGTGTACAAATTGTGTTTTTACTTTTTATTAAAAAAAAGAAAAGAATATTTTCAAGAATAAATTAAACAAAATTATATTTTACAATGATAAAAATGATAATGGTGGGATGCGGAAAGAGAGAGAGGGTGGGAGGGGGAAGGAGAAGAGTTTTTTTAAAAAATAAGATTATATATACTTGTAATCTTTGGTTTTAAGAGAGTATTTTTGTTTGTCATAAAATAAATTCATTTTTTTTTTTTTTGCCTTTTCTTTGATGGAGAAGGTCCAAATTACTGTTTTTTCACTGAAAAAATTGCTTTTACTGATATTTAAAAATAACTTCTTCTTTTTTTTTTAATCAAACAGTATACAAATAGAAAAGAAAAACCCTTTTTTTTTAAAATAAGCATCTTCTTCTTCAAAAAAAAAAAAGTACGGCTAAACAAACTCTTAAAGTGATTAAATTTAGAAGTGGCATCTATAGATATTAGAACGTATGATTTCGAAAAATGTTGGTTTTGGTAATTTTCGTGGGTTAATAAATTAAGAAGAGAATAATTTCTATTCGATACACATTTCTTATAATTTTAATTTATTACAATTTTTTTAAAAATTTTACTCTTGTTTTTTTTATTATAACAAGATATATACTAATTTTTTTATTTTACTTTTTTATGAATAATAATTTAATTTTTTTTAGTAATTTATATTGTATTAAATTAAATTATTTATAAATTTAAAATATATATGAAATATAAATTTCATTAATAATTTAATTAATAAAAGAAGAAATATTTGTATGGTCCAAGACCAAAAAGGTGATCGAGGTACTTGCAAGTTCCATGACTTTTAAGTTCCTTTTGGTTTTTGTAAAAGATATAAAAGATAAAGCGAAACTCAGTTTAACAAATGAAACTGAAAAGTTCACACCTCTGAAAAAATAACATAAGAGTGTTAAAAGACAAAGAATATCCAAAAAAGAAGGTGAACTGAGTGTTGTAAAAAATTTAGGTTATTTTCAAAATTTACTTTCAAAATACTTACAATATGTTAATCAATTAATTATCTTAAGATTATTATTAAAAATATATATTAAGCAATAAATTATTAACACAATCGATATAGAAACATCAATCAAATAATAATTTGTAAAATAAATTATTTAAAATAAAAGATAAATAAATTTCAAATTTTATTATAATTATAATTTATATTATATTTGACAAAAATAATTTATAAATTAGTTTAAAAATTAAAAATTTATAAATTATATGTTACTTAAAATAGAATATAATTTATAAATTTTTAATTAATTTAAATTATTCAAATAAATTTATTTATTAAATACTTCTATATTAATCAAATAAATTTATAAATTTATCAAATAAATTATAAACTAATTTATTTAACTTATCAAACACACTCTTAATTCAAACTAATGTCTTTAAAATTTTATTGAAATTTCCTTTTAACTCAATTTAAAGTTGTTTCTATCTTTCTGAAACAATTACACCATTCTTTCTAAAAATAAATTACTTTTGAGGACTACACCACCTTTGTTCAATACTTCAAGACACCCCACTCTCATTTTATAAGAATTGTAGAAGAGGAATATAATTCAAGTAAACTATCTCAAAAAGCATATTTTACAAGACAATAACTCCAAAGAAAGAGATTAAACAAGTTTGGCCAAAAAAATTGAGTTTCTCTCCCTAAGAATAACTCAAAAAAAAAAAAAAAAGAAGAAGAAGCTCAATAACTCTAGTTTGGGTAATTTACTTATAGTTGAAAATCCCTTTGAATCTATTTTTAAATGCAACAATGTTCAATTTGAAATTGAAACATTTTGGGAGCTAATATGATTAAATCAGTGAGCAAAGTTCAAAGTCAAATTTTAGTTAAATTCTATATTTCACTAACTTTTAATTTTATCCAATTTATATTATATATAACATTTTATAAAATTTATTAGATATATTTCAAGTAAGCATATTTTATAGTTAACATGATTCATGTATAAGATATTGCATAGTAATACTTATAATCATGCATAATTTGTAATTATCAAATAACCACACTTATTAATATATTTGTAATGCATTTTTTTATCATAAAAAATTCCAGCATAAACTCTTAGGACCAATAAAAAGAAATTGAGGCAACACGGCTCAAAAGACTGCCACCTAAAGTTACAGAATAAAATACCTTAAAAACACTTCATTAGAGATAATACTCCCCCATCCCTCTCTTCTTTTGGAAAGTTTAATTTATAAGAATAAGTCTTGTAATTCAAGATTTGAAAACAGGTGATCATATAAGGAGCAAATTTGTATAAGTTATAAGTTGTCTAATACTTTTCTAGTAAAGAGGAAAAATCTTCTCTAAAATAAAAATATAACTAAAAAAAGTATAAACAACTAATTAAAAAGCATTAATAGAGGAAACCAAAGAGGAAAATAATAATAATAATAATAATAATAATATGAACTCCCACATGGCCTGCACGTTTCCAAAATGGTCAAATCTCGCCAATGTGCCTAACGGACTAACAATTTTAAATCCATCCCTTCAGATATACGAAGAGGGAAATGAACTGTAGTCACTAACAATTAAGGGGAAGCATGATTATGCCAAATGTGGGCATTTCTGTTTTCATACTCACTGTAAACAAGAAAATTTTGTTCCTCCTTCTTAACAAAATGTGGATGAAGAATACTTTTGAAAGGTAGAATGGTCAAATAAAAACAGCCATACAAAATGCCGCTGTTGTTGGAAAATTAAACTTCATATATAATAGTTTTTTTATTCAAAGTTGCCTAAATCTATGTATGTTTTAGATGCCTCCAGTGATTTCTTCACAGTTGCCATCCCTGTGCTTGGAAATATCATAGTGTATAGAATAGCAGTTTTTGTTCTTCGATTATACATCTACATGTTCAATATTCGCAATAAATGAAGGAATATTTTAAAAAAATGAAATTTGAAAATAAAAGTTTCGTCGAGTTATTTCGATAAACCACCATATACGTCGAAGGAGCAAATTATTTGTTATTTCTATTTTTTTATTATTCAAATGAAAAAGAAGTAAGATATTGTATGGCTAATATGAGAGGAAGAGAAAGGTAAGGCTTCCCCACCCTAAAGGATCCGTGTGTTGTTCGAGTGTGAAGTATTTGTTTTTTGCAACGTTTTCTTTCTCTTATCTTAAAAAAAGAAGTAGATATTGAGTGGCCAAAGTGGTGAAGATGAGGCGGTGAATCCAACCAAATAATGCTACCATGATTAAGATGTAGACCTTAGCCATGCGTACAAAATTCCTTTATGCCGGATGGACCACCTTAACCTTATACACGTGCGTGTGGGTCTCCCCCAACCCCACCAAACCATGTTTTTTTCCCCCTCTCTTTCCGTGTCTATGGCAGTCAATGGTTGGTTCTGGTCTCACGGTGTGTCGTCTTGTTTGTTCGAGCTTTCGTGTTCATTTATTATAATGGGTGAACCCTATATGAAGCTGGACATCGATCATGATTCACGGCCCTCTCACTCTCCACCACCAAATGATTTGCTTTTATGAATTCGTATCCTAACATGCAAACTTTTGATATGTTCAGAAGAACCTTGTTTGGGTCCGTGTTCATTTGTGCGCTTACAAGAATCAGATCACAATTCATGACTTACTTTTGAATTTAGATCCATAGACATGTTGGATTTGAGTCTTTCATTGTATAAAGAGAGAGTGGCAATATCGTTTTCAAATCGCCAAAAGGCGAAGGCCTTTTAATAGTTTGACATAACATCGACCTTTGTATTATTAGTGTGTTAAATATTAACCCTAACTTGTAGCTGTGTCTGTGTGAACACTGAAACATGTTTTTGAGTGCACACGGGCAACCCCATGACAACGAAAGAAGCAGATAATTTCTTAAGCTATGAATTCAAAGATTCCTTTTTGAAATGGGCTGCATTTTTCAATTCTTCCTCTGGGGACCCTCTCCGTTTGTTAAAATAACTCCGAAATTGGGACACATTTCTAAAAGTGAAGTCCGCCATGCCAATCCCATCTTCCTTTGGTGGCCAAATTTGGATTTTTCTCATCTCACTTCCCAAATCAGTACCGCAATTGCTGTTGGGACTTGACTAGACCCACTAAAGCAACAACTTCTTTTTGACACACTCTGAAATTTCTCATCTCATTTCTTATAGGGTCACCACCAATCACCCTTATGTATAGTGGTGGTAACTAGTAAGCAAAAAAACATGAATAATGCTCAACAAATCAATAAAATAATACATAGTTAATTGCCTTATGAATAAGATATTCAAGCAATACATTCCAAGTCCAACTGCGCGGTTTGACAAAGACTCTCTCTCTCTCTCTCTCTCTCTCTCTCTCTCTCTCTCTCTTTCCTTCCTTCTCTGCTTTTCCATCCCTTTATCCCTCCCAAAGCCTAGTTAATATCCATACGACAAAAAAAGAGCCTCTCGCCACCAAAAAGAAAAGATTGTAGAGCGAGAATTTCAGATACTGCATCAAATCTTGTTAGTGTTGGAGGCAATCTTACTGTTATGGAAAAGCATCAGCACCAAAAGAACAGAGAAAACGATGTGGAAAAGAAAATTGAAGAGAGAGATAAGTTGAGGCATCAAGAAGAAGATAAGGAAGCCAAGCAACCATCGCCAACATCATCCCCTGCTTCACCAACTTCAGCTTCCTCCTCCCCTTCTCACGAGTTCTCCTTCACAATCTCTCTCCACTCTTCCTCAACCACTACAATCCCTGATAAATCCACAGCTCCACCTTCATTTGCAGTTGATTTGTCTCCTGCTGATGAAATTTTCTTTCATGGTCACTTGCTGCCTCTCCACCTCCTCTCTCACCTCCCTGCATCGCCTCGTTCTTCCACCAATTCCATGGACAGCTTCACCCTCCCTATCAGAGAATTATTAGATGAAAAGCCCAGTAGGGAAAATGGCAGCTGCAGCAGCAGCAATAGGAGCAACGTGGTCATGGACAGCAAAAATAGCAGCAACGGAGAACACAACAACACAAGGACAAAGGGAGGAAGCAAGTCCAAGTCTTTTTCATTATTTGGGCTCACAAGAGGACGGAAAGGTTGCCAAGTTAGTGAAAAGGAAGACAAAGATAAGCCCAAAAAGAAGCTCAGGTTTGATGTAATCCATGTACTGAAGAGGTACTTAAGAATGGTCCAGCCTCTAGTGTCTTTCAGAGGGCGAAGAGAGAAAATTCGATTCCATGGACAGGCTTATTCTTATTCAGGGAATTTAAGTCCTAGAAATAAGCCAGATTTGAGAGGAAGGAGAGGAGAATATTCAGCACCGGCATCAATGAGGACTTCTCCTACAAATAGTGGCCTCCTTCTTGCAACTACGGCCCTTCCTCCTGCTAATGACAGTACCATGGAAGAGTTGCAGGCGGCCATTCAAGCTGCAATTGCTCACTGCAAAAATTCAATTGCAAAAGAAGAGAAACTCAAATGCTGAGAAGATGAAATTCTCGTATTTGCACTTCCTAATCTATTCTCGTTTTCATATTCAGAGGAGAGCGCATCTGAAATAATTGTATTTCAACATTCGTGTATTCTGTCCTAACTGGAATAGTATCTCGTTTTCATCAGTTATGATCTCAAAGAAGCAATAAAATAATTTCCAGTACAACTGCACTAATCCAGAGTACATAGTGTGGGTTGGGTTAATGGATAGACATTTTTTCACCAGAAATTATTTGCTATATTTTTCCCCTTTATCGTACTGAACTATATATATGAGGACACTGTGACATATGTAGAAATGAATATATAACAGCGATACGCACGTCAGAAAATTTCAGCTCTGATGCCTTGGTTCGCTCTGAAATTCTCCTGCAGATACAGAATGTTTGTTGGGTATGGTATTTTTTTTTTTTCTTTTTAATTTCATTTTCTCTTTTTGCTTCAGAATGATATAATGGTACGCAAGTGTAACTGAGACTGAGACATATTTGGAGCAGATAAATTGGCTAGATTCCCTTACCAAATAATGGGTTGTATGCTGTCAGAATTCGAAGAAAGGTCATGCTATCATATCCGTGAAGGGAAGGCTACAACCTACAACCGTCAATGATCTATAACTTAATTGTTACAGAACCTCAATCTTACACCAACCTAAGAAAGAACATAGAAGCATGAGGGATTACATCAATAATTAAATCATCGTAACTAAAATACACTGGCACGATGGGAAATAAAGGCAAACAAAAACAAATAATCTTAGTTGTAGCCCCCACAAATAATGGCAATGAAAGCAGAAGCATTTTTAATCAGAAGGGTAAAGTCCATAAAAGTAGAACTGTTAAGAGGACTTAAAATGCTGAGGCCTGTGGGTCTCATGACAGGATGGTCGATGGGATCTATGAAGAACAAAGGGAAAGGAAAGTACCGGGTACAACAATTATAGGACGGCAATAATGCAAAAGACACTTTGTCTTCCTTGGCAGGAGAGACGACTTTGTGATGAATTCCTTGACATTCTTGACATATTTATAATTATAATAATAATGCTGAGTTCTACTTCAGCTCATCCCAATGAGCCCATGGGCAAGGATGCATAATGGGGCCGCCCCGCAGTTACATAATACACGACGCGTCGATTGCATTTGGTCTTGGGCTTTTGGACCTACAACAGTCACTACACTGTTCTGTTCTTGCCATTGGCCCAATCACAATCAAATTGTGACACTGATGTTCTCGCTCTGTCAACGTTGTTCCTTGTCCAATCTTCTACTCGGCGTTCGGAAATTTAGGCTGATTCAGAATAGAAATAGCAGGGGATCGAGTATTCTAGGTAGTGTTGCTTCGATTTTCTGCAGCGCCGCCAGAAGCTCTCCAAGTAGAAAAGTGCTCTCCGCGTAAAAAAAGTGCCGCGTAAGAAGGGGCTGCTCTTTTTTTTCTTTTAAAAAAAAAAAAGAAATCAAGAGTTTGGGTCTTTTACATATTTTTTTATCTAATTTTATGATATTAAATTTAGATTTATAATTTTTAACTAATATTTAAATAATAAAAAAATCAAATTTACAATATCATATTTATAATGAATAATTTTTTAAAAAATAAAATTAATTTTAAAAAAATTGAGAGTTGTATTTTTTTATGTTATAATAATAGTATTTTTAAATATTGAAATATATATTTAATAAATTAAAATTTGAGATGTTTGTTGTTTTTGTATTTTTTATTTTTAAAAATTATAAATTTATTTATTCTACTATTATTTCCTATTTGTAAGTTTTAATGTCTAATTTTATATATAAATAGTAATATTTTATTTGTTAAAAAGATAATAAAAATAGTATAATTAGTCTTATTTTTAAATTTGTTACTCTATTACAAAAGATATCAACTCAACTATAATAATATATGTTTTTACAAATTTTATGAGAAGAAAATTTTAATTTAATCAAAATATTTTTAGAATAATATTTGTAAGAGGCAAAATATAATTAACTAAATTAAAAAAAAAAGAAAAAAAAAAGAGAGAAAAGAACCCAACAACAATGAAACGTTATGGAGTTAACACCATGCGTTTTTTCATCACTCCCTCCCACTGGATTTCAAATCTGAAGTGCTCTACTGACAGTTATCACACGGTAGGGCTGCAGCCAACAATCGTCTTTAGCTGGGCCCCAGCTTTCTAATATTTTGCGACCTGATCCTCTCGTTGCCATGACGGTTTTATCGTATCAAATCATCCACTTCGATTACGACTCAAAATTAAAATTACGGATTCAATTGGGCGGTGAACTAATTGCTGAGTACGATATACTTGAGCTTTTAATATAATTAGAGTTTAATGATTGTTGGCTTGGCAGATTCGACTCGTTCAAAGCGAATATGCTTTCATTTTCTTCACAATCACATCATCACGAGCATCTGGCGGTTCCTTAATTCAGTTTGGTTGGTTGGTGGTTATGAGGCTCTTATTTCTTTTATTATTATTTTGTCTACTCTATTAAATTTCATTTCCACGTCTTTGCGAGCGAGCAAGAACTTAAAGAGTATCTAAGTGCAGGTTTTTTTTAATCTCTCATTAATATAATCTTTCTCTCTGGAATTTCTTAATCTGATTAACTGGGTATCCCTCTTTCATACGTCTTTTTTAGTTATGGTTTTGTCTCTTTATCATTTCTGCTTGCGATTTTTTTTTCCGGATTAAGAATACTGGAGTTACCTGTTTTGTCCTAATCCATAGGGTTATGTATTTTGATGTTTTGAGTTGTCTTAAAAGTGGAATGTAATTAAGAACATTTCTAAATTGGGTTCTCCGGAAGTAGAATAATTTCGGAGGATGCAAACGATGGAGAGGCTGGGCGGCTATCTTACTCGGGGCGTGTACACTGTTTCCGGCCCTTTTCATCCTTTTGGTGGCGCTGTGGATATTGTTGTTGTTGAGCAGCAAGATGGGAGCTTCAAGTCGTCGCCTTGGTACGTCCGATTTGGGAAATTTCAAGGGGTTTTAAAGGCAAAGGAAAAGGTGGTCAATATTAGTGTTAATGGAGCAGAAGCTAATTTCAATATGTATTTGGATCATAAAGGGGAAGCTTTCTTTCTCAGGGAGGTGGATGCGGAAGATGGAGAATCTATAATGTATCCATCATCTTCTGGCGATGAGACAGATAGCCGACCCCAGGATAATAAGCACCTTTTGAAGTCGAAAAGTAGTAAGTTTGATCCAGACAATTCAAATTCAGTGGCTCAGATTGATATAAACAATGGTCAGCTTTTGGCCAGGACTAATTCTCGCCGATCGCGGGTACTTGGTTTTGTATTTGGGCGAAGGTACAAGAATGGCGACAATAATATTCATGGGGAAGTAGATCTGCCTAGTCTAAACAGGGTCGATTCATTGGAGCGTGCTGAGATTGCAGCCAACCTGTTAGAGATGAAGTGGTCTACCAATCTTGCCGGTGATAAACCACCTCGCAAAGACAGGATAAAAAGTCGGGAGAGCTCGTCTCACTCAAATAACAAGGAGAATGATTTGGACCAACTTAAATTAAATGATGAAGCTTGTTCCCGCTCTAAGCAAGAAGGCATCAGCTCCAAGTCCGAATTCGAAGGACTTGGCGAGGAAGAGGGTAAAAACCTGTCAAGCACCCCAGACAAAGTTGTTGAAAATTTTGTACTAGGGGAAAGCCTTACAGAAGGGGAAGCCAAAACGATAACGGAGGTATCCACCATAATTGATGCTAAGGACACTGAATGTAACACAAATGTGAAGGAAGTTGTATATGATAGCACCAGGTCTGATTTACAAGTAGCACCACGTCTGATTTCAGCAAATGGAGTTCAGTCGCTTGTCTATTGCAAAGCATCAGAGAGTTCAATGCTGGGCCTGGATTGTTCTAGTGAACAAACTCATGAGGTGCTGTACCTTGCTAGCGGAGGATGTCAACAAGTCCATGTCCATGACGAGGTCTTACATGCAACAAATGTACTGCTACCTGAGGTAAACTCATGGTCAATAAGCTAGCAATTAAGACTTCAGTTTGGAAGGAAATTTATCTCAGTAAACATAATTGATCTTTATAAATCAACTGGAATAATAAAATAAAATCCGCGTGTTCTAATTTGGTTGACACTGACATAATAAAGTTCTTCTATAGGTTACAAAAACTGAGGAAGTCCCGAAAAATGTTGATCTCAGGATGCCAGTAATGGAGATTTCTGATTTTCATTCTCAGAAAACCGATTGTTTTCATGCTGGTGTTAGTAATATGGCGGATGTTGAAGACCTCCCAACATTGCCAAATCCTCAGACTGTCAATTTGGATTTAGGACTTAGTTCAGTTGAGAATGTTCAGTCAAACTGTGTTGCTGTGACTTCTAGTTACAGCAGCTTGGATAACCTAGTCTTAAATGAGAATAATAATAAGGACAATGATGTCTCAAGCATCTTATCATCTCCACTGGGGTCTATTGGTGATTGTGTCATTAGCAAAGCAACAAGTAGACCACCATCAGCCATTTCAGAGGAAGAACACTTCCTTTTCAGTGACCCTGATGAATGTGGAATCACTGATCACTGTGAAGGGTCAATCTCCCCTGATTATGTAGATAAAGAAAATAATCTTTCTTATGTGGATAGCTTCGAAGAAGTGAACCAGCTAGTTGATGCAAATTACAATTCATATTCATCTCCAGAAAGCTCTAACACTCAAATAAAGGACCTTCAAAAGTTACGTCGGACATGCAGTCCCATAATTATCCCTAGAAATAAGGTTGACAGGGAGGAAGTTGAGCTTCAGACAGTATCCTTGCCTGATATGTCTTCTCACAGTAACATCCTGGGTAAACATGGTGTATGTTATCCTAAAAGTCAATCACTAGACTCAAAGTCCAAATCCTTCAAGTGGACTTTTCCTGACAAAGATTACTTGAAACATCTGAAATCAGATGGAGACAACGAAAACCAGTTCTTACAAGAGCAGCCCGGTGACAAGGAGAACCACAGTTCAGGGGATTTCAAGAGTACTGTTTTGAATCCTCCCATTGTTGGTAAGAGAACTTGGATAAGAACTTGTAAAATTACCATTGCAAAAGCTCCATTGTTTAAGCAGTTTAGTGAATTGAAAGCAATCCATGACAGCATTTGCATGTTCCAGTAGTGTAAACAACATACTGGTTTTTGAAGAATGGTATTATACATCTTGTAGCAACACTTTGTCAGTTGTCATTTTTACTAAAGATATGGAAGCAACTCAATATTTACCCATGACTCTAGTATATGAGTAGACTTGTTGCTGTATTTTGGCAGAGCAAAATGGAAGAGTTTTGTCATTGTTGTGTTTTTGTAAATGCTTCTTAAACAAATAGCTGTAGGTAGTCACTATATTGTGCCTTATTCAGAGAAATCTCTTTGCAAAAACCCGTTGTATGAAGGGGTGGGAGCTAATGCTACTTTCAAAACATTTGATGCTGAAAAATTGAATTTTAATCTTCTCTAGTCTGTGAAATTGTGAGGGATACTAGGCTGCTTGTCAAGATTAGTTATCATTATTTTCCATGGGATGCAGCTGGTCCTATGGTTTTAGACATGGTATCTTTTGAAAGTCAGCAAATATTTGAAATAAAAGGCATGTTTCCTGTTGACCAAATTGATAAAAATCATACAGGAGACCCTTCAAGACTCAACCCTTCTCCTGGTGGAAACTGGAGACTTTGGCCTTTCTCCTTCAGGAGATCAAGATCTGGAAAGGCTATGCTGCCTGCTCCAAGTGATGCCAAAACTACTAATTCTGGTAATGTTTCAGAGAGTATAATAATCAGTTATGCAGACAAAAATGAGCTCAAGCCCAATCTAAAGAAAAAGAAGGTCAGGGCAAAGACTCCCACATCTGAACAGCTGGCATCCTTGAATCTTAAGGAGGGGAGGAACACAGTAACCTTCACTTTCTCTACTGCTATGCTGGGGAAGCAGCAGGTCAGTAACTGTGATTTCTCCATTAATTTCACTAAAGTACATGAAGTTTACTTTTCCTTTCCTTTTAGTTTTCTTTCTTTAATTGAAATCTCAGGTTTACTAGTATATCTTTAATACTTGATTTTGTATGCTTGACTATCAGGTTGATGCCCAAATATATTTGTGGAAATGGAACACTCGTATAGTGATCTCAGATGTGGATGGGACAATTACAAGGTGAGGATTTATATTCTTGAAAATGAAACTGTTTATCAAAATAGATATTATACTCTGACAGATTGCTGGTTAATATTAATCTTTTTTAGTTCCTTTCTGTTTCTTTGTTATTTTGATGTCTATCAAATAAACCTATTTTGTATCTACCAAAGGATATTCTACTCAGAAATCCTGTTGAATCTTTGACACTGAGTAAAGCTTACTTCTTCTTTTTGTTACATCAAATATATCCTGACTATATCAACTACAACATGTCTGTCAATATGATATATTTTCCAGGATCTGCCCAAATCATTCTGTTTAGATCAACTTTGAGGAGATGAAAATGAAAATTGTGAAATGAGGCAGGAATATTTGCCTAGTGGATAACATGCCAGAGCCTTTTATTAAATAACCTAGTTGTGTTCCTTGTGTGTTTGAAGAGTTCTTGAAATTCTATTTGTTGACACGTTAGGAAATACAGAGACTGCCTTCACATATATAGCAGGGTCGAATGCATTGTGCTATGTAAACTACACCAAGATACTTTTATGATGGTGAACATTTAGGCGCCCTAGGGATCCTGTTTCTTGTAACCCCAACATGGTACTTTTCTTCTTCCCCTTTTATACGTCGAAGAGATTTAGACTCGGGTCTCCCTTGCACCAAAAAATATAAGACATGGGTCTCCCAAATAGGTAGTTTATAGTGCTAATTGGATACCAAGATCAGGATCCATGTGCTTGTTCTGCCTTTTCAGCTGTTAGCTGCTAAAAAGTCGAATAGATCTTATTCCATGTTCCTTTGTCCTTATTATTTAATTGCCTTTTAAATGTCAATATCTGATGCTAGTAGAGGAATGCACACATAACAGTTGAATAATCCTTTATTTTTAATAGTAAGGTGTCCGAACTTTGGCTGAGGGGTATACTTTCTGGAGTTCTCCTTTATGTTTGTTTCTCAGTGGTTAAGTTTGCATATAAATTTGTTTACACATTGCGGGGCTCATTCCCTTATATATATAGTTATTTGTTCAATGAACTTATGTTTTGAAGGCAACTTAGACATGCAAAATTTACTGTTTATTTTGCAGCACCATGAGGTTTTGGTATCCAATGAAGATACACTTTGTGAGGTCACACTATACATTGGAGTTTGACATGCCCAATTTTTATTTGCCAAACTTGCCCTCTGTGGCATGCCCAATTTTACTTAACTCATCAATAAATTTGACCAGCATTGTGAACTATACATTGGAGTTTGACATGTGTACTCTAGAAGGCAATTTTTATTTCCATTCACTTCATGAGCCTTCAGATTAATTCTTGTGTTTTATTGAGCTAGACAACCTTGATTGGCTAATTGAAGTTTAGTTACACATTGGATGAGAAATTTTATGAGTAGATTAGGACTTCCTTGTATAAACCGTTCTAGTGATGGTTATAGTAAAGTTGAGTAATACAATTCACCCAATAGTTTCACTATTATCATTAATCCTTCAAATGAAATTGATTGGAAATTTATGATATACTATGGGATGGTTATGGTGGAAGTAATATCTTGGTTAATTTTGAGTTGAAAAGAAAATAAGGTACAATTTTCATATTCAAGTGAATCTGGTTTTATTGGAATGCCAACTGAAGGGTTGAAGTATGACAAAAATATGGTGAACCACAGAAAGTACTTTTTTGAATCCTAATAGATGATTTTGTGTATTGGGTTGTGGTCTTCTGCTTCTCTTGTTTATTGGTGGTAGAGTTTCCAACATGCTTTATAGTGTGATAATGGTATTTTCTTTCTCTTGTTTCACGTCCTGCAGGTCAGATGTTCTAGGACAGTTCATGCCTTTGGTTGGAATAGACTGGTCACAGACAGGGGTTGCGCATTTATTCTCAGCTATCAAGGTTATTTGTTTTGTCCATATGTTTAAATGTTTGAGATTATTACAATGTGATAATATGATATTATTGTGTGATTAAATCTTAAAATACACTGATCATACATAGCTGCACCTGATTAAATTAATTTTCTAGTGAGTTTTAGGATGGAGGCAGTTCCTGTACCCTGCCTATAACAACTATGCTCTGATCTTTTGGGGCCTTTCTTATGGGCTTTCCCTTTTTCTGTTTCACATTTTGCAGGAAAATGGTTACCAACTGCTTTTTCTTAGTGCTCGGTCAATTTCTCAGGCATATAACACTAGACAATTCCTAACCAACCTTAAGCAGGTAATTTATAAAATTTAGAGACTAGTTTTGAATCTCAAAATTGAAGAAGAAAAATATATTTTACAATCTTCTGTTATTTTTGTATATGCAGAATGGGAAAGTTTTACCGGATGGTCCTGTTGTTATTTCCCCTGATGGACTTTTTCCCTCTCTATATCGAGAAGGTAACACTTATTTCATTTCTGCTTCTTCTTCCTATTCCCTTTCTTGTAACTTTCATGTGGGTTCTTTTCACACACTGTACATGATATTGTCCCACTCACGTCGCTTGTGTTGGAAACGGCCCTATTTATTAGTGGGTAAAGAATCTTCTTTGTTGATATTTAAATTTGTATTTTAGAACTGGAAGAAGGAAAGGGAAAGAGGTGATCAATTTCTTTAGGAGTTATAGTTTGATCCTGAACAATTTAATACTTCTGTGTCTTCCTTTATGGTTTTCCTAAAAGTACTGATTAAAACCTAAATGGATGTTACACCAATAGTAGATTCTGTTTACTTTTTTAGGACCCTGACTGCTTACATGAATTAAAACAAATCATATGTTGACATGTTTGGTTCTTCTTGGGGAGGGGGGAGCTAGGAAGATGAATAAATTCACTGATGGAATTCAAGGATTTTGGCTAAAGCAGTCTGCAAGGCCTAAAACAAGAATCTGGGGTTTGTACTCTTGTGACTTTCTTTTACCTGACATGACAGATTAGTTTTGTACTCTAACAGTGTTATGAAGTCTATACTAGGAACCTCTAGGAACAGTATAAATGGGCAGAATTAATTGAATTGAAAATTTTTATTTTACTTTTCTTCTCTACTTTTTCATAACCTGGGCAATACCTTAAGACTTGGCAACTTCTAGTTTTCCTGTGATACACATTATATTTCACATAGATGCAGACCACCCGGTTCTGGTTGCCAAGCTTTTGAGTTTTGACAACAGGATTAAGAGATGGGATGGCTTTAATGGCATGAGTTCCAATCATTTGTATTATAGATTTTACACTTTAATATGGAGGCATGATCGAACGATGTAGGAGTCTAATTATTGAGGCAAATTATATTTCAACATCGATCTGCATACTATACTAGTTGTTTTGTAGTTTTCTTATGCAAGTTATTGGCCAATTAATGTATTAATGAGATTCATTAAGGCTGAGTGTGAAATGCATTGGTCACGCCTATATGATAAGACTTTTTTCTCTTCTATTTCCAGTTATCAGGAGGGCTCCTCATGAATTTAAAATTGCATGCTTAGAGGTTAGTTTCCCACTGTCGCATATTAAAATTGATGTAGTTTTTGATATTTTCAGCACAGTCATGATGTCATTAATGGTAATTTTAATTTAATGCCTCCAGGACATCAGGGCACTATTTCCTTCTGATTGCAATCCATTCTACGCTGGTTTTGGAAATAGGGATACTGATGAAATCAGCTACATTAAGATCGGAATACCAAAAGGAAAAATCTTTATTATTAATCCAAAGGTTAATAGATCCTTCATATGCTTTTAGAGTAAACAAATGCTGAAATTTCCAGCAATATTTAAGTTTTCCCAACTTCCTTTCTTATGTCTATGTTTGCAGGGAGAGGTTGCTGTAAACCGTCGTCTTGATACAAAATCATATACTTCTCTCCATGCTCTCGTAAATGGAATGTTTCCCCCTATGAACTCTATGAACTCATCTGAGCAGGTTTAGTTCTGAAAGAATTCTCCTATTTTTTCCTTTACTGTCTGTGAGAGGCAACTGGGGGGAATCTATTTTTATTGTGGTACTATGCTTTGAAGAAGTCTGCTATTATCTTGTGTAATTTTTTTTTTTTTTTTGGTGCTGTTCTTGCTGTACATTGCTTGCAGGAGGATTTTAATTCGTGGAATTTCTGGAAGCTACCTCCTGTTATGGATATTTGAAAGGGCACTCTGGCACTTACTTCTTGACATCTTGATCTGGATATGAATGCATGCAGGCTGTGCTGCTTCTAGAATTATTTGGGTAAATTTTATTCTCAGCTCTACATGAATTGTTCGAAGTCTCAGATAGAATCTTGAGTTCTTGGTTATATCTTTTTCATGGGCTTTTCAAGTTATGTGCTGCCGTTGATTGGATCAGAATTATTTTTGTGGAAAAATTTCTTGAACTTTTCTATTGTGAATCGTTTGATATTTCTCTTAGGTGTGTAGAAGATGTTGATGATGTCACTAATCTTGAAGAAGCGATGCATTAAAGTTAGAACTCAGACCTCCATTATAGATATTTCGAATGTCTCAGGCTATACTTGTATGTATTTGCCTCTTGGTGGAAACTAAATCGTTATCATATTGTTTCTACACTACTTTTTAAGCACCATGTCATCATTTGCATCATTTTTAAGTTATTTGCATTTGGGCTGGGTGTTAAGGAAGGCAATAGTTTGATGGGCCACGAGAAAGAACATGCTTTTAGGTATTAACTGATATTATATCTATAATACTAATTTGGTTATTGTAGACAATTATATCAATTTTATACCTTAAGTTTAGAGGTTTCGTACCCTTGAAAAATAGAGATCTCTAAAACACATCGTTTTAGTATCATTTGCATATAGCACTACAAAATATCCTATTTTGCATTCAAACATTCCTCAAAGATCTGTGTGAGTAGACTTCACTTGCAACTTTATGTCCTTTCCCCATTCACAAGTTACCATTATCACACTTAAGAAAGTGTTTGTTCTTTTTACATGGCATCTTTCATTAGGGGAAGAGGCAATCATACTACTCCCTTCTTCACACATTCACACTTCCTTCTTCATACACTTCCCCCTCATTCACGCATAAGCATCTTCACTCTTCATCTATACACAGTTTTTGCATCACCCATGGGCAAAGACTCCATGGAACATAGAAAGTTTCAGATCTCTTTTCTTTTCCACCTCCTCCCTCTAGTTTTCCTTTCTTCTTTTTTCTTGAGACACAACAATTCTCAAAACTCTCTTTTCCTGGAAACACATATATTTGCACGTTATTTTAGTGTATATTTGCATTGTTGTGTCTATTCGTACAAGTTTATTC
This sequence comes from Gleditsia sinensis, assembly GCA_037074535.1. NCBI lineage: Eukaryota > Viridiplantae > Streptophyta > Magnoliopsida > Fabales > Fabaceae > Gleditsia > Gleditsia sinensis. The sequence continues at coordinate 13,341,750 of CM073470.1, read as the reverse complement.
TGATAAAGTTTGCTAATAAATCCAGGTGATATGTAGCTAATCCCAGTGACAACAGTCTCATTCTGTTGTCAAACATGGATCGATACTCAGAAATTGATGGGTGAGAGATTTATGAAAGAGCACACCACCTTTGTCCGGCTACAAATTCAAATTCATCCCTGCTTCATCCTCTCAAATCTTTATATAAATAGGAAAAAAAAAAAAAGAATCCTCTTAAATCAGCTTTTTTTTTCATGTATATATACGTAATATATATCTGTCTGATGATGTTGATCTGATCCCAGGAACATTAACGAGGTAATAGTTCCCTGCAATTTGATGCTCATGATCACAAATATCGTAAAATCCCTCAAATTCTTTTTGTGCGGGCACGTGTCTCAGTCCTTCATTTTTTTTAATAAAAGATCAGAGATACCATCACCCGAAAAGTTAATAAAATATTGTGAGTTCATGTAAATTTATTTTTCTATGCTTCGATAGAGGAAAGTTTATAATAATAATCACAGAATTTAGGGGAAGTTAAAAAAAAAAAGAGGGGGGAGGGAAGAGAGGGGAACATCCAAAAAAGAGCCAAAGATTGGAAACTTGAAACCATACCCTTTATATTATACATCAAGATTCAAGAGTACAGAAGGGCATAAAACTAGTGGAAAAGGCTACGAAGAAAAGAAGAAGAAAAGAAGAAAAAAAGAAGTGACAGGATAAGGAGACATTTGATTTGAGTGGTGGTAGTGTTGAGTGTAGAGTGACAAAGGAGTCCTTCTGCCTTGGCTGCAACTGCTCTGAATATATACAATACACACTGACACACAGACTAACATTAATTAGTATTTAATTCTTCATTGGTTTATCTGCGTACCTATGAAGGATATAACTAACAACCTTGTCAATTTCGCTCCCACCGATTTGTCCGTCGTGGTTGGTGTCGGCGTATTGGAGGCAACGGTGGGCTCTCCATGCTGCCATGCGTGACCCAATTTCCTTCAAAGCTTTCTGAAGCTCCTTCTTGCTCAGAAAACCGTCCCCGTTTGCATCTGCTTTTCTTAGTATTTCCCTTACTTGCTTTTCGCTTATGCCCACTGACACTTCCTTCGGTACTATGATCACTGGCATTTTTTTTTTGTTTAATCTTTTTTTGCTCTATTCCTTCTCACTTCCCTACCTACTACCAGGGAGTTATACGACTATTATATAGCGGTATTTCGGGTCATGGATCTTGACAAAAGGTAGGGTTGACCCGTTTGAATTGGATAAGGTTCTTCTTCTTAAGTTTGCCGATTAATGTAAGGATTCTCACGTCGCCCATGTTAGATTCTTGGCTCAATTATTTATGGTATCCCTGCACAGTATTTGGATTGCCTTAAAGATCCTTATATCTAGTTAACGACCCCACCTAAGGAGGCAGGGCAGAAGTTCGGTTCTAAGGTATATATTACCAACATGTTAGCCAAAAGAATGATTGGGCATCACTTTCAGTGTAGCAGTAAAAAAAAATTCAAGTTCATTCATTCATAGTTCAAGTTTTAAAGATTGGTTGGACTCTTATAAAAATACTAATAAAAAAGATTGTGAACTATTGTATATCTTAAAATTTTAAATTTTTTTTTGGCTAATAAAGAAAAAGTACTGTGATCTTCAAAGATCGACTTTAACTTTTCAAATATAAAAGATTCTTATATTATGAGTACTATATAATTTTAAAAATTTAAACCATTAAATCATCGTCTTCCAATAAAAATTGTTACATATATTCTATTTGAACAAAATGAAATGAGCGGGATGTATGTACCTACCGTAACAATTTCAAAGCGGAATTGAGAATCAAATAATGGAGAAAGAAAAGAAGCTATCCTATTCTTTCCCGTGAATAATAAACAAAAACTTCAATTCAGCTTTACATATTCTTTTGTAATCATTGCGAGCCAGCGAACGGTGGATATGGTATATTAAAAAAGTAACAAAGGCCAAAAAAATCTGCTCTGCAGCGAATATTTACACAAAAGAAAATATACAGAGTATGTTTGACAAATCAAATAAGTTAATTTATAGTGTATTTGATTAACTTATAAATTTATTTGATCAAATTAGAGATGTTTGGTAAATAAATTTATTTAAATAGCTTATAACTTTTTATCATACGCTACTTCAAGTAACGTATAGTTTTTAGTTGATAGTTTTTATAATTTTTTTTTATTATTATTTTATTTAAATTTTAATATTATCCTACTTACAAAATGATATTATTTTTATTATATTCAAACAATATCTAAATTATATACCTTATGATGAACTTTCATATATTATTGATAGACATAAAAAATAAAAATTTAAAAATATCTACTAAGATAAAAGAGATTCGTAACAATATTACTAATTTATTGTGAGACACTATATGATATATTTATTTTGTATTTTTTAAAATTACATAATGAAGTGTAATTACTAACAAAAAATAATAAATTTTATATAAATATATCTCTTTATGTCATTTTACATTTATTAGTTAATTCAATTGATATTTTATTAAATACTTGTAATTCAATAAATTATCTTAACAACTTTCAGTTAAAAATTAAATTTTTAACTTTTAATTAATTTTTAAATTTTTAATTAATTAATTAATTATTTTTTCCAAACATAGCAGGAGAAGTTCGCCACCCCGTTTAGTGAAAATCACGTTATCTATAAATGGAAAACCACGCTCAACCGTTTATTGGACCAAAACTAAACCTGAGTGCATATAGATGGAGGTTTAAAGATATACAGAAGGTGGTTTATCAGCGACAGATTAAATTTTATATAAATAAAATATTAAAAAATTATTATATGTATTTAATTCAATTAAAAAATATAACTATTTAAATAATTAATTACTAATTTTTTTTAATATTTTAATTATATAAAATTTAATTCATTGTCATTGAAATAAATAGTTACTGAATATATGCTTAATTAGATCTTAGCGGAAAGGGTCCTGAACCAAATCGAACATTTATGATTTTCAGGATTTGGTTTTTCCTGTACAAGTTCAATTGGGTTTTTCCTGAAAATATAACGTAAGACAGCTTCGAAATAAAATGTGACTCGGGAAAACAGTGGACGTTACTACAGTTCCGAAATCGACAGCCAATTTTGTATCTGGATTCTGGATTTGTCAACCACTTTATAGTTTATACGGAAGTTCAATTTAGTTCGGACAAGAAGTAGAATACATTTTTTTTATTGTCTATATATTCAATTTGTGATTTGATATTTTTAAAATACAAATTAAATACACTAAATAGTTATCATTATTAAACAAAAAAACTGATAGTCAACGTTATTTTCTTTAAAGTGCAATAACATGATTTCATTTTATTCAAATTATTTTTTTTGCAAGTCTATTAAGTATAAATAAAACTACATTCAAGTTATGAGATTTAAAAAAAAAAAAACAGTTGAGCAACTAAATTTCTTTTAGAGAGTGTTTGGTACAAGAATTCTTTTTGATTTTTTTGAAAATCTCAATTTAAAAAATTAAAATTTTTATATTTGATACAAGTTTTTAAAAATTCATTCTTAAAAAATTAGGATTCTCATAAATTGTTTTTTAACAAGATTTTCACAAAAATATTTTCACAAAGAAGAGTGAAAATTTTAATTTTTTATAAAAATAAGAATCTTTTTATAATGTTAAAAGATAATTATACTCTTTATTAATAGAATAATTGTAATAATAACAAAAAAAAAATTACTCTCTCTCTCTTATCTTCTCTCTCATTCCCTCTCTTCACTCTTATTTTTTCTCTCATAAAAATAAAGAGTTTTTATTTTTAAATATACAAAAATTTATAAAAAAAAATTAAGAATAAAAAATTTATAAAAAATATTATCTAAATTTTTTTAATAATTTTAAAAGTCAATTAAATATATTTTATATATTTTTTAAAATTATAATTCACATCAATTATATTTTTAAAAAAATATAATTTCTAAAAAAAAATATTATCTTTTATCAAATACTCTCTTACAGCATATTTTCAAAGGAACAAAGTGGGTCAGGTCAAATGAAAATGAAAAGCGCAGAATCTTATCAAAAGCAATAAAGACGACAAATGGTGGAATACTAACAGAATTCATTTTATGCAGTTAAATTGAACTTAATTAGGCAAAAAAAAAAAAAAGTTTTGTCCTTTTTATTGTATGCTTTTTTCTTTTTGGTAAGCACAGTATGCTTATTTGCTAGGAACACATTCAAAGCTGGGTGGATCAAAGGTTAGAATCTTATTAAAAGACGGCACAATCAGACATGGAATTGATTCTAAAACTAACCTGGAGTACTGGCCATTGGCTACGAAAACAAAACAAAAAAATGTAGCATTTCATGGCTCAGTATTAATTAAATTTTATCTTTATTTTATATTTTAATATAATAAAAATTACATTTTTTTAATAAGAAAATATTAAGATTTCTTATATTTATGTACAATGAGTGAAAATAGTATACATTTGCATATATTAATTAAATTCACAAATACTCTTATTTTTAAAATTACACTAATTGTTATCTTTATATCCAATTTCACCTACATAGACGGACTAGTGAGTAATGCGTACGACAAAAATTTTAAAATGAGCGACTTATATCATGAAATTTGATAATAGTGAGTGTAAAAATGTTAAAGCAAAAAACGAATATAATTCAAATAAATTGAAAGTGAAAATAAGTATAATTTAGCATAAACATCATAAAGAAGGAATATAATTCAGGTGAGAGAGACGCCATTAAAGACGGGGTTGAGTTTGGGGGAAGTTGTTCTGGCAAAAGAGCAAAAGTATAAAGGGGAACCGGAATATTAATTCGTTTAGACAGCAGCGAGATAAATATGGAGAAGGAAAAGCTGAAGTATTAATTCTAGTTATAGGGCATCCATCCATCCAGAACACCAGCAGAATATTAATATAATTAATCTCCTGTCCCGTCTATTTCTTGGTCTCTCTAGTTCGTGTTGGAAGCTTTGGAGCAAGTTAATTCCAAGAATTAATTCTTTTATTTTTGGCATCCCGGTGGACCTTGAATTCCGATTTGTTTGTACATTACTTACCATTGTCTCAGGCAGACCGTGGTTCTTCTGCGTTTCTTAGCAAAAAAAACAAAAAACAAAATGATGTACTAGATTTAGATAATAAAAAGATAAAATACTTTTCAAATTCAAACATCAATCTATCAGACATTTTAATTAAATATAATGTAAACACAATTAATACAATAATAAATTAAAAAATTTATTAAAAAAAGTAAAATATTGTTTAACTCTCTTTGAACGTTAACTTTTAAAATTTTTTATATTAAAGTATAAATAAAAAGCTATAAATTTAAATATAAAAAATACATAAATTTATAATTCTAATTTTTTTAAAATAAAAAAAGAGAAAAAATCAACCACCTCAAATGGAGGCAGAGATTTGAGTAGAAAATTGTAAGGTTATCTCTCTTTTCTTATATTAAAATAAAATAAAATAATATAATTTTTTAAAAAAAAAAAGATGTCATAAAAAAGTAAAAAATAAAAAGAGACGACAAAGATGAAGAGGTACTGCACTTAAAATATTGTTTGGTTAAGTGGAAGAAGGAGAGAGGAGGAGAGGGCAGAGATTTTAATGAAAGATAAGAGAAGAGAGAAAGAGAGAAAAAATAAAATTTATTTATTTGATTTAATTTAAAAGAAGAGGAGAGAAATGATAATAAATTTTTTTTATTTAGTTTGTAAAGAGAGAAAAAAAAATATGATCATTATATTTTTATTATTTTATTTTTATTAAGAATAAAAAAAATTATATTAATTTTCTTTTAATTTTTCGTTGAGGGACTTAATTTTATTTAAAAAAATTTGTGTATTTTTTTATATTTTTTTCTTTTATTTTATAAAAAAAATTTAAATTCAACATTCAGCATCTCTCTTCTCTCCAAATTTTTTCATTTTTAGAGAGAAGAGATTTTGAAAATTTAAAATTCTCTTCTCTCCCCGCTAAATTCTCCCAATTTTGGAGTTGAGGAATTTTGGGAGTCTAAAATTTCCTCCCCTCCCCTCCAAAAATTTTATCCAAACAAGATAATTTTAAAAAAATTTCTCTCCTCTCCTCTTCTTCCTTCTAGTCTCCTCCAACCAAACAACCCTTAAAAGCAAAATCCCTCTATCAACTTGCTTTGCAATGCTATGCTAAGGTTTCGTGGCATTGCAAAGAGAGCTATACGCCGTCTTTCAATATTTATCTCTCTTAATTCGTAATTTTTATAATATTTATCTACATGAGTTAGGTCTTACGTAGAACATCTCTAATAGTATAATTTATTAAAAAATTATTTAAGTGAGTCTTATATTAATTTATTTTTTATTTTTAATAATTTTATTATTATTTTTAATAATTTTTTATTTATAATTCTAAAAAAATTAAAAAAAAATATATTTTATCACTCTGATCTATGGTTATAATTATAATTTGTTCCCCTTTCTTTTAATTTGAACAATGTCCCCTCTATTCTTTATTTTTGTGGCAATCTCTCTCTTTTATTTATTTTTATTTTTAAATATAATATTTAAATACTTAAAATATCTTAATTATCCTTCATCTTCAACCTTGTTCCTCCTACCACTCTGGCCTCAACATGATGGGATTAACATGCTTAATTACTGATTTCAATAAAAAGCAGAAGTTTATGAGCAACTGAGCACAGGATGTAGTATATAGTGCTCAAACGATGGATTTCACGTCGAATATGATACAGATATTTTTGTTTTTTGGTGACATAAAAAACCTTAAGCTAGTAACTTGAAAACTACAAGGAAAACGGATGACTCATTTTACTTCCTCGATCTCATCCAATGCGTAGTTGTTCGTTGATACATTGGCATAGTTAACTTTGTTGAATCGAACTACGACTGGGTAGCGAGTCTTGGGGTCCTGCACAACACACAAAAATCAACTCGAATATTTACGACTTCTTCGAGGATAGGAGGAACAAGGTTGAAGATGAAGGGTAGTTAAGATATTTTAAATATTTAAATATTATATTTAAAAATAAAAATAAATAAAGAGAGGAGATTGTCACAAAAATAAAAAAATGGAGGAAATATTGTTCAAATTAAAAAAAGAGAGGACAAATTGTAATTGTAATCATAAATTAGGGTGACAAAATATATTTTTTTTAAAAAATTATTAAATAAATCTCACAAATTATTCTATATTTTTATATTTTAATTTTAAAATAATAAATACATAAAAAATTTTAAATAATAATATTTTAATATAAATTTGTCAATAAAACAAAATTTTTAATATAAATTTTAAAACAATAAATACATAAAAAATTTTAAAAATAATATAAATTTATTTTAAATAATAGTAATTAAAAATAATAAATATATATAATAAAAAAATATTTTTTATTTAAAAATTGTTATTTATAAAAATAATAATACTTAATTTTTTTTTAATACTTTTGGTGTCATCGTAGAGATGGCCACCATAAACAACTCACTCTCATAATAGGAGCTTTGACTTTTCAACGTTACTTTATGTATAGTTCGGACAAGAAGTAGAATACATTTTTTTTGTTGTCTATATATTCAATTTGTGATTTGATATTTTTAAAATACAAATTAAATACACTAAATAGTTATCATTATTAAACAAAAAAACTGCTAGTCAACGTTATTTTCTTTGAAGTGCAATAACATGATTTTTATCAATTTTTTCATTTTATTTAATTTTTTTTACAAGTCTATTTAGTATAAATAAAACTACATTTAAGTTATGATATATTTTTTTTAAGAAAAAAAAAACAATTGAGCAACTAACTTTCTTTTACAGCATATTTTCAAAGGAACAAAGTGGGTCAGGTCAAATGAAAATGAAAGCGCAGAATTTTATCAAAAGCAATAAAGACAACCAACGGTGGAATACTAACAGAGTCAGAATTCTTTGCATGTAATATGGTCGAGATTTGCGTATGATGTAGTGTGGTTGAGGTTTGCCTATGATGTATAAAATACAATAAAGGTACTAAGGAGTGTAAATCGAACCTTACGCGTGGCAACACGGGGATGGCAATGTCTAAAAGCTAAATCCCAATAATTGTTGCGAATCACCGGCCACCGCTGCCAAATAAAGCGAGAAAGGAAAAAAAAAGAAGAAGGTAAAAACTTATTTTAATTAATTTAGTTTTTAATTTTTTTAATTTAAATATATTCTTAATATTTTATATAAAAAAATTATCGATTAATTTTAATAAAAATGTTAATATAACACTTAATTTACTAAGTTAATTGTTTAAATAATTAATTTAATAAAAAAATTATCAAAAAAAGAGATATCTAATTATTTTATTTAAATTAACTTAACCAAAATTCAATATTATAAATAAAATAGTTAGAAATTATTATTTTAAAATAATAAAAAATTTAGTTAAAATCATCTATTTGTATAAATCATTCAATAAATTAAATATTATATTTGTCTAAATCAAACTTTTTTATTTATTTTTTTATGAAATAATTTTAAAGACTAATTTTTTTTATAAAATGCTAATATATATATATATATATATATATATATATATATATATATATATTAATTTTCAAATTAAAAAAATTTAAAATTTAAAGTAGACTTAAAAAACAAAAAAATCCATGAGGTCCCCATTACTATACAAGTAAGTTATTTTATTCTTTTCTCGTGTATCCGAACAAATTTTTTTTCTTTTTTGGACTGGCTTATCCGAACAATTTGGATCTTCTCGTTTCAAACCTTATTCCAGTTGTCCCTCAAACTTGCAAAAGATCCCAAAAGCTGTGTCAGGGTCAGTTTCTACGTGCTAGACGAAGGATATTTTTACAGAGCTAGACGAAGGATAAGATAAAAGATGCCAATTATTTTTGTTTTTGGACAGATAAGATGCCAATTATGAACGAGGGTTGTTTTGGACTTTATTTGAACTGATGGGCCCAATAGGAATCGTTTGTGTAGTGTATCATATTAACGAAGGCCTGTCGTCCGTCCAAAAAAAAAATGAAGGCCTGTCCCTTAAAAAAAAAAACGAAGTAATCGTTACGACTGGGTTGTCCCAATCACATTCAAACAAAATAGATTAAAAATATATATTTTTTAATTAAATTAATTAGATGAAATTTTTAAAAACAATTTAATCAATTCAATTATTAGACGTGCAATTTTAATTAAATTGACAGAATAAATATTTTGATAAACTAATTTAATGGATTCGGATGTGTAAAGTCAAACTGTTGAACACCCTTACCTCGCGTGGATATCTAGGTGGAGTGGGTATAACGGACAATACACATTATTCGCGATGGACGGCGACTTTATTAATTATCTACCGGGTCCCCCTTGTGTCATAAAATAAAATAAACAGGCATTCATAATAAATAAATGCTATCTTCTTTTTTTTTTTTTTCAGAATGACAAAGTGTATTCCTTGAGCACATTATAAACAATCTTATCAATTTAGAAAACAAAAGAAAATACTCAGAAACAAGAAAAACAAATTTTGTCTTGGAAATGGCTGTATTGTGTAAGAATTATCAGTATGATTAAGGTTTTTCTGGAGTTCTAAAGGATAAAAATTTAAGAAATCTGTAAAATACTGAAGAGGAGTAGAAAATAATATTAAAAGAAAAAACCATATTGAAGTGGAAAAAGGGTAGAAGAGAGCGTATAGATGGGTAGTCAGTCCGTGTGATGAGGTAGGCTCCACCTGTGCGCCCTTCCCGTTGTTTTCTCTCTACTATTTTTAGTTGCAACTTTCCCACCTTAATTTATTTTTGTAGAAGCTAAATTTGTTTTTCGTCACATTTTCTCCTCAATTTTCAGACATCGTTAATCTCGGCTAAGTTTTAATCATCTGTTTTGTTTCTGCTTAATCCTGGTAGGTTCCTCTCTGTTTTCTTTGTTCTCTTCAACCTTATTCTTCTTTTTCAATGCAGCTACTTATTGCTTAATTAGTTTTGTTTTACTTGATTTTCTTTGCGTAATTAGTACGTCAATTCCTCGTTGTAGCTAGAAATTTCAGCTTTGGATTCCCCTTTCCCTTTTAACATGTTCAAGGAAACTGTTCGGAGAAGATTCTTGTTAGTATTGGAAAACATTTGAGGTCATAACCTTTCTGGTTGGCAACATTTGGATTACTGTTATAAATTAGTGCTGTATTTTCATTACGGTCGTCTGGTTGCCTGGACTTTATAGGAAAGGAAACAGAGCTCGTGGATAACTGTTGGGTCTAACATAATTGGACTTTTTCTAAAGTTTTTTGTTTCCTTCCTCCCTGGATGGACACACATTATAGGAATTTTCAACAGCCCAGTTTCAAATTGGCTTGCCTATGTTCTGTAACTTTTATTTTCCCAGTGACCGTGTACATTCTAGATGTTACCTCGTATAATTTACAAGGACAAACTAAAATCTTTGCCTTGAAAAGTTTGGCCAGTAAAGGTGGTGTTATATGTATGTCAGTAGGTCTAAATTGTTAAAAAATAAAAGAGAGTTAACATGGCCTCCAAAATACAGACATAACATTGCTTTTGCATGAGCATAAACGGATAGTGTTTATTTTCTTTTTTCCATTATAATTTAAATGCAAATATCTAGTTTCGGTCTTCTTCTTTATCTTTTTTTTTTTTCATTCTATTGTTGTCTATGAACTTAAAAAGTATCATAAAATTATTCCTTAGCTCTGACTCGATTAGAATGTAGGATGAAAATTGATGATTTGACACCTATGTAATATCATACCAGTCAAAATAAATCGTTAGCACCCCTATCACCCTCCTTGAATTTCAGTTTCATTATCTACTATTACCTCATAAGGGCTAACTCATACCTGTAGAGGGATTTATCTAGCAAGCATGATAGGTCCCAAATCCCACTAGTGAGTCAGTACATCTTTGTCTAATAGTTTAGTTTCACTGGTCTGGTAGGTGCCAAAATCATCAATTTTTGATGGCCAATTGAGTTGGGGTTAAGAACTTTTGAGTTTTGTCTTTGTGATTGTACATTTGAACATTTGATTTCAATATGGTGTCATTAGTATGTATTTGAAAAGGGAAGGACTACTTTCATTTTTCATATGATTCTATGTCTATTATATTGAATGATCTTCAAACAGTATGGGGACTTGAATAACTATAGAATTGCCCTTAATTATGGTTGAGATTGAAGAACTTCTGGAAGGAGAAACTTTTATCATTATCATTATACTAACCTTATTGAACTGCCCAATAGTGATGATGAATGAAAAAAATAAAAATTTAACGATACATGTAAAACTCAACCATTATTTTGTGACTTGTACTTGGGAGCTGCAACACCTCCTAATTTTGAAATTATACATTGTAAATCTTAATTTCTAATAATTTTATTATAGTAACTGAAATGCTTGTACAGGCACAACTTCTCTTTTTTTTTTTTTATAAAAAAAAAATTGCTTTCATTTTCTCGCTGATTTGATTTTCTTTATCAGTTAGATTTTAGACACCTATTTGGCATTCCCAACTACTTTCTACAGATGGAGGATGTTGAAGCGAAGGTGCCTCCCTCAGAATCCTGTTCAATGAGTGCTGAAGAGACACCACTAGTAGAACGCGCTAAAGAGAATTCTGAAGTTATAAATCCACCAGATATTCATTCTTTCACTGAAACTCTAACCGAACAACTTAGTAATGGAAAAGTGGAATCTGGCACACATTTCACAATGACTGAATTAGCGACGTCACCAGATACTTTGGATGGTCAAACTGTAGGACAAGATGCAATTTTTCCTACAGATAATTCAGCTTCAACTTCAAATTCTATGGTTGATGTGATAGAAAGAAGTAATTCAGGAACTGTGATTGAAAATTCTGTACCAGGAGCTGGAGAAGATATCTCTGATAGGCATCAAATGCAAGACAATTGTACTGCTGTCACTTCTGACACTGATGTTCACGATCAGATTATGCTCTTAGATTCCTCTTCTGAAACAATTGATCTGCAGAATGACCACAATGAACTAAAAATTAATCCACCTCAAATAAAGATTGACAATGCTGCTACTGAAGTTTTGGGAACGATTGACACTCCTACACATGCCAAGCAGATTGATGCACAAAGAGGCCATATCGATACAGCAGCTCCATTTGAGTCTGTCAAGGAAGTTGTTTCCAAATTTGGAGGAATTGTAGATTGGAAGGCTCATAAAATCCAGACTGTGGAGGTATGGCTGTCTTGCACTATTTTGTACCTTTAAAGTCATCATTGGTCTTTTTCAATTTACCTTATTCTCACTCGTTGCTTAAAATTTTGCTATTTAGTAGTCTTAGTGCTTTACGATGAAAGAAATTCTTTGGTGGTTTTGGTTGCTTCTTAAAGAATATAGAGTGTGGAGATAAATATGAAAACAATAGAAAATCCTGGAATCTCCTGCTGAAAGAATTCTTTTTTTTTTTTTTAATTAAAGAAGAATTGTATTAGAAAAAGAAAAGAGAAGACTACAAGTAGATGAAGTATAAGATATCCTCACACTAGACAATCAGAATTAAAAACCATTACAGATTCAGGAAAACCAAACTCCCTGTTAATCTAAACAGTGAAGAAGATCTGTCCAATCTTCTTGCATATTTAAAATGGAGACTCCCTTAAATAAAGATTGTGCTGAACACCAAAGAGAAGCCATATACTAAATTCTGTCCCATAATAGCTGTAAAGGTGAAGAAACACCCTTGAAGATGCAAGCATTCCTTTCCAACCACAAAATTCCATAAATCACACATTGCCACAAGGTCTTGTATTCCTTCTTCTCACCTAACCCTTGGAAACAAATTTGAAGAAACTAATCCAATGATCTAGGACTCACCCAACTGTCACCAAAAATACCAAAAAGTTTGTTCCAAAAGTATCTCACAGCTGAACAATGGAGAAATAAATGAGGCAAAGTCTCAAATGGAAATATACACATAACACCCATATAAGGAGATAGAGCTATATGGGGCCATTGAACCTGCAATATGTCATTAGTGTTAATCCTATTAACTATAGCTGTCCAAACAAAAGATTTGATCTTAGAAGGAGTTTTAGACTTCTAAATTGGCTCATCAAGAACAAATCTCTCCCTTGTAGGAGAATGAGTGAGGAGATGAAAATAAGATTGACATGAAAAAACACCAAAAGATTCAAGGTTCCAAATTCTGATATCATGATTAGAAGAAAGGGGAGCAAAATAAAGCAAAGCCAAAGGGGAAGGTTGAGAAGGTAGCTTCGGCAACTGGTTTAATGTTGGAGTTAGGAATGTTAATAACGTGAAACTTCCTCTCCGTTGACCCAATTAATAACATTAGGGGACAAACTGTTGACCTGGTTCCCTGAGGAGGCATTTACACATAGTTCAGAAAATCTAACACTTTTATTTGCTGTAGTTCCCTCAATTCCTGTTACATGGCTTTTCAATAAATTAAACTTTCAATATGTCAAATCTATAGAAGTGTTCCTGGGGGAATTTTTGTTAGACCCTATGTGCAAATTGCCCTTTTGTTTTAGTGACTCTTTGCCTAACGACCTTCTGGCAGGGAGCAGAGTATATCCCATATGAGACAAACTTTATTGATACATGGAAACTATGAACTTTGTGATTCTGCAAGTGAAAGCTTTATGGCAAATCAAATTTCAGCACTCTGCTTTGTATCTCCTCGTTTGTAAATTCATCCTGGACAGAAACAGAGCAGGATAAGTTTAAATCTATTTTTTTATTGGTACTTTGCCCTTCCTGATGTCAAGAATCGATTTCCTTGCAATGCAAAGTGGAACAATTATAATATGTCTTCCTAACTTGCTTTGCTCCCATACATAAGATAAATTATTGGGTCTTTCAATACATGTTAGCTTTGGCTGCAGAATCACAATCTATTTTAACTTCTCTGTGGATATACAGAGACGCCAACTTGTAGAGCAAGAACTTGAAAAAGCATATGAGGACATCCCAGGGTACAGAAAACAATCAGAGGCTGTTGAAGAGGCAAAAATCCAAGTATTAATGGAGCTGGACAGCACTAAGAGATTAATAGAAGAACTAAAACTAAACCTAGAGAGGGCACAAACAGAAGAGCGCCAGGCAAGACAAGACTCGGAACTTGCAAAGCTCAGAGTGGAAGAGATGGAGCAGGGTATTGCCGATGAATTTAGTGTTGCAGCCAAGGCACAACTTGAGGTGGCTAAAGCCAGGTATACAGCAGCTGTTTCAGAGTTAATATTTGTAAAAGAAGAGCTGGAAGCATTGCGCAAGGAATATGCTTCCTTAGTAACTGAAAAAGATATAGCTATTAAGAAAGCTGAAGAGGCTGTTATTGCATCAAAGGAAGTAGAGAAGTCAGTGGAAGATTTGACTATTGAGCTAATTGCCGCAAAGGAGTCATTGGAGTCTGCACATGCCACACACTTGGAAGCAGAGGAACAAAGAATAGGAACAGTCATGGCTAGAGATCAAGATTCTCTCAACTGGGAGAAGGAACTTAAACAGACAGAAGAGGAGCTCCAGAGACTTAACCAGCAAATCTTGTCAGCAAAGGATCTCAAATCTAAACTGGACACGGCCTCTGCTTTGCTACTTGATTTGAAAGCTGAATTGGCTGCTTATATGAAATCAAAGTTGAAGCAGGAAGGTGATGAAGAAGGAATCTTAAATGGAGACCTAAAGGAACCAGAGACAAAGACACACGCTGAAATACAAGCAAGAGTGACATCAGCCAAAAAGGAACTTGAGGAAGTAAAGCTCAACATGGAAAAAACATCTGCTGAGGTTAATTGCTTGAAAGTGGCTGCCGCATCACTAAAATCAGAACTTGAACAAGAGAAATCAACTCTAGCCACCATTAAGCAAATAGAGGGAATGGCATCCATTGCAGTTGCATCCCTTGAAGCTGAACTGGATAAGACTAGATCAGAAATTGCTTTGGTACAGATGAAAGAGAAAGAAGCCAGAGAGAGAATGATTGAGCTACCCAAGAAACTACAAGAAGCAGCTGAAGAGGCTAATCAGGCCAACTTGCATGCTCAAGCAGCTCGTGAAGAGCTGCGTAAAGTAAAGGAGGAGGCAGAGCAAGCCAAGGCTGGAGCAAGTACAGTGGAAAGCAGATTACTTGCAGCTCAAAAGGAGATAGAGGCTGCCAGGGCTTCTGAGAAGTTCGCGATAGCAACAATTAAAGCGTTGCAAGAGAGCGAATCAGCTAGAAGCAATAGTGTTATGGAGCCATCCACTGGGGTGACACTTTCTTTGGAGGAGTACTATGAGCTTAGCAAACGGGCCCATGAGGCAGAAAAGCAAGCCAATATGAGGGTTGCAGCTGCTAATTCTGATGTTGAAATTGCTAGGCAGTCTGAATTGAAAACCTTGGAGAGATTGGAAGAAGTGAATCAAGAGATGTCTGTCAGAAGGGAATCTTTGAAGATGGCGATGGATAAAGCTGAGAAGGCAAAGGAAGGAAAATTAGCTGTAGAACAAGAGTTAAGAAAGTGGAGGGCTGAACATGAGCGACAAAGAAAGGAAGGTGAGTCTAACCAGAATAAAAGCCCCAGGGTTAGTTTTGAGGCGAGTAAGGAAGTAAATCACTTAGAAAAAGTTCCTGGGGAGGCTAGTCCTGTTCATTACTTGTCAAGCCCAAAGGCTTACGCACACGCAAACAATGCTGCTCCTGGATCATCTCCGGAAACAAAGAATGGTAAGAAGAAGAAGAAGTCATTTTTCCCTCGTATTTTAATGTTCTTTGCTAGAAGAAAAACACATTCAACCAAGACCGTGTAATTCCAATTGAAACCATATGCCTTGTCATTCTGCGCATCCTTTTGAAGAACTCAGACTGAGAAAGCTGAAATCTCAAAATATAAAAGAACCTGCACATGTTGGTCATTGTTGCATGTATGGTTGATCAGATTGTACTCCGTCTCACTGAAAGGATTCTATATGGTCGTCTGGTTGATGACTTAGTGCTTTGTGAGGACATGACATAAAATCGTCATCCTTGGTGGGAAAAGAGAGAATATGATGATTCTGTGATGTATATAGGATTCTGATAAATTAATCCTCGGCTTTTGTAACGCTTTTGTAAGATTTGATCAAATAAAGTAATTTTTTTCTCAGCGGCCGCGTAGAACTATTACGAAAGTAGTATTTAAAATGGCTTGGGGTGCCAAACCGGAAACAAGTCGTCAAATTAAAAGCCCTGGGAGTCATGTTGGTCGCTGTCGAGCTGCAGCAGAACAAGGTTTGAGTAATTTCTTACTCTTGAATAAACAGCATGCACGGGGCTGAAAGGAGAAGCTTCTTCCTATAGCTACGGCCATTGGAGGACTCCAAACCTAATGCTCAAAAATTCCTAGTGACATAGAAGACCTCTCGAGACTGGCTCTTCCAATTTATAGTGACATAAAAGACGAATCACCATGACGGCAAGCTTAGACTGAGAACGCCCTTCCCACCACAAGGCGAGAGTTCAACTTATTTATGGGATCAGCAATACCTAGAAGAAAAAGAGAATAAAATGAAAATGCTGGAATTCTGGGACCAACTAAAACTACCGTAAAAAAATAGTGAATACACTGGTATGATTTGACAACTTTTATCCCTGACTTACCGTTCAACTACACGTCAAATAAACAACCCGAATACAGTTGAGAAGTTTTAAATAAAGCATCTGAAATGTCATTAGTCGAGCTACAACAGCTATAATTTAGATTAGAGGCCGTGCCAGTGTATCATCGTCTGCTGGATAAGCTGAATGAGCTAACTTCCATTGGGATGGCATCAACCAATGGAACCTCTGGTGAATCAGTGACTGCAAACTTGTCATGCATGAAACGGCTATCAACGATGGAGTCATCCTTAAGGACTATCTTGTAGCAATAGCAACTCTTCAAACCCTGCTGGTTATGATAGAACTCATGAGAACACCGTCCTTGAAGTATTGGAAGTTCTACATAACACTGAACTTCCCCACAGTGGCTACTACATGGCGCTCCTGCTTTCCATCCTAAAGTACCAATAAGACGAAATCATAATATATATTGCAATAAGAGTATTACACGAGAAAATCCAGGATACGTATAGCTTCTCAGCAAATATGGGAACCGAACACAAACTTCTTAGTTAAATATAGATCAACATAAGAGCAAATTACTACAGAGTTTAGAAGTTAAAGAATGCAACTAACATTTTATTTAAAAGAATTAAAAAAAGAAGATAAAATAAAGCTCTGCGTTTTGGCAGCCTCTTTCCCTCCCCTTCCCTTCCCACTCAGAACGCAGCAGCTTCTTTCTATATCCACAGAAACCACTTCTACTTCTCTTCCTGTTATCGTCTTCTTCCATGGTGGTAGGTTCAGACAATTTTAAGACCTGAGGAGCATCTTAATTCTCAAACGAAGGGAGTATGCCTGGAGAGTAGAGATGAAGTATGGAGAGAGAAGTAACACCACTGAGATTTTTTTTTTCTGAGATATTCAACACTGAAATTGTTTTTTCATTTCCTCGGAGTGAAGGGTTGCTGGGTAATCTCTAGACTGATAATTTCTTCGAAATTATTTATCAGCCATATTTTCGTCCCATTCTTCTGCTATGTCTTCACTAGTTTGTTCTGCATATCAGTCATCATCATCAATCAACTATTGACTTTCCTCAGTAAGCTAATACATGGCTAAAAATGGATATAAAGTGAGATTCTGTTCAATCCGCATAATTTTAGGCAGAAACCCAATTAGAAATATTTCAAAGTTCAAACTTCAAAGTGATAGTATATTGATTCTCCACCCTCAGGATTATTAATGTAAATAGGTTCATTTGTAAGGGTATTTTAGTCTTTAGTCTTTTTCTTGTCTTTTATTTCCCTTATATTGCTCTTCCTTTCTTAGAAATCTGACATTGTATATTTTGGTTTCTCCCCTTTGCAATGAACCCTAGCCTCCTTTTTCTTCATCTCCATTCCCTTCTTTGCACAATTTTGCATTTGTTCTTTGTATTGTTTACATGGTATCAGAGCATGGTTTGTAGAAGGTAGTTTAAATCCATCCACAGCTTTTGCAATCTGACTAGTTTAAAAAGCCTCGTTACATCGCTTCAAATCGGTATTATTCTTCTCTGATCTTGGTAACCTCTGAATTTTCTGTTCGAATTGCAACTTTTGAGATTGTCTGATAGTTTCGGGTATTTGAAAGTTTGGGCGTTTTTGCAATTGCTGGTAATAGAGATGATTCACTTCAATCCATTAGTGTGAGATTAGATGGAAAAAATTACTCATATTGGAGTTATGTAATGAAGAATTTTCTAAAAGGGAAAAAGATGTGGGGTTATGTTTCTGGAACTGTGAATAAACCCACAGATGATAAAGAGACAGATTATGCTATGAAGTTAGAAAATTGGGATGTAGATAATTCTAAGATTATCACTTGGATAAATAATTCTGTTGAACACTCAATAGGTACCTAATTGGCAAAATATGAAATAGCTAAGGAGGTTTGACAACACTTAGCAAAACTGTATACTCAGTCTAATTTTGCAAAACAATACCAGTTAGAATCTGATATTTGAGCACTTGAGCAGAAAGATATGAGCATTCAAGAGTTCTATGCAGCAATGACAGATCTTTGGGATCAATTGGCTTTTACAGAATTCGCAGAGCTGCGTGCTTGTGCACCATATATTGCTCGCAGAGAAGAACAACGATTGGTTCAGTTCTTGATGGCTCTTCGTGATGATTTTGAGGGGTTTCGTGGTTCTATTCTGCATCGTAGCCCTCTCCCTTCAGTAGATTCAGTGGTCAGTGAGTTTTTGGCTGATGAGATACGTCTTAAGTCCCAAGCTGGAAAAAGAATTCTCCCGTCACCCAACTTGTCTGTTTTGGCAGTTTCTTCTCGAGTTCCTGCCCATTATGAGAATAAACCTTACACATAAACATAGACTAAAATACCCTTACAAATGAACCTATTTACATTAATATCTTCCTCGCTATCCTCAGCGCATGCGTAAGTCTACTCACCTACCAGATTTTTCTTATTCTTGTTATTCCACATCTTTTACTTCTTTTTTAGCATCTATTCATAATCTCTCTGAACCCTTATCCTATAAAGAGGCAAATCTTGACTCCCTTTGGCAGAAAGCTATGGATGAAGAACTTTATGCTCTACACAAGACAGATACTTGGGATTTGGTACCTTTACCGCATGGTAAAAGTCCAATTGGTTCTCGTTGGATTTATAAAATCAAGACAAAGTCTGATGGGTCTATTGAGCGTTACAAAGCTAGATTGGTTGCCAAAGGGTTTTCTTAACAGTATGGTATGGATTATGAGGAGACTTTTGCTCCTGTTGCAAAGATAACTACTGTTTGTACTCTTATTGCAGTTGCATCTGTTCGTCAGTGGCTTATATCTCAAATGGATGTTAAAAATGCTTTCTTGAATGGTGATTTGCATGAAGAAGTCTACATGGTTCCCCCTCCAGGTGTATCTCATAATCATGGAGACGTTTGCAAGTTTAAGAAAGCTTTATATGGTCTCAAACAGGCACCACGTGCATGGTTTGACAAGTTCTCTACTGTTATCACCTCTCTTGGGTTTTCCTCCAGTGATCATGACTCGACTCTCTTTGTGAAATGTACCACTACAGGTCGTATTTTGCTTTCTTTATATGTCGATGATATGATTATTACTGGTGATGATCTTGATGGGATTGCATTGTTAAAGTCAGAATTAGCCCATCAGTTTGAAATGAAAGATTTGGGTTCTCTACGATACATTCTGGGTATTGAAGTTGATTTTTCTCCAAAAGGTTATCTTCTTTTTCAGTCTAAGTACACTGTTGAAATTCTTGAATTGCTCTTCCTTTCCTAAAAATTTGACATTGTATATTTTGCTTTCTCCCCTTTACAATAAACCCTAGCCTCCTTCTTCTTCTTCATCTCCATTCTCTTCTTTGCACAATTTTGTATTTGTTTTTTGTATTGTTTACAAGGATAAGGCACAGGACTTCTATTGGAGGCAACAAGAGAACTTCCAATAGGCAGCAATGCTTAATTTTAAAGAAGAGAGTTTATAAATTAAATAAACCAGAGGACGTAACGTCATATATGTTTCTTACTTAAACCGATAAAGTATGATTGATTACAAGGATTATATGATATTGTACTGGAAATATATCAAAGTTAACGATAGAGATTCGAATAGAATAGAAGAGAAGCTGATCGAGATTACGGGGTTGGTGGTTGTGACAGGAACGTGAACCCACCACCGTGGAAGAAGACGATAACGGGAAGAGAAGTAGAAGTGATGGCTATGGATATAAAATGAACCTGCTGCGTTCTGAGGGGGAATGGAAAGGGAGGGGAAGGGGCCGCCAAAGCGCAGGCCTTTTCTTTTTTTATTTTTTTATTCTTGTAAATAAAATATTAGCGAGTCACTAGGTAAAATGAAGTTTTTGACAAAAGTTAATGTGTTGTGTAAATATTTAACGAGTCATGAAATTGTTTAGTGACACAAATTAAAAAATTAAAATTTATTAAGTTTAGAAATTAAATTATAAGAAAATGATTGAACACAGTGTAGTTTATGGTTTACACATCAGGAGCATTTGATCAACATCTTTTCTAAATTATAAAAAATAAACACAAAGCGATAGCTATATGTCTTGATCAGAATTTCCAGAGTCTCCTAAACGGACAAACTGTCTTCTTGTGGGGTAAAAAATTCGGTATCAAAGTTTTTTTCTTTATTGAAAAAAAGTTTGGAGGACCCCCCCCCCCCCAACTTATTTCAACATGCCTCAAGCAATCGTATTTGTATTATAGTTATAAACACAAATGCTGCCAAGAATTTGTATTCAAATATACTTCACTCATCATTTGTAAGTTGTTATTCACGTCTTCAACGGACATCACTTCAATAACACTAACTCCTGAACATCCATCTCCTCCACTGTCTCTCATCACATCCCTCACTCTCGCTACATCATCCCACCTCCCTACAATTGCATAAAGATTTGACATCAATACGTAAAACCCACCATTTTTGTAATTCAAGAAAAAAAATTTCTTCGCCAAGCACTCCCCAAGCTTGATCTCTTGGTGGATGCAACAAGCACTTAACAGTGATCCCCAGACAGCAGAATCAGGTTCGATCTCCATGCTATTAATAAATTCCAGGGCTTCCTTAAAGAAGCCTGCCCGACCTAAGAGACCAACTATGCAAGCAAAGTGTTGCAAACCTGGCATCAAACCATACTCTTCTGTCATGTTGCGGAAGTACTCTGTTCCTTCACGGACAAATCCCCCATGGGTGCATGCTGCTAAAACCCCCAAGAAGGTTATTTTATCAGGTTTTAGCCCTTGTTCTAGTAGTTCAGAGTAACAACTGAAAGCTTTATATTCAAGCCCGTATAAACTATAACCTGATATGATAGAGTTCCATGTTGCCAGACATGGATCATTGATGCTATTAAATACCTTTTCAGCATACTCTAATTTTCCACACTTGGCATACATGTCTATTAGTGCAGTTCCTATGAAATCTTCCATTTTAACATTGTTCCTTAGGACATAGTTATGCAGTGTCTCCCCAATTCGCAGGTACCCAAGCTGGCTGCACCCAGATAGTAAACTAGCAATAGTAATGGCATCTGGATTTTGTCCTGACATTTTCATTTGGCAGAACAACTCCACGGCATCACTTGATTTTCCGGCCTGTACAGAACCAGATATCACAGAATTCCAAGTGATCAGAGGTTTTTTTCTCATCTCAAAAAACAAACAGAAAACAGCTTCTATCTCATCAAATCTAGAATACATGCTTATCAGCCCATTTGCAACTAAACCTTCGGAAGTCAACCCACTCTTTAATCCATAAGCATGGAAAGAACGTCCAACAACAAAATGAGCCGGATCTATAATTCCATGAAGGACACTAAGTAACGCAACTGCATCAGGTTTCATGTCTAATTGCTGAGTTTGGATAAAATACTCAACTACTGACTTTATATCACCTTTCTCAGAATAGCTTGACATTATTGCAGTTAAGGAAATCAGATTGTTTGTCGGAAAATGTTTGTATAGAAGTTCCGCCATATCCGTGCACCCTTGCCTTGCATATAAGCAGACTAGCGAAGTGATGACAGAAGCATAGTTAGTCATGCCACACTTAATAATATAGCAATGGATAGTTTCAGGAACAGAATTTGCTGACAGAAGGCTCACCATTGTCACTGGACTGGGTTGCAAACCCTCTCCTAGCATCTCTTTGAAGCAAGCCATAGCCTTGTCCAAGAAGTCATTTTGGCCATAGGCACCAATCATGGAATTCCAAGAAACAACACTTTTCTCAGCCATTTCATCAAATAAGAGTTCTGATGCTTCTAAATCATCACATTTAGCATACATAGAGGTAAGGGCATTTTTCAATTGAGGACCACAATCAAGGCCAGCTTTAATTCCAAACCCATGAACGGATCTTCCTTGAAGAATTAGCTCATAGCGACCACAAGAAGGTACCAAACTAACAATTGTTGTATGATTAGGTCTGAAACCATCTCTAAGCATCTGTACAAAGAGTGCCAGTGCATCAAAATGATGTCCATTATGCGAATATCCACAAATCAATGCGTTCCATGAAACAACATCTCTACAAGCCATATCTTCAAACAGTTGGCGAGCATTAATTGTAAACCCAAGTTTCATGTAAGAATCAAGAAGAGAAGTATTTACATAAGCAAATTTGTCGATACCCCGTTTCACTAATTGGGTTTGGACCTGGCTGGCTTCTAAACCCGCAGTGACTGCACTGCAAGCATGGGAAGAGAAGGATGAAGCGCAGGCTTTAATAAGTAACGAGAACGTGAGATCATTGGGATTCGAATTAGCCTCTAAAAGCTGCCGAAAGATAACCAGCGCCCAATTCGCTGTTTGGCTTCCAGTATACAACGTAAGCAGAGAGTGAAAGAACGAGAGACCCATGAGTTTTGGAGTTGCGAACTGTACATGCGTTCATAATCAGTGCCTCGGTGGGGAACGTACGCGGGAGCAGACTAACTTATATGTAGTTCAAAGCGGCAACATCGTTTTCAGAAACTGATGACAGAAGAGGAGGGACAAAACGACGAAATAAGACCCTGCATAAATAGAAAACAGATAAAGGCTCAAAAAATGAACAAGCCAGTGGAAAGCATTGGCTACCTTGACAAAACTCTAGTCTCCAAAATCCGTGGTTACAAGCCATACAAAATCTTGTCTGGAAGGGTACCGAAGGTTGTCATGTGCGGCCAGAATATGTAAATCAAGTTCTTTAGAATTTCCAGCCTGAGTAAACAACAATTTTGTCCGAAAGAGACTGGAAAAGTCCAAGCAGCCTAAGAATCTAACACTAATCTTTTTTACTTTCTATTTTTGTAACAAAATGCTGCCATTTTGGGCTTGAATAAACTACGCGTTAATCGCATGACGCATATAAAAGCACACAGTCGTACACCTCCCTGAGCTGCCTCAAATTTTGAGTTTTGTTGAGGCAAGAGCAACAGAGGTTCACAGCCACTACCAACACTAGTCAGAAGCCAACGACTACTCTGTTCAAAGCCGCACAGGGTCCCAGCTGTCTGCATATCCAATCGCCATTGATAAGTAAACGAGTAAGCAAATTCCCTCGTGGAAGAAGCCGATTTCAAGGCAACTAGTAATTAGATGCAGTTCCAAAGTCGAAAATAGAACACATTAGTCAATTTGAACGGTTAAATACATGGGTTCTGCCCTTCATCTTCGGAATTTATTGTAAAGAAATTTTACAGTATCCCTTTCCATTGTCACTCGAGGAAGGACTTCATAAAATTATGATGGCAAAAGTATGATCTTTATAAAGATAAACTGGAACTGATTACTTAGATTACAAAGATGACTCGAGATTAGAAATAGAAAAGGCTTAATCGTTAGCCTCTGAATTACAATAACCAAAAAGACAACCAGCATTGGGTGGCAAAGAATAAAAACAATCCACCCAATTCATGCCTAAACTGTGAATTGATCTTAACTATGTTATAACTGCAATGTGCAGAACGATTTTATGCCCTTTCACCGTAGGAGCTTTCAAGGACTGGCACCTCTGGTCCATATATCACACGGCAACGATCAGTAAATGAACCAACCATTCTAGAGGCTACCTCCTTAAAGAACATTGATGCAATCTGACAAGAAGAAAGTCACAGTTAAAAAAAAATTATTTGTTAGTCATAACACATACATACCCATATGGATAAACAGTAGATAGAATATCAGTCAACAGGAATAAAGAGCACAAAAGAATAAAGAATGGGGCCACATAACTAGAAAGGTCAATCGCATTCTTAGATAGAAGTTTGGCTAATTTCTTAGGTCTATTCACAAGAAGTACCAAGATGAAGATGCAACTATAAGAAAATGTAATGGTTGAATTGCAAATTAGTTGTGTACAGAACATGATCATAAATGTGCTTAATAGGAAGTCTGCAAGCTAGTTATCAGAAAGTAATAATGTATGAATTCAGGACAAAAAGATTCTGCCAGACAACTGAACAGCATATAATTTTTTTGGTACGCGATGACCACAATTGGCCTATTTAGACTATATACAAAAATTTCAAATGTTTGGACCAAAACCAAGGCATACAATATAAGTATGAATTGTGAAATTATGGAACTCTCAAGCTGTCAAGATCAAAAACACAAACATCCTATGTAAAACCCATATTCTTGAATCAGACCAAATATTATCTCATGAGTTGACAGGGTAACAGAACATGAGAGGTGGCCAACTGGCAATATGGGATGTGATTAAGGCTTGAAAAATATGGAGGAAGCCAAACAACTACAGTGCATCATTATAGTCTTGATGAAGAAGGCCATGTCAGCAAATGTATGGTTAGAAACGTGGGTACATCAGTTGAGGGAAAAGCATGCCAAGACACTGATAATGAGGTAGTATTTAGTCCTAAAAAAGCATGTATTCCTCAACATACACAAGTATCTGTTATTCACTAATTAAGTCATCATCAGCCAGAGCATGGAGGAGGTAAGTACTAAGGATTGTCACAAACATGTATCGTGTACAGGGTTCAAATAAAGCCTATAAAAAAGAATAGGGGAAAACTAAATCCACAAACAAGCACAAAAGATACCGATAACAAAGTTGAGGAGAAAATATATAGAACAGCAGTACTATACCTGTCTGTAAAGAGGAGATTGAAACTTAAAATCCACCAAGAAATAAAGGTTGCAAGTTCCTGGAACTGGGCCTGGATTAAATTCCCATACGTTTATCAAATGGTCAAACAGGGTACTCTGTGATACAGTGGTCTGGAGGCACAAAATATATAATATAAGTACAACACAGCAGAAGTGAAGAGAGAAATCAATAATGGAAGAACCATATTAAGAATAACAACCAGCTGGAACCACCTACATGGACAAATAAAGAACCTAAAGCTCATACACATAAAGAACCTAAAGCAAAAGAACAACTACAAGGGATAGATGTGCTAAATTAGTTTGTGAAAAATCTGCATGACATGCCAGTGTTCTTCCCCACACGTATAGCAGTTTTCTCTAAGATTTCGGCACTCCGCAAATAATTTATTGTTTGCTATACATAGATTGTCCTTGTCTCCAGCAGTATAAAAATTAGATGAAAATGATATTGCTGCATCTTATCAAGTTATAGAGAAATGTTACTGTCAGAAACTATAAATACAAAGTAAGAAACATTTTTTAATACAAGGAAAATAAATAAATATCTGATCTAGCTTGCTTTGTACACAATATAAACCATTGGCTTTTCCAAAAGAATGAGATGTTTTCACTGAACAACAAAAGTACTAGGTTTCTGAATGAGATGGAAGCAGAAATTAAAGGTAATATCAAACTCCGGCTTAAACAGTTCTATCAACTCATCCAATTTTGGAAATTTAAAGTCACAAAAACAGTTTCTCATAAGCCATAATAATCATCCAGACACAACAAAAAGGTAAATATTGATAAAGTAGAACCACTAAGCTCCCCTAACATAGACATGAGGAGGTGGAATACCTTTATATGCTTTGGTCTTTCCAATTCGACATGGGAAACATAACTTTCAACAAGAAATTTAAATCCAATCTCCAACTCAGCATCAAATGACCCATCTGGATAGTGTTTAAGTATCTCTGACCTCTGACACCAAGGGACAAAACCATGATAGAAGTCAACAGCTGCGATAACATCAAATAATTGCTCCGGAGAGTACCTAATAACCAAACAGTGAATCAGATTGTAGTATTATTATTATTATTCAGCAACAATGCTTACAGGGTCCAGGATAACTAGAAAATTCATACACTTAAGTTTGTCTAAAAGTATTGGATACAACCAAAAGCCATCTTATGGAATTCAAATGTATCAGGACAGAAATTTACGTAGTAACCCAACCAGCAACAAATAATAAAAAATTAAGTACAAAAGGTGAAATTAATATCTAAAGCAAGCATCTAAGTTCTAACTATCTGGCAATATATTTAGAAGATGAACCAGTTTCCAATCAATCAATCAATCAATTTGCAACCACACAGAGAAATAAAAACGTAAGAAGCAAGGGCTAATAAAAAGAGACTATCATTCATCAAATATGTAAAAGAAAAAAAAAATCAATTATAAGCAGAATTAAACAAGCAAGGAACCAAGGTCCTGTGTAGCAATAGATGAAAATTTTGGAAAAAAAAAGAACGACATTTAATAACCTGGTGTGTATTGCCAATTTATAAGGAAGTTTCAATTGAGAAACCAAGATTAGAAGCGGAATACTATAATTCCACCAGGAAATATTTATAATGTTCAATTAGAAAGAAGGACATTCTCAGAGATACAGATAAAGAGATGTATAGAATCATGGTACCCCAAAACGCGCCTCTCCTCGTAAATTTTGGATAATACACCTTCTTCACCATCTCCACATCCAAGAAACTGCCTCGTTTGAACAGGATTATTATTACACAAACCTCCTATAAGTGATATAGAATCAGCGCCGCAGCCAAAGGGTTTATAAATGGACCGGTTTTGGATACCCGAAAAGGCACCAAGGCATCGACACCGATCGGGTTTGCTGAGCTGCGCACTGCTCTTGCCGGAACTAATCAGTTGTCTGACACCGTTTTTACGCGATGCAACAGAGCGGAGTGCTTTTGAGGTCGACAAAAATGACGGCATTGTCAAATCCAAAAAAATGGGAACCCTAATTTAAACACGGTGAAGCTAAATTGGTGCAAATTAGATATGCACCAATTACAATACAAGCGTAGCTAAAAACACGAAACCCAAGTTTACTGGAATTCTGGGATGCTGAAAAAATTCTGATCGTAGGAAAAAACTTAGAGGGACGATCTCATATTCTGTGTCGGAATCGAACAAACCGAGAATGTGAAGCTTAAGAAGCGAAAAACTAATCCTTGAAACAATCTTCAAACGGATCCAGAAGCCACGGTGAAGCGAAATGGACAAAGAAATCTGATCGATTATTAGGGTTTCACGAAATTGTGAGATTGAAGGGCGTTTGCTAAATTAGGCGGTGCTTCAAAGACCATGGAAATAAAATAAAAAAATTACAATTTAAAATAAACGAAAGAAGACGGTAAGCGATGGAGTCATCAAGCACAAACCACGTGGTTCAGAGTTCAGAACTCAGACCATTTTTGTCTTTGGCCTTAACGGGAACCATTACACGACGCCGTTCTTAAACGACCACACACGTGGAGAAAGGATGGAAGAGCAGGGGACGCCCCCGCCAAGAAAACAGGAAGCATGTCGTCCACGGCAGAACCTGTCTGCGTTTGGTTTGTTTAGTGTAATATTGACCATAGATTCTTGGATATATAATGATTATTGAGCTATTACCAACACTTAATTGAACACTACCAAATCTTGCTTTGTTAATTTCTCGGATTCATGAATAAAAGAAGAAGACAAATTTAGAATTTTTTTATAAAAAATATAAAATTTCATGTTTATTATCATATTTTTCAGTAAAATTATAATATAAAAAAATAATAATGTAATATTTGAATTGAAAAAGATTTCACATTTTTTTAATAATAAAAACATGATAACAGACAACTTCATTAAATTTTGTCTTAATAAACAACTTGATAAATAAAATTTTTGACCATCAAAAAAGCTAAAATTATTATTTTATTTTTATAAATTTTCAATAAAGTCTATCAAAATCTTCACTTAATTTTACAAGTGTTTTATTAAAATTGTTTGCAGTACGGTTCAATTTAATTTTAAAAGTTCAATCAAATCGAACTATTATATAGAATTTAATTAAAAATAAATTTATTTAATTTGGTTTAAGTTTAACAAACCAAATCAATAAAAAATGATTCGGATTAATTTGATTTGACAATTTTTATAAATTTATTTTAACAATTTTTTTTGGCTTATTTTAACAAGTTTTTTAACCCATTTTAACATATTTTTTTTGCCCCAATTCAATAATTTTTGGCCTATTTCAGTATTTTGACCCACTTTAATTTTTTATTTTATTTTAATGTCATTCTGTCTGTTAAAAAAAAAAAATCATTTTAGACTTCTAACTCATTTGAACTTAAAGCCCTTTCAAATTTTGAATCTGAAAAAGAGCTGGGCCAGAAAATGGACTAAGCTAAAAGGTGATTAGCTCAGCCTAATTTGATTGAAAATTTTTTTAACTAAAAACTTAATCAAACCACTCGGTTTCCTACAAAAAAATTAAACTAAATCATCTAAATTCAAATTTTTTTTTTTATTTTTGAATAGTTCGATTTAATTTGGTTAGTTTTATTCGATTTTGTATACTCTTATATATTGCCATGAAAGAGAATATTTGTAAGACAATTCAAAGTGGGAGGAAGAAGTGGTGAGAGAAGTAACAAGCAGAGGTAGAGAACAGAAAACGAGTCCCTCAAATTATAATTACAATTTACAACCGGACAACAACAGAGGTATATAGATCAACAGGGTAGGCATCAATATTGTTGGTTGCACACACTCACGAAGTGTAATAACAAAAGCATCTTTAAAATCATTTCCGCTTACTCCTCTGCTCACTTTGCAGCCT
The DNA here is from genome assembly GCA_037074535.1 of Gleditsia sinensis. Lineage (NCBI taxonomy): Eukaryota > Viridiplantae > Streptophyta > Magnoliopsida > Fabales > Fabaceae > Gleditsia > Gleditsia sinensis. The sequence goes on along the minus strand of CM073470.1, from coordinate 13,312,607 downwards.
AAGAAAGTGCCATTTGAAAAGGCTACAGCGTTCACATCTCCACTCACCCTGCAACTGATCCTATATTCTACGCACCATAAACACACACTTCAGTAACATTTCCACTGGTTTAAGAGACCATCTAGCTAAATGAGCATTAATTCCCTGAATATGAAAAAGATTTTAACAAGATTAAGCTATCACCTCAAACATTGCCTGAAGCATCAGTTATCAAAGATTTCGGTCTTTTTATGTTGATTGTACTGTGTTCCTTTTCGCATTCCACTTCTTCATCAACAAAGTTCTGATCTGTCATCTCTGCAATTGACACTCACTTTCCTTGTTACATTAGTACTGTCCCAAAAAAGCAGAGGAGATAGAAGGAAATTACGGAGCACCTGCACACAATTGAAGCTGGCTTGTAGAGTTAACACTGGCTTCCGGAACAGGAGATGCTACACCTGGGTGTTTGCTTGAAGTCGAAGATCTGAAGTGCTGAATCCACGGATTTCCCTTTAAATCATGCCACTCATTCCTCCTACTTGTCAGCCCATTCTCTCTTTCAAACTTTATCGTTTCCCAACACCCACCTCGAAGCACCTTAAACTGTTATTCAACATTTTCAAACTTTTAATAACTTTTGAGATTGATATATTTTATGTTTTAGCATGAAAGCTGAACAAAATTTGCTATATTTGGCATGATATTTAAGAATAATATGCACCAAAGAAAAAAAAAAAAGGGCCTAATTTTACGCACTGCTTTTTTGAGAATACGTACTCTGTTACTATATTCAACTAACTATATTATAACTATATTACTTCATTACATTACATGTTTTTTTTTTTTCATCTATTTAGATTATTCGAAGAGAGCAGTGAGCCCCACAAATTTAGAATCCAAGATGCTCATAAGTCATAATAGACAGGATAAGCCTGAAAGTCAGAACCGACTTACGACTAAATTCTAGAATTTTCCAGAAAAGTTTGGTTTGATGAAAAGTAAAAATGATGGAAGAAAGGAAATAAATAAGGTGGTAAAATGAAGGCGGTGCACTATGAAAAAAAAATCTGCAAGTCGGTGGGAATTATCCAGAGAACAAAAGGCGGTGGAACAAAGTTGCCAAATACACTATAAATAGACTTAGTCACTTAGGTACGTAGTAGCAACGAAAGAGTTTCTGTGAGAAAGTGAGTTTGTGCTGAAGCGGGAGAGTTGGTGAGGGGTCCTGAGCCGGTGGACAAAAATTTTGATGGGTAAATAAAATGGCGAGTAAAGTTTTGCTCCTAATATTCAACAGAACAAAGCCATTAGATTAGTGGGCCTATTTGTCAATGATTTTCTGTTGATTGTTTATTATTTGCATTTATCTTTCTTAGCTCGTCTTATAATGATTTTTCAGTAAGTATTGTGATTTAATTATGTCACTAGTTGCTCATGATTTTCTTTCTGCTACAACCAGGAAAATCCATAAAGCCAATTCAAATTTTAGAAAGAATAAGAAAAAAAAAACTCTAAAATATTTACTATTTAAATGTTATATTAGCGTTTTATAAAATATTTTTATTGCACATTTTATCATAAATTTTAATTTTTTTTTAAGGTGATGGATTAAACTTATACACAGAGAAATAATTGTTCAACTTAATTTTATTAGTTAATACAAATTAGTTTAGAGTTGATTGAAAGAAAATTTCATCATCTGAATATTTTTATTCACCTTGTAATAATTTTTTTTAGCAACAAAACACATCCATAATGCTATCTTAGTTTGCTTACTTTTTCTTGCATAATAAAAATAACCTTGTTGCAACTCCAAACTCTCTTTGGGAAGATATTTTTGCCTCTCGTACGGCTTTTTCCTCAATGAAATTTCGTTTCCGCGTCCATTAAAAAAGAAAAGGTGTTTAATTAACACGGCTTAGCTTTAGTTCCTTTCTTGTTCTTCTACATTCCAAAAATAATATTTGATATTTTCAGCAGAAAAAAATAAAGAAAATATATTTAATCAAATAAAAACTTGCAGAACGGCTAATTGTTGAATAAAAAGTTAAGAAATCTGTTTAACGAAGCTCTGAAATCGAAAGGGATGTGACAATGTCAGAGAAGTCTTTTGTATAAAACAGAAGAAAATAATTAACAACTTCATAGGCCTAATTATTATAGACAAATGAGGTTTTAATACAAATATCTGCACAATTACTGATCTTATAGCTGTATTTGATTTTTGTTATGTATTTGATGGCATATTAACCTTTTTTTTTTCTTTTGTTTTGTAAAATTGCAACGGTAGTAATAGTTACGAGAAAAATTTACTGGAAACAAGGGTATAATGGTCTATTTTATTATATTTATTTAATTAAAAATACAATTAATTGCAAAGAAAGGGCAATAATGAAAAGGAGTAAATAAATTGTAAAAACAAAAGTAATAAAAGTAGTTAGTGTTTAATTATATAGCTAGCTTAGCATAAATTGTATACGATTGTTAAATTGAAATCCTGCGTCTAATTAATGCGATTTATGGTAAGATCTTGAGGTTTATTTAGTTAAATAAAAAAACTAGTTATATACTACATGTCTACAATGATAATTATAAAATTTATAAATAACGTATTTGTTCGAAAGAAGAAAATGAAACCTGGCCGGAAGAAGCGGTGGCAGTAGAGCGCCAACCCAGCATTTGCTTGGAATCATATAATTGGTTAACAAATGATGCTTCCATGGAGTTGAGGTACATGCTGTGTTTCTCGTCTGTCCACTCTGCTGTTGACGTAGATCTCTTTGCTCGAGTGTCCTGATAAATAAAGACGGGATACGCCAAAAAAATCATTTGAAGGGATACGCCGAAAAGAAAAAAGTGCAGGTCTTCTTTCTTGGAATGAAGTATATAGATGGTTGCTTTGTTTGGATGAACCACGGGCGAATAAAGGCATATAGTGTTTGAAATGGTGAACAAGAGAAATGAATAGGTACCTGCAGGCTGTTGGCTGACTCGTTCCTGACGTTGGGTGAACTAGTCCGAATTTCAGTTGCTCTGAAATTCTTCATTTTTTTCACGAACCCCAACTGATGAGGCACAGACAGAATGAAAGGAGGTGAAGGTGGAAGCGGTGTAGGGAACCAAAAAAAAAAAGGTTACGCTTGTCTGCGCTTTAACACGTGTCGTGGGACCATCGCATCGCCACGTCATTGTTATTGGAGCAGACAGCGCGCGAGATATTTTATCTACTCCAAAATATCTGTTATCCGACGCTTGGGACGATGATGCAATTATATATGATAATGTGGGTCTGCACTTTCAGCTGTCAGGCCCCTCCCTCGGTAATCCCATACCATACCGCATGTTGTTTTTTCCTTGTCCTTTTTTACAACAACAAACGAAAACCAAGCACACCTCGTGGGGTAATCTTAAAGCATATCGGATGAAAGCAACTGCATTTCACAAACTACTTCATAATGTAATTTTTTTCACATGGATACAGGTTCGTTAAAAGAAATTTAAACAGAACTCATCGCGCTAATTTTGTCTTTGTTATTACAACTCTTCTCATTTTTAAAAAATTTATAACAATCTAAAAAACCGTACTTTGGAAGATATTTATCTTTTATACATTAGCAGAAGCAACAAAATATAACAGTATCATCAGCCAATATCTCCAGCAATATAAAAATGGGGACCTTTAACTTTGAATAAAACCTCTTATTTTATCTGGCTAGTTGGTCAGTTTCTATATGTAGAGCCATTCCCATCACCACACGGGAGAGTACAACTTTCAGGTATATAGCCGTGAAAAATTGGTTTGCAAAATTTCGATCAAAAGATCCATTTAGAACAAGAGAAATTTGTTGCCCAAAAAATAACTTTTAAATACTAAACACAAATGACTGGATTTCATGATGCGGAATAACTGCGTTTGAAGTTTGAACTCCATATGTTTTGACTTGGCGCCAAGGATGACAGCATCGTCACTCGAGAGCACAAAAAGCAGGAGATCTGAGCCGCATGGTGTTAGCTCTCTGCTCAGTGATCTAGGGTGTTGTTCTTCAAAATTGCATATGTATAAAGAATATAATACACGCTCCAATAGAATCAAAGCAAGGAAGGTTCTGGCTTCTGCTCACTTTCTGGAATGACACTGTCTTGCAAGTCAATCCGACCTGCATAACCAAAACGTGTTAAAACAGCAGGGCCAATAATAGCAGAGTAGAGTCTTCTTAATCAGATTCTGGTAATCAGCTGGAGGAGGGGTAGAACGATTTAGCTGATCACTCACGCCAGAAGGGACTCTCCCTGGTACATGTTCTCTTTTAATTGGAAAGAGAAGAATTGGGAGACGACGAGGCAAGTGCTCTTGCTGGAACTTTTTTTTTTCTTTCGAGTGAAGGGGGTTATATGGATAGGGTGAGTCTACGAGATAATTGGAAAGTACAGTTGGATATTTATAATATATACCAATTTCAAAACTCGATGAAAAGGTTGAGCTATATATATATATATATATATATCCTATAAAAGTAATCATTGGGTATGCCTGCCCGAATTTATTGTGTGCGTCTGTGCAAGTATAGGTGATGATACCTAACAAGGAAATTATGGAAGGGGATTGTGATGATCCATTCAATCTGACATCTGTGCCTGCAAAACATGAGAGTGAGGAATTCATTTTTCATACCAAAAAGATCGATCCGGGGGGAGGGGAATGATTAAGTATTATATGGTAACATAATGTCGAGAAAGATCAACGGATGCAAGTTGTCAACTTCATAAATGTCTCCTATGACACTCTGATAGAGAACGAAGCCTTGAAATTGAACGCAATTTCCCGAATCAATTTCCTTGCCAAACCATATTTAAACAATTTTTTTTTCTAGGATCAATCAGTGCCAATTTTCTAATTTCTTTAATCTTGGACCTCATTGTTTTCTCTTGCCGATACAGATGTCGCTCACGTGTCAATTGTCAATTTCCCAAATAAACAACCAAATGTACTATAAAAATGTCATTCTCTTTAAGGTCTGGTGCCTCTCTTTTCCCAATCTCCATGCTATAATTTGCAAAATAAATTCAATCAAGAGTTTCCTTGTCGAACCAGACAAGGTTTCTTAATTCATCTCAGTTGAAATCCAGGAAATTTACCAAAATGACTAGCATAGATTAAAAATTACAACCCAACCACGGAAGTTGCTTACCTGAACTTTCAAGTGATTTAAGGATGTCTGATTTCTTGAAAGTATATCCTATGAAATTGGTGTCTTTGGATGTTAACATCTGCGAGAGATGTCAAAAAGGAAAGTAAGATATCATAACTTTGCTATTTTAAGATAAGGGGAATGAATATAAAACGTCTAAAGACATAAAAAGCAAGTTTCAAGTGAAATAATTTACAGAATACCTCCCAAGTCCCGACAGACAAAAATCTCGAGAAAACTACTAAATTTCAGTAACAGTAATAGAGGACAAACTACATTGCTGGACGCCATTAGTCCAGCAGATTATATAGTTCTTTATAAGACCAGAAGAACTTCGAAATGAAATACTAACCAAAAAAGTCAGTGCAATAACCTACCTCTAAATATCCTTATTTCATAACAAGAAGTAAATATATATATATATTTAAAAAAAAATTTGTCAGTTAACGTTATTTATGTATTGGGCGCAGCCAAAGGGAAATAGCTGAGGAATAATTGGGAGTAAGATGAAATTTTATATCAATGTGAAGAAGATTTTACCCACAAAAAGAAAGAAGGATGAGAAATCAATGTTTCTGCAAACACACGTGTATCTGTTGCCTTGAACTAAATCCGCATGCTTAGAGATGATCTTAATAAATTGCAAGCTAACAGAAAATTAACTACCTTCCGCCAAGGTCCCACAGTTGCTATTGTGGATTGTGGTCCTTCTACCTGCAAATGGAAAGACTCACAAAAGTTTAGCTGTGCTTGATAGTATGAATTATGAAATTAAAGCATAAGATATAAATCATCTTCAGCGCCCAATACTATGAAGAACCTCATACTACAGTCTACAGTTTTATAATCCATCATTATCTAACGAATGACGACAAAATCAAAAGACGAGGCAAATGATAATCCTTGAAAAAAAAAACAAAAGTTTAACCACAAAGAGGTTAAGGAAACAGTTTCCCTAGTTTTTATAATCATTCATAGCTAACATCTACTTTGCCACTTCGAATAATTATCAATTCTTACAACACCATTTTACTTGACTACTTTTTTGCCACTCATTTAGTATCACAATTACATTATTTCTATATACAAAGAAAAGGTTAGGTAAATATGCAAAACTGCAACTACGCTGGTCAACAATTAAACAATAAATAAACATTCTCCAGGACAATCATTTTGCAGCACGATAAAGAAGGAATTGAGAGAAAACAAGGAAGCGGAACTCAATCATTTCGGATGCTACCTTGCACAAAATGACATTGAAAATAATTCATTTCCATGCTTGAAAAGTCCAGTAAAATTATTTAAGTTTAGAGCTTATGAGAAATTAATAAATGTATCAATTTTTCACCCTTGAATTTCAATGTGGAACTTGCAGTGATCAACTAACATTTTCAATGCATAAACTTTTATGGACTCACTTCGGGAAACTTCTCAAAGTTTTGTGTGTCCGAGTCTCCAATGACAGTAGGTTTATGTGCTGCCTCCATTTCATAAAGCATATCCCACTGAATAGATCTGAACCATGGATGAGCCTGAGAAAGGAAGCAATGATATATTAATAGTGGACTTGTCACTTGAGCAGATTAAAGAATATCTGGAATTCTGATGATATCATGGCCACTTTAGATATTACTGGATTTATCATTTACTTTTCAATGAACGTGAAGAACAGTAATATCTTGAAACTAGGAAAACCAAATAAGAAATACGGTGGTTTTAACTAAGAGAGTTGTTACCTTTATTTCTTCAACTCCTCTGGTTCCGAGTCTTGTGTCCACATCACAAAGTAAGTGACAGATCAGATCTTTAGCTTCAGCTGATATCTTGGGTTCTCCAGGGAATTTCAGGCATGTTTTCCAGTTAATTATCTGACATAACACAAAATAACCATGTTCTTAATGAATAAATAGGTAATATTATGAGAATATAAAAACCAAACAATCAAATACCTTACGGCATGTCATCCTCGGATCGTCAGAACAAAAGGGAGGATACCCAATAAGCATCTCGTACATGATTGCCCCAAGAGACCACCAATCACATTCCATTCCGTAGCCCTTTTTGAGCAAAACTTCTGGCGCCATATAATCAAGAGTTCCAACAGTTGAGTATGCCTGAAGAGGTGGATAAGAAACAAATAACAGCCTTTAAATTAAAATTGATTACCGCTTAAAATTAGAAAGCAGAAACTTAATAACTTTTGTAAATGATTAAGTCATTGTGTTATAGGCTTGGGCATTCTGTTTGTTACACGAACAATACACAATGAGAAACTTGAAATGGGGAAAAATGGCAATACCAATGCTCGGCGATTACGTTTCCACTGTTGTAATTTCTCCTTTGGCATTAACCAAGGGGATGCAGAATATCCTTCAGCCCCACTAGTTGATTCATGACTGGTAAAATCTTCACTTTCCAACAAAATTGTTGAATACTTATCATCAAGAGGCTTACATAGGCCGAAGTCTGAAAGCTTCAAATGGCCATTTTTATCCAGTATCAGATTATCTGGTTTTATATCCCTACAAGCAGAATACATCTGACTAAGCATAACCTTTCTTGTTTCATTTGAGAATAATTAGTCACTAGAAAGTTATAAATCTTTATCCAGAAACAATGTTCCTGAATTCTGACAATTTTCTATAGCTTCAGCAATCAAAAATATGATCCACAAAGTCCTGCTTGAATGATTCCTTCAGTAATTTCATTTTGGTCATCCTAATTTTTTTTTCATTGTTTATTATGATTGAAACACCATGTTAAATTTCCTTTATATAAATCGTTTAACTTTTGCATAAAAGTGGACTACAATTATTCTTAAATATATTATTTTTACAACCTGACAAGTTATATGTAAATTGTATAATGTATATGCTCTAGCCATGAACATTCCATGTTCTAATAATACAGGAAACCGCTTACACGTTATACCTTAAGAGTACTGGCTTGGGGTAATTTGAGCCAGAATTGACAGAATTTTATCTTTGTTAGATAAAGCCCTGAATCAAGTGGCACATAGGAAGATGAAGATATCTTGCAAGATGTTCTGTGCCCACACCTCTTATACATAAAGTAGCTATGACCACTAATAAAAAAATACTAAATAGTTTGACAATAACCATACCTATGAACGTATTTGTGTTGATGTATTGAGTGGATAGCTAAGATGCTTTCAGCAATGTAGAAGCGGGCAACATCTTCAGAAAGAATATCTTCTCTCATTAATAATGTCATAATGTCACCACCAGGTAAATATTCCATGATGAGATACAGGAAATCTGAATCTTGAAATGAGTAATGAAGTTTTACAATGCATCGACTATCAACCTCTGCCAGCAAGTTCCTCTCAGATCGAACATGTTCCACCTAAATTGACATTATGATGTAAGAAGAAGTAAACGAGTTATCAGATTAACATGTAGAAGACCATTTTTGTGTACTAACAACTTGAAAATTTTGTTCTTGAACATTTCCTTCAAACCTGAAGCTCATATGTGATAAAATTTTATACAACTTTTGTCCAACGTCAAAGTACATATACCATTCCTTTGAACAAAAGGAAACAAATATTTTTATTCAAACAAGTTAAACAAAGTGGATACTATGTACTGGCTAACACTGTTTCAACCAGACTATCAGACAAAGAGCTGGACTTCAGCGCCAATTTATATTAATATCAAATGCTCTCTTGAAGCATGATAAACCGCAGTCGGCTAGATCACCAAAGACAAGTGTGGAACAAAGTTTATATATTTGATTACAATTTGAAATAACCCAGCATATAAACTAAATAGGTTAAAGAGCAGAAAAACTAAGTACTCATATTATATAAGCAAAATAGCTATGTACTTATGGACGATAATATGCATATTGGCAGATGCATCCCAGCAAGATCAACTAACAATGGAAGTTAAATTATTTTACATTATTGATGCCAAGAATCAAATCAAGTTAACATAAGTCAGTGTAATCAGGGAACTAGCAATTAAATCAATAAAGTGAAGAAATAGGTAAAAGGCTGATGAATTTTGATTTTTACTTTTTTGTGATGACTAGATAGAAAATTGCTGCATTGATGGATCATAGACTGCTAAATAAAGATGTCTGTTAGAGTATGTACTAAGTTTGACAGTTACTACCTGTCCTCGGCTAAGCATCTCTGATTTCTTCAATTTCTTCATGGCATAAATCTCTCCTGTACTTTTAGCACGACATAACCTCACCTACATTATATGAAAATGTTAGTGACACATTAATGTATTAAGTTTGTAATGGTGGACACCGGGTATATGACTATAATCCAAAAGTTATTCTATAATGCTATCTTCATCGCGTACCTCACCAAAAGCACCTTTACCAATCACAGTTAACTGCTCAAAGTCATCAATTCCAACTTTACGTCTCTGCAGCCTCATGTATTCAGTCTCCCGTCGCTCCAAATTCCTCATCATTTCCTCTTGTTCTTCAACTGATACTTGAGCTTCTTGTGCCTTCCTTTCAAGTGCTCTACGTCTGAAACAGAACCATAATTTATTAAAGTAACATTCATTTTTCCAAAACGAAACAAATTACGCATTGAGTTTCCTAAGTTGGACGATCATTATAAACACCTTTGCCAATATATCGTCCCCTGGCAATCCATCATAACGCAGAAGCAAGATAAAAATAAAGCTAGCCTTCTTGTTTCATTGTTTCAACGTGCGTAAGTGAAAAAACATACATGTTCTTATTCGATTACTCAAAAGGTCCGTAAAAGCATTATATATAACAGACATATAAAAAAGAAGATACCCGAGTTGTGATTGGAGGAGTCGTCACAAATTTTAATTGCCAAAAGGATACATAATAGGAGAAGAGAACTGAAATAAAAGATGCAGAGGGCGCGGAAAGATTTACAATATGAACGATCAATTAAATAGAAGGAGGAACGTCAATATTCTTAAGAGGCGCCAGCCAGAGTTTAACCAAAAATTAAGGTACAATTAATCAAACTGAAAAGAAAAATGTAGAGGAAGAACAACGTATAAATTAATACACGTGGAAAGATGAACATATCAATCTCAACAGCGAATTCATCTTCAGAAAGTATTCGATGCAACAAGGATTGGTCATGAAATCACCGGAACTCTGAATCGGAGGAAGAAATATGATAAAAGAAACGCAGCGACAGCGTCATAAAAACCGATCAAAGGTGGATATGAAATAGCCGAAAAATGACAAATGGATACCTCTCTTTACGATCCTGCAATCCTTGGAGATAATTCTTGTAATGATTTTCTATGAACTGCTTAGCGGCAGCGGCCTTCTGTCTGGTGACCGGAGAAGAAACTGAAACATCGGGGCCCGAATCAAGTTCACTCCGATCATAGTTCGAGCGAAGAGCTCCAGGCCTCACAGTCCCATCATAACCGTCCATATTTCTGGATCGCTTGAAAACAATGGAACCAGAGACGAAGGAAAGCTTGTAGAAACAGTGGAAGCTTCGGAGTCAGAGGATTGCCACGAGAGATCTGGCAGTGTTGGTGAAAATAACACAGAGACGACCTACAGGGCAATATGCATATATGGTATGAAGCATATAAAGCTGTGGCAAGGCTGTCTGAGTTGTCGTCAGCACATATTTATTATTTTCTAAGAAAATAAAACGAAATATCCGATTAGACATATAATAAAATTAATATTTTTAAAATTATTTTTATTATATATTATAATTTAAATATTATTAATAAATAATAATTTATTTATTAATAATAAATTAAATATTACTTTTATTTTATTTAGTTTTGGATTATTGCTTCGGGCGCAATCTATTTTCTATAGGTAACTCGTTAATTTTTCTTGGAAATGGAGTGGGATCGACGCCATCGTTTTCCTCGCATGAAATGGTGGAATCTTTGGAAGCATTTCCCATCATCATTATATCTGACTTTTAGAGCGAAAATATAGAGAGAGAAAAAATGACGCTACTGTCGGCGGAGATCCAAATGCGCCAATGCGGGCACTGGGTAGTGTTCCGATAGTTGGGCGTGAGGATACCGCTTGAACGAGATTTCTGAGCTCTGACTTGGTATTCGTCATGGAAGTTTTCTCCTTTCAATAATATTATTTATAAAAATTCAATATAAATTATTTTGACGTTCCTACATATTTATTTCAATTTTTTTAAGAAAAAAAATACTAATTTTCGTATCTTTTAATTTTTTTACCTCTGCTAAAATTATGTTGAGAAAATATATGAACTTCAATTTTCTTAGATAAAGGTGTACTCGTTTGATAAGAATGCAAGCAATTTAAAAATTATAATGTAGTTTGCTCAATTTTTAAACAAATTTTTTTATATATAAATCTTAGTAAGAATTACATAATTTCTAATGAAGTCCATTTTCTTAGAAAAATCGTTAATTCACGACAGAAAATAATTGTCATATTAGTACATTGTAGGACCAAAAAAAAGTTATGCTAGAAGTTAGATTATGATATTTTCACTTTTTGTCATTTAATTAAAAATGATTGTAACGTGTGAATGTCAGATAAGAAGTAAGTACGTTGAAAGATGAATAAAATGCTAAAATTAAAATCAATACTAAAAGACTAGTTTTGAAGTAATAAGTAACTTAAATTAAATAATTGCATTTTTTATAATATTAAAATTTTGAATTTATAAAAAAGTTTTTATAGACAACTCTATATTACGAATAAAATTAATATTACACTTTAAAAATATAAAAAATACTTATATATACAAAAAAACAATTTAACATAAAAAAGATACTAAAAACTATATAAGTCACTAACTACATTTTAATTTCAATTACTAAAATAAGGCAACCGTACAAAAAGTATCATACTATTATTGTTCTCTTTTTGTTTTTGGAGACTAAAAATAAAAATAAAGGCCACGACAATGTAATATTCCTTAGTGAAATACAAAATTGCCTTGAATCGATTTAAATTGATCGAATCGAATTGATTAAAAATTAAATAAAATTAATTTATTTATTTTTAAAAAAAATTAATCGATTCAATTTGATTTTCAATTGAGATAGAATTTTAATTAAATTGAACTGAACTGACCAAATTATTTTAAATATACTAAATTTATATTATTAAATTTTTTATATATATTTTACAAATTTTTTTTAGACTTTTAAAAATAAGTACAAAAAATTCAAATGGACTCAAAAATAATAAGATAGATATAAAAATTTGAAAAAATGAGTCTAGAAAAATTTAAATGAATCAAAAATAAATAAAAAATTGGTAAAAATATTTTTAAAATAAAAAAAAAATTAAATCAATTCGAACTGTATTCAATTAATTTAATTTAGTTTAACTTTATAAAAATCAATCGAATTAATAAATTTTAATATTTATTATATTTTTTACGATTCAGTTTAATTGAGTATTCAAAAGTAAATTGAATCGAATTATGAACATCCTAATATTTTTCATCCCTCGGCTGGGCCTTAGCCCTCATATGACCAATCTTCCTTCTTTTTGCCCGGTCTTATTGTTCAACCCCCGCTCTGGGCGAGTGGAAGACTTCGTATGTGTTGGTCTGCCCAATCTCCGACATGTTTTGAGGGGCATTTTGAGGATGGAAGCCAGAAGAGGAGAATTTACCATGTAGTGTGGCCCATGGATTCCGGTGGAGATGAGTGTGTGTTAATGTTTTCGCAGGGTGTGTAGCTCTATTTTTTGTGATTGTTAATGTGTTATTTTATTTTTTTGGACGAGTTATGATGTGTTATCAAAAGTTATTTTTTTATATCCTTGTCTCTTTGCGCTAGGGGCCCTCTCCAGTTAAATAGGCTTTGGCCAGTTTCACAAAAAAAAAAAAAACCCTTCTCTCTCCTTGTGATGTTCGTCTCCTTTTTTTAAAAATAAAAATAAATTTAGAAAAAGGTGATTTATAGTTTATGTAATTAAGATATTTAAACTAAAAAAATGAATAAATTTGAAATTATTGGATCATGAGAGATTATTTTATATTCACATTTTGTTTGCTAAAATCAATACAAGTAATAAAAATATCTACAGAGTCTACTACATACAGAAGTGATCACAATTTATTAACACAAATTAATACAAGTGATAGATATTTACTATGGGTGTGGAGCAAATTTATTTGAAGGGAAAAAATTCACTTCGGCAATGATGCCAAAAAGAAAAAAAAAAAGTGATCCTAATTTAACACGGTGTGCGGTACTACTGTTACTGATTCGACACTGGCTGTGGTTTGGTCATTGTTAGTGACTGCGTTATTTGATTCTGGGACTATTTTATTTATCATGCGTCTTATTCGAAGAAATAATGCTGATTGTATGCGGCTCACCAGTTTGTATACTTTCTTTCCCACTAACTGCATGAAAGTGATTAGCAAACCAAAGATAGCAATGGTGCCAGAAATAAAGAACAGACCAAAGAAGGGCAGAGGACCTAATTGTTCTTCTTGTATCTCGGCGTTTGAAGTGCCGCAACTAGTGCTGGATAGCATATTTTCCTTTATTTCTTCGACTTGTCGAGATTCTATCGCCTTTAGGATTGCCTCTGATATGTCTATTACCAAAGTTGAACCTTTTGGGAATGCCTGCATATAGATGAGGTCATTAGGATTGGAGACATCAAAGGAGGCATAATATTAAAATTAATGAAGCAAAGGGGGAAAGATGCTTAACAAACACTCACAAAGGCTAAACCACCGAGCTTCCAGGTGGGTCGTGCTTGGGTGTAGCCTTTACAATTTGTAGCAAGGAAGAGTTCAGCTTGAGGAGCAATTAAGAAAGCAGCAGCAATTTCTTTGTTCTGAAAGGCTATTGGGTAATCAGTAATAGAATCAAATGTCCTGATGTTGTGAGGCTTAAATCCGAGCTCATCAATCAAATAATTGACCATAAAAGATCTCTTATTGCATCCTACAATTGCATTCGTCCTCTGAAGTGTCTGTATATCTGTCACAGATGGTTCAAGTTGGGAGACTGTTATCATAGAGGTCAGGCTTGCCGTGAAACTTGACGATACGATCAGAATCACAAATAACCAAGGAGCCAGAACAAGTCGGGCCAAGTTGCTTTTCACGGGTTCTCCTGCATACATCAGAATATCAATGAACTCACTGATTTGATTAGCAGCAAATAAGAATTGGGGTTTTCTGCGAAATGGATTGGTTTGGACTTTGGAGTGTGTTGTGAGACATACTATGTGCAAAGAATAATATGGTGACAGAGAACCAAAGCATGGCCCCGAATCCCTTCAATTCTGAATTCTGTTCCCCTTCGATGATCCAGATGACAAACGTTATGAACAGGTGCATTGTTGCCATTAACAGCCACATTTCTTTTGTGAAGGCCTTCATGAACATCCATGTTTCTTTGGATCTATCTGGTTTTGCTCTCACTACCATAGCAATGCTGGAATCCACGTATGGATGTGAAAATTGCACATAGCGATATCGTTGAGCCATTATTTCGATATCTCCTACAGCACCATGGAGAACCTACATCAAAAACATCAATATGTGGATTACCCTTTGTTAAGTAGAAAGACTGGAGACATACATTTAGCAGTATCACATTCCAAAAGCATTGTCATAAGATATACTTGGAATTTTAATAAATTGTACTAAGGGTTCCGTTTAAATTCCAATTACCCTTTTGATTCCAATGGTTCCACCTGAATTTGTACTATTTTTGCGTGGTTTCTTTATTTATGGGATTAGCAAAAAAAAATATATATATATATTCACCTTGTTGTCGACTTGCTCAAGCAATTTTTCATAGGAGCCATAAAAGGGAACAAAATCAAACTGCAAATGATAAGGCAGGTGCCCCACAGCTGCGTTAAAGACATCAATAGAGAAACCGTTGACTCGGGTTACATTCCGGCTCTGATCGTACGTCACACTCATTAACTGAGAACAGGCACCCTCAGCAGGAACCCCTATCTTTAGAGGCTTTTCCTTATTACCATAAATCCATTCCTTTCGACTTGCTAGAACTTCAGCAGAACTAATAAAACGTCTTTTAGTCTCCGATACTTCATGCTTCGCGTGGTTCTCGGACAAGCCAAATACTGGTGACCAGTACGCTACCTCTTCATAATTTTTTCCCGAGACATTAACTATCTTAAAGGTCGGTAATTCTTGCAATTTTCGATTTCTGAAGCTTATCCTGCCACTAAGGCCCTCAAAATTACTGGATAAGATATTTTCGGATAATTCTTTAGGGGAACAGTTTCCTTTTGATTTCATTACGGCATTAGACATAGCCCAAATGGTATCATAAGCTCGAAGTGCAAAGATACTTGGCTGTGGGTTTTTATCTGTGGGGTATTTCAATCCAAACTTCCTCTGGAATTTGAACTTGAACTGTCTGAACTTGTCGCTTATGTTCACGAAGTTGCTTTTGCATCCAACAACTCCCTGCATGTTCAAGTAAACTGAGGGATCGACAGAATCAAGATGGCCAGCTATATCATCTGGGATGATCCACACTGAGCCTTTCTGCATAATTCCCATTTGGTTAGCTTTCTGAAAAAGCAGAATGGCAAACTCTAAAGTAGACTGTATAATCAGGAACACCCTATTGCTCCCGTTCTTGAGCTTCTTGAGCTCCTCTTCTATGGTGGCTTCCAAGTCAAGAAGGGAAGTCAAAGAGGGGAAAGCTACATGTTCATCAATAACGGAATTAACAAGCCGAAGAGAATCTGACAGGTCAGATAATGTCTCCGAATAAGAGGAAAGGCCATCGTTATGTTGGTAAATTGCAGTCACCTTTCGCCGCCTGAATTGCCCAACGATGGCTGCAATGCAGTGCAAGTGAGAGGAAATATCATTAGCCACCTGGATGAAGTATGGCAACCGAAACAGTGCCAATTCTGGGCTGGCAGTTGAAGTTAAGGATATGATAGGTAGGTTCTTTGAGGTTTTATCAATCTTAGGGACCAAACTTGCTTCATTAAGTTGTGTTCCTATCACAGCTTCCACTTCTCTGCTGTTTGCAAGATGTACAACTGGATTGATGATAAAAATCTTAATCAATTATACAAGAAGAAAAGAGAAGCCTTACGAGCTACATCATTATAAATATAACATATGCTGAAAGAATGGGAAAATTTAGATCTGAAATGAAGGAACTAAACCTTACCAGCAGTGACAGCCTGAGCTGGGTTTCCACCAGAATTATTGAACTTCAAAGTAAGTTTAGAAGAACTGAAACGATTTACATCTTGGATTGCAATTTCCATAGCCATCTTTTGCTGCTTACCCAGGCGTGAACTGAAGTCAATGACAGCACCTACGTTCACAATCTTGGGTTGGGAGTTTAAACAGTTGACTCCTCTTTCTCGGGCATTTGTTTCTGAGCATAATGACATAGATAGTAGAACCAACAAGAGAAAAACTGGAGGCATGGGAGATGTACGTTCAATAAAATATGGAAGATGAGACATTTGAGAGAATGTTCGCCAAGGCCGTCACTTGTAGTTAATCAGTTATGCACTATATATCACCAAAATTCATAGGGTAGGGTTGAGCAACTTCTGAGGTCTGACCAACTAGTTATCATTGCCATAAAAGTCAAGGTCGTCATTTTTCTTGGGAAATTAGCAATTAACTATTGGTTCAGTTACTATGAAAGTTCCTATTTAAACAAAGAGTAGGGATGCCGTTGAAATTATACTATGACACACCTTACAGGACTTGGAATTGGTCTTGGACGGAAATAAGTGGTTCCTTGACATTTTCTCTTTTTTGAGGATTTTGAAATAGTCTTGGAACTTTATTTTTCCTCACAGCTTCCTCATGGTAGTGACACTGATTTCTTTTTGGCGATGATGGGAGCTGTAATCTTAATTTAATAGGTTGGAAAATGAATATTTGATATAGCAATGGCATGCGTTATCAAATCTAGATTCCATGGTCCAACAAAAAGAGAAGAATAACGGTATTTTATAAGCATTGCCCCCAAATAAAGAAAAAGAGCGAGACAGGTCAGCCGTCTGACTTCTTAGTAGGGTTGTTTGAAATTCTCATTTTCAAAGGCTTTGCCTCATTGCTCTAATTCTAACACTTTGTATTTTACAACATGAAGAAACGATAACCCCGCCGTTATTTAATATGCCAGATTCCAATGGACCAAAATATCCATGGGTCTACCATGAAAGAAGAAACTTCTGCGTGTTGCCTAACACGGTAAGAGGGAAGCACGTCACCCACTGTTGGGCCAGCTTTTAAGGTACCAAAATATAAGCCCAAATAGCGTGGTTATCTAATTCAGCTGAATTTACAAAAAAAAAAACGCGGGGAAAGCAGAACCAAGCTCGCTTCTTTATCTTCTTAATAATATTTCTCGGTCCGCTAGCACAGAGCTTCGGTCTGTTGAATTTGATAAGGTAACTTACACAGGGAAAAGAAAGCCATGATGCCAGATAAGTGAGAACTGAGAGAAAAGAGAAGAGTAATAGTAAGTAGCGAGCATAATTAGGAGCTTCAGGCATGGCTTCATTAACTAAATCGCCACCACATATCCACCATCGCATAAGCCCTATCTCCTTCCACTTATCTCCTGTGATTCTTTCTTTCCGTTTCTGCCGGAACGTATCCTCGCTTCACCCTCGTATCTGTGCCCTCAACACAGGCTCTGACGCCGATAATTTACTCAGGAAGCCCGTCGTTTCTCAGGAGAAGGACCTCGCTGGGATGTTGGAGGAAGATAAGGACAGCGATGGAAAGACGGTCCTTGAAGACGATAGTGAAGACGATAGATGGGTTGATTGGGAGGACCAGATTTTGGAGGACACCGTTCCTTTGGTTGGCTTTGTAAGGATGATTATTCATTCTGGAAAGTGAGTGTTTCTTCCTCCTAGAAGTTTTAAAAATATTTTTTTAATGCGATTTCAGACTCCGGGGATGCAAGTATAAGAAAACCATAGCATGTTGCCTGTCATCTTCGAAAGTCTCTCTCTCTCTTTCATGTTGAAAGTCCAGAATAAAGACACTAAAAGAAGTCATTCTTTGATTTTGAATGGGATTTACTTAAACTCAAACATCAAAGCTCAAAACTCTGTGAAATGCCTTGAGGCTGGCGGGTTCATGCCGTCCCTGCAAGGGATAATTTCAAGCATAAGCATGAAGTATGATAATCAACAGATGATCACTTGATGAGGAAGTATGAATGTTGTTGAAGTGCTTGATGTGGCAATAATTGAGAGTTGTATTATTTATTGTCAACATCAGTCACATTACTGCCCCATGGGCCATGGCTGTTCTGATGGGAAGTAATTTGTTTCAACCCTGATCCTGACATTTGCTTTCAACTTGGCATATCCTGTATATGTGCTTGATGGCATAGTTTGAATCATAGTTGTAGATGGCGCATGATGCAATGTTGCGATAGGAGCTATTGGAGCCATGGGGCCCTGTGCATCGAGTGTTGCATTGTAACTTAACTCATTTAAGACACAACTCATAATTACTTAAACAATAGTCCAAAATCCAAATGTATCAAGCATAAATTACATAAACACTAAGATGTAGAGGAAGTTCTAGTTTGCTGCCTTTTGGCCCAAAGCTTTCTTTTTAAATTCTATTACTTTCAGCTTCAACAAATTGTTTAATTTGCTTTTTGGACATTTTTGGTTCCTAGAGAGTTTTTTAAATTTGAACTTGTTTTTAAAAATATAAGCATCATGATAGGTAAACCATCAACCTAACTATATAGATTAATACACACTATGACATTAACTACCATATCAGCTGAATTAAATTGACTTCGTATAATTCTTTGACCAGCAAGCATTATGCATAAATATATACTTCAATCAAATTCTTGCAGTTGAGTCACCATTAGTGATCCTGAGATATTTGTTTAACACTTGCTAATAACTAATGACTAATGATGAGTGAGTGCATGCATACTGTGCTATTCTCTAGAATTTTTTCAAATAGTTGGTGTATACACTGGCCACTGCTGTGTACCCAATGGCCCTAAGTTTAACATATGTGGAAAATCATAAGAAAGAAACAGATGGGAGAGATGGGACTTAGAAACTAGAGAAGGGGGAAATGAAAGAATATAGAGGGAGAGAGAGATAGAATAAACAGAGATAGAGATAAAACAACAGTGAAGAAGAATGGAAAAGAAAGAGAGAGAAGAAGCAAACCTGATGCACAAAGGCTGCAAATCATTGAGGGGCTGGAAAGTGCGAACAAGGATTAAAAAAAAACCCTCAAATTTCCAACTGCCCGTGTTGCACGCCATGTGCCATAGCCTATGGCACAAATTGTGCCCACGAGGGGGTACATTAGTTCAGTTTGGTTGGTTTTGAGAGACCAGCCCAATCGAACTGATCAAATGAAAATCTTTTTATTTTGAACTGATCAGTTTGGTTACTGTTAACCAAACCACACCTGTTGGATATTGGTTTGGGTTGGTTCGGTCCACTTGGTTCCAAACTGTTAGGTATCTAGTTCCTATTCAGCCAAGCCCAGCCAAATAGAGTATATAGTGCAGAAATTAAGAAAGGAATTACCTCTAAGTTCCTAGTGGTTAGTGTATTGTCCCAGCAGCAGTAAATAGAAAACCAGTAGATAGACTCCTAAGCTCCAGAATTAGAATAATCCAGTAGGAAAGAAGACCTCTAGGCTCCAGTCATAGAGAAATCCAGCAAGGGAAATTTCAAGCTCCAGTAAATGAAAACCAGAAGAGAAGGAAAAAGTGATGCAGTAAAGGGGGTAGGTTCTGGCACAATTCAAGACTGATAGATGCCTCCGCAAATCCCACTCAGATTTTTTCTGCCTCTCTCCCCCATCCCTCTCCCTCCTTGTTCACTTCCATAACCGCCTCCCCATGATCCCTGCTCCTTCTAACTGTATTTCCCTGTTGGCCCATCTCCTTTTGATACCTGGCCTTCAAATAATTAATTTCCACTTCAGTCCTGTGAGAACTAACCCCCTCATGCCTATCACGCTGTTTATCATTTGTTTTATACCTTCTTTGGTATACTTATCTAATAGGAGGTCTAACACAAACCAACGTGGAAACTAGAATCACAGACCAAAGGAACCCATACAAAAGAAACATAGTTGAAGAGAAACAGCCTTGTGACAAAAAATTAGAGAGAAAAAAAGCTGTTAGGGCAAGAGCAGAAGCTTTTATTCATACTGTCCAAAGCTTTTAGAGTAAAAGGAGTGATAGGGTGAGAAGCTCAATCAACTGGAATAATGGGATTTCAGAGAAATTGTTATGGTTCAGCAGGAGACAATAAAAAAGTTGCCAGGTATCAAGATGCTAGGCTTGAAAGAAGATAAAGGGTTGAAATATGGGATTAAAGGCTTAAACATGACTTGAAATTGAAATGGGCTGACCACTCAACCACCCAAGTCAGGGTCATAAATGTACAATGTAGGAAGAGGGGTAGTGGTGTCCATAAGCCAATGCATAGTACTATATACATAAAACATTGGAAATATATTGTGAAGTTATCTACAGTCGCATTGGTCTAGCTCAGTTGGGATTTTTTTTCCCCAACCAACAACCAAATCGAACTGCTTGGTTTTATTTAAATAAAATGAACAAAACTGTTTATTTTTTGTTTTAGATTGGTACACCATGCCTGTGCCAAATAATATGGGCAACACCACATGCATGCACCATCAACAACTATGGTTTGAATGCATTTTCTTCCCTAAGGATATGCTTGGTAGTGAAGTTGGAAATTAGGGAGGGGAGTGAAAATGGGCTGGGATGGGAAATTTTTTATTTTTACTCCTTGGTGTGTGGTAGAGAGTGGAAAATCATTTTTAACTTACTTTTGTGTTATAGTAGGGGAGGCCAAAAAATGCAGGCCTGGTGCCCTGGAGTGAAAATAACTTGCATTTCACTTTCAGTTTCAACGGTTCCACACATGTGTTTACCAGTAAGTGTAAAGTAATTTTCTTTCCAAAGTTTCCTCCTCCCCATTTTTCACCTCCTTATTTCCGGCTCAACCAAGCACATTCTAACTCCGGAAGCTGCTTCTGGGAAATATGATGAAGTCATGACTCATGATGTAGGTAAATTGAAGGGGATTATGTCATCATTAGTTATTTTCACATTGTTCTTCCTCCCAGTTTGATCCTTGAATTAACATTTGTAATTGCTAATTTTCTCTTGAATATGAAGATTGAAGTCAGAAAATTTCTTACCTATTAGGCATCTAGTTTCTAAGTCTTATCTCTTAATGCCATTATTTTCTCATAATTACATTGTTTTCTTGCCTAGCATAGTAAAATTCCATTGAGAAGGGAAGAAGGGTCTAAATCAATGCAAATAACTAGTAACCATACTCCTTCTGCAAAAGAACCTGATACTTCTGATGAAAATAAAATTAATAAATAATAATCATGGTCATGTGAAGTGTTTCTTATTTCCTTTGTCTTGCAAATTATAATGATTTCTGAATGTGGAATCATGTCATAGATATGAAAGTGGAGAAAGACTAAGTCCAGAGCATGAGAAAACAATTCTTGAGAAGCTGCTTCCCTTTCATCCAGATTTTGAGAAGAAGATTGGATGCGGAATTGATTATATAACGGTATCTCTCTCTCTCTCTCACACACACACACACACTACATATACTTGAAAAAGTACTTCAGTAGAACTTAAAGAAATTCCAAACTTGTATATGTTTACTTGTTAAGTCCAGTATTTATAATTTCTCAAGGATTATTAATTTATTATATAGACATTTGATGTTGCCCATTCCCATTTGTTGGAGAGAATCTCGGGGTGTTAATTAGCATTTAATGTAATTAGCTGCAAATGTTGTTGACTAATTGTAGATTGCTGATTGTTAGTTTCTGTAGGTTAGGAGTAATTCCCTCATTTTTCCTTTTATTCGTCCGAAATTTAGGCTAACTTTAGTATATATATTTTGTAATTCAGATTCAGAATAAGATGAAGGAGAATTATTCCTAAAGCCTCTTTTTTTATGGTATTAGAGCTTGGTTTAGCGATGGCCAAATTTGATCTCCTTCAAGAAATGGTTGAAACCAACTCACTTATCAATCCTTCAATCAAGCCTATCTATGAAAACCATTCTCTCTAAATCACCCAACACAAACTCAATGGAACCAACTTCAGAGAATGGTACAACTGATCCAAAATTTAGCACATGGTATGCTGAAAATTCAATTGTCATGGCTAGTTAATTAATTCCATGGAGTCCAAAATAGGGCGAACCTATTTGTTCTACAAGATTGCTACAGATATATGGGAGGCAATCAAAGAAATCTACTCGGATATAAAAAACATCTCACAATGTTTCGAGTTTTGATCGAGAATTCAAGAAATAAAATGAGGAAACAAATTAGTCACTGAGCAATATAACTCCATAACTGAACTATGTCAAGAGATGGACTTGTTTTATGAGATCAAATGGCAGTGTCCTGAAGATGGAGTTCAATTTTCCTAGATGGTAGAAAAAGAGCATGTATTTTATTTTTTGCAAGGATTGAACAAGGAATTGGATAAATTAAGAGGAAGGTTACTAGGAAGGAAACCATTGCCTGAGAAGTCTTTACTAAAGTTAAAAGAGAAGAGAGCAAAAAGGGGTCATGCTCAATGCATCCTCCATGAGACCAAATTCCTCTTCACTTAGGTCAGCACTAGCCATTCATTAGAATAGGTCATGCTCACTGCATCCTCCACTAGACTATTAGGAATGAGCATGGCAATGAGGATGGGGATCAAGTATTGGGCCATAATAATAGGCCCAAAGTGTGGAGGGTTTACCAAAGAAGGTATAGGAGAAGAGGGGCAGAAGAGTAACAAGGGAATAGAGAAGGGTCATTGGGTCAGTAAGTTAGTTAGTAGTGGAGAATTATATAGGAGAAGGGACAGGTATTGAGGGGGCATATTGAGAACAGTTATCTTTTATCTTTTCAGAGGGAGAGAAAATAGTATACCAGATTGTGGGTGTATTGTCGGAGCTTGGCTCTAGGGAAGGGTTATTCATTGTAATTCTTGGCTTGTTAGTGGTTATTTTACTGAATTCTATAGAGTTTCCATCATAGACCAAATTTCTCTTCACTTAGGTCAGCACTAGCCACTCACTAGAATAGACCAAGTATCTCAAGTTAGAAAAATCAAAGAACTGAGAAGGAAGGCAGAGAATAGGAGTGTTTGCGATGCGGTTCGGTTTGGTTTTGAAGGCTCAACCAAACCGTACTGCCCATACAGGATTCAGCAAAAAATGGACTTATTCGGTTTGGTTTAGGGCTAATAAACCGAACCAAACCAAACCAATATAAAAATGATTCAGTTTGGTTCAGTTCTTTGATTTTTGTAGGCCCATTTCAGTAGGTTTTTGTAAGCCCATTTCAACAATTTTTTGACCTAATTCAATAAATTTTAGCCTATTTCAACGGTGTTTTTTGGCCCACTTCAGTTTTTTTTTTCCCATTTAACATTCTGGCCCACTAACAAGTGTAAAACAGTTTCTAATTCCTAAAATGTTAGGTAATTAAGAATTTTTTTTTTCTTTTTTAGGTTCTCTCCTTCGTTTCCTAGTCCCCACGTTGAAGTAGAAGGCACAAGCAAAAGCTGCCCTCATCCTACTCCATGAAAAAAAAGGCAAAGGGAACATAAACACAGTATTACAGTGTTGAGATAGGAGAATCCAACAACACATAAAACATGACAATTCCCAGAAAAACTTTGAACATATGTATTAAATCTTTATCAAACTCTAAAATTGAAATTCACCGTACACTTTATAAGCATATAACTAGTGCGCTAGAGTACCTCTCCTCCCAGCATTACCATAAGGTAATAGATGATGGCTCGCACTTGCAGATGAGTTCGACGGTGGTTTCAAAAAGAAATCAAAGAGATAAGACAAACAATGCTGGACATTGACTTTAGAGTAGAAGGCTTTGTATTTACCTTGTCAAGCAACAACCAGAGGAGAGAAAAATGCATCTCTTCAACTCTTCTCCCTCAGCTTGGTGGCAGAAAAATACACTGTAGAGTGCAGATTGGGTCAGGACTTGAAGGGCGGCTTGTCATCTCTTCAACTTTTCTCCCTCAATTCACGGGCTTGATTTTCTATGTTTTGAAGGGCGGCCTATCACCGAAAGCTAGATGGCGACTCTTTGCGGCACTGAACGGTGGAGAGTAGGGCGAGTGGGGGCAGCTAGGGCACAATGATGTCGGCTTCGGGTGGAACTGGGGCAGGCTAGTGTGAAAATGGAAATGAAATGCATGGGCAGACTAGGTAAACTCGTGGGCCAAGGCTTGGAATTTGGGCATGGACTCTGGGCCAAAAAGGGGGCTGGGCTGAAGGGCGATCGGTTTGGTTGGGAATTTTTCCAACCGAACCGCTCGATTCACTAAAAAAAACCAAATTAAACCGTCCAGAGTCGGTTTTTTTCAATTTTTGGATGGTTCGATCGGTTTTATACACCTCTAGGAGAGAACATCTGTGTTGTGGTCATTATCACAAGACGAATCATACTTGCGAAAACTATTGGAAATTCAATGGCAAACTAGCAAATTGAAAGCTACGAAGTCAAAGAGAGCCAAACAGAGCCCTTGCAACTGAGGCATATGTTGAAAACACTAACGTAGAACAACTTGGCCTAACACCTGACTAAGTAAAGGCACTATAGACAATACTTAGCCACCATAGCGCCCTTTCTTCCGTCAGTGCAGCTGTTGCTCATAAAGTTAACTGACTCTCCTCTTGCTTTTTCACACTGGCTGAAGAGAATAAGGACTGGATCACTAATATTGGTGCATGAGACCACATGACTAGTGATCGGGACATGTTTTCTACCTATGAAACATGTAGGGATGATATACAAATTACTGTAGCTGATGGCAAAGTAGCAAAGACAGAAGGACGTGTCATTGTCGAACTCTCAGGACTAGACCTAAAATTAGTTCTTCATGTTTCCAATTTAAATTGCAATTTGGTTTCAGTTAGTAAACTCATTGAGGACCAGAATTGTGTAATGACATTCTTTCCTTCTTTGAGTTTGTTTCAGGACCTATTTTCGAGGAAGATGATTGGTGGTGTTAAGGAGCATGATGGCTTTTATTTCCTTAATGATTGGGTTCTTCCTCCAAGACATAATCTTGTGAGAAGGTCTCATTATCAACTATTTCCAATTCTAAAATCTTGTTATGACATAAACGCTTTGGTCACCCTAATTTTTCTTACCTCAAATCTTTGTACCCTCAATTATTTTTTAATAAAGATGTTTTGCAGTTTTCATTGTGAACATTGCATCTTAGCAAAACAAACAAGAAACATAGACTCCTCTCATTCTTATCAACCAACAAAACCATTTTAGCTCATACACAATGACGTTTGGCTTCCAACTCGAGCATCTTCACTTACAGGTGCAAGATGGTTCATCGCCTTTATTGATGACCATACTCGAGTCTATTGGGTTTATATTATGAAAGAAAAATTTGAAGTAAACATCATTCTTAAACAATTTCATAAATATATTTCTAATGTCTTTCAATCTCAAATCCAAATTTTTTGTACTGACAATAGAAAGGAATTATTCATTAATGACCTAACCAACTATCTTGGGGATCATGGAATCCCCCACCAACACTCTTGCATTTACATATCCCAACAAAATAGGGTTGCTAAACACAAAAACTGACACGTTTTAGAGATAGCCCAATTCTTGATGTTTATCGACAACGTTTCAAATAAATATTGGAGAGAATTTGTCCTCACAATAGCCTACCTTATCAACATATTACCATCCAAACCACTCAACCTTCGTATCCCAATTAGCTGCTTGTTAGATACCTTTCCCTAAGTTCATCTCCTTCATCCTCTTTCCCCTGAAGTATTTGGTTGTACAACATTTCTATACAATCATAATCCTCCTAGAGGGAAACTTAATCCTAAGGCGTTCAAATGCATCTTTGTAGGATGTTTCTCCACCCTCAAATAGTCCCTTTTCAAATTCTATATTAATAAGACATGATCACATATTGCATCAAGGGGGAGAACCAATCACCAATAAAGTAGTCATGGTTAGATAATGAAGTGAATATCCCAATTGCCCTTAAAAAAGGGGTACAGAAGTGCACTCAACATCCTTTGTCTAGCCACTTAACATATGCAAAATTGTCTCATAAGTATAGGGTCTTTGCAACACGAGTTGACAATGTCAATATTTCAAAAGATATTTAAAGTCCACTTCAAGATTCTAAATGGAAGTTAGCAGTTGAAGAAGAAATAAACGCCTACTGAAAATTGATACATGGGAAATAGTTGATCTCCTACTAGGAAAGAAGGTGGTGGGGTGTAGACGGATATTCATTGTAAAGTTTAAACCAAATGGAGAGGTAGAGAGATACAAGGAAAGATTAGTGGTTTAAGGATACACTTAAACACATGACATTATTATGAGGAGACATTTGCACCTGTGGCAAAAATGAACTCAATTAAAGTATTATTTTCTCTTGTTGCAAACCTTAATTGGGAACTCAACCAAATGGACATAAAAATACTTTTCTAAATGAAAAATTGGAAGAAGAGGTATTTATGATGATGCCTTCCGAATTTAATGGTGGAAACACCAAGGTGTGTCAACTAAAAAAATCCCTCTGTGAATTAGGGTTTGGTTCACCCAATTTAGTTCAATTATGAAGTCCTTTGAGAAGCTAACCACTCCTCAGTTATTAAGCAAGGAAGACATGAAAAAAAGGTCATTCTCATTGTGTATGTAGATGATATGGTAATCACTGGTGATGATCAGGAGGAGATTGAAAGATTGAAGCCTCATTTAAAGAATGAATTTCAAATTAAAGACCTTGGAACTTTGAGATACTTTCTTGATATGGAGATAGCTTGAAGTAAACAAGGAATATTTATTACTTAAAGGAAATATGTCCTATGGGAAACTAGAAAAATTAGATGCAAGCCTGCTATCACTCCTTAGGAAAGAAATTGGAAGCAAAACGCTAACAATAATGAGCCTTCAGTAGACTAGGGGCAATACTAGATATTGGTGGAAAATTAATATATCTTTTACTCATAAGTCCTGACATTACCCATTGTGTAAAGTATAATAAGTTAGTTTATACATTGTCTTACAAAAGAGGAATATAGAGGCTGCCAACCAAATACTTAAATACCTCAAGAGAGCTCTAGGCAAGGGAATTCTGTTTAAGAAAGGCAACACAAGAGACGTTGAGGGATTTGCAGATACTGACTGAGCTGGTTTAGAAGACAGTAAATCCACAGCGGGCTGTTGCACAAAAGTTTGGAGAAACCTTGTTACATGGAGAAGCAAAATACAATCAATGGTGGCAAGGAGCATTGCTGAAGCAAAGTACTGAGCAATTGCACAAGGTGTGTGTAAACTAATTTGAATTAAGAAACTTCCAACCGACCTAAAATTCTCTACATAAGGCCCTATGAAGTTGCACGGTGACAATAAATCAGCAATAAGAATAGTTCACAATCCTATTCAATATGACCAGATGAAACATGTGAGAATTGATAGGAATTTTATTAAAGATGAAATTGATTTAGGGGCAATTCATATCTCCTACGTTCCAACAAAGCATCAAGAAGCAGATATTCTTATCAAGGCATTATCCAAACCAGGATTTGAAATTTTAGTTGGCAAACTAGAAATGATTGATATCTATTCACTAGTTTGAGGGGGAGTGTTGGAGAGAATATAGGGGTGTTAATTAGCATTTAATGTGATTGGGCATTTAATGTAATTACCTGTAAATGTTGTTGACTAATTGTATATCCCTGATTGTTAGCTTCAGTAGGTTAGGAGTAATTCCCTCATTTTTCTTTTTATTCCTCCTAGAATTAGGCTAACTTTAGCGTATATATTCTGTAATTCTGATTCAGAATAAGATGAAACAAAATTTATTCCTAAAACCTCTCTGTTCACCATGTAGTTTTCCCTTTCCCCATTTCAACATTAAATTGGGTCTGGAAGAGGATGCGACCGACCTATAATGTTCACCTAGCTGTGTTCATATACTACGTGATGCACTAATAATTGAACTTAAATGGTCTTGTATGCTTTTCGGCTTCACTGTCAAGTCTCTAGTGCCGAACGGTACTGTTGGGATTTTCATCTTGAAATTGTCTTCATTTTGCCGTGTCTAAAAAGATCAAATCGATCAAATTGATCGAGTACGCTGGGACGGAGGATTAGTCCCATAGCGGTCGGCTGTGGGGATACCTTTGGTCGAGTACCAAAAAAAAAAAAGATCAAATTGAGTGATGCTTAAGCCCACTTTTTGGAAAGTCTAAAACTTGGTGGTAGAGGCGAGCATGATATTGGCTAGGCCCATTGGCCAAACTGAGGAGGTGAATTGTGGTGCAAGTTTGGCCTGGACACAACCAGACGTAAGAAGTACACTTCTTGGCTGCATCTTTTCTCATCCTATGGTAGTTATAAATTCACAGAATAAACGTATATGCATTTATTTTTTGTCATATCCCTTTTAAAGTCTATTGCAGCTCGCCAAATATAGCTCTTGGTCATGGTGTCACCTTCATCTGTTATTGATCACCGGATAGGTAAAAATAGAGGCTGTTAGCACTTTCTGGTTAGCAGAAGACCTTCCTTCCCCACAACAACGATAGAAATAATCCAAACACCACTTCAACTATCAATTTTCATAAAGTAGATTTCATGGTGGTTTAATATTTGGTTTATGATCTCTTAACAAGCTTCCGCTGCATTTTTTTTTTCTTGGGTGTTTGGTTTGTAATCTTTGTTTGATGCTGGAAGATGCCTGATCTCTTTTCTGTGGCAGATTGGATATCATCCTAATTTTGAAAGCTCAAGGTGTTTGTTCATAGTACGGAAAGATGGAGAGCTGGTTGATTTCTCATACTGGAAATGTATCAAGGGTCTGATCAGAAAGAACTATCCATTATATGCTGACAGTTTCATTCTCAGACATTTCCGGCGGCGCAGGGGTCATTTTTGAAGCACTGTATTTTGCTTGTTCTACAAAATTTTTATATCAATTAGGTAATATGCCAAATTAACGCGCTGCCGAAAAAACGAATATAGAAAATTCTTCAGGTTAGAAGAGGGGTTAGCATTCGGTAATTTACTATTAAGGTGGCCGTCAGTGCTGGAAAATGACTCCACTATAATGTTGATAATACGCCTGTTAGTTAAAATATTTGGGAATGTAGATTATGGATATAGTGGGATGCCCGTGGTAATTTCCAAAAGGGAAAGAAGTTCAATGCTGAGTTTTGTTTTATATACTCACGGTTTCCCCGTCATTGTGTTGCTTCAACTGTGCAAGTTTCTTATTAATAACCTGTTATTGAGTTATTGAAGCATTCACCGGAAACAATTCATCCTGAAATGGTGTTTGTTTCTTGGATTAATCTTATTTTAAGGGGGAGGGAGTTGAAATTGATCCTTTTAATTGTGATTTTATCACCAATAACACCTTTACTTAAAAAGGACCCATGGATGACGGAAGTTTTGACATTCTGTAAAATTGTTCTGCCTCCTCACCTTCGATGACCTTCAATGTCGTGTCATCTTTAGAAAACGCTCTTCATCATTTCTGCTGTTACAAAACAAAAGGCGCAATTTCAGTTGCTGCTGTGCTGTCTTTGCTTACGCACTGATTCACACACTTATGTTAGTGGAAGATCCAATGGGAGTCTATCCTTTTCGACAAGTTTAATGGTTGATTATCTTTAAATAATTTAGTATTCTAGCACTAGATTTGCTCCACCCGAAAGATAGCTTATTCTGCTTCGAATATTGCTCTCTCTAGTAAGCGTGGCCACTCTAAAACTGGGTTTACCAGTCGGTCCATTCTTCAGGGAGTAAGTGTCATCCATCCTCACTTTTTCATAAAGCTTATAAATAATTATATTTTTATAATTGTTATATATTTGGAGCCACTACGGTAGATATAATGAAGTCACTACGGCACACTTGGACACTCCGATTCCACATTAATATAAATATGCAAGTGATTCGGGTGTGCATTCAATTCCAACTGCATAGAAAGATAAGGGATACTATTTAAACTCAAATATATATAGTATTTATATTCAATTGTAACATTAAATTAGAGAGACAACAGCACTCTAAAGTCTAAGCTTTATAAATTGGTGGAATGTCAGCTCCTGGTTGGTCCTTTAAGTTCCCACACCAACTCATCGTATAATTAGTACGAACTAAACATTTAAAAAAAGGGGGAAAAAGGCACTCTGCTGATGTTCACAGTGACACTCGAGAATTTCAAAAATGGTGCAGGAAAGTCGCTTGGATGCATGTGGCTAGCACCTTTGGGTTGGACATGTTTGAGAGTGCTCGATGCCTGTCTGTCCTTTTTTGTATGGGGCATCAGTTCATGCACTTCTTTCTCATCCTTTCTCTCTATAAGTGGGAGACGATCGAGCTGTACCAACATTATGATCAGGTTACAGGATGCTAATGGTTCTTGGTTCACTAAAAAAATATGATTCATTTTAAAGTCAAGTCATTCATCTTAGTTTATTAGCATATAAACAATTACCTAAACCTGACTCTGACTCACACTTGTTCTATTGAGATTGATGCCCATCCTCAAAAGATATCTTCTTTCCTTTTAAAACAAATGGAATACAACAATTATTGGCACCTATCTCTCTCGTACATCCTTAATCCTTTTCACACGTTGAGTTAGCCATTTTAAATTTTCATTCTGTTATATATATATATATACTCATATAACATGTGCAGTATTAATTAAAAATATATATATTTCAATACATTTTTACTTTTTATAATTTATATAAAAATACAGTAGTTTAACATTTAAAAGATGTTTTTATTAAATTTTGAAAGAAATTAACAAATAATTTAGAGTGTCTCAATTAATAACTAAGATTGTAATTTTAAGACTAAAAAAATAAATAATTTAAGAGAATTAATTAAGATAAAGTCAAAAAAATGTAAAATCTCAATCACTTGATTGAATTCAAATTTTTTTTTTATTTTGTTTATTTTATCAAATTAACATTTGAATTATTCAATTAGAATATAAATTAAATTAAATTAATAATTAAAAAAAATTAATTCTTGTAAAATCGATATATAAAATTTATTACTTGATAACATTAATATATACTCACAATTAAATGAAATATCAATATCCTTGCTCTCCACTTATTTCATGAATTTGAGGTGATAGAGAATGTTTATTCTCATTCTATTTAATAAATTGTTTGATTATAAAAAATCACAATTTATAGAATGTAGAATATTTTATACGAAAAAGAATGCATTGTCATTGAAAACTGATAAAAGTAGCCAAAAAATAGAATAAAATTTAAAATGACACCTCTTTTTCTTTCATTAAATAGATAACAAAAAAATTATTTTAAAAAAATTTACAAGAACCTTTTGTGGTTTGTTGAAGTAGTTAATTTGTCATAGTAGTTGTTCACAAAAAAAAAAATTAAAAAATGTTATTTATTATTAATAAATAAAATAAATAATATTTAAATTATTTTTAAAATTTTTTAATATTTTTAATAAATTTTTTATATTATTTTTTATTTTTTATTTATATCATTTCTAAATAAAATTTTAAATTAAAATAACATTATTTTAATAATTTTATTCTTTAAAAATATTTTTATATTTTTATTCTATTTTTATATTATTTATAACATATTAAACATTAAAACAAATTATTTTATTTTATATTATATTAAATATAATTTTAACAATAATATTTTTTTTTTCTCACCAACCAAACGAAACTTCCTATATACAAGCAGGTTTCAAAGACAATAAAGTGAAGACCCAGCGAAGCTAACGAATTGCACAGAATAGATTAATATATGGGTTTGCTCTGTTTTCGTAATTTGCTATGCTTTTACAAGTAGCCTCGGTGGCAGCAAATGCTTTGCCTTACTCTGTAGTGAGCGTGGACCAAAAGAGTTACTAATACTAGTCAGGAATGGAGAAATTGGAATCAGAACTCAAGCAAGGCCCACGGTAAAAGGCAAAAAACCTACTCTCATTCATGGACGCGGAATTACTGCAAAAGTGCTCTCGTCTTTTTTGCAAGGATGGTCTCGTGTTCATCCATCAAACATCAACATCCTTTTCCTAACTTTGAATAATGCAATTTTATAAGATAAAGATTGTAGCTTTTTTCCCTTTTGTCGGGTTCGGATGATTACGACGGGATGCTACTCTCTGCATTTTTTGAAGGGGCTATTCAATTATCCTACATAATTAACATTTTGAGCATTCGAGTCCGAAGCTCTCTCATTTTGACATTTGTCTCTCCATGACTCACTCGAGCAAGAGCCAACTCTCTAAGTGTCCGTTTGGTACACAGGAATGGGAATGAA
Source organism: Gleditsia sinensis (assembly GCA_037074535.1). Taxonomy (NCBI): domain Eukaryota; kingdom Viridiplantae; phylum Streptophyta; class Magnoliopsida; order Fabales; family Fabaceae; genus Gleditsia; species Gleditsia sinensis. The sequence goes on along the minus strand of CM073470.1, from coordinate 13,280,058 downwards.
ATCTGAGATGGAAAGCAGAATTCCAGTGTTTGGTACGATGGAATGAATGGAAAATGGACTCCTTCCAATAATGGATGGAATCCATGATTCCATCATAAAATAATATTAACTTTAAATTTTTTGTATTAAACTAATTTTATTTAATTATTAAAAAAATTAATTTGAATATATTTTGTAAAAATTAATTTGTAAAAATTTTTTTAAAAAAAATTTTTTTTTTAAATTTTTTTATTTAAAAAAATTAATTTAATTATTTTATATTAAAATTAATTTAATCATTTTGTTTATTTTATTTTTCTATTCTTTCAATTTCTATTAATCAAACAATAAAATATTACATTACCTAATTCTTTCCATTACATACCAAACAAGGTAATGGCATTCTATTCTCTTTTCTATTTCATCTTCCTTTCTTCTTTCTATTCCACTAAAATTTATTTCAGTGTACCAAACGGGCACTAATAACTCTGTTTATTCTATCGGCAATAGCTCCTGATTGGAGTCTGTGACAAACTTGTTGAGTGTATTTTTTTATTTTGTGGGGATGGTATTATTGCCCAAAATAGGATCGCTTGTTTGACTCAGTCGGGGAATCCTTATCCCTTTCTTGCTAGGCGAGAAGTAGGTGTGTTGGACTGAACTCAAATTGTTATAATATAGATACGACTTTCATTTAAACAGGTACAGCACAGCACCGCATGGTGTAAACTTCATCCCAGCGTTACAATATCCCAATTTTAGTTGGACACAAATAGAAGCTATATTATTTTAATTAAGCTTCAAACCCAATGAGACCGCATAGGGGTGGACAAGTGTGCGGATGTTGCCGAATTGTTCAGAATGTACCGGAGCAGAAATCAAAACCTTAACTCAACAAATTAGCACAATTACAATGCTCTTTTTTCTATAAAAAAAATAAAAAGCACCATTAGAAAGGTTTCACGTGCCCTCAGACGATGTCCACATGTCCTTAGCCCACTCGTTTTGTTTGGTTTTGGAAGGGTGTAGGCCACTGATCTCTGGCCCTTCCTTTAAATAAACGTGTAGGGATCTGATTCTTCCAGAGAGCAGAATGTGATTGGGTTCTGTCACATCAGAAACCTTCAAGCCTCTGCCGCTCGTTGGTCCACGTTTCCCAGACGGCATTGTCCAAACACTCAATTATATAATTATGGTGATATAAATAATAGATTAATAAATGTATTGAATAAAACTCAGAAGTCCAACTATATACTGACGATGGCCTGGAAGCTAAAAGGAAAGAATGGGAAGCCACATTGGACACTTGGCGAGGAAAGAGAAACGCACCAAAAGAAGCCACCAGACCATACACAAAATTTTCCAAAAATATACTAAATCAGGAAAATTTTAAGGAAAAAAAACAAGGTAAATGTACTCTACTTCCTTTTGATTTCTCCTTTATTTTTCTTCTTTTGTTACTTCTGAGATGTTGTTATAGTATAATTAATCCGGCATCCAATTGAATTTTATTCTGTTCTTTACTGTTTTTAATGATGGGTTGATCCTTTGAATTTTTTTTAAATGTCTTTTGCATACGTTGGGTCTGATTTTTCTTGGATCCCAGCGCTAGAACTGTAACTGTGGTTAATTGGGATGTTGAATTGAACCTTGTTAGTTGGGATGTTCCATGTAAAAGTACTCTCAAGAAATCTGTTTGAAAGAAGAAAATGTCAAGTTTGTGATACAGTGTACCACAAATTGAGCCTTTTCATTGTCAATTCAAGTGGGTCATGGTTATTTTCTCCATGTCTTTGTTGATGGTGAATCGGATTTTAATGATTTCGTATCAAATTTTGAGGATGAGGGATTAGGGTAGTATATGGTAAGCTTGGATCACCTTCTGATAGTGTTTCGTTCGGATTTCACCAGATTGGGACTAAAATGAACTTGAAGAACTTCGGAAATGACCCTGCGGCCGATAACAACGGTGGCGGAAGGCCACCGGTGAATTTTTCCCTCACACGACAACCGTCCGTCTACTCTCTGACATTCGACGAATTCATGAATAGCATGGGAGGTTCAGGAAGGGACTTTGGGTCCATGAACATGGATGAGTTGCTAAAGAACATTTGGACAGCTGAAGAGATTCAAACAATGGCGTCCACGAGTGGTGGTAACCAGGGGACGGGTGCTCCCGGTGGTGGGCATTTGCAGAAGCAAGGCTCGCTGACGCTGCCGCGGACACTTAGCCAGAAGACAGTGGATGAGGTTTGGAAGGATATTTCCAGGGATTACGGTGCGGGGAAGGATGGCAGTGCTACGGGTCCTGGAGGTCCCGATTGGCCGCAGAGGCAGCAGACTTTGGGAGAGATGACGTTGGAGGAGTTCTTGGTCAGAGCCGGCGTTGTCAGAGAAGATATGCAATTAGTTGCAAAGCCAAAAGGTGGAGTTTTCGCTGATGTATCTCGTACGGAGAATAATGGTGGCTTAGCAATGGATTTTCAACAGTTCAGTAAGGGTACAGGGTTAATGGGAAGCCGGATTCCTGGGAATAATGATCGTCTGACTCTTCAGCCGTCCACCAATTTGCCGTTGAATGTTAACGGTGTTAGATCGAATCAACAACAACTGCCGAGTTCACAGCCGCCGCAACTGCAGCAGCAGATATTTCCTAAGCAGTCTGCTATGGCTTATGCGACTCAGATACCGTTAACGGGCAACGCTCAGCTAGGCAATCAAGCAATTAGAGGAGGGATTGTGGGACTTACCGATCAGGGTCTGAATGGTAATATGATTCCGGGTTCTACGCTGCAAGCTGGAGGGATGGGTGGTATGAGTTTAGGCCCTGGGGCTGTTCACTTAGCAACAGGATCACCGGCTAATCAGCTTTCGTGCGATGAAGTTGGAAAGAGTAATGGTGATACTTCGTCTATATCGCCAGTTCCTTATGTCTTTAACGGTGGTTTAAGGGGGAGAAAGAGCAATGGAGCTGTGGAGAAGGTAATTGAAAGGAGGCACAGGAGAATGATAAAGAATAGAGAATCAGCTGCTAGGTCGCGGGCTCGCAAGCAGGTGAATTTTTGTTCTACAAGCTCGTTATCAACTTCCCGCCACCCCAGCATCTTTTTTTTATATTATTGGTATTCTTCTAAATTTAGCTATCAGAGTTTGCTGCATTTAGTCATTCAAGAGAACACTTTCAATCCTCAAACTTTAGATATAACTAAATCAGGGGACTGGTGCAATTGCTTTTACCTTGTATTAATCCCCTTGCCTAGGTAGATGAGAAATCGTGCTTGACTCATCTTTAGTACTGCCACCTGGATCAACTGGTCTGAGAAAGGCTAGATATTTCTGCCTGCTACTGTAGACTGTTTATGTACTTCCAGTAACAGGAAAGAGATAACAGTTTCTAGAACGTTAGCTATGGAAAAATATTTAGTATACTTTATTTTTAAATGGTTTAGAGACAAATGCAAGTATATCCACAATCGAAAGAATACGATGACGATTTGCGTCGTTTTATTGCTTTACCGACACTACCAGCCATTGACATTCTGCTTTTATCCTCTGTGGGCATGCTGTATACCAAAAATTCATGAAAGATTATGCAGCAGAAAGGTAATATGATAGCGATCTGACCTGATGAAAGGTGAAAGATTTTGAGAAGTAACATTCTGAGAAGTTGTAAAGATCCAGGTTGTTTCAAGGAAATGAAACATTTGATTTAGGAAACGTACAAAAACAGTTGCATCATCATAAAATCCATAAAAGTATTAGGCACATGCTAAGTTAATATGTTTCACCAATGAATTGTTTTTAGTGGGGACATAATGTGGGAAGAAGGTACAGATCGAATTTCCATAAAATGCATCAAGATATCTACTGTAAGTTTAATATCAATTTTCCATTTTCACTTCTTCCAGGCTTATACCACGGAACTGGAAGGAGAACTTGCAAAGTTGAAAGAGGAGAACCATGAACTTCAGAGGAAGCAGGTAATTTTGGTTATTGCAGCGTATCTCGCACATATGCAGATGCATCTATTGCTTGAGTTCACCTAAATTCTTGTAATTTTTCTCACGAACCATTATTTGGATTCTGCAGACAGAAATAATGGAAATTCAGAAGAATCGGGTAAGTTGGGCTTTGGTTTACTTTCTTTTCCATAATGGGTTCTTTTTCTTCCTCTTATGTTTTCGGTAGTTGTATATATTTGTTGACCTTAACATTACTGGTCAGTGGTCACAAGTTTGGCTATGGTTGAGAGCCATAGATTATGCCCCATATCATAACTATTTTAGTCAAAATATCATGGTACATGGTTTTAGCTTTCTACATATAACATGCTACTCTGTCAATCTTTGACTTCTAGAGCAACTTTTCCGCCAAAAAATATACTTCAACCAATAGAGGATTTGACGAAGGTCTTTGGCAAAGACATTATTTTGTCACAAGTTATGTCAATCTTTTCCATAAAAAGTGGCTAAGTGCTGTATCTTACGCATATATAGAAGTATTTGGGGAACTACATCTCTATCAGCTTAAGTTGTTGTAACTGTTATGATAACGTGAATCATAAAGTTGGTTTGGCGGAAAATGGTGATGTGATGATATACCTAGCTTGAACTACCACCTAATATAGATTTTTCCCTTAAATTTGCGATCAATTATTAGAACATGTGTAATTAATTTATTATTTGATTTCTATATCTTTTGAATGAATTTCTGCAAGGATGGCCTATTTAGTCCTTTTCTCTCCTTACAGGCCTTCGTCTTATGCTATCTCATGCTGTGATTTTCTGTCTTGCATTTCCTTCTTAGTTGTTGAATTGATTTGACGATCATTTTGTACTTTAAACCGATTGATTTTGTGACGAGGAACTATTGTCATATATCAAATCTGACTTTGGCTAAACCTGTTCCCCAGTATTTCTGGCAATTTCGCGTCTAAGCTCTTGCAATGACCTCTGTCAACTTTACTTTTTCTCATTAGACCTTGAGTTTCGGAGTAAAACTTTTCCTTCTTTTAATTTCCACAGATAGCTTCCATACTTGATAAATAAGACGTTTATTCGGCTGCAATATTGAGCTACTCACTTTCACCCATATGAATTGGTTCATAGACTAGCTACTATTGTGTCAAAAGGTCTTTAGGAATTAAAACTAACCTGCTTCTGGGTGGGATTGCTTGTCCTGGAAAATATTGGCTATATTTCTTTATGAACTTCGTAGCTGTAACTGGTTTATAACCGGTAAATACTGGTTATATTTCATTACGAGTTCAAACTATCTCATGTATGTGGTTAGAAATTGATGCCTACTGAATTGTCTGGCATTTGGTAATATCCCAGGTTATGGAGATGATAAATTTGCAACGAGGAGTCAAGAAAAGATGCTTAAGACGAACACAAACTGGTCCATGGTAGAGTGAAGATTGGGGCTTTGGTTCCAACATTAAAAACTATGTATGCTAGACGCATGTACATACTTACTAAACCGTATTCTGCAGTAGATTGAGGGTTTTCAGTGTTTCTAGATTAGCGTTCCAAAGCATGATATCTGGCTTCTATTTTAAGGACTTGTTTTGTTAGGGAGAAGGAACAAAACGAATTGAGAATATGTTTTAGCACACGACCAATTTCATGTCATTATTGGTTAAACAATCTTCTCGTGCAGTTACTCTTTTTTGCTGAATGTGATTTCGGATCATTTTTGTACCTTTCATTGTTTTACAATTCATGGGATTTCAGGAGATTGGTTCACATGATTACTGAGGCCGCCCACTTTGTTGGTTGCGTTAATATGTGAACACGTAATCAAACATTTTGTGAACAAGTGACGAAAAGTGCATATTGCTATCAAGCCTAATTGGAATTTGTAGAACACACCGACAGTAGCGGATCATGCGACACCATTAAGATTCAGTCTTCTTTCCAATTGTCGTGTAGTATGTACCCGACACGCCTGCAAGGGGCATTCGTCATTTAATCTAGAAAAATCTTCCTGGGAAGAAATTCAGTTTTCCTTGTAAGTTCCATTAAGTTAAGAATTTCAGGGACCCACTCGGTTTAAAAGTCAGCAATCTTGGGAGTGAACGTCAGAAGATAGAACACTGTTTGATAGCTGAATTTTGATGACATAGCAAGGAGAGCAAATGCCTAAAATAAATTAATCAAAGACAATAATTAATTTTTTTTATTTGATAAAATTTATTATATAAATTAAACGATATTACAATAATTTATTATAAATAAAATTAATAAATAATTTATTAAAAAGACTTAACTGAACAATTTTTTTTATAAAAAACTCAATATATGATCTCCTGCACGACACATGTCCTCCAAGGAAGTATTACTACGGAAAAAGAAGTATTACAACAATCTCAATCATATGACGAACTAGTCTCTTCAAATTCCAGAGACCGAGAAACCTCTCCTCGTTAGATGGGAAAACAATAATCTACGTAGATAGAATCTTAAGTTTAGTTAATAAGAAAATTCTACAGCCATTATCGAGGCGGCCTAGGCAGAGCAGGATCCTGACAAAGTTCCAACCTTGGTGGCTGGCTCATAAAACTCAACCGTGTAGCTGCACTTTCCTGTCTTTGAACAAGGATAAATCACAAATAATTAATGGCCGAAACCCCACTTCAAACTCCATCATAGTATCTAGACCAGTTTTAATTTTCAAGAGGATGATATCGATGGTCCCATCGTAGAGTGAACGCGTATTATAGGAGAACAATTTCTCGTCCTTGCAATAGTCAAGATAAGCAATAATTCTACAGTACCTGTTTGTCACCTCCAGACCTGAACATTACCACTAGGGATACCTGGGAGTTAATTCCATGTTTTTGGAGGAGATCATCTTCCTGCGATCCTAAGAGATCTAGCCAGGAACCTACTACTGACAAACTTGCGTATGTCATCATCAACCGCAGAAGTACAATTTCTCCTTTCAGATGGGGATGCCTCATCCAAATAATTGTCGAACAACATAGCAAGTCAACACGTTTGATTAGCCACGACATAATTTTGTTGATCGATAGGTAGCATCTTCAGCATGTGAAGATTGACCTACAATTTAGAGAGGGAAGCATGAATGTGTACCACAAGTCGTAGATAAAAAAGAAATTAAGGAAATGGCTAAACAACATACACATCAACATAACTAGATGCTAAAATATTACAATGCATTGCCATCCCATAATTCTCAGAACCACAAAGGCTCAGACCCACAAGATATTGTCTCGGGATTTTACCTATTAAGGCATCAATTACTCACCTCAGCTTCCATAGTACGAAGTTCATTGTACCACTCCAAACCATGATTTTCATAATAATTTTCCCCAGCAGGTATACAGCAAAGGCTCAATGCAAAAAGAGGAGGCTCGGAGGGTACTCCACAGTCCACACTGATCATGATCTGTCAAGACATAAAAATCTAGGTGGAAGTTCTGATTAATCCGCGAATGACAATTCAGAAAAAAAAAACAAAGGGAGGCTTATATACCTTAGGTCTTGGCTTCCAAATTCATTCCTCTCATCCTCACTTATTTTTCCGCTAAGAACAAGGCAAAATTTCTTGACCCCATAATCCATACGCAAAAACTCAGACTTTCTGAAACAGTGATCGCATACTGGTTCTTCTATAATTTGTGCAGGTTCACTAAATTCACTCTCGGTATCCAGCAAGGAATCAGATTTCTTGAAACTTAATTATTAAACCTTACTGAGTGGAGGAATGATGCTTTTTGAAATTAAGCTTAGTTACGTTGGAATTTTCAAAATTAGATCCTTTTGAGTAAGCAGGTTTGACATAATTTACAACGGGCATGATGGGGAAGCAAATTTGGAAGCTCCAGTTCTTCCTTTGTGGTACCTGATCATTCAACTACATTGACATCTATAGGTTCCTGAATACACTACTCTTTATCTATGGCAACCAGAGATGAGCGTTTAGGGCTCTCACAGTTGACAAACCATCCAAACTGCACAAAGGAGTATGCAAAGCCCATGGAAAACTTTTGCAGGACAGAAAAGGTCCCTCAAACATCATAAGAGATTCAAGCAGATCCCTCGTAACCAATGAATGTATTACCAAAATCTTAAATTAAGCATGCCCAAGCACACTGAATAGCAAGATCCAAAGATCCTAAAAATTAGAATACAATATCACTAAAAGGACTCAAAAAAATCTTAAACTGGCAGAATAATAAATATGCCACATGAATTCACCACAGGGAGGGATACAAAGAAATAATATCACCACTTATAGCACTAATGTCAGTCACAACAACAAAATTAAAGCAAAATTTAAGCGCAAATTTTCAATTGATCCCATTATAGTATTTATCTTCATTGAGTATCAAGAAGGGTCCTTTATATTTTAAAACTAAACATACAAGGGCAGTGACTCACTGAAAAGCCAACTGAGCTTTTCTCCGTGAGCGGATCCTCTGCAGAACTGTCTGTACTCGCTTCTGCTGGTGGTACAGTGAAAGACCAGACATAACATCTTCACTTGAAGCTGCCTCACTGTTGTCTGAAGTATCATGGCCAGTAAGTAGCAAGGGAGACACCTCAGGCAAGAAATCGATTCCTGCCAGGTGCTGAGCCCACTTATAAGGGCGTGAAGTTATGTGATCATTGAATATCAAAGCATCCCCGACAATGAGCTTTGCTGACTGCATCACCATTTTTACCCAGACACATTAATATAAAGTTGAAGGAATAAGTGAAAAAGGCATATATAGAAATGAAGATCGGGCCAATAACATGTAAAAGAAGACATCCCATACCTGGTGAGGGAGCTCAATACCTTTGTCATCGGGGAATAAATTGCACAAGATGTCAATGTTGGGACCATGACTAGATCCTTCAATTCCAACACACACAATATTCAACTTCACCAAGTACTCAAACTTTAAAGTTATGAGTTTTGCAGACTTGGGATCAGAAACCTCATCGTCATATACATGAAGACTGATTTTAAGTGGATGATCTTGTAATATTCCTGACCGGTAAAGACTCTCCTTGCCTTGAACCCCCCTGCGCCGTTTTCTCCGGCTCTGACCATCTTCTACTTCATCAGGTGCATCATCTTCCAATTTGGAAGTCTCCACAGTGGTGGAAATGACTGAATAATAAAACCACATTATGCTGAATTCCTAAATTATCTATACTGGGTAGAAGAGTATACAAAAAGTCAAATTTAAAGAGGGCGCAGGACTAAATATTCAAATACTTAAGCAATTCCAAAGATAAATGGGGTACACAGACTACAAAATGGTAAGTGTTCAACTGTACCTTCCTTGTATAATGCCAAGAATCAAGACTACTTTAATAGTAGTAAACTAGTAATAAAACTTCCTTTCCTTTACTCTTTGGTACATTGTTAGTGTTAAAATTATCGTAACCTTTTTTCAGCAAATAACGTTGTCCTAAATAATGTTGTTGGAGTAATGGTCCAAGTTTAAAGTTGAACCATTAAAAAGATAGTGAAAAGATAGACTTATAATCCTGTGTCAAAAAACTCACTGCCAGCTCCAATAGTACTGGATAACATAGAACCCATCCAAAAGAATGCTAGAATTTAAATGTCAACTCTTAATTACCAGTGTCCTTTTGAGCTTGGTGACGGGAAAAAGCTTGAGCATCTTTCACGCTTCCTATGATCTCAACATCAATGGATTCTCCAAATGCCTCCTTTTGAGCCAGTAGCTGTGAGTAAATCACATAAAGAGGAGGTGGAAGCATCTCCGCTGAATGATGCTGCTTTAGTTTTCTAGTTTGCAGAACTCCAAGTTGGTTTTGTACCGGCAAGGATGCTTTCTTAAGAGACTTGAGCAGGGAAGGGAGACTTGACAGGAACTTTTTTCGGTTTGCAATTGCCTCCAGAAGGCTTTTCTTTTGTTGTTCCAGCCTGTCGTGAAGTTTGCAGAGCTCTTTGCGCTGATTCAAAATAGTAAATAAATATTACAGAGTTAGTCTTTTCAATTTACAAGAAAACACAACGAAGGCAGATTATTGACACAAGCAGAACAGACAAAAGAATGATAAAAAGAAAATTTCAATTTTAAGATGGAAAAGAAGCAGCATGTATCAAAGAAGCCAAAAGTTGGAGCATTGACATCCAAACACATGGTGCATGAAATTTAACCACGGTGGACTTTTGCTAATTATCACATGCACCAGGTGGACTTTTGCGTTAATAACCACTTGTCACCTGGAATAGCTCAAAATTGAGCCTCTTAAGCATCAGATTATGGGCACTGTCATTTGACAACATGGAGCGCTTGATATCTTCAGTGGCATCACGAAAGAATTCTTCCTCCGTTACAAGTTCAATATCAGGATATTTCGACTTGAAGTTATCGCAAGCCTTTATTGCTTTAACATAGTGGCTTTTCTCATACATCAGACTGTGAAGCTGTAGACTTGTGAAGTCTACCGGTGCCTTTGCATGTTCTGTTTCCATTTTGACACGGTCTTCTTCTAGGAAGATGAAACGATTTGCCTGAAAACATATGAATGCCTTTAATTAATACAAAAAGGTGCATAATTTTGGATTGAATACTTGGTAAATGGAATAGTAGAATTTTGATGAGACAGATAGGTGACTGATTAGCGGAGGGAGCTAAATTCATGGCATTACAAGCTATTTTAGCGGCAGCGGAGAGACTAAGAGACACTATAACCAACATATCGGATACTACCTCAGATCAAACAATGGGTCGTTAACTAAGAATTTGCAAAAACCATTTAAGCTACGAGGTTAGTCATAAACCCCATAGTGGAAAAGAAGTGAAGGGGGAATATAGGACCTGGCGGAGAGTGACAAAATTCAGAAACATCTGAGTAACGAGCTCTCTAAGCTGTGATTTGGGTTGAGCCTCTTTCTTAACAGAGAGCATCTCGGCGACGATCTTCTCAACCGAAGCCTTGCAATTTTGCAGGATTTCGTACGGAGATTCCTCCAACTTGCACCGTTCGGCGAATTGCACACCTTGTCTGTCTTCGTCCACCACAGGACCTGGCCCCTCCTCTACCTCGCCGTCCTCCATTCTTCTCCCCGCCGACCACCCAATCCCCGGATCGTGTTCGTAGCCAGAGAAACACGGTAAAGAGTTTATTGGATTAATTTAGAAAGACGGTCGTCTCGGTAATTTTATTTATTAAATATTAATTTTATTAAATTGTATTTTTTAAAATTTATTTTATAAACTTTTTTTTAAAAAAAATTAAATTTGGAGAAACACATATATTTTCAAAATCTCTATAGTAGTTCTCTTAGATAAAACCTTTTCAAAAATGTAATTACTTAAAAACTAAAATTCAAAAATTATTAAAATATTAAATTGGAAAGCATTCATATTTCATCCAAACTAATACTACACTATTCGACTGGTAATGAAACTGGTAAGACTTGAGATGGAACTGGCGAACAATCATTCGATACATTCAGGAAGACATCAGGCTAAGATTTGAAGCAACAGTCACACCAAAAGAAGAACTAGGGGAAGATACTATGCGATGGAAATACAGCAGACGAATTTACACTAAAATCAGCATATGTTGCTAGAATTAGAGATCAACAAACTAGCCGACCCATTTGAAGGAAAATTTGGCACCGGCTTAGACTCCAAAAAATTTATATTAATTCTAATGTGACTAATTGGTCATAACAAGCTATTAACCAACGGTCTAAGATTAGACAGACACATTGACCTAATCAAGATTTGTTCAACTTGTAAGAAAGAGATAGAAAGCATTATTCCTTGTATTAGAGATTGTGAACATGCCAAAAATATTTGGATGAGATTAGTGAGTCTTAAGAAATGAATCAGATTCTTTGATCCCAACTTATCGGATTTGCTTGAGAGCAACTTATCACGAGATTTTAGAAGATAAGAATGCGCATACTTAAAATGAAAAATCCTGTTCGGTGTCACCTTATGGAACATTTGTGTTTGGATATGTGAATTGATATTCCAACTTAAGGCAGCAATATCAAATATCTTGTATTTCTGCTGTTTTTATAGAGCCAACGAGTGTTTGAAATAGAGGGAAACTAGAGCAAAACTTTCAGGGGAGACATCTTAGCATGAGGGAAGCCTGTTGGATATACCTCAAGAGCAGTTAGGTAAAATTCAATGTCGACAGTTTAGTGTTCAATGGATATCAGGTTGCATGCAGAGACGTTCTTCGGAATGTCGGGGGAGGATGGATTATGGATATATGGATTTGCAAAGAACCTAAGTCAATGCAGCATCATTAAGGCAAAGTATTGGGCCATCCTCTTGATGCTGACTTTAGCTTGGGATTTAAAATATTAGAAACTTGAGATTGAATCGGATTCCATGACTATTGTGGACCTCTATGTCCAAGGATGCTCTAATTGTCACCCATGTGCAGGTCTTCTTGCCCATATCAAAAGCTATCTAAGAAGGGATTGGAGAGTGAAGATTTTACATACCTTCAGAGGAACCAACAAAGTTGTCGATTGGATGGCCTGTATGGCCCATAATTTAGCTCCAGGTCTACAAACCTTTGCAAGACCTTGGAATGGGCTGGGTTTATTACTACTAGATGATTTGAGAGGTTCCACAACCTTGAGGCCTGTTTGTTTGTAGTCTTTGAGACCGGCTATTGTATCCAAAAAAAAAAAAAAATTGACTGTTAATTAGTTGACAAAATTTTACATAAAATAGAAATATAATTTTAACTATAAATGATAATAACATAATCTTCTTGTATCTTGTTCTCACGAATAAAGAGTCAATTCTTCTGACAAAAAAACTAATAATTAGCAGATTTTTTTTTTATTTTTAGTTAAATTTTTTAAAAGAATTTAGAGTAAAGTTTTATTTAATATTTTAAATTTATAATTAATTTAATTTAATTTCTAAATTTTTTATTTAAATATTTCATAATATTTTATAAATATTTCTAATACTAATTTTATCAAAAAAATAATATTAATTTAAATAAACATAATATTTAACTTGTTAAATTATTTTTTTCAAATATTTAATTTAACTAAAAATTAAATGTGAAGTCAATATCTTTCATAAAATTAATCTTAAAAATTTTAAAAATTATTATAAAATATTAAAGATGTATTTAAATATAAAAAAATTATTCCATAAATTTAAAAAATTAAAATAAAATTTTATTCAAAATTTTAAAATGTAAATAATTTATTGTTGGAAGTAAAGAGTAGGGTAAATTCATTTTCACTATTATCTTTAACGGTCAACGGCATCTCCAGTTGCCAGACATAATCATGTTGTCTCGTCCTAGGCTCAAGAAATTGCTAATACTACTAAAAGTGGAAAGACTCTGTTACCCCTACCTGGTTTAGGTCTATCGAGCCACGCCTAGTCACTAACAGATGGACCGCATCGTTAATTCACGAGCATAACCAGTCAAACCCAATGACCGGCACTTATTAACGAAGCGGCAACACCTCCGCAATCTATAAAATTCATGTTTCAAAAAAACAAAACAAAAAAATTATAATAAAGAGATGTCAATCTTTGAAGTTTAATAGCCGAAAATTGTTGTCTTGTCTTGTCTATGCTTTTACATTGATTTTTTGACAGTGACGTAAAACCATCCTCTTCCATACCCGCCATTGCGATGCTACTCTCAGTGTGAGGAAGCTAGGAAACTCGACAATGCCGGAGTTAGGGTTTCAGGAACGAACCTGGCAAAGGTCAGGAGTAAGACCTCGCGATACTAGTCCTGACTCCGTCATCTTTACTCTCGAATCCAACTTCAGCCTTTTCTCCTCTACTTCTGCAAGCGTCGATCGCTGCTCTTTCGCATCCGATGCTCTTGACCACGACTCCTTAGCCTCTGAACTCTCCCTGGTACTTCTACTTCTACTTCATTCTCATACAAATACACGAATTCATTGCTTTTCCTATATATATATATCCTTTCTCATGAAACTACAATAGCGTAAACAGGCTCTCGCCTCTTCAACTTGATTTCTTGATTTGCTTAATTGGCCTCTTCAGTTCCTTTTCCACGCCGATAGACCACAATGCATGTTTTTTCCATTTTCTTTTGTATCGCTTCCGATGTTACCTTTCATGTAAACGTCCAGTGAATTTTCTGAACTTTTTTTCTTCCTGGTGATAATATATAAATTGCCATGTAATCTCTTTGCTTATTGCTTATGTAAACGGAACTTAGAAAATGAAATGAAATTGAAAATTGAGTTCCTCAGTTTTTCCGAAGGAAGAAAAATGATAAGAGGATCTAGTTGCGTTTAGGAATAAATAAACTTCGATTTTTCAGTGTACGAATAGCGATGACGCATATCTGAATGGTCGAATCTGAGCTCAAAATTTTGAGGTTCATCCAGCTTCTAGTTTTAAATTCTTGGATCTCTTGCAGCATTTGTCAGAGCACGATTGTGATTTTTCTCACAATGAGAGTTGGATTGGTCCTGATCCAGATCCAGACAAACATGCAGTGCACAACAAGAAGCACAGTCGTTTGTCCAAAAAGGAAGAAGAAGGAAAAGGTACACTTCATTTGTCTTGTTTTGTTGGAAAAGTTCAAAATTCGCAAAGCGACTAGGCCTCGCCAATTTTAAAATTGACTCGCCCACGGTCTCACTCCCTGTATCCACATAAATTTCACGCAGTTCAAAAGGATGACAGTGATGCTGACGATATTGAAGACGGAAATCAACTCTTGCAATTGCATTCAGCAACGAACCCTTTCTCCCTCGCTCTTAAAGGTACCTTGACATCCTACAATCCGAAGTAAAGCCTCCGCATTAGTTTATTTTTAATCCCGAGTATTAACTTTATTACTTCTATTCTCTATAAAGAATGTCATAATAGGAAATCAAGGTCTGAAGCTTTCTTGAAGAAGCCAGACCGGCGAAGGCCTGCTTCTTTAGATCTGAACAATGCGACTGGAACATCACCTCGATTGGGACCCATGAGGAAGAGCTCGGTTTCCTCTCGAAGGTCTGATGCTTTCCCTAGTCCTGGTACGCCTAATTATCGGAAAGCGGGTGTTGCAATGCAAAAGGGCTGGAACTCCGAGCGAGTTCCGTTGCATACAAATGCTAGCCAGAAGCACGTCAGTGGGGCTCTATTGCCCCTCAATAATGGAAGAACATTGCCATCGAAATGGGAAGATGCTGAGAGATGGATTCTCAGTCCTGTTTCAGGAGATAGCTCAGTCAGGACTTCACTTCCTCCAACCCAGAGGAGGCCAAAGTCAAAGAGTGGTCCACTTGGGCCTCCTGGTATTGCTTATTATCCGTCATATTCACCATCAGTGCCAATGTTCGAAGGGGGGAATGGAGCAAATTTCTTGGCCGGTTCTCCGTTTTCAGCTGGTGTTACCTCAGCTGATGGATTATCATTCCATTCCAGTGGCCATGGTGGAATGCTTCTGACGCTAACAGAACCTTGCATGGCCCGCTCAGTTAGTGTGCATGGATGCTCTGAGATGCAGGGCCAGTCATTAATGCCTTCTCGAGGTACTCATAGTTCAAACCTTATGTTCCTTTGGATTTTAATGGTATGCGCTTGCAACGTATTCATCTTTATGATACTGGAAGATCATGAGTTTGAAGCGCAGCGCAAAAGGATTGACTTGAATTTTATATGGATTCTAATTACCCAACTTTCAACTAACCATTCATATCTTGTGAAATCAAGTGAGGATAGAAGCAATGTTATGCTTAATTATGTCATCACAAGTATAGACGATGGTCTTCTTATATGATTACTTAACTATGCTTCTATGCATCTTATCTTGCTTCTTGCTTTTGATTCTAACAAGCAGAGGAAAAGCATAATGGCTTCAAAGATGCAGCCACTGATGTATCTCTTGCTATTTCAAGGAGAGACATGGCAACCCAGATGAGCCCAGAGGATGGCCCATGCTCCTCTCCCAATATGAGAACTTTTACTACCTCCTCCCATTCTGTCCTGCCTGTCACCGAATTGCAGGGTGTCACTTCCTCTAAAATGGAAACCAGAGATGTGCAGGTTGATGAACGTGTCACCATGACAAGGTGGTTCAAGAAACCTAGAGCTCTATTCTCAGGCAGAGGCTCAGAAAATGTTGACAACTGGAAAAAGAAAGAAAGAAGGGCTCAATCTTCATCTTGGGACATATCTGAAACAACAATGACTATTTCAAAGTATGTCTACTTTGGTGTTATATTAATTTTAATCAATTTCTTTTGTTACTACAACAACTGAATCTTTTTCCATTAAGTTGGGTAATTTCTTTTGTTAAATAGGGAGAAAAAGATTTAGCAATACTTTGTATTTAAACTCATGGGTTATTAAGGATTTAAAAGAAAATGTCATTAAACATTTCGGTTTTTTCTTCATATACAAGTTCCTTACCCTGGTCGTATCCAAACCCATCATCTACCTTGAAAGTTAAGTGATTCCTTGCAGTTCACAGTAGTCTAGGAAT
This sequence comes from Gleditsia sinensis, assembly GCA_037074535.1. Lineage (NCBI taxonomy): Eukaryota > Viridiplantae > Streptophyta > Magnoliopsida > Fabales > Fabaceae > Gleditsia > Gleditsia sinensis. The sequence continues at coordinate 13,263,625 of CM073470.1, read as the reverse complement.
TTCTTGTGATGTATTTACTAAATTATCTTGGTGTGATTGTTCTGGATATGATTCAAGTAAAATGCCAAGTATGCAGGAGTTGTCAATAATCTCTCCTTATCCCCTTCTAACCATGATTAAAGATGACCATCATAACAGCATCCTACATAATCGTAGCTTGAAAATTGAAGAAGTATAAAGTATTCAGATATGAAAGTATACATGTCACAATGAAAATCTCAATAGTTTACTTTAGCTCAAACTTTATAATGTTACTAAAATGCCAGCTGCTTCTATTTGTCTAGGGCTGAAAGGGAGGAGGCCAAAATCACTGCATGGGAGAACTTCCAGAAGGCCAAAGCAGAGGCAGCAATACAGAAACTAGAGGTTATTTCCTTGTGACATATTTCTTTATCCCACTTATTCCTCAAAATAATTTAGGCGATCCTGCGCTAGCGGTAGTTCTGCCTAATAACTTGATTTTACTATTAGAATATTAAGAGATATGAACCTTTCGTTAGCAGTTTATGTTAGTATGAATTTTATCATTGTGGATTTTATGGATAATTTTTTCTTTGGGAACGGCCCTTCCCCAAATATAAAAGGTTTGACAAAACCAATCCTCATTATTATTTTTGCGACTTTAGATGAAGTTGGAAAAGAAGAAAGCGTCTTCTATGGACAAGATTATGAGCAAGCTGAGATTGGCTCAAAAAAAAGCTCAGGAAATGAGAAGCTCAGTTTTAGCTAACGAGGCCCATCAAGTTGCCAGAACTCCCCACAAGGCTATATCATTTTGTAGAAGCAGCCAGATGGGTTCTTTGAGTGGTTGTTTCACCTGCCACGCTCTTTAATGCATCATCCAGCATTGTTTACTTTGCTGTTCGTCTGATGCTAGGTAAATTTCTCAGTAAACGTTGCCCTAGTTCAGAAATCACCTCATTGCATGCCCTTGATTTATTTGGTTTTCAAAATTGCTCTTCATTACCAATTGTCCAATCAATTTAGAATTTGTAACGTTCTAATTTTTGTCAAGTGTATATTAGATTCTGATACTTAAAAGATATCATTGGCTAGTTATACAGGAATCATTTTTCGGTGTTATTTGACTGTGTTTTGGTGCAGATGCATGTTCTTGCTTATTCCTCTGACATTAACTCGTAAAAATCGTAGTAAGTCGTTAAATATTGCCTAGCTTACCCATGAACTAGCTTCACTTTGATTGCTGATAGGTTCTAGTTTATTATTTCCTCAGCTACTTAGCATGGAAATTTCTGCTATTTACATATTTGTTTGTTCTATATTCTTGCTAAAAGACTGATATACTGATATACATCTCTGACTGGTTTCCAGAAGGATTCAAAGGGACCATAAGGATATGAATGAAAGGGATACAGTAGAGAGTAACTACTATTTCGACCCTAAATACCATGTCCTTCTCTCAAGGTTTCAGGCAAGATCTAATAATGCATATATGTACGAAGGCCAAAAGAAATAAGCTTTTGTAATTTTTTCACCCTATGTGACGGACAGTATGGGGTTGAGATGTAAGCTGATTTTATTTATTTATTAGTGGATTGAAAAAAAGTATTAGGAAGATAAAGCTAGATAAATTAAATTTATCTAGTTTAATTTTGTCGCTTTTTGAATATACAAAATATAAAATATAGCTTTACAATTAGATAATATAAAAATAACACACTTGATAAATATTAGTTTATTAAATATTATATTTTAAAATCTTATATATACAATAATATAATGTTTTAAAAAAAATAGACATTTTTAAGAGAGGTATTATACCTCCTAATTTTTAAAATTATATTTCTTTGGTTTTTTTTAAAAATAAATTTATATTTATAAATTTAATTTTTTTTTAATAAATTTAAATTTAAAGTTGTAGATTTAATTTTAAAGTTATAAATTTAAATAAAAAAAATATAATTTTGAAATTTTATCACTTATAAAAAATAAAAATAAAAACTCTTATCTTTTGAAAAAAAATTTTGATAAGAGAAACAAGTTTTTTTAAAGGAAGAAATTCATAAAAAAAAGAAAAAGAAGAAGAAGGAATAGCCTCTTCGCAGCACTCTCTTTCTGACTTTAGATGCAGACTGATGTTGGGCGCCACTGCTTTGTTCAGTCACTTCGGGCCAACCACTGTTCTTCTGTAGGCCAAATGCTATTATGAGCCCATCGTGGATATTGTCCACATGGCCATGGGTTCAGGGAAGTTCTTGTCTTGTTTATCTACAAAGCATGCCTGTCCAAAAAAACACTAAACATCATCGGTATTGTCTCTGATTGATTGGTTCTATGAGAATCGTCCCATGGCAGCAAAAATTAACCACATTTCTAATTAAATCCATGAGAGGAAAACAAATCAAATAAACTATTATTCAGGGGCAAGTGAGTAGTCTATTTAATTTGCAGTTTCATTGTATTTTAAAAAACTACTTTTGTTCCTACCCAAACAAATTTAGTAGTGCGCTTTATAGAAAAGCATTGTATCACAAATAATCACTTCAACTCGAGTTTTGTAGACTGTATTCCGAAGTTAAAAGAAAAGTTTGTTATTTAATTTTTAACCTTATGCCTACGGTCATACTCAACTCAAGCCCATTTGATTAAATACCATAAAAAAGATCTCTCTTTTTGTGACAAAAATACCTAAAAGAAACTGAGAAATGCAATAAAATCGCCTCTCTGGTATGAATGGGCTTATATGCAGCAATGAAAACTTCATTCTAGAAAAATAACGTGGACAAAAGATGCGGGTTTGAATACAACTCACTTATCAGACGGGACAAAGCAAGAAAGAATAATGGACCCCAAAAATTATTAGATTTTGTTTGTAAATGCCCTTCTTCAGGAAAAGATTTTTTTTAAAAAAAAAGATATAGAAAGTGCGAGATCTAATCCAACCAACATCTTTATATTAATGAATGTTTTGTTGGTATGCTCGGGTTGGTCCATATCCCCTTTGCCCATTCATTATCATCACAGGCATTTGTTTATTTTTCCAGATACCACTCCCATTAGGAAGAAAAAAAAGAGAGAGGAGGGGGGGGGGGGGGGGGACAGCATTGTAATTTTGTGACAAATTTACACTGGTTGACTGGAACTATATAATAGCTGCATGCAGCAATCACCACTGACATCGATATCTCTTTAGTTTGGTGCATTTGCTTTTGAAAAATGTTTTTTATTATTATTTTGTAAATAATTTTATTTTGTATACTATTTTTTAATTATATAATTATATTTTCATTTTATTTTTATTTTTACCATTTTTTAATTATATAAATAATAAAACATTATTGATATATGTTGTAATGAGATTAAAATAATTACAAAAATAATATTGTTACATTATGTTATAATACTAAATTTAAAAAATATTTAAAAATAATAAATAATAAATAAATATAGTTTCATTATTTTTTATTTTATATAAAAATAAAAACTAAAAATTAGAGAAAAAGTGCATCCTAAATTTTCTACTTGTGGCACAAGCAAAATAATCATTCTACATCGATAAAAGAAATGGCCCTAAGTTGATGAAACGGACTGATATTTTGACTCTCGTTTGATTGGTGACAACGGAAAAAATAAGAATAAAAATTAAAAATAGAATAGAATGTTGTTATTAAAATTATATTTGATATAACATGGAATGAAATAGAATCTTCATTATTTTCTTACATTTAGTATGTCATAAATAATGTAGAAATAAAATAAAAAATTAATAAAAAAAAATACTTTTAAAAAATAAAATTATTAAAATAATATTATTTTAACCTTAAAATAATATAAATAAAAAAATTTAGTAATACAAAAATTTAATTAAAAATATTAATATTATTAAAAAAATAGTTTAAATATTATTTATTTTATTGTAATTTTAATTTTTTATTTTAAAGGGTATTTTAGATTTTTCCAATCTTATTCCATTTCATTCCTTCCTTTTAGGGGTGAGCATAGGGTCGGGTTGTGTCAGGTTGATCGGGTTATCGACCCGACCCGACGAAAATCGGATTGAAAAAAGATGATCCGAATCCGACCAAAATTTTAAGCTATCCAAAATTTTCGGGTTGATTTGGGTAGGGTTCATCAAATTATGTCGGTTTCGGTCGGATAAGATCGGATTGATCGGGTCGGGTCTAAGAATTTTTTTAAAAGAAATCACCTGATCCACCCAATCAAACCCGATTTTTTTTAAAAATTTAATCTGTTCAAACCCGCTTAACCCAATTCAAATCGACCCAAAATGACTTTTTTATCGGGTTGGGTCGGATTTTCAGATTTTTGCTCACCCCTACTTTCCTTTTCTATCCATATAAAAAATTGGTAAAAAGACAAAAGTATCTTTAAAGAATAAAATTATTAAAATAATATTATTTAAACTTATAAAATTATTTAAAAATATTATAAATAAAAAATAAAATAGATAATTAATAACATAAAATTTTTATTAAAAATATTTAAAAATAGTTTAAATGTTATTTATTTTATTTATTTATCAATATTAAACAAAATATAAATACAATACCAATAAAATTTTAATTTTACTATTATAATATATACATAAATTTAAATATTATTCTTTCATAAACAAAAATATACATATCTTACTTTTTTATTATTGTCTCTTTACAATTAATTTTTTGTAACATATAAATATAAATAGATTTAAATAACAATTCTAATATGAAAATCCATAATAACAAAAACAAAAAATTAGCATATAATAGAAATTCTTATTTTTTTAAATGTGAAAAAGTGATTTTTTAATTTTAAACAATATATTTTCAACAAAATTTCTTAGAGGTTGCTTTTACGCTAAACAAAGTTTTTTTTCCTAAAAAATGAATTGCTTTCAAATTATCGAAGCATTTTCTTACCCCTTTTCAAATTGTGACTTTTAATATTAAAAAAGTTTAAATAAAATATTAAACATTGTCAATATACTAACAGAACTTGAATGGCTAATGAACAATAAAAATAGCCAAATACCAAAAAAATATAATTGAGTCACAAGTTTGCACAACTATTACATAAAATGGCTAATAGATAACAAAAATTAATCGAGCACAAAAATTGAATGGTTAATAAACAACGAACATAGTTAAGCACATAAAAAGTTTAATGACAAACACATGTAATAAATATTATCAGTGGATTATAGTACGAATCCACTCAGTTTTTGTCTCATTTAGTATAAATGGAAATACAACTAATAAGCGATCATCCCTTGATATAGTAATATGAGCCAAACAAAGCTCATGTATCGTCAAACCCTCAACTTTTTTTAACTCTGCATAAAGATGCTCTCTTCTTACATTATTGTCAGTATCAACAGACATTCTCTCCATAGGTTTAACAATCTTATCTGTTGCCAATTGAATTTCGTCACCTATATGTGCACCCACATCATGAAATACTTTAACCAAAGGGTCATCACATTATCTACGCCTCTTCTTTGAACCTAAACTGGCCTCACTTGCATTGTTGTTAGGAGATTCATAATATGCCATGGATGCTAAAAGGTCTTGGAACATACTCGTGTCTTCTAAGTCTTTAAGTCAGGGACTTTCATTTTCAACGGCCATCTCCTTAATGACATCATAGGCAGATTGGGCATCCTTGCCAGTTGCACGATCCTTTCCCCAAACAATGCATAGATCCTCAAAGTAATGGAAAGACTTGTTCTTAAAAGGAGCAGCCTTCTTATGTATCTGAAAAAAAAAAAATATTAAATCAAAACAATTAGTAGTATTTGAACTTTAAAATAAAAATATATCAGAATAAAACACAAAAATGTAAAATATGATTTAACCAAAATTTAATAACATTACTTACTTGGATATATGTATCACATACTTCTTTATCTGCCGTGACACAATAAGTATCATTATCATATCTAAAACCACTGGTATTTGTACCATATACCATATCAAACATGATACTCTAGCTGACTTTCAGTGTTTTCAACCTTGATTGTATATGAGGTACCCTTTTTAGACTCCAGTCAAGACACTTCTTCTGTAACATGTTTTCTAAAGCCTGTAAATACCCAAGCTTAAACCTCATTGTCAGCCATATACTTCTGCTTAGTTTTTAACTGAAGAAGACCTTGGACGAGCAACTTATCTTTATCCAGTGTCCATACATGTTTTCCACTTTGGGAATTGCTATTCGAATATTGTGACATTCTACAAAGCTATTAATAAAAACAAATTTTCAGCCATATACTTCTACTCAGTTCTTAACTGAAGAAGACATTGGACAAGCAACTTATCTTTATCCAGTGTCCATACATATTTTCCATTCTGAGAACTGTTGTCCGAATATTGTGACATTCTGCAAAACTATTAATAAAAACAAAAATTTAACAAACATCACAAAACTAAAACATCCATCATTTACATAAGTGTAAATAACAAAATAAATTTCATCCATAAATATACTCCAATGTTTAAAAAAATATAACATAAATAAAATATTAAATTCGGTGTTAAAATACAACCACATTACAGTAATATAAAAATCAATAAAAATGTCACACATAAATTTCCATTCATAGGTCATAATACAAATTTCGAATAATTTAATATATTTCATCAATTCACTCTAAACTCATTGAACATTTGATTAGTTAAATTATCTCGCCAATTGCTCCAAGCATCTGTTGTCTCCATTGTTAATATTGGAGTGTCTTCCAAATTTTGTATCACAATTTAAGTGTCATCTAATTGATTTTCTAATGGATCCGGTGTATTCTCTTGCCTAATAAGATTATGAAGTAGCAAACAATGATAACACGATTGTGTATTCTAACAGGGTACCAGGAAGGACTTTTAAGAATTGATTATCTTAACTTCAAAAGTGCAAAACATCTCTTAATTACATTACGTGCAGACAACTATTTCATATTGAAGAACTCACGTGGAGTTGTAGGTTGATGACCATCTCTCCACTCATTCAAGTGGTATTTTTGTCTTCTATAGGGTGCCAGAAAGCCCTCACAATTAGTATACATAGCATCAACTAAATAGTAACAACCTATAATGTACATATGGATATTAGTAATCCAAGTACGTAGAACAAAAATGTTATATAAATATATGTTTACATTAACATATAATCAAATTAAAAGCATAAATTATTTTCTCACCCTGTGGTACTTTCAGCCTATTCCTTCTAATAATTGCATCACGTAATCTCTTGCTATCAACTGCCGATCCTTCTCACCCAGGCAACACATATATAAATTGTCCTTCTCGGGAGCATACTCCTAAGACATTAGTTGTAATTTCTCCTTTTCTGTTACGGTATCTAAATTTGTCTTTTAGTGGCGCCCTTATCTTTATGTATGTTCTATCAAGAGCACCAAGACAATTCTAGTTAATAAAAAGTACAGTTATTATTATGTAATAGTATATAGCAATATGATCCAATAATATAAAGAACGTAACTATTTACCTTAAACCATTTTCATTTGTCATCCATTGAATCATCAGTAACAGGTTCAAGTGTTTTCAATAACTCTCCTTGCAGACGCATCACAGCGTTCAACACCAATGTAAAATATCTACTAATGGTTTCCTCCGATCGACCAAAATGAAATTGGATTACTTTATTTTTTTTGTAATGAGTAAGAATGTGTAGAAATATTGCTACTTGTTCATTGACTAGCATATGTTTAGTAGGTTTTAAACTCCTATAGAATCCAACATAGAACATAGTCAATCAAATGTTATTCTGTACATCCTAAATTGGTTAAAACAATTACTATCGTTACTATATACTAAATGTCTAAGGTGCGCTCTCTTGGCATGGAAGTTTAAAGTGTATGCTTTACTACTCATACGCCGCTTACGCAACACAATGCTAAGAGACATTGCGAGATAATATTTACGATAGGTATGCATGACATTTAACCAAAATACCAGTATAAGAAGTAGGATTTGTTTTCTCATAGGATCCATATCTGTATAAAAAATTATGTATATCTTTTTAATCAAACTGTGAAAAAAAAAATAATACATAGCAACAATATACAAATAATCAATTTGTGAAATGCATTTATCAATCTTACAAGTAACCCATTTATATCTTACAAGTAACCATCTATTAACAAAAGAATAAATAAATATCATTAATCTTTCTAATAGAATAAGTAAGCATAATAGAATAAATAAATATCATTAAAAAAAGACAAAAAAATGAAGCTATCAATGGTTCTTCGCCAATGTCGAGTTGAATCCTTCCTCGAAGAGTGTGAAGTAATTCATTACAAGCAATAAACACTACAGACAAGATAAATGACTTTTAATAGTTTCATAATTTGCAATAAACACTACAAACAAGCAATAAACCTAGAATTTCAACGCAGAAAAAATTGAAAAACGAAAAATAGAAAATAAAATGTAATTTGTAGATTCATAATTTGCAGAACTAATTTTTAAATAGTAAGGTAGAAAGAAGATTTACTAATCATATAACCAAAAAGAAAAATGAGTCTAATACAAAATGTAATTTAAGGTCAATATAAACTCTCTCAGGTTGGTCAAAAGAGATAAATTCTTGTAAAATAGCAAATGCATCTTTCTTAAGTCTGAGACAAAGGGTCAGAAAATAGAATTCACTCAGAGTTGTTGAATCAAGATAAACCCAAAAATAATTAAACATATATTGTTGAGATGAAGAATCCCTTCACATCCCAAAAGGACGCCATAGACAAACATCATTTGATAAAGAAACTTTGATTGGATATGTAGCAACTCATTGTTCCATCCATTAAGAAAGTTTTTTAAATGTGAGCAAGTTTGTAGAGATCTAACATTTAAGTCACTGAATGTGATCTATAATAGTAAGGAGTGTAAGTGATTAACCAAAAAAAAATGAGATTTAAATAGCTGTCCCATTGTAACCAAGACAAAAAAAAAATCTTCCACTTTACTTCCATGAAGTATGACCTTTACTTTAGTACATGATTTTTAAAACCAAACACATTCTTCTCCCTTGAAGTATGGCCTATTTTCAATTTTAGTCAGATCATCCCTCCTAATTACCTCCAAAATTTGAGAGTCATTTTTGCCATAAACCAACATCTAAAAGAACAACGTTGATGCTCAAGGGGATGGACTATTAAAACAAATAACAATGGACTCTCAAGCTTTGATATTGGTTTAGGGCAACAAAAAAAATGCTTTGTCTCTTTGGGGTTCTTTGATGGGGTTTTCTTTTACTTCAGGATGAGACTAACCCAACATATTTTTAAACCTTTGAAATATTTCACACCATCCAAACAATAAAAGGGGTTATTGGCAAAAAAAATATGATGGTGAGTAGCAGCAAATCTGAAATGCAGAGTGATGATTTTAGAAATAAAATAAAGAAACGTTAACACAAATATTAGACCCACAAAACAACAATCACAGAACCACAGTCAACCAATATGGGCAAATGGTTGAGAACTGAAAATCGAAAAACCAGTATGAGCAAACGTCATCACGATAACTAGGAGATATAGAAATTTCAACCCAGAATTTAAACGCAAAAAAAATTGAAAAACGAAAAATAAAAAATAAACCTGTGAGCAAATGTTTGAGAACGCAGATAGATGAGAGCAGTAGACACTCTGCGGCGCAAGTAGGAGACCGATTTCAATTGGGTTATACGATGGAATGGGTTGAGAACGCAGATGGATGAGAGCAGCAGACACTCCGCAGCGCAAGCAGGAGACCAATTTCAGTTGGGTTATACGATGGAATGGGTTGAGAACAAAGATAACAAAGCAGAAAAAATCCTTAGCGGCGAGAGCAGGAGACTGAAGAGAAGAGAGGGAGAGATGATTTCGTAAAATAAATAGAAGGGCATTATAGTATTTTGATGTCTTATTCCATTCAATTCCCTATTTTTCCATCCATTTTAAGAGTCAATTTTCATTCCCTCACACGATATAATCTACATTCTATGGATTTTACATTCTATCATCCAAACATGATAATTCTCATTTCCATTCCATTAAATCAATGTACCAAACGAGACCTTGATGCTTTTTAGGTGAGTAATGACCCATAGTCCTCTCTTGTTAATTAAGCCAACCTCCTCCTCATTTCTTTCTATCAAATTCGAAGAAACAAGTGCAGCGAAGCTACCTCAAACTAAAGGGGGGAGCTTGGACGCACCAGCGCCACTGCATTTCAATTCTAGACCCAAAGTTCTAGGCCTAGACCAATATGTACTCACCCTACTAACATTACAAAATCCATTTAGCTGAAAATCTACCTTCCTTCACCCCCTCCCTTTTTCTCCCTATTCTTCATCTAAGCTCCGCTAAGCTTGTGAAGGAGTTGCCCCTCCCCATCCCCTCATAATCATCTTCTTCTCTATTCATTTCTTTCTATATTTATATATTTCTTTTCTTTAATTTTTTTTCTTTTAAAAAATCTTTTTTTTCTTATTATAAAAAAATATTAAAATTTCAAAAAATAAATCTCATTTATCTAAATCTACAAATTAAATTTAAATTTGAATAAAAGAAATCAAATTTATAATATTAAATTTGCGATTAAAATAACACTTAAGAAAATTAAGAGATGTGTTACCTCTTCAACTTTTATCTCTTTTATTTTATTTTATTATTGTATAAATTATATTTTTAATTTTTGAGATATAATATTTAATATATTAAAATTTAATAGGTATGTTACCTTTCTATATTCTAATTTTATTACTTTGTATCTTCAAAAATTATAAAAAATTTATATCTTATATTTTTTTTTATTAACTTCAATACCTATGTATTTTTTATCTTGTATGAATGTGATTTTTTTATTTTTCTAAAAAAAATCCACTTTCTCTTTGAGGTTATTTATTTATTTTCAACTTCATAACTTCTCAAAATATACTACTTACTGACTTCACTTTGCCAACTCTCTCCACCTCAATAAACACACTATTTAGCCGCAAATCCTGCACCTTATAACTAAAACTACTTCATGTTTCTATTTATAGTCAAATTCAGTTATAAAATCTCGTGATCCGTATCAATAAAATTGAGTAAGAAAATAATACATGGAGCGTAAAATGCATTAAGTAATAAGAAATTTCCAAGCACAAAATTTAACTGCAATTACCTATATGTTTGTAATATGTTTTTTTAAATAACACATTTATTTTTTCTTCAATTCCAACATAGCCTTAATTTCTTAAAATAAATTAATATAATAATTTTATTGAAAAATTCAAATAAAAAATAAAATTTACACGACACTAATTTTATCTTTTAAAATCATAAAAAATCTAACGTTAAGTAACTAAATGTGGTGTAATAATAAAAGATACAAATAATCGATAAAAAAATTTAAACTTAAACTTGAAAAATAATTTGATATTTTGTTAGTAGATCATTTTTTATCCACTAATAAATATTTGTAATATGTAATAAAAATAAAATTTTTTAAAGTTAATTTTATTACATATTATAATTTAAACATTATTAATAAATAAAAAATTATTTATTATCAATATACTAATTAATACTAATTCTTTAAATTTTTGCTTAAAGTGGAGAGTTCATCATCCCTACATATAAAAAAGGTTTAGTCTAACTAGTAATTACCAGACCACACTGATATGAATATGTTGAAAATATCATGAACAGATTAATTATCCGACATGTCCAAAAAAAAATTTAATTATCCGACGTGGATGAACACGTGAGATGAAATGGTTCGATTGGGTTGACCATGTAGACGGTGATCACGTGGCAGGGTGTTGACAAGAAACGACGTCATCGCCTTCCCCAATCGTTAAAGCACCGCAATCTGTCAGATCATCACGTGGACTTCTTTTCATCATTTTACTATTCTCCCTCATGGACACTCATAATTCCATGCACTTTCCCTCCAAATACACACACTTCGGCCATAGCCGTACAGGTGTCCCCCAGCAGGGGGGGTACTGGACATTCTATCCTCTCTGTCTCTTTTGATTTTGCCGTGTGAATGCATGCGCCCACATTGATTCACTTTCTGGTTATTAAGAAAAATATGCAAATTAATCTGCCTCTGAAATAAGTATGTTGACTAATTTTTTATTTTTATTTTTATTTTGTGGCATCCATCGTTCATGAGCACAAAATGTAGGACAGCAACCAGGTGGAATAAGAAAATGAATACGATTACAGGCTTAAATGGATACGCACGGAGAAATAAAAAATGAGACCATCTAATTTTGTTATGCATCTCCTCCATAACCGTAATGGTAAGGTTTTTGGAGAGGAAGATATCCTAAGCCGGGTGGCCTGTTAGTGGCGGCACGTTCCAGTGACTGAACCTGGGTCTTGAGGAATTTGACGTAGCGAATGGCTTCGTCTAGCATGGAGGCAGTGTCCATTTTAGTCCCACCCGGCACCAACCTTTGCAGTATCCTTATTCTCTCACTTATTCTTTCTCTGCGATGCCGTGCAGCCACGCTCTGTGGATCCTTGGATATCTTCACGTTCCTCCTCTTGGGCGCCTTCACCGACTCTGGGTCTATGTGTATTGGCTGCATGGCTGCTATCCTGAATATCATCTCCCTCATCGCCGCCATCGACTCCGCTTTCTCTGATGCTCTACCCCATTCTCCTGCTCGTGGGGCTAGCTCCTCAAGCACAGGAGTAGGATTCAGGAAAGAGATCGTAGTAGATGGTAAGTTTGTGAATGCCACCTGAGGTTTATCAGTTAAATGTGAGACGGTGACGGTGTTGGTTGCGCCACAGAACTCCGGTGGTGGCACGTCATCGTAGGTGTAAGATCCAGAGAATTCAGGAAGTTGCATCATCGTCATCATCATGTCCATCTGGTCACCGGTGTCCATTTATGGACTAAAGGATGAAAGGAGAGGGTGCGTACGTAGGTGGAAAATGGGATAGGATCGATGTGGAGAAGTAGTTAAAGGGTAGCAGGAAAAAGAGAGAAATTCAGAAGATGCATGGAAGGGGAATAGGAGTTTGTATCAGAATGCGCAGCGGGAAGGCTTAAGTACTCGAGAGTGATGAGAGCGAAGAGAGGATGCTAGAAAACCAATAAAATAGTGATATCGGGTATCGATTCCTCAAGTGGCTCCACAATATATATATAATGTATATATTTATTTGGATTATAAATGCTAGCTAGCTATAGTATATTATATATTATATTATATTATTCTTATTATAAATGACGCTTTTCTTAATTATTCTTCCACACAAGTTGTTGGTTGAGCTTTTTCTTGCATTGCTTAATTAGTATAGTTTATATTATATATATTTCCTATTTAGTAAAGAATCTTCTTTTGAGCTACGTCAAATTAAAGAGCATCCATCATGAAGCAGGGATGCTGTATGCCAGGTTAAAATTATTTTTGGACATTTATATATCTATAAAACTCTATCAGCTATTTGTCTAAGAATAATACTACGTACGTGTATATATATTGAGTACTGATCGAGCGAGGATGCAAATCTCAAACTCACAAGAGCTAATCCCTTGAGACTCTAGATATAAAGAATTTGGGTTAAGAGGCTCCACCAGGATTCATAGAGCCGGGAGGAAGCAAATGTAAGAGCTTTCTCAGGTGCATGAATCGTTTTGATGAGCAATTCCTTTTGGGTTGAAAAAGATTTGAGTGCAAGCGTGAGACTGCAGCTAACTTTGCCTTCAAATTAACTTTCTTTTTAAGGGCCCACTCACATGCCAGGTGTCAGAAATCTCACCGGACCGGATCCTTATAAATGAGTAGGTGGGTTACTTTCCCCGTTGGCGGTGGGGGATCTGTTGTCGTTAGATATGCAACAGAGGTTACCACACGGCTTTCATCCAATGGCCCATGATTCCGTGCATTGTATAATGCGTGATATGCCGCAGATACAGCCCAAATAAACCTCCTCCTTCTCTGATTGAAAATGGAACGCTTTTCGAGATGGATCAGGTTCTGATGCAACCCGCTTCATGTGCCGGATTAGCGAACCAACTCACCATTACGGCAACCGGGAGCAACTCAGCTTTAAATATTACGTAAATCTATTATCATGTATATGGAGTTTTGTTGTTGTTGTTATATTTATTTTCAATTTGTAATTATCAATTTGAATAATAATAATAATTAAATTTTCTAATAAAAAATTAGTATGGTTTTTGCATTGGTCATATACCGTCGGTAGGTTTCGTTAAAGAGAGACAGCCCAAATTGCTAAACTAAAACGATTTATTTGTAATCCTTTTGGGATTTAATTTGCTGTTTTTGTCGGTTTTGAGTTGGAAGACTAGTGATTGGACAGAAATATATATAAATTAAAAAAAAATATTTTGATGCAATGTTAATTTGTTTAAAAAATAACAATAATATTTTAACTTCAAAAATTATACGTAACAGCATCTCATGCACTACTAATAATTTTTTTGTAATTATTGATAGGGCATTAAATAATCATTTATAAAATAATTTTTTTTGTAAAACTTTTTCTACTATTGTAAATATAAGACTTTATATTTCAATTCTAAATAATACGTATGTCACAAAATAATATATATATCACAAAAAAAATTATAAAATTTATTAATTAAAAATTATATGCTATTTAAAATAGTATATGATAAAAAATTATAAGTTATTTAAATAAATTTATTTATTAAATATTTTTAATTTTAATCAAATAAATTTATAAATTAATTAAATAAATTATAAATTAATTTATTTAACTTATTAAACACATTCTTTATAAATTATATAATTTAAGAGATAAGTTAATCGAGGATATCTTGCAAAAGAAAGAGGGGAAATAATGAAATACGAATAAGAAGAGCGTGTTAAAAAAGAAATATTAAAATTAAATAAGTGGAAGGAAATCAACGATTCCTTGCATAAATGAGCGTTGGTGTGTTTTATATTCGGGAATTTATTGGACATTATATGAATCATAAATTTTATATTATCTTGTTTATCGCTATTCTATGCGCTCTCTGACCCCAACGGGAGCCTAATGTGTGGACCCCGCGGGGCTCATAATAATGTGATGTGGACATTGATAAGGGGACAAGAGAGGGTAATCAGTCTTGAAGGGGACACGCTTCAATTTGGTACGAGACAACTGTCAGCACGAATAAATTTAAAACGTTTTATTACTTTCAGTAGCGTACGTCTTTCGCTTATTATTAGAATTTTTGGTGCATATGATTTTAATTTCTTTTCTTCTTCCATGTAATATTTTCAATAAAAAAAATGATAATTGGTGTAAAATAAATAAATAAATAAATTCCAGTGACTCACTACTTTTTTTCGACGTATTTTGTTTCATGTTTTTATCAAAAAATCTCAAATTAATTAGTATAGTAGTATACTATTTTATGTTTAAAATCCCAGGAAAATTATTAGAATTCCATTTTCAGATACTGTTTCTGAAAATTCAACTCTAAAGTCTCCCCAATGCAATTTTTATTTTGTTATAAAAAGAAAGACATGAATAATGGTGACAATTCTCTGCAAAAATACGTTTGAGAGGATATTTTTACTTTGCATTATACATTAGCGGTCATCACCTTATCTTCTCGTCGCTTCGTCACTATTGGAATGTATTTGATATATTAATATCAAAGAAATATATTATACAATAATCGTTGAATTTTTTTATTTATTTTTTGGGTGGGGGTCACTCGTGCATGGGAAAACGCAGGCAAGCTCAGAGCATAATAGAAGGTTTATTTATTGAGTTGGTATGATATATAATGAAATTAATTATTTATTGATGATAAATTAAATTATTTTTTTTATTTAAAAAAAAACGAATGATACGTAGGGTTACAATCTTTAATGGTGGCAGGTCTGCGCGCGTGCATGATTTTCATCACTTTGAAGTTGGAGCATTTTTCTGGGTACCCAATTGCGAAAATCATCGAGTTCAAGAATCTAACCACTTGTCTTGCTCCAACATTAGGTCAGTGAGCAGGGTATATTGCTGGCAATGGCATTAATACTGCTGTGCGTGGTGTTTTGGGTCATCACGTCATGCTGATATCACCACAGTTGCTTGTTGCTTGGAATTCCAAGTGTTTGATTCGTGCCAAGACAATCTTGAATTCGATCTATATCTATGTATCTTTGAAACCTCTAAGATGTCAAAATGATAAGCCCGTGTGCTTGTTTAAGAAATTCCCTTTCCTGCGAGGTGCATGCTAAGAAGCTAATTGCCTTGCTGTTAAAACGGGGCAACAACGAGACAAACGATAACATTCGCGTATAAAGTTAGCACAGACAAGTACTCTGAAGAATGGGTATGGATTTGAAAAAATACATCTGCGAACGCTTCAACATGCATGTTGTATTGGGTTGTTGCTAACTTGCGACTAGCTAGGGCCAAATGACGTAGTCACAATGAGTTACCTCATGCCACAATATCATATTACATAAGGAAAAGAGGCCAAACACATAACAAGTTCCATACCATATTGTAGGATTACGAGGAAGCTGTAACTGACTGGATCATCCTTGCAATACAATTCTCAAATTCCTATATATATATATATTCACCTGTTGCATTGACATGCAAAGGCTATCTTTATGCTATATGATTAAGGCCAAATTATTAGTGATTTTATAAAATCAAGTATAGTACAACAATTAAATTTTTATTTATTAGATGAAATCAATTATATAAATCAAATATTGTCACAGTAATTTAAGTTTGTTATAATACAGTTAAAAAAATGATATGTAGGATCATCTTTATAATTTTCAAATTCCTACATATATATATATATATATATATATATATATATATATATATATATATATATATTCACGTGTTGCATTGACATGCCAAGGCTATCTCTATGTTATTAGATTAGGACCGGATCATCAGTGATTTCATAGAACAGATCAAGTATAATATAGTTTGACAAAAAGAAGAGGAATTACAAAATATTATATTTGACTAAAAATGGATATAAAAAGTTACGAAATTCATGACTTGTTGTCTCAAAACTCATTCAAAATCCTATGTCATTCCAATTCAATTTACTTGGCTGAGGTTGTTTCGGCCCTAAGAAAACCCTCAAAATGTGAATTTTTTGCTTTTTTTTTACTTCGTCTATTTTTTGTGATTTTTTTTATTTTCAAATTTAACGTTTATTAAAATTTGAATTAAAATTCAATTTAAAGTTTTTTTTAACTTATATTATTAAAAATTTCTATTTATTCAATTTAAAATATGAATTTTAGGCTCTTTTTTTCGTCTCATTTTTTGTTTCCAAATTCAATGCTTATTAAAATTTGGATTAAAATTCAATTTAACGTTTTTTAAAAAAACTTATATCATTAAAACTTTATATTTATTTAAAAAAAATTATAAATAATATACAATCTAAATTTTCATATTTTCTTCCAATCTTACTCGTCACTATATATACTTGAAGAAAATACGGGATTACAAGTTTAAAAAGACTAGAGCGTCACAAGTAAAAACTGCCAGAAGTAAATTTGGTTTCATCCTCTCAACATTAATTGCCTCGCACGCATACTCCAGAAAGAAACACTGGAAATGCAGAGAGTAGAGAGAGAATCGGGTACGCCAGCAGGCCCAACACCCCACCCCAATTTGAATAAGGGCTTCAATTTTCCTATCTCTCGTGGGCCCAACTAGCTAGATGTGGTTTTCTGTAGACCGAGAAAAGTTTTAAGTCGTATATATGAAATATGGAAAGAAGGGCAGTGCAAATAAACCAGGAAATAATTTTTTTTTGAAGAAATAAAACTTTCCATTAATTTTATGCAAAAGAAACGCAAAACTCCTAAAGAGTCTTTAACCACAAACCCCACCTTTCTAATCAGCCTTCACCCAATCCTTGTCATAAAACCCTACCGAACTTCCTCTTGCATTCCTATGGCACGGACACGTGCAATATGCTTATAACGTGCAACGCTCTCCTGAAAAGACAAAAGAGAAACCATGATACAGGGGGTGACAAAACTAGGCTTAATTACCCACAAACCATGACTTTACCAAATATCGTAACCTTTTTGAACCAACACATCCGATAATATTTCAACTCGCCTTTTAATTTGGCCAGTTATAAATACCTCTTCAAGAAGCTATATATATTCCTTGCTGCTTCATTTTTTTTAAACTCTTTTTTATAGTTAATACGGTGGAATAAAAAGTCTAACTAATTAAAATAGCACAGCCTTATCAATAAATATTGGAATAATGGTAAGCAAGTTAAAGTAAGGATAGAGGTTTATACGAACAAATTTAATTTTGTATTTATTCATCTTTTTAATTTCAAAATTATAAACATACTTGTCAATCAAAATATTTTAAATTATTCACTAACCTCTTTTGAAGTTTAATCAAAATATCATTTGAATATTAACTTATTATATCTCTATGTGAATTATAATAAGTAAAAATTTATTAAATTTTATGAATTTCAATTAAGACTCTACAAATCATGTTAATATATCTCAATTTCACATATAATTTATGATTAACTACATAATAAACTAAATATATAAATCTCCTCTTTATCTTATTATAATTAACAGATTATCTAACTAGTGATTAAATAATTAAAAGTATTAGAAATAATATAGAAAACTCAACCTAGAAAAATAATTTATTGATTTAATTAAATAGATAACATAAAAGTTCATAACTAAGCCATATCATATCCTTAGAAAATAAATCAATTCATAATAGAAAACACAAAAAAGAAGAAGAAGAAAACTCATATAAAGATAGAGTTGAAGTTATCATTCAGAAAGAGTTGAAGCTCCTCCCCCTCCTCCTTACTAAATTCATAGTCTAAATGTCCTTTTAAAAGTAAAATAGATCTTTAAATTCTTCTAAAACTCTATTTTTAAAAAAAATAAAAGATGTCCAATGCAAACTCTATAGTCTTTTTCTTTGTATTTTTTTTTTAAATTGCATTATTGTATGAATATTGCAATGCTAATATAAAGCTTCTTGGCACCAAAACTCACAAAAGTTGTAGACCTTTTTTTTGGCATTTTTATAGCCTTTTGAATCAGCTCAGTTGAAACTCATATGAGAAGATTATGTTCAAATTAGTAAACCAACATCAAAACTGTCAAAATCTATTATTCTTTACCTTCTATTTTTCAAATTTTCACTCAATTCTTCATTTTTGATCTATCTATAAAATAAATGCATAATCACACATAAAATTAAAAGTAAAATACTAAAGATCCTACGGGTGAGTACAAGTTGAGTTTGGTTGGATTTAGTCTAAAACTCAACTTAATTGACTTTTCATATCATTCAAAAAAATCAAATTCACTTAGTTTGAAAATAAGTCGGTCGGATGCGGATGATGCACCTATGAAGAGAGCAACCTTGTCAAACAAAAAAATTTGAAACTTCACCAAAATCTAAATTTTATAAAGTTTTAAACATAAATATGGAGTTGGGAGAAGGAGTTATCATGCAAATCTACTCTGCCATTGTCGCTGTAAACGATGGCGTAGTTGATGGACGGACACAACTAAATTTGTGGGTGTCGTAAATTAATGTGAAAGTGAAAAACAAAAGGGGCTATGGCAAAAAAAAAAAAAAAAGGATCAAGAGACGGAGAGAGAAGTTGAGCTGCAAATTATAGTTGGACATTTGGTTTAAGAACTCAGAAGTTTGTGGAATTGAGTTCCAAAGACTTCGGAAGTGAGGAAACGAGAGATGAACAAGTGGCAAGGGTGAAAGATTAAGCGAGGCCGAGGGTTTGAAAAGTAATAATATACCATTGGCAAAACGACATCATTTTTATTTATTTATTTGGTACAAAAAAAAGGAAGAACATGGTTTGCTATA
Source organism: Gleditsia sinensis (assembly GCA_037074535.1). Lineage (NCBI taxonomy): Eukaryota > Viridiplantae > Streptophyta > Magnoliopsida > Fabales > Fabaceae > Gleditsia > Gleditsia sinensis. The sequence continues at coordinate 13,243,794 of CM073470.1, read as the reverse complement.
TATATGCTGGGATTCTAGCTCGGGTCTCCACGGATACAAGGTAGAAAACTTACCATTAAATTGTAGACAGCATGATGTTTTCTTTGTATGTTTATTTGATTTATTTCATGGATCAGTTTAGGTCATATAAGGTTTAGACTTTCTAAACCTAAATCGAACCGATGAACTTGAAAATTAAATTTGTTTTTTACCCATTTTAACCTATAAAACCTGAAAATTTTAAAAAAGTTCACCCGTTTTTTTCGGATCTAAGCAGGTTCATTTGGATCTTTTAATTTTTGCTCATCTGATCCCTACTAAAATTAATAAAAATTTAAGTAAAAAATATTTAAATTATGAAAACTCACTAACAACAAAAATAGCACGGCCTTTGTAGTTACTTAATCTTTTTCTAATTGTAGTTAGTATGACTTACAGTTAGGAGGAGATTATATTATTGCCCGACAAAGATATTCCTGTTCCAACACCATATTATTTAAAATTTATCCATAATTTTTATCTTTGTTTCTCTCTCCTGTGGATACCCAAAATAGATCTTTCTTTGCTTTAATTTCTCAGAGTTTTTCTGTTTGAGGTATTTAATACTAACTCCTCCTGAATATGAATACTACATGAATTAAACAAGAGGGAAGGGAAAGGAAGGGTTCAGAGTTCAGACAAGCAATAATCGGTGAAAATGTTAGTCAAACTTTATGAGACACTTTACACTTATAGGGATGTAGGACGAGGCCACAAGTAAAAAAGAAAGGAGCTTGGTAGGCAAAGGCGCAAATTGTTCATCTACCAGTCAATGCATTCTTAGTTTCTGAGTGCTAGTGTGGTGTGGAAGAAGCGAAAGCGAGGAAATAAATAGAGAAGAGGGGAAGGATGGGGAAAAAGAGTGTGGAATCCGAAGAGAGATGTGTGAACGCTAATCAGATGACTCCTTAAAGTAGGAAAACGCAAAGGTTTCTGGTCCTTAGAAGAAGTATAGAAGCCTTGATGGAAACATTTCAAATAACATTTTAGTCAGTTTCCCTCACATTTCGCTTTCATCGAATAATTCACATCCTTGTATTCTTTTTATTGGGGGAGGGGATTTTACTTTTCTGCCCTACTGGCAGAATTATATATAGTTCGGAACTCTGGATGAGACGGTATGAATATGATAACCTTCTTTTTCCATAAATCATAATATACTCTCTCTATTCACAAAAATAATGATAATATAATTATTAATATAAATAACAATAACAAGCGCAATCATTCTGCTAAGTGGGAATGGGATTTTCGTTGAGCAAATATATGTCGTTTGCTGTCAGCTCCTTTATAGAAATGGATCTTTTGTAATATCACTCGTCTTTTCATGGGCTTTTGAATTGAGACGCAAAGTATTCTGTGTTCCTGGCTCGTACATTGAAACCATTAATGGGGCTCGGTAGAGAAAGCCCTAGAGAAAATTGTGATGTACATTCTCAGTTCTCAGCTTTTTACCCAATAAAACTGCAAGGAACTCCTCTATCATCAAACTCTCTCTCCTGCTCGCATTAATGTAACTGAGGCATGCAGAGAGCAAACTCAGATGAAACTGATGGAAAAAAACATCCCATAATCGAAAGCAATAAATTGCACCAGACAACTTGACCAGAAAAACGAGTTGAACATTAAAAGTTTGATTTAATTTGATCATCACTCTAACCAAAACCCATCTCCGTCAATGGGGGATGGGAAGGGAAGCGAAGATAATATGGGCACTAAGTTATATGTACACAGAATCACAAACAGTCACAGGCGCGCACGCACACACACAAGTATCCATCAATATCATCTGCCTTCTCCAAGACTCAAAAAAGATTAAAAAGAAAATCAAACAAGTAAGACAAAGTTGGTAGCTTGGAACTAACAAGTGGAAGGAGGCATGAGATTCAAGCCCAAGTCATCCTCGTCCAAGACCAAACGAGCCTTGTTGGTCTCCGAATTCGTGGGATTAGAAGCATACTCAGGATGCACCCTTTTCTTGGACTGAAGCGATACACCAAAAAGCTTGGTCTTGCAGGTGTTGCTACTGGGCTCTTCAACAATGGTTATGGAGGTCTTTGATGTGTTAGTAGGGGAGTTCAAAACATGGGGTTGGGGAGGTTGCTTAGGGTTAGTGGAATAATAGCCCAGAAGCTGGTGGTTCATTGAAAGGTTAGTAGTAGCTAAAGGAGAGGATGCGTGTGGTGTATTGCAGAGTAGCAAAGAAGAAGGGTAAGAATTGCTTGGTGCGACTGGCTTGACATGGTTCTGAACGAAGTAAATGATGTCGTTATAGAGCTTCTTCATGTGTGCGAGCTCAGACATGAGCATATTGTTGCTTCGCCTGAGCCTTTCATTGTCCTCGGAGAGCGCAGTGACGGAACTGTTGTAGTTGGCTCCACTAATGACTGAAGACACGGCGGCACCTGCTCTTGGAGAAGTGAGTGGGGGCGAGTCACACCAGTTGGGTTGGTCGTCGGAGTCATTGGGTGGGGAGATGCTGAGTCTGCTGGGGAAGGGAAAGAAAGAGGGGACGTTGAGTCCCAGTGGATTATGGGCATGATTCATGGCAACCTGATGAGGCTGAGCACTTTTTCTTCTGTGGATCTCGCACAGCAAGTGCTTCTCTCCCTTCTTGAAGAATTCGTTCGCAAACTCCCATCTGTCCGGCACAATCTTTCTAAAACCCTATTGGCGAGCAACAAAAAGGTTAGAACAATGGAAAAAGATAACAACTTGAAGCGAAATTTTGAAATGAAACAAGAGTGCTTACATAGGTATTGAGCTGGCGAACGAAGCTAGAGAAGTTATTGTGCTTGAAATAGTTGGGGAGGAGATCCCTGGCGAACTCCGGCGGACGCCAAACCACGAAGGTGGTGTCGTCTTCACCCCAAGAGACTATATGATCGGTGGTGGGATCATCTACGAGTTGGTACGTCTTGGTGAGGAAAGGTGCGGGCACCGACTTGTGAGAGTCCAGAGAAAGTAAAATGCCCTCACAATTGTCTAGCAGAAGAGCCATTGGAGAGCAGAAGATCAGAGAAAGAGAGAGAGAGTGTGCGTGTGTAATTGACTGTTAAGGCCCAAGGGGGTTAATTGAGAATGTGACCGGTGGTGGATAAAAATGTTTGGAGAAGAGGAGAGAGAGAGGAATGGAAGTACTACTGTGTAATGCGTTTTGGCAATTTTTTTTTTCTCGAGGGTGGAAGGAAAATAGGAAATTGTCTGGTAGGGGTATTGTATTAGTATATTTTTGTTTCCCTCCTCGGTTATGTAGTGAGAGAGAATATGTGTCTGTCTGTCTAGGACTGTGAAATAAGGGCCTTTCAAGACAAACCCGTGACACTCTCTCTCTTTCTACGTGTGTGCGATACAGAGAGGGTTCTGACATTGATCCCGCGCACACCCACTCAAAATCACGCACAAGAGGAAGAAGGAGCAGTGCTGCCTTATTTTGGGAATTGACCATTGCACCCCCTAACTCTTTGGTTCCGTTAGTAATTAGTCAAACACTTGTTATACTGCGACCTTTTCCGTAATTGTGTCTGCCCATGCATTTCAATCTTCTGGGCAGATTCGAAAGTTTATGTTTTTCAGTTATATATTGACACAATAATTGCAATCTACTAAGTGGGTGTTGGTTAGAAATAGAAATAGTTATGCCCAACCTCGGTAACAGGGTATTTCGGCCAAACAATAAGGTTTATTGGGTATTTGCCATTTTTCGGAAGTAAGAATAGGAATGTGTGGTCTCACTTCACGTCAAACGAGCGTCTTCTTTTCGGTTTGGAGGTTTGCCTTTGTTGTTTAATGTCACCAACCAAAACACAGTCTCCAATTTCGAATCCCTATCAATTTTCTACAACATCTCTCTAGCAGATATAAGGTAAAGGATACATCGAACTACGTGATGGGAATTAAAGACTGTTCTGGGTGACGACATTTCTACCTTCCATCGCTTCTCTTCCATTTGCTTCTCTTCCTCTCTCTCTCTCTCAACCTTTTCTTCCTTTCTTCTTCTGTTTCGCCTTCTTTTTCTCATTGAAAAATACGTATTTCAAACTTCAATATCATGGGTGCTACAGACATCCTCTCTCTGGCAGCTAGTACCTTTTACTCACTAGCATACAATACCTAGCTCTAGCTACCACTGTTTAGCTTTCCCTTCCTTTTACATTGAGCCTCCAACTTTGGCTCTTCCACGGCTCGGCTTCCTTCTGCTGACGTGCCCAGGTGATTGAATTATTGGCTTCAAAAGTTCCCATGAATAGAAACTGGCAAAATTTTTCCGGCTTTTGCACCTCCCTTTGCATTATGGCCCCCCATTCAAACTCTTTCTTTTACTTTCTCCCTCATACCATATGCACGAACTGCCCAGGACTCCTGCATCAAACTTTCCAAGTACAAATACTAGATTAAGTAGAAATTAGCATAGCAATAATTAATTAAAGTAGGGAGTGATGATCCAACTATATATAAAAATGAGGAGTGTATTCATTTTTGTGATAATAATTAGTGAAATTAAAAGAGTAGGGACATAGAAGCAGAGGGGGCCAAAGCAAAACAATAGGAAAATGATGAGTAATTATTCGGGATAGATACCACAACTGATGATTTTGATAATGTCTATGATTCTCATTATTGGAAAATCAAAGTTAAACTGTCCCGGTTTCCCCACCCCATATAATTATTTCTCACTTTACAATTTTCTTCGCTTTTCTCATATTCAATGTGAATTCTATAATTAAAAACAGTATAAATAATAATAGCAGATCAAAAGTTTTTGAAAACCCAAGTTAAGCTTACCGAAGAAGCCACAACTTTTTGAACGGTTCTCTCGCCCCCCAAAAAAAAAAGGGTTCAACAGTAGCTATAATTACGTTAGATGAAATAAATTAAATTAACTATAATTTATTAGGAAAAGAGTTGGTCATCGTAAGTTTTCCTTATTAGTTATTGATACTGTGTTGTAGCCAAATATATATCTTTGATTTAAGCCAAATATATATACACAATCTCGATATGCATCTCACTCGTGAATGTCGTATTATTATAAGCTAATTTTGGCAAAGAAACGTACATTTTATAATTATCTAATTTTATATATGAATACATTTAATGAAAAAATGTACCTAAGATAGTACATATCAATTTGAAATTCTCAATATTAAAATATCCTACTGTTAGCTATTACAAATTCCATTAAGTGAAAATAGAGAAAAAAAAGTACATAAAATAACTACTGCAGACGATTCATCTCGAAAAGAAAAAGAAAAAAAAAGAGGTATCTGCTTGCAATCTGTATTTTTTTTTATAAAAAAGAAAAAGAAAAATGAAAAGGTGAGAAATTTGAAACTTGAAGAAGCATTGAGCAAGTAATAGTACTGATTTGTTAAAATTATACTACTTCCTTTTTAGTTTTAAAAATTATATTATCGTTTCCTATTTTGTTCAAATTATATACGTGTATATATAAAAAAAATTAGTGGAATTTATATACCCGTGAATTAGAATAAGAAAATGGATGGATGGATGGATATTGTTGCTTGACCTAGTCTAGTCTAAACTGTAGGGGGATGACCGGGGAGAGGAGGAAGGGACCAAACTGATAACTATGTGGCAAGTTCTAAACAATCATGCCATAGTTTCTCTTTCTTTCTGGTTCTTCTTCTACTTCTTTTTCTTCTTCTTCTTCTTACTGACCTTTTCTTAATTCCAAAATTCCCACTTCACAGTTTCACACCCCCCCTGACCCTTTTGCTGTACTCTGCTGCACCATTTCTCAGCGCCTGACATGGAGACAGTAGTCCTTTTTATTTTGATGGATCTGTGAGTATTGCCACTCTCGTGATTCTTATTTTGTTTTTTTCCTTTTACAACTTAATATTTATTACCACCACCATATTCCCTCGTTCATGTTACATGCTTATTTATGGGAACTGTGGCCATTTTCATCCCCTCTACCCTATTCCCCTTCCATGTAATCTCATCTTATCTTTTCTCTTTTTTTTTTTCTTAATTTAATCTCATAATATTTTCTGGAGTACCCAATGGCAAGGTAATTAATGAACTTCAAACTCGGTCATACGATCTTTGTTCCAGAAATTATGGCCCGTTGATTGGCAGTGGATGATAAACCTGAGATTAGGTGGGTCCTTTAAGCGTATATAGAGTAGTGGACCCCTCACACCTCAGAGGGAAGGTTTTGGACTTGCGAGAGAAAGCAGGTAATTAATCTATATTATTATTATTATTTTCTTGTGATTCTGATAATTCAAAAGATAAGAGATATGCTTGTTTGAATGAAAATGGAGACCCCAGAGAGAAAGGAAATCTAGAAAACAAGGGCTGATTTTCCCTCACAAGTTGTCAGCAACTGAGACAGATCCTACCGAGCCCACCACCATCACTACCAAAATTCACCCAACAGATAAAACACACTTCCCTTCACACACACACACTCTCTCTCTCTCTCTCTCTCTCTCTCTCTCTCTCTATCTCTACACGTTGAATAGCCAAGAAGATTCTATTCTAATTTCTAAAACGCAGTGAAAGTGAAGCAACCCCACCTCCTATCACATGACCACCGCCGGTACCTTTCAAATAAAAATCATATTTGTTATTATTGGACAAAACTCGGTTGGGAATTTCAAGGAGAGACAACTTAAAAACACAGACCCTATACGGATTAAAAAAATAAATAAAAAAGGAAGCCCACACTCTTCCTATTTTTTTTATTCCTCTAATTCACTGAGGTTCATGTTATGCTAATGACATATCACTCTCTCTTTGTTTTAAAAATAAAAAATAAACTTCAATCCTTCTAAAGCGAATAAATCAAACTCTGTATTCTATACGACAAAGTTACCAAGTTTCTTTCTTCTGTCTCTTTTTGCACTCTCTTTTTTGTCTCTTTCACTCACCCTTCTTGGCCCTTCCATACCAAACACATCCCTTATAAAATATTGATATAACATATACCGATAAATACATGCATGCATGTTTAAATTAGAATTAAAGGAAGGAGAAGACAGAGAGAGTCTCTCATAGAACTTCATTAGTTGTAGATAACGTGGTGAAGGAGAGATAGAAATGAGAAGGGTGTGGGTCAAACAAATTAAGTTCAATTTAAAGTTACTTTAGGAGGGAATAGATTAGTTAATTAGAAGGGGTCACGAGGGGCTAAGAATCCCACCAGCAAATGGCACTCTGATATATAATGTACTAGACAAGAGGCCCCTTTGTCTTTCTTCTGCACTTAAATTTGTACCACAGCACTACTCTCGGATTGGCATGCATCTCGTCCCTCCTACATCGCTCACTTCTCTTCCCTTACATTATTATATATTATATTGACTATTCGGATTCTCTGAGAACGCCTATATAAATCTACAGTATAATCAACGGTTCCTTTTTCATTTTGGATCATTTTAAATTTTGTTTTGTTCACGACCCGAATGAGACAACGGTTCTCGGTGTGTCGTATATGATTAAGGATTTCCCAATGAACAAAAATAAATAAATTACTAATTGAAAAACCAAACGTATGTACCGTATATAAATATCCTAGTTCAATCGAGTAAAAATATCAAGAAATTATATATATATAATAGTCAAAAGGAAATTTAATCTGTCAAATAGTGAAATATTTTTTTTTGCTAGATTCAGTGTATATATGCACTGAAAAATGTTGTACGGTATTTTTTTAATGTAAAATTATTTCAAACTATATATGTTGAACTAAATTTTTTTTTACGACACTTAGATGGCCTTTGAGTGAAAAAATAATAATATTTTCGAATTTTTTTTCATCACTAATTAAGTTATATAATATTTGGGGATATTATGTTATATATGGTCACGGCCACAATTTGACGAAACAATGATATATAGTACAACCAATAATTACAGTATATATATCTTGTACATGATTATTATTTTGAATTTGGGGTTTAAGACATTTTTATTTATTTAAAAGTGATATCGAATTAATCAGTCAAGGCATATAAAAGAAAAAGGGATGTGTTCTTATCTAATGAAAATAATTAATGACATGTATACATAATATATAATTGATTATACCAATGGAAAGTGATCTATATTAAGGCCATAAAATAAAGAACATGTACATGGAACATATGGTATTCCATGCAAAAGTTGGAATTGCACTTAAAAAAGACGTTGAAAAGCAGCTTCCTCGAAGGATAATGTCGCTCTAATCAAAGTATTACTTGCATGGCATATTTCTTCTCATAAATGAAAGAAAGTTCATTTTAACATACTTTAGAGATACATTAAAAGGAGAGAAGAACAAGAGAGTCTTTCCTCCTCTAACTTTCATCTCCTTTTGCTCTTCTTTTATCTCTCTTTTCTTTTCCCGGCTCTTTAATTTTTTCTTTCTTTCTCACTTTCTTAAAGTCATCCATACGACTTCTACGTGAGAAAAAAGAGATCCTTCTATTTACGTGGGATGAGATACTTTGCCTCGTACCACAGAATGGGTAGTATATTCATATTCCACCATCTATCTTTTAATAATAGTTAAAAGAAAAGCAATGACAAGTCTTAGATAATCCATTTGATTTGATGCTGGGCCAAACAACTCCACTAATTATAAAAACATATGCTTTATATGATCATGCATGCCATGGCCGACCTCGCATGTCTAACAGTGGGACCCCAATTATATGTTTTCAGTACAATTAAGAATTAAACATCTATGCTTGACCTAAACATGATTAAGCAAAAAAGTGACAGTCACCGAATGTCAAAAAAAGACACACAAGCAATGGTGGTTAATTTGGTTTAAGAAGTAGAAGAATTGAAGAAGAAGGGCAAGATAGAGCTGGTTAGGAGAGGTAACGGGGAACATAAAGGCTGTTGGATCACATGCACATCACATTCTTTTTCTTTCACCTTCTCCTTCTCTTCTTTTTATACTGTGGCTGATACTTGAAAGGAAAAAAGAACGATAAAGGTGATTACTAACCAACAAAAACAAAAGGGAGAGAGAGAGATAAAGAGAATGGTTCCACATCTACATTCCACATTCCACATTACACAGTCGAAGTCTGCTGCTACATCCTCCTCAATCCAAGGGATTCCGTGAGATGATGAAGTTGCTTCTGGGTCCCTCCCTCATCATTTCATGCACATAGTAAAGACCTACCTCTCTCACGTCCATAAATTTGTAGTGCATTTGCTTAAAGTGGCATTCTTTTCTGATGCCGCCCAATAATGCATCACTCCATGTTATCAAAATGGCAACCCGACCACCCTCCCCTCACTCTCATTATCCTATCATCCATTCTCGGTAAAGGAAAAAAAATAAAAAAAACTGAATCGTAAATCGATCAGAATCTGGTTTTATTATTATGCTGTGATCGGAAAATCATTTGCCTTGTTTGATAGATTCGAACTGTCTTCTGTTTGTGTGTGTATATTTTTATATATATAATGATATATACATATATAATTACCACCTAATTATCGAACCCTTTTGATTGAGTCAATCATGTCTGAGAAAAAAGTTCTTTTTGCTAAGTGATCTGATAGTGATATAGGGAATGGAATTGACGGTTTTCCTCAAATGCTATTGCCGTTTTAATATTCTCCATTGATTAATATCAGCAGCAATCCAGCTTAAATCAAACGGTCAAAAACAGCACCATAGTCGAGTTTTTTCCAATTTTCATTCGACGTTTCTTTTTCTTTTAATTTATTTTGTTGTAGACCTCTTCTCTTAAAATTTATCATTCTTCATTAAGGAAAGCATGTCCCAATTACTTCAGCTCTTCAAATGACATTATGGCCTTAAAACAACTTACGCCCATTTAATTTGTTTTCAGCAAACAGTTGCAAGGTACGAATAAATCAAATAATGTCCACTAAGACAATCAAGAGTTGCAGATACACATAGAGCGGGTTAATATAATCTTGAGCATAAGGAGTTCAAGGAACGAAGTATGACGATGATGGAAATTAAGGTAGATTTTGTAGCTAGTAGCTTCTCATTTAACAAGGACCACCTCACTGTTGCCAAAAGTGGAACCAACACCCTATTATGGCCCGGGGCTTCTTCATTGTTGGCTTTATTTACAGAACAAGGGTGAAGCTGTTTTCACGTCCCACCAAAAAAAAAAAAAAGGAAAAAAGCATGGATATGCACCAAACTTTGCAGATATATGTAAAACCAGGGATGCCTACAATCATGTAAGACAAAGCGTACGTCCAAGTTAATAAATGATTGTGGTGCCTAGCTAGTTTTCCATGGTGGACACACTAGCAACAGATGAGAATTGCTTTTAGAGTTTCAACTTTCAAATGAGCCAATAACCATAAGGCAAAACAAAATAATAAATATGTGGATATCTCAGCAGATTCAGAAAATTTTACGAAGGTTAATAGACTCTGAAACAATGTAGAAGCTGATGGTGTGGTAACAGGTTGATAAAGAAGTAGAATTGCATTTTTCGAAGATATTGCTGCTGTATACTAACTTCCCTAGTTATTCTTACATGCAACTTTTTGAAAAAAGAAAAGTATTTAGAAGACATGATCGTTGATCAAGCCCTAATTTCTTCCCCCTTAAAATTTCTGCTTTTATATATATATATATATATATATATATATATATATATATATCCACAAGGCACTAAATAAAAAGACATCCACATCTCAAGTGTTACGGTCGGGTAGGGTAAGGAATATTATGCTTTAACTTTACATGTATATCCCTGGCAAAAGAACAAATGTTCCATTTACGTGGGGGAAAGCTTTGCATCAGAGCGCAATATCCATGAAAGGTAGAAGCTGTGGGCATAACTAGCTACATGGTTCAGCTTAAAGAAGGAATAACTTTGACTGCAAAAGAACAGATATTGGAGTCCTCAAATGAATTCACTGAGGCATATGATATCTATGATAAAAGAAAGCACAGTGATACAAAGTGGAAGGAAGGAGGCCTAGAGAAGGCTGGCCACAGACCCCACCAAGAGAAAGAAGAAAAAAGGAAGTATAAAAACAGCTTTATGGGGAATAAGGATGAGATTGCATGATTGAATTCAAGTAAAGGCTCTCACTCTCTTCCATTTCAATTTTACTATTGTAACCTTTTTGGTATGTACATTTATACGCTTAGTTTTTAATTTCTAGCTAGGATTTAATTAGTTGATTCCTTTTTAGAGAGATAAAACAAGAAAAAGGCAAGGGAGAGAAAGTAAAGAAAGGAAGGTAGAAAAAGGCAGAGGAGCATGAGTATGACAGGACTTACATCGGCTGGAGTTTGTGGTGGAATAGGTGGTGAAAGTGGAGGAGGTGGTGGAAATAATTATTATAACAATTATAGATTGCAAGATATATAGTTATAATCATGGGCGAAGCATATTTACTTTCCTCTTTGTCATCACTTTCCAAGGCATGATTAGAAAAAAGCTCATCAATCTTCTTCACCTCTCTCGAAGAAAAGCACTACTCTCTCTCTCTCTCTCTCGTATTGCCAACACTTTGACACCGAAATAGAAAACAACAAAGAAAAAGACGTACTCCCCGAGTATTAGAAATTGATCTTCTTTCCCCGTATTCTGTTATATTAAATTAAGAGAAAAAGTTGAAATAACCCTTTTGGGTAATTAACCTAAGCATGTATATTATAATATTAATTGGTAAACAAGGTCGCCCAAAAAGCCCGGCTTAGCCTAGTTTTGTTTTCATAAATATGCACAAAATATATTGTTCGTGTGTGTGTGTGTGGAGATCTCTAACATCAGAATTAAATAATTTATTCATAGAATTACAACCATCTAAAATAGCTAGGATCGACGCACACTGCCATATAATTCATACAAAATGTATTTCTGCAAAATTAATGCATAACAATATTAAATATATATCGCACCAAGTAATAAGTTAGGGTTCATGTTTTGTAAACTTTGTTAATTAATATGGCTTACCATGTTTTTGTTTCAAGTCAAAGGCCAAATATATACTATATATTTGATTGAGAGACAGGCTTCAAGAAAACAAATTAAAAATGTTAATTGTGAGGCAGGTAGAAGCTACTATTGTCTAACGTACGTATAAGTCCAATTTCAGTACTCATCTAAGATTCCCATTTATTTAATATGTTATAAGCCAAAAATCCACATATTTTAATTCGGTTCAAATATTAATAGGGTGGTAGATATGGAAGCTTGAATTCAAGTCTAGTTTTGAATTAAACCAGATTAAATTATTTTGGATATATGTTTAATTAGACACAGACTTCACATGGTGTTATTATGGTCATGATTTTGTCTTTCACGATTCAACAGTTCAATTTTGTTGAAGACTTTAATCAAATAAAAAAAAAGAATCAAACTTTTTTTCTTCATAAATATTCCAAATTATCTGATGGGTAAATATTTTATTTTATTTTAGAAAAATAACAATTCATTAATAAAAAAGTAATCAGTATGAGATTTTTTTTAAAAATCGTACGATGATTTCCAATAGATGCTTGCAAAAGATCAAAAACATATAGAAGCTATATTTTTATTTTTGTCTCTTAGTTTTGATAAAATTAATTTTGTTTTTTACTGGGCTGAACAGCTGGTGGAGCTGAAGTTGGGTTGTATGGAAAGCGGAATTTATTGGGCTTCCTAGTCTTTTGTTTGAGTTATATAATGGGCTCTTCTTGTCCAAAAATATATATAATGGGCTCTCTTTTCGATACCGTTGTAGCTCACGGTTGATTCTGGCCCCTCTTTGGATGATGAAATCAGGCGAAGCCGGAGGGTAAAGATCATTTTTATTTTTTGGTGGTCCAAAATGGTTGACCCAAAAGAAAACATTGATGTCCTGCACAAAGGGATAACTCTTTATTCAGGGGGGCAGTATTTTTGGGTACTCATCGAATTACAACACAGTTGAACCTGTGCCAAGCGCTAGGCTGCTGCTGTGATGGATTTCTCCATATGTATCGATTCCCTTTCCCAAGTCTCAAACCCTACAATTTTTTTTCTTTTAAAAAACCTTCTACCCTTTTAAAATTTACTACTGTTCCCAACTAGTGATATGCAAGGCATCTTTAAAACTGACAGGGAAGGTACAAAGCAACAATGGGATACAAGCTACAGTGCACGACAATACAATAATCAGTAACAAGAAATAGAACATAACTTTAATATAAAATTAAAAATTTAACACGTAAAATATTATTCAGTTACATGTAGACCTCCATGCCAATAAATTTAGAGGATTGACATAGAGGACAAAAACTAAGCTTACTTTCACAATCTTTACAGAGGCAGAGATCCTGACATGGTAATAAAAGCACGTTCACTTCATTGACTCTGCAGGCCTTACATGTCATTGTTCTCTTTTAAAAAAACTTCTAACCTTTTAAAATTTACTACTGTTCCCAACTAGTGATATGCAAGGCATCTTTAAAACTGACAGGGAAGGTACAAAGCAACAATGGGATACGAGCTACAGTGCACGACAATTCAATAATCAGTAACAAGAAATAAAACATAACTTGATTATAAAATTAAAAATTTAACACGTAAAATATTGTTCAGTTACATGTAGACCTCCATGCCAATAAATTTAGAGGATTGACATAGAGGACAAAAACTAAGCTTACTTTCACAATCTTTACAGAGGCAGAGATGTTTACATGGTAATAAAAGCATGTTCACTTCATTGACTCTGCAGGCCTTACATGTCATTATCTCTCTCACATCATTGTTCTCCTTGGGGAGCAACTGAAAATCGAAGGAACAACCATTGCAGCAAGATGCTGTATCTTCTACCTCATTGTCACCACTTCCTTCTTTGCTATCTCTGCTTTGAACATAAATTTGTTGAAGATTAAACTTGAGGGCAGCAATCACATTCTCATTATATTTGGCTCGCTGTTGCCAGGCACCTGCCTCAACAGTCAGCTGCTCCATCCGCTCCTCAAGTTCTATATTCCTCTTATTGATGCTTTCTACCTTTACTTCTTTCTCACGAATTTTCTGAAGGACTTTGTCTTCAACAGTTAATATACCCTGAAGTTGTGGTGCCTGAACCTTCTCTAAAATAGTTTGCCGGAATTGTTCACCCTATTAGAAAGGAGAAATTTAACTAAGCTTGTCTTCATATTACATGCAGTTTTCTTTGTTTATACAGATGTCAAATGAGATTATAAATATACAATATATAAATTTTAGTGCAGACAAGGCATACAAAGCAAGCAAGTACTGAAATGAATAGCAGTTTAATGGTAGCGCTTCATCAGATTTTTGAGGACGCCAGCAGTCATATATATATTATATTTATCCCATGACTTACTTAAAAGGGAAGAGGTAAACTACAATAAGCTTTGCTTTGCTTTGCATTAACATGTGAGATATAAAGCAATTGATCTCATCCTTGCTAGCCTAATAACAGCAAGAGACAAGGAAAGAGCACATAACTGTCAAGCACTCAAGTCAGAAATCCAAAATCTTACACATGCATGCACGCAATACCAGTTTTACCTCACTAATTATAAATCATTTTTACATAACATTCACCATCCTTTCAACCAAAATGATAACACCAAAAATGGGAAGAGGATGAATGCCTTGCTCCTAATTATGGCCATAAGATAAGAAAAAGGTCACTCATGACCCAACAGTGGAGAGGGGGAGATACCACAATCTGTGCGTCTCCTGTATGACCAAACAATTTATCTGAAGGGTTGATTGCCGCCCTAAACACCCAGTCAGTAATATGACAGAGACATACTCTACTTTTAAAAGAAAATTGTGTAACAAACCCTTCACCTTTCACCCCTAATAACATTGCTTAAATGTCTTTGGAAGTTCAAACAAGGATTGAAAGGAAAGATGAATAAAAATGAAGAATGAAACAGAAAACAATGAGAACACATCTTACTTAAGGTACATGGATGCATAAAATAGAAAATAATGGAGACCAGATTGTTTATTAGGTGATAGTCGTTCAGTGTAATGAACCAAAAGCTTCTTTTTTTGATGGTTGAATTTCCTATTACAACCCACCCATCTTCCACCCTTGTAAATTTTATTGATTCCAAAGCTTTTCTTTATTGTAAATTTTATTTTCTTCTACCATTGATTCCAAAAACTGAAATTTCATTGAATTTAAAGGATCTTGCAAACAGCACAAAAAATAACATAAAGTAAATAGTCATTAAAAATTCCCAATTCCTTCAAGTAGTTTTTATTCCTGTACAATAAAGAATGAAACAAATCCTTCTTTTTACTCCTTTTCTTCTGATCAATTTCATTCATATAAATACACTTTTAATATCCAATTCATTTAAATAGTTTGACCATTACAGAACTAAAATTTATCACATAATTTTAGCAAGCAAATAACTATCCAATGCACATGAATCCCATATTACTAGAGTAGAATCGTGATGTATGACTACGTCTTACATAATCTTTCACATGTAAAACTAGATTTGTGTAATGAATTCTATAACCTGTTTATCTTTTCGATAACTGGTGTTATTCACAGTGAACATCAACACCATTATCAAACACAACTCCAGACCCAGTAGAGTGATGAACTTGTTTCAAAAGAGAAGCACAACAGTTTATCATGCCATTATTACAATTATTTTAAACTTCTTTTTAGTTAAAGCATGCATTGAAGATCACTCAACAATCCATTTATCGACCTACTATAGAAGATGTATAAAGTAATCATAAATGGTATGGTGTATCCGCAGAAGAATTTATCTTTCATGACACGACTGTATATCTAGTTTAACTAAAATTTTCTGACCTTAAACAAGTATCTAATAAAAGGAAAACTAGTCAATCATAAATTGTACTAACCTGAACTTTGAGTAATCTATCTATCTCAGCATCCTCCCGCTGCAACTTTTGATCAATGTCATCGACAATGAGTGACAATAAAGCCGAGTCTCCAGTGGAAGCCAAGCGGGTATTGTCAAAGGATAAGCCCAATCCAGTGGAGACTGAACGTGTTTGCAGGAAATCTACTGAAGATATCTGAGAATTGTTCTCCAGAAAATCCTGTTCTCTTAGTCTTTTCCTCTCGGGTTCCAAATCATAATTCCATTGCAAATCAGCTCCTCCATCGCTGCCGTCAGCAGGAGGGAGTGGTCCAGGTGCAAACCCAACAACATGAACTAAAACAGAAAAACCCAATAAATTGCGGGATTGATTTAGTATATCAACTGGACAAGAAAGTAGCAACTAACAACTAAAGTTAACAGGACGAGAGAATGTCGATGAAACAAAAGAACAAAATTCCGAACTTTGACAATCTCAGAAGTTCAGTTATTGAAGTCGGCCTAAGAATGCTATGAAACCTAGCTGAGCTCATTTATTTATTTCTTTTTTCCCGGCTATAAAGAGACGTATCTGCATGCGACTGTTCTTGAAATTTCCCAGCAATCAAAAGAAGCATATAAAACAAATTAAGCAAGGGAAAGCTAAAAATGAATAATTTGCATACAGGGAGGAATATAAGGAGGATGCTCGGACTGATCTTGTAAATGAGTGGGGTTGTAGTAAGCGACCGGCTGCTGCGACACCTGACCATCGATCTTTTGCATATTTCTGGGGAAAAATAAGTAGGGTGAACATTTAGAAACCAGATTAATTGCCATAAAAAAAGTGATATGAAAGGGAATTTTTTGGGATTTTAGCAATTTCAGTTAGTATTTGAACATAAATTACCTGAAAGATTGTAACTGGTGCTTAGGGAGAGCCATGGACGGGCTTAGAGATAAGGAAGGTGCGGGCGGGCCCTCTCTTTAGAATGGCGAGGTGGCCGATGTATAAATTTTCTTTGTATTTTCTAGTTGCCTCCGCTATTTTTTTTGTAATTTTCCAAATATATATAAAATGTCACCCCGGGTTGGTTCAAAAGTTGAGATCTGGTCGATTTGACAATCCACATTTCAATGGAATATGCTAAAAGAAAAAAGGGCAGGGCGAATATATATTTAATACTTTTTGAGATTAATGTAAAAGAAAAAAGAAGTTTTTTTTTGTTTTTATTATTTAAAATGCCTTAATGATTTTTTTAAAAAAACATAGGGTTCAGTTTTTTTTTTGTGTGTGGATGACATAGAGTTCAGTTTCTGGTAAGTTTTAACGCTCACACTTCATCAACCATTCCCGATTTTTCACAAAATCTTAAAATCTTTTTTTTTATATATATAAATAAAAAGGTGAAAGATTCGTTCTTTTAATTTCATTGAATTGCTTAATATTTTGGAGTTCGGTCTTTCATTTAAAATATCTTCATTATTCATATAATGAAGATTATTTTATCTTATATTATTAGTAGTTTGTAAAAATATTTTGAGAAAAAAAAAAGACTCTTTCTTTTAAACATGTAAAGTTTATAGTGACTTGAAATTATTTTATTTTAAAATTAGAGTATCTCACAAATTTTAATAATGATTTACTATATCATTTACAAATTTTCTATATTTTATAATAAAAATCAAATTTAAATTTTATAAATAAAATATTTTGATTCTTATAAGATAAACTAATTCAGTTGATTTAAAAAGAGTTAAAAGTAGATTACACTAACCTCCATTGAGGTTTGGTTAAATTACATTTGGCTATTCTTTTGTTTTAAAAAAATAAGTTTACAACAACAACAACTAAGTCTTTTCTTATTAGGTGGGGTCAACTACATGGATTAAACGGCGCCACAGTGACCGATCATGAATGAGATCAATAGATAAATTATTAATTATTAAATCATACTTAATAGTTTCACTTATTATTTTTTTTTGTTTCCCTCTACTTTTAATAATTGGACTATTTTTTATCTGATCTACTTTTCTCACTAAAGTTTCTGGAAGTCTTCTCCACACATGACCAAACCATTTTAAGCGAGATTCAACCATCTTTTTCATAATAAGTACTATCACAACCTTCTGTCTAATGCTCTCATTTTTAATCATATCTCTTCTGGTGTGTCCACACATCTAGCGCAACATTCTCATCTCTGCAACGTTGAGTTTATCCTCATATTGCCTTTTGACCGCCCAACATTTAGTATCATACAATATAGCAGATCGTATAGCCGTACGGTAGAATTTTCCTTTAACTTTGAACGGCATTTTTTTTATCACAAATGACACTCGAAACTTTTCTCCATTTCATCAATTCAGCTTGAATCCTATGGTTTGCGTCTTCTTTTACTTCGCCGTCATTTTGTATAATGGATCCAAGATATTTAAAACTTGTAACTTGTTTTAAAATATAGCCTCCAAATCTCACGTCTCCAGTCGCATTTGTTCGTCTCTTACTAAAAATACATTCCATATATTCTATTTTATTTTTACTTATACGAAAATCATGTGTTTCTAAAGCTTGTCTCCATGACTCTAACTTCATATTTATTTCCTCTTTCGAATCACCAATTAAGATTATATCATCTACAAAAATCATACATTGAGGCCCTAACTCTTATATATATTTAGTAACTGCGTCCAAATTAAATTAAAAAGAAACGGACTTAGAAAAGACTCTTGATGTAGTTCAATAGTTGTGAACAAATTCTTTGTGTCTCTATTTTGTGTTCTCATGCAAGTCGTTATCTTGTCGTACATGTCTTTGATTGTTCGAATATGCGCAATACATACTCCTTTTTTTTAAAAAACCTTCCATAAAATCTCTCTTAACACTGTCATATGCCTCATAAAAACAAGTTTACGCTTTGATTAAAAGTTTTTGAATGTTTCTTACTTTTTATATATTTACAATATTGAACAGATTTATCTAACTTATTAAAAAAATTTAGAACTATATTTTACTCAATGACAAAAATTATTTATAATATCTTTTGCTTAAAATTTAAATTGATAAATATTTATGTGAGATTAACAAAACTTTAAAAGTTAAGGTGACTAAATTTAAATTTATACAAGAACTCAATAAAAATATAATATAATAGATATTTGATTGGTTATCTTATAAGAGAAAAAATACTTCTCTCACAAGAATGTTGTCAACATCTATGATTTACTTTAATATTTATTTTTATTTTACCCGCTAATCCTATTTTCTGTTTAGTACAGATATACAAAAGTCAAGAAATTTGTTGAAAGGTTTTTCACCTACTCAAATTAGCACATTGAAACAATTTTATAGTTAATGGTGACTTCTAAAAAGACGAAGGACTTACCTTTTAAGGGTAGTAGAGGTAAAAGAATCTTCTCAAATTAAAAAAAAAAAAAAAAAAGAAGAGTAAACTTGAAAATTGATCATTAAATTTATGTCATTATATATTTTAATCTTCTATTTTACTAAAAATTTAATAATTTAGTCATTCCATCAATTAATTTTTAACTATATTTAAGAAGATGTCAATGTAACATGCTAAATTTAATGTATCACAGTAAATCAACTTATTATGTCATTGTTTCATTATTTTTTTACTCATTAATTTATTTTTCTATTTTTTTGGTTATTTAATTAAAATAAATTTATCTAAAATCTCTTAATTTTAAAAAATTTGACATTTATACCATAAATTTTAAAACTTTAAACCCTTAATCGTAAACTCTAAATTATATTCCATAAATCCTAAAACTCAAATTTTAAACTATAAACTATATATTCTAACACTACAAATGCTAAAATTCAAAACAAACAAAAAACTCAAAAGTAATAAATTTTAAATTTTAAATCTTAAAATTTCGAATATCAAAACTCTAAAACCTAAAACTCTAAATCATAAATTTGAAATTCTAAATTCTATATTCAAAACTATAAAATTTTAAAACTAAAATCCCCAAACAAAACCAAAACTCCTAAATCACAAATATCAAAATTTAAAAAACCCAAACACCAAAACTTAAAAATGCAAAACCATAAATTTCAAAATTTTAAAAGGCAAAGTCTTAAACTCTCAACTCTAAAATTTAAAATTTAAAATGTCAAAATCCTAAATTTTAAAATTCTAAAACCTAAATAAAAACCCATAAACCGAAAGCATCAAACTCCCAAACAACTAACTCATAACCTCAAAAATACAAACCCCAAATCATAAAAATTCAAACCAAAACCTTAAATTTAGAACCCTAAAACCAAAAACACCAAATAGCAAAATCCAAATATAAAACTCTAAATCTCAAGACCCCAAAACTCAAAGTTTAAAATTCTAAACTCTAAACTTCGAATTTAAAAATTTAAAAATTTTAAACCCTAAATCTTAAAATTCTAAAATTCAAAGTTTTAAACTCCAAATTTCAAAACCTAAAACTTTAAAACCTAAGACATAAACTTGAAAACTTCAAACCCCAAACTTTAAATTTCAATCCCTAATCTTAAACACCAAAGATCAAACAACTAAATCTAAAATCCTAAATTTCAAACCTCAAAACTATAAACACTAAAACTCAAATACCAAAATCTAAATAACCTAAACTTTAAATTTTAAACCTTAAAACTCAAACCGTAAATCACAAAGCTCGAAACTTAAAACTGTAAACTCCAAACCCAAAACCTAAACCCTATACTCAAGATCTCAAATCTCAAAATTTTAAATTCCAAAATCTTAAATCATAACTCAAAAATTGCAAACTCCAAATCTCAAAATCTCAAAATTCAAATCTCTAAATTTTAAATCTCAAACCTCTAATTCCAAAATCTTAAAATCTAAAACCCTAAACACAAAATATCAAACCCCAATCATTGAAACCCCAAATCACGAAACATTAAACCTTAAATTTTAAATCTCAAAACCCCAATTACCACAACTTTAAAACCGCAAGCTCAAAATCTAAATCTCAAAGTCTTAAAATCTAAAATCTTAAACCCTAAATTTTAAATATCCTCAAATAATAAAATAACAAATCTTAAAATACTAAACTCTAAATTTTAAATATAAAAATATCAAACCCCAAACTCAATCTTAAAACCTAAAAACTTTAAACACCAAAATTTTAAACTCTAAATTCTAAATTTCAAAACTTAAACCTTCAAATCTCAAAATTGTAAATCTCAAAATTTTAAAACGTTAAAACAAAAATTTTTGAATTATAAACTTCAAATCCTAAATGGAAAAACATAGAACACTAAACTCTACCGTGTATTTTTTTTAATATACATGCTTAGATTTAGGACATTGGGGTTTACTGATATTTAAAATTTTGAATTTTAAAATTTAGAGTTTAAAGTTTAAGACTTTGAAAGTTTAAAATTTTGAATTTTGGGGTTTAAAATTTTGAGTTTAATAATTTTATGGTTTTGATTTTTTGGTATAGATTTTTAGGGTTTTAATTTTAAAATTTTATGATTTTGAAGTTTGGACGTTTCGAGTTTTCAATTTAAAGTTTAGATTTATAATTTAAAATTTTGAATTTATTATTTAAGGTTTAGTGCTTTGAGATTTAGTGTTATATGATTTATGATTTGAAGTTTAAAGTTAGAGTATAAATGATAATTTTTTATAAGTTATGAGATTTTAGAAAAAAAATTTATTAAGAGACCAAAACACAACAAAAAAAATAAATTAAGGGATAAATAGAATAATTTAATTTTTTTCTTGTTAAAGATTGGTGACTCAACAAGTTGAGTTATTGTGGTACGTTAAACTAACATGTCAAATAAGCATTTAAAAGACCAATTCGATATATTTTTTTTGTATTTAAAAGTAAAATGATGAAATAACTAAATTATTCAATGTTAAATTCCGTTTTTTGTATTTTTTTAATATACATGCTAAGATTTAGGACATTGTGTAATGCTTCTAATTTTACAGCACGTGAAGTAAATATTTTTTTTTTCGTAATAAGATATTTTTCTTAACATGTATAACACTATTTTTTTTTCATAAAAATATATACATATAAGTTCTCTCATATATATATATATTATACATACTAAGTTATAAATATCAAAATAACAATAGAAGTAAGAATTCTGCCTGTAGCATTTTAGAGCATACTCTAAAGTACAAGTACAATATAAATCAAAATTTATGAGCTATGGAAATAAAGTAAGCTCACCCAGAGATCATATTGTCTAACTAGTCAACTATCTGAAGAATCAGACTTTGTATTATTATCTGAAAAATGTGAAAATATCGTATAGTGAATTTGACAACTCAATGAGCAAATAATACTTCCTATGACCTTTTAAGTCAGCATATGGATATACTCATATTTTAAAATTTGTCACATAAAAAATATAGTTTAGAAATACATCTATATGAGACCCGTATTTCAAATATTTTTAAATAAAAAGATATTTAGATATCCAAAATCATATTTAGCACGGTATGATCATTAAAAAAAATGTTGTTATGCTCACTTGTATAAATTATAGTAAAAATATTAAGTTTTTAAGATAATGTTATAATTTTTAAAATGACTTGCCTCATTCAGCGATCTGATCAACCTACACACTCATTTGCTATACGCATAGTGACCAATCGACTACAGTCACAATAGTGATCAAAGAATGTGAGTCCATCATCCATCTGCCTTCTCACGTTACCACCGTCACCCGATTGGAGCGTCAATCTCTCAGCTCACTTAGGCTAATAGGGCATCTCCCATTCGGTACCGTCACAAACCATACAATCCGTCAATATTCATCCATACATATAAATATATATTTGCATATTTATCAAATGCAATGTATAATTATCAAGCAACTCGTCATGAGCTTTACATTTGTCATTCAATCATAATCAGTAACTTTATAGTTTTACAAATCAATGTCTCATGCACATAATATTTATTTTGCCAAATAATAATAAATATATTTAGAATCATATATATATGCCATTTCTCGAGGCAATCATATAGTTTTATAAATCAATATCACGTGCATAAATATTCATTTCACCATTTAATGAGAAATACATGTGAAATCAGATGTACCATAAGTTCAAAAATATATTTATCAAAACTATACTTTTCTTGAACTATAATCAAAATTGTAAGCAATTTAGATATTTTAATGCATTTCAAAAATATATAAAAATATAAATATCTTATAAACATAATCAAATACATATTTAAAGATCAAAAAGAGTATAGGACAAATCATAGAAAGAATTATCCATTCACAAAGTAAGGGTTTCAGATTGTACAACCTCAAAATACATTTTTTCAATCTACATTTGACTAAACAAACTTCAAAAACGCGTCCGGAAGGTTTAAAAATCAAGGAAATGACTCTGAAAACTTGATCACTATTCATAGTCGATAAATATTATTTATCGCCGAAAAAAACTAATAACCAAGAACAAAAAGTTGTAGATAGCTGAAAAATTTTATATTTTAAAATTTATCTAACTTCTGAATTCATCTACGATATCAGATTTTCAATTTTAGATCTATAAATAAAAGTTTTAGAGTTTATCTTTTTATGAAATTTTTTACTTTTGATCTACGACGATTCTATGGCTAATTTGAGAAATTGTTCGATCAAAATCGTAATATTCTCCGTTCTAAATCTATTGGTATCCTTAATTTTGAGATCAGAGACTTGTAAACACTCTAAATTTAAAAAAAAATATGGAGTAACTATTCACTATTCATTCTCTTCCTCTACTTTCATCTTTTTGCATTCCATCTCCCCCTCCCCTTTTTTTCTTTTTCATTTATAATAATAATAATAATTATTTAATAATTAAATATTTATTTTTATTTTATTTCATATATATTCATATAAATACTATTTTTCATCATAAAACATTTTAAAATTTTTAAAATTTTACATTCTCATAAATTTTTAGTTAAACTCTTAAATTATGCTTTTTTTTTTATAAAAATCTTAATAAAACAAAGTATAAAATAAATATCTTTATGTATAATAAAATAAAGAATATTTTTAAAAATAAAACAAAAAATTATTAAAAGTCAATATAATTATTTTAAGTAAAATAATAATTATTTTAATTAAAAGTGTACTTACTTTTAGTAGAACATAATTATTTTTTAAAAAATAAAAATATATTTATTTATAGTAAAATACTATTATTTAAAAATAAAAATTATGGGACGTTACACATTGAAGTTTACTAACGTTTAAAATTTTAAATTTTAAAATTTTAAATTTAAGGTTGAGAGTTTTATATTTTAAAATTTGAAAATTTGAATTTAAAATTTTGAGTTTTATGATTTTAGTTTTTGGATATAAAATTTTAGGACTTTAATTTTAAAATTTTATAGTTTTAAGATTTGGACGTTTTTGGTTTTAAATTTAAAGTTTAGATTTAAAATTTAAAAATTTGAATTTTCTATTTACAGCTTAATTTTTTAAGATTTAGTATTTCACAATTTATGACCGAAGGGTTAAAATTAAAGTATAAATGATGATTTTTTTTATAAGTTATGAAGTTTTTTTTTTAAATTTTTGTTAAGAGACCAAAACACAACAAAAATATAAATTTAAAAGACTAGTAGAATAATTTTATTTTATTTGTTTGTTAAAGATTGGTGACTTAGCAAATTAAGTTATTGTGTTACGGTAGACTAACATGTCAAATTGGTATTTAATATGTTACTAAAATATTTTTTTTTAATGGTAATTAAAAGTAAAATAATAAATTAAATAAATTATTGAATACTAAAATTTAAAAATTATATTATGCAGATGTAAATTCATTGAATAGGTTCAGTGCATGCCTACCACAGAACCAAACACCTCTCCAGGATTCATTGATCTTTGAGATCTCACAACTACGGAATTTACGAAGTTTCTTTGCTGTTAATTGCGTAAACGTTGCCAATTCAGGAAGGACAAAACCAAAAGGAATCAGATGCTTCGTAAGCAGCCAAGTTAGCCTAACTTCCCCTCATAATTACATTGACAATTTAGAGCAAGCTAAGCCTTTCTAGAAATTGACAGCTATCGGTGCCACACTTTTCAAACTTGATTTGTAGGCTCAATTGGCAAGATTTTTGTTTCTATATT
The DNA here is from genome assembly GCA_037074535.1 of Gleditsia sinensis. Classification (NCBI taxonomy): domain Eukaryota; kingdom Viridiplantae; phylum Streptophyta; class Magnoliopsida; order Fabales; family Fabaceae; genus Gleditsia; species Gleditsia sinensis. The sequence goes on along the minus strand of CM073470.1, from coordinate 13,218,871 downwards.
GAAAACTCACATTTGACCTTTTGGTTTAGAGAAATGAGAATTGGTAAGCATATCATTATTCATTGTACGCACCCTGCATTGACGACGCCACAATACGGCTACCTAACAGGTAAGAATAATCAATAAATCAGCCATTTTTATTCGGCTATAATTACTCTATAATTACCCGAAAACATTGCAATTCACATTTCTTTTCGTTTACATTAAATTCAAATAGCAGGAATTTTATATTATTAATTTTTTAAGAGAGAGAGAGAGAGAGAGAGGAAATGTCATGATCACTCACAAATTCTTCCTCAATGACATCGCTTTGCTTGTGGGACTTACGAGGGATCTTGCGGGATGCGGAGAACCTGCTGGAGGAAGATTGGCGAGAGTGGGGACCAAGGGAGGAGTTAGAATGAGGGGGAGAACCCATGGGACTGAGGACGGGGGTGGAATGAAAGGAGTTGGTAGTCTTCTCGCCATCGTGGGAGTCCCTGGAGGGGCTCTGCACGTAGTAAACGGGACGACGTGGAGATCTAGTTGGGGAGGAGGCCGAGAGGCTTGTCACCTCCGAGTCTGTCTTCGCGTGCATTATTTAACCCTCCTGTCTGATCTCGCAGGAGATGAAGGATGCGGCGGCACCAGCACCAGGACTACGAGTTCATCACTGATTTTAATTTGTCAAGTGTTCCAAGTACGTTACTAGGAATTTATAAATTGCATTACATGGTGGATTATAGTATTAAGAAAAAAAAAACATTTGTACTGTAATAAAAATAAATTAAACTATATTAAAACGGTGAAGTTGGAATCACGGTGAGCAGTTGGTTGAGGTTGTTCAACTTTAGGCTAGAATTTCTTGTTCTTTGGAAAAGGACGAAGTGAGGAACCAATCACCGACACCTACATTACAGTTGTCATTTATTGTGCTCTTATGCATGCCAATTAGGACTATTATAAAATAAACCAAGCGTAAAAGAGCACATGTGCACTTGTACTCACTTCTCTCCTGATTTTGTGGTCGTATAACAATTTTTTTACAAACAAGATTTAAGTATAATTTTTAAGATATTTACTATAAATTTTTTTACGCCTCATATTTTGACTGTGCAATCTTATAGTGAACATTTAAATACTTTTATCTAATTTTTTTTTGAATTAAAATTTTTAACATTACAATTTTTAAAAATTTTTAATCTAAAATTTAGTTATCACTTAAATCGATTTTAATATATAACCATTTGTTCATATGTTTTGTTTGGTATGTCATATAAAATTAAGTAATATAGAATAAATGTTACTCAATAGTATATGTTAAACTATCTATTTGATAAATTTTTATACTATAATATATTTGTCGCGTCAATGTATAGTATCATACATTGTATAACATAATTTTATCTTATATTTGATAAATAATGAATATGAATAAAAATATCTTTATGTAAAAAAATATTAAATTAATTAATAATTAATTTTTAAATAAAATTTTGATAGAATAGAGTCTGTGACTTAAGATTTTAAAATTTAAAATTTAACATTTAAAATTTAGAGTTTAAAATTTTGAGATTTAAATTTTAAAATTTTAAAATTTTAAAATTTTAAAATTTTAAAATTTAGAATTATAAAATTTAAAGTTTGAAAGTTTAATATTTTATGATTTAAAATTTGAGTTTTGATTTTTGAGATTTAAAATGATATTTAAATTTTTTAAAATAAAAATATATTTTGTGATTATTTTTTATTATATTTTTTATCTAATCTTTTTTATTAGTCTTTATTTTATACTCTCCATATATATAAAGATATATATTAATCAATATATATATATATATATATAATTAATTAATTTAAATTGATAATATTATACAATACAATATCATATTAAATAATATATAAAAATAAATTATATTATTTTGGATGTGGTTATATACGATATACCAAACAGGGCTACAGTATTATATGTTGAGAGTGGCTGCAGCATAATTAATGTTAATTTCGTGGATGCGATTTCAATTCATGCAGATCCCCCGGGCGTCGAACGGAAAATAATGCTTAATTCATTATAACTGTTGACTTGATATATTATGAAATTAGAGCCAAGGACATGCCTTATCTTTGTCCCCCTTTCAGATATTCTTACATTTCGACGACTAAGATTATTTTTAACAAAAAAAATGATGAATTAATTAAAAATTAAAAAAATAATTTTTAACTGAAAATTATTAACTGAAAGTTAAAAATTATTAATTAAAAATTAAAAATATTAAATTAATTTATTAAATTAAAAATGTTTGATAAAATTAACTATTGAATTAGCTGATAAATATAAAATGACATAAAAAGATATATTTATATAAAATTTATCATTTTTTGTTAGTAATTATATTTTATTATATAATTTCAAAAAATACAAAATAAATATATCATCTAGAGTCACGCAATAAATTAGTAATATTATTGTAAATTTTTTTTATTTCAATTGATGTCTCTAAATTTTCATTCATTGTGTTACTATCAATAATATTTAAAAATTTATCATGTGGTATGTAATTTAGATGTTACTCGAGTATAATAAAAATAATGTCATATTGTGAATATGATAGTATTAGAATTTAAATAAAATAATAAAGATAAAAAAGAATAAAATTATAAAAACTATCAGTTGAAAGCTATACGCTACTTTAAATAGCATATGATAAAAAGTTATAAGTTATTCAAATAAATTTATTTATTAAACACCTGAGTCAAACAAATTTATAAACTAGTTAAATAAATTATAAATTAACTTATTTGACTTGTCAAACATACTTTAAGTATGTTATAAGTTATAACCTAGGCCATGCCTTATCTTTGTCACCCTTTCAGACATTCTTAGATTTAGAAGACCAAGTATAATTATGTTATAACTCAATTTTATTGAAAATTAATGTAATTATATGTTTATGTATAATTAATTAACTTATCTAAATTAAACTTTCCTATGGACATAAACAAGCGGAAGAAAGATATTGGCTGTCGGAGCCTAGGATTCGTAATTTATCATGAACAAACCTCAATTACCAATATAGATTTGGATCGACGACACGAGTTGAATTATCGTGCTCTCTATGTTTGGATTTGAAATCTCACCAAAAAGGTCAAGATGGTCCATGTTGGTAGTTCCAATATAACCTAATAATTATTAAGTTGTTATAAGTCTATTCAACACCACGTAATTATTTACGCATAATGGAGTGGCTATATTTTATATCATTGTTTGTTGAGTCATGAGTGTAACCTAGTTTTTTTAAAAAAGAAGCGATTTTGCTGACATTGTATACTAAAATCAAAATGTAAAAGGTGAATGATCTGACCATGCATCAAATTGATTAAAATTATGAATGAAGTCTCTCTTGGTTTACGGAATCAGTTGATAATTTTATTAATAAATATATATTATATAAGAAGCGTTTCTAGCTATGCAATGATGTTGGTTGTGAGTTGAGACTAGTGACCACAATGGGGCTGCGGACCGAATGTGTCGGGTCCGCCCAAGTGAGATGACCGAAGGCTACTTTTGCCTTCATCATTGTTGGACCCTCTATTCTCAGCTTGTAGCTTAACCTCTCCTTCTTCTCCTTGAACTCCAACTTGTTGGGGATGACACTGATATTAAAACCTTTTATGGGTTTAATATCTGCTACGTATATTGATTGTCCCTCTCCAACATTGGTTACTGTTCTGTGAAATTCTTTTATTGTTTTCGAGTCAGGGCCAGAGGCTGAATTGTTGGCGTCGAAGAATGCAATAAAAGATGGGTAGTTAAGGTCCAAGGACGGGTTGAGGCAAGTTTTTGAAGAGGATCTTGTGATGGTCCTAATGTTGTTTTTGGTGAAATTTAGAGCGCACAGAAGATTTACATAATCTTGTATGTCTGCGTCGTAAACTAGTCCAGGGTATAGGGCTCTATTGGGGTTGATATGACCGGCTCCCAAGGCTAAAGGAGAAGCAGGTTTGTAATCATCGCCAATGTCTTTGATGATTCTCATAGTGTTGTCCAGCATGTCTGATGTAGTCATTATGGCTGATCGAATGGCTGCAGGGCTCCAATCAGGGTGTGCTCCCTTGATAAGGGCTGCTATTCCCGCGACATGTGGGCAGGACATGGATGTTCCTGTTAACAAATTGAAGCTGCTGTACACATTCCGGTGCTCCAGCTCTGCTGCCGGAACTTTTTCAGGCCATGCAGCTAAGATTAATGTACCAGGAGCCGAGACATCAGGCTTCAACACAAATGGGCAGCTCCGTGATGGCCCTCTAGAACTATAACTATCCACACTTGGCGCTGGTCTCCTACCCAAAACTGTGGTTTTGAAAGCCATGCTTGCTTTTGGCTCCGCATTACTCCTGATGTACTCTTTGACAATTTCTCCATCCACTGGATTCAAAAAGATGGACGGGAACTTTGCCAGCTGGAACCATAATGTTACGTCTCTGCTATTTGATATGAAGACGCCCCCCATAACTTTTGCTGTGTTGAGGATTTCGACTTGATCCCCTAGGGTTTCATTCTTGTCTTCACACACCACAATCATGCTCCTAACTTTGACCAATTCCTTAAAATTGTGACACGACCCCATGAAAACCATGGGAATCTGGGCTGCAGAGATGTTCTCTGGATAAAGAGATAAGCCGATGAGTGGAGCTTGATTGCTAAGAGTTAGGGCCCCATAAAATTGACGGTCTAAAGTAGCAGCAGCCACGGTTATGACCCACGGTGTTCCATTATGCACAGTTTCAAGAGTCGGCCCTCGGTTGCCTGCTGAAGTAGAGACAAAAATGCCTTTCTCCAAGGCTGCAAAAGTGGCTACAGCAATGGGGTCTTCGTACAAAGGCATCCCATCGAAGCCTAACGATAATGAAATAATATCTACCCCGTCTGCGATTGCACTATCAATAGCAGCTATTACATCAGATGCGTAGGCTCCCTCTTCCCACAGGGCTTTGTACATAGCCACTCGAGCCCGTGGAGCCATACCGGTTGCTGATCCAGAGGCATAACCAAAGTAAGATGCACCGTCAACTTGACTCCCAGCTGCGGTGGTTGAGGTGTGAGTTCCGTGACCCTCCGTGTCACGGGTGGAATTCATGCCTATGGTAACGTTGGGATTTTGGGCAAGCAGTCCTTTGTTGAAGAATCGAGCTCCGACGAGTTTCTTGTTGCACAAGGATGAATTGAATTGGGTACCCCTTTCACATTCTCCTTTCCATCGTGAAGGGATTTCAGACATGCCGTGATCTTTAAGGCTTTCACTTTCTGGCCAAATTCCAGTGTCCACCAAACCAATGATGATATCGTTGCCATACTCTGCCGTAGGCCATGCGCCTGCATGTGGATTCAAACCAAGGAACTGGGGTGAGCGTGTGGTGTCAGGTTTGACTGGCAAATCCCGGATTGATGAAATATAGCCTGCACAACTTTTCAGGGCTTCAAGCTCGGCGGGGGATAAACTTGCACTGAAACCATTCATAACATTTTTGTAGCTATAGATAAGCTTAGAAGAAAGAGAGTTAAAATTGGTGGTAGCTTGAGAGAGGGTGGCCATGTACCAGGTGTGTTGGCTAGAGAAGGCTTTGGGCATGGCTGATAAGTCCATGTGAACGATATAATTGTCGGAATGAGCCAACGTGGAGGAAACGAGGTGTAGGATTGTAAAAGAGGATAGACACAAACAGAGTCGAATATGTGTAGCCATGGCAGTATATTGAAATCGGATGGTTTTGGAACACAATTGTGAATTTGGGAGCTTATATATATTCGTCATCCGAGGGGGGCACATGATAAAAGCCTCCCCTCCCCCCTCCTTTTTCTAGATATTCTTCTCCATCCACATATTTTCCCAGTTGTCCCCAATGGGATTTTAGTAGGGGACCCATACGATTATTGTTCCTTTTCCCCTTTTTTTATGACAGTCAATAATTCATGACTTTGTCATGCAAAGCACTCACATACACGGCGATTGATCCCTTTCCTTACATTTCAATAAATGGCAGCAAATTTAGTTAATTAACCCTAGTGTGGATGATGCTAAGCCTGCACTATCCACCGTCTTGAAACATAGCTTGCTATATAGGGGAATGCATGCAGCATACGAAATAACATAGGCTGCAACTCAACACGCACGCGGAACATGCAGACTCAATTAGAGACAGTCTAAGAAATGAATTAATCAAGGGGATGCTGAAATGATTGAGCTTCCTCTTGAAGGGTGGAACAGATTAAGGCTACTAGCTACCAATCTATAATCAAAGACAAAATAGGGAGGGCCTTGTAGCACTACCTTGTGCCCACAATCCCACAATATTTATTGCATGCATTCCAACCAAAAGTATATACGGGTAAGGTAGATGATATGAATGGCGAGCGGTTTCTAAAAGAAAGTTGTACATTTTTCTTTATTTATGGCGTTTTGATTCACAAGAAAACAGGGTATGGAAGGGCTAATACATGTGATTGTTAGCAGTAAAGGCGGGGATAACTTGGCTAGGACAAAATCCAAGTGGAGGCCTATCACTTTCTAATCCTCATTCAGGCACATTGTGTGAACCAAGATGCTATACGGCTAGTGCCTTGAAGCTTTGTCGATAGGAATGCATATGAATGTGAATGGATTCTAATGTTCGAAGGTGGGGATGGGGACCTTACCTTCTTTTTGTTGGCGCATTCGAATACTTTGAATTCAGTTACTTCTTTTCATTTTAAGAATAAAACCTTATTACTCAAAAGCACATGTAACTGTCTTCCTCAAACATCCCAATAGAACCAAAATCTTAGAATGCCCAACCAACGGCTATGTTACTCAGCATCTAGTTATTCTTTAGATATCCCTAGCTCCTATTATGAGGAAAAGGGTTCTAGGGAAGGTTACTCATCCTTAAAAAGGAATATAAATTGACCCAAAACAATAAATCAGTTGGATAATACCACACATCCATTCCTAATCTTTTTATTACTCTCTTATTAGGGGCTATTTATGAACGCATATACTTATTTTTTTTCTTACGTATTTCTATATTGATAAGTAGAAGACTCATTCAAACTTTGTAGTTACCGCAATAGGTAGAGATTCAAGAGAAGATGAATTCTTGCTCCAAAAAAATTATCTATTCACGTTCCCAATTTCAATATTTGTTATCATAAAGGAAGAAATTGGATTATAGTAGAATCCTTCTGTTATTATAAATAAAAGCTTTTATAATTTACTCAGCCAATATTCAACCAGAACTACAATGCATTAATGTCATTCAAAGTCTTGTGAATGGTAATGCGAAAAGTTATTTAATACAAATATGGAGAGGAAGAAGGAAGGAAAAGAGGCGAGGCAAGTATTTATTGTGTGGTTGTGAATAAACGACAAGTCCAAAAGTGACAGATTGGACCATGATGGTTCACGTACTGTCTCGTTCCATGATGGACCTGCAAGCCCAAATATGTCTCGTTCCATGATGGACCTGCAATCCCAAATAGCTTTTCTTTAAGGCTGCATCCTCGAATCTTTCTATTTTTCTTTAGAAAAGCTACGTGAAAATCGGTGCTAATCAATTTTAAAAAAAAATTTAAAATTTATTTTTTAATTTTACATTTTTTTAAAAAAATTTGAAAGAAGGATATTTTTTGGTAGTATGAATTTTAAAAAAAATGAAGAGGCGTGTTGCTTCCTCTTTAGAGATTTTTTTTTCTTTTCAATTTTTGGTCAATTATATTTTTGTGAAATTTATTGTAATATTTAATATTGTTGGTTAGTAATAATAAAAAAGTGTTAATTTTTTATTAATAATTTTTTAAAAAAATTTAAGAGTGTTAATTTAATATGTAATAAAAAAAATTTAATGAGTAAATTTTTATAAGTTTCAAATTTTTGATTGTTGAATAATATGACCTTGCTGTCCCAAGAAATGACTCATTTGACCTATTCTCTTACTATTAAGATTTGTTAAAAAGTATAATTTTTATTGAATTATATATTTAGATTTACATGGTGGGTAATTTTTTTAAAAAAATTATATAAATAAGTAAATATTCAAAATATTAAAAAATGAATGCAAATTTTGACCATATTTTCTTCATCGATTTGAATTATTAACACAATAAGATTTGTGATCATGCATGCAGAGGATTGATAGTGGATACAATTAAGGTAATACTGAGGCAAGAAGGAGGTTGATTTATTGTGTAAACTGCTGTACCTCGTATTATATATGGAATATTTAAAATTTAAAATTAATTTAATGTAAATTTTAAATTATAAATTTTTTTAAAAAAATTAAATAATTAAATAATTTATATTATTTTTTGAAGTTATGTATTTATTTTTATTAAAATTTCAAATTAAAAAAATTTAAACAATATATTCGATTATATCTATATATAACATAGAGTAAATATAAAATAACTCAGACAAAATTAAATATCAAATCTAATAATTCAAAACATTCTACCAAAAAAATATCAAAAAATAAAATATAATTTAATGTTATTAAATATTATAATAAAGTTGTATAAGATGTCATTCTTTTTTAATTTTGACTTGCTTATTATTTCAATTTCTAAGTATTAGAAGAAGTAGTTTTGCATGATGAGAACATTTTGATGTTATTATCATATATAAATACAAATAAAAAAATTGGCATGCATTTTATAGTAAAAACAATAAAATCAAACAATATTTGATTTCTTATTCTATATAAAATGCACATATATTTTAGAAATAAAAATTTTAAATAATGAAAAAGAACATTCGCAGTCACTATTATAAATATATATATTTTCAATATCATCAAGTTCATTAAAATATTCCACAAAAGGAGATAATTATTATTATTTTTCTTTAAATTTTTAATTAATATAAATTTGACCATGTTATTTCAAATATTATTATATAGTAAAAAAAAAATTTAAGTTTACATTTAATATAAAATCATATAGTATAACTTTAAACCATCTAACAATTTTATTTTAGAAAGTATAATAATATGTGTTTTAAGGAGTTGCTCATAATAATTTTTGTAAATTATTATCAAATACCTTAATCAATTTTACTTTTAAAAAGTATCTTTTGTAAATTTGTTAATAAATATTATTTTTATATTTGCTTTTACAGTAGCCATTCTCAACTCAAAGGGGCCATAAGAATGTTTTGATTTGCTAACTAAGGTTTTAAAAGAAATGTTTCTTAAAGAAGATTCAATTCAATTTATTAATGAATATATCCTATAGAACCTAGTTTATTTTATTGTATAGTAGGAAAGTTAATATGAGTATTTTTAAGTTTATTTTTTTTAAATATTTGTATTATAAATTTTTGACATATGCGTGGAGTTCGAAATAGAAATGTTGCCGCGACATGTGGTGGCTCGTTTGAACATTGTTATTCTCTTCAAATTGGATAGGAGCTCTATGCCCCTGACCAAATGGGTCTTGCCCAAAATTTTTACAGTTTGCTCGGCCATACAAAAATTCTGTTGTAGCAAATATTTAAGGGTACGTTTGATTTGTTTATTTTTAATTTTTAATCTTTAATTTTTAATTTTGTTTAAAATTTAAATATATATATATTATTTATTATTTTTATTTTTAAGAAACATTTTTTTAAAATTTTAAAAATATCAAATAAATATTTTCAAAATTTTTAATTTTATAGTGTAATATAATGATAATATTTTTATAATTATTTTAAATTATATATACAATATTTTTTTAATTATATAATAAAAATAAAAATACAATTATATAATTAAAAAATAATAAAAATAAAAACACAAATAAAACGTATTTTAAAAATTATAAAAAATAAAAAATAAAAATAAAAACCATTTTGGAAAATGTACTCTTAATTTTTTTTTATATCCTATAATATGTTAAATTTTTTTAAAAAAAAGGAGACTAATTTGGAAAGCATAAGAAAGAAAGCTGACGATATATTTTATTATACTTTTATTTATAATAAAGAAAAATTATATAATCATAAGAACCAAGCAATGTGAACATTAACATAACTTACTATTTTAATTAAATAAATTATTTTTTTAAAAAAGTATAATATAAGAGAATATGCCACATGTCATTCCCACAATAAACTGATTTTCGAGAAAGAGTTTTCTGAGCGACACGTTAGATTGTGACTATAATATATAGATTTAGATGCTTCCTAGTTGCAGGTAAAACCGCGTCATTTTAGCCTCGGCCCCTTACATATATATATTCCAAACTGTTGGGGTCTTCCCTGACAAAATCATGTTTCACATCTCTCACGAATAGGTGGGACCCATGATTTAATAATCATAACGAACCTAACCCACAACACATAAGTGAAGTCTTAACCACCTTGGGTCAAGGGAATCTGTGTTCCAATATAACCACACCATCATATTGCTTCTTTGGGATATGATGTCCCGCCAGAGTTATCACGTCCATTCCTCCATCCGACATTGACCGGGCAAGAAAAAGAGCAGCATTAAAATCATATGGAGCGGTGGAAAAGATATACTTCTTTTGATCAATGCCAACAAAAAAAAAAAAAAGGCACAGCATTTCAGAGCAAAATCATGGCCGCATCTTAAGCACATACTCCAAACTTCCTTGATGACAAAGTTGCAGCAAGTAAAGCAATAGCATGTCTATTAAAAGTGATTAAACAATTCCTCTACACTATTCAGAAAACACGTTGGAAAAACTACAGTGCCTTGAGAGATTTAGTCGACAGCCAAAGGCAATGAGCATTGCTGCAGAATCTACACATAAAACCAGATAAGCATACACAGATCATATATACAGGTAAAGTCAACAATGTTTGCACCAGCTTTTTTGGGAATACAAAGAGGCGTCAATTCGCCTTGTACATCAGCTCCAGTAAGGCTACGGGTCTTCAGTTTCTTGATTTCTCCACAAAGACCTATTAGTTTGGACACTACTTTCATAACCACTACTGTCACCTGATTCACCTACTCGCTTCTCAATCAACCTATCTCTTGTGTTGTCCCGCTGGGGGCGTCCATTTTCCCTCCCAATTCTACGGTCCTAAAAGAGTTGCAAATGACAATCGCAATGAAGTCAAAAAACATGTCACACTACAACAACTATCTCAACTACATTGGTTAACTTGCTACGCACGGGTATTACACGGCCAGTTATCAATAGAACAATAATTCATTACCGATAAAGAAGTAATAAAGCTCTGTCAAAATTGTAAACTAACCTTAGATTTAAAGGTAAACAGTTTGCGATTAGCTTACCATTTTAACACTCATTGCAATTCCACACAGTAAATACCCAAGCAGCAACTAAATACAAATACAGAGTAGTAATCCGAGCTCCTATTGTTTGTTTGCAGACATGGATTTTTTTTTTATTTTTTTTTTAAAAAGTCATAAGGCATAATAATTTGTTTGTAGGCAATAGCAGGCACGAAAAGACTTGTAATACAAACAATACTCTTGGTAAGCCGTGCTTCATAACTGAGAAGAAGCAGAGATATGGATAGAGAATTGGCAATGTAAATAGAAATTTATGCAAACTCACATCTCGAAAAGGGAACTCTTCAGCTTCAAGCATGTGTATAACATGCCCCATCTTTGGCCTTTTCTGGGCATTTGGATCCACACACCTTAAAGCTACTAACAAGGCACGCTTCAATGCCCTAGAAGAAGGCTTCTCAGGTAGCCTAGGATCAAGCACTCCTTCTGCATTTCGGTTAGTAACCATTGTCTTCAACCACTCAACCAGGTTCACCTGCAAAATTGACTTGTCAATTATTATCAGAAATAACTCATTTGGGGAAGGAGAAAGCTTGAGCAGATGCCCTTAGGTAATCCTCAGATAAAGTCACCAAATAGTATTGTTTGATGGATACGATTACAAACCTCTCCAGGAGGACGGCTATAATCTACTGGGTTTCTCCCAGAAATGATCTCCATAAGAAGAACCCCAAAGCTATACACATCACTTCTTTCATTTAACATGCCAGTGCTTGCATATTCTGGAGCCACATAACTATGAAACAGAATAAGTAATCTGTCTAGTTAGGTCCAGATCATGACATTTAAATTAGAAAGTGACTACAATGTTTTAATTAAAAGAAAGTTCAACTGACCCAAATGTGCCCATCACACGTGTTGTCACATAAGTTCTCTCTGCTCCCAAGAGCTTTGCAAGGCCAAAATCAGAAACTTTTGGGTTCCATTGCTTGTCAAGCAATATGTTGCTTGACTTGATGTCACGATGAACAACCTTGGGCTCAAGGCCCTCATGAAGGTATGTCAACCTATATTCAGTCAGTATGAATCTTCATTCTCCAATCATGTAAAACAAGAAATAGTCTAAACAATATGAATTTGGAGCAAAAAAGTAAATTCACCACAATGCGTACCCTTTTGCAGTTCCAAGTATTATATTGATGCGAATCTCCCAGGTAAGAGGGCTAGAAGGCCCAACATCTCCGTGAAGCCATTGTTCTAGGTTTCCATTGTCAACAAACTCGTAAACAAGCATCCTGCAATAATTTTAGCACATTAGGGTCAAAATGCTACTTTCAGGTTAAAATGGTGCAAAAAGTAAGACACCCAGGGAGTAATTTGAACAAGCCCTGCAATGCACAAAATATAAAGATAAAGGCAACGCAACGATGTAACTAACGAAGATTGAAATACCTATGGGCTCCTTCAACGCAATATCCAAGTAACCTCACCAAATTCTTGTGCCGAACACGTCCAATTGCTTCAACTTCTACCTTGAATTCCCTCTCAGCTTGTCCCCTACAAGCAGAAGGCCTACAGCGTCAACCATTTTGTAGGGGATACCAAATATAGTCCATAACAAACTTGAAGTCATAGGGTCGAGAAAGCTTGCTTAATTTTGAGCTCATGTGTCCACGAAAAAACAACTCGTATTTCAAAACATGATAGAAACCCAGAAAGAAAAAAATGGACCGAAGTAAGATTAAATAATAATAATAATGATAAACCCAAGTAGAGTGTACCTGTTATTGAGCAAATTCTTAACTGCAACCTTGGTATCATCTTCCAACACACCGCGGTAAACAATTCCGTAGCCACCTTCACCTATGACATTCTCATCAGCAAATCCATTGGTAGAGACCTCAAGCTCTCTAAGAGTGTACCAATGCCCCCAACCCAAGTGGGAAACCTCCGGCACGGCAATTAAAGCCTGCTCACCCGAACGAGCCTCCCCGCTGCCATGCGATGAACCACCGCCCCTGTCAGGATACGAAATCCGGTGATCCTTACCAATTTCAATATGAATTCTGTGGCGCCCCGTTCCTGGGCTTTCATCCTCCTGCTGAAGAAGCATGGCTTGGGCCCTATCCAGTCCCTCTGCTTCCGGAAGTGTGTCGGGGTTGGACTTTGTGTCAGACCTTGGATGGGTTGGCTCTCGAGAATGGTCAATCCGGATTTCCTGGATCTCCTTGGAGACATTTGGGATTGTGGGGTTCTGTGAAGAGTTGAGCTTGGAAGAATTGGTGCGCCTGGAAGTGAACCAGAGTGAAATGAGAAATAATACAAGGACTATGGCTGCTCCTACGCATATACCCAGGACTACCCACAGGCGTAAGCCAAATATTGAGGTGTGCTTTGAGAGCTGATCGTTCAGAAACGCGTAGTTAGTCATTGCTCTCTAATCCACATCTACTCGAAAGCTAATTGGCTAACATTCGCAGACATTTTTGATAGAACGAGGGAGCAAATTAAGATGCAATTACAAGAGGGACGGAGAGACTGCACGTTGTCAGTGGGGTTTAGACAGAGAAAGAATGGAGCTGGCATGATGGGACGGACATCTATAATACAAGAAGAAAATTTCCCATTATTCTATTTAGTCCTTCTGATCTCTCCCATCGTGTGTCTCTCTTCGTCTTAAATGTTTCTCCAATTTATTCCCAAGTTGCATTCAGTATCCCTAACTTTGTCTGCTTCTAATTTCATATTTGTATCACGTGTAACTGGATAGGGAGTTACATACACTAGGTTTGGGTTTGGTGCTTGTTGGTATTTTTAAATTAAAATTTAATTCCAAATGGTTCTTTCTAGTATTTAACCTCATTTTATAACGTAGGTGGGCAGATTAAGGAAGAAAGAAAAGTCAAGATGCTGGGTACGGCAGTATTAGACTATTATTGTTGGAGCATTAACATAATAAATCATCTTCGGTGGTCGACGCTGCTTCTGGTCGTGGACTTGTTGGTTGCATATATAATAAGATGCCTTAGAGCATAGGTTACGGAATCAAATATTTTTATTTTACCCATAATTTTAAAAAGAAGTTGAAAAAATAAATTATATGAGAATACTAAGATTAGGGAATGCCTAATTAGTAATTTTTACATGTAGATGGGACCAACCTTATCTGCGAGAAAGGGAGGTTTGGCGTCTAACCGGGCTGTCGGATATGGGCTGATATCACGGGTGAACATGAACATGACCTAGTCTTACTTAAAAAGATGGCCCACATGACATGGAACAAAAAGAGTCAAGAAGATTATGGACCCACTATCTCGCATGCCCTTGTTGGTGTTACTTGAACTATAAAAACTACTTGTTTTTAAGAGCTGATAAGATGAGCGTTGGATATTTGCCGTTGTAATCATTTTCCACGCGTTCGGCCCTGCTTTGATTTCTGAATGGTTAGGCTTGAATCCGGAAGGGTTTGTTTTTCACACCTGAGAGTGACAGGGTCAGCTCTGAATTTGACGGCCCAAAAAAACTTACCCCTTCTTACTGTATGGAAATAGAAATAGAAGAAAAATTGAATTTGAATATTATAAAAAGAGACCCAAAGCAAAACTCAAACACGTCATAATAATCTTCACCGTCTAATCTAACCAAACAGCCATCAAGACCCTTGGTCACTAACATACATCAGCCATTCACGGATTGTGCTATATAGAACGAAAAATTGCAAAGAGCATCAAATTTAATGTATCGTTTATTAAAACGAAGAATAATCCACCCATTAGCATCCGTCAACAAAATACATGAAATTCTATATATTGTTGACTCAATAACCGTATAGCTTTTTCCTTCATTATATCATTCAAAATCAATTGAAAATATTTAACAGAACAATCACAAACATAACCATAAGCAATATAAGTTTCTTTCATTTTAAATCATTTTCTGCTAGTTTTCCGTTCCCAATTTCATCCGATATATAACCATGTGTGATATATGGAATGAGAACTCCACGAACAACGTAAAAAATTTTCTCATAAAGATTGTAAACCAAGCCTTATCAACTTGAGATTACAACCAAAATACTGATTCCTTAACCATCGCCAATTAGCTGTCACCTAATCCGGTAGATCATTGGCTTGAATAAATAAAAGAAAACAAATTTTATAAAAGAAATTGCTGCGGCGGTAGGGACGTTTTTGAAAGTCAAATAGGTGCTCAAGAGTTGCCATTTACTAGGCTACAGATAAGAAACAAGGTATGACAAAGGCAGCAAAGCACCAGAAAATTCAGCTTCAGTCAACCAAAATTTCCTAGGCAATTGTGCCAGTTCTCTTCAACCTCATCTCCATCACCATCTTCTGAGATGGAATAAAATGCTTGAGAATCAAAGAACGAATCTCATGTTGCCAAGCCCGCTGTCTTACAAATGGGACACACATTCTTATGCATTAGCCACTTTTTGATACAGTTGGTATGGTAATCATGGCCACAATCAAGCGTTCCAATATCATCTCCGTTGATATACTCTTCCTGCACAAAAGTGATAAGAACCATGTGCTTCAGCATATAGCGCATGCATGACGGAAGATAAGAAAAGTCAGCCAGTCAGGTTTACCTGACAAACACAGCAGGGTTCTGCCTCAAGCTGAGTTTCTTGTTCAACTGAATACTTCTTCTGTTTCAGTAGTTTCAATATAGTTTCCTCACTCAATCCGGTACTCACATTTCCAATACGCTCTTCCAGAGCCAATAACTCCTATAATATATTCAGAAATTTAATATGATAAGAAATTCATTAAATGAAGCATCAACTTCAAATATTATAAGGCAGTGGAGAGAGTACATCTGCACCAAAATGTGGACTTTTCTTTTACCTCGTAAGACATGTTATCAACATCTAGTCGCATATCCCTGTGCCGATCATGAATATCAGCCATTCCAGAAAAAACCGATTGGTCAAAGATCATAACATCCTGTCAAAAAACAAATACACATCTTAGAGGACTAACCCAGTACAAACATGGTCAAAACCAAATGGGACACCTACTTCACAAAAACAAAAAACAAGAAAACAAAGACAAAAATAAATGAGACCATTAAAGGACAAAAAAAATTCATGCATACACTAGGGGAAGGAGCTGGAATTAGATGCAGAAGCAATTCCCCCAATCAAAACAAAACCCACAGAAAGTTAGAACTTCCAAGTCCAACCTAAGCCGTTTGCATCTTAATAATATTCTTAGAAACATATAGACATCTTGTCATTCTTTAAGGTGGACAGAATATATTATCATAAAACATCTCATGAATAATTAGGTAGACAAAGAACATTCTAAGTGCATAATTTTATACATTTCCACTCTTTTCTCCAAACTGCTTCAGACTCTAATTATTGTTTACTACCCTAAGTCTGACAGATATTAAAACTATATACCTTTGGAAATCCTAGTGTAAGTTTGATCAGAACTACAATTAAACGTCATTGTTAGGCCTGTAAAAGCCAAAATTACAATTCAAAAATCAATGCCATTCAACAGAAAACATAATTTTGCATTTGAATTGGATGAGACTTGGACCAGTTTTGAAGTCATTTGGCACTCTTAATTGAGGCAAAAAAAAAAAACCAAGAAAATTTTACCCAACACCTGTGCTTTGTCAACATACACAAACAAATTTGGAAAACTAACCTCAAATCGAAGGCTCCCACCCCTACGCATGAGGCCCAAAACATTGCGGAGCTGCACAAGAAAAGAAAAGAACATATCAAGTCTGAGAGAACAATCAATTATAATATTCCAATTCTCAAGGTGCATACAAGAGAGATAAGAAATTGCCTGATGTAGGCAGAATGGGCACATAAATTCTCTTTAATTTTTTAACAGGCCTGACTGATACAAAGCTTCAATTATGTTAAAATAATTTGGGTTCGCAGTTTATTAGGCTTCTGAAATATTTGGTTTCTTAGATCAACACATACGAATTTAGAAGTAAAACTTGAAGACTATATATTAAAACAAGTTACAAAATTTAAATATTTTGGATCCATTATACAAAACGACGGCGAACTAAAGAAGGACGTAAATTACAAGATTCAAGCGAGATAGATGAAATGAAGAAAAGTTTTGAGTGTCATTTGTGATAAAAAAATGCCGCTCAAAGTTAAAATTAGGATAACACTTATTGTGGAGAAGATAGTAAAATTTCGTTTAAGGTGATTTGAACATGTGTAGAGAAGACCTGTAAAAGCCTTATTGAGAAGAATAGATCAGATGAAAAATAATCTGATAATTAGAGGTAGAGGGAGGACAAAAAAATAATAGATGAAATTATGAAGAAATATTTAATAGTTAATAATTTATCTATTGATCTCATTTATAATAAGCCATTGTGGCATCGTTTGATCTATATAACCGATTCCACCTAATGAAAAAAAACTTAATTGTTGTTGTTGTTGTAGCAGAGACCTACAACATTCTGTGATCTGCAGGGATAGTTTTTAGTTGTATACAAGTTTTACGCTATTTTTTTTTTCATTTCAGATATTAATTATTTAGAATCCACCAATAAGCTTAGTTATTGAGTTGAGAAACTTGAAGGATTGGGACTAGATTTCCAGTCAATTTAGAGGATCTAAATGTTTGGTTGTAAGATGAGCGATTTCTTTCAAATGCCTTACACCAAATTGGCTTCCTTACCAATCAAGTGATGCAAACATAAGTGTAAAGATTAATCAATTAGTTCCTGGGTTATTTTGCTTACTAGAAATCATTATCAATAGTCAGCTTTGAAACTCTACCCCATTCATTCAGGAGTTTGCCTTAAATAAATTCAAAGCTGAAAAAACTGTGGACAGCTTTGGAGCAATAAGAAAATAAACTTAAAACTAGCATGCATAAGTCCAGACTCACAAGGGTTCATCACAAGGAATAACAAGTAGGGGCTAAATAAAATAATTCTTAAAGTCTTAACTGACTGAGCACGCATACATTGTTAGCAAGAAGTCTTGAAAACTACAGTTTTTATATAGGTCAGCTTTTTCTTAAACAATTCCTGGAACAATCATATAAATTTCAAAGAAAAATGGGGGCTGTTCAACCAGATGCCTCCATAAGTTTGATATAAACATCGGTTATAATCATGCCTTTGCAATAACATATAAGTTATTCTTCTTTGCACAATGCACCAATAAAACAATTTTGTATTCTTCAAGGTGCTTCTATTTCTTGGGATTTTCATTTCTTTAGAAATATTAATGACAGAAATACTAAAAATTTGCAGTCTCTCCTGCTTCTCCTATAATATATTAATCTTTTGTCAATTCCATATAGGAGATTTTGGACTCTTGATTCTTCTTGTGTTTATTCTTCTAAGTACGTTCTTTCACTTTTTAACTCATTCTACTAATAGAGAAAAGTTTGCGCTAGATAAATTTATTTGGAATTCTAGAGCTCCTTCTAAGGTGAAATCTTTTGTTTGAACTGCAATACTAAATAGGATTAATACTAATGACTTATTGCAGATTTAGGCCAAAAACAGCTATTTCTCCCAATATTTGTGTTATGTGTATGAACAATTCTGAATCGGTTGGACACCTTTTCTCACATTGTCAGGTTGCTGATTTCTTGTGGATTAAGTTGTTTGATGTTTGTGGAGAAAGTTGGGTTTGTCTTAATTCTTTGGATGTGTTTCTCTCAATAACGTTTAAAGGGTTTGGACTGAAAAGAGAAAACACAATTTTGTGGAACTGCACTGTGTTTGCTGTTTTGTGATGTATTTGGTTGGAAAAGAATGCTCGAATTTTCCTTAAATCTGTTATGGGATAGGATAAGGTTTTTTATGGCTTCACTCTAGTGTTTGGCTCATGGTTACTTTAAGGGGTTTGCCATTTCAAATTTACAGAGATTGGGCTGCTGTTGTGCATATTTCGTTTTCTGTTTTGGTTTTTTTTTTCAGAATTTTTGTAACCTAGACACTAAGTGGTCTTTCGGAGGAGGATATCTTATTCTCCTTTCTTGTATTTCTCTTCTTTCTTAATATAATTTCTTTTTCTATCTGAGAAAAAACACGAGTTAATGATTGAAAAGCAAGAGAGTTGAATACAGACCTCAGATAGAAGTCTAGTATTTCCTTCACTGGCAACGGCCAAAGTTTGTAATGAATAGGGAACTCTAAAGTCACTATCACCTTGCCTCTCCCAAGATGAAGATGATCTCGAGTGTGACTGATGACGTCCCTGGTTACCAGACCGAGATGATAGTGCCCTTGCCTCAAATGAAGCAATAGGACCAGAGCGCAATGAAGGAAAGTTGTTGCTCGAACCTCCAGCAGCCTCAGAACCAGGAGAAAACAATGACCGACGAACATATTCAGATAACCTCCGTGGATATTGTGGAGGATTTGGACGAGAAACCCAGGATGGGGCAGACGGGGGATTGATGGCTGAATTTGATACAGTAGGCGATGAGGACACAACATTTCCTGGTGTACTTGAATTAGCACTACTTGAAGCTCTAATTGTTGGATTCCGAACTGAATTTCTTAAATCAGTTGCAGGCACAAACATTGGGTGTTCTAATATGTTTCTCGACATACTTCTTAAGCTTGCTTCTTCATGTTGTAGATTATCCCTGTCTGAACAAACAATTGAGTTTGGCAAATGGCTATTTCTTGAGCTAGAACTGCCACTCCATCTAAATGATTGCAAATTCCTGGTTAAAGAAGGAACATTAATTGCAGGAGGCTGGTTTTGAGGAACCATATTATCAGTTGACGGGGCTGACCTCAAGTCCAGAGAATTATCCACAGGATGAAACATCTGTGACATTGGAGACGATGAAGAAACAGTAGGATGCCTAATCACGCTCCCAGTTGAGAATGCAGGGGGTGGTACAGAATCTTGTTGGTTTGAAGGATTTATCCTCAAGCGGAAATTCCTCTGAAAGCTATTTGAGCTTCCTGCAACATTCAAATCATGAACGCTCTCAGAGGATTCATTCCTCATACCCAGACCAAGTCTTGAACTTACATGTTCTGATGAAGCAGATCTGCTTATATTGCTCCGTGCATTATTCTGAGTAGGAAGAGAGTGCCAAGCACTACTTTCTGTATGCTGACTGTAGCTAGAACTTCCACCACCTGAAGATTGTCCAACATATCCTTCAACAGCCTTTCTTTTACAAGATACACGGCGAGCATCAAGAGAACAACCTGGCCTACCATTAGTATCATCTACCAAGAAGCTGTTATTTCCAGAAGGAAGAATAAAGGGGGCAGAACCAATAGTGGGTAAAATAGGCTCATTTCCTGATCCACTAGATTTGTGCAAGCTAGGATGCTCCAGGTGTTGACTAGTATCATTGCCACCGTCTGCCAAACCTGCATTTAAGTTGAGATTCTGTGACACGGCATGAGTATTGGAGCAGCCCATATACATAGGACTTGTATTGACATTATCCAATGAAACATTATTAGTTGGTTCAAAGTTCTGTTCTAATCTTGGACCAGCTACAGCACCAGCACTTAATGAAGAAGACCATCCGAGTTCCCTTTTCTGCTCATTATTGTTAATCTCAATTTGTGTACCACCAGAACTTGGCTCGCCTACGCTCCAACCACTCAAATTCTTCCATTCATGGTTTATAGAATTTACATACAATGGGTTCATATCACCAGGTGAAAGTATATAACCAGGTGATAGATTTTCTGCAGAATTCCTCGTGCTATCCCAGCAAATCTGCTGATCCACAGTAGCACTACTTGATGTAGATCCACAATCAAATTCTAAGGTTTCAGGCAAGGAACTAATTGTACTCCTCTGCCCTTGCATTGAGGGAATCTATAAGTTTCTCTGTTCAATAGAGGTAAATGTATGAAAATAATTCCTCAATAGATCATCGTATCACTCACTAAGTTTGGAAGCTACCTGCAACAAAACAAGAAAAAGATGATTAGGCATTGGAAAAGGACATACCACAAAAACTCATGATCTCTAAATGAATCTGCAAGTGACATCAAATGGTAACATTCAGTACTCATGCAACTTATGATACCAATAAAAACTGTTAAAATATTTATTATTAAAAGGATTTAATATCTATCAAAATGCCTAACTGTTGTAAGGTGTTAACCATGTGCAATGCTTCTTACTTCTTAGTATGATTTTGTTCTAGTTATGCAAATCTATAATGATTTATTTGTATGTATTCTTTCATGATGAACTTATAAAAACAAAAAAAGAAAATGTATAATTAAAATCAGTTTGGAATAAATCTTTCAATATGCATTATCTCTTCTTTTTTCCAAAGTTATAGTTCTCTCTATAAAGCTTCACACTTCTATGCTTTTTTTAGACCTTTTATTGTAGTAACGGCAGTAGTTGAAAAGAGGGTCATGAGGATTTATATTGGTGCGCTTTTCAAGCTAACATTAAAAGTGAATGTCATGATGATGACATGAATTCAACAAAGACTTCTATCATTCTCATCTAGTAGTATCTGTTTCTGTTAAAGCAACTGTAGCAAGGATCAAAAAACCTAAGGTAGGGTACTCATCCACATAACATGTATTCTGCATCCACCTTAGTAAAACAGTCAAATATCAACCGAAAAGTTCACTCATTGAGTAGTTTACATGTTGTCAACACACGGACATTATGCCACAAATTGCTAAAATGGATATCCATTAACACACAAAAGCCATAGCCATTAATCAAGTCAATCTGGAACAAAAGGTTAGGTTAATCAAGTTTCATAAGTCCTAACCTTAGGATGTGGAACTAGTCCGCATTTCCAAACATTACAATCACCACCGATGAGAACTCTTTCAACAACTAAAAAATCATGCAGTATACATTTTGGACATGTAAATCCCACTAATGCAGTATTGCCATTTGATTAAAGTCGCGGAAAATTATTCAGCAGCCAGAGAAAAAGACGATATCTCACATATAAAAGAAAGTCAACTACCTTTAGAGTATGTAATGAACAAAACGAAAAAGGAAATGAAATATCTACCAAGATCAGCTCGCCATTGACAACACGAAATGGAGTTTAACCCTTTCAAGACCGGCTTGAACTAGACGGTCCCGGCCAAGAACAAGTGAACGGAAGACCCAATTCAAACCAACACAGTTCAAAACGAAAAAAAAAAATCTGATGTAAGAAGCCCAACAGCTACCTACACAGCCCTAAATAATCAGTAATGTTCGACGGTCTAATTAAACCCTAAAAAATCACTAGAAATAAAAATACCGGAAAAATAAAACTTGATATTCTGCTAATTCTACCAAATCATTGACTGATCAACCCAAAAAACGAAGAAAAAAAAGAGAGAGGATAAGTCTTCCAAACTTACCAGATGAAAAATAAAATAGCCTGATCTATCGGAAAATCATAGGATGAAAAATCGGGTAATAAAATCAAGAAGAGGGCCCACGGTCCTTGCAGTAGCTCTTTTTTCGATGATTTTATTTGTTCTTCCTGGGGAAAGGAAAGAGGCAAGGAAACGCAGTGAGAAACGGAAGGGGTAGGAGGAAGAGAGCCTCCTGGGGGGTGGAGGATATGAAAACTAGATAGAGAAAATGAAAGAAAAAAATATAGAGAGAGATTTAAAAGAGGGCAGCTTGACGCTTGTTCCAATAAATAAATAGAGAAAAAAAAAAATACATTTAGTAGAAAGTACCTTGGAATGGTATTCGTATTCTAAGATGAAAGACAGGGAGCAGAGAGAAAAGCCAAAGGTGCCGTGTTTCTGTTTGGCCGCTTACCAAATGGCTGTGGTCTCTCTAACAAAACAAAGCATAAATGAGAGAGCGTATTAAAGATCCGCCTTTCCGATGGCCCTCGTGGAAATCTTGTTCACGCCAAGCGGGAACCTCTCACCTCTCTTTCTCTTGTACCATTCTAATCACATTCTCCTTCTCCCCTCTTGTTGTGACTTGGGCCCTATTCGATTTGCAACAGGAACAAAGAAACGATTGATTAGGACCCACACCAACACGACTTGCATTTTGCTTCTGAGCCTTGCTCGTATGATTTTTGACCCTCTATTTATGGACTTTTTCTTTCTCATCTAACCATAATTTTAGTTGCAAAATAAATTAAGTGGCCCCAAAAGTCAATTAAAAAAAATGATACATCATAGGCTGGCTGAATTTCTTGTAAGGATAATTGTAGGCGAACCTGTAACCAAATAGTAATGGATTTTGAATGATTTTAGTTTGGTTTAAAGAGGTGTGAATACATAGACTCGCCCCAACCTCTTTTCTCAACTATGGATTCAGACCTTCTTTCAACTTTAAATGGCGTGTTCATTGTGAGCATTTTGTTGTTCGTGTATTTGGTCATCTTGGTGCTTCTTTTGTCCCACTTCTTTTATGTGTCTCCCACTATATATTTTATTCATTTATAGGCCACTGAACCAAGTTCCTATCCTATTCCCCCATTTGGATGGCTTACACGACTAATTGCCTTTAAAAAACAATATAGCCAAGGTGTCAAGTATAATGACTCACGCCGAAGTTAATATCAGATATGCTTTTGACAACCCGGAGTATGCGACCAGAATCAAGCATGAACCGTAGATCTTCCTTATCCTGGCACTTGGTGGGGGAGACATGAGTTGTTGAAAGCCATTAAGTGTAGCGTAAATGGGATCATAGGCGAGGCAGAGACAGAGACACTGCGAAAAGCAAGAGTTTGCTTCGGAGCTTAAAATTACATAATTAATAATATAGGAATTTTGGACATAACAAGATTGCTTCATATCTACCACAGCCTGTGGCTGGCTCAAATTGACTCATGATGGACCAAAGAAACATTGTGTATATATTTTAATTGAAGAAAAAGGATCTCACTTGGAAAGAAACGGGTCATCAGAGTACTGGCCAAACTGACAGTTAAGAAACAGCAGACACAGATCCAGTTGTAAAATACGGAGCCACACACTCAACTCCTGCGGGATGAAATGAAGCCTGAAGGAAAGATGAGCACACATTCACAAACATGTC
Source organism: Gleditsia sinensis (assembly GCA_037074535.1). Classification (NCBI taxonomy): domain Eukaryota; kingdom Viridiplantae; phylum Streptophyta; class Magnoliopsida; order Fabales; family Fabaceae; genus Gleditsia; species Gleditsia sinensis. The sequence continues at coordinate 13,194,651 of CM073470.1, read as the reverse complement.
ATCCACAAAAGCGTTTCCGCCTGAAACCTACTGCCCATCATAATTGAGAAGCTCTTGGAAAGTGTAACTTCAACTATTCATCAAACACTCGCTTTGGTCTGCCAAGTACACACACACAAAAAAAGACTTTTTTTTTTTAACTTACTTTCGCTGTAAAATTAAAAGCAACAAAATTGAAAATTTTTAAAACGAAATAAAAAACATAAATTGATTTTGTCAACGATAGATACCCTTCTATTTAAACTAAAAAATTACAAATATTATCTACTTTATTTAATAATTTAAATGTTAAACTTAAAAAGTATATCTTATAGACAGATAATCAGACATTCGTAACATTAATAAAAACACGTAAGTTTTATGTATTTATTTTATATTTATTAAAAAATAATATAATTAATTATATGTGACAAATAAAACTATCATTTTTTTTAAAATAACTACCATTAAAAACTATCTCACGACCTCTAGTTCTAACGTGAATTCAATTCGTCACTCCTCCGTTTGTAATATCTGATAAAAAAATTATTTAAAATCATCCATTATCTGAAGTGATTATTTATGTAATAGTCAGTAAAAGAATGAATTGATAATTATTGACTTACTGAAAAGTTAAAAATAAAAAATAAGTTACCAAACCCCAAAACACCAAATGAATCAAAGCTATATATATAACTTGACAAACCCTACATAATTCTTTATCATAACTAAAAAAACTGTTGTCTCCGTACATTCATTTGGCGAGAGCCCTCATTTTTTTTTTGGAGAGAAAGAGCCCTATCCAAAGTACAGAAGTATGAGAAGCATATAGATTATGGTATGCAAATCCATGTCCTCATATATGTAAACTTTGTATCCATTTAAGTCTTTGATCTTCTTACCACTAACAAGACTAGGCTGGCAGGTGGGTAAATTTACAGTTACACAAACTAAGCCAAGAAAAGAACGTAATTATATTTACCAAAGCTACATATATCAATCTAACAGTAATCCCCCGGAGCACATTACCTTTCATTAGGCATAGGGGAAAAATCTGCATGCCCAAACCAAAGATCTGCTGAATATTTTCTCAAGAAGGGTTCAATAGTGTAATTTACAATGATCTATCAACAGACTATCTTAAGATGCAAAGTGATCCTTCCATAACATTTGCTGCAACCTCATTTGACGTATGTTTCTTCATTTTATAGAAAAATAAAAAATAAAGGTTACTCAATATTCTAAACCCTTTCCTTTTTGGCTGGGTAGTTAACCCATTCCGAATAGATATTTATCCTGAAACTAGGATTAGCATTCAATTATCTCTCACAACCAATCACTTCATGCTAGATCATCCAACTCTATGAAATCCTCCTCTAGAATGGAAAGTAAACGTTGCTGAGGTGTCACGGCTTCAACAAATATTGCACCACCACCAGGAAGTCCAGAAAACTTTCCCTGATAACCATCAAAGGCAAAAAGAAAAAAACGGATGTGATGCTTTAGCACTACTTTATTTCTGATATTAAAAGAAGATAAAGAAATCTAATATGAAAGGTGCACTAGCATAACGGCAATTTAAAGCAAAAAAATAGGACCGCTTTATGTGAGCTGGCTGCATTGACATTTACTCATTCAACTGGTAGAGCTATCCACTAAACAGTAAATGTGCTTTCCCCATTTAAAAGAATCGAAAATCAGTTAGTTATATTATAAAACATACAATGAGGGAAAAAGAAAAATTAAAATTAATATACATTGATATATTTCTCGAATTTTCAGTGACAAGCTATTACAGAAGAATTTCAAACTTGATGCTTTTCATCCAATAGTAAAAGTATATTAACCAAAAGCCATGCAATGTTAAGAAAGATCACCACATGAATGAGTTGTAATTTTGTCCAAATTAAAAAAAACTTAGTTGCACAGAAGTAATAAACAAAGTTCTTAACTGACTCCCATCATTGATAGCCCCTAATTCTGACTAAACACTGCAGATCATACTGATGTAGAAATTTGTAATTAACAACTGAAAGAAAAAAAAAACAAACGACTGCTAAGGATCTATACGAGTTCAAGAAAAATTCTAGCTACTCCCCTCACAGCAATAAACCAGGTACACACACAGCATGTGAATAAAAAGTAAATATAATAATACAAGTATACAAACAATGAAAGAAAATTACTTTTCACAGTCATGTATTAGCTTCAGCATAAAGATGACAGAGCAAAAGCAAAGTTGAATATGCTTTACCAGTTGACTGCCTTGGGGACCTGCGGAACACTGGAAAGTAGCAACAGACACGGGTGCAGCCGCAACCTGATGTTCATCTACTTCACTAGCATGTCTCGGTGGGTACACTGAAATCTCATTCTTTCTGTCAATAGAGCTGTCACCATACGCTCTAGCCTCAATAGTATCAGGTGTAATAAATCCATCGTGCTGAATACCAATGTGGCGTACTGCTGAGAAACTTTCTTCTGCACAAGAACTCAGACCAACCTCTGATGCACTATTCCCATGACGGGGTTTAACAAATACACGACAAACTACAAAAGAAGCCTGCATATGAAATAAAGACATGAGGAAACACCACAGAGAAAAATGACAAAAGTAACAAAGGAAGAATCTCAATTCTTAATACTCATTTAAAACACAACCATATTGTGCAAGTGTTTTTGTCTTCTAACTTCTTCCACAAGGTAATCATTTGAACATGAAGTAATCAAACAATTTCTTATTCTTAAAGAAATAAAGAGTGGGAGATAAATGAGGGGAGGAACAGAGAGTGCCAAACGAAGAATAAAAGGGAGAACTAATGCCGAATGCTTACTCGAAAAATATGATATAATGAATTCAATAAAGAAGGCCGAAAGACTTTAATTATGGATTTATGATATGGAAAATGCCAGCAAAAAAATTATTCCAAAAAAAGTAATTGAAATGTCTCGCAATAACAAATTTACAAAAAAAAGGCAGGCATACACGAGTACAACTTTCTGAATGTCGAATCAATTATTAGAAAGTGGCAGCTCTTGAAAGTAGACAATTCAATCAGGGCGAAAATCACCAGAAAAGCCCAACTTTTTGCCATCAGAATAATTATAAGTAGAGGACCGGAAATAAACCACTTTCCTATTCAAGTACCATTAATTGAGTAGTAAACATGAACCTAGGTAACGTCTGCAAGCGCAGCATTGAATCAAAAACTTCCTAAGCAATACTTTAGTTTCGTTTTAGAGCTTCAAATTAAAAAAATTTAACGCAAAACAGACAGAAACGTAGAAAATTTTAGAATTGGTCCAAATTGTGTACCTTAAGATGATCGACTAATGCATATTCATACAAAATCCAATTCGTCCTGCTAGCGTTCTTCGGGGAATTCCCCAAATAGAAAACGAAACTGGTCCTCGTGCCCAAGACCACATTGCTACCACCACTCAAAACATCCCTAACCCTTCCCTGTCTCATCCAATACCCGCTCTTGACATTCCTAATCTTCCGCCTGGTCTCCTTCAAAACCCTGACAGTATAACAGTACCAATGCCTCTTCCTTCCCCGATAACCATAGGAAAAGCACGCAATGTCCGGCAATTGAAAAGGGTCATGATCGTACAGATCAAGCTCTCGGATCAAATCGCTTCCATAGAAATTATCATCCTTGTTCCCACTGGAGTTCTTGTGGGTTAAATAGTAGCAGAGCAGCTGCTCTTCGGAAGGGTAAAAACGGCAACCGGGAGGGAGTGAGGCAGGCGAAGTCGCATTGGAGCAACGAGGCTCTCCCATGAATGGGAAAGATTGTTAGGGTTTTGCGAATTAAGCAACAGAACAACAAGGAGGAGGTGAGGGGGGTTTTGTAATGGGATGCCGAGGAAGAAAGCGTGCCGCAGAAGTTTCTCTGACTCCCGCTCTGTGTGTCTACGTGCGAGACTATGTTGTGTGTCATATAGTCTTGGCCCGAAGCCGTCAACATATGTCTTTGTTCTACTCACATATCTCGAGGCACGGCTTTCCGGACTTTCGATTGGTGGGATTACGGGTTGTTCATGCCTCGTCGCGGAAATTGGGGTGGTTCCTTCCGCTGCTGGCATGTGCTAATTGGCTCCGACAATAAAAGCTCTAAACAAAATGCAAATTATCTTTTTTTACCTTTCAAATTGATTGGATTATAATAAATTATTAAAAACACAACTGCAAATTATCTTACACATTCTGTGGCGTTAGGGCCTTCTCAAAATGAAAGTTTTTGAGCAGAAAAACAAGAAATAAACAAAAAATATTTACATAATTCATAAATATTAATTTTATATCTTAGTGCAGCTCTTAAATAAATTTTAATAAATTATTAAAAAAGATCTTTTAGGGGAGAAACCAAAAAAAGAAGCAACGTAAATGCCAATTCCCTCACCGGGAGCCTCAATCAGTAAATAAACGCAAGTCGCTAAAGCAAGCGAGATCGTCAGACTACGAGCAGCGTCGGGAGAATTATTTTAAACAAGCATCCCTGTATTTAAACATTATATATTTTGTAGTTATTAATAATTAATAATGATAAAATAAATCAAATTTAATAATTTAAATTGATTTAATATATTAATAATTAAAAATAATCAAACTCTCGTCGTATAAAATATCTCATACTTTTAAGCTTTTACAATAATCGTCTTCGTCTTTTTATAACTTGGAAGTTGATAGAATATGTTGGCCAAAAACTAAAAAAAACTTTATAACGAGCCCTTTTTGACATTCAAAATTCACATTATTTATATCAATTTAATAAAGTAATCAAAACAAACACTGCGGAAATAACACACATACTACTGTAACTGCAGTGATAACGAAGCAAAATGTAAATCAGTGAACTAAACGATCCAGCAAGTGTTACCAATCCTGCGAGAATCCAGAAATACAAAACCGGAGCGCACAAAGAACGCGACAATGCGTCCATAGCATTGATTGACATCAATATCTTAAAAAACCGTTTTCTTTTTGGAAGGCGGGTATGGGCAGAGTAACCCAAACATCGATTCCTGTCAACGTACCAAGCAGAATCTAAGAGACTAGATTATCATTCAGTGTGAGTGAGGCTAGCTGCTCGGCCGGGCTGTTAGCTCGCTGCTGAGCAACATTTCTCAAGACATCCATGGCCTCAGCAACTTTCTCTTTCAAATCATCAGGTGACTCGATCAGATGCAATACTTCAGGCTGGTCCATCTCCAAAAGCATGCCTGTAACCTTAGCTGCTGCATCCTGCTCCAGCTGATCTACCAGCGGGTATAAAGCTTCACCCAGCATCTACCAAACAATTCATGAAAAGAGTCAGCGAGATGGAAATCCTAATGGACATGAAGTGTAACAATAGGCATAAAACAGGACTTACAGCCCTCTGCTGTTCAGGAGGAGCATTTGCAAGGGCTGTTGCCAAAGCCTGAATAGGCATTGGCTGTCCCACTGCATCCCGGATTGGCACACCACCCATGCCATAAGAAAGCATTCCTCCAGCTACACCTGGCATTGGAACATCCTGCATGTTGCGACCCGGAGGGTAACGATAGACACGGCCCCTTGGAAGCAACTGTGTATAACAAGAAAGGTAACACGCATAAGGAATACAGAAAAACAATAAAAGAATCACACAAAAGTCGTCCAAGTGCAAACCTGTTGCTGCATCAGTGGCATTGGCGGCTGTGGATATTGCACAGCACCTCCTCGGCGTCCGCCTGGGCGCTGGCCTTGCTGACCCTGCTGAACCATTGGGACAAAAAAGTTTGGCATTGGAGCACCAGCAGGCCTCATCCCAGGAACAAGTTGCTGCTGGTAACCAAATCCAGCCTGTAATGTATATTTGGAGGGATGAATAGTGTCATTTCTGAAGTCAACATCTAAGCCTCAAATATGAAAATGTAATGTTTATAAGATATAGCAAAGCTGGCAGTTATGTATAACAAACTTTAAAAATATGAACAATCAAAAACTTGATATAAAAGATGACTTTCACATAATTAATACACATTTAAAACATAGAGCTGGTCAAATATAACATAATATTGATAATATTAGAATTAAACAAAAACATAGATAAGCTGTTAGTAATTACTTGAGGAGGAATAATGGTTGGAGGTGCTTGCCCATACAAAAATTGCTGTCCTACAGCTGGAGCACCAGGAGGATACATTGGCATGCGAGGCGCAACAGAAGAAGCCAAAGCAACAGGCCTCATTTGTGAAAATTGTGCCTGCGTGCAATAAGTTCTTAGGCATGATGAAGACTAAACAACTAATAGGACTGGAAGAACAAATTAGGACCTTTCTCATTCAAAATCCAAAATATCCCCAATCAACATACCAGACTCCAAAACAAATCAAGAAAGAAAAAGAAAGGACTCATCACATGAACCATTCAAGGGGACAGTTTTGGTTGTTCTACAAAATTATGATATTCAATAAAAGCCAGATCGAAATGTCAACAGTGACAACCATTGCCATCCTAATAACTCGGGAAACTTTTCTACCAAATGAAAATTATGTGAACTTAATTAATAAAAGACACAGGCATATGGAAGTTTCTGTAGGATTTTTTTTAAAAACACAAGTTTTGACTAAAAAAATTTATCAACTAACAAATTTATCCAAACATTAAGTGATTACTTATAATAATTTCACACACCTTAAGAAACAGATGCAGCTATTTCTGTTCCAGAAAATGGCAATGTTTGACAAAGCATATAAATAACTTTTTCAATGGCACTACCTGTAACCTTGCTTTTCTCTCTTCTTTTCTCTGTGCAAGTGCAACGTAGAGAGGTTTGCCAGCAACCATTTTACCATTCATCTCTGCAAGCTACAACAACAAACAGAATAACATAAGAATATACCAGTTCCCTGTCAGAAATTAAAGAATAGAAAATAGTTACAGACTAATATATTACAGCTCGAGATGCTTCCTCAGGAGTTGAAAATGCAACAAATCCTGATCCTCTGCTGATCCCATTTGGGTCACACATAACCTGCAAAATAAGTTTAAAAAAAATACACACTTCTTAAATTTCTGCTACCAAGAAGATGAAAATTCCACCATTGCTTATACCAAAAGAAAAGAGAATCATATTTGCACACCTTGCATGATGATATTGTGCCAAACTCAGAGAACAGTTCCCTAAGTTTTTCATCACCAATGCTATCATCCAAGTTCTTAAGATACAAGTTAACACCTTGATATTTGTCAACAGATTCCTTAATACTCTGCTCAAATCGTCCTTTAAGTACAAGCTCTCTCTCAGATTTTTTCTGGGCTTTTCCAACATACCACTCTTTATCATCAAATTTCTTTCCATTAAGTGCCTCAACAGCTTTAGCAGCATCATCTGCATTTTCAAAGTTGACAAAACCAAAACATTTTGATATTCCATCCCCATCTCTCATTACTACAACACTAGTAATAGTCCCATATTCTCCAAAAATTTTCTTCAAGTCTTCATCTGTCATTGACTCTGATAGGTTTTTCACATAGATATTATTAAATTTTGTGTTATTCAAAACACTTTCCCTGTCCTGCTTTCGCAGGAAATGTCCTACATAGACCTGTTTATCATTTATCAGCATGCCATTTAACTTGTCGATTGCATTTTGTGCAGAGCCCTCATTGTCAAATTGTACAAAACCGTAGCCTTTTGACTGTCCAGAAGCATCAGTTGCTATCTTGCAAGAAAGAATATTTCCAAAAGCAGAAAAGGTCTCATGTAGGGCCTTGTGGTCAATTGCCTTATCCAAATTCTGCACCACCAATAACATAAAAAATTGTAAGATTAGGAGTGACAACTGAAACAACAGGCAACAAAAAGTTTATCGACTAATTGCTACTCAGAATTAAAAAAGGAAACCAAGAGAAAGGGGCTGAAAAGTTTATAGAAAAGTACCTTTATGAATATATTTGCAGTACCACTCTTCCTAATACTAGGATCTCGATGAGAGTACATTATCCTAACAGGTTTGTTGTTCAACAGAGTGAAATTCAGCACTTCCAATGCTGTTGCCGCTGGAGACAAGATATAGCAACAAGTATTAGGAATAGCTCCATTCCATTTTTTCCCTTCATTCGTGAAGTTTAGAACTCAGCAGAAATGACATGGCTCAATTCATGTGTGCGTGTGTTAATAAAAGTGTGTGTATGTCACAGAGAGGAGGGGGGGGGGGGGGACGACTTTCCCCGGTAACAACATCGAAAAACAAAATAACGCAGGCTATTAGTGTGTCCTAAACGACCTTAATTGCATGAAAAAGGAAGTAAAATCTATGACTATAAGAAATGCCAACCCTATAAAGAGTTTTATTTGGGCGCATGGCAGTGCATAGGCAGACTGAACATGGTTGGCGGAAGAAATGGACTTAAATACTGCGTTCATCAAAGTACCATACAAAATTCACCGCCAATGTTTGTAGCTATCATAATGGGCAAACGCCATCAAACCCCCTATCTAAAAGTACAAGAAATGATACGCCTTAAAAGTAAAAATCAAAGCCCAACTAAATACAATCATTATCAAAGGTAGGCATGCTGATGCCAATATATGAGATTTAACAAAGTGAAAAAGAAGGAGTATAAAACATAGAAAAGAATGACTAACCATCCAGAGGGTTACTGTAATTAACATAACCGTAACAGAGGGATCGACGGGTGGTCAAGTCCCTGCAGACCCGAACGGAAACAACCTGGCCAACCTGATTGAAGAAATCGTAGAGATGCGAGTCATTCACACTGGGATCAAGATCCCCAACGTACAAGGCCGGAGCCGACGCCACAGCATTGGAAGCAGGAACGGGACTTTGATGTTGAACCTGAATTTGCGCCATCTCACCCAGCCTCTGTCTAATTCCTTCTTTATCTTTTTTGATATACTATTCTAATACTGATCTCCACTAGTTAGAAGATAAACCCTAAATTGATAAATCTCAGACGCACCAGATAATCTAAAACCCTAATAAATACTCGCGACGATTTTTTTTATAAAGGTAACTGGGAATTTCTCCGTAAGAAGCGTAAAACAGGGGATAAAGCCGTCGGAGATCCGAACGGTAAGAAAAGGAAGACGACGAAGAAACTGAAAAATAGTATTCTTTTTTTTTTTTCCTTTTCTGGGGGAGGGGGGCAGACCTTTCTGCACCGCACCCGGCGCATACTTAACAGTGCAGACTATATAGTGGGGCAGGAAAACCCCGGTAAAATCCGTAGATTAATTTGGACTGTTCGATGCCTCCTGAAGGTCTGATGAAGAGGGACTTATCGGCTGTTGCGTATCAAACCGGGTCTAGATTTTACTTTGGACTCGCTAACTGCTTATTTTTTTTTTTTAAATAATAGTTTAAATTCAATCCAAAAATAATAATAATAATAATTTAAATTTAAAATTCAATATATTTTTATTTAAAAATTTAAAATTTAAAATTTATTTTATTCGTTTGTTTTCTACTTTTATTTATATTAAAAAAATAAATATCTAAAATTTTGTTTTGTACAATTTTAAAAAATTATTTAAAGACATTTTCATCGTTTTTAAAAAATAATAGATGATATTTTTATATTATTAAAAAGTATTTATTATAATTATAAAAGATTAAATTTAAAAATCAACTTAGATTCATATTATTTAGGTCAATTTGAGTTAAAAATATAAATAAATTTTAACTTTATTAAATAGATGTATATTTAAAAAAAAATTAAAAAAAATTGAATTAGAAACCAAACGCAGTCTAACTCCAATCGGTTTCAATGGCATGCTCCCACGAAACTAAGGTTAAATATTTTAATTCATCTTCTTATTTATAACAAAAGAATGTTATTTTTTTATTTTTTAAAAATTACAATTAAATTCACACATCACAATTTCAGTATTATGTAAATACAAAATATTGACGGCTGTTAAAATATCAACATGGTCACCTTTTTTTTTTATTGTTTTTTTGGACTACTTAGATAAGGATCATAAGACGACTGTTCTTGAAACTAGATGGAACCCGTCAGTCCGACTGGTGAACCGGCGAACTGGCCGCCAGTCAGGTCCGGAGGCATAAATGGATCGGTCTTTAATTGCCCACCTATTTTTCGTGTTTCTCTTATTTTCCGTGTATGTTTCCTCTCTTCAGTCTTTCTGGTCTTCCTTATCTCTGAAACTTCTGTAGCTCAGTGGTGTTGCAGATGGTTCAACTGCTTCACGACAGCTTGGGTGGCGGTGTTCCACACCTTTTTCAACCTTCAAGGCTGTTTGTGATTCTCCCTTCGCATCTTACCCAGATTTTACCCACGAAAGAGGTTGCCGAAAACCCGAAACCCACCTATTTGTTCCTCTGAAGATTCTCGATCCCCTCTATTGCCTCCCATTTTCTCACTCTCACTCTCACAGATTTCCTTCTCTTCCCCTGAGTTGGTCTTCCTTTTTTCAATCACTTTTCTGCATTATTCTACAATTAAGTTTTATATATCAAAAAATAAAAATTTTCACCTGGAGTTCTGATTTTTATTATATTCAAGTAGTTTAAAAAAAAACGAATTATTTTCTATTAAACTATGTTCACAATTTGCGTCATATTATATTAATACTTTCTTATGATTTATGATGTATTCCATGATGTTATTGGTAATTTACTTTGTAAGGAAATGGAAAATCTATTAAATTAATTAAGTGGGAGTATATGTTTAAAATATTTTTAGGAGTATATATTTATGATATATTTTATTTTAGCTAGTAACAGAACCTACACAATACTGACACCTGTCCAAACTTAATGAACATAATTTATTATTATGATTATTTTATCATAATGGCTGCAATTGATCGAGATGTAGGACTTGTGGGTTCTTAATTAGTGCATAGAAAATGGCATTACACGTGAAACGAGAAGAAACTTGTTTTGAAATTAAGGATCTTGTTTTCCCTCCTATTTCCCTTGGTGGGTGCCCAGGGAGGGCCCTACGAAGCGCTATAAAATAATAAGATTCTGCATGGAAAATAAGTAAATGCATGATAGTTGATGTGCTGCTCTACTTTATCTAAGCGTGATATGTTGGGTGAGTGGAGTATTTGGTATCATTATTTTCTAAGAGGATACTTTGTCGCTCTTTCGTTTTTTTCAATTTCGAAACATAAGATGGGAAAGAAAGTGTAGAGCGTGGACTTCAGTGTCCGTAGCTTCTCCTTTTAACCTAAAAGCATCGATTCACAATTTCGTGTAGTCAAAAGAGATCGTTTTAAATGTCACAACCAGTCATGCACCGAGCTGTAATCAACAAATAGAAGATCAGACAGATGGGTTTGAGCTGCAAAGTCGTGGCAGCAATAGTATTAAGGCGTAGACTACAGGCCACTTTGTCTTTCTTCTTTCCCAACACGAAGAAAGAAGAAAATTAAAGCAAAGCAGTTGATATGAGGTTGGGAATGGTGTCAAACCCCTTCATCTACGTTCCGGGTGTAATGGGAAAAGCTCCAGAGTTCTATGTTCCTCCTCTTTACATAACCATTTGCTTTCTTCGTCTTCAAAGCACTCAAATGCCCAGCTCCTACGCTTCTTCCTCAACGCCACATCTTCCCCCTGCAAAAGATTATATCTATGAACCATATCTCATATTTGAATCATTTAACACACACACTCTCTCTCTCTCTCTCTCTCTCTCTCTCTCTCTCTCTCTCTCTCTCTCTCTCTCTCTCTCTCTCAGACGAATGTCTTTTGAATTTAAAAGTGTAAATTTGTTGATTATACTTAGTCTTAAACTTAACTTTTTATTTAAGAGACACTAAAAATCTAACCTTGACTATTTGGTGTGAGAATCACGAAGCATTTTATTATCATTAAAAAATTAAAAATGATGAAGGACATACCCGGGTGTCCAAAGTTATAGTCGTAATGGGAATGTGCGTAGGAGTGGGAAGAGCAAGGGTGTTGCGTTTCTGCTTTTGTCTTTCGCGCGCTTTGTGGTTTTGGAACCAATAGAACACATTCTTGCCTTCGATCTTGCCGTACTTTGCAAGCTGCGCGGTGATGTGCTCTATCTGTTGAGCATTTGGAGTTCGCATCCCACCTCTGTACAGCATCTCCAATATTCCAATCTGTTCTTGCGTCGGATTCCACCGCGTCCCTCCCGGGTGCGTTTCCACCGCCAGGGGGGAATCTTTCTTGGATGGGAGTTTTCTGGGGCCACTTTCGGGTCTGATGAAGCTCCTGAGATCAGAATTAGGGTGGGTGGTGGTGTTGTGGAGCTTGGGAGCAAGAGGGCGTAAGCGCTTGCAGCCCAGCGCGAGGGAGGCTTCGTGCTCCCACAATCCACGTGTGAACTGGTGCACCTTCATGCTTCAATTCCCATAGTGAAGAAGTGGATCGTAGGGAGCTCAGTAATTATATAGAGGACCACATGACTAATTAAGGTGAATTGGGAAAGAAGAAGAAGAAAAAAAAAAAAAAAAAGAGAAGTGGGAACTGAGGTGGTGCCTCCAACTTTACCCTAGACCAAATGATGGGGTACGGTTGACTTAGGAATTTCCTATCTACCTGCTTTAAATTAAAGGAAATAAATAAATTAAAAGGCAGAAATACAGTAACAAGGTAGGGAAGATGTGTGTGTTGGGGCGTCAAATCGATCGGGTCGTTTTTTTCTTGCTTTCATGATAAGGTGTGCATGCTTTTCGGTGGCCTCTTAGGCAATAAAGTGTGGAAGGGGAAGGACAGGAAGGAACTAAGAAAAGATTCCTCCAATCCCAAAATTTGAAAATGGAACACTTTGAATTTGATAGAAATGCAAAATGGATGGCGTGAATGAATATTTCCCTGTGCTGTGCTTGTGTTGGGAGTGGGAGAGAATTTGGAAAACACAAAGTCGACCATATCTGAAACCCATAGTTAAATAGTACCCATTTTCAACTCCTTTTGGGAACTTCCCAAATACTTTATACTACAACAGTTACTCCTTCCATCCCATATTTGAACTTTTGTTGGAGATAGAATGCACAACGGACGTACGAGAATGTAGATCTTCGATGTACAATGTCCATATGATTGAGTTAATTTCTACTTTTTATTTAGTGGGACTGGGAGTGGCAATTGGCCCATCATATTTATCATCCAACACAAAGCTATAGACGTGCTGTGCGCACGATCGAGAGGCATACACAGCACACGTGCTTCAGTCAAAATACATGATGGTCAATCATTACCGTTTGGACACCGTGAAAATGGAAAACTTTCATCTTCCCCGTGCTAGTAAATGACATTTTTCACTGGCCAATCTTTTCGTAAAGAACAAAATTAAAACTTAAAACAATTCCAAATGAAAGTTTGGTGCTTGGGGAAGTGATTGGCCATTTTAACCGAAAGTATGAAACGACGAAGTACAGTGATGAATATCAAGATTTAAGAGAGGGGAAAAAACTAGAAAGAATGTCAAGGGAAACGCGCTTGACAGCCACCGACTATAATCTTTTTTTACCTTCTTCTCCCAATTTGAAGGATATATGATTTGACGGAACAGCAGAATATGTATGATTACAGAAGATGGCTATATATATGATGATGAAAAGTTAATTAGCTGGATGAAAGGAAATGTAGTGAATGAAACAAAAAGATATTCCAAAAAGCATGATGGGAAAATAATATATGACTTTCATGATTGTGAATCCCCATCTCCAATATTAAGGAATATTATTATTGGGTTGCTTTGCTATGGCCTTGATGTCACCCACCCTCTCGCCGATCAATAATTCCTATGTATGTTCTCCTTCTGCTTACCCGCTAACTCATTCTGAATGCTTCTTAAATAGTAAATACCGAGTTGCATAGTGAAATTAGTGCTAAAAGTATTCATAAATATATTACAAGATAAATGTGTACTTAATTCGTGATGATTCAGCAGCGTCTATTGTACATATTGCAGTCGGCGAGAAGAGAGATTCAGCCTGCTTCATCCCTTAGAACATACAAAACTTAAGAGAGTTCAGAGAAAAGAGAGAGATCAAATAAGTGTGTGTTTGGATTGGCTTTTTTTTCAACGCAAACGTGATTTTGGGGCAATTTGCAGAAGTAACATTTTGTTGCTTCTGGCAAAATTCCAGTGGAAACGGGCTTTTGGAGCTTTCCACCGCCAATCCAAACACACCTAAGATGGGAGACCTCTTGTATATTTTATTTTTTGGAAGTTTTTCAAAGCACAATAAATAACTTGAATATAATTGTTCTTTTAGATATGTGTATAATCTAACTTATTATAAATTACACACAATTAAAGTTCTATCTATAATATTTTAATAGTCAATTAATTTTTTTTATCACAACATTAAATTGAGGGAGAAGAATTTTCTTATTATAATAATTAATTAAAAAAATTAAATAATTTATTTAAAATAAATAAAAGAACAGGTGCATGCACGTTATCATGCTCTAAAAACTTTTAAAAAGAAAATACAAAAAGTCTCCCATATCATTTGATCTCTCTTTTTTTTCTTTGAACTCTCTAAATTCTATACGTTTTAAGGAGGGAAACAGATTGAATTGTTATCATTATCTGTAATTTTTATAATTAATAAACTCTATTAAATTATTATTATTAAATACGCATTCGTCCCTCAATAATGTTAGCAACTAGCTAGTACATGCGGATTGATCAGGAGGACATCGAAGAGAAAAAGTTAAGAAACTTTAAAATGGGCTATGTGTGATTGGACAGATGTCGCCATATTTGGACGTCGAAATCGTGGGATAAATGATATCAAAGTTGGACAACGTTGATGGCCTCTTTTTTCTTATTTTGGCTTCACATGATTAATATCAGATCCCGTAGATCTGATTGTACCACATTAATTATATCGGCTTCCTTTAATCACGACAAAACAATTTTGTCACGCTTCCTTTTTTTAAGGTTTCCTATTGATATATACGGAATGCAAGTGGGGATGAGAACAGGCATAGATTGATATTTATCATGAAGTAAACATATTACTGTAGACATCCCTTCACTGAAACTACAAATAATTTATCACAATTAGGTTATAAGTATTTAATTTATCGATCATGTTCATAAAAATAAATATTTTAATTATATTGATGAGAAACCACCTGCAATCCTTTAATATCAAAATAAATAAATAAATAATGTGAATTTCTAAAAATATATATACATTAATTAATGTATATCCAATTAAACAAGTGGAAAATATGAATACCATAGAAAAGTATGGTAATTAAGAAAAACATGCACAACTAGAAATTATATATGTAATTAGAAATAATTAAAATTAATATACATTTATAATCTTCAACTAACAGGATTAATTAATTATTTGATGAACAATAAACATGAGCGAGTGTTGTATTAATTAATTAAATTAAACCTTAAAAGTTTTCCTATGGAGATGGTCATTATAGAATCTTATATATGAAACTTTTTAATTAGACAAAAACTCTCCTATTTTTGCGAAACGACAATTACAAATATTATATCTATTACAAATAATATTTAAAATATATCAAACACTAATATAATTTTTTTTAAAAAAATATTCATATGTTATAACTTAAAACCCAGGGTAGGATAGATAAAAACGTATATGGAGGAGTGAGAGAAAGAAGCGAAAAAGAAGAAGAAGAAGAAGCTATGGTTACAAATTAAAAACACTAGGTGCAATGACATTGGATAGTCATGCCTCCTGGGTTTGTGGTTAGCTTAGCTACGAGGATTTGTCGTTTAGCAGAGGGAACGAGGATTTGCTTAATTGCTTTCAGCCCTTCCCCCTCCGTTAAAAAAAAGAAAGATAAGAGAGATTAGATTCAAAATTTGGGTTATTTTGTGGGTCAGAGATAAAAGGCATTGGTAAAGTTGGGTCTCATCATAGGACGTGGATCCCACACAGTGGAAGAATCGGTGGGAATCCATCACTGGAGGAAGACAATGCCATCATTTGCACGTGTCCATGGACCATGCATTTCAATCCCACGCTCGCTATGGTAACACGTCTCATCGGTCGCTTTAATGATCATATTACTGGGGAATATAGATAAATAAATAAACAAAAATATTTGCCCTTTTTTATATTTTTAATTTGTACACAAAATATAACTATCGACCATTCAAACCATCTATTAGTCATTATGTGTTATATTTGATTTGAAAGCAATTATGCAAAATGTGTAATTTTTATTACATTTAAGGTTTTGCCCATCAAGAGACTCTCAAATTTCCATAGGAACCTATTGTGTGGGGTCCGATTCTCATTTTGTATCAAAGTAACACTAAAAAAAAATATGATTAAAGTCTTCATATTTCTATAATCTTAGATCTCTTTTTGCCTGAAAATTGCTTGAGTACTCTCGTGTCACTGGTAGAATGCCAAATAAAGTGAAATGCGGGAAGCATCATTGTTTGGATAGAAATATACCCTAAACCACATCTAGATGGGGCATCTTTATATGCACTCAACTTATGAGTTATATATGACTTTAGGTCGTCCCTTTTCCTTTTTCCTCCGGAAAGAACCAAAGGCATGATCGCATAGTAAAATACATGTCATTTCATGTAAGGGAAAGTGGGTGCGAATGTGCATGGAAAAGGGACTTTGTTTTGTTTTGAGGTGTAAGGAAGGCAAGCGAAAGCATGACAATCCCAACACAAAATAATATATTCAATAAATACCACCTAGACATTCTTTTACCTTCTTATGCTGTTTGCACCAACTCCAAGAGTTAAACTTTGAACTACGGCCTCTTCGCAACTTCATAGATCTTAATTTTTCCTTCGAGTAAATAAATAAAAGATGAAATCACTTTTCCCTCCAACTTAACAGGATGGATTCACGTCGTCGTTCTTGTTTTCCTGCTGAAACATAGATCGCCACCAGCCAGTGAATATAAAACCGCCTGCGCCCATGTTACTATATTGCTTCTCTCATTCTCTAGCTAGGTTGCTTCAATCTCTTTACTTGACCCTTTTAACCATGCATTAAGGAGATTATATGTGATTTGTTTTAATTCATTCGCCAACCCCAACTAAAATATGAACAATAAATTCTGAATCAAAAAAAGAAAGCACCTAAGAAAGTGTGCCATAAAAATTAAGAAAAACAGAAACTAAATTACTTATATAAGTAATTATGTATAACTATATATTTCCATTAAAAAAAATGTATAACCAGAGAGGAAAGTGAGCAGAAACAACTCCAGTGTGTTTGGTGTTGGATGGCATCTGGTCTGGGCATGTGATGAGACTGGACAAGGAAAAACCCAAGTTCCGCGAATGGGCTCACAGAACAGCTCCCAAATGGAACGTATATAGCATTGTAAGACATGTATCATTTTGGTATGGAGAAGAGTCGAGGACTGATTCATCCACATGCTTAACTGATAAACATGAACATGTGGCAAACTAACATCATTATAGTCCTGTTTCTTTGTCTTGGGATAATTAAAACACGAAAGAAATGAAAGCGGCATATTTCAAACCCTCATATAAAATGAAAAAAAAAACGCACTAGCTAGGGTCCCTTCAATCCTAGGATGGACGTCAAACTAACATAAACATTGTAAGACATCTCATTTTGGTGAGAAGAGTCAAGGACCGATCATTCGCATGCTTAACTGATAAACAAGAACATGTGGCAAACTAACATCATTATAGTCCTGTTTCTTTGCCCTGGGATAATTAAAATGCGAATGAAATGAAAGCAGCATATTTCAAAACCTCATATAAAATGAAAAAAAAAAACCGCACTAGCTAGGGTCCCTTCAATCCCAGGATGGATGTCAAACTAACATAAACACTGTAAGACATGTCTCATTTGGTATGGAGAAGAGTCGAGGACTGATCATTCACATGCTTAACTGATAAACAAGAACATGTGGCAAACTAACATCATTATATTCCTGTTTCTTTGCCCCGGGATAATTAAAATACGAAAGAAACGAAAGCAGCATATTTCAAAACCTCATATAAAATGAAAAGAAACCCGCACTAGCTAGGCTCCCTTCAATCCCAGTATGGATATTAAACTAACATAAACAAAGCAATCGTAAGCTCCATGAGGGCGACAAGTGACAACCTTCGGATTAAGTTCCGCTAATATTCAAAACAATCCCCTACTGCTTCTTGTTTTGTTTATGTTTAATTTTTGTGTGCTGTCCCCAAGTTGATTGTGAGAACTGCTGCTTTTGGTGTTCAGCTTTATCCACTTGATACTGTTCCTTTTTTTTCTTCTCTGAATCCCGCCAAGCTTAGCCTCTTTCCACTTATAAATGGCATTGCGCGCATACACACATATATATGTATCATATAAGGTGATGAAGATAACATATATTAGAGAATATTCTTGGCTCCAGAACAAGTACCATGGTTAATATTTGGATGACTGCCATCTATGCTAGCCTACAAACCCGCCGACCCTGGCCACAACATTTTGGTAAACCGGCCTCATGAAAACCGTACGTATAATATACAGATATAGAACACTTGATTTTCATAACTTCCTACTACTACTTGTATCTAGATCTTGCTATCCTTTGTTTGATTTCAAATCAAGTGGACAACACAGAATTACGCTGTAACACACAACATAATCAGCAATCCTCGGATTTGGGATATTCATTCAAGTCGGGTTTGTCAGCGGTGCATGAGGCATGAGGAGCGGTTTGGAGAGCGTCAACTCTGGCGCCGACTTCGGTGGCCTTTTTGCGTATGGAATCAGCGGACAGGTGGCCTTGGATGAAATCCTCTTCTTCGTCTTGCAATAAAAATTCCGGAAAGTTAAGGCGAGCTGAGGGGCCTCTCAGATAGAAAACGGCGGTGTCGTATGCCCGTGCGGCGGCCACCGGACTGCTGTAAGACCCCAACCAAATCCTAGACCTTTTGTTGGGTTCTCTGATCTCAGCCACCCACTTACCCCACTTCCTCATCCTTATCCCTCTATATGGTTTCTCTGTTGCTTCTCGTTGCTTCCGCTTCTCTGGGGTTCTTCTGCTCTTCGGCTTCCCTGAACCACACTCTTTTTCCTCCATGTCAATCACCTCTACCTATCTCACTTATTATATGTGGGAAGCAGTGCCCTACCTTTCTTAACAAATTGAAACCCGGGCTATTATTGATTTCAATGGTATAATCAGATCACTTGTACGTATATGTATGAAATCTCTCTCTCTATATACGTTTATATAAAGAAAAAGCAGGCAAGTGGAACCAAAGACTTACGAGGATCTGTTCTTTTGGAGCCTCCAAACCATGTTGGTATTCATCACAGGGATAATTATGTACCGTACATTATATTGGGGGAGGGAGAGAAGGAGAAAGAAGGGTTGAAGGAACGAGTTTCCTAGTTGGCTGCTAGTGTGTCGTCGGGCAAGGCCGCCACGTCGAGCTTTCTTTAAGAGAAATCCAAAGATGGCCGACAGAATCCATCAACCCCATCTCTCCCTCTCTTTCCTACACTCCACGTAGCATTTTGTGGGCGTTATGACCGCCGACGTGGCGGGGATATGCCTCTTTTTTAGCCCAATGAAATACGCGTCTATTACTACACTGTATATTTACCAGTACCTTCTATCAAATAAATATCATTTATATGATAAGAAAATTTAAATATTTAAATATTTTAAACGAAATTAACTAATTTTATACTTAAAAATTATAAAATTATTTATATAAACTAAAATAAATAAATAAATCCTTTATTGCTTGTGTTTGTGTCCTATTCTTTTAAAATCCTCGTCTTCCATATAATAAGTTATATTGAACAAATTATCATATAATGCGAGAAACGGACATGTGGAGGAAATGGAGAGAAGTCGGTCGAAGAAGGATGGATGGAGATTGGGGCTGAGGGGTGTGAGGGTGACTTTTCGTCCTCGCAATAAGAAAGGAAGGCAACGCGAGAATATTTTGTTTGCTGAGAACTACGTATTCGAAGTTGTAACAGAGACATTTTCTCCGTTCCTCTTTCATTGTTTTTAAAGTAAATTATCTTCTTTTTTTAAAAAATAATAATAAACTTCTCTCTTTTGTTTTAAAAATAACAAGTCAATATCTAAAATTTAAAATAATATATTAACTCGTAGTTAATAAAATTAATTTTAAAAATTTATAAAGACCATCTTAAAAGTCAACAACCACAAAAAAAAATATTTTTAAAAGCCAATGTGTTAATCTGAATTTTTAAAAAACCTTTTAATAAACTTTCTGACTCTTACATCTTTAGTAAACACAAAATAGAGTTAACAAATAAAATATAAATATATATTAAAGTAAATCATATGTATTTCTTTTTTAACAATATGAGAAATCAAATACTAATTATATTATATTTTTATTAAACTATTGTATAAATATAAATTTAATTATGTTAACTTTTAAAACTTTATTAATGTCACGTAAGTATTTGTTAAAAAATCTTATTACTGAGTAAAGTAGAGTTTTAAATTCTTCAACAAATTAAATAAATCTATTTAACGCTATAAATATTAAAAGAATAAAAAAAAATGTTTAGAAACTTCTTGCTAAAAAGATGAAGTTATCATTCTACTATATATTTTAATGTCATTTGAAATAAATAAATATAAAGTATAATTTAACTAAATTTTAAAAGAAATTAATGTAATTTAGTCTTTCTTTTATTTGATAATGTCAGATTGCTCTATTCGAATTCTCCATCAATAAATTTGTTTCTACGTTCGTGTCCCTTGCTCTTTCCTATCAAGGGCATGTACCCATTCCTCGTTTGGTCCATAATCCGCTTGTTAACATCACACACCATATGACCAACGCTTTCCAAATCCCAAACAAAATACTACTACTACTACTGCTACTGCTATTCATGTGAGAACATTATAGAACTACTCTTTCAGAAAAACGCCCTCCCTTGAACGATAAAATCAAGAGATTAAAAAGCAACTAAGCAACGACCGACGACAAGGAAAATGAGAGGAGAAAAAACAAATAAGAGTGGGAATGAGGAAATGGGCTGAAGGGAGTTGGCGCCGCAGATTCAGATCAGCCACCTTGGTGGCTCAAAAATCAACCAATAATGTTGGGTCATCAAGGGTATGTTAGCATACACCATTAAGTCGTGTTGTAGCACCCTCCGGGAAGAAGGGAAACGATGCAAAATTAGGGAATGCAAGATGGGGGCTCCACCTCACAGCCCAACATCATGATGATGCATTTGACATTACTATGTGCCGTTCTTTAGGAACTCTTCACTGTGTTTCGGTCAGCTTCTCCTTTGTTCACCTCACCAGCATTATCTTTTTGCCGCCGCATGAATAATTGGCCACCAAATGAATAATATGCGCAGGGATTGCTGCGACCTACCCTTATATCTAAACGTGACAAGGAATAATCAATGGATAATATTAATTTATTTCAAATGTCAACAAGGGAGGAAATAACTAACAGCCAGAAACAAAGGCTATCCAGCACCATCAGGGAAACATAGAAAGAACCCCTTCGAACACAAGAAGAAAATCAACAACTACAACTCATTAGAATGGAATATTATAACAAGAAAATCAACAATTACAGCTCACATCTACATAAGACTGACGATACCAAAGACACGTTTAAGATATGCTTAATAAAGTTCACAAACAACAAGGCAATATCAGTTATCTTCACAAGTTGAATTCAAAAACCTTCAAACGAACTTCCAGGACAGGGATCATACTGAAATAATGAAGGCAGGTATTGGAAAGTTCTGTTTGAGACACCTTAATCTTTAATCAATTTTTAAAACCCCAATTTATAACCTACCTAGTCAGGTTTCTAAATTACAAAGAATCAATGGAATTATCAGACATGCTTACCCACCCAGGACATGATAAGCTAGACATTCTTGTTTGGTACTTAATTATGCCAATTGTCCATTTGCTAAACTGTAAATGCTGCCTTCAACTAACTACGTATTCTTTAAAATACTGAAAGAACCATTAGTTTACAGATACAAAATACTATGAATTAGTAGCACAATTCAGAAAACCAATTCGCTATTTAATGGAGAATGGTTGCTGAATTTGACCAATAATTGAAGCCCTACATTTTTCTACGAAAAAAATTATAGATAAAGTTTTTACGTGATTAATTAGTACCAAATTCAACAAAGGGATTATCATATCCTGCGTAATGTAAGAATAAGAACACAGATTATTAAAAAGTAAAAACCAATTAAGATATGCAAGCACGCAGTAGAGTAGACCTAGTTTTGTTTCGAGGGTCCTAATGCATCTGCAGGTTCGATTCTCCCCTCTCTCTCCCCATACAATATCTTCAGTTAAAAAAAAAAAAAGGTAAGCAGTAGAATAGAGGACACCTGAAAGTTGAAACATCAATGGCCGTGCCAAATTGCAGGTATCCGACTGATCATGGTTGTTATATACTATATAGTATGCACTTGAGGAATAAATTCAGTCTTATCAACAAACTTTACAAAAACTGAAATGGTTCAAAGTAGAGATATACCATTGCAAGCCTGAAACGTAATGCAGTTCGGCTTTAGTAGGATGGTGAAGAAAACTCCAGGCAGCATTGAAAAACAGATTTCAGTCTACACGGCAAGAAACCAAACTTAAAGAAGCCAAACACTCTACATGAATGAACAGTGAATGTATCCATGTGAGGGTGAAATTCTCCAAGATGCTACTGGTTCCTCAATTTAATAATAACCCCGCCTCGAATTTGATAATTGCTTCTGAAAACAATCTAGTTCCATAGAAGAGAATCAACAGGGTCTCCAACATTTTATTCAATCACATGCCAGTAAAATATTTGTCCGAACAATTATAGTTTCTCTGTCAATAAAATCCATCTTCTTCTTCTTCTTCGTCCTCATCCTCACTACTCAATAACAAATAGTCTTCATTCCGTTCGTCTGAAACCCACCCTTGTCCCTCGTCCTCATCTGAATATGTTGCATTTCTCACATCATTAAACTCGGTTCTCATTGCTACAAGCTCATCCACAATCCCATCCAAATCGCTCACAGCAACATTATCTCCATCGTAATGCGATACTGAAAAGAAGCTGTCATCTTTAGCAAAAGACTCTCTTCTTCTCCTCTTCATCAAATCTGTCTCCTTAAGCTCTCCATTCTCAACTCCAATCCAAGGAACCCATAAGTCTGCATGCAGCCCTAATGCCCTATCCCAGTCTCCCACAACCACCGTCCCCAAATTTGCCTCCCTCGCCCTCCTCAACATATCCGAGAAATCTGAATCGTCTGATACCAAAAACAACCAATCTACCCCTCTGCTCATTGAGTGTTGCATCTGCCTTTTCAGTGCCCAATCCGCTGCTTGCGGTTTATCCTCTACCGTCTTCACGAACACTCCAGCACGCCTTAACTCCGAAGCGAGCCCATATCCCACCTTAGGCGTAATCAAGGACCTCGCTGCCTCACTGTACTTGTGATTCCCAGATATGAATCTCTCTTTATAACGCTGACGCTTTTTCCCCTTAAGCGACCTCATCCGATTCAGCTTCTTCTGACGCTCTCGCTCATGGAGCTGCTTGAAATGCTTCTTGAGGTCGAAATTAGTCTTACACTTGCGGCCGCAAACCCCACAAATGTACGACTCGGATGGCATGACCATTCCTTTACGCTCAAGAATTTCCATTTGCTTCCGCTCACGGCGTTCCTGGAGGACCCATTGGGGTAAATGGATAAATGCGTGGCGATTGGCATAGGCAGACATGTCAACAACGTCGCCGAAGCGCTGTGCCACCTGTTTTAGAGCCATGGCAGCCTGATATGGCGGCCCGCGAGGAGGTTTGTTATCAAGGTCCCAAAGGACTACAACCTTTTTCTGTTTGGGGGCATAAACACCTTCCTTGTTCTTGACCATGTCGATGTCGGAACTTGTGACGGAGCAGGCTCTGGTTAACCATCGGCGTGAAGGCAAAGCTAGAAGTGGGGATTTTGATGAGAACGCAAGTAATACTATGTTTCTGAAATTGGGGGAGGAAGACGGCCAGAAATGGATGCTGCTCTGTGGCCTGCGATTGCGAAGGAAAAGTGAAGGAGGAGTGGGTTCTATTGCATTGCAGAGTGAGAGATGATTCATACTCTGGCTTCCTCGCATGCCCGCACTTTACTGTTGGGATTGGATTAGATCTTCATATTCAGGAATCAGGAAGATAAAGTTCCGTGTTCCCACAAAAAAAAAAAAAAAAAATTAAAGGGAGATAAGGTTCCTGTAAAGTTATTATATCTTGACCAAATTTTCTCATCTTAGACAAAACGAGTAAAAACTCAAACAAAACAATTTTCAACAATTTGATGAATTGATTCAGAATTGAGAAGTTATTGATTTTTTATTAAAAAAAAGTATTTATTAATTTGATTTAATCTTTTAAAATATTACCTTTAAGTTTGTAAGTAATATTTTTTTTTTTAGTTTTTAAATCTATTTTTCATCAATATTTATTTTAATAAAAATTTGCTATAGCACACGGATCCTGTGCAGACAGGCACAGCAACTGGTCATTGGATTGGACCAATCGCTTGGTCATGTAAGGTGACCAAGCGACTGTTCCAATTGATCCAATGACTAGTAACCTGATTTAACTATTTTTGAGGCTCCCCCACTGTAGAAAATTCGAGTCCCTGAAATGACATAGTTTTGGGCTTTTGGCCTTGCTCTTTCTCTCATTCTTCTTCCTCGTCTCTTTCTTCTTTCTCTTTTTCTTGTTTTCTTTCACTCGTCTTCTCCTTCTTTTATATTGACAGTTTTGGTGGGGTACCTTATGATTGTAAATGACAACTCCGCGAGGCTCACACGCAACACATCCAATAGATTCTGTTGTGCGTGTGCAGAGAATGAGAAACCCAAATTTCAGCAAAGAATAAAAGCTCAGAAAAAGCACTCCAAAACCCCAAGTTTACATGTTGAACTTTGCTTTGAAGGAGTGTTGTAAATTGTAATGCCAAATCCAGAAGCAAGAGAATCAAGAAAGTGTCATTTTTTATATCATATTAATATTCTCTTTGATAAGTGGAAATCATCTCCACTAATTACACTAGCTTTCAATGTAAAGCAAAACATAAGCAGCCCTTCTTCTCCCCTGTCTTCTCTATTTTGGAAACAAAACAAACCAACAAACGTTTTTATTGCTCATTAATGAGGGGAGTTTGTCAGTTCGTATATGTTATAAATTGAATGGAACGGACAATGAAGTCTTACTCTGAAAAAAAAAAAACGCAACCTGTTTGGTAACTCCTGGCAACCCCCTCTGCAAGCCTTAACTGAACCAGTCTTAGTCCACCACGTAGTTCATTCACTCTTTTCTTCCCAAAAGACGATCTGTGCTGAGAATAAAAGAATCTGAATTTTTGGCAGAAGAAGACATGAGGCAATGGGTAAATGTTGGAGTGATGGCAGCCTCTGTGGGATGTCTTTTAAAGCTTTTGTTGGTTTTTATTTAGCGTTGGTGTCATCATTTTGTCGAACCAGCTAGCCTGACCAGAATGGAGAGCCTCCAAGCAGGTATTGCAAGACTTCATCACCAACTTGGTGAGGGAGGCAAGAACAGGGGCAATTATTATTTGTTTCGTCGTGGAATCTCTGGAAAACCTTGTTCAACTCGTCTGATCATCCCTCTCTGGCCGCTGATGCTGTAAAAAACGGATGGTCTCGATTTGCTTTCGCAGGCTGCAAGAGCTACATGTCGTTTCCTTCAAAAAGAACAGCCCTTTTAGGAGTATGTGTAGTAGGTGATAATGCAATAGAAACAGAGGCTGAGATAAGCTGGGAAGTGTGTCTGGGATCGGCTGATTTTATGCAAAAGATAAAACTAAATAGTGGGCTGTAAAGGGTTCATCCCAACAATCCTTCTATGAATATTGCTTCTGTCATTAGGACACCTCTGCCTTGCCCTACTTTGGGAAACTGTTCTTTCCCACGAGAAGCCTATTTTGAAATCACGGTTCTGTATGCTGGTGGTGATGATTATGAGTCCGACGGAGAGAGTAGAGAAGGGGAGAAGCTTAAACTCATTCAAGACAATTCAAGTGCTAAAGGGAATTCAGAGGCTTTGGTCCAGGGTCATAAAACTAACCACATAGAGGGTAGAGAGGGGAGAAAGAGCGAATCTGTGATGTTCTCATTGGGTTTAACAGCAGAAGGCTCTATCCCTTTGAGAGTTCCAGGCAGCTACGCTGGGAGCATCGGGTTTAACTCCAACGGTTCTGTGTTTGTTGATGGTAAATTATCCTTCTTTATCTTGTTGTATTTTAGTTTTCGAGACATGTAGATGTGAGTTGGTATTGGGTATCTCCCTTTCAGGAATGAAACTGGTATTCGAATCAGAGAAGGCAGAATGGGTAGGAGCTGATAAGGTAATAGGTTGTGGGTTTGATCCCAAGCAGAAGAAGGCGTTCTTCACATTAGCATCCGAATTGGTGCATGTAATCCACTGCCAGTCAGAGGAATATGGCACTCCACTCTATCCAACTTGAATTTTGGACAATGTGCATTCAAATATGCTCCTACAAGTGCACAAAGGACGCCAAATCCATGCTTTATAAATCCCCCTACTGCTACCCTGGGCTACGAAGACAGCAAAGAGCTCTTCTCTTAATCTTTATAAAGTCTTTTATCTTAATTTATCTTTGAGTCTAGTATACTTTTCATTTAATTTTTATTTTAAATTTTCAGTCTCATTTTTATTCTTAATTTTTATATATTTCATTTGAGCCATTTTTTTTATTATTATTTTGGTCTATAGGATTTTTTTAGTTATTTTTCTTTCTTGGGTCACATAATTTTATATTATGGATTTTTTTCTAAAAAAAAAAATATTAGTTTATTTTAGGTGTGTTTCTTACGAGCTTACGGAGCTTTAGTGAACCCAATCCAATCACCTGTAGGCCATGAGTTATAAAGCTCCAACTCTTTTGATTGATGAAAGAAAATCTTAGCCTCCATTGCATATCCTAAAAGATTTAAGTGAACCACAATTTGAATTAAAATCAAATCAAATAAAAAAAAAAATTAAATAAACTAACTACTATAATAGAAGCTGTGACTATTTAAGTGTTTTTTTTTGGCATATTTGGTTTCTGGGACATTTAGCATTTAAGTTTTTTTTTCTTTCTCTAATTAAGTTAGACACTTACCTATGTTTGATAAAATTAACTTATAAGCTAACTTAAAATTTATAAGAAATAGCGTATAGTTTATAAGTTTTCAGTTAGTTTAAATTATTCAAATAAATTTATTTTTCAAACACATCTAATTTAGTCAAACAAAATTATAAGTTAGTCAAATACGCTATAAATTAACTTATCTTGCCAAACATACTCTATATTTTTTAGATATGGAGTTTACCCTTTATTTTGACCTATTTATAATTCATTTGTTTGGTCCAAATGGCTTGCTTTTATACATAATTATGTAGCTTTGAGCCATTAAATTAATTGAATACTATTTATTGAAATGATGCACTTTAATTTGATCATATGTTCTCTAAAGCTCAAGTGAAAATTATTTTGTTATGAGAGCTTTAAGCTTTGAATATATATTGATTTCAATCTTACCTTGTCCTTCATGTGACTATAAATTTTGGGAGTGGACAATGAAAATACAAGCCAAAAATGGAGGACTCTTTGATCCATGGAAAGGATGTAGATACAAATCAATTTATTCTTCTTTTCTTTTTTATCTTATACTATGTGAATTAATATTATTGAGCATAATGCAGGCGTTATAATGAATGATTGATTTTCTTTTCTCTTTTTTTTTTTGAGTTGTCGGGTGGACTTTGAATTTATTTATGATAAAATTAAGTTTCAACATCGCATTATTTTTTTTTTTTTCCTTTATTTTAGAATTAAAAAATATTTTAAAAATTTAAAAAGCAGTTCTCAAAATCTAAAATAATATATTTTTTTTAGATTCAAAAAATAGAAAACTTATTTTTCTAAAAATCTAAAAAAATTTGAAATCTCTTCTTTCAAAAACTCAAAAAAAATTAAAAATTAAGAAAAATGAAAGCTGGTTATCAAATAAAACTAAATTTCTAAGCCACTATAGTCACTTAAATTTTTTTTACGAAAAAAAATATTTAAATAATATAATAAAACATTGAGGATAAACTCAACGTTACAAAGATGAAAATGTTGTGCTGGATGTGTGAACACACCAGAAGATATATGATTAAAAATGAGAGCCTTAGAAAGAAGGTTAGGGTAACACCTATTGTGGAAAAGATAATTGAATCTTGTTTAAGATGATTTAATCATGTGTAGAGAAAACCTGCAGAAGCCTTAGTGAGAAGAGTAGATCAGATAGAGAATAGTCCAATTATTAAAGGTAAATGGAGGTCAAAGAAAACAATAAGTGAAACTATTAAATATGATTTAATAGTTAATAACTTATCTATTGATCTCATTCATGATTGGTCAGTGCCGTTTAATCCATGTAGCCGACCCCACCTAGTAAGAAAATGCTTAATTATTGTTGTTGTTGTAGTATAATAAAACATTGAATTTCTCGTACACAAGATTGAAGGCCATGGGATTTATCAGACCTGCCATAAAGACAAAAACCAAGCAGAAAGCTAAAGAACAGGTGGATATTGCTTCGCTTCCTGTCGCACCCTCTTTCTATATTCCGCAGGTTCCTACATGTCAAGGCAACATTGTTTAGCATGCTGTGTTCAACAGCAACATCAGATATTTCAGAAGTAGATACAGTAGAATGGAGAACAACCTGAATAAAAAGCTGGTATCCTTCAGTTTGTGCAGGATCGGTTGGGTTGGGTTGGTCTAGCAGATCCTGAATGCCCACAAGAATTTGCTTCACTGTAATGGCCGGTCTCCAACCCTTGGAAAAGAAAAAAAAAAGTAGAAAAAAATTATTCAATTCTAAGTAAAAAAATCTGCACATCCATTTATATATTTAATAGAAGCCTTCTGTACTTACACTGTCCTCATTAAGGATTGACAGGCATACAGTTCCAGAAGGATAGACATTAGGATGGAAGAACCCCTGAGGAAATTTGCACTTAGGAGGCTTGCTGGGGTAATCCTCACTAAAGTGAAGAGTAAGGGGGTAATAGCCTCCCTCCCAGTCAGTCTGCAACAATGAGTAAATTAATGGAAAACTTTAATATAAATTGATATGACAAAAGATTTCATCTCCCAAACCTACAGCCCACGAAAAAAATGAAAAACCAATAGTTTAGATTTACAATGACAAAAATAATTAAGAAAACTACCATCAAGCGGTCACTAAATAAAATGCAATTACATTAGGTGAGCATTTCCCTCAGCATATAGGGAGGACTTAAGAACACTCTTGCTCACCTCTACAACCTAGTCAAAATGCATGTGAGCAATGTCTAAATAAATCCCCAACACATATACACTATTTCAGCATCCACGTGATTAATCTTCTTGTCTGTGAAGGGTAAGACAGAGATTGTAAGGCAAGCTACACAGTTAATGAAGTCTCCTATCAGAATTAAAGAAAGAAGCATCCTTCCCCAATAAGCATGATACATAAAGCAGAAACAGATGAAAAATTGTCTCTTACATCATCATGCAGTAAAAAGTAGCCCACCTTCACCTATAAGAGGTGGAGGCCCAACCAGGGCGGAAGAAAGATTACTAGGGAAGAAATGAATATAGCATAAACCATGCTATCCAGGATCTAGAGAATATAAAAAAAAAAAAAAAAAAAAAGTGCTGTTTCCAGGAACCAGGGGTTATTTTAAACCAAGTTGTGCCCTGAAGGAAAGGAAATCTTGTGAGAGGTGGTGAGGAAGAAAAGAAATATGAAATCTTTTAAGTTCCATGAAGTCTTTTCCAGGGTGAGACAGAGTGTGGGTATGACAAGGAGATGCTGAAGGCTTATCCGTGATCGTGCAGAGAAGTCCGGTTTAATACCTTCTGAATAGTGAGATAAAAAGAAAGAGAAAAACTCTTGCTGCTCGCCCTAGTGACTTATGAATGATGATGTGGCATAAACCTATCATGGGATTGTAGGGCTTACCACACATAGGTCTATTTATATGAGGGCTTCGTGTGCAAAACAATACTAATTGTGGTACTTTATGCAAATGGTGCAAAAATGATATGTATCCTAGATAAATCTCTCTTCTTGAAGGATACAGAACTCTATGACAATCTATAATAGTAGCATGTTACTACTATGGAGCAGTAAAACGAGTTAACTATAAAAGTATAAAATATTATTCCTAACAAATAATATAAATTAGCTTATGGCATTCAAAAATACCAATCACATATCAAAAGTCTACCTTCCAAATAATGGGGTCATGATTGCTTAGAAACCCAATATGCACAGCATTTCATGGCACGTGCTCAAAATACAGTCATGCTTAACATCTTTCTAACCATAATTCAATCCCTTGAACACATTTGCATGATTCCCTCCTAAACAATAATACGAAGCCTAATCCAAATCTATAACTTGGAGTAACACCCTGGTCCATTACTTATTCCCAAATCCCACAAAATAACTCAGTGCTAATTAAAAAGATAGTGTCCGTATGAAAAAGACAAACATTTCATACAGAAGAAATGGTCTGAGAATGATCAAAAGTTACAATTTATAATATGAATGTCGAAGATTCAAAATGAATACCCTGCTGAAAACCCTAATTCTCAGTACAAAATTAGAACTTTAACTCACTATATAATTTCTACATAAAATCTTGGAATTTTCCGGAGAAGAATAAAAGATATGAACAAAGAAGACACTCACTCCGGCCTTGCCAGGAATAATGCACTGCCACACCATCAAATTAACAGACCCATCAAGTCCGTTTTCTGGCTTCGCCACGAAACCCTAGGAAAGGAAAACAGAGTTTCATGAATGGCTTCGACGGAAGATACGGGAAAGTGTAAAGACAAAAACAAGCGTGTGCCGATCGCTACGATGGAAACTGGAAAGAGTAATAGTACGGACATGTGGATGATTCTTACGCCAGGCTTTTCGCTCCTCAGCAAGACGACCACGTGCGATTCCACCGAGCATTCTCTTGCCGTCTCTCGCTTATGATGCTTTCCAAAATCAAGAATCAGACAGACGGGCATGCCCGGAATTGGAATCCTGTTGTGTTTGATTAAATTAAGATTTTAGTTTTTTAAATATTTAAAAATATATTTTAAGATGTTTAAATATAATAAATATAAAAATTTATTAGTTACATATATACAAAAATTAATTTTTTGCGTTGAACTTCTCAAGACTTCATTTTATAATCACTAGACTAGAGAATATTTAAAATTTTCACATACTTGATTTTTAATTTTTTTTAACGCAGTTTTAAGACATTTTAAAAACAAAATTTAGTTTATTTTTTATTACGTCAATACTTAATAACATGTTATCATAAAATTTTATAAAATACTTGTTTTATAACTTGCATATGTTTAAATATTTTAATTAAATTTATTATAATTCTCTAGCAATATCTATTTTAGTATCTTTTGAACTACCTCTCGTACGTTCAGTTGAATTTCCCTATGTGGTGTAGGATACTCCCTGGATATGCGAAAATGTCAACTGTGACTCAATACAAAATTTGTTCAACTTCAAGTAAGCCTCTAAATTAAGATTTAGCAATAGATTATGGCATACAATAACAACTCCGAATTATATAACCACAGAGCAAACTAAACCTTGGCCCTTAAATGCCATAAATCTTGTTTCATATCAAAGAATGGTGGAATCGGTGAGGCTCGAGCCAATATCAAGCTACAACCCATCCTTGTACAATTGATAACATGCGATCGGACTCAAAATTAGGTACCACTGTAAGTCACAATGTTACATTCCCACCGAGGCACTACAGAGGCTAAGCCTTGACCAGTGAAACAATTTTTTTTCGAATGCCAATGAGTCCTTGTAGTCTCCGTCATAAAGACTCGACTGAGGCAACTCGACCTCGCCACCAGGAGCAGAAACCATCATGTAAGCAATCAGCCTAGTGATAATCTGCCCCTATGGAGAAACGTAAACTTACTTCATTAGTCTTCGTTGAACAGCTAATTGAAGAATCATGTGATAATGGTGATTTTAACAGACGATTTCCAGAGAAAAAAGAGTGACATCTTTCGGATGTTATGCTTTCATAGGTTTTTTCCCAACTACTCGTGATAAGAAGCAATGAACCCCTTATTCTACAACTATAAATCAACAAGCAACACAAAAATATTGCTACCCCAAGGCAGCAGACAAAAAACATTGCATAAATTATCAACAGCTAGACCTTGCTATACTGGCCTGCATTTCAAAATTGCTCAACTAACCTTGGAGGATAACTAATGTCTCACGGTTTCAGTACACACAAAATGAGGACACGAGAGGTGTGCAACGTTCAATCATGACCACTCAGGACTAATGCTGCAACCCTTTTCAATGATTCAGATGCCTTATGAAGATCAGATTCTGAATGCGCTGCAGAAACAAACAATCTAATTCCAACTGGCAAACGGCATTTGTCCAACATTGATCTTTTGGAAGCCACCACAAATACAGAATCTTCTTTCAAAACCTGTGAACACACAACATTAGGAACAAGAAAAATTGATAATAAGCCATTAGACTTTGTCAAACAATATTGCCTTACACGCTCAGCAATATCTTCAAGCAAACGCAGGTCATCTTTCATGGAACTAGTTGACTTCTCTAATCTCAAATATACAATTGGTGACTCTGGATTACTTGCTATTGTGAAGCCTGTTATTTTTGATAATCCTGTAGCAGCCCAATGCATCTCAAATCAGAGCTCCACCAAAGAAAGAAAAAAAAAAGCCTTCTTTAAATGATCGAAAAACAAACACCAAGAATGAGTAGTTCAAAACTGTCAGATGTTGTACAAAATCCATAAGGTAGGCGCTAATCTACAATACAAACTCATTGAAAAACTGGAAGTGAGAGCAATGCCCACCCTTCCATAATACAGCAATGTTATTATTCAGCTTTGTTATCAGATTGGGATTTTCCTCCAAAATGTCAATAGCTGTAATTGCAGCACTGGCAAGATATGGGGGAAGCGAAGCAGAAAAGACATAGCCAGAACTACTCAATCGCTGCCAAAATTGAAAACATATTGCGATATTAGTGTTCCAGAAATGGATGAGAAACAAATAATAAAATATATGGTAAAATCTCAGATGACACATCTCTTCATCATACAATTTCACACTTAGTTATGCCAGATTCAATAAGAAAAGATGGAAAAAAAAATTGGAAAAAAAATTTGCTTGAGAAATAAATCCTTAATTCCCGCATTTACACACCTCTTTCTTGGTATATATTAAAGGTCAAACATATATCTAATAGATTGTTATTATCACTTAAGACACTTCCATACTTGGTGATCTATAACTCTAGCACTTCCAGTGCAGAAACCTCCTTCTGTGGCCAATGCATGTCCCATAGCAGCAGTTATAATATCTAACTTCTCAACCTGCAATACGTGACCATAAATTACAAATGGCAATGCAATTCAGAATATATGCACCACTAGCATTCAGTGCACATCCACACACTGAGAGACTGAGAGATTTTCATCACATACTGGAACTCTATAGTATTCAGTGAGACCTCTTCCAGAACTTCCAAGCACACCAAATGAGTTGCTCTCATCCAGCAAAACACGAAATCGGTATTTCTCCTTCAATTTAATGATCTCATCTAAGGGCGCTATTTGGCCAGAGTTCTGAAAATTTTATGAAAAAAGAAAAAGAAGTAAACTGGTATAGGTCAATCAATTTTAACATTCATAGACAGATTTTAGAACAGCAATAGCAGTGAAAAATGAAAAGAATTATTACAATTCAATATGATAAAGAGAAGCCAGGATAAGTGGTTATGTTTCTTTATGCAATGGCATAGCAACAGACAAAGATCTAACAGCAACAGTTATTCTTCCACATACAACCCCATTATTCCTGCCCTCATAAGGACAATCTGAAGAAGCAAGAATAACCACACAAAAAATAAGTGGAAACTAACGGGGAGAATAATGCAGAAAGGTTGGCATGAAACATGCAGAAAAGAGTACTTGAATCCGAGTCAAAACAACATGGCTCTCTTACTATTCTATTTTTCTGTACTAATTACAAGTTCATCTGTATTATAAAGGAACACAAGTGCACTTACAGAAACAGCATGTTCTAACTGATGAGTGCTTCGAGAGTATACATTGTGTTCCTTTGAATTGCCATATAATTATAATTATAAGTTGATTACCTAATATACGCACTCCAACCAAAAAACTGCAATGGCTTAAGGCTCAAACTTGTTAATTCAATCCTTCATAGATATCTTCAATTAGCAATGGCTGATCATCCTACTATAGTCCATACTATATTCCAGTCATTCATATAGGACAATTTACCAACATGCAACAAGAAACCAGCAATTCAAACAGCCACCTTATCTAAATACTAGAAGGTCCATTCTCTAAACATTGGAAAACACAATTTAGAAGCATAAAGCTAATGTATAGTGCATGATAGAGAAGATCTACCTGGTAGACAGCTTCAACAACAATATAGCGCCTCAATTTCTTGGCACGCTTATTCTCAGCACTAATTTTCTCCAGCGTTTCTCTTAAAGAATCCATGTCATTGTGCTTAAAATACACTATTGTGCTTCTAGAAAGATAAAGGCCATTCTGAATCCCCCAGTGGACTCCTTCATCCCTGTAAAAGACCCACTTATATGAGAAACATAGACCTGTGACATTATGAGAACCAGCAATAAAAGCTTCAGACGTATGTCAAATAAGTGAGAGCATAAAAACCTTGAGGTATAAGAGGTTCACATCATTCAACAAGGCTGCTTCTTAACATAAGAGTTTATACAAATGCAGACTGCATTTATCACCTTATATTAATTGACATTACTTTTATAAGGGTCAATGTGATGTGAAACAGTATTGCAGATAATTTCTTAAGTCAAATTGAGCGATAGAAGCCCAAACACACAACCAGTAGATTGTCATAATTTGTTTGGTGCTGTTTTAGATTTTTTATTATTATTTTATTTTAGTCTTTTCATTACTTTTATTTTATTTTATGTTTTCTATTGCAATTAGTTCCTTATTGTGATTAGGAGTCCTATTTTATTTTTATTTTCATTATTTTAATGTTTCCTTGAGTCCCTAATAAGGGCCCTATAAATACACTATCTTGTGTACAATTCAAAACTTTTTAATCATTAATTGAATTTTCAGATAATTTCTCTTTTAGTCTTGTAGTGTATTTATCTTTTACGCTTATTTATTACATCAGGTGGTATAAGAGCATGGCCAACGGCCAAGTTGAAGCAAGAGACGATTTCCATGATGGTGATCAAGGAACTAAGACTTCAAAATCTATGATTGTAGATCATAGAGCAGCATTAAGGGTGATATAGCAACAACTAGATAACAAAATCTAACATTTAGAGAGGCGCTTTGAGGAGATTGCTTATTGGCTCGACGTCCTAACCCTGAACACAAATAGAAATATGGATGATGATAGGCCTCATCTACGAGCAAACATGACTTATGGATAGCCTATTGATAGACTTGTTCCTGCATATAGATGTAGACAGCAAGCCTGCATGAACAATTCCAATGAGAATGACAACTACCTAGCCAAATGGATCAGAAACGCGAGCAAGGGAGGCGTGATTATGGAGATCAAGACACTAGCAACTTTTGGCTAAAGGCAAGAGAACATGGTACAAAATGAAACAATTGGTACAAAAAGACTTCCTCCAGATTATGAGCAAAACCTATTCCATCTGTACCATAGATGTCACTAGGGAAAAAATCTGTCCACGGTTATACTACAGAATTTGAGATTGGCTAAGAGAAACAATTTGAGCGAGATTGAGGTACAAAAAGTTGCTAAATACTTGGAGAGACTTGAGCCAATTATCAAAGATAAAATAAGGGTACAAGTATTGCATACTTTATCTGAACAATGTCATATTGCTTTAAGAGTTGAACTAATGTTACAAGAGAAACATAGAGCAAAGTATCCCTATAGCAATTATGGAGGAGAAAATTCCAGGGTATCTGGTGATAAAAATAAAACGATAGTTGGAAATCCTACATGCAGTGTCCAATATTGAGAAGAGAAAACAGAATGCTAGTGACATGAAGGAAGGCCAGAAAACTGCCAATCCATATGCTAGGCTAGCCCCAGCAAAGTCCTTTAAGTGCAACCAACCTAGCCATGGATTTAGTGACTACCCCCTCAAAAAAGTAGTCCATAGTTTACTAATATGATGAGGAAGAAGAAATTTATCCAAATGGAGATGATGATGAGTAAAAAGAGGAGAAGGATAACAACCAAAATTATGTAGTCAGGCAGATGATACTGTTCCCAAAGCAAGAAGAAAACAATGAGTGGTATAAATTGTTTTGAACTAGATGCACTATTACTTATCAATTATTTTAAGTTATTATTGACAATGGTAGTTGTGAAAATATTATTGACCAAACTGTCATGAAAAAATTAGGGTTTCAAACCGAAGAACACCCTAATCCATACACCACTAACTGGATGAAGGCAGCAAAGAAAAATTAGGTGATAGAATGCTGTAAAGTACCTTTCTCCATTGGCCAGTACAAGGATGAAGGTATATTTTAATATTGTAGATATGGATGCCTGTCATTTGTTATTTGATAAACCTTGGCAATTTGATGTTGCAACACAGTATGATGGGAGAGGGAACACCTACAAGCTAGAGAAAGATGACAGAAAATTTAGTTTACTATCAATGAGAGAAAGTTCCAAGACCAAAGCTTTTAGAGTGGAGGGACGAACTTTCTTTACCCTTAACCATTCTAAACATGATATGGAGGCTGCTATTAAGGAGTCAAAGGAGGTACATGCATTAATTGTAAAGCAAGTAATATCAGTTTATGAGACTGAACAAGTAGAGCATCCAGAAGCAGTTAAGCCCATTGTTGGCAGAGTTCAAAAAGGATATGCCAGATTTCAATGAAAAACTTAGTGATGCAAAACATATCTAGACTACCAATGACATGGAGTTCTATTCTGTTTATCATGCATTGAAAAATTAGAAGCATTATTTGGTTGGGCGAGGCTTTGTGTTATATTCTGACCATGAAGCATTGAAGTACCTAAACATTCAAAAGCTTAATAGCAAAGGCACACATGCCAGATGGTCCTAATACTTGCAGAAATTCTCTTTCAGACTGAAACACGAAACTGGAGTCCAGAATAAAGTAGCAAACACATAAAGTAGGCATGCAGATTTGTTAGTTACAATGAGATAAGACGTTGTGGGGTTTGATATAATTCATGATCAGTATGAGACATATAAAGATTTTCATGAAATTTGAGCTAATTGTGTCACTAACCATGTTGGTGAAGATCACATACATGATGGATTCTTATGCGGGGCAATCAACTTTGTATTCCTAAGACATCTTTAAGGGAGAAGTTGATCAAAGATTTACATGGTGGAGACTTTGTTGCACGTTTAGGCCATGACAAAATAGTAGCTGCTGTTCTAGAGAGGATCAATTGGCCACATTTGAGGAGAGATGTGGAGAAAGTTGTGGCATGGTGCTGTGCATGCTAAACTGCTATGGCCCAGTCCCAAAAAACTGGATTATACATACCTTTACCTATCCCCGAAAATATTTGAGAAGATTTATCAATAGATTTTGTTCTTGACTTACCCCAAACAAAGGGGACAGCAAGTGTCGTAGCCAAATTGCTTTTCAAGGAGGTTGTATGTTTGCATGGTGTGCTCAGGATCATCATTTTAGACAAAGACAACAAATTTCTGGGTTACTTTTGGATAACTTTGTGGAAGATGTACGGTTCCTTTCTAAATTACAATAGCACAACTTATTCACGAATTGGTGGTTAGATTGAGTTAGTCAACAGGACCTGGGTAATCTCACTAGCTGCATTTGTGGATACAAACCAAAGACATTGCATTATCATAGGCAGAATTTGCATATAACAATGTTGTTCATAGTGCTACTAGAAAATCCCATTTAACTATTGTGCACCGCCCCAGCATGCCCTTGATTTGATTAAGCTGCCCAAGGATGCAACTACAGAAAATATGGCCAACCAGTGGCAAGATATTTAGGTAGAGATCAAACAAAAATTAGAGAAGGTCAATGCCACATACAAGAAATCAGTTGACCAACATTGCAGAAAACATGTGTTCATAGTTGGAGATCAAGTGATGGTGTTTTTGAAAAAAGGAGCGGTTTTCCACAGGGACTTACAACAATACAACAAAAAAAGCATGGACCATACTGGATCTTGAAGAAAATCAATGGCAATACCTACGTTATTGATCTACTAGATATAATGGGAATCTCCAAAAAATTTAATGTGACAAACATTTAGTACAACTACAGAAAATATGGCCAACCAGTGGCAAGATATTCAGGTAGAGGTCAAACAAAAATTAGAGAAGGTCAATGCCACATGCAAGAAAGCAGCTGACCAACATAGCAGAAAACATGTGTTCATAGTTGGAGATTGATACCAACTATTATAACACCTCGAAAATTAGTGCCATTTTTTTTTTTTTTATCTAAATCATAAAATGTGCTCTGATACCAACAAATGTAACACCTCCAAAATATAAACCGTAAAAAGTTCCTTATACTCCATAAATTCTTGGCAATGACCACCTACCCATACATTAACCTATTAACTTATATTGTGCCATTTGATTCTTGGGAAAGCATACAAGTACTTCGAGCTATTCTAATTATTTCCAAATCTCATTTCCTTATAGACAATTAGCTTGGCATGATATGCATTACTTACATCATAAAGGATCTCATGCCACAAAGAAAAGGGGTACAACCCATAACTTATATTACATCATATTATCAGCTGTCTAAAAGGGATTTGGCACCCATCTAGGCTATCCCACATAAATGGTACACAACCAAGGAAAATACAATGATGATCATATGAGTCAACCTTGAGACTCCTGTTGCTCACCTCTTGCTGGAGTACCTGGAATGTGATTATGTGGACATAAAAAGTGAGATGATAATCTCAATAGCTAGCAAAGTTTTCAGAAAAATAGTGCACATTCCATTCCTTAAAACATCTCAAATTATTTCACTGAAACATAAGCACTGACCATACATTCATCATACGGCATCTTGGTCACATGGACCCATAACATCATGGTCTACTTACCCAGTGCAGTAAATACGGCCATACCTGCAAAGGGCTATGCATCTCCTATTATTGGCCAATCGTGAGGGAAATGGGGTTTACTTGGCACCCTTTTGTGCACCCCCTTAATTCCCGAGTATGCATACATAACATAATTTTAGACCAACATTCATCATAGCGTCAAAGTCAGGCAATCAGTGAAAATTCATAATTTCAAATTCATAAGCATAAAGAGTGTTTTAAGGAAAGGCTAGCTACCTCAATTCCAGCATAATCACTTCCTTTCCAGGGCTGCCAATGTTACTACCAGCAACTCAAACTAAAACATATAAGAGTTCTTAGTTAATGCATGCATATTAATACCTAAAGTCATAAATCTCTAGTTTAAAAGCTTCTGTTCCTCAAAACAAGACTATGATTCTGCTTAGATTTGGGGTTATTATTAAATATGACAAATGTCCTCTAAAAATTCTAAAATTTGGTATATAGGTACCTTTACATGTTTATTTCATTTCATAATTTTCTCAGCCCTTAACTCTTCCATTCTACTCCAAAAACTACCTCCATACCCAGGACAGTGCAAATTAGTTTCGGTTCCACTTCGGTTCGTTTTTGAAACCATTTAGATTAGTAAATCTACTTAACAATTCATGATATTTTGTATAAAGCATTCTATATATGTTATCTAATCACCATAAAAATTTCAAATAAAAATTAATTCTTTTGACACATAAAATATCGCAAGTTTTAAGGCTGTCCCCAGTTATGGCCTCTTCTGCGTCATTTTTTAGACTACCAAATCTATACACTTTATTATGTACCTTAATCTATCTATAATTTTCTAAAATTTGGAGGGATACTTTATAAGGATCCCTAGAACTTATCATAAAATTTCCATACAAAAATTCAACATCTAACCCCTTCAATATTTTGTCTTTCCATCAACAGTATAAGCTGTCTAGCAAATTGTCCTCAACAATATATTAATTGTAAACGACCTAGTTGTAGGTTCTCAAAAATTATGAAACTTTCCAGAATTGATTACTCATGTTTTAAGACTATGCTCACAAAAAATAAGATAATTTAAAGGTCATTTACCCAATTTAATAAGCCACTATGTTCGGGTACAAAAAGATTTCTATTTTCTCAACCTAACTGTTCTATGCTCTATGACCTTTGCTCACTAATCAGACCATAACTCACTCATATGGACTCCAAAATTTGTGATTCCAGTGGCTATCTGACCGTGAGACATTTATCTACAACGTTCATGTTAACCACGACTTCATATTCCTTATGTATTAGTCCCAGAAATTCGAAAATCGAAGCCATTATTCACCAGCCTGGACTCTAAACCCGATTCTGACCTCTCATCACTTCGTGGACTATATCTCCCTCATTTTACGTCCGATTTAGGTGATTCCAAATCCTATGGAAAACTAAGACATAGAAATAAAACTTCTATGTTGAACACATTTTCATATTATATACATAAGTCCTCCATGCAGGCCCCGAAAGTTACCCAAATAACTCAAAAATCGGATTTTTATAAGAAGTCAGACTTACCTTATGTAA
Organism: Gleditsia sinensis; assembly: GCA_037074535.1. Lineage (NCBI taxonomy): Eukaryota > Viridiplantae > Streptophyta > Magnoliopsida > Fabales > Fabaceae > Gleditsia > Gleditsia sinensis. The sequence goes on along the minus strand of CM073470.1, from coordinate 13,153,927 downwards.
ACCTACTCCTATGGCTCTCAATTTGCAGCTTCCTTCTCCTCTTGGCTTCCTTTGCAACTTAGCCGTGTTTCTTGTACCAAATATGGGTTGATCAAGGCCTCTAACCTCAGTAATCACTCTCCCTCTCACTGCCTTTTGGTGTGGGAAGACAAGTCTCCATATTTTTCTGGTTGCCTTCATTCTCTTCCTCCTCTCTCAGGCTTTCTTCTTCCTCATGGCTGCTCTCTCCCTCTTCCTTCCCCTTCCTCTGCAATTTTTGGACCACTTCCCTCTCTCCTTTCTCCTGCTAGCGTGAGGCAAGGCTGGATGCCTTCTCCCCTTTTTTTTTTCTGCTGCACCAGGGATGCTTCTTGCTGGGCACTAAAGGTTGCTGGAGTTTCTGAAATTTGCAGGGCAAGGGAGCCAGTTTTTTTTTTCTGCTGCCTCCACGTAGGTTTACATGCAGGTGTAACTATCTTATAATATACTAAAAGGGTGGTGGGTGCTTGACAAGTAAGAGGGGCTTTAGCTGCCACACATCCTGCATGCAAACTTGCTCAGTTTTCTGGCGTGAATCTGCTGCAGAAGGGGTGTGAAGATGCTGCCATGTGAGGGCATGATTCTGCTGCATGTGGGGGCTGATTTTTGCTGGCTTTGTGGGTCACTTCCTCTGCTGGAATGTGGCGCCAACTCTGCTGCATAATGGAGCAAACATGGCATGCATTCTGCTGGACAAGATGGCCTATTTTTCTGCTGCCATGTGCTTTGTTTTTCTGCTTGATTTCGCAGCAAGGGATGGTGTGAAGATGCTGGATGTGGGGCAAAGTTAGGTGGCGTTTTCAGCTGCTTGGTTTAGGAGAAAACGTGGGATGTGGATGTGGGCCAAGCAGCTGAAAACGCCACCTAACCTTGCCCCACATCCAGCATCTTCACACCATCCCTTGCTGCGAAATCAAGCAGAAAAACAAAGCACATGGCAGCAGAAAAATAGGCCATCTTGTCCAGCAGAATGCATGCCATGTTTGCTCCATTATGCAGCAGAGTTGGCGCCACATTCCAGCAGAGGAAGTGACCCACAAAGCCAGCAAAAATCAGCCCCCACATGCAGCAGAATCATGCCCTCACATGGCAGCATCTTCACACCCCTTCTGCAGCAGATTCACGCCAGAAAACTGAGCAAGTTTGCATGCAGGATGTGTGGCAGCTAAAGCCCCTCTTACTTGTCAAGCACCCACCACCCTTTTAGTATATTATAAGATAGTTACACTTGCATGTAAACCTACGTGGAGGCAGCAGAAAAAAAAAACTGGCTCCCTTGCCCTGCAAATTTCAGAAACTCCAGCAACCTTTAGTGCCCAGCAAGAAGCATCCCTGGTGCAGCAGAAAAAAAAAAGGGGAGAAGGCATCCAGCCTTGCCTCACGCTAGCAGGAGAAAGGAGAGAGGGAAGTGGTCCAAAAATTGCAGAGGAAGGGGAAGGAAGAGGGAGAGAGCAGCCATGAGGAAGAAGAAAGCCTGAGAGAGGAGGAAGAGAATGAAGGCAACCAGAAAAATATGGAGACTTGTCTTCCCACACCAAAAGGCAGTGAGAGGGAGAGTGATTACTGAGGTTAGAGGCCTTGATCAACCCATATTTGGTACAAGAAACAGGGTTAAGTTGCAAAGGAAGCCAAGAGGAGAAGGAAGCTGCAAATTGAGAGCCATAGGAGTAGGTTTACATAAGGTAAGTCTGGCTTCTTATAAAAATCCGATTTTTGAGTTATTTGGGTAACTTTCGGGGGCCTGCATGGAGGACTTATGTATATAATATGAAAATGTGTTCAACATAGAAGTTTTATTTCTATGTCTTAGTTTTCCATAGGATTTGGAATCACCTAAATCGGACGTAAAATGAGGGAGATATAGTCCACGAAGTGATGAGAGGTCAGAATCGGGTTTAGAGTCCAGGCTGGTGAATAATGGCTTTGATTTTCGAATTTCTAGGACTAATACATAAGGAATATGAAGTCGTGGTTAACATGAACGTTGTAGATAAATGTCTCACGGTCAGATAGCCACTGGAATCACAAATTTTGGAGTCCATATGAGTGAGTTATGGTCTGATTAGTGAGCAAAGGTCATAGAGCATAGAACAGTTAGGTTGAGAAAATAGAAATCTTTTTGTACCCGAACATAGTGGCTTATTAAATTGGGTAAATGACCTTTAAATTATCTTATTTTTTGTGAGCATAGTCTTAAAACATGAGTAATCAATTCTGGAAAGTTTCATAATTTTTGAGAACCTACAACTAGGTCGTTTACAATTAATATATTGTTGAGGACAATTTGCTGGACAGCTTATACTGTTGATGGAAAGACAAAATATTGAAGGGGTTAGATGTTGAATTTTTGTATGGAAATTTTATGATAAGTTCTAGGGATCCTTATAAAGTATCCCTCCAAATTTTAGAAAATTATAGATAGATTAAGGTACATAATAAAGTGTATAGATTTAGTAGTCTAAAAAATGACGCAGAAGAGGCCATAACCGGGGACAGCCTTAAAACTTGCGATATTTTATGTGTCAAAAGAATTAATTTTTATTTGAAATTTTTATGGTGATTAGATAACATATATAGAATGCTTTATACAAAATATCATGAATTGTTAAGTAGATTTACTAATCCAAATGGTTTCAAAAACGAACCGAAGTGGAACCGAAACTAATTTGCACTGTCCTGGGTATGAAGGTAGTTTTTGGAGTAGAATGGAAGAGTTAAGGGCTGAGAAAATTATGAAATGAAATAAACATGTAAAGGTACCTTATATACCAAATTTTAGAATTTTTAGAGGACATTTGTCATATTTAATAATAACCCCAAATCTAAGCAGAATCATAGTCTTGTTTTGAGGAACAGAAGCTTTTAAACTAGAGATTTATGACTTTAGGTATTAATATGCATGCATTAACTAAGAACTCTTATATGTTTTAATTTTAGTTGCTGGTAGTAACATTGGCAGGCCTGGAAAGGAAGTGATTATGCTGGAATTGAGGTAACTAGCCTTTCCTTAAAACACTCTTTATGCTTATGAATTTGAAATTATGAATTTTCACTGATTGCCTGACTTTGATGCTATGATGAATGTTGGTCTAAAATTATGTTATGTATGCATACTCGGGAATTAAGGGGGTGCACAAAAGGGTGCCAAGTAAGCCCCATTTCCCTCACGATTGGCCAATAATAGGAGATGCATAGCCCTTTGCAGGTATGGCCGTATTTACTGCACTGGGTAAGTAGACCATGATGTTATGGGTCCATGTGACCAAGATGCCGTATGATGAATGTATGGTCAGTGCTTATGTTTCAGTGAAATAATTTGAGATGTTTTAAGGAATGGAATGTGCACTATTTTTCTGAAAACTTTGCTAGCTATTGAGATTATCATCTCACTTTTTATGTCCACATAATCACATTCCAGGTACTCCAGCAAGAGGTGAGCAACAGGAGTCTCAAGGTTGACTCATATGATCATCATTGTATTTTCCTTGGTTGTGTACCATTTATGTGGGATAGCCTAGATGGGTGCCAAATCCCTTTTAGACAGCTGATAATATGATGTAATATAAGTTATGGGTTGTACCCCTTTTCTTTGTGGCATGAGATCATTTATGATGTAAGTAATGCATATCACGCCAAGCTAGTTGTCTATAAGGAAATGAGATTTGGAAATAATTAGAATAGCTCGAAGTACTTGTATGCTTTCCCAAGAATCAAATGGCACAATGTAAGTTAATAGGTTAATGTATGGGTAGGTGGTCATTGCCAAGAATTTATGGAGTATAAGAAACCTTTTACGGTTTATATTTTGGAGGTGTTACATTTGTTGGTATCAGAGCACATTTTATGATTTAGATAAAAAAAAAAAAAAATGGCACTAGTTTTCGAGGTGTTATAATAGTTGGAGTGATGGTGTTTTTGCAAAAGGAGCGGTTTTCCATAGGGACTTGCAACAAACTGCAACAAAAAAGTATGGACCATACTGGATCTTGAAGAAAATCAATGGCAATACCTAGGTTGTTGATCTACTAGAGATAATGGGAATCTCCAAAACATTTACTGTGGCAAATTACCCATTCCATTCATCAGAGATTCCCCTTTATTCGGATGTTCTAGATCACTCAAAATCGAGTTCTTTTCAAGTGGTGGGGACTAATTTTCTGGACCAAATTGAGCATTAAAAGCCCAAAGCTAAAAGCATTGAGATATAGACCACCCAGCTAACCCTATCAGTGATGTCTGGTTATCAATGCTCTCTATAAATGTCACAAGACCAACAAGGAAGAAAATTCTGAACAATAGTTGATAGTCGAAGAGAGCTTATGCATACTTACACAACAATCATATCTCCTTTCTTCGAGAAGGCGGGAATTGCACTGAACATGGTGGAAAGTCCATAAGAGTAGAGAATTGAATCAGGGGTTCCCAAAAATTTTGCTATTCTACCTTCACAGTCAAGATGCACGTCTGGAGGGAAAGAAAAGTTTTAGAAGAGGACAAGCATTTCATGGAAAAGAACTTCAAAAATAATAAAATAATCAACAAAGTTTTAATTAGAATCTTCTTTAACATTGACTCTCACCAATTGTTCCATAAAACCCCCGAGGGCCACAAGAACCAACACCATATTTCTCAAGAGCAGAAGAACATGACTCCTGAAAGAGAAAGTTGCTCTTAATGCACTGTGTCACACCAGTGCCTAAAATGAAAATATTATCAGTAATATGAGGTGCATTCTTACAAGTAGCTTCTTATGACCTATCAACCCGAGATAGTTTGCTGAAGCAAAATTCACTATTTCTTTACCATCAATAACAGCATGTGGCCCAGCAGCACTGCAAGAAACAATCCATCTCATCAGCAGGAAGACACAAATAAGATACTTGCTCATTTTTTCTGATAATCCTATAATTAAAATTACATGGCCAAATAAGCTCACGTCTCGACGTTTACCTGTCCAGACTGTAAATAATCCAACTATTTAATTTACATGACAAAATAAGCCCATTATATGTCTAGAGTGTATACTTAATTCAACCCAAAAATACTTTTTTTGAGAGTAATACACAGAACACCCTAAGGATTAAGGAATGTCCCTAATTACAGACTTCCCTTAAAATGATTTAATATGACATGAACCACCTTCTTATTGAAACCATTCGAAATCATTTATCTATGATGTATCTAAGGAATGAATCATCTCCATATCAATAATATTAATGGGCAGAAAACAATAGACATGTAATTTCAGGAGAGAGACTCCATCAGAAAAGCAAACAATAAACATAAATAAAAACTAATTTTTAAACATATAACAATCATTAAAATAATATAAGTATTTCCGTTTTCCCCTAGAGAGAAAAGTAATCACCTCTCTAGCACTGGTGGTTCATACTGCACCTCTTTCCTAAGACGAGGAATAAGGGGTTCTGGAACCCATTCGTCACAAAGCTCATCTATTTCCTGCAGATATCAGGCATGGATTCCAATCATTTTTAGGTGGTAAAATAATAACTAGAGTAAATTTATTGAACTTTCACCGGTGTTTTTGAGAGACTATTTGAAAAGCACAGTCTGAGGGATTCAAATAATAAATATTCACCCAACAGAACAAGTATGTCCTGGAGATAATATGTTCAGGAATTCCATATTGGCTATAATTTAGGATTTGAAGCAACAAAAGAGTTCCGGCATGGACATTATGGTTACCAATAATTAGATAGAGAAAGAAATTGAAATATTTTGAAAACACATATTAACAGAATTCAAGATTTTCAGCAGTAGCTATTGACAATCAGAGAGAATTAGCGAACAAGAATATTCTAAGGAAACAACAATGATAGCAGTATCTACCAATGTCCATCTTAGCATTGCAGCATTTCTTTATGAAATTACCAACCTACTGAGAAACACTAAGAGGTGTAAACATATTTACATTAGATTAGACAGCATACAAACTAGAATAAGCACCTTCACCAAGAAGAGAGAGAGCAAGAGGACTTGGCCAACCAATATGAAAGTCAGGTCCCCATGATAAGTAGATCCAATTAATTACAAAAGAACTTGGCCAATGAAAGAAAAGGGTGAATAAGCAGAAAAAGTTTGAAACAAAGCCCTGCTCGATTCCCTTGTCAAGCATTTAAGATCTTAACAGATTCATTAATTACATTCCAGTGTCAACATAGAACAACCCAACATGGCATTCATATCTAACAACCTTATACCAGATCAGACCTAAGCCTCCAATGCCATAATTCCAGTAAATACAGACTAGATCATGTCATGTAAAAAAGATGCACAAACAATAAACAAAAACATAAAATGCAAGCAAGCTGAAAGGAAACGCCCTGATAAAGACAAAATCTCTTCTGAACTGCTATATATTTTTTTCTCAATCCCTCCACGACATGTTTCTAAACATTACAACTGCATGAACAATTATCCTGAAGCAAGCCAAAATACATTAGAAGCAGTGATGCTACTATATGACCTTCTGCCACGGGCAAGTGATGACTGTAACATCCTTAATTTCATTTCTTTTATTGATAAAGGTACATAAAAAATTTAATTAAGGAAATAAAATTTATTAGACAATATTTTAGATATTTAAGGAAATATAATCTTTAGAAATTCTTCACCTTAGGTATATGCATAGAAAATGTTTCTAACATTAAGAGAACAAATAAAGAAGGAAAATCTAATAGGAAAGAAATTAGAAATAACATACTAAAGAGATGCAAAATTTTTGGATAAGGAAGATAAATTGTTAGAAACAAGTAAAGGTCTTAAAATTTCAAAGAACATTGAATTAGGGTAATTTTTCCTAATTCAAGAACTATAGTTACTAAGTTTAAAATCTTTACCCATACATTGGGCTTTTACCTATGGACACTTCATATAGAGTTTTTCCACTTCACATATGTCCCAGGTAGGAGATCAATAGAGAACTCTATCTCTCTCTTGGGAGGTAAGCCTGGAATATCTGATGAAAACACCTCAGGAAACTCGTTGGCTATTGAAATTTCATCAAGCTTCGATTCGACTTCTAGGTTTGATAAATACAAGAGAATGTATCCAAGTACTCCATTCTTCAACTCCCTATTAACTTGATTGACATTTAACATCAATAACTGGACCTCCTCTTTCGGAGTAGAAGGTAGAAATTCAACGGTCTTGTTACAACAATTCAACAAGACTCGATTCCTAGACATCCAGTCTAACCCTAGAATGACCTCAATACCTCTTAAAGGTAAAATGACGAGGTCTACAGAAAAAGTTTTCTCCTGGATGGTGACTTGACAGATGAAGCTTTATACGGTAGAAAGTGCCGATCTCCACTATGTTGGTTCGAGGTAGGAGAAAAGAACTTGTTAGGTCCTGATCTAGTTCAACAAACCACTGAACAAATCAGGATGATACGAAACAAAATACTTACAGCTCAGAGTCGGCAAAAGAGTTACTACGATAAGAGACATAGACCTCTAGAGTTTGAGGAAGGAGACCATGTATTTCTGAAACTTTCCCCGACTACTGGAGTTGGTAGGTCTCTCAAAACAAGAAAGTTAAGTCCGCGATTTTTAGGGTCCTTACATACAGAGGAAGTTAATACCCGTTCCCCTGTAGGGGTTACTACAGATAGCTCATAGGGAGTTTCAGAAATAGGGAACTGAAACTTCCTAATACATTCTTCTGATATAAATGAATGACTAGCACCAGAGTCAAATAACACCATAAGAGCAAATCCATAAATATAGCATGTACCTTGAATCATTTCAGAAGATTGAGCTGCCTCTTGGCCGCTCAGGGTGAAAACCCTTCCTTTCACCTGAGGCCTCTGTTCTGGCTGCTTTCCTACATTCTGTGGGCAGTTTTTCGCAAAATGTCCCTTCTGTCTGCAATTGAAGCAGACATCTTGTCCCATGTAGCATGGCCGGTTACCAGTGATAGCTATTATTATAAGCAAACTCTACTAAAGGTAGGTACTTAACCCATCCTTTACCTTGCTCTATCACACAGGCCCTCAACATATCTTCTAGGGTTTGAATGGTTCGTTCTGTCTGTCCGTCAGTTTGAGGATGGTAGGCAGTACTGAACCGCAACTGAGTACCAAAAGCTTCTTGCAACGCCTTCCAAAACCTCGACGTGAACCTCGGATCTCTATCAGAAACAATATTTAAGGGAATCCCATGGAGTCTAACTATTTCCTGAACGTACAATTGGGCCAATTTATCTAGTGAAAAGTTAATTTTTATGGGCAAAAAGTGAGCAGATTTGGTTAATCTGTCAACTATTACCCAGATAGAGTCATGTCCCACTGAGGTCTTAGGTAAACCTACAACAAAGTCCATCGAAATACTATCCCATTTCCATTTAGGGATCTCAAGAGGTTGTAGAAATCCCGCTGGCTTTTGGTGCTCCACCTTCACCTTTTGACAAATGAGACATTTCGCCACAAACTCAGCAATGTCATTTTTCATCCCTGGCCACCAATACATCCTTTTTAAATCCTGGTACATTTTAGTGCATCCAGGATGGATTGTGTATTTACTTTGATGCGCTTCCTGCAGTATCTTAGTCCTCAACTCTTGTTCTTGAGGGACACAAATCCTTCCCTGATACATGATTGCTCCATCTTCCATTACAGAAAAATTACCTTGGTCTTTATGATCTTGTAAGTATTGATCGTGAGCTTGAGCTTCTTTGATCTGGGCTCTAAGGTCAGACCCTATACTTAAACCATTAATGACTAGATTCTTTGGAGTAAGAGTAGGGGCTAGCTTCAAATTTCGAAACTCCTCTAGCATCTGCATCTCATACACCATCATCTGACCCATATGCAGAGATTTTCGACTCAAGGCATCTGCTACAACATTCGCCTTTCCGGGATGATACTTTATCTCAAACTTGTAGTCATTGAGGAATTCTACCCATCTTCGTTGCCTCATATTTAACTCCTTCTGATCAAAGAGGTATTTAAGACTCTTATGATCACAATATACTTCAAAGGTTGCCCCCTACAAATAGTGTCGCCAAATCTTTAAGGCAAACACTACTGCCGCTAATTCAAGATCATGGGTTGGATAGTTTCCTTCGTGAGGTCTCTATCAAGTTGCTCTCCCGCCTAATTTGTCCAATCTGCATAATGTTCTCCACGTATCACAGCTGCGGAAGTATCTTTCAGATTCATCACATATAATACTGGATGAACCAATCCAAATAAAGGAGAACATGACATACCAGCTAGTACCTGCATCCATATTGGACACTGACGTGAAGCAACTGAGAAATAAAATGTCTAATAGTTCCTCCAACTGCTTCTTTAGTTCTTGTAGTTCCTTCGAGGCCATTCGATATGGTGCAATAGAGATAGGCCCTGTCCCAGGTAGAAGATCAATAGAGAACTCTATCTCTCTCTTGGGAGGTATGTAACAACTCCATTTATGTAAATTTTTTTTTTTTTTTAAAATACCATGAAGTTATTACCTCGTTACAACTTAACTCAATATAACATTTATTTAATTTATACAATACTGAGTTTTCATACACACTATTATTTTACAAACTACACACCATTATTTTACAAACATTTGTACAAAGATACATATTAGTTCTAATCATCTATATCGACTACTTCCGGGGACACTGGTTCGGGTGGCACGTCCACCGGAATCTCAGTTACATCTACGACAGTTACATCAGAAATAACTGGAAGTTGCCCAAGGTAGGGCACCTCGATCCAACGTACAGAGATAATAAGTGTCATAGAGAATATCTGCATATTTATTCTTCTGAACATGATATGGAAATATAGTGAGAATTAAATCCCAGTAAGTTCAACAATAAATCATAATTTACCATCAATATAGTTCATCACGTCATGTTCAGCTGTATAAACTACATAAAATATCTTTAGGTCACATGAATGCACTTTATCATGCACATGAAAATTATACAGTTATGACATGTATGGCATGAATAACTATTTTTCGAATTTCATATGATGGCTATCCACTTATTCTTACTTCAAGCTACCTCGGTCAGGGTGAGTATTCTCTACTTTTCGGTACGGGCTTATCTCGCTCCGTCCGACATGGCACACTTTCTCTTTCTTTTCTTATTAACATGATCATAACCGTTGGTAGGGCGTCCCCTACTGGTGCACCACACGGATTGCCATGTGACCGTGCTCATTTCTTTTCTTTTCACAATGATAGCCAAAAATATACTTTCAATAACAAGTATGTTCATCAAAATATAACTATTACCATAAATCATTGGTAATCATGCCATGAACATAACCATTTAAAATATCACTTTATAAAACATTTCCATGTCAAAATTACATACTAATACCTTGGTAACTGGATAGTAATTGTAGTCTGTAAACAGCGCACTAGAAAAGTTCCCAAGAAAGAGAGGTGGGTCACTAATGGACACGCTTAAATACCATGTCTTTCCTTGCCAGAGCTTTCCTTAGATATGCACTTTTCACAAATCACAATTTTGTTTTCCAGTAACTAGAATAATTCTTTTCTGATATGAAAATACTGCAACCACGGAGCATACTAAGATTTTTCAAATAAAACCGGCACTTTCAAAACTTCTTGTAAATTTATATGAGTACTAGGGTAAATTTCATGTTAAAAATTACACACTTAAAATGGTAGTAAGTTCATGCAATGGCAATGGCTATGGCTATACTAGTCATTTGTTAAGATTCATCTTCTTTTTAAAATACTAATTTTATTTGTTTATTTTCTTGATGCAGGTTTTCATCCTATCTAACCTTCTCTTACTAATCAGAGTATAACTCCCTCAATTTAACTCTGATGTAGGTGATCTTAGTGTCAATTTCAAGATAAAACAATTATCTAAAACTATTATGTTGAACATTGTAGCGAAATATTAAGAAATCAAGGTGATATTACTCCCTAAATGTACAGATTATTTCTTCTCGTGTAGGTTCTGACCTTTACTGACTAATTAGACCATATCTCCCAAATTTGAACTCCAAATTGAGTTATTCCAGTTGGTAAAAATCCATGAGCCCTATATCTATAATTGTTATCTTGGCGTACGATTTTAACTCCCTACAGAATATTTTCCAGAAATTCAAAAACTAAAGCTTTAATAACATATTCTGAATAAATATTTTCTGACCTCTGCTTACTAATCAGCTTATATTTACCTCAAATGGACTTCAAATTGAATGATTCCAGTGCCTAAAAATCCATAACACATTTATCTTTAATTCTTATATTAATAATTTATTTTAATTCCTTACAGATACTTCTCAGAAATTAAAATACCGAAACTATCCTAACATATTTTTCCCTGATGACCCATTTTCTGACCTTTGTCTACTAATCGGCTCATATCTCCCTCATATGGACTCCAAATTGAATGATTCCAGTGGCTAAAAATCCATGACATACATATCTTTAATTCTTATGTTAACCATTTATTTTAATTCCCTACCAATAATTCCCAGAAATTAAATTACCGAAGCTATCCTAACATATTCTTCCCTGATGATTCATTTTCTGACCTTTGACTACTAATCAGACCATAGCTACCTTATATCGACTCCAAATGGAATGATTCCAGTGGCTAAAAATCCATGACACATTTATCTTTAATTCTTATGTTAACCATTTATTTTAATTCCCTACCAATAATTCCCAGAAATTAAATTACCGAAGCTATCCTAACATATTCTTCCCTGATGATTCATTTTCTGACCTTTGACTACTAATCAGACCATAGCTACCTCATATGGACTCCAAATGGAATGATTCCAGTGGCTAAAAATCTATGACACATTTATCTTTAATTCTTATGTTAACCATTTATTTTAATTCCTTATAGATTGTTCCCAGAAATTAAAATACCGAAACTTAAAATTCTGCCACCCATAGCCATAACCATGCAGAACTATCTACACCAACCTAAGTATTCAAACATACATCACATGCAAGATCGATATGTAACATGATATAGCAACATCATGACCAATCATAAAAGTTCTAAGATCAAAATCTCATACAAATATTATAAATTTCAAAAGTTTTCTTCAAAAATAAATATTGTTAAATTTACTTGGAGCACTTAGTCTTCTAGACTTCTCCTTCCTCTTTCTTCCTCTCCTTTCCTCACTCTACCTTGCTTCTATTTTTTTCTCTCCCTCACTTGGACGAAATTCTAATGTTGTAAGGGTGGGTTTTCTTATATAGACCACCAAATAATTCACCTTTCATGATCATGGGTCTACCTTATCACAATTAGGATACACTTTGTTGAATTTTTGGAAAACAAACAACTTATGTTCTTGTCTTCCTCTTCCTTAGTCAAGATATGCATAGGAAAAGGAGATTTGTATTTTGAAAATTATGATAATATGTTCTTAAGATATGGGACAAAGAACCTTTGATTTAGGGATTCATTTCCATTTTCTTTTGTCTTAAACAAGTATGATAGGTTTGCCTTTTTAGGTGGCAAATTTTTAGCCCTTGAATCTTCATTATTTGGTTGATATTACTTGTGTGGGCTATGAATGTTTTGTCCTAATACCATGTATTATCATACCACTTGCTAAAATTAATGAATGTTTTGTCCTAATACCATGTATTATCATACCACTTGCTAAAATTATGAGTGTAGGATATATATGTTTTTGTCCTAAAGCCTTGTATTATCATGCCACTTGCTTAAGTGATGAATGTAGAATCACACCACTTGCTAAATTTTTTTGTCTTAATGCCATGTAACCTAATCTTTATTCTTATTATTATATCATCATCTAATTTATTTTATTTTAGTTTTCCTCTTGGATTTGGGCTTATTCCTACCCATTATGGGCTTGTCCTACCCATTTTCTTTGCTTTGGATAAATCTCTTGTAGTATCCTGCCAAACCAAGGAAACTTCTGATTTCCGTAACCGTCTTTGGTATCTCCCACTTAATCACTGCTTCCGTCTTGCTAGGATCTACGGCTACCTCTCTATTAGAGATGACATGTTTGAGAAACTTCACCTCTGACAGCCAAAATTCACACTTCTCCAATTTAGCATATAACTTTTTCTCTTTCAGCACTTGCAGCACGATTCAGAGATGTTGTTCATGTTCTTTCTCACTCTTAGAATATATCAAGATGTCATCAATGAACACTACAACAAATTGATCTAGGTAGGGTCGAAAAATGCGATTCATGTAATCCATGAAAATTGCAGGTGCATTAGTCAACCCGAAGGGCATTACGAGAAACTCATAGTGCCCATACCTAGTCCTGAAGGCAGTTTTTGGTACGTCCTCCTCCTTAATCCTAATCTGATGATATCCTGACCGCAAGTCAATTTTAGAAAAGATGGAGGCACCCTTTAATTGATCCAATAAGTCATCTATCCTAGGGAGAGCTACGATAAGAGACATAGACCTCTAGAGTTTGAGGAAGGAGACCATGTATTTCTGAAACTTTCCCCGACTACTGGAGTTGGTAGGTCTCTCAAAACAAGAAAGCTAAGTCCGCGATTTTTAGGACCCTACCAAATTTTAAAGAAAGTTGGGACATCAGCATATCAAGTTGCTCTCTCACCTAATTTGTCCAATCTGCATAATGTTTTCCACGTATCACAGCTGCGGAAATATCTTTCAGATTCATCACATATAATACTGGATAAACCAATCCAAATAAAGGAGAACATGACATACCAGCTAGTACCTGCATCCATATTGGACACTGACGTGAAGCAACTGAGAAATAAAACCATTCCCCTAGTTAAGGTGTTATGGGAAGGTTTGACTCCGGAAGAAGCAACTTGGGAGCTGGAAGAAGTCATGAGGAAGAAATATCCGCAATTGTTCTTATAAGGTAATTTCTGAAATTTTGAGGACAAAATTTCTTTTAGGGGGAGAGAAATGTAACATCCTTAATTTCGTTTCTTTTATTGATAAAGGTACATAAAAAATTTAATTAAGGAAATAAAATTTATTAGACAATATTTTAGATATCTAAGGAAATATAATCTTTAGAAATTCTTCACCTTAGGTATATGCATAGAAAATGTTTCTAACATTAAAAGAACAAATAAAGAAGGAAAATCTAATAGGAAAGAAATTAGAAATAACATATTAAAGAGATGCAAAATTCTTGGATAAGGAAGATAAATTGTTAGAAACAAGTAAAGGTCTTAAAATTTCAAAGAACATTGAATTAGGGTAATTTTTCCTAATTCAATAACTATAGTTACTAAGTTTAAAATCTTTACCCATACATTGGGCTTTTACCTATGGACACTTCATATAGAGTTTTTCCACTTCACATAAGTTTCTAGCAAGCCCATTGGATAACCTAAACAAGAAATTAAACATAGACTTGGACTAGGATATAGTAATTTCACAAATAGCCCAAAAATTATGAAAATGTGACCAAGCCCACCAAGAAAGGAAGAATTTTATCCAAAGCAAAGAAAATGGGTAGGACAAGCCCATAATGGGTAGGAATAAGCCCAAATCCAAGAGGAAAACTAAAATAAAATAAATTAGATGATGATATAATAATAAGAATAAAGATTAGGTTACATGGCATTAAGACAAAAAAATTTAGCAAGTGGTGTGATTCTACATTCATCACTTAAGCAAGTGGCATGATAATACAAGGCTTTAGGACAAAAACATATATATCCTACACTCATAATTTTAGCAAGTGGTATGATAATACATGGTATTAGGACAAAACATTCATTAATTTTAGCAAGTGGTATGATAATACATGGTATTAGGACAAAACATTCATAGCCCACACAAATAATATCAACCAAATAATGAAGATTCAAGGGCTAAAAATTTGCCACCTAAAAAGGCAAACCTATCATACTTGTTTAAGACAAAAGAAAATGGAAATGAATCCCTAAATCAAAGGTTCCTTGTCCCATATCTTAAGAATATATTATCATAATTTTCAAAATACAAATCTCCTTTTCCTATGCATATCTTGACTAAGGAAGAGGAAGACAAGAACATAAGTTGTTTGTTTTCCAAAAATTCAACAAAGTGTATCCTAATTGTGATAAGGTAGACCCATGATCATGAAAGGTGAATTATTTGGTGGTCTATATAAGAAAACCCACCCTTACAACATTAGAATTTCGTCCAAGTGAGGGAGAGAAAAAAATAGAAGCAAGGTAGAGTGAGGAAAGGAGAGGAAGAAAGAGGAAGGAGAAGTCTAGAAGACTAAGTGCTCCAAGTAAGTTTAACAATATTTATTTTTGAAGAAAACTTTTGAAACTTATAATATTTGTATGAGATTTTGATCTTAGAACTTTTATGATTGGTCATGATGTTGCTATATCATGTTACATATCGATCTTGCATGTGATGTATGTTTGAATACTTAGGTTGGTGTAGATAGTTCTGCATGGTTATGGCTATGGGTGGCAGAATTTTAAGTTTCGGTATTTTAATTTCTGGGAACAATCTATAAGGAATTAAAATAAATGGTTAACATAAGAATTAAAGATAAATGTGTCATGGATTTTTAGCCACTGGAATCATTCCATTTGGAGTCCATATGAGGTAGCTATGGTCTGATTAGTAGTCAAAGGTCAGAAAATGAATCATCAGGGAAGAATATGTTAGGATAGCTTCGGTAATTTAATTTCTGGGAATTATTGGTAGGGAATTAAAATAAATGGTTAACATAAGAATTAAAGATAAATGTGTCATGGATTTTTAGCCACTGGAATCATTCCATTTGGAGTCGATATGAGGTAGCTATGGTCTGATTAGTAGTCAAAGGTCAGAAAATGAATCATCAGGGAAGAATATGTTAGGATAGTTTCGGTAATTTAATTTCTGGGAATTATTGGTAGGGAATTAAAATAAATGGTTAACATAAGAATTAAAAATATGTATGTCATGGATTTTTAGCCACTGGAATCATTCAATTTGGAGTCCATATGAGGGAGATATGAGCCGATTAGTAGACAAAGGTCAGAAAATGGGTCATCAGGGAAAAATATGTTAGGATAGCTTCGGTATTTTAATTTCTGAGAAGTATCTGTAAGGAATTAAAATAAATTATTAACATAAGAATTAAAGATAAATGTGTCATGGATTTTTAGGCACTGGAATCATTCAATTTGAAGTCCATTTGAGGTAGATATAAGCTGATTAGTAAGCAGAGGTCAGAAAATGTTTATTCAGAATATGTTATTAAAGCTTTAGTTTTTGAATTTCTGGAAAATATTCTGTAGGGAGTTAAAATCGTACGCCAAGATAACAATTATAGATATAGGGCTCATGGATTTTTACCAACTGGAATAACTCAATTTGGAGTTCAAATTTGGGAGATATGGTCTAATTAGTCAGTAAAGGTCAGAACCTACACGAGAAGAAATAATCTGTACATTTAGGGAGTAATATCACCTTGATTTCTTAATATTTCGCTACAATGTTCAACATAATAGTTTTAGATAATTGTTTTATCTTGAAATTGACACTAAGATCACCTACATCAGAGTTAAATTGAGGGAGTTATACTCTGATTAGTAAGAGAAGGTTAGATAGGATGAAAACCTGCATCAAGAAAATAAAAAAATAAAATTAGTATTTTAAAAAGAAGATGAATCTTAACAAATGACTAGTATAGCCATAGCCATTGCCATTGCCATTGCATGAACTTACTACCATTTTAAGTGTGTAATTTTTAACATGGAATTTACCCTAGTACTCATATAAATTTACAAGAAGTTTTGAAAGTGTCGGTTTTATTTGAAAAATCTTAGTATGCTCCGTGGTTGCAGTATTTTCACATCAGAAAAGAATTATTCTAATTACTGGAAAACAAAATTGTGATTTGTGAAAAGTGCATATCTAAGGAAAACTCTGGCAAGGAAAGACATGGTACTTAAGCGTGTCCATTAGTGACCCACCTCTCTTTCCTGGGAACTTTTATAGTGCGCTGTTTACAGACTACAATTACTATCCAGTTACCAAGGTATTAGTATGGAATTTTGACATGGAAATGTTTTATAAAGTGATATTTTAAATGGTTATGTTCATGGCATGATTACCAATGATTTATGGTAATAGTTATATTTTGATGAACATACTTGTTATTGAAAGCATATTTTTGGCTATCATTGTGAAAAGAAAAGAAATGAGCACGGTCACATGGCAATCCGTGTGGTGCACCAGTAGGGGACGCCCTACCAACGGTTATGATCATGTTAATAAGAAAAGAAAGAGAAAGTGTGCCATGTCGGACGGAGCGAGATAAGCCCGTACCGAAAAGTAGAGAATACTCACCCTGACCGAGGTAGCTTGAAGTAAGAATAAGTGGATAGCCATCATATGAAATTCGAAAAATAGTTATTCATGCCATACATGTCATAACTGTATAATTTTCATGTGCATGATAAAGTGCATTCATGTGACCTAAAGATATTTTATGTAGTTTATACAGCTGAACATGACGTGATGAACTATATTGATGGTAAATTATGATTTATTGTTGAACTTACTGGGATTTAATTCTCACTATATTTCCATATCATGTTCAGAAGAATAAATATGCAGATATTCTCTATGACACTTATTATCTCTGTACGTTGGATCGAGGTGCCCTACCTTGGGCAACTTCCAGTTATTTCTGATGTAACTGTCGTAGATGTAACTGAGATTCCAGTGGACGTGCCACCCGAACCAGTGTCCCCGGAAGTAGTCGATATAGATGATTAGAACTAATATGTATCTTTGTACAAATGTTTGTAAAATAATGGTGTGTAGTTTGTAAAATAATAGTGTGTATGGAAACTCAGTATTGTATAAATTAAATAAATGTTATATTGAGTTAAGTTGTAACGAGGTAATAACTTCATGGTATTTTAAAAAAAAAAAAAAATTTACATAAATGGAGTTGTTACAATGACTCCCCGACCTCACAAATTGGAACCTTTCACGTATTGACACTACTCAAAGACGAATGAAAACAGAGCATATATATCCAAATAATTCCATAGTGGCAACAGGAAAAAAATGTATGATTTGGGAAAAAAATATAGCTAAAGTCCATTTCTGCAGAGCATTTGCCATTTCCACATACAGAAACCTGAAACTTCATCAACCTTGGAAAGTCACCAGTAATAATAAGAGATGCCCCCATCTTAGGTCCCCAGAACTACTAAAAACCACACAAACCAAACTTCTGTAAGAATTTGAAATTGTTTTGATAAATTTTAAACACTGATGGAAACAAATATTCAACTACACACAAACTGATCCTAATTTTACACGAAAATAAGAGGTAAAGCCTTCCTACATTTAAAGGAATAACCAAATTAAAGGTTTTTAATGAAAAAAATACCATTTATAATCAACCAAATGTCAACATTTTGGCATAACAGTTTGGCACGGGCTACATACCAGTTTTACCTTTACACAACTGACACTTCCATTTATGAATAAAAAAATTGAATAAACAAATACATGCGTAAACACACGCTCAGAGATTTTGAGTTGAAAAAAACCTGTTGAACTGACCTTTTTTGTTAATGGTCGTTTAGGAGGTTTGTAACTTTTCTGGGAAAGCAGGAAAAGAATGACTACCAGGAGAAGAACTTCCACAAATAAATGTCCTTCAAACAGAAGGTGAGAAGGGGGTTGACAATTAATCACATGTCAGCCATTAAAGGGTAAAGATATTTCGGTCAAGGATATGAAAGACTACCGCCAATATGAACACCAAAAACTACAGCTCGTGCAGAAGGAGCATCTAAAGCCAATGTCACCCAATCTAATGTAGTGTTTAGAAAATTCAGGACTGCTGAGGCCATATTCTCAATATCTTGATTAAATAAATAAGGAAGCCGTCAACATCATACATGCATTTGATATGCAAGTCAACTTTATTGACACTCAAAGTACTGTACTGTATGGCCAATGTAGCGAGATCCTGCATATACCAAGACAGTTACAAATCTATTAGTTCATCATAAGCACATCGTACAATTACAAATGGAGCAATAGAGAGAAGAAATGGATGAAGAATATAAACGTAGAGCATCTGCCACCATGTCTTATCGATGCATATATGGACAAACACAGCACATAATTTGCAAGTGAGAAAAAAAAGGGAACACAATTCTTTATTGGTGACTCGCACAACATGATATGAATATACAATCTCACGCCCTGAGCATTTCAAAGCAAAATAAACTCTTGTCTCTTAGTGCTACTAGACCATAAGTTCAGGTGCCCAAGTGAAACATGTGCTCAAACCATTCAGAAAAAGAATAATCTCTACTTCTCACTAGCAGCCAGAATTAGGACTAGATAATAAAATCAAAATGCTTTTTGGGAGCCATCTCCAAGCGGAGTCTGAGTGAACGAGGAGAACAGGCACAAAACTTACAACGACAATACATGGCACGTAAGTTCCTCCAAACGTCCCAGTCTGAACCAACGGTTCTTATATAAGAAGGGATTAACGCTAGTTCACCGTTAAAATTGAGCGCAATAGAACCAACATTTCTCCTATCGAAGGCCAAATAGCAGCCAACTGAGTACCATCTACACTCATCTATATCAAGTTTATCTCCATAATACACGAACCCCCTTTTGTTGCTCATATCATAAACTACCCCAATTCAACCCACGGTCTTTTCCCGGCATTTCCGTATATCCTAAAACCTGAAACTACAGATGTTCCCCACAGTCCCCCAAGTTCTTATTTTATTGCGACGCATGCTTTTAAAACCAACAAAAAAAAAAGTTGCAAGGCTTAAAAACAAGCAGATTAAGAGTTGGGGGATCCGCGTAACGGAACTAGGAAAATACCAATTGCGGAAGCATACGGAAGCCATCCGCAATTGATTCAATCGAACGCCATAACTTACGGTTTGTCGATAATAAATTTACCTGGTGATTGCGAAGCGTAAAAACGGTGAATGCAGCTGAGATTCTTCCTTCCTTCGATATTATCGGATTCAGATAACAATTGAGAGGAAGGGTCAAAAAATATAGATTTTGGATCCTCGGTATTTCACCTCTCTAATGGTAATTCGTTGATGAGGCCACATCACCAACACTTGACACTTGTCAACTTGCCAGCTAGCTTTCTTCGCAAATTCCTTTCTTCAAATGCTGGCACGTCATAATAAAATAATAATAAAACACTTATTCAACCTTGTACATTATAATATATTTCTTAATCTAACATTTATTGAAATATAATTCGATTTATAAATTAATTATAAATAATATTTACAATAATATAAATATCATTTTTAATTTTTTTCACTAATAATTTTAACTAAATTATTCTTTGATCCCTTAATTTATTTTATTTTATTTTAATCTCTTAATTAAAAAATAGTTTCACTAAGATATTTTAATTTTAAAAAATCATCAATTATATTTAAACCATAATTCCAATAAAATAATAATAATTACTTTTAAAACTTTAAAACACTAAATTCTTACATCTTAACTTTTAACATTAAATTTTAAATCCAAAAATTTGAGTTAAACTTTAAAATCATAAATTATAAAATGCAAAATTCAAATACTAAAATCCCAAACTCCAACAATTTAAACTCTAAAAATCAAACACTAAATTTATAAACCTAAAATCCAAAATACCAAAAATCAAAAATCCCAAACATCAAACTTTAAATCTCAAATTCTTCAACTCCAAACCTCAAACTCAAAAATCTCAAATATCAAATTTTAAATTTTAAATATTAAATTTTAAATTCAAAAATCTCAACCCCAAAACTTCAAACTCTCAAACTTTAATCCTTAAAATCTCAAACACCAAAATCCTAAAACCTAACATTCAAACCTAAAAAAAAAAAAAAAAAACCCATAAACTCAAAACTTAAACTCCAAATTTCAAACACAAAAACCCTAAACCCCCAAATCACAAAGGTTAAAACTTCAAAACTACAAACTCTAAACTTAAATTTATAAACTCTTAACTTCAAACCCTAAAACACCAAATCATAAATTACAAATCTTAAACTACAAACTCAAAAAATAAAACCCTAAACAACAATTTTCAAATCTTAAAATCTTAAACTTTAAATCTCAACCCTAACACTAAAACCCCAAATTTTAAAATACAAAAACACTAAACCTTGAACTTCAAATATCAAAACTCTATATCTCAAACCCCAAAAATCTAAATCTCAAGTTTTAAACTCCAAACAATAAAATCTAAATAATAAATACCAAAAATCTAAAACCTTAAACATCAAACTTGAAAACCCTAACCTATAATCCAATCTTTAAATCCCAGATATCAAATCTTAAACCCATAAACTCAAAGTTCTAAACATTAAAACCTTAAACTCTCAAATCTCAAACTCCAAACGTTAAAATTACAAAACTTCAAACTGAAAAATCCCAATCTTTAAGCACCAAACTTCTAAAATCTAAACCCCAAATTCAAAAAATCCAAACCTCAAAACTTAAATTCTAAACCCCTATCTCTAAATTTCAAAACTCCAAACTCTAAACATAAAACTTCAAAAGTCCAAAAATTATAAAGCCCAAATCTTAAAAATCAAACTATAAATTTCAAAACCAAAACCCCAAACTTCAAAATCTAAAATCTCAAACCATAAACCATAAAACCTACAAGCCCCAAAACAACAAACCTTAAACCTCCAAAATTTCAAACTCCATACCGAAAATCCCAAACTCTTTACAAGTTAAGGCTTACGAATTTAGCATTTAGGGTTAAAGACTTAGATTTTAGTGTTTGATGATTAGGAGTTTAGTGTTTGAAATTTAAAGTTTTGAAAGTTAGAGTTTAAGACTTTGGGTTTTAGGGTTGGATTTGTAGATTGAGGTTTGAGATTTTGATATTTTGACATTTGGAGTTTAAAAGTTGTGTTCGAGGGTTTTGACATTTTGGGGTTGGATTTGTAAATTGAGGTTTGGAATTTTGATATTTTGACATTTGGGGTTTGGAAGTTGTGTGCTTGAGAGTTTTGATGTTTTGGGGTTTAAAATTTAGAATTTGGAGTTTGAAATATAGGGTTTTGATGTTTTTGAGATTTGATTTAAAATTTAAAGTTTGAATTTTGGGTTTGGCTTCATAGTTTGAGGTTTTAGAGTTTAGAGTTCTAATATTTTATGGTTTGGGATTTATTATTTAAAGTTTTAAGTTTTTAACTTTGAGGTTTATGGTTTAGAGTTTGAAAGTTTAAAAATTGAAATTTAGAATTTGAGGTTTCAGAGTTTTAGTCTTTATGGTTTGAAATTTGGGATTTTTTAAATTTGAGATTTGAGATTTGGTGTTTTAGATTTTTGACATTTGGGTTTTGAAATTTTAGAGTTTGGGATTTGGGGTCTAAAGTTTTAAATTTTGTAGTTTAAGGTTTGGACGTTTAGCGATTAGAGTTTAAAGTTTGATATTTTAATATTTGAAATTTAGAGTTTTGGGTTTGAAATTTGGAGTTTGGAGTTTGAGATCTTATGGTTTAGGGATTCGAGTTTAGAATTTGAAGTTTTAGAATTTTGTAATTTAGTCTTTATGGTTTGGGGGTTTATGACTTTATTATTTGAGGTTTAAGGTTATGATTTTAGTTTTTTAGGGTTTTAGGTTCGTTGTTTTGCTTTTAGAGTTTGACTTTGGGGTTTGGTATTTGCAATTTGACATTTGAAATTTAGGTTTTTGGAGTTTGGTGTTTTTGAGTTTTGGTGTTTAAGTTTTAAAATTTAAGATTTAGGCATTTATTGTTTAGATTTTTGGAGTATATAGTTTATGGTTTAGAATTTGTTGTTTTGGATTTTTGACATTTGAGTTATGGAGTTTTAGGATTTGGGGTCTAAAGTTTTAAAATTTGTAATTTAAGATTTGGATGTTTAATTATTAGAGTTTAAAGTTTGATATTTTGGATTTAAAAGTTTAAAATTTTGGGTTTGAAGTCCGGAATTTGAAGGTTTAAGATCTTAAGGTTTAAAAATTCGGATTTAGAGTTTGAAGTTTTATAATTTTGTAATTTAGTCTTTATGGTTTGGGGGTTTATGACTTTATTATTTGAGGTTTAAGGTTATGATTTTAGTTTTTTAGGGTTTTAGGTTCGTTGTTTTGCTTTTAGAGTTTAACTTTGGGGTTTGGTATTTGCAATTTGACATTTGAAATTTAGGTTTTTGGAGTTTGGTGTTTTTGAGTTTTGGTGTTTAAGTTTTAAAATTTAAGATTTAGGCATTTATTGTTTAGATTTTTGGAGTATATAGTTTATGGTTTAGAATTTGTTGTTTTGGATTTTTGACATTTGAGTTATGGAGTTTTAGGATTTGGGGTCTAAAGTTTTAAAATTTGTAATTTAAGATTTGGATGTTTAATGATTAGAGTTTAAAGTTTGATATTTTGGATTTAAAAGTTTAAAATTTTGAGTTTGAAGTCCGGAATTTGAAGGTTTAAGATCTTAAGGTTTAAAAATTCGGATTTAGAGTTTGAAGTTTTATAATTTTGTAATTTAGTCTTTATGGTTTGAGGATTTATGACTTTATTGTTTGAGGTTTAAGGTTATGGTTTTAAGTTTTTGGGGTGTCTTCTTTGTTTTGATTTTGTTGTTTGACTTTGGGATTTAGAGTTTGTAATTCGACATATGAAATTTAGGATTTTGGAGCTTGGTGTTTTTGAATCTTGGTGTTTAGGTTTTAGAATTTGAGATTTGAGCATTTATTGTTTAGATTTTGGGAATATATAGTTTATAATTTTAAAATTTTAGGCCTTTAAATCAGGGTTTAGTATTTATAATTTTAGAGTTTAATATATTGGATTTAAAGTTTTAAGGTCTTGGGTTTATATTTTTATGAGTGATTCTTTTTTCATTTGAATTATGGTTTAAGATATCAGTGATAATTTTTTTAAAAATTAATAAATTTTTAAAAAAATTAATTTTAATTAAGGCTTAAAATAATTAAAAAATGAGTTGATGGATCCAAAAGCAATCTGATCAATTATTAATAAGAAAGAAGAAGGAAATATGATATTTATATCATTTTGAGTATTATTTATAATAATTTATAGATTAAAAAATATATTGTAATGATTGTTAGATTAAGGGAGATATTAATTGTAATTGATAGTATAAGTCATGATAGGTAAGGGTTATTCCTTTTAAAATTATTATATTAGAAAATAATCAATTTTAGTTAACAATTAAGACTTTTTTTAATGCAACATTCGAATTATACGAGAGAAGGATAGGAAGTCGTACAGAATTACAAAATTTGCATTATATAATGGTTACAATGCATTTTTTATTAATCAAGTAATTACTAAAATAGTTACTTTTTCTTTCAACTAAGTTAATACCTAGCATTTTTCTAATTCATATCGCTCCTTTTTCTTGTTGGTCCAAATTTCATATTACCTTTTTTTGACAATAAATTACTCGTAATCTCTTTTGTTTGGGTCATTAACTTCCAATCAATTATTCGTGTTGTGCTTTTGACCAAAAAGAAAAAAATTATTCATATCGTTTTTTTGGGCCGGGCTCCCAATACTTATGAAACTCCCGTTCATTTGGGATCATGAATCATCACGAAAAGCTTAAGATGAATCATCAGCTGAGGGAGTGGATTTTTCTGGTTCGGTTGTTATTTTTTTTGTTGGTGTAAATGATAATAAATTTTTCAACTTAAAATTGCTTACAAATTACTCAATTCTAATATCATGAATCACACGTAGTGATTACACTTAGTTGTTATGGCCTCCATTTGGGAGCAAACAAACGTTTAGACTTTGTTTGGTGTGTCGTGTAAGATAAAATTTAATAGATAGTATAAAATAAAATATCTATTTGATAAACATTTATACTATCATGTAATTTCAATGTGTATAAAATTATGTATTGTATAATATAATATTATTTTGTATTTAAATATAATGGATAAAATAAAAATAATATTATTTTGACAAAAATATCTTAATTTATGTAAAAAATTAATATACTAAATTAATTTTTTAATTTAAAAAAAATTAGAGTTTGGTATTTGAGATTTAAAGTTTATAGTTTTGGGTTGGGATATTTAAATTTTGTGATTTGAAGTTTAAAGTTTCGAAATTTGAGATTTTGATATTTAAAGTTTAAAATTTAGTATTTTGAAGTTTAAGATTTGAGATTTAAGATTTTAAAATTTAATATTTATGGTTTGAAATTTAGAGTTTAGAATTTAAAATTTAAAATTTAAAAATTTAAGATTTAAAAATTTTAAAATATAATATTTAAGACTTAAAGTTTAAAATTTTGGAGTTTAAACTTTAAAATTTAAAGTCTAGAATCATATTTAAATTTGAGATAAAATATGAATTTCTGTAATTATTTTTTATATGACCTCTTATCCAATACTTCTTATCCTCTCTTATTCCCAACTCTCTTTATATATGAAATTATACATTGATCAATATATAAAATTAATTTAATCAAATGATATTATATAATAGTGTTACACTAAACAATATATAAAATATATTATATAAATTTATACTATCATTCCATTTGGACAACATTAGATTTACATAGTTGAGGGATCATGTGGGCTTGAATATTCGGAGAAGACGTAATATTTTGCCGAAGGAAAATTTTATAATACCCTTTATAGATGATAGTAAAATTTATCAATAAATTAAGACGTTTAAATTCATATAAAAATTAATAATTACATAAGCATGAAACCGATACATTTTGAACAAAAAGATTAAAAACAATGATCACTACTAATAAAACAAACACACACACACACACACATGTATATGTATATATATGTTTACATATATATACATATGTATACATGTATATATACATACATACATATACATACATATACATATACATACATATATATATATATATATATATATATATATATATATATATATATATATATATATATATATATATATATATATATATATATATATATATATATGTATGTATGTATAGACTGCACAAAGATGCACGTTAATGATTAAAGCTTGCTAGAATGCACATGCCGTGTCTCCAACCCGAAGCAAGGGGAGGAGTATCATTGATTTGGAGGTATATATTGCAGTTTTATGATATCCAACGCAGGATGATAATGAAAAACGATATTAGGGCAATGTACACAAATAGACTGCGTATTCGCTCTGTGCGGATCACATTCGATGGTTACGTAGTGGGAAATCATATTCCTCTATGAAACCACAGGGTTATGTTTGATGTAACTGAAATGAGTACTGCATATGCTGTGCTATTATATATATTGGACCTTAAGATAGTCCAAACAGCTACTTCTAATTATACTATTAGCTAGGAATTTTGGTAAATAAAGCCAAGAGTTGCATGGGAGAGAACGATAGGGATTTGGATCCTCTGCTGCGCCTTGGCGCAGCAGAGGGTGCTGTGCATTGAAGTGCAGCGTTCCGTTTGCTTTTCTTTTAATTGGTTTATGATTGTTATAAATAAAACAGAAAATTTTTTTCCACCACTTCTTCGTACGATGTAGATCAAGATGAGACGTTTTAAGTTTTTATCTTTCTTTTTTTAATTTTAATAACAATAAATTTATTTTAATTAAATTAAATTACTAAAATTCTGTAAAGAGTCTATTATTATGTTGATATTTGAAAAATATTTTTAAATACTCTTGTTGTTCTTTTATAAGTAGTGTTCATGTTGTGATTATTTTTTATTTATAATGTAAATACCATTTGATTATCTCATGCCGTCACTTAATACAAAAGAATTCTTTAAAATTATATTTGATGCTAATAAAATTAATAATTGAAGTAACATTTTACATATACTACTAGTGTATATTTTGTAAATATTACTAAGATATTATGTTAACAGACTATTAATATAATCACAATTTTATTAAAATAGCAATGAAAGACTATTTTATTAAAACTTGTCTCTTTATTATATTTAATGCATTGTTTATAGATATAAAAGTTAAAAGCATTCTCTCTATGTTAGATATTTGAAAACAAAAATTAAATAAAAAAAATATAAATATCTTAATCAGAGTTAATGTAAAAATATTTTTAAAGAAATAATAATTTTTTAAATAATATGTTTAAAAGAAGTAACCTTTTAAAAAAATTTCAAATACCAAAATAATAATAAGCTCTTAAAAGATTGTAGTGATTTAATTAAATTTAAAATAAATAAATAAAATAGAAAAATTTTAAACGTATCATCTTGATCCAGCCTATAAAAAATTTGTGGGAAAGGACTTTCTAATTTATTTATGGAAATTATGAGCCAATCTCAAAAAAAAAAAAAAGCATGCTAACGGAACGCTGCGCTTCAACGCGCAGCACCCTCTGCTGCGCCCAAGGCGCAGCAGAGGATCCAAATCCGCCGAGTTGAGGCTTGTGGGAGGATGAGATTTGCCCGATGCTCTGCCATGTGAGCGCTTTGACTTTATTCGATTATTTAAATGAAAATCATAATTCAATTTTGTAATTATTGATTATAAAATCCGAAATTTTTTTTATTTTAATTTCAATAATTAATTGCACAATATTGTAATAAGAAAGATAAATTATTAATTAAATTTAATATATAATACATATGTAAATTAAATTAATCATAATTAATATAAATATTTGAAAATTAAATCTCATTAAAAAATATATCTTTGTTCATAATTAAATTTATTTTTGTAAATTAAATTTATTTTTAAACCTTTATATCTTGTCGCAGTACTTTTGGACATGCACTATATTTTAGTGATTAATAAGGAAAGAAATATTATAATTTGTTTAAATTTCCTGGGAAGTCTCCGAGTGTAGGCCATTTCTCAACACAGGAGTCAGTGAGTTTTACATGGAAATTAGTTTATAGGGTGAGGAGGCACGGGGGAACAAACAGAAGAATATCATATATCGGATTGCAGTGAGTTAAGAATAAAAATAATAAATAATAAATTTAAAAAAAAAAAAAAAAGGAAAAGGTTGCATTAGAAAATGATGGAGAAGGCTGAGAGACCCACCAATTGGACACATCCAGCTGGTTGGGCTCCTGCATCACATGGTGCTAAATATGTAGGCCCTATGTCCGCCCGGTTAGACTTTAATGGTCCCCGTTTCGGAGCAGCTAATAAATTCAGCTTTGTAGTTTGCGACTTAAAGCATGGAATTACTTTTTGTCAAGCGTGACCTTTAAAACCAGCGCAGTTTTGTCTTTGCATGTCCACGTAACAGTCACATTTAGCAACATCAAAACTCCCCCCAACGGTCTTGTACCTACATTAAGCAACAAGTTTTGAGGGATATTATTTGTGTGTCGCTTTTGATCGTATCGTCGTACCACTCCCTGCCTCCACGCTCCACCTCGTAGTTATAATATGAAAAATCTCTTCTTCTTCTTTTTAAGTAAGTAGGTGCCTGTTAAACATTTTTATTTGAAGAAAATTAATCGTACAGTATCGATAATTTATGAAATACGAAAGAAAAGAAGAAGAGGTACTGTCTGACTCTTCATTCATTGGATTTTGTCGATCAGTTGCCAAAAAACAAAGGCGACCACAACGTGACGTGGCCCCATTCGATCGGCTTTATTGAGTAATTGTGGCCCAGTGGACATTAGCATCATCAAGGGAAGTACTCGACTGAAGATGACATTAATCCAATGAATAATGACCTTGTTTACTACAAAGACCAAAAAAGCTTAATTATAAATATCCTTGATATATATGTAATGCAGGTCACAAAGTCTGTACTCTGTCAACAATCTCATTAGTCAGATCATCACGTGATTGAAGTAAACTATGTTTATTATCCATTCTTGGAACTGTAAGTATAGCTTTTCCTTTATGCTTTCATTTCCTTGATGGCAGCTCTCTTACTATCCCCACCTTTCCCTCTCTGCATGTGGACCTTTGAATCACGTGCTTCCACCTACTTTACATCACTAACATCATTTATAATCCTCCTTTTTTTATCCGACCAATCTCACATCTTTCTGCCTCCTTTCTCCCTATCGTTCGGATTTGGATCCTCTGCTGCGCGTTGAAGCGCAGCGTTCCGTTAGCATGCTTTTTTTTTTTTTTGAGATTGGCTCATAATTTCCATAAATAAATTAGAAAGTCCTTTCCCACAAATTTTTTATAGGCTGGATCAAGATGATACGTTTAAAATTTTTCTATTTTATTTATTTATTTTAAATTTAATTAAATCACTACAATCTTTTAAGAGCTTATTATTATTTTGGTATTTGAAATTTTTTTAAAAGGTTACTTCTTTTAAACATATTATTTAAAAAATTATTATTTCTTTAAAAATATTTTTACATTAACTCTGATTAAGATATTTATATTTTTTTTATTTAATTTTTGTTTTCAAATATCTAACATAGAGAGAATGCTTTTAACTTTTATATCTATAAACAATGCATTAAATATAATAAAGAGACAAGTTTTAATAAAATAGTCTTTCATTGCTATTTTAATAAAATTGTGATTATATTAATAGTCTGTTAACATAATATCTTAGTAATATTTACAAAATATACACTAGTAGTATATGTAAAATGTTACTTCAATTATTAATTTTATTAGCATCAAATATAATTTTAAAGAATTCTTTTGTATTAAGTGACGGCATGAGATAATCAAATGGTATTTACATTATAAATAAAAAATAATCACAACATGAACACTACTTATAAAAGAACAACAAGAGTATTTAAAAATATTTTTCAAATATCAACATAATAATAGACTCTTTACAGAATTTTAGTAATTTAATTTAATTAAAATAAATTTATTGTTATTAAAATTAAAAAAAGAAAGATAAAAACTTAAAACGTCTCATCTTGATCTACATCGTACGAAGAAGTGGTGGAAAAAAATTTTCTGTTTTATTTATAACAATCATAAACCAATTAAAAGAAAAGCAAACGGAACGCTGCACTTCAATGCACAGCACCCTCTGCTGCGCCAAGGCGCAGCAGAGGATCCAAATCCCAACTCGGCAAGCTCCTGCCTCTTTCCATCATCTCCTTTATTTATTTAAAAAAATTTAGGGAGGGAGAAAACTAAGGAGAAGTTGGGGTAAAATGGTCATTAAAAAAGAAACAGAACAAAACCTCGCAGCGGGAAGTTCGGGGGCAATTTGAGGAAAAGAGTCAGAAAAAAAAAATAGTGGATAAAGCGGAATGTTATTTATTTGGTAAAGTTTTCTTTTAACAATTTTTTTTTGCTAATCTAATTTATTTAAAAATTTATTGATTTCGGTTCCAAGTTCGCGCTATAAACTTTCGAAGGAAAAATGACGGCGGTTTTGGTTAATCCTGAGTTTTACAGTGAGGAGCTTCGGTGTCCAGAGCCCCTATTTCCACAACTACCCTTCACTTTCTCTCTCCGTCTCTTAACTGTTGTCCGATACTCCCAGTTTACTGCATCACTTTCTTGTCCTGAAATTTCTTCGAATTCATCTGCTGACCAGATACTGCTGGCAATAACTTACTGTCTCTTAGTTTCGAAGCTGCTTCTGCTTCCACATGGAAGCAGGGGAAAATTCTTGTGTGAAGGTTGCGGTCCATGTCCGACCACTCATCAGTGATGAGAAGCTTCAAGGGTGTAAAGATTGTGTCACCGTCGTCCCTGGAAAGCCTCAGGTACCCTTACCCTCAACAATGTGATAGCTCAGTTCTGTCAATCGAATATGATAAGCATTCTCATTGACTCTTTGTGGGAGGGAGGATTCACTTTGGGTGCTTGTAAATGATTCAGTTTTTCTCTGTGGCATAGATTTTTGAATTGATGAATTTATGGAAGATCTGGATCCAAAATTGCTTGCTACATTGGTTGTGCATTTCGTGTTTGTCCGTCCCTAATTTTGTCTGGAGCGAATAAATTCAGCCGATTTCTTTCTATGCCCAGTTGAAAATTATTAATGATTCTCTTATTTTACAATTAAGTTAGCATTCTGTATATTTTCCCAGGCAGCTTGCTTGCCTGTTGATTTCATGGATGCCGGTGACTTATCGTTTATTTTAATCTTTGGGCACCTCCATCTAAAACAGCACCTCATATTAGTATCTTTTAAGTTGCTAAAAAATTGGGTGGGATTGCATGCTATGCAGGTACAAATTGGTGCCCATTCCTTTACATTTGATCATGTTTATGGGAACACTGGTTCTCCTTCATCTGCCATGTTCGAAGAATGTGTTACTCCCCTTGTTGATGGTTTGTTCCAAGGATATAATGCTACTGTTCTTGCATATGGTCAGGTATAGTTACTTACGGCTAAAGGAAACAGAAGTTACATGCCACTGAACTTATATCGTTTTTTGCATGTGACAATTTTGTTCCATTGCAGACAGGTTCCGGGAAAACGTACACCATGGGCACTGGCTTTAAAGATGGTTACCAAACAGGAATAATACCACAAGTTATGAATGTTTTGTTCAACAAAATTGAAACCTTAGAGCGTCAGATAGAATTTCAGTTGCATGTTTCCTTTATTGAGGTCTGTTGATGACTTTTTAACAGCCATGGTTTTGGAAGTTTCATCGTACATTAATATATGAAACTACTCTAATTCATATGTGTGAAGTTGTTTAGATTATCTGACCGAAATGTTTAATTGTGAAAAGATTCTTAAAGAAGAGGTACGAGACTTGCTGGATCCCACTGGTGTGAGCAAAACAGATAATGCAAATGGACATGCAGGGAAAGTGGCTGTTCCTGGAAAACCACCAATACAAATTCGCGAAACATCAAATGGTGTCATTACCCTAGCAGGATCTACTGAAGTCAGTGTCGCATCGCTAAAAGAAATGGCCACTTTCCTGGAACAAGGATCATTGAGCAGAGCAACTGGGAGCACGAATATGAACAACCAATCCAGGTTCATTATGCTTTTTCCTTCGCTTTTTAAAGCTGCATAAGTAAAAAGTTATTTATGAGTATTGTTGTGATCTGATTTTTAGATTCACTAACAAAATTTGGATAACATATTCCCGCAAGATATCATTATAACATGAGCTGTGTCACATGAAATTCATATAAGAAACCAAAAACTAACCTGTATATGTATATATTGGGGGAAAATACATTTTGCCACCTTAATCTATGGGTGTAATTACAGTTTTCCCCCCTTTCTTTTAATTTGGGCAATGTCCCCCCCATTCTTTATTTTTGTAGCAACCTCCCCCCTTACATTTATTTTTATTTTTAAATATAATATTTAGATACTTGAAATGTCTTAATTTTTCCTCAAATTTTTTAAAAAAATTATTTTTCGTATTTTTAAAAATACTTTATTTTAACAAAATATTTTTAAAGAGTAATTAAGACATTTCAAGTATTTAAATATTATAATTAAGACATTTTAATAATCTAAAGTATGTTGAGAAATGAATTTTTGTTAAAATAAAATATTTTTTAAAATACAAAAAATAATTTTTTTAAAAAAATTGAAGGATAATTAAGACATTTCAAGTATCTAAATATTATATTTAAGAATAAAAATAGATGGAGGGGGGAGATTGCCACAAAAATAAAGAATGGGGGGGACATTGTCCAAATTAAAAGAAAGGGGGAAAAACTGCAATTGCATCTATAGATCAGGGTGGCAAAATGCATTTTACCCTATATATTGGCTTTAAGGTTTGTTGGTTTTAAGCTTGAAATTAAATGGCAGAGGGCTCTGCTGATGGGTTTAAACATCGAACATTGTCTTCAAGGAGAGATTGAACTATTAGTTGCTTTCCTTTAAACCAGTTCCATATGAAATGTTTGCATTTCTGGCTTTTAAAGTACATAGATAATTTATGGATCTTTGGCACTGCCAATGCCATAATGTATGCTTGCAATTTTGCAACACCTAATGATTTTTGTCTGTGAACCTTCCAGCACTTTACTTGCTGGTGCCTCTCTGGGGTTTGAAAAGTTACTTGAAAACGATGTTGTTTATTCTACTGCAGTTCTGTTCTTTTCTTCTACTTATTCTTCTTCTACTATGTGTCCAACTAGTCGATCACATGCCATATTCACCATTACATTAGAGCAAATGCATAAGCTCAACACTGCTATTCCCAGTGAGAACAGTTTAAATGACATCATGAATGAAGAGTATCTTTGTGCCAAGTTGCACTTAGTAGATCTTGCTGGATCTGAACGAGCTAAAAGAACAGGGTCTGATGGTGTGCGTTTTAAGGAAGGTAAGGCAGCGACATTTTTCACTTGTGAGGACGAAGCACGCTTGGATAATTGTATAATTGCTTATTGTTTCTTCTTTCAAACAGGAGTTCATATTAACAAAGGTCTTCTGGCACTTGGAAATGTTATTAGCGCCCTTGGTGACGAAAAGAAGCGAAAGGAAGGCGTTCATGTTCCTTATAGGGATAGTAAACTTACTAGGCTTTTGCAGGTTTGAATTCTTTATATATGGCCTCCTAGATCTTTATTATGATGTTCAAAATACTCCCTAGATCTTTTTTGAATGAGTGATTTAACGCATCCAGTTATATATGTGATTTAGACTTCATCTTAGCTTAGGTCTTTGGGTCAATAACAAAGGAAATGTGGAGAAAATAATTAACATCTCCTCTATCTCACATTACTCAAAATTTACCAATGGTACTATCCATCAGAAGCTATTTTCAGGTTATGTCAAGATCATCACACAAGTATTAATTTTCTTGGTCTCATGGATATCAGAAAGTTATCAATCTGACAGTAAAGGAAAGAGACACAATTAAATCCAAGGCATTTTTCTGGTATCTACCGACTGATAAATGTACCAGACCTTCTCCTATTATCATGTTTCTCTTAATGCTTGTTCTTCCATGTTTCTGCTAGCTCAAATGATACAAATTCTTTTGTCCGTCCCTGAGTAGATGTAAGATGAGAATTGTGAAAATTTCAAACATCTAGCATCATGCATGACCCAAAAAATTTTTCCTGAATTTTTATCTAAAAAAGACCCTAGATAACATTAAGCTTTAAAGAGGCCTACAACCATATATTTGAATATTGATTTCTCAAGGTTTCCTTCATACGAAGACCACAAAATAGGCTTTTTGTATTAAATTGCAAGAAATTAGGATACGTCTGATAGTTCTCCTATAGTTGGTATCTGGATCATGCTTAACTTGAATTTATGATTTATATTGATAATTACAAAAGTCTAGAGGAAATAGTTATTAGGCTCAAGTTGTGGTAATGACTTCCCAATGTACCAAAAAATAATAGGGAACTTGTAAATGAAAGCTTTTGTATTCCTTCTTTTCTAAAAATGTTATATTTTGTATTTATGGAAAAAGTTAAATGATTTTGCAGGATTCACTTGGTGGTAACAGCAGAACTGTTATGATAGGTTAGTTTTTTTTCGTACTTGTTTTTATTCCAATCATCCTAGTTCTCTCCGCCTATCATTGCCCTTCAAAAGATCAGCTTCAAGCAAACATTTCTAATCTTCTTCATGGAAGTTATCCAATTATTAATTCTCTTTCTCCTCTTTAATATTCAAGTGCTGTCTTTCTATATGATTTTGCATTTTCAAGACTTTGTTCCCCTCTGGAAACATTTATCAGCTGATTTGGGTGGTTACTAAACTGCTCGCAAGTTCTTTATGGTATTAAACAATTGGTGACAATGATTAGAATGCTGTATACTGTTTCTGATTTCCTTCCTAACCTGTCAAGTTGCATCTTAAGACAGCCTGTTGTTGAATTTATGTTTTCTTTTTCTTACATCAATTTCTTTTTCTATTCCAGCCTGCATAAGTCCTGCTGATATTAATGCCGAGGAAACCCTTAACACATTGAAGTATGCAAACCGTGCACGCAATATTCAAAATAAGCCAGTTGTAAGTACCATTTCTTTCATTTGAAAAAATTAAGATAATTTATTTCCTTTCATGATTATTATTGGTGCTCTTTTTTTCCTTTTTCCTCCATAGATCAATAGGGATCCCATGTCCAATGAGATGCTAAAAATGCGACAACAACTGGAGTATTTGCAGGCTGAACTTTGTGCCCGTGCTGGTGGGTCTTCTGAGGAAGTTCAGGTTTTTGGCTTCTTTTAACTTGAATCTTTGATGAAATGTTGATTATTTTAATATATTTCCTATAAGGGGTTAATTACCTGCTTTGCATGGACAAGATTCATGTGAAAATATTTAAAAGAGAAGTCTTAACTAGAATTTTGCCTCTTTTTTGAACCATGGGGACTTCTAACATAATTTGATTTATTTTAATATAGTCTTTACTCTGTATCTGTATACCTAAATATATAATCTTTTCTATAATTGATTATGTAGGTCCTTAAGGAAAGGATTTCTTGGCTTGAAGCTGCCAATGAGGATCTTTGCCGTGAACTTCATGAATGTCGTAGTAGATGCTCTTTTATAGAACAATGTGGCAAGGATGCTCATGTATGTGTCTGACTCTTCTGTGACTCAAATTTCTTCCCCGATGCTCATTTCCATTGTCATAGCTATCAACATGATTTCAAGATATTGTTTGGATAGGCTATACATGCAAGTCTAAAAGCTTCTTGTTTCAGGATGGTAGCACATGCATTTTGAAGACTGATGGGCTTAATAGGAGCTTGTCTACTATAGCATCTGATTATCCAATGAGTGAAGCAGCAGGTAAGACTCTACTTTAACCTTGGTTTGATCTCTTTTTATTAATGCCAGTTCAGAATGTCCACATGCTCAAACCAGTCCTTTCACTATCCTTTTTACTGCTGATACATAATCAAGTACGATTATAACTACTACGATTCAAGGTTAAAAATTTACAATTGCCAATTTTAGCAGGTGATTCAAGGGAAGTTGAAGAAGTGGAAAAGGAGTGGGAGCACACACTTCTGCAAAATAGAATGGACAGAGAGTTACTTGAGTTGAATAAACGCTTGGAGGAGAAAGAGGTTGTTATAGTGCATATATATAGATAGATACATATCCATGATGTCATATATACATAGTATGCATCAATCAAAAACAAATTTATATCAATACAGTTATGGGTAATTTTCTGTGCTTTAAATTGATTAACTCTATTGTGAGAAAATTATGTTTGGTTGATATCTTGTCTGCGTTAGCTTTGCAAATGATTGCATTCAATTTTAATATGCTTGAATAGATTGTTTGTGTTCTACCAGAATCTAATTTTTTTTGTAAATTATACATATAGCTTAGTAAATGAGGTTGATATGCTTACTGAAATGATCAGATCATTTAATGCACAGGATTTCATAATTAGCAGTACACCAAAAAACAAACAAAAATTATAAAAGAAGCACTGAATGGTTTGCTCTCATTATTATTTAAGAATTAGAAAGCATTATGATTAGACTTTATAAATACAAAAAGTACCTTCCACATCTCTCTCTCTCTCTCTCTGTTATTTTATTAATGTACATATTAATATTGATGTCTGTACAGTCTGAGATGAAGCTTTTTGGATCATTTGATGCTGACACACTCAAGCAGCACTTTGGAAAGAAAATGATGGAACTGGAGGATGAGAAGAGAACTGTGCAGGTTCTATAGAGCTTTTGCAAAGTTATTTTGCTCTTTCAGAAAATTGATATTCATATATTCACCTGATTTATGAATGCAGCAAGAGAGGGATCATCTTTTGGCTGAAGTTGAAAATCTTGCTGCCAATTCTGATGGACAAACACAGAAATTAGAGGATATCCATGCCCAAAGATTGAAAGCACTTGAAGCACAGGTGAAGAGTCTATTTTCAAATTTTTATTTCAATTTATTGCCATTTGGAAAAGATTTTTAACTGGAAAAATATTTTTGAATTCATGAATGCTAGATTCTAGATCTGAAGAAGAAACAAGAAAGTCAGGTCCAGCTTTTGAAGCAAAAGCAAAAAAGTGATGAAGCTGCAAAGAGACTGCAAGATGAAATACTATCTATAAAGGCCCAAAAGGTTGAATCAATGTTGTTTTTTATTCAAGTCTATAGCTGTGATTACGTGAGATACTCTATATTCTCATAACCTTAATAATCTTGCAGGTTCAATTGCAACAAAGGATCAAACAAGAGGCAGAACAGTTTCGGCAGTGGAAGGCTTGTAGAGAGAAAGAGCTGCTTCAAGTATGTCATTCTTTTTTTTTATCCTGTTCTTTTTTATTTTAATTTGTCCATGGTACTGCTCACTAATATCTTAAGCTGATGGGAGCTCACCAATTAATGCTCTTCCCAAAATGAAATAATTGCTTCATTATCAGTTAAATGTTTCTTTATATGGGAGTCTGAGTCCTGATTGCATATGCTGCTCCTAAGCTTTGAAGAAAGAGAAATTCAAATGGTAGAATTAGAGGTCGTGGTCATTTTGGACAAGCATTTACATTGTCAATGCTATAGCTGAGTATGATTGTACACATACTTCTATTATAATGTTTGATTTACATTAGACTTAAACTGGATATATTATGATGTATTGCATATATACTTCATCACCTTGTACCGATTATATTTTTGCAAAAACAGTTACGGAAAGAGGGAAGAAAAAATGAGTATGAAAGACATAAGCTGCAAGCTTTAAATCAGCGCCAGAAAATGGTGAGTATTTCTTTATTGTTGGATGGCTGCCTTGTTTTATATATTAAATTATTAATCTTGTCTTATATGCTCTTCAAAATAAATCTCATAAGTCATGCAATTGAACTTTGCTGATATTATTGGCTTATCTGTCTTATCTTAAACATTCACTCAGAGATTTACATTTAACAGATACTCCTGTCAGTATTTCAAGTATGCCCATTTTTCAACATTCATAGCACTTTGTTTAAACTTTTAACCTTAAGAAAGTTGCTTAAGTCAAAATACTAAAAATAATTACTCTGATCTAAACTGGTATGGTTTTTTTTATTAGGATAATTATTAAAGCAGGAAAATGTAGTGGGACATTGTTTTCTTTTTCACCTCAGAGGCGCTGAAAGACAAACATAGATAAGGTCTTTCTTTTTATTTTATTTTGCAGGGTTTTTTTAATGAAAATTGTGCAATGCACCATTCAAAATTAAAATAACAAATGACAACTCAAAAGGAAAATCTCTTCTTATGGATAAAACTCTACAATAAAATGCATATGATTTTAGGAGCCTACACTGTACAATAGATGGTTCAATTTAAGGTTTACCAAACTGAGTGAGGTATCCAGACTATTGTTGAATGGAGTTAGTACAGTCAATTTAAGCAACATGATATGAGAAAGATTCATCAAGACAGAGAACATGTGTTAGATAAATCACTCCAGCAAAACTTCAGACAACCATTTTAAGCAACTAAAAGGTCCAAAAAGAAACTTTAATTCTAACACTATTTTGAAACTAAACTCCATTCATACCTTAAGTTTTGCTCTACTTAGTTGTAATTTATCGAGACATTCATATTAGAAATGAATCTTCACTTATGCATTAAATTAACCTAGGTCCACCTCAGGAATATATCTAATATACATAAATTAATTTAATATTTAGGATCAGTTTGGCTTGATTTAAGCCAAATTTTTTTCTCAACTTTCATAACGTTTTTTTAATGTAATTTTAAGAAGCCAGATCAAAACATGTTGCTTACTTCTGTTTCTCCACACGACCTGCAAAATTCTTACTAAGAATAAAAGGGCTGGAGAAAAACCCATTATCAATGTTATTATTGACTTTTGTGGTTGTCAGTATTGATATGAGACATAACAACTGCTTATGTTACTTAACTACGTTTATATCTTTCAGGTGCTTCAAAGGAAGACTGAAGAAGCTGCAATGGCCACCAAGAGGTTAAAAGAGTTGTTAGAGGCACGTAAATCTTCCAGCCGAGACACTTTAGGTATAATTTGTTTAGTGGACAATAACATGAGCTTTTGAAGCTTCTGAGACAAAAGAGGCTCATTTTTAGTAATTGATATCTACTATTGTATAATGCATTTAAAAATCAAGTTATAGTTAATTAGAGAATTTGAAATGGATTCTTATTGAATTCCTTATATATTGGTCTTTAGGGCCTAAAGTAAAAATTCAGATAAACTATTTTTTTTGGTTTAATATTCTAATTATATTTCATCTTTCAGTTACTACAAATGGAAGTGGAACAAATGGGCAGGTACCAATATTTCCTTCTTCTTTGTTAGAGATAATAATAATAATAATAATAATTTCTAGCTTTTGGGAGAGTTGATTCTTGACATGGTATTATAGTCTTCATGACAAAGGTCAGAAGTTCAAAAGGCTTTGTCCATACTTCAATCCCAACGTGAGGGGCTGTGTTAAATATAATAATAAAATCATTCCTGGCATTCTCCTAACAACTTAACCTTTTGGTAGAATTGATCCTTGACAGTCTTCTTAATATTGCTTTAGTGTCCATGTGGTGTTACTTGATGTTTTGTGTTGCATGTTTAGAGCAATGAGAAGTCATTACAACGATGGATTGATCATGAGCTAGAAGTCATGTTGAAAGAGCATGAAGTTCGTTTTGAGTATGAGAAGCAAAGCCAAGTGTATGTGACATGTTCAGTAATCATTTTTCTCACTGATTGATCTGTAGTATAATCTATAATTGTGATACAATCTTCAGGCGAGCTGCTCTTGCAGAGGAGTTAGCCATGCTTAAGCAAGTGAATGATTTTGCTGCGAAGGGCCTCAATCCTCCTAGAGGAACGAATGGATTTGCTAGGTACTTTCTTCCATATAAATAATTTAATTTGCTTGTGCCTACTCATTTTTTTTAAAATATTGGGATCTTGTAAATGATAGTACGTGGCAGATGAAAAGGATTGCATCTCTCTCTTCCTGGTTGCTTCTAACACTTGTCTTAATTTCTCAGAGCATCTTCCATGTCACCAAATGCAAGAATGGCCAGAATAGTTTCACTTGAGAACATGCTGAGCATATCATCTAATTCACTTGTAGCAATGGCTTCTCAACTTTCTGAGGCAGAAGAACGAGAACAGGCCTTCACTAATCGTGGACGCTGGAACCAACTGCGCTCGATGGGAGAAGCCAAGAATTTGCTTCAATATATGTTTAATTCAGTTGCAGATGCTAGGTGCTTTATTAAACTAAACATATCCATCCTTTTTCTTTCAAAAAAAAAAAGATAAGAAGAGGATTGTGTCTTTATATGGTTTATTAGTCTGAGTGGCCAAATTTGGTTTGTTAGAAATCTCCATATCTGACCCAATTCAATGAAAGCTTGTTTATTATACTTTATTAAACAAAATACAGTAACTTCAGCAGTTCATTCTAAAAATTTAAAAAACATACCTTGCTTTTCTTTTATAATTAATCTTTTTGGCCATTTTTCTAATTAATGGAATAAGGTAGTAGAGATACCATAGATAGAAAGCGGGAAGTACCAGAAGACACAGATGTATACAAATAATTATATGGGATGTACTGTTTACATAGACATTGATCTGGCTTTGATATCTTGCTAATTCTGTCATTTTGTTACATCCAATATTCGCATGATTTGGAGTGAAAGATGCCTGTTAGGGTAATTAGCAAGAACCTGACCAGCTATAAGTAAAGCATGGAGACAATAGAATTCTTGATTACTTTGAATTATCTTCTTATGTTCCTGCTGAATATCAAAATATTTAGCTTTTGAGGTGTGATTTGTTTTCCTTACCACTATAATCATTGCAGAGATAACTAAGGCTCTTTTCTTTTTGGTAAAAGACTAAAACAAATTTTAAATGCGAGTCATTCTTACTCTATAATAAGCCAAAGCACGGATTGCTGACAATTATAATATATGATATTATTAGTCACTTTGAAATTTGAATTACTGTATGCACTCATTTGTAAATTTACTTTGAGTAGTTATAATGGCATACTAGAGTATCATTCTAAGCTTAAAGAATGAGCTCCTTTGTTTTGTGCAGGTGCCAACTGTGGGAGAAGGACATGGAGATCGGGGAAATGAAAGATCAAATCAAAGAACTTGTAGGTCTATTACGGCAGAGTGAGATGAAAAGAAAAGAAGCTGAGAAAGAGCTGAAACCGAGAGAGCAAGCGCTAGAAACCACATTGGCTACGCCAGCTTCTGTAAGATTATTTTATTTTCTCAAGCATTATATGACAATAAGTGGCCTTTAATTAGGGAGACATTTTGATGCTTGGATAGAATTGAATGTGAATTTGAAGATTTTACTTTTATCCAGCATATTTCAAAAGCTTCCAGTGCATAGTAATAGCAAATGACCAGTAGTTCACTGTTGCTTATCATTATAAAGAAGAGGATTTCCAAATAGTTTTATAGTTTGTCATGACTATCTGCTTTAATTGGCATTATGTGAATTCTTGTCATATTCCTTGGAGCTGTTATAGTCGTCATGGTTGTCTTTGTAACTGTAGCGTCGTTTGATTCATGTAGCCGACTCTACCTTGTAAAAAAAAATTCAATTGTTGTTGTTATTAGTTTTCTTTATAACAAACAACTTGTCTATATTCAATTACTTTTATAAATCATGGCCATTGCCATCTGTGTATTGCTGCCATTGTCAGTAGTTAACTTATGATCACTCAAAATCAACAGGGAAACTCGCCAGTTTCATTGAAACACTATGCTGAAGACATGACCGGACCTTTATCTCCAGTGTCTCTGCCAGTACATAAACAGCTCAAATATACCCCAGGCATTGCTAATGGGTTAGTGAGGGAATCAGTAGCACTTACAGATCAGAGTAGAAAGGTAATTTATATTCTTCATTTGTATGAAATTGAAAAATGTCTTTGGCTAAGAATGTGAGATTTGCTGTTAATGCAGATGGTACCCATCGGGCAGCTGTCAATGAAAAAACTAGCAATTGTAGGACAAGCTTCTGGCAAGCTATGGAGGTGGAAAAGAAGTCATCACCAGTGGCTACTACAATTCAAATGGAAGTGGCAGAAGCCATGGAAACTTTCAGAATGGATTCGACACAGTGATGAGACAATCATGAGAGCAAGGCCACGACCACAGGCTTTGCCACATATCACGTGATCTTTTTATGATCAGCTGGATGCTGTCGCCCAGTATTCATATTCTGACCTACAAGATGATCCTAGGCACAAGGCATTGGAAAGAACAGAACACTATGCTGGTAGTAAC
Source organism: Gleditsia sinensis (assembly GCA_037074535.1). Taxonomy (NCBI): domain Eukaryota; kingdom Viridiplantae; phylum Streptophyta; class Magnoliopsida; order Fabales; family Fabaceae; genus Gleditsia; species Gleditsia sinensis. The sequence goes on along the minus strand of CM073470.1, from coordinate 13,111,833 downwards.
CCTTTTTTTCCTCTCTTTAATAACATTTTCAGGTGAACATTTGTGCCTTGCTGTTAGACATATTAATAAAACTAATCACATCACAATTTGAGCCTGAGTTGTAGTCCTTGATACATGCACTAGGTCGTCTTACGAGCTTTCAAAATTTATATTCTCACCTATCCTTCTTTTGAATGAATATGTATCCAACTTTTTCTTTTACCCGTTTTTAACTAATTTGATGCTAATTTTTACCTATATTTGACTCAGTCATAACCTTCCAATCACCTTTTTTTGGTAAGTAAACTTGCATTGATTTAACGTTCACCTAATTTTTTGCTGCAGTATAATGAAAGTGGTTGGTGAGATATGCTCATGAGTCTTGGATAATGCCGTCCGAATCTTACGAAATTGTGCCATAATTATTGCATATGAAGCTTATTGTGAGGGGTGTTGCAATGTTGCCAACAGACACCCAAATAACTACAGGAGGGGACAAATGCTTGCTTGTTTGAATGCATTGGTTGAGATCTTGCTAGACAAAAATTATCTTGGAAAATAGTATGTTCATACTAACACTTGTAGGAAAAAAAAATGAATATATTCTTTTGTCAGGTCTTGGAAATGTGTATTGAGGATTTTTTATTCCATACTGTAAGTTCCGATGCTCTTATTGTGTTTGAGCCAATTATTGATTGTATTTTTTTTTTGGACAGATAATTATTGATTGTGTTGATAGCTCATAAACCGTAGCATTTCTGTTACATAACAGCAGAAAGAAATTCTTCTGGATGCGCCCTTTTTTTTTTTCTATGGCTGCTTCTGTGTACAAAACATTAGTTATTATCGTGGAAGATTTTCTACCTATACACATTTTAAGAGAATGATAAGGACATATTAACTATTTATCCTTTTTTACCCACTTTATTTTTCGTTTATCTACCTCCCGTACTCGGTATTTTGTACCATATATGTGCATTTATTTTCTAAAAATTTGCAGGATTCACTTGCCCAACATTTTCGCCCCTCCTGTCCAAGAGACACCAACCAAGTAGCACCGTATAATATTTTTTTCTAAATAAATACCTTTGTAGTCCAAATTACAAATACTCCGGTAGTTGAAGCTCATTCCTACAGCTGCCAATCCCAAAAAAATTGGTTTTTTCCCTTTAATTAGACCGATGTATTTCTTTTGTCTGGAAGCAATCCGTCCTTCATTTGTTGCACTCGGTTGGACATAGAACTATTCAATTCTTTTAAGTAGAGGATCAAACAAAACTTGGGCAGAAGGCTCGGCTGAATAATATGTAGAATTTATAACAATAAAAAAATATTTGAAACTTCCATTATTTTCAGTATGATACATATTAGCACTCAGAGAAGTACGATATAAAAATTATTTAAATGAATACATGCCTACAATATAAAAAAGCGTAGCACCATGGGAGAAAAAGGCACTATTGGCTCAAACCTTAACATCCGGTAAGGAAGTCACATTACCCAACTCTTTTTCGTATTGGCAATTACTATGGGTTACAGGTAAGTCCTGAAAGGGTACAAAGTTTGGCAACTCACTCCACTATGACCGTAACATGACTCTGTTACAAAGACCAGGGCATCGGGTAGTCCCAAGTTCACCGGCAATATATTCCATCAGACCATCTAGCATATGCAACAAAGCATAAATCTGCCACGTAGTAAGGTGAGGAAACCAATTTTAGTATCAGGACGATGCATAGAGAAACAAGGCATCACCTTAGTAGATGTCCACCCTCTACCTAAGCAGAGTTAACAGCACCAGTAAGCATAGTGCTCCTCTTTACGATGGTTACTAACAAGGCCCCCACATTTTAAACAGATGAAGCTGCTCCCGTCAGAAACTGCATCCAATACTACTTGCATCCTGCCAGTTTCTGCCAGAATAGAGGTCTCATGAGCATCTGGGGAAATCGATGCACCGACAATGTTATTTGCAGATGATTCAATTTTTACAGGCAGAGCTTCAGCAATGGCACACTCGGCAAACAAAGAAGCTAGCTGATCAACAGCAGCATTCTCTTTCAGTCTACTTCTGTACAGCTCCCGAGCACGATGCAAGGACTGAAAGACAGCTTCATCCCCACCTTTGTTCTTCATAGCTATGACCACCTGTTCCAAAATAAGGTAAATATCAGCCACTGAAAAGACTCCAGGATTTTCAGATTTTGCATATGCTTTCTCCTTTGGCAAGTATTTTGTAATTTCTGTAAAAGCATTTTCGGTTTCAAACATTACAACAGATAAGCTCCTTTTCTGCACTGCTTGAGCAGCCGATTCTACATCACATCATCATCTAGATTTTAGAGACATAGGAGACAAGATAAAATCTGTCCCGTGTCCCCAAGCCATTTATAATTTTATAGTATTTGACAATGTCAAGACTTATGAAACAAAAGAAAGCTCTTCGTGGAGAAAGAAACATTTCATTGATTCAGTTACCACTTATATACAGACTACGACAAGTCGCTTGTTACAGGTGGTTGCAAAGCTAAAGGGTAGCTATTGTGTAAAATTACTAAAAATAATAAAGTGAATTGTTAGCTATTCGTAGCATTTGAATTTGAAAGTGATGGAGCAGATAATGCTCTTATCAGACAATGCACCAGTTCATTTGAAATATGACCTATTAGGATGTAATATATGACTATACAAGTCACCTACCAAAGGCCATTCTTTGAATAAACACCGTAAAAGTCTTTAAAAAGTCTTCCATGATGTAGAAGTAACTAGCATAAAGGCTTCAATTTTGTTCTTTTTGAAACTCTATTCATGCTTAATGTGCCTCACAGATCTTATAAATAAATATGTCTTTAGGTAGTGCTATCTCGAGACTTTAGTAATTTGGTATGCACTGTAAAATTTTTTGTCCTGGCACAGATCATACATATTCCTTTTCTCATTCTAACAAGCACTTGGAATACCCATGCAGAAGGGTGAGGAGAATGCGCTATAAATCAGGTAAGTGAAGCCGATAGCAATTTTCTTCCATTCAAAAGCAGAGTCTTATGAGAGCGTTTGGCACATCAGCATCTAAGATGCCACAATACCAAATCAAATATATGGAATTTAAGTCCCACTGTTTGATTTGACAATTTAAAACTAATTAAAAGGCATAGATTACCTAAGAATGTGATCTTGGATTCTTGAGTATCCAGAATTTTGCATCACGTTGGCATTCCAAACGTAGGCATCCAAGTCCAAGATACTGGACTACCTCACTTATCGGCGGGAAAATACCAGCACATCAAACAACCCCAATTTTTTCTTTATTTCATTTTTGCCAACTCATAATCGAGTTATTAATTACACAGTTTAGTTAATAGGGTTGTTGCTTTTGCCCTTACGTAAGTCTTGTCTGAGGTAATAGAAACATAACTCACTTATGAAGTTTGGTCACCAAGTTCAAGGGGCACTAGATTCGTCTAAAGTCGGTGTGGTCGTAGAAAGGCTAGCGAACTCATAGTGTTCATTGAATCGATAACTCTGTAACCATCCTCATCTTCTTGAATATTGTTGCAATGGATATATCAGAACCACTTCAACCAATAACTATAAAGAAAATCCTTGAGGCTAAACAATAAAAGTCAGATAAGCACAGGAAGTCGATATTATTAGTTCCTCTCTTTTGACATATTGATATTGGAAGGAAAAAAAAAACCCAGTAATAACTTTATTCAAAAGAGAAAAAGAAACAATCTTCAAAATCCGAATCTCGGTAGAATAAGGAGAAAATAGAAATAAATATGGAAAGAAAATCAAGAGAGCGAAAGTTAAAAATAGTGTGTGGATTGTGGAAAAGATTGAAGAATACCGCTTGGAGAGCGTGGGAAGGCTTCCCTTGATTGATGAGCTGCCTCGCCAATGTGAGTAAATCTCGGGCGACGTCAGTCTGACCGGAGTTAGATGCCATCGCCACCTCCACCTGCTGTTGCGATGCCATCTCCGCCTCAATCATGTCCGAGTCCATTTCACGCTTGGTTAGTTTTCGAACAAGTCTATATCAAAGGTGTGGGCTTTTCATTCTAATTCCCTGAACGGGTTTAAATATATAATAATAATTATAGTTATCTTGCGCTGCGGCCGATCATTCTAGCAGATTCTGCAGCGCCATGGCAAGGCAGGGCATCTCCTTCAGGGGAAAACGTGGACATGGGGCACCTTTCCTGGCCTTACATTGTTGGGCTAAGCCCATTTTTAAAGGAGACGAATTCAAAACGCTCCTATTCCTTTGACAAAAAACCAATTGGGGTTTGATAAGAAAAACATTATGATACTTGTCCCCCCAAAAAAAATAGTTATTTAGTGCTGTGCATTTTACATGCAAATGCAGCGTTGTGTCCTTTATGTTGCTGCATATATCACATTCGTATCAACAATATATATATATTTAACAAAGCTATGCTACATTATCTAATAACTCGTATTAAGTAATATATAAATTTTAAATTTGTAATTAATTTAAATTATTTAAATAAATTTATATATAAAATATTTTTAATTTAATCAAATAAATTTATAAATAAATTATAAATTTATTTATTTAATTTATTAAATAAACTTTGTATTTTATTAAATTTAGATACAAAAATACGAAATAAGTGAATTAACGCTAAAATGAAGCCAATCTACAAAATTGTGTGCATCCCACGGTATAGTACATTTTTTTAAATAAATAAAAAAATTATATTAATACAAAATTAGATACTAAAATCAACAAATAAATTATAAAAATAAAATAAATAATTTTTAAAATTATAAAATAAAAAATTAATACTGTGATAAAAAAATATTTTTTAAATTTTAATATATAAAATATTATATATTTAAAATAAAAAATATAACTCATAACAATAAAATATAAAAAAGCACATCTTAAAAAAATATATACTTTTTAAATTTTTTTATATAATCACAAAATTAGATATTATAAATCTTAATTTTTTTATTTAATTTAAATTTAAACAAATAACATATATTTTTTAAGACTCTTGACACATTTTTTACAATAAGACAAAATAATTTTTAAAGAAAAAAAATACTTTTTTAAAAATAAAAAATAAAATTTTTTTAAAGAAAAACTTTAAAAAAACAAGAAAAATTTTAGAGCAGAGAGAGAGAGAGAGAGAGAAAGAGGATGAAGAGAGAAAAGGGGAGGGGAGGGGGGTACCCCTGAGCGGCGCTGTTTTGTGAAGGGAGAGAAGGTAGGGTGAACGATGGTTCTCACGGTGAAGTAATTAAGAGTCTAAGAACAATTCAGTGAAATTAAAGGAATACAACAATGTATAACTCGGATACTATTATTTTTTCCACCTTTCATTCACTGTACCATCTACTAATATTTTTCTCTATCCCATAATTATCATGTAATTAAACCAGAAAAAAAAAAGATGTTAAGACATGTCAGTTCGTAGGCCCAATTCACTGTCCTCTAATAATACAATCTCTTTAATTTCCTGCAACATTTTCAAGACCTGCCACATAGTGGGTCTATGCTCAGGCGAGATTAAGCTACAAGTTGTGGCTACCTCAAGCAGCATGTCCATTCTATTGTCTTCGCCTCCATTATCTTCCCTGACGGATTTCACCCAACTTGCCATATCAGCCGGCACTAAGAATGGGTGCTGAGAAGGAGGTTTACCCGTCAGAAGTTCCAGCAACAAAACCCCGTAGGCGTAAACGTCGGATTTGGGGGTTGGCTGGTGATTTGGATTGCGTGTCTCTGGAGCTCTGTATGCTGAGGAATCTGGGTGTTCATCAAAGCTGGATGGGTTGGCCAACATGGAGAGGCAGTAATCAGTGATGCATGCCTCGAAATCGGGTCCAAGCAGAACATTGGAGGACTTGAGATTGCCATGGACCAGTCTCCATGCTTGGTGGATGTAGGACAACCCTTGTGCTACGTCCTCTGCTATCTTTAAGCACGATGTCCAGTGCAATGGCCTTGCCCTGCTTGACCTCGAACCTGCGTGCACTACGTTAATTAATCACGGATCCTGTTTATAATTGCTAATTGCTATTATCACGATCTCTGTATCACTCAATTTTGGTGAGGATTTCCTCATTAACACAGGCAAAAGTTTGCTACAAAGTCTTTGATATATCATACAATGGGGACTCAAGCCAGAAGGATAAGGGATCCAAGCAGGCAACCGGATGGGTTCCACCCCAGCAACGAGGGTGCGGGAGAATTAAAACTCTTTAGGTCGGGACTCGGGACACGGGGTCATGTTCAACAACTACAAAATTTAATGTCTTACCAATGTTCGTACTACGTAAGATTGGGACAGTTCCTTCTCATTCTCGATGCCATTTGTTAACATCTGATCAAACTTTCAACGGTGCTTAGCAATGTAATTAAAATCAGATACATGTAAAAACACACACACACACAAAAGCTAGAAAACAGCTCGTTATTTTCAAAACTGTATACTGAGAAATAACATGCACCCACCTATGAAAGAGAGAGAAAGAGAGGGAAGGAGACAGTGCTACTAGCTAGATGCAGCTCGCTAGACGACAGGGAGCAGTCAATTCTTTTAAGACTATTGCGTCGCTTGATTAACTATTAATTATCTTAATATATTCACAAAAGCAATTCCAAAGGAGTTAGCAGCAAGATTCTCGGCTTGAAAAGCTCGGCTCCTATCAAATCTATGAAGGAATCACATGTTGAGAGAATTTCAAAAGATTTTTCACACACTTCTCCTCATTGGCTAGTTATTTTGTCTATCAGTCAAATATGCTTTTTTAGTGACGAGCAAATCGAGAAAACAATACATGTTTACCCGAGTTAGTTCAAAATCACAGGGCCGAGTGACTGACTCGTTGCTCACTCACTCCGTGAACTAAAAAACCAAGGAATGCAGAAGCTTACCGTGTATGAGGGAGAAAACACTGCCATTGGGCTCGTAATCATAGATAAGAAGCCTCTCTTCCTTGGCCTGAAAATATGCCCTGAGCGGCACCAAATTCGGATGCCGAAGCCCACCCACAGATTCCATGTGACGCTCGAACACTTCCTTGCTGGTGTCTGCAGCCATTTTACCAGCATCAAGTCGCTTCACTGTGACAATCAATCGGTTGTCCAGCACCGCTTTGTACGTAGTCCCTAAGGATCCTCTCCCCAATAGCTCCGCCGAGGCTCTCATCAACTGGTCCAGTGTATATAGCTGAGCCTCCCCCGCACAGAATATTAAAATCCCACTCTTGGCCACTTGCATCCCTTGCACCCTCTTCACCTTCTCCTCCAATTCCTTTTCTTGCTCGATTTGCATCACGGCCGCTGCTTCCGCGGTGGCCGTTGCATCCGAAGCCATCATATTCGTTAAATGCTCCTTGTTTCTCTGTTTCTTCACGCCTAGCACGAAACAGACAAGCGAAGCGATAAGGACGCAAACCCCTGTGGCGAACCCGATAATCACTGCGGTTCTACTATGCTTTTTCTTGTACGGTTGACGGATTAAGCCATCAACGCCGTGGACTCGTGCGCTCTGCCCCAGCGCCATCGTCGGCGGCGACGCTACCGCGACTGGCGCCGTTGGTCTGAAGAAAGGGGCAATTGGGTGGCATTCTTTGTGGATTATTTCGCCACAGAGGCCTGGGTTTAAAGAGAAGGAGGAGGGCCCAACACGGACCAAAGTGGGTGTGACAGGAATAGGACCGGTAAGGTTATTACCAGAGACGTCGAAGGTTCGTAAAGCAGACTGATTCAGGGGAGGGATGGTTCCGTTGAATCTGTTCCAACTGAGACGGAGGTAGTAGAAGCGGTCTAGCTTGGTTAACCCGAAGGGAATGGGCCCAGAGAGATTGTTGTGGGAGAAATCCAGTGTTCGAAGCCTATGAAGGGAGAGGATAGAAGGAGGAAAAGAACCCGTGAAGTAGTTGTTATCAAGGAAGAGGCTTTTGAGATTGACAAGAGCGGAGAGATCGGGTATGGGTCCGGTGAGAGAGTTGTTCTGCAAACTGAGGACGCGGAGCTGGTCAAGACGAGACAAAGTGTCCGGAGCAAAAACACCCCCGAGATCTAAGCCCTGAAGAACGAGACGCACTATTTTTTTGGGGGCATTGCATTGGACACCTTGCCATTGGCAAAAAGGGACGGCGGAAGAGTTTGGGGAGAAATGGAGGTGATTGTTGAGATCAGCTTTGGATTTGAATGCAAGTAAGGCAAGAGCATCAGAAGGTAAGAATGAGTGAAATGCTGGTTGAGGATGATTCAGGGCAGGCCTAGAAGGAGCAACAGTGGATGAAAGTGACAAGAAGACAGATGAATAGGAGAGAAGTAGCAAGAAGAGTTGAACATGAAGGGGAAGGGGTAAATGATTGCTTCTAAGCATTGTTGAAGAAAGCTGAGAGGCAGAGGAAAGGAAGGGGAAAAAAATTTAAGCAGGAAGCGAGCTCTTAGTTCGTTCAGTACAGAAAACAAGAATAAAGGAGTCCATAGTTGTCGTGGGCTATGGAGCTGAAGGAACAGTTTTTGAAAAGAAATTACGGAGACCAAAGAGAAACAGCGCATGGGAGAGGAGCGAGCAGTACGTGACAAAGGGTGTAGGGGCAGATGTCTGACTGCAGAGCTCAGAATCACGTGAAAGTCCGGTACACATACACATAAAATTAAAATAATTGAAATTTAATTAAATAAATAAAATTATACATTATTTAATAATCTAAATGAGAACACTTTTTTTTTTGGACTGAGAAAACTTGTTATTGGACAAATTGAATTAGCTCCCTGCTCATATATATTGAATATTTCCTTATGTTCATTGTGTGTGTGTATACTGTATACTCAAAGAAATTGATTCATCTCCTTAGTATTGATATTGTATTTGAAAAATAGGAGTTTGGGTGAATATAGACGGTTAAAACTATGGCTTCACTGCCAACTTTGATTAAGCTGATATGCATAAATTATGAGTTAAGATTTGTTTTATGGATGTTTATTAATAATATTTAAATTATAATGTTATAAAAATAATTTTAAAAAATATTATTTTTATTATATATTATAAGTTAAATATTATTAATAAATAAAAAATTATTTTTTATAAATTACAATGCAAAATGTCTCGATATTTTGAAGTAATTATAATTTTTTTCAACGTTAAGTTATGGGGCTAAAATTACAAAAATATCCCTATAATTTATTATTTATTGTAAAATTCATTCCATTTTTTTTTTAAATCGGAAATATCTTTCCTCCAAGAACGCAGAGCATAGGATGAGAGAAGAATAGGCGACGTCGAGGGGCTGCAAGACAAGAATGGAGTTGAGGGAGCTCATCGATCTCACGGTGCATTTTCGCGCCAATAAGGATACGTGCGATGACGAATATTGAGCCAAAAATAGGATTGTTGTTGCTGTTCTTGAAAGGAGCTTCGATAAGCTTCGACGTTTGAAAGTATCAGAAAATAGATAAAAGTAAGATTATCGACGGCAGAGAAAGTAATAAGACAATGGATTTGCTCGTGAAGGGTCTTTACTCGGTCGAAATGTCTGATGAATCAGTTCGTACAATCGCAACGTGAAACAAAAACTGCGGTGTTAATTGAAAGATCTGATGCATCAGGTCACATAAATGAAGAACAAACGGGAAGCAGTTTAAGAACTCGTATGACCCCAATAGACGGTTAATTCGTTTATATATAAGCAATCTTGCAATTCATGAAAGAATCAAAAGAGATATCTTTCTGGTTCTTTTAATTCGCGATAAGCATTGCAGGCGAATGGATATTAAGGATCCTATGCTGCGTTTTCGGGGGCAAGTTATTTCCCCCTACCTCTTTCTGATTTAAGAAAAAATTGGAATGGGTTTTACAAAAAACAAAATTACAGGGATATTTAAGTAGTTTTATACTTTTACGGATTAATGTTATCCATAAAATTAGACAATAGAGAGAAAATTACAAATGAAACAAACAAGAGGGAACAAATTACGGTGAAAAAAATGCATTTTATCCCAAATTATATAAATTAAAATATAGAAACAACAAAATAAATATATAAATAGTAATACCGTATGATTGGGTTACGATGAATCGAATGTCATTTGATAAAAAAACACAGTTAAAATCCTAACTTTGTTAAAGACTCCCTCTACAACAGCCATCGCCTCTAAAGTCTAAACCCCGGTGCATCAACTTTGTAGGCAAGGCAACTATCAGTGTCACCCAAGCATACAAGAGACTTCGCTTCGTGTGGGGACTTCATGTAAGAGAAGTTGGCTGGGTGCATCCCAGAGGCAACTGGGTAAAATTTAATACCGACAGTTCAGTATTCAATGGGGGACTTTCTCTTCATGTGTAGGCGTCCTACGAAATGCGGTGGGAGGATGGTTATATGGCTTTGTAAAGAATTTAGGTCGATGTAACATCACTAAAGCTAAGCAATAGACGATCCTTTCTGCATTGAAATTGGCCTGGGAGCTAAATCACAAGGGAATCGAGATTGAATCAGATTCTTTAACTGCGGTTGAGTTCTATAACCACGGATGCTCTAGATACCATCCATGTGAAAGACTTGTGCAAATCAGAAGCTATCTAGCCAATAAAGTTGCTAATTGACTGGCTAGCATGGCCTATAACTTAGATTCAGACTTACAAACCTTGGACAGACCCGCAAATGAGTTGGGCTTATTATTGCTGGATGAGGAATTACAACCTGAAGGACTTGTTATTTGTAGTCCTTATGATTCTTTTGTTGTACCAAACATACAAAAGACTTCATTAAAACAAGAATCATAATTATAGTACTTGAATAATGAAAGTAATTAACGAAGAAATAAAATGATACACAAAGCGTTTCGTTCAGTTTGAAGCTTTGAGGCCCGCGGCAAAAGGAGTAAATTGATCGCATAAATGTTACGATAGGACATTCTGAAGAATCAATAAATTTGCAGTCAAATCAGTTCATTTTTCATACGCTTTAAAAGCAAAATCTTAATTTGAGAAATCAGCCCAAACATCTTCGCCGAAACAATGAGTGTCGAATTCGGGCCAAAAATGGAACAAAACATAAGACCTTGCAGTGTAAGGTCCACCAAACAAAAGTAGTCCATCAGTATGTTTTGCTTATGATGTTTCCCTCCCTCCGTCCCTCCCTCCCAGGTTCTTGCAAGGTCACAAGCGTTAGAGACCGAATACGGCCCAGCTCCTGTGTTTTATGATTCTTAACGTCTCTATCTAATCTAAACTAAGCAAAAGGCTGACCAGGAAAAATAACGAAGAACTAAGTTGTTTGAAACTTTTGCAAATGAAGATATTATAATTATTTAACAAATCCAATTTAAACGTATAATATTAATTGTAATTATTTCATTCAAACAAAACCCTCAAGGTATATTAATTGATAAAATTGAGGCTTTGATTAATCGCAATGAATTCATGTTCACAGAACAAATGAAATAAAGAAAATTTTCCCTTAATATATATCAACATATATTATTAGTGAGAACAGATACTGAGTGAGTGAGTTGTGGATCTTTCCCTGTAAATGAAATGAAATGAATTTCCGTCTTCAAAATTATTTGGGTTGGTAAGATAATATTAGTTGGTGTCATAATTTGGAAAAGTGAGAGAACTAAAATGAGTGGTTGGAACAATGGTGGGGGGGTAGCTCAGCTTCCATACTCGCGTGCTGCCGATTGCCGAACCGCTGAAGAACGACTTTTGGAGGGTTGCGTATCATTAGATATTATTAGAACCTCCCCCGTCCGTTGAAAAAGCCTGTTATTCCACCCTGAGGGTTCTTTAAAATATCAGAAATATTTAATGATGAATATAAAAAAATAATTTAATTTATCAATATTTTTTTATTTATTAATAATATTTAAATTATAATATATCATAAAAATAATATTTTTTAAAATTATTTATATCACATATTATAATTTAAATATTTTAATAAATAAAAATTTAGTTATTAACATACAACGTAGCAATCATTGGACGTAGCAATAATTGAGTTCATTGGCCCACGTATCAAAATTTCATTTAATATCTCCAATCAATGCCTTGTCGATTCGCGACTATATTATTAATTATGCGTATTCATATTTACATTTTTTGCAGCAATCACTGACGCTCTGTTTGATTCAGAGGACGAGAGGAATTTTAATAGAGAAGGAAAGTAAAAAAAAAAAAAATTTGTTTAATTTAATTTAAGAGAAGAGAGATGATAAATTTTTTTTATTTGATTAGTAAGAAAAAAAATTAGTATGATTATTATATTTTTATTATTTTATTTTTAAAATAATTTTTTTATATTAATTTTTTATTAAAAAATTTGATTTATTATTTTTTATTTAAAAAAATATTTTTTTTATTTTTTTATATTTTATTTTATTTAAAAATAAATTTTAAAAAAATAAATTTAAAAATAGAAAAATTTACGTCTCTCTCCCCTCCAAAACCCCTCACTTTTGGAGGGCAAGAGTTTCGAAGGAGGAGAGAGATTTTACCTCCCTATAATCTCTCTCCTCCTCTCTAAAATGCTGAATCAAAAAGGAGAAATTTTAAAAAATTCTTCTCCTCTCCTCTCCTTCTCACCTCTTCCCTCCAACCAAACAGCCTGTAAGTTAATCAAGTGGGTTAAGACTATAAGCATATATTAATACTTTTTATATCAATCTTGTTTCATTATGCTATGCAATCAGATATATAAAACAATCATTTTATTTGGTAGACATTTTTTTATCAATATAATTTGTTTTAAAAAAAAATACTCTGCATCAAATGGACGGGAACGTTTCATTAAAATTATTTAGAAAAAAAATTAAAATAAAGTCTTAAATATATTATCAAAATTAAAATAATTAAAAAAATAATGGGAGAATAGTTTAATGGTGATTAATTAGTGTGAACATAGCAGATATCTGACCAAATTAGGTGGTTCCATCAAGTAAACAGTCGGAATTTATTTTTATGTACTTTTTTGTTTGAAACCGGTAGCAGTAGTAATCGTGTGGGAAACAACAAGTAACCGTCCCACGCCACCATCATTCGTCGTCATGCGGTTGTGACTGAATCACCGCCGTCCATCAACGGAACTGATGCTTCACCTCACTTCTTCTGTCCATTTCCATCAACTTTAATCATCTATTGCTTTGTAGCCAAGCAAATTAATTATACACAGACGTTAATATGTCAATCCAGTATTCACTGTGTTGGTAAGACTTGATATGTTAATTTGTCGATGTTAAGGCATTCCCTCAATTATTATTCATTGGTCATCGTCCCCTTGCGGCCGGAATATACTCGTTAATTTGTCGAATCAAACATTGCCCGTCACAGATGACAAAGGAGACAACGACTTCTTAATATTTTATTCACGGGGAAGCGTCCAAAAGAAAGCGTTTTTAGTTTTTAGTTTTTAGTTTCAGGAGCGTTCATTCATTGCTTGCTCGCTCGCTTGATGTTTTGTAACGATAAGACGGGAACCGAATCAATCTCAGAAAACAGAAGACGACCATGCACGATCAATCATCCAGAAATATATATGCAGGTCCCTGAGGTAGTTCTGATGAGTTATATTTTGATAAATGCAAAAACTGAGGAATCCTGATCCGGCGAGTTAGCTGTAGCAAGCAGCAACCCTCTATAATCAAATAATAATATCCAAATTAAATAGTCGATTGCTTGATTGGTTAGGATTCTTAAGCTCTAAGGAATCTGACCATATTCCCCAGTGCATGACTCATCCCCACCAGCACATTTTGACAATGGAATATAAGCCAGGAACCGCAATTATCATTTCTCTTGCGCTTCGTACGTTATAACACATTCTAATTTAAAATATATATGGAATGGAAGTGACGAGGGATATTACCGAGAGGGGGAGCTACATGATTGATTATTTTGATCCTGAAACGCAAAAGTCGCCTTGTGTGGGTCCTAGTGCTACGTAAAGAATCTAGAAAAAAGAGCAAGTGGCCACTGTCCCACTCCTACCCATTCCACGTGGAGAATCTTCATTGGCAAAGCAGTTTCCACGTTAATCGTATTTTTTGATGGAAGATGGGTCATTAGTAATTTACGCAATTAATAAATTTTTTAAAACTAGACCATTTGTAATGTCGCCTTCCTTAACAAGTACGGTCAAAGCAGTGGCGTGGCGTGAGTAAGAAGGACAAGTTCAATTTCTCGAGTGTGGACCTCTCTCCTACGGCGCGTGAAACTTCCACCACCTATTCCTTGTTTCTCCAAATTTCGTGGGGGCGGGGTAATTGGGTATAGCCTCTTCACTCGCCGGTCACCAGCCTATCGCATGCAATCCACATGATCTCCTACTTCTATTCATTAACTTAGGCCTGTACTCGTATTTTTTGAGTTCTTTAATTTCCAAGTTTTTATGTCCAAACTTTCTCTACACTCTACAATATGATATTATTAAATTAAAATTTTTAAAATGTAAAACTCCAAATTTTTTAAAATAACATTCCAATTTTCTCAATGATATATACTATTAAAAATAATGTCGCCATCCGTTGAGTGTCACAAACATATTTTATATATCGTATACTAAACATTAAATATGAAAATAATGATCTCTCAAATGATTTTAAAATTATTCAATAATAATAAAATCACTAAAAATGTTAATATAAAAATAATAATACATTGCTTCCAAAAAAGTTGGTTTAATGTGTGTTTAATATAGAAAAAATATAAAAGATAAGACAAAAATACCAATAAAACTAGTTTTTATTATCTCATCATATTGTATTTTTAAAATAATATTTTAATATTTCATTTTAAAACAATTTATCGACGCTTATTCAAGACATGTAAGTTTTATTTTTCATTATATACAAAACAGAATAAATTAATGCATTATCTCAATAAAAACTATTTCATATTGTTTATTTTATCAGCACTACTTTGTTTGTTTGTTTGTTTTTTTTTTCCTGGGTAAAGATATCAGCTATTTTATGTTGTTGAGTAACTGATGAAGTTTTTCCTTTACAGGGGCTCTCCCCTTTGGCCTTTATAAAGTCCAGCTCCGCTGCAACTTTTCCCCACACCTTCTCTTTTCTTCTTCCATCCTCCACAAAAGTTTCTCCGCCAAACGTCACAGTAAAATGGGTTCGTCTAGATCATCGCCGGCGATGATCGTCCTTCTGTTTATGGTCTTCACTTTGTCTTCGGCCTTGGACATGTCCATCGTCTCCTACGACAGAACCCACGCCGATAAGTCCACCCGGAGGACGGACGACGAGGTCATGGCTCTATATGAGCATTGGCTTCTAAAACACGGCAAGGCCTACAATGCTGTTGGCGAGAAGGAGAGGAGGTTCGAGATCTTCAAGGACAATCTCAGGTTCGTCGATGAGCACAACGCCGAGAATCGGACCTACAAGGTCGGGTTGAACCGGTTCGCTGATCTTACCAATGAGGAGTACCGGGCCATGTATCTGGGAACTAGAATTGATCCCAAGAGGAGGATTGCCAAGACCGGGAGCAACCGTTACGCTCCACAGGTCGGTGACAAATTGCCGGATTCCGTTGATTGGAGGAAGGAAGGTGCCGTCGTCCAAGTGAAAGACCAAGGAAGGTGTGGTAAGTACTCTTTTGTAAAAAACATATACAAAATATTTTCCTTACTTTTCCTGATTATTCTTTTTTTGGTATCTTTCGTTACAAATTGCAAATGAAAGTGGATACTTGAGATGGCAGATATATTAACCAAATAATTTCTTAAAGAAAAAATTTGTTAAATAACTGTCAATCAAATAGATACGTGATAGTATTTTTAATGGTATAATTTATTAAAATTATTTAAGCCAGTTATATATTATTCTATTATTTTTTTATTTTAAATAATTTTTTTAATAGTATAATTTTTAAAAATTTATTAAATAAATATTACAAATTATTTTATATTTTATTTATATTTTAATTTTAAAACAATAAATATATATATAAAATTTTAAGTAATATTTTAATATAATTTTTCAGTAAAACAAAATTTTTATTATAAATTTTAAAACAATAAACACATAAATAAAAATTTTAAAATAATATTTTTAATAATTATTATTAAAAATAATAAAAAAATAATAAAAAAATAATTTTTTTATTTAAATACTGTTATTTATAAAAATAACTATACTTAAAATTTTAATTTTTTTAATATCATTATGGATATAGTCCAAATAAATAATTCTCTGCAGAAAGTTAACAACTCTTGTCAAAAATGCTTTAACTGAAATATATTCGATCAAATAAAAGAAAATTTATTGAATAGACAGTTTATTCTCAGATGTTTATTTATAAAATAATATTAATTTGAAACGATTAATTTTTGAAATTTGTGATACATGATAATAATTTAAGTTTGTTTTATTATTTAATGAATCTGTATCTAACCCATGCGGCACAAGGAAAAATTTTATGAGAAAGTTTCTGAAAACTAATTTGCGTGCGTTTTGTTTAAAGTCTTATATCTGCAGTTATAGCTTGTCCGTCTTGTTTAAACTAATAATATTTGAAAGAGAAATTATTTGTGTATAGAGAGGTACCCAATTCTCTGAGTTCGTCGCTCTTCGTGTTCTTCTTTTAAAGAGAGTAAAAATACCTCAAAACTGACTCTGTAATGTTCCTTTGGGAGCGGCCTTCTACGAATTTTGATTTTCACCCTAAAACAAAAGTATTATTTGAATATTTTCATAATTCTTATAGAAAATTATTACTTATTTTTTATAAATAATATTGTAAATATTTTTTAAAACAAAAATTTGTCATAATAACTTGAAAATATGACGAGTATTAATTTCTATTTCATTTTTGGCTGCGGCAGTGTTTGTTCTGGATACCGATTAGCATCTCTCCCTCCCCTGAAGAAAAAACCATTTACCTATACTTTGCCGTTATAGAAATAGAAATTATAAGTACGTAACAGTTAAGTATCTTATGTGAGGATGGCCCCTTCCTAATATCACTCAATAATATGATTTTTTTTTCCTTACCCGTTAAGAGGTACTAGTAAGTACTACATTTATAATGTTTAAACTACCGCATCTTCTTTTTTATTTTGTTTTATTTGTAAGAAAAATTATAATTTGGAGAGATTAAGATGTTAAACTCGGTTTTATTATACTTTATTAATATATATTTCCATCTTGTAAGATGTAGGTATTGACCTACCTTTACTAGTTTACGAAACAACAGTAGGATAACGCTTGTACTGCTTGTTCCTATAGATCTATTGTAAGATGTTTTAAGTTTAAATCTTTTGAGATGTCTCAAGTTTAAACATTTTGTAAAAAAATTTAAACCCTAACCTTTTGCTAGAAGTCTTTAACTTATGTGTTGGCATGTAAAAAAAAAATTCTGGTCAATTATAGAGCCTAAAAAAAATCTCTCACCTCTCTATCGAGGTATTGTTAGTAATTCATGGATTGATTTTTTTTTTTTTTTTTTGTGGGTTTGCAATGAAGGGAGTTGCTGGGCATTCTCAACAGTCGCTGCAGTGGAAGGAATAAATAAGATAGTGACAGGCGATCTAATCTCACTATCAGAGCAAGAGCTGGTGGACTGTGATAAAACTATTAACGAAGGATGCAATGGCGGATTAATGGATTACGCCTTTCAGTTCATTATCAACAATGGTGGCATTGACACTGAAGAGGATTACCCCTACCGTGCCTTTGATGGCCAATGCGACCAATACAGGGTTAGCCTAGATTATTTAATGAAAAAATTGTTTGGCTAAAATAGTTACCGCTCCAATCCTTAAAGTTTTCCTGAAAATTTCTGCAGAAAAATGCTAAAGTTGTAACAATTGATGCCTATGAAGATGTTCCTGCCAATGATGAGAAAGCATTGAAAAAGGCTGTTGCAAATCAGCCAGTGAGCGTAGCCATTGAAGGAGGTGGCAGGGAATTTCAGTTTTATGTATCAGTAAGTTTCTCAATCCGTTTTTCTCACTCTGGCTCTCAGCAAACATTCTAAATGATTTTGAGTATATATCTTATGACACATGATTTGCTCTGCATCCTGCTGTGCAGTTACTACATGAAGATTCTTATTTTGTGTTATTCAACTTTGTCAGGGTATATTTACGGGAAGTTGTGGGACATCCTTAGATCATGGTGTTACGGCTGTTGGATATGGTACAGAAAATGGTGTAGATTATTGGATTGTGAAGAATTCATGGGGTAAGAGATGGGGAGAGAATGGCTATATTAGAATGGAACGTAATCTGGCAACAACAGGTACGGGCAAGTGTGGAATTGCAATGCAGTCCTCCTATCCTATCAAGAAAGGCCAAAATCCCCCCAACCCCGGACCCTCTCCCCCTTCACCTGTGAAGCCACCCACTGTTTGTGATAGTTACTACAGCTGTCCTCAGAGCACTACTTGCTGCTGCGTATACGAGTATGGAAATTATTGCTATGCCTGGGGATGCTGTCCTCTCAAGGCTGCCACCTGCTGTGAAGACCACTATAGTTGCTGCCCTAACGATTATCCCATCTGTAACATTGACGCAGGGACCTGTCTAATGGTAAAACACCTAAAATTCTCAGGATCCTATTGTTACGAAACTAATTCGTCGATGTTGATGCTGATGAAATCCCTTGCCTTCTCGCTCAAATTTTTTTTTATATATTTTTGACTCTTCCCTTAATTGATTTTCTGTCTGTTGCAGAGTAAGAACAACCCGTTTGGAGTGAAGGCAATGAAGCGAACTCCAGCTAAACCCTACTGGGCATTTGGAGATAACAACAAGAGAGCAAATGTATGAGTACTGAAGGAGTGGATGACAAAGTCAAGGGAGGACGGGGGAGCATAGGACTTTGTACTGTTTTCCTTGATTTTCATCATACTGCATGTAACACATAGATCTCCGACATTGGGATACCAACAGATAAATGGTCTGTCATATTTCAGTCCGTAATTGACAGTGTAAATAGCGTTCTATTTTATGTATTCTATTTCTTCCAAATAGCAAACATATCATCGTTGTCAGTTTCAAGCTTATGTACATTATGTGATCAACTACCAATGGTGGAATGAATTCCTTTCTTATTCAAATGCTACTCTCTCTCTGCTTACATGATCATATTTTAAGTTTTAACCATTGCATCATCTACCTTCTCAGAGTTCTATTTTGGCCATCAATTTAATACGTGGCTCAATTAATATGCTTCCCCTGACAAAAGGAGAAAGAAAGGAATAAAGAATATAAAGTAAAAAGTGTCAATTATTAATTTCTATGTCAAATATTTTTGGTTTAGTACTGTGTATGTGGATGACATAAGATGTAGATGCCCAAATGGTAGGGTAATTATATTCAGACAATAAAGGCAAGGGGAGGGAGAATTATGGTCCTAGATCGGGGACCCGCCTAGGCTGTTACAAAAGCCCAGATCTCGCCAGCAGGAGAGGATTATTTTCCAGGGAAAACAGTACTCAGAGAGAATCTTATACAAGTTTCGAAGTGTGCTCCAGTAATAGGTTACCCACGACTCTAATGACATATCCTTGACATTATTGTAGGAAGAAACACGACTTAAGCAAACTATGTTGTTTGCATCAAATACTAGACTACAGCTTCAAATGAGGAATTGAAAAACAAAAACCGCATTTCCTCTAAATGATCCCTTGAGACAAGTTTAAATAGATAAGGAAGTGGGTGCAGAGGAGTATGCAGACGTTATTTTCTGACGCCCCAGTTGTCCCAAGAACAGTGTAGTTGTACTCGGGACCAGGGAGGGTTAAATACTAGTTGTCGCACAGAACAGTTTGACACAGATTTCAATTATCAATGTCTTGTTTCATTTCGTTATCAACACTAGCCCACGTGATGGAACACCACATTCCAGAGGGACAGACCACGGCGTCCAACCCCACCATGCCACCCAGTCCGGGTAAGTTTTTCGATAAGGCCATAGCCGCTTCTTGATCATACGTTCCATAATGACCTCAAAGCATGGAATTAACAAGTATTTAAGGTTTTGGGTTTGAATTGTAAACGCTTTCTTAAACTTTGAATCATTGCGCTTTCATTACCTTATTCAAATTATTAGAAGATGGAGATCGCATATGCAACTTGGCCTTTTCTCCCATAAGAAAAAAGGCGAAATTTGAACACAAGTAATAATACCCATATTGCATTCATCTGTACCATGACAGCAGAGAAAGAAACTAATGATGCATAACTATGATTCAATGTTCGCAACACATAAATATAACACCTAGGTAGTGGGAGAACCATCTAACTACCCCAATTAAAAGCCTTTAGTCAGGTCACTCTGACACTCTCTTATCGACCCAAATCGTGATCCCGCTGTGATCACCATCATCAGCACTATGAAATCCCCATTCATCAACCTTCACTCTCTGGCCCGTGATATTTGTATCAGTAACTTGAATGGGATTATAGGTTGGAACTATAGACATGGCGGGCAAGGCAGGAGGAGCTGACCAAAGAGGTGGCCCTGCCCCTGCTGTGCCATTCTGTGGAGAATTCCAGCCCAAGTTAATAGATTTCATCGAAGCATAGTTGGATGTTTCGTCAAATAGCCTTTTCACTCCAGTTCCCGGACTTATATTGTAGACAGAATGAGTCGTTTCATTGCTTTCAATCATCTGGATATTAGGTTTGAGTATGTAAGGATGTTGGATGGGTAGATATGGTCTTTGAATTGCGAAGACACCTGGTACACTCTGGAGGTAGCTGAATTTTCTTTGTATGCTGATCACTAGATTGAGGTCTTCTGCAATCTGAAGAACCCATGAAATATGAATTAATAAACAAGATTTTGCAGGAAAAAGAAAAAAGAAATATTGAGGAGGGGAAAGAGCAAGACCTTGTTAAACGAACCCAGTTGAACTATGCCTTCTCTCACAGCAATGGCGACGATGGTCTACCAAAACAAACAACAGTTTAGTTTGTTCTTTTATTTCAACAACAGGTTCCCCAAGCTTTGTTTTGAAATGGTTTAACCAACCTGAATTCCTGAATTGAACTGATATTCCCACGCCCTTGGTCGCTGTCAAAGTTAAAAGAACATAAAGAATATCAAGCTTTTTTATATTTAAGAGAAAGATGGAGGGACTGAAAATGAAGAGCTATCCGCACTCATTTCTGTTAACTGTAACTTCCCTTACAGGCTCAATAGAAACATTCCATGAAGCGATGTAGCGAGGTTCAGGGTCATTTGGGGTATCTCTATACACCCATTTGTGACTGTTATCTATGGCCACTTTCCCCAGTAATCTGCAGATAGATATCAAATGATGAAGGGTTATGTCTCTCCTCCTTTACGTGGATGTTCTTATGTCATTCTTCAAAAACAGATGAAGATATGCTAAACTTTCTGATGGCAAGAAAACATGAAAGTGGCGCAATGTCAACTCCCTCACCCCTCCCCATAATTGTAGACCTCATGAGACATTTTGAAGAATACGTGAGCTCCGAATCTCCCGTTGAAGTACCCACTCCTCGCTCGTTCGCATTCTCTAAAATCACAGAACCCATCTTCCCAAACGAGGATCCTACAAAGAAAGCCTCCTACTAATTCAAAAACCGGTCTAATTGTCTATGGTTTGTTGGTCAAAAGAACTAAAAGGAGGCCTGAGTTGTTATAATTTCTCGAAAATTACCAGTTTCTTTTATTTCCCTTGGAGCGATCAAGAGCAGTCCCTCCAAATTCCCACCTGTAACAAAGCAAAGTGGTCTAGAAACATAAAAATACACCCAAATTTGGCTATCAACTGACAATGGTTTTCATTCTAAATTTCTTGCTTACCTGGGTGGAGGATAGTTCCGGGGCAATATCCTCCAAAAGACAGCGTATACCCACTTAGAAGAAGTGGGGGAATCGGAAGGTGAGCATAGGCTTCTCAGAGTATGCTGCAAAAGGCAGTTAAGCAAGGGCAGTCCACTTTCCATTGTCCACAGGCACGCACGCACCAAGAATGAGGAGAGTGGGAGAGGGGGAGCCAGATTAAAAGGCAAAATGTAAACCAAGTGAGGCGATCATGCTCCAACATTTAGACTTCTGTACAAGACAACACGAGTAGCTTTAAGTGGGGCCTGGATATTCACAATTTTTTTCCATCTCAAAATTCCCAAAAATGATTATTTCTCATCTATGTTGAAATTTGTTAGTTTTATGCTTGCATGAGACGTTTCCCTCTTTCCTTTGTTTTCTAACACTCCTCTGCCAACATTGAGTTCCTTTGTTTGGAGTTGATTCTATTCTCCTAAAACGGGAAAAAGAAATAATCAGATTCCAGCTGACTTTGTTTGATAATCTCCGAGTAAAAGAAATGAATTATGATAATCTAAAACCATTAATATTGGCTTTCTCATAGATAGCTAATGGAACTAGTCATAATATTCAGAAGTTGAGCCCCAAGTTGCTGTTTGGGACATAGGGAAACATGGAATTAGTCTCTCATTGGCAACGGAGACTTAGTTGTGTCAAGTTGACGTGGTCCTGTTGAAGGACCATTGATTTCATCACTTGTACTGCCTAGAATGGACCCCCCTCCCCACAACACACAGCAACCGTTCCTGTTCTTAATTCGACATTATAACAAGTTAAGCGCTGTAGTTGGACAAGACAATTTTTTGCTGCAATCCCAGCCAAACATCACTCTCGCTCTTCAACAAAACTAGATTTACTTGTATATATATATGGAGGGGGTACATCACGGATGACCTCAAATATCTTGCCAGTGATTATTTGTTGAGTTATTAGTAGTCATTGTCTCCATTAACTTATAATCAATGGTGGGTGGTTAGTGGCACCCGTACTTGGCTAATGACAGTGTTGGTTTAGACGTACAGAAACAGTGAGAGGAGGACGTAGGGATTTTATGAGCAGTGGAAGTATCTGTTTCTCATTAACACCATATGGCTTCAAAACAAACAGCAGTGAATGGAAAGAGATGGTTGTGTCAAATCTACACATTGACTGCCTACATTTTGTTTCAAACTTTATGAATTAAAAAATGAAATGCAAGTATTACATCATGATTCATGAGAAGGCGAGAGGTGATGCTGGGAAAAAACAAATAACGTGAGAATGGAAAGGAAAGAAGAGGATCGAAAGCTATGCATGAGGGGCCCTAAAGCCACCACTACGGCCGTCCTATTCATTATCTCGCACTCATGCTCTTCCAACATTCCAACATCAACTCCCCGTCGGTGGAAACTTATAGTTGGACAAGATTACCCTTTGCTACATCATCCATGGACAACTCAAACCTCCGAAAACCAGAATCCTGAGATCTACCACTGCATTATTTGTTATTGCTATCTATAGCATGTTACACATTCTTAATTGTAGTCGAAGTGAAAATGATTACTTTATCTTCATGGTCCTACCCAAGCGATCAGGAGTTAAGGGGGACTGTTAAAAGTAAAGAACGAGAGAGAGGATGGGCGTGGGGTATCTGTGATCTAATGTGAAATAGGAAATAACATGCTGATTTCTGTCAGGATGGGCGATGATATATAAAAAATGAGATCGAAATGGCGCTGATTAACCAATAAATCTGAAAAAGTTGAAGCATATAGAATCTGGTAGCTCGAAGAAATATGCTGTAATCATATACCAAGCACATCCAAGCTTATTAAATCATTTCATGTTTCAAAGCTAGTAATTGACCCGCGGAGGAGGGCTTGGTCATCCATCAGCTTTGATGCCTCATTGGTTCAATATAATGGTCATACACGAAAACTAAATAGTATTGTTACCTCATCGTAAATCTAACTAGATACAATAGCTCCATTCCCTCTACTGGAGCTCACCATAGATTTGACAATGAGGAGCCCAGCTTAGACAAGAACAATCGGAGACATCCCACGTAAATAGGATTGTCACAATCCTTGTACAGAGTGACAGCATGGTCTTCCGTACAAATTGTGTTGGCCAACTGGTCTAGACGAGGCATAAAAGGCTAAAAGCCCCCGAAACCTCAACAAGCAGCACCTCCTTCCTTTCTTCAGGATAACGTGGGTTCCTGCAAACACCCAAAGTCGACCAACCAATCAGCGCTTCTGTGGGCTTAGCGGAAAGCATGCTTGAACCTCACCGTCCACCCTCTTTTTCTCTCTTTCTATTACCCCTTCTTTCACAACTCCCAAATAGAGCATATGACAATAACAATTTGATAGCTTCATGCCCTACAAAATTAAAATAGTAAATTTGATTTTTTATTTTATAATGGTGAACTTGAAACTACCCAATTTAAAAGCTCAAAATGGATCAAAACTTATTAAATCCAACCAAAACACAAAAAGAAAAAAAAAAGATTAAAATGGATTTAATTTGATTTTCTTAAAGTGATAACAGAGTCATTTGATTTAATTTTTTATTGTAGTATGAAACAAATTGGATCAACAAACTATTATACATATTTTAATAATTTATAAATTTTTATGTTTATTTATTATAATTTTAAACATTTTACAATTTTGGTGTATAAACTTTAGAGAACAAATATTTTTATAAATTTTTTATAAAAATAATAGTTAATTGATTATAGTTTAAATTAATTAAGATGAAATTAAAAAAAAATTAAGAATTCAAAAATTGATTAAACTAAACCGAAGCAAATATATTTTGAGTCACAAAATTTAAATAGTCACCTTTTTTAATAAAATTTTGTTTGTTTCACAGTAGTTATAATTATTATTTTTTTAAAAATTATTATTTTTTAAATAGAGTAGTTTCTGAAAACAAACTATTGTTAAAAAATAAAACAAATAGTGTTGGTTACAAGTGGAGGCCGAAGGTCCAAAGAAACAAAACAAGAACTGGGCTGGATGAGGCATAAAAGCCCCCGAAAACTCAGCAAACAGCACCGCCTTCATTTCTTCAGGACAATGGGTTCCCACAAACACCCAAAGTTGGCCGACCAATCAGCGCTTCTGTTGACCTAGCGAAAAGCATGCTTCAACCTCACAGTCCACCCTCCTTTAACAAGCTCTAGGGAGGATTGACAAACACAAAACAGAGCTAGTAGAGCTCTTCGAAACAGCAGCAAGAATGCTCTTGGTGTCACATTCCATCTCTACAAACGAGCACTCAAGCCTCCAAGCCAATCTCAACCTATTAAAGTTAATGGTTAAAAGACAAAGGCCACCCATATGATTAGTGGACCAATAATGTTGGCTAGTAGAGCAATCACTTTGACAATAATTTCTTCATTATTGCCAAATTATTGATCACTATATGTGGCTGAAATCTTATTGAAATCTGCAGCATGTTGGAGCATTAATAACCACAAATTAGTCATGGATTACAACTATAAATAGCCATGAGACTCACTATAGTTCTTAAGCTCTCAAGGAGTTCTCTTTTTATAATTCTCTCTTCTTCCTCTTGTTCTCATAGTGACAGAAAATGGTTTGTGGGTTAAAGAGATGTTTGATTAAGAGTGTTCTTGAGTGTGTTTGTGAGGGTTGAGTGGTGGGTTATTAAAGCCAAGCTTTGGCTCTAAGAGAGTGGTGTAGTTTGGGTTAACCTTATAGGCAATTGGGTGAGTGAGGAAAGTCATTGTATTCCTTTTATCATAATGAAAGTTTATTGTTGCTCTCCGGTTGTGGACATAGGCATATTGCCGAACCACGTTAAATTTCTGTGTCCTACTATTGTCTAATTATTTTTTCTTGTACATTTAATTTCTCTATATTGAGGGTAATCCACAAAAAACTGGTATCAGAGCCATGGCTACCACAAAATTCGACGTGGAGAAATTTAATGGAGAAAATGATTTCAGTCTATGGCTGGTCAAGATGCGAGTTTTGCTGGTTCAACAAGGATTAGCCAAAGTCTTGCAAGGTAGAGAGAAGCTGTTAAAGACCTTGACAGAGAAGGAGAAGGATGACATTATGGATAAAGTACACAGTGCTATCCTACTGTGCTTGGGTGATGAGGTATTGTGAGAAGTTTTTGAGAAAGAAACAACTGCTAAGCTATGGTTGAAGTTAGAAAGCTTGTACATGACGAAGTCACTCACCAACCGATTGTACATGAAGAAGAAATTATACACGATTCAAATGTAGGAGGGTAAGCCCATCAAAGAACACCTTGATGAATTTAACAAAATTATTCTTGATTTAAAGAATATAGATGCTAAAATTGATGATGAGAACCAGGCTATTATCTTGTTATGTTCTTTGCCAAATTCTTATGAGCACTTCATTGATACAATGTTATATGGTCGAGATTCTCTTACCATGGAGGAGGCCAATGCAGCCTTAAACTCACGAGAATGGCAGAGAAAGGTAACAGAAAGCAAAAATGAAGGCTCAGGAGAGAGTTTGGTGGTAAGAGGAAGAACTGAAGGAAAATTTCATAGTGTTGGTAAAGGCAAATCTAGATCGAAATCAAAATTTAGAAAATTAAAGTGTTTCCACTGTCACAAAGAATGACACTTCAAGAAAAATTGTCCAAAACGCAAAGGCAAGGAGAAGGAAAAGGCTTATAGTTCTGAAGATGCTACTGTAGTAGATAGCTACGATGATGCAGATATTCTCTCTGTATATGTCACTAACTCAGGAAATGAGTGGGTCCTTAATCCTGGGTGCTCATATCATATGACTCCTAATAAGGATTGGTTTACAACTTACCAGTCCATAGATGGGGGTAAAGTCCTTATGGGTAATAATAATGCTTGTAAGGTGGTCGGTATCAGCACGGTAAGGATCAAGATGCATGATGGAATTGAAAGAACGTTGACTGATGTCAATTATGTTCCAGAATTGAAGAAGAACTTGATTTCTTTGGATACTCTCGACTCTAGCGGGTGCAGTTTTAAAGCTGCAGGTAGAGTTATACGAGTCTAAGGGGAGCCCTAGTTATGATGAAAGGAAGGAGAGTCAATGGCCTTTACATATTGCAGGGAAGCATAGTTACAGGTGCAGCTGCAGTATCATCAATGTCTGAATCAGACGTCACCAAGTTATGGCATATGCGGTTGGGGCATATTAGTGAAAAAGGTTTAATTGAGCTCAGCAAGTAAGGGCTTCTCTGTGGTCACAAGGTAGGGAAGTTAGATTTCTGTGAACATTGCGTATTTGAGAAACAATGTCGGGTAAAGTTCAACACCGCTATTCACCGTACAAGAGACACTGTTGATTACATCCACTCTGACTTGTGGGGTCCCTTTCGAGTTCCTTCCCATGGTGGCGATAGATATATGTTGACCTTCATTGATGACTATTCAAGAAAGGTATGGATCTTTATTCTAAAGAGTAAAGATGAAGTCTTTGTCAAATTCAAGCAGTGAAAAACCTTGATTGAGAAATAGATCGGAAAGCATATCAAGTGACTGAGAACTGACAACGGTTTTGAGTTTTGTGAAGGAGAATTTAATAAATTTTGTAAGGATCACGGTATTGTTAGACACCGTACTGTGAAAGAGACTCCACAGCAAAATAGACTTGCAGAACGGATGAACAGAACTCTCTTGAAAAGAGCAAGGTGTATGCTCTCGAATGCCGGTCTACCAAAACAGTTTTGGGCTGAAGCTGTTAACACAGCTTGCTACTTGGTTAACAGATGTCCATTTTCAGTTATTGGTTTCAAGACTCCGGTGGAGGTTTGGTCATGTATGCCAACCAAATATGATAATTTAAAAATAATTTTTTGTCCTGCTTATACTCACATGAATAAAGGTAAACTTGAGCCTAGGGCAAGGAAATGCATTTTCCTTGGATATCCTGAAAGAGCAAAAGGTTACAAATTATGGTGTCCCAAGACTTCAAAATGCATCATTAGAAGGGATGTGGCCTTCAATGAAGCAGAAATGTTGAATTTCCAAAAGGAATCATCAAGCGGAAAAGAAGACAATAGTGTTACAAAGAAGGTGGAGTTTAAGATGGAGCCTGAGATGGAACATCCTCAAGATAACCAAGAAGATACAGAGGAAGAGCACCATCCAGCCGAGAAAACAAAGTACACAATTGCAGCATTATCAACTGACAAGAGACAGGCAGAGAAGGGAAGTTAGACC
This sequence comes from Gleditsia sinensis, assembly GCA_037074535.1. Classification (NCBI taxonomy): domain Eukaryota; kingdom Viridiplantae; phylum Streptophyta; class Magnoliopsida; order Fabales; family Fabaceae; genus Gleditsia; species Gleditsia sinensis. Next base: position 13,083,841 of record CM073470.1, on the reverse strand, counting down.
TCCTCAGAAGTATGGATATGAAGATGTAGTCGCTTATGCTTTAAATGTAACTGATAATGATGAACCACAATCATATCATGAAGTCATGTCAAGTGATGAGTCTACCCAGTGGCTTGCTGCAATGACTGAAGAGATTGAATCTCTTCATAAGAATCATACTTGGGAACTTGTTGAAAGACCAGACAACCAGAGGATAGTAGGGTGCAAATGGGTCTTCAAGAAGAAAGAAGGAATCCTCGGAGTTGAAGATGTAAGGTACAAAGCACGACTTGTGGCAAAGGGCTTCACACAGAGAGAATGTATTGACTTTAATGAAATCTTCTCTCCAGTGGTTAAACATAGTTCTATATGAGTCCTACTTGCCATCATTGCTCATTTTAATCTGGAGCTTGAGCAATTGGATGTCAAGATAGCATTCTTGCATGATGAACTTGAAGAGTAGATTTACATGAGTCAACCCGAAGGGTTCGAAGTACAAGGTAAGCAAAAACATGTTTGCCTATTAAGGAAATTTTTGCATGGTCTTAAACAATCTCTTAGACAGTGGTACAGACGCTTTGACAAGTTCATCCTTGGAAGTGGTTATTCTAGGAATAAGTATGATAGTTGTGTGTTTTACAAGAAACTCGACGATAGATCATATTGTTATCTACTTTTGTATATTAATGACATGTTGATAGCCTGTAAGAACATGACAGAAATAGATTGTCTCAAGGATCAATTGAGACTAGAGTTTGAGATGAAGGATTTTGGAGCTGCACAGAAAATTCTGGGTATGGAGATCTACAGGGATAGGAAAGCAGGCGTCTTATTCTTATCACAGAAAAAGTACACAGAAAAAGTGTTAGACCATTTTGGCATGAAGAATACAAATTCTGTTAGTACTCCATTAGCAGCTCACTTCAAACTCTCAGCAGCTTTGGCGCCCCAGACCAAAGAAGAGGACGAGTATATGACACATGTCCCTTATGCCAGCGCAGTCAACAGTATCATGTACTTCATGGTATGTACAAAGCCAGACATTTCACAAGCAGTCAGTGTTGTTAGCAGGTACATGGCGAATCCTATAAAGGTTCATTGGCAGGCAGTGAAATGGATTTTACGTTATTTGAGAGGTACAACTGATGTTAGTTTGATCTATGGTAGAAGCAAAGACACTACAAAAGATATCGTTGGATATGTCGACTCAGATTATGCCGGAGATCTTGACAAAAGGAGATCTCTTACTGTATATATATTTATACTATGTGGATGTACTATTAGTTGGAAAGGAACTCTACAATCAATTGTTGCTTTGTCAACCACTGAGGCAGAGTACATAGCAGCAACAGAAACAGTAAAAGAATCCATTTGGCTCCAGGGACTAATTGATGAGTTAAGTATACAACTGGACTATAGTCTACTGTGATAGTCAAAGTGCGATACATCTGACAAAGAACCCCATTTATCATGAAAGAACAAAGCACATTGATGTGAGGGTGCATTTCATTAGAGATGTGATTGCAGAATGGATTATTACAGTGAAGAAGATATGTACTACAGACAATGCAGCTGATATGTTAACTAAGCCAGTTCCAGTAAACAAGATCAATCATTGCTTGGACTTGATTGGGATACAAAGCAGGTGAAAGGGGCATGGAGGAGAGTAGCATAAGAAAAATTATGGAAGTCTTTTAACCAAGGTGGAGATTTGTTAAAGTTAATGGTTAAAATATAAAGGCCACCCATGTGATTAGTGGACCAATAATGTTGGCTAATGGAGCAATCACTTTGGCAATAATTTCTTCATTATTGCCAAATTATTGATCATTATATGTGGTTGAAATCTTGCTGAAATCTGCAGCATGTTGGAGTATTAATGACCACAAATTGGTCATGGATTACAACTATAAATAGCCATGAGACTCACCATAGTTCTTAAGCTCTGAAGGAGTTCTCTTTTCATAATTCTCTCTTTTTCCTCTTGTTCTCATAGTGAGAGAATGGTTTATGGGTTAAAGAGAGGTTTGATTAAGAGTGTTCTTGAGTGTGTTTGTGAGGGTTGAGTGGTGGGCTATTAAAGCCAAACTTTGGCTCTAAGAGAGTGGTGTTGCTTGGATTAACCTTATAGGCAATTGAGTGAGTGAAGAAAGTCATTGTATTCCTTTTATCATAGTGAAAATTTCTTGCTGCTCTCTAGTCGTGGACGTAGGTATATTGCCGATCCACGTTAAATTTCTGTGTCCTACTATTGTCTAGTTATTTTTTTTTACACATTTAATTTCTCTATATCGAGGGCAATCCACGACACAACCCCTCCAATAAACCCCACAACTCAGCAACGAAAGCAAAACAGTACCCCCAATCTTCTACTAAAACCAGCGATCCATTTTCCTGACGAATCTCTGATCAAGCCCCCACACCCAGCCTTCCCAGTATTGTTTTTTGGCAGCACTGTTAGTGTTGAGCTTCATCCAACCCACACTAGCTCATTCCCATCTACCCTCAGTACAAACTCATCTACAAGGTAAAGCTAACCTACTCCTTTGCTCCAAACTAGCTTCCAGACTATGAATAAAGCTAATAACAACTTGTGCTGGTCTATTTGGCCTCATGAAACTAGTATCAAAAATAGCTTGAGAATGCCACTTCCAAAGGAACCACGAAGCGTAGCCCCAAACCACCTTCCACTAAAAGTTCTTCACATTGCCAAGTTCCTCTGTAATATTGCGAGGCACCCAAGTTTAAAGGTCCCAAGTATAGAAATCCTCACGAAAATGGTAAGGGACTAACTCTCCCCAAAGGAGACGGGCAGAGACACACTCCCTTGAAACTTGTACAATGTCCAAGTGTTTGGCTAAATCATGAAACAAACGCTTTTATTAATATTATTATTATTTGGTCAGTATTTAAAAAAAACCTTTGATTGTCAAATTGTTAAAAAAAGATATGTTTATAAATTATTTTATAATCAATACTATTTAAATAAATATTAATTTAATTAAAATATAAAATTATATATATATATATATATATATATATATATATATATATATATATATATATATATATATATATATATATATATATATTACTCAAAATAAATTCATAATAAGAGACTTAGTCATTAAAAATTTTTTTGTCAGAGAAAAATAATAAATTTTTATAATAAAATATTTTAATTTGAAAAAATTAAAAAAATTAACACAATTTTAAATATTTAAGTGAGAGTATTTAAAAAGATAAAGTTAAATAATTTTGTGATTATTAATTTTAAATGAGTATTTTTTTTTTGGTTTTTGCTTTTACTGAAGCTCCAAATTTCAATTTCTTCATTTTAGTTAAAAAAAAAATTGGTTGATATTTAAAAATAATTTTCTTAAAAGAAAAATGCTGGGACAAACATGGTCTTCCAAGGGAAGGAAGCGGCTTCCATTGATGCGGCCGTGTTGATGTTGGGGTTGGGTTTCCCTCAGTTCCAATTCACGAGAGCGTGACCCAGTTACAGCCCTACTTTCTTTTTTCTTTCTTAGGGCCCGTTTGGATAAATAGTGTATTTAAGGACTTATTAAAGAAGGACTTATGTGAAAAGCTCTTATGTCATAAATTCCTTTTAAATTAATCTATTTAACGTTTGGATACGTAATTAATAAAAGTGCTTTTAAAATTTATAAACTCTTTTTAAACTGTTTGAATAAATAATATATAAGTGCTTATAATTATGAAAATTACTGAAATAGACATTAATAAGCACTTATTAAAGATTGTGTTTGGATAAATAAGTATTTTTGTTATAATTTGAAAAAAAAATTTACACTTAAAATATTTATAGAAATAATAATGTGGAATTTGAAAAAAAAGGAAAATAATAATGTGCTTATAATCAAATAAATTGCACATTCAAGCAAATAAATTTTAACAATTTAAACTACCATAAATTCATCTATTAAGCTACATCAAGCAGAAAAGGAAAATTCTACGAAATGCTTTATCTCTTTTATCTCTTAAGATGTTGACATATTTTACCATTAGATGAACCTCGAAATTGTGACCACATTTTAGAGTAAAAATTGCCAAGACACATTTAATGGTAGGAAATATCATTGGGTGCATATGGACATGCCTTCTTCCATGCCATTTGAATAAGATGTCGATAAATTAAACATTATAAAATTTGAGAGGTTAAGGTCCACAAATTCCAATATTTAAGTGGGATCCAATTCATAATAACCTTTTTAATGTGAGTTGTGGGTGGGTTAGACTAGCACTACTAGAATATTTATTGAAGCTCCAATAAAAACGTTCCTATATGTGGATTGTAGAAAGTGGAAAGGATTGTAAGAATAATAAACGACGTCCCACCACAAATATGTCATCTTAACCAAACGTCTTAGAGGAGAAAACGCGAGACACGTACATACGTGGCATAAAGCTCGATCTTGTTATCCAACATGATGTTCCTCAGCAGCTTCTCTCCACTAATTGCTTTAGCTTTCTCAACCGGGTAAGACCCACAAAATTTGCAAACGTGAAAGCAACAACCTCCCCGAGAAGTTGTTTCCTTGAAGCTCAAGAACCTCCAGCAGCTGAAGCTTCACTAGACTCACTTGGATCTCACCAGAAAACATATCGTGGGGAATGGACAAAATCCGAAGTTCACCCGAAGACGGAGTGGCTGGATGGGAAACACGTGGTCTTCTTTCCTATTCTTCAACCTAATCCTGGTGGGCTAGGGAAGTTCCTTTCATGCCCAGTAAACGTGGGCGAGAAGGATGCTAGCAGACTTCTGTTGCTTAGCATGGGAACCTCGGCTTCATCGTAGAATGATATGGAAGCGTTTAATTTCAATCTGGAACCCCGGCTTCATTGTAAAGATCCGAAGGACAGGAATGTTCAATGGGTCTTCTTGGGTTGCCCAGGTGTCGGCAAAGGTACTTACGCTAGCCTCCTCTGTACTCTTCTTGGCGTCCCACACATCGCTACCGGTGATCTCGTTCGCGAAGAGCTCGCGTCCTCTGGCTCCCTTGCTGCCCAGGTTTAGTTGGGAAGGTAGAGCCCACTATCCTACAAACTGCACGCCATCTGTTCCGGCATATGCATGATGGTGAGAAATGGTTCACCAAGCGTTGCAGACTTCTACGGTGGTGAACATATGATGGAAGCGTTGCAGACTTCTTTGGGGAGAAATGGTTCACCATCATGCAACGCTTGGGTGGCGGAAGAGCTCACTACATGGATTACAAGCAAAAGAAACCTTCAAATTGACATTCGCATGTTGGGCCGTCAGAGAAGAAAGCTGTTTTTGCTTTTTAGGAGGTGGGTCTTCGTCTTCCTCCTCATTCTCTCCTTCTCTTCCGGATTTCGGTGATTTCTTAGGGTCTCCAGAACCGTCGGATGCTGCTTCTTCCTCGAAGAGCTCATCGGAGGAGTCAGGCTCCAATTTGATGTCGTGCTTCAGTAGGCAGCGGGAGAAGCATCGTCTTCTTCATCATCTTCGTCTATGTACGTGGCTTGAAGGCTATCCATGGCGAAGGTTCACAAAGAATCGTGCTCAAGATTTTGAAGTTAAATTTGTGTATGGACGCAAGAGCGAATCGAATAGACGTGCGAAGAGCAAAGGGCACAGTTGTTCGTGTAATATATAAAACAGCTTCCCGGTCATCTTATTTTAGCTTTCACAATAAGCTTTTTCAAGAAGCTCCAAAATATAGCTTATCAAATAAACTCAAAATAGCTTTTTTTAAAATCAATAAGCAACTTAATTAATCGGATCCAAACACTACTAAAAATGCTTATAAATATAAAAAAGCTGTAATAAGCTATAAATAGTTCTATCCAAACGGGCCCTTAGTCTTGGAGGCTTGTGTTTATTTATATATAAGATTAACCGAAGAATTACATTATGTGATATATTATTTATTTTTATAGTCTGCTTCGTTGGCAGATACTTGACTTGATACCCGCAGTCCGGAGCAATTCGCAAAAGGAGGAGTTGGCGATAGATTAGGATTCGTAAGGGGAATTGTTGGAGAGAGCATGGAATATCTGGGGATTGATTTGAGTTGTGCTGTGGGATCTCTCCGCCATGGCAAGTTTCCTGAAAAGGACTGTTTGCTACCTCTCATTTCGAAGCTCCTCGGTTATGCCATCGTCGCCGCTTCCACCACCGTCAAACTCCCCCAGGCATGTCCCCTTCTCTTTCTTATTCGATCTTTGCTTATGCTCGCCTCTTCATATTCTTCTCACTTTTCTATTTTTAAGATCCATTAGAAACCCTATCCCTCCACCCCCCCCCCCAAAAAAAAACAACTGATTGTCTCATGCGATCTCATACCCTAGTTTCTGCTGATTTTTTTCCACATCTCTTAATTCCGAATTTTTGATGACATAAACCTCTTCGCTCACTCTGCTTCTGCTTGGAATCATAAATCCTTTGAAAGCAGAGTGGATCTGCCTGTTTGAAATTGCTGCAGTGAACCATTACTTGATTTATTATATTATTATCTTTATGTTAATCGCTGTCCTTATTTGTTGGAAGTCAGTGCAGCTGAGGTGCATATTAGATTTTTCCTCTAAGAGTTGCTTATGCATGTCTAATGTTTTCAAACAAAACTTCCAACTATCATCAATATGATTATATTAATCCTCTGAACCGCAGATTTTAAAAATTCTGCAACATAAAAGTGTTAGAGGCCTTAGCATGATATCTTTCGAGCTTGAAGTTGTTGGCTATACCATAGCACTAGCCTACTGCCTTCACAAAGGGCTTCCGTTTTCAGCTTACGGGGAACTATTGTTTCTTTTAATCCAAGGTGCGCCAACAGATTGTACATTTTTACTTAGTTTCTTTTCAGTATATATTCTTTGTTCTTCTTCCATGGACTCGGCATATTTATATTATACTGGATTATAGTATTCCTACACATATTTGTTAAGTCTGTTATACACATTGTTCTATACAGGCTATAGGTGAGGGATTGATCAGGATTTAAACAATATTTACAGTTCAAGAAACAAGCTCATCATACTTTCATCCAAGTTGAGCATGACACTTGTTCATTTATTAACTTTACCAGTTATTATTATCTTGGGGCAGAACTATGAATAGACTTTTGAATGGGCAGATTCTACAATCATGCTGGCTTTTAAAGCCAAACATATGATTTACCGATATATTAACTATAATAGATTTGGTTTTTGATGTTGTTGTTGTATATAAGTACAATGTAAAGAAATATTTTGAATTCCCCAGCCTCAATGTGGTTTTGCACCCCTTGATTATAAAAATTATCAAACTTTTCATCTCATTATTATAAATTTAATTCTACTCTTAAAACTTAGAATTATGCTTCTCATTATTGATCAATTGCGTACTTAATATGGGAGATTATTCACCCATGTTAGGATTATGAAATGTGTCAATAATGAATGCTTTCAACTTCTGTTCTATATAATCATGTACAATAGTGCAAGCTAGTTACAATTAATTTACAAACTTGAAAGGTTTTGGTACTTAAGAATACAAAGTAACAGAAGTAATTAAACGTAAAACATAAGAATAAATTAAAGCTATGACCTTTTCTTGTTATTTTGTTTGTTAACCTGTTTTCATGTTTTCTTTGTTGACCATCCTTGTACCTTAGCTTTCTTAATGAAATCGTATATCTGTCTTTGGCAAAAGAACAGATAAAATTAATGACCTTGGCATACCAAACTTGAAAATTTTCAAAACCTTGATCATAAAAACGTTTACTTACTTTTAATTGTGCTTTAATTCTCTCTTCAAAAAAAAAATCCCCTTCATAAGTTGTTTTAAATGTGTAATGTCTTACGAAATAAATTGATCAAAAAGAAAACAAAAAAGTCTATAAACAAAAGGGGAGGTGTTAAAGGAAACAATAATGTTTGTTTGCTAAATAGGTTATTCATCTACATTTGTTAATTATTTTGACTAATCTTAGACCAGTGATATTTATGCTTTCAGATGAGTATGTATGCAAACACCTTATGCTTGGCGTGATTCATTCAATGTCATGATGTGTCTTTGGAAAGCTCTTTCTTTTGTTATGAATAACTGTCTTATGCTGTCACATTGTCAACAGAGGCTGACATGCTTCCTCTTATTCTTGCCTGATACAGCTTTAGTTTTGGTTGCTGTAATCTACTACTATTCTCAACCTGTGGGTACCAAAACATGGATCCGGGCATTACTGTATCCTACTTGCCTGTAGAAGGGCCAAGTTTTTATTCTTACATTCTGCAAGATAAATGAATGTGCTCAACCACTTCCTTGATATATTGGTTTTCAGATATTGTGCTGTAGCACCTACTATCTTAGCTGGTCAAATTAATCCTTTTCTCTTTGAAGTTCTGTATGTGAGTAGTGCCTTATGTTCAATGCACATATACTTAAGTTCGCTGGAATTTTTCTTTACTTAAATCTTGTGTGCTCCCTTCTTTCACATTCATGCTGATCTTGAGCCTTTGCTGTATAGTTCTGTTATAAGGTTCTGTGTGTCCAATATTTCCTAACATAGATATGATCTGTGGCAGGCATCCCAGCATGCAATTTTTCTCTTCGCCAGGATCCCACAAATATGGAAAAACTTTTCTGTAAGTGGAAACATTAAGGCCTGTTTTGTCTTCCTATTAAGTTGGAGAAAAATGGCTAGTCGGCCTAAAATTAATTGAATTAGTTTTGGTACTTATTACATGCACAGACAACACTTGGTTCTCCATGGTTCCAATGGCTACTTATTTCCTTTATGGCAATGGTGAAATGAATTCCTTCATTGTAGGGCTATAGAATGATTAGCTTTAAGTTGAGTCTAACTATGTGAAAGGTATTTGGTTTCTGAGTAGGCCACAGTCTTCAATGTATAATGCCAGTTTACCTCTTAGGGCCAAGAAGGAGCTTATGCTGCTCTTGTATGTGATCAGAGGCTAGGATACTTTCAACACTTTTGAAGTGGTTATGCTGAGTTTTACATTATATGCCCTGTACATTCACTATAATTATATGCTTTTTTGCGTTAAAAATTTATGAGCAGAATAAAAGTACTGGGGAGCTCAGCTTCTTAACAAGTTTCATGAATTTTGGAGGTTCAATGGGTACGCGCCTGTATGATTTTTCTGGGATTTGATTTACAACTTGTATATATGCTAATCAATGTTTGTATTCCTTTTTGTTGCAGTTAGAATCTTCACCAGTATCCAAGAAAATGCACCAAATAGTGGTATCCTTGCTTAATAATCATTGTCATTATATTCTTTCTTTGTCATCATCATCAATGAATATACAATATGTTTTCTGGTGTTCATAATAATGCTTGTGTTAAGAGAAGGTTCTGTTTGTAGCAAGAGCCTAAAGGTGAGACACATTGCATCGTTGCATCGTGTTCTAATTCTTGTATATACTTATTTAAATGTTGTTGTTGTTCTTTCATTTACTCTCCTTACTGATGTTCATAGTTAGGGCAAAAGCTTTCTGTCTAATTCACCGCATATACTGATTTTCCAGTTTCCATTTCAGTTGGTGACTATTATTTGAAAACCACTTACATTCTGTTTTTTTTTTTTTAACATTTTGCCAATAAAGTTGAACATGTTTTCTGGTACATGGTGGTGTGGAGTTTTGTACAAAACCCTCACACTACCCCTACCTAGTGTCTTTCTACCAAGTCTTTGATGTGCTACAATGAAACAAATTTTAAAGGTGTCTGGTCGTGCATAATTCAAAAGTTTATTGAATCTTAAAAATTATGTGTTCCATCTCGTCAATACGCCACGTTACGCAACTCTAGTCCATTATAATATCCCTTTGACATTTTTTATACTTGTACTGATGTACACAAGTGCTGCTTATAGTAAATATATTTGTTAATTATGATTGATTCCTTAATTCTTCTGAAGTCATAATGGGTTCTGTAATTGGTGTTGCAACAAATTTTACCATCTTGAGTCAGATAGTGATGTACCAAAAGCCTGGGTCTGGGAAAAAGAAAATGACGTAGGAATTTGTCAGGATATATTCAACTTTGTTGAGATGTCAACTCTCAAGAGGTGCTGCTGCATAATAAAAGCCGTGGACAAAATTTCCGTAAGTCTTCATATGATAAATCTTCAAGTTTCAACTGCTGATGGGCAGGTCATCTCTAGGTGGTCAACAATGCCAAAGTTACAGGTGATATTATTTTAGGTTTTTTTTTTTGGAGACTTTTCTATTTTATTGTCCCTATTATACAAGATTGTTTATCAAGCAAGAATTTTAAAGGATGTTTGTACGTTCCTTTGTAAGTACTTCCTTCCTTTTCATGATTGTAAGGCTCAGTGCTAGTTATAGTATTTATTCTAAATTTTAAAATGATAAACAAAGGTTCTTGATGGTGGCCCCATCCTGGTTCTATTTTTGTATTATGCTTTGATATCCACCATTGTTGCCCCTTTTCTCATACTTTTATATGAAGGCATATATGCACACTTGATCGATGAGGTCCTCGGCTTTGGCAATCTTCCTAACTGCCTCCGATATACCTCTTTGAGAAGGTTGTGCTTGTAGCCGACCTTCTGATCAAGTACCAGCAGCATATTTATGTTATCAATTGTGTGAGGCCGTCTAGCCTTACATCTCTTTCAACGATAGACCAACATGTTCTCTCGATTAGTTAGTTTTTAGCCCAAAAAAGGAAAAAAAACAAAAAAAAGAAAGATATTCTCGCGCATGGTAGCGGAGAACGAAAATAAGTTAGCCCATCTAAAACCATTCCGCTACTTTCTGTATGCTACCTTCTCCTGTATAGCCCAGCATCCTTGTTTGCCCTTTCACGTGCCCATTAAGTTCAAATTTGGCTTGTTCAAGGAGGGTTGTATATGGAGTCGATCTTGCCTTCAAAATTTAATGGAAGTTACATCAAAATGAAAACTTCTAATATCTATATATCCATTGTACGATTAAATGTTTTGTATTTTGTTGAGTAACCAACCAGACAATCACTACTGCAAAGCTTGGAGGCATCTGTATCTACCAGACGTGCTGCAGACGAGGAGCGAACGTGTTAGTTATCAAGCAAATTATGGTTATGTGGGAGACGATTCCATCAGGCCGTTATGAGAGCAAATGGCAGCCAAAGCCAAAATGACTGCCACAAGAAATATGATCTTGCCATGCACTGCACTTCATCTCTCAAGCAAGTACTACTGCAAGGATAGCTGAGAAGAAAGTGGTATCGACATTTCCATGACCAGTCGGTTCCATAAAATATCTGACTAATGTCCACTAACTGTTTAGTTACGGCACTTGTCCTCTTAAATGTCTTAAATACCTCGATTATGTTTGTTTGGAATATATGTCCATTACTACACCAGTGACAAACTACAATAACGAGACTATTTCCACAATTGCATATATCTCAGCTCCAAAATGAGTTGAACATTTCTGGTGAGAAGAATTTCTCAACTTCACAAATTATCAATAATGTCCTTCCGTTTTTACCTTTAAACTATACTAAACATACATAAGCAATTGCATGCATCTAACCAATTGTGTCTTATATTCATGTATCTAAAGAGATGGGGACACAAGATTTTTTAATTCTACACTAAAGATCATCTTTGAATTTATATTTTTTAATTTAATTTTGAATATAGCTATTAAACATTTCAAAAATTAAAATTTTGATATATGATTTTTTTAAAAAATAATATAATCATAGTCCGTAAATCAAAAAAAGAAGTAAATACAAAGTTAAAATCAAGACAAACCTTTAAAATATATTAGTTTTGTATTAAGAAAAAATAAAACATAATATATAAAATTTAATTTTAATAAAAAAAATGCACAAATATGAATTTGGAAATCATTTTATAAAAAAAATCATAAATTTTAAATATCTTAATACTATTATACAAAATAAAAAAAAGTAAAATATAAGATTCAAACAAAATAAATGAGATGAAAAAATATTCTCAATGTGTGTGATAAATAAGTACCATTCAAAATTAAAAAAATTATTATATAATTATAAAATTTATAATATTATATAATTTTAAGTATTAAATAATATAAAAATAAATTTAAGATCGTAAAAATAAAAATATTACATTACACATTAAACAAAATATGATTAAAAATTATTATATTAAAAAAAATTAACATAACACTTACCACACAAAAAATGATAAAATATTATCTAAATTGATTTGATTATATGTAAAAAATACTTGTAAAAACTTTCAGAAAAATATATCAAATGAAAAACAATGATAGTTATAAGTAGAAAGATAAAAAAATTATTAAAAAAAAATTAAAAATTAATAATTTTTTCATTAATTTTTTTATGGTAAATTACTTTAACATCTTTCATGTAATCGATCAGGTAAAAAAAAAAAAGGGGTAAGGTTCAGTAGCTCTTGTCATTCTATTCATGCATCCAATATATTGTACTGGTATACCAAACATCCAAAGACCTCCTATAGTCATGAAATAATCTCAATATTATAAAGATCAGCTACATACAAAGTACATAAGAAAAGTGGCAATTTACTGGGAAATTTAAATGGAATATAACCGGTTAACTAGTTAGAAAATAATGACAACGTAAAATATGGTGAAAAAAAAAGAAAGAAAAAAAGGGTGGTGGGGAATAGAACCAGCCCCTTACTTAAATGACCGTAGAATTGGAGATTTAAACAATCACAACGCAACATGATCTCTAGCACAAATATACAAATAAAGCAATCCTGCAACTGCCGTTAAGTTTGGTCCTGAAACGAGCAAGCACATATCACCAGTTGCCCCAGAGATGGGCCTTCATTTTTAAGTATAGCCAGAAAGTTAGATTAAATGCATTATAAAATTAGAGTGAAATCTGAGAATGTACCTAAGAAGTGATCACAAGATCAACACCAAATATTTTCAAAACCAAAACAGAGGAATTCATTTTGTTCCGAACAACCACAGTAGCAGGTCACGGAGGACGGTAGGATAAATCAAACAATAGTGGAAGTTAAACTATTTCATCTAATCAACCCAAATAAAAGCTTATGACACTTGCCCTTAGATTTTCAACTGTCCATTTATTCTAACTAATAAATGCCACCTTCAGCTAAGGAAAACAAGCCATGTCATATTCATACAAAAGCAGTTTTTCAGTTGGACAAAATCCTCTCAGTTGCACTGATAAAAGATTCTGATAAATCTCAACAACCAAATGGAGAAACCAAAATAAGCCCTTCAAAAGAAAATAACACAAGAAATAAATGGCAAGTTGAATTGATGGGGGCAAACTGCTATTGTAGGCGATAATTTTCACTAAACATCCTAGTCACCCAAGATATTAAAAAAAAAAAAAAGTATATCTTACCCCGTTACCATCAAAACATCTAACAAACTGTTGTAATGTAACACTGTTAAACATAGATCAACCTCAGCCTCCCTGACACCCTAGAAGGCTGCAGCTTCCGATTTATCTTAATCTAAGAAGTAATCGGGAATGACAAGATGCACTATCCTAGGGTAGCACCAGCCACCAAAGCAATTGGAGAGTAAAAAAAAAAAAAATTGATTCTCACTTCCAGCTGTGAAGATTCAATTCAGAAAATAAACAGAGCACACAGCGTGATTTAAAATTAGATACACCAAAGAGAAAATCAAGTGATACAACGCAATAATAAATTGGACAAAGACTAGGATTGCTTTTGTCTTGGCATATTATCCAAGTTTCCTTGTCTAAACATGCCGGGAACTATTGTTACCGCCTGTCCACCTTCTTAAAGTGCAAGCCACTAAATTCCTCCCAGACAAAAGTCCTAACCTTGACTTGAATGAAGTAGACCGACCAGCACTGCTTGATGCAATAGGAGCCGATGCTGCTGCTTGGCTGGGGATTGAAGGAGATTCTAGGCCGTTATCTTGTGGTCCACCATCACTAGCACTAGCGTCCTGATGTTCTGTTTCACCAGTATCTAAATTAACAGCAAGTGATTCCCTACTTAACCTCAACGAATCTGCACCTTCAGGGGTTACGGCCTTACACTTTTTAACCTTCACTTTCACCAAATTCGGGCAACCACCTGCTAGTGCTTCCATACCAAGATCAGACACAGGGCAACTCTTAATACAGAGTTTCTTCAGTGCTATACATTTTGCAGCAATGCAAGATATCTCAACATCACCAACTGTATCACTTCCACATAACGCCAATCGCTCTAGATTATGGCAATTGGATGCCAACATTTCCAAGCTAGCTTTAGTTGGATTCACACCGATAAGAACCAGTTCCTGAAGATTAGGGCAGCATTTAGCAACTGATATCAAACCTTCATCACCTATACGATTCGCCTTCCATCCATCGATATGAAGTTTCCTTAAGAGCTTACATCGTTCTGCAATTGCAGCAAGTCCTAAGTCTGTGCACTCCGGGGTCTTGACAAGATGCAAAATTTCTAGATTCGAGCAATTCGAGATTGCGACCAAGCCAAGATCGCTAATCTGGAGTCTCTCAAGGTGGACTTCAACCATACTTGGTATTCGATCAGCTAAGAGTTGAAAAAGGTTATCCCAATCGCCAGAGCACCTGAAAAGCTTCAGAGTTCTCAGATTCTTTGAGCCGAGAATAAGCGACCCAAAACATTGTCCATTATAAAGCTCCTTTAAGCAAATGGTTTTGAGGGATGACGCTGAAACACCGGGTCCAATCGGCTCAGCGGCAGCTCCATCAGTAATTCCGCGGAGACGCTTCACAGATAATTCTTCGAGCGCCGAACAATTGTCGAGCACTGCGTTCATCCCTTTGGATCCGAAAGTGCAAGATCCACAGGAAAGTTTCTTCAAACCCTTGCAATTCTTAGCAAAGGCCTCCATGCCAGTATCCGTAAGTCCACGGCAGGCACGGAGTTTTAAGCGAGTGAGATTAGGGCATCGTTCAGAAATGAGGGCGAGAGCTTTGTCCCCAATGCTCATGGATCTGCGGTCGCATTTCAAAGCGAGCTTCGTGACGGAATCGAAACGAGAGAAAAGAGTAGAGATAACCGGAAGTAGATCTGACGAAGCGTTGAGGGAGAGGCGGTGACGGCTCTGTCCCTCGATCTTGAGCCAGCGGCGGCATACCAGAGAGCAGCGCTTGCGATCACCGGAGCTAAGCGACTGGAAAATGCAAGCCAAGCACTCGTCGGGAAGATCAGAGATGTAGTCAGGGATTCGATCGATGAGCTCGTGACGGGAATCGTCGCAGTCGTCGGCGAGCATGGGAGAAACCAAGGCCGTTGGTTTGGTCTTGGGACGGTGGGCGTGAGTGGTCTCGCGGCGGCAAGCGATTGCGGCCGTGGAAGATGCCTGGCCCATCCACGGTGATTTTGAGATGAGCAACCTCAGACTTAGTATACCTTAACGGCGGTGAGCAAAGGGAAAGACCAGAGTTTAGCATATGCTAATATTACACAGAGGGTGTGTTCCCAATCTTTGAGAGACGGACATGAATTCAGATTTCATTCCACCTTTCTGGACTCCTGTTTAGCTTTAGGCATTGCTATTTAAAAAAAAAAAAAAAAAAGGTAGTATTTGGTGTGAAACACCTCACGGTCTTACCATAGTTGTAGCTTTCATAACAGCTGCCACAGAGCCGTGATGATGTTGATAATGGTTTCTTGCCTTAAAATATTAAATCAACCTTATCAATGCCCTTTTTTTTTTATTGTAGTCAGTCAATGGAAAAATACTTTTATTATGAGCATTGGAGTCCACATTCCAACCAAATGGGCTTGGGCCCGGCCCAAGCATTTGCTTCAAAATTACAAAAATCAAAGAGGATAATCAAATAATTAAATAAAAATGGCGACTTCTCTTCCTCTCAGTCGATTTCGGCTGCATAACTACCAATGGTTTACCGTCGGAATCGCTGCAACACCTCACGGGCTATGGCGCAGTAACCCATATTCGAGACAAACGGATGAGAAAGTAAGTGGTGTTACTCTGCTGAGCCTGAGAGCTAATTCCCCAACTCCAAGTGACCCCAGCCGGGATCACCCCGATTATTGCAAATGGAAGACTAAAGAGGACGAGATCCTCACGGACATTGAGCCTATCCTTATGTTAACCAAGGATATTCTCCACTCACTTAGGTACCCCGACAATTATCCAGTTCCTTTCTTTTCCACTAGCTGTATGAGAATATTCCCGTAATGCAACAATCATTTTCAACCTCTCTTGTTCACTTCATACCCTTTGATATTCTACACCAGGTACACGGATGGGCAGAGACTGACAGTCGAGGATGAGAAAGCTGTAGTAGAGAAGCTTCTTGCTTACCATCCACATTCTGAAGATAAGATTGGATGTGGTCTTGAATCCATTATGGTAAGTTTTCAATTTTAATAATATATTTACTTCCATCTGTATAGGATATCTGTATCTGCAACTTACTGAGTTGTATTTTTCCTAAATTATGTTAGAATTAAAATGCAAACTGCTCGGGATCAGAAGTGCCATCCAATAAATGGGTGAAAATTCCAAACTTTCCAATTCTTTTCATTTCTTTTTTGGTTTGCTTAGACCCTATTATTTCGAAGTTTCCAGGATCATATGTTTCTTCCCCTTTCTGTCTGAGCGCTTCTGACCAGCATTTAATTCTCACAGCAACTATGATGGTATTTCTTACACCCCCATTCGGCGGGCTTTCACTCTACATCCATCTGCAGTAGATTGTTTTGCTTCATCTCTAATTGGCCCAAGGATGATATGTTTATCTGATATTTTAAGCTATAATCTGTGAAAATGCTGATATCCAGTTTGTTGTGATCATGTTGGCAGTATTAGCTATTCTAAGTTGGAGGGCTTGCCTCAGTTTTCATTGACTAGAAGGAATACTACATATTATAAATTCAAACTACAAAATATTCACTCATACGCTTTCTTAAGTGCATTGTCATCGGTCAAGAATTGTAATGTCTAAACCAATGTTGGTGCTGCCGTGAAAGGCAACCCCTAGTAGGCACAAGGCAGGCAGCAAGTGCTGTGTGTGTGTGTATATGTATATGACTAATTTTTTTGTAGGTTGATCGCCATCCCCAATTTCGAAACTCAAGGTGTCTTTTTGTTGTAAGAACTGATGGTGGCTGGATCGACTTCTCCTATCAGAAGTGCCTTCGGGAATACATTAGAGATAAGTACCCAACTCACGCAGAAAGATTTATTCGACAACATTTTAAGCGTGGGAGTGGTTAATATGTATGTATTATTGGAACTTGACCAATAATTTTGGTGTGTCAGTATGTGATAACGTCACTACTTTTTCCTTCTTTATTTTGTTTCCCCAATTTTCAGTGGCCTGCCTAGTTCTATGGGTCATCTGTGGTACTAGACAGTCATTGACTGGCATATC
The DNA here is from genome assembly GCA_037074535.1 of Gleditsia sinensis. Taxonomy (NCBI): domain Eukaryota; kingdom Viridiplantae; phylum Streptophyta; class Magnoliopsida; order Fabales; family Fabaceae; genus Gleditsia; species Gleditsia sinensis. The sequence continues at coordinate 13,066,487 of CM073470.1, read as the reverse complement.
CAAGCTTATTTGTGAAGGAAAATAGAAAATGAATGAAGTGAACTTCGCTTTGGTGATTTGTGGAACACTGGCGTTGCAGAAATTGGTGATTAGGTAAGATTAATAAGAAAGATGTCATTGCCATGTTTTAATGTTGCTCACACTTCTTTTTTTTTCGGTTGATATTGTTGCCTATTCTTTCACTCTCTATTCTCAGGGGTCTTTATATTAGTTGACCTTTGTTTTTTTTTTGTCATATGGTAAACTAAGAGTGTACATAGGTGTGATTCAATTTGGTTGATTCGATTCGATTTTAGGGTTCAACCAAACCGAACCGAACCAAAAACAAATTATAAAAAGTGGACCTAATCGATTTGGTTTGGTTCCATTAAACTGAACTAAATCAAACCGTTAGTTCAGTTTTTTGATTTTTTTTTTTGGCTAAATTTTTTTTTTTTAATCTATTTGAATTTTTTTGGGCTCATTTTTTTAAATTTTTGTATCAATTTTAAATTTTTGTTTGGGCTCAAATAGATATGGCTAAATCTAAAAAAAATATGTAAAATATTTATAAAATATAATAAAAATTAAATTTAATTATATAAAATTAATATATTTAAAGTAAGTCGGTCCGGTTCGATTGGGACTCTATCTTAATTGAAAACCGAACCGAACCGGTTGGTTTTTTTAAAAAAAAAAATCGAACCAAATCGATTTTAATCAATTTAATTTAATTTTTAATTGGTTCGATTCTGTTTTTTTGATTCGGTTCAATTTTTGTATACCCCATGGTAAAGGACAAATTAAAACGCTTCTGACTTCTGTGGGCTTATCCATGGCCCAATTTGTTGGTCCTTGGACTCAGGTCAATTTAAGATATTTCGGAGCCAACTATTTTGTTGAATAACCAAAAAAAATAAAGGAGAGAAAAAAAAACGGGTCCCATGAGATTGATCAAAATTCCTGTCTCTGATTATGGAAATTGGAACATCAGCATCCATAATTCAATATTTTCTTTATTGGGGTAATTTAATTTTACCTCATTTGCATTTTTGGTTTATTACACAGTCCTGCCTACACAACCCTTTTCTTGAGAGATATACAAATTTTCATTAAACACCTACACTAACCTTTGCTAAAGAATCCTATTCAAGGAAGGTTTGGATGAAGTTTCAAAAATAAAAGAAGACAATGCAAGATCCATGGTGCATCCTCATGATCTCAGCGTTTCAAAGCCGTCGTTCATAAGCCGTTAATAATTGCGCGTATGACGATGGTGAAGTGTTAAGTTGGAATTTGCTACTGATAAGCACGAGTTGGATATATTGAGAAAGGTCAACTCCCAACTTATTAATATATTACGGTCCCTTCCATTAGTTTATAGCTCACCACCGCCTGTTTACCACATGTTTTGTTCTTTGATTACTTGGGAAAATGAACATTATCAATAAGCATTAACGAGCTCTGACCTCTGACTGTGTATTGTGGGCTCCATCTGATAGAGTTCCATATGGGCCATCTTTTACAACCCTCTGACCACAACGAGATTTTCAAAGCAATTTTTGGAAAGATCGTAGAAATATTGTTAGATTTCTGAAAAAGGTAGAATACAAGGTGCGATCAGTGGAGAGGACTTGTGAGTCCCAATAAAGAGAGTATGATGGACGTACCCACTTTTGTTGATCCTCCGGAGAGTGTGTTTTGCCTGAATTTGACCAGAATGAAGTGGGGGTTGCCGTTTTTGTCTTAGAAATCGGAGGAAAAAATGAAAAATGAAAAATCATAATGATCTTGTCACAAGAAGAGACTTAAAAAAGAGTATTAATGTTGAAAATGGGGATTGCGTTGGCATGTTACTATACCTAAAACGGTGACAACCTTTGGTAAGTTAAGAGAGGTCAAGGGGTAGTAACTGCTCTTGTAAGAAAGTAATAGTTTGAAAGCCATAACTGAACCATATCACCATCACTTCCCTTCGGTTATTCTGTCTCACCAGCAGCCTGCACAGTGGCGGATACAGAAATTTTGGTTAGTGAAGGCAAGAAATAATTTATAAATATTTTTATTTAAAAAAATTATTTTTGTGAAAACAGTATATAAATTTTTATAAAAACAAAAAAAAATTATTACGTATATTAATTAACAAAAGAAAAATTTAGTAGGGACAATTGCTCCCACATCCTTCAAGGTAGATCCGTCACTGAGCCTGCACTAAGTAAACTCCTTTTTTGTGTCTCCTGCGTTGAGCCTGTAAAGGAGTTACAATATTTTAAATAATAATAATAATAATAATAATAATTATATTTTTAAAAATTTTAAATTTTTATTGGATAGATAAAAATAAAAATATAAAAATAAAATAAAATAAAATAAATATTTTATTTTTTAATTTAATTAATAGAAGTAGTAAAAATTGTGAGTTTGACAAATTATTTTTTACAAGATAATCAGTATTACTTTCGAAAATAGGTAAAAAGTCAACAGTATAAAAAAGAAAATAAAAAAATTAAAATACTTTTTATTATTTTATTTATTTATAAATTTTTTTATAATTAAAAATATATATATTTAAATTAAAATTTTTAATATTATTGAACAAAATATAATTCAAATTTTTATATTAATAATATTTTATTTTATTTTATATTTATAATATTTAAAATAATTGTTAAAATTAAAATATTATTATTATAATAATTTTATTTTTTAATGATATTTTTTTAAACAATTTTTATTTTATTCTATTTTACGATTTACAGTTCTGTTTCAACCATTTATATAATTCGATTAAGTTCATTTAAAGTAATAATTTAATTAAAATACTAAATTTAGTTTTGTTCAAATTAACTCCATCAAATTAAATTATTAATTATTTTATTTAATTAATGTTGATCTCTTTTTAATTCTTTTCATGATTAAGTCTAAAATAATTTAATTATAATTAATCAAATATTATTTTTATTAAAACATATATGTAAACTTTTTTAATAGTTAAAAATATTTTATTGATAAAATAGCATGGAGGATATTTATATTGGTGAAAGGAATATAAATATTTGAATTTTTTGCCCCGGCATGAAATTAGATGTTACAAAGTTCTCGAATGAAAAAAAGATGTGTTCGGACATTTTTACGATTCTTTGAAAATGAGGCAAATTTGAATTATGGTAAAAAAAAGTATGGGTGAAGGAAGGAGTAGCAGTTTGCTATCAACTACATCGATAGGTTCCTTTCCAGCTTTAATTTTCGGAAAGGGGAGCCATAGATGACCCAACTTGCTGCCGTCGCTTGCCTCTCCCTCGCTGCCAAGGTAGAGGAGACCCAGGGGACCCTTCTGCTCGACCTCCATGTACGTCCCACCAATGCTTCAATTTGTTTGTGTTTGATTTGTTGATTTTTAAATTATTTGTGTAGGTGGAGCACACTAGATACGTTTTCGAAGCCAAAACAATAAAAAGAACTGAGATTTTGGTGCTTTCTACTCTTCGGTAGCAGTTGAATCCGGTGACTCCAGTGTCTTTTCTGGATCATATCGCATGACGAATGGGATTGAAGGGTTATCTCTGCTGGTAGTTGCTTAGGAGGACTGAAGGCATTATTGTCTCTGTCATCGCGGATTTCGTCTTCTCTCTGTCACAGTAAAACTAGTGGCAATTGGGTTTAAGAATCGATTGGCCGTGGCAAAATATTTTTGTTAGTTCAAAACTCGCGCTGGTGGGTGTCTTGGTAAAGCGTGACCAGAGGTCGTGGCAAGGGAACCTGAATAGGGGGCGCTACTTGGTCAGAGAGAAAAGGACTAACGGCTCATAGAAAGCAAGGGCCGTTAGGCGAACCTATACTCCATAAAACATTCGTCGTCAGGTCTCGAGACTAGCTGAGAGAGGCGGCCTATGGGTCCCGAGTACTCTAAAGCAAGCCAATTTCATTAGCTCTTCAGCCATCGATAACAATTCTTTATGCAGAGAAAAGGGGGAATCGTCATAGAGAGCTTAGCCCTGCAGTCTAAAAGATTTGTTTTTTTCTTTTTGAGTTTTAGGAGCGACAACGTCATGAGATCTCCGGCCGGATAGAGTGGATCGTCGCAGGCAAAAGACACAAAAAGAGACGTTGCTTGTCCCAGGGTTCCAGTAGGTATTGCATAAATTAAAAAACAAGGATCCAACATGTTTTTTTGTTCCCGTGATGGCACATATGGTTGTAACTTGTAAGAATAGGCGATCTATAGCTGGCTAGGATTTGATTCATAGACTTGAGTAAGATTGGTGGCACCTCCACCGCGTTTCAGAATGACTGATAGGATGTAGAGACTGTAGACTCTAGTGTGTATTTCTACCAAAATGAAAAAGGATATAAAGAAGATGATAGTAGGATATGAATTTTTTCTTGACCAAAAAACATGGGATTGGTCAGAGTATATAGTGCCTAAATTTTACACAGACAGATAGATCATTAACAATCTATCACTTATTTATTTTAATAATTTTTTTAAAATAAATTAAATACACATAACAAATTTGTAATATTTTATATATAAAAAATTTGATTCACCGCTTAAGTTTACCAAGTCCTTTCCGTTTTTTGTTTTATATACTTATACTGTGAACACTTGAATTGAATATCTTTCAACCCGGCAGGCTGAGGCTCCCCTTTTGACTTATTAAGCATTGAAGTTGGGAGAATTACCTAAAATGCACGACTCTTTCTCATACTTTCTTCAGCTTATTACCTTCACTTGACTTAACTCCACAGATCATTTTTTTCAGATGAAACTGAGAAGATGGGACTGCATTTTTGTAATATAATTAGAGGCGGTAATTATCTACTTTTCCATTTAACTCTATGTACTCAGAAAGTGATTTAGTTTTTTTATGCCATCAAAACTCTAAATTGAGCTTGGAATTACTTGATTAGTCCTATACTTAGTTATAAACTTAGACTTTTAGTCCCAATCAACTTCTCCAACCTCTAAGTTACGGTATATCTTTCAGGAGTCCAATTTTATTAGCGATTTAATGTCTAGTTTTTTACCTGGAAAGTTTTTCGTAATAAATATAAATAATTTATGTGGTAAAATAATTTTAAAAAATACTGAACAAGTTGAGATTAAGCTTCTTTTTTATTTCCTTCTCTAGGAGGAACAGTAAAAAAAGGTCTTCACGCTGCAATTTACAAATGAAATAAATAGGCCATGGATGTTTGGGCCAAAAAGTCAACAGAAATATCAATGGTGGGAAGATGGGTCCTGATGTTCTGCTTTGCAAGTTTCTGTGGACTCCGCTCCTCCACACATGGGCCATTATTACGACGGTTCTTTAGATTAACTCCTCGTCAAATGCCACACCCCTAGTCCAAAAAAAGAGAAAAATTCCCACATGCATTGAATTCGAGCCAAACTTCGATATGAGTCTGAAAAGTATACGACTAGTCCCAAAAAAAAAAACAAAAAAAGAGTCCGAAAAGTATATGTATTTTTTTAAAAAATTACTGTACATTTTTCTTTTTAATAATTTAAATAAATTTTCATATTTAAACAGTGTGTATTATTTTTATTTTTTTAAATAAATTTTTATTTTAACTTTTTAGAATTAATTTGAAATAAATAAATAATATTTTATTCAATTATGGCCTCAGGTCCATTCTATTTACTCTTAATCCTAGCCAAAAGGCTAAGTCAGGTCTTTCTTTTTGAAGCAAGCTCAAATTTTAATATAAAAGATAAGTTTTGGGATGAATTTTTTTAAAAAAAAAGAAAAATCTGGCTGGAATATAGTCAATTAACCCATGATCACATTTACCATGCTTATATATTGCGTTTATTATTTGGATTAATTTATGAAAATTTCTATCTTCTAAGAGGTTAAATTTTGTCATCGTTAAATGTATGTTTATATTTTTATCAGTAAAAAAAAATTAAAAATTTAATTTATTGATGAGAAAAGTTAAATTTTTAAATGCAACATTTTTCATATATAGAATTCTCTTTTTTTATTTTTATGTTATCAAATTCATATTATTTTTATAGAATTTGAGCAAGCCGCTATAAGTTTAATAATTTTATTGCAAGGAAGGGAAAAAAAGAGTGTTGCATGCATGCATATTGATTTGATTACATTTTCATGCTTCTTAAAATTTAAATTAAATGCAGCGAAAAATTCAAAATTATGGTTCACCATTTTATATTGGAAACACGGAGGAGGGTAAAAGGGTGGGAACCTCAACTCAACTCAAAGTTAAGATGAAGACGAAGATGTTCCTGATGCGTTCGTCGTGAAATCTGAAAACGTTAATCCTTGTCCCACGCTTCAGTATATGAAATGAAGCTTCTCTTTGTCAAAACAAGGAACTGTCAAATGAAAATGATCACTCTTTGACTAAGATGAGATATTGAAAACCTCTACCAGAGTTGCTCCTATATATTGAGGAACATATCTACCAACCAAACGTTATCAGTTTTATCGTTAAGGTGCATCTTTGGAATCTTTGGAAATCAAAGGCACGTGAATTTACTAGACACATAGAGCCAACGGGTGGGCCCTCCGACCTATACAGCGCGCGTGCCTCCACTCCCGACTTCTCTCCCCATTCTCCAACTATCTTTATTTATTTTTTACCTTATTTGTAACAAAATGCCTAAAAATAATATATATAAAAAATACCTTTTTCATTGCCGTTGATGATAGGAGATTCCGATCTACCTACTTTTTTTGTTTCCTCCCTCGTTAGGATGTGATATAAAATAAAAATTAAATTAAACTTAATAGACGGCAATTGTTTTTGAAAGACCTATAAGTTTAACAAAAATATGAAAAACACGTTTGCCATATAACTAGGAAATTTGGTATATACGGAAATGACGTTTAATTTAGAAAATAATTTGTGTAGTTTTCAATACGTTTTAATTGAAAACCTTGTGCTCCTTTTTCTAAGGCGGGACTATTGATCTAAAACATGTTTTAAAACCACGCCCAACTTCATATTTAGTTAGCAGCTCCAGAATATATAAGAAAATAAACGAAATTTGGTCTATATATAGAGTTATTACTTCCTCGATATTGAAAAAGTAAACAATTTCAAACAAGGGATTTTAACAATTGACAGCAAAAATTTTAATTTCTGAATATACTTTTTTGATAAAATTATTATAAAGTTACGGTAATTATATACTTATTTGTTTTTTAGAATTGAGGAGTGATTGTAACTAAGGTATTTGTCCCCACTTAAAAAAACTTAACAAAATCAGTTTAATTTAAATAATATGACTATTGGGATTATAATTGTGAATAATGTGAAAAAAAAAACTAGTTGTATAAATGTTTTTTAATATAATATTAATATCGTCAATATGAATTATATTGTTTTACGCAGAATAACAAACAATACAATCATAAATACATATAATTAAGATTATCGTGAAGGTTTTGGAAATGGTAGGTGAGTAGCATTTAAATCAAAATAAGGAAAAGTTATACTTAGAAAAAGCCATGGCAGGACAAAAAAAGAAAAAAAGACAGAGAGAATCAAGTAAAGATTCGATGGGCAGAAGCCAATTAGAAGACAGAAAACGATGAAGAACTGGTGTGCAGAAAAAGTCATGAAGTTTAGAGCAGCAGCCAGCAGAGAAAGATAAATGAACTGGGAGGTAAAAGAAGCAAGCGTTCAGCATCAGAGACACTATGAGCTTCATTTGCAGCTTTCTGCACTGGACATAAAGTGTTCATCATCATTCGTCATGCAAGCTCTTGTAGTTTTTCAAAATCAAATTAAAGGACGTACTGGAAAAAATAATTTTGGAAGAACGTACAGCTTCTGAGACTATAACTTGCATGAAAAAATTAAATGGGTACGATGTGATAACTTTCAATTAGGAGAAGGAATATGACTGTAATTTCTTTATAAAAAAAAGATAGAAAGAAAATACGTGTAATATTAAAACTAGCTAGTAAAAATATTAGTATTATGTGCACACAAAAATGAGATGATGTTTGCTTATTTAAAGAAACTTTTATTGTTTGGTTCAGACTCTTTGCAGGTGCGGGAATATGATATATGGAGGAAGTGAAACATATGAGGGAAAAATTATGGTGGCTAGAGAGTAAGGAATCCATGGGCTTCACTTGGATATCTGGATAACAAACGGAATTCAGGAAACATCGTTTTCAGAATCCTCCTTTGTTTTTGCAGGGGAAAGCAGCAAAGTTGTCATTGTTTCCTGCGCGTGCATGATCTCTTTACCATTTATGCCGTATTTTCTGCATAGATTCATTTCAGCAACTTGGGCACATGGTGGGCACTTTAGAATGACTTCACAAACTTAACCTTGAAACCAGAATCCGTCCTTGATATTTTGGGTTATGCCAAATGAAACCAGTTGATCAGTTTAAGGGGAATATGTACTCCTCCTCCTGCTTGGTTACGTAATTAATTAAATCGTTCATTTTGGCGTGTGGGTTTTTTGCTTTAGTGATGTAGCCAACCGTACGTGATCATTAATCATGATTTGCAGAATTTGGGACTACATGATCTGGTGGACAGTTGTATATATTTTGCATCTTATGATTGAATTTGAGTGTGTAATTTTAGTGTAGGGTTCCTAATCCACGAACAGTACGAATTCGAAGGACAATTTAAAAAGAAAGAGAGAGGAGGGGGTGGTGGCCACAGAAAAAGAGAGAGGGAGATAAACAACACGTGACGGGAATCCTTTGGTACGCACAAAACAAATGTCCTTTAGCAGTGGTGGGCGAAGGATGGAGGCCAAGTATCTTGCAAGATTCTTGGTTTCTCCGACTTTTGTGGGTGTTTGGGAGTGAGTGAGTGCGTATTGATTGTGACATGCATCTACCAATCCACATGCACGCCGCTGAGACCCTCAACAAATCCCACCGCCCCTTGCATTCCCCCAACATACTTACCCCACCAATCTCCCTTCTCTAATTCCCCTTTCTTTCTTTTTCATCTTTTAAATATGCAAATCAATCCCTAAATTTCACTTTATTAATTATACCTTTCCTCCCATTTATATTATTACCATCCCTTTTCCCAACTTTAAATATTACTACTGTTTATTATTTACTTTTGTCAACTTTGATGCGCTGTCTCTGAATTCCATGTTCTAAGCAGATTCCAGTTCTCTTCTTCATGTTCATTTTACAACTTCTTCTCATTGAGATACAGACGCTGCACAAAAGCAAAAGTGCAGCAGTACTAACTACTAAACAAAACAACTATTCCACCTTTTTTCTGTTTTGAGGACAAAGTTTCCTTGAATGTTACGAATTGCGCGCACATATGTGTAAACCATTGTTGAAAACAAATTTTAATAAAAAATTATTGTGTGTGAACTGAGAAGTGAGAAGTGATGTGCCCCAATGATCAAGTGACCGCTCTATTAGTCTCTGTTTGTGTTAAGGAAGGAATTGTTCAAAAACTTTAAGCTGTAAGGTCAAGTGACGGGTAGGCCATTGGCTTGTTTTTTCAAATTTTTGGGCGGAGTGGGGATTGGATTTTGCTCGGTCCCATATATGGGCGGGTGTTTAAAAGCTCAGTTTAGTCGTATACTTGGTCTAGTTGATTACAAACAACTCAAATGGGTGCGTGTTTTCTCAATGGAATAAAAAATTGAAAGCTTCCCAAATTGGAAGAAAAGTAGACAAGGGAGTCTAAACCAATGAAGTGGATGAGGATCGTGGGGTAGCCACGCTGCTAGGGTGAATGTATTGTGAAGGATCTAGCAGAGCCACGAAATTAATGGCAAAAAAATTCAAACCGTTCAAATTCGGGAGAGGACCCCAGCAGAAGAACAAGATGAAGCTGGGTTGTGAGTTGTCAGTGACGTGGGAGGGGTTACCCAAAAGCTGGGAAGTGCGCGTCAATTTCATCCGTCTACGTATATTCCTTTTTTAACGTGTCAATATAACGAAGAAGGTCATTGCAAAATTGAGAAAACCTTAGTTATTCATTTTATTTGTGTATAATGGGAACTAGCTAGGTGGACAGTTTGGTCTATGTGCAATAAGCAGCCAATCACGATCTTTATCTTTTCATTACAATTGGCTAATTAGTAATTGCAAACCAAATAAAGAAGACATTTGGTGGTTGTATTTTTTATTATGTTATTTGGTTTTAGTCTAAACCGGTTAGCAGCTGAGTCTATGCACATCGCTTTGATTGGCTGATGGACGTCTCTCGTGTTCATTAGTCACCAAACCCAGCCAATCACTGTCCTTATCGGATGATTCTGGAAGTCTTTTAACACTTGAAAATTTGCTGATTGCTCGCCGCCTGCCCCTTGCTTTATGGAACTCGGCAGAAAGTTGAAACCACCTTGACCATTTTAATGCCTCATGCCACCCTCTCTTCTGGCCCACCTTCCTTTTTCCTCCACCACACGAACGAAAACTATTCTCTGGATTCATGCATCTGCCAAATTTACTTAGAGTGACAGCGCTTTTGACACTGTCATTAAAAAAAATAAAAAAATTTACCGAAATCTTTAGTTTCAGCTAGAAAATGATTTCACTAATCTTATGGGTTAAAAAGTGCGTTTATTTGTAAATAGCGAAAACAAGGGGATTCTTGGTTTAAAATATTGTCACTGCTAGATCTTTCTTTAATTAAATATTCAATTCAGGCTCGGGGTAAATTAAAAATGAGCAAAAGTACAAATTGAACATTTTGTCTAATTTTATAAGAATAAATAATTAATAATGCGCAGTCTGGGCTGAATAAATAAAGTATTATATACAGGGAATAGGGATGGAGATTAAATAAATAATTGAAAGCAGAGTAGTTGGAATCCCATAAGATTCATGAGCAATGGGGTATTGACTATTTGGACCAATGATGTCTGTGTGTTTAAAACAGTGATTCTTTTAGGGCCAAAACGCAAGACCATGATTCTTTCCGAGGTGAATCTTTGCAGATGCGGACCCGAAATTAATAAAATTTCGTATCAGTCCCTCGCGATTGTGATTGTGATTGTGATTGTGAATGTGAGGAGGAGGAGGAGAAGAGGAAATAAAGCACACAACGAAATGGGGTTGGGTCCGGGTTTTGGCTCTTTCTCGACAGTGGGGACTGGGGACTAAACCAAAACCAACCGCATTTAGTTCCCTAACAAGGGCAAATTGGTGGATCACGGTTGCTTTCATACTCCGTATTTTTTTTTCTTTTTTATTATTTTTTCATGAAAAAAGTATTTTAACATGGTTTCTCTTTTTTTTTTTTGTAAATTTAAAATTTTGAAATTAAAAAAAATCTTTTTTAATTATTAAATTCAATTTTATTCATCAATGAACAATAGTTTATTAAAAAAGGAAATTGGCCTATCCCGGCGAGGGACACCCGAAACGACCCGGAAGAGGGGGCTTCCAAAACAACCAAAGCTGCGTGGAGCAACCAAATTTAATTCCAACGCATAGGCGTTTGAAGTCCGAGATTGTCTATAAAAGCACCTACTCATCGTCTGTGAATCTCACAATAGCACACGACACTTACACACAACCAAACAAGTTAGGGTAGTGAGAAGCAAGGGAGAGGGAGAAATGGGGGGTTGGGCTATAGCGGTGCATGGTGGCGCTGGTGTGGACCCTAATCTCCCACCCCAGCGTCAAGAACAAGCCAAGCAACTCCTTTCCCGCTGTCTCAATCTTGGCATCTCTGCTCTTCATTCCAATCTTTCCGCCATTGATGTTGTTGAACTCGTCGTACGTCTCTACACTCTGTTTATGGGATATTTGTAATTCGATGTTGTTCGAGTTTCGTAACTGTCTCACTCTTGTCTCTTATAGCCACACATCTCTGTATTTCGTATGAAAACATTAAGAGCCCTCACAAAAATGCAGAGAAAATGTGTGTTCATATTGCATGGCTTGTTGCTCATTCCGATTCCAACAGCCGTCGCATGCATGTTGTTTTACATTTTTATTCGGTTGAATCAAATATTATTTGGCAGGCATTCGTTCATTTTATATATATGTTATTGGTGATGGGTGGATTCACATTTGGAGTTGATTTGGGACAGGTGAGAGAACTGGAAACAGATCCGTTGTTCAACTCTGGCCGGGGATCTGCGCTGACAGAGAAAGGGACAGTGGAAATGGAGGCCAGCATCATGGATGGTACCAAAAGAAGATGCGGTGCCGTATCGGGCCTTACCACCGTAAAAAACCCGATCTCACTTGCCCGGCTAGTCATGGATAAATCCCCTCATTCCTATCTCGCTTTCTCCGGTGCCGAAGAATTCGCAAGGCAACAGGTCGGTGGTTCCGCCTTTTTACCCATTCTTCACACCCTGTTAGGAACAAATCCAAATTGAAATTTGTTTCTTCAGTTTTCTTCGCTAGAAAAGTCTGCCACTTTGGCCATGTCACATGTGTTTCTTTCATTTTGCCATATCTGTACCGTAGTTTGTTTTATATTTTTCCTAAGATTTTTCTTTTAAAAATAAAAATTAGCGTATTTGACATGACTATGACTATGTTTACGTTACGTGGAAATATGGGCCGTAGCCTCGTTTTATTTCCAAAACTCTGTATAAAACAATATATCTGATGTTTGTTATTAGTGTGTAAATAAACGAGGGAGAATTGGGTGTGGTGTACTGTGCAGGGTGTGGAGCTTGTGGACAATGACTACTTCATCACTCCTGAAAATGTGGGTATGCTGAAGCTGGCAAAGGAAGCCAACACTATTCTGGTACCTTAATCTGTCACTCTCTTTTTTCTTTGTTAAATTATTAATGATCATGGGAGTTGCCGGCGTGAATTCGGGGACTGAAGGTGGTTGGATGCAGTTTGATTACAGGATCCCGACCGGTGGATACGAGACCTGCGGTGCAGGGATCGAGAGTCCATTGCAAATGAACGGACTGCCCATCAGTGTATATGCGCCCGAGACAGTTGGATGCGTGGTGGTGGACAGTCAGGGAAGGTGTGCGGCTGCCACGTCCACAGGAGGGCTGATGAACAAAATGACCGGTCGGATCGGTGACTCACCCTTGATCGGTGCTGGGACCTACGCTGGTGAGTTGTGTGGGGTGTCATGTACTGGGGAGGGGGAGGCCATCATACGTGGCACACTGGCGCGTGAAGTGGCGGCGGTCATGGAGTACAAAGGTCTGGGCCTTCAGGAAGCTGTGGACTTTGTAATAAAGGAAAGGCTGGACGAAGGGATGGCTGGGTTGATAGCCGTGTCCAATAAGGGGGAAGTGGCCTATGGGTTCAACTGTAATGGTATGTTTAGGGGCTGCGCCACCCAGGATGGGTTCATGGAGGTTGGAATCTGGGAATAGATCCTTCGTTTAGGCCTTTCGCTTTGGAGAATTTCAATCTGCATCTCCTTTTCCTTTTTTTTTTTTTTTGGTTTTTTTTGTTAAGAGGGTCCTAGAATTAGTTAGTTTTATTCTCTCTGACAATGTGAAATAATAGCTGTTTGTCTTGGTGGAAATAAAGCTCTTGACCCTCTACACTAACCGCACATCCCCATCTTTCTCCTTTTCATCATCTGTCTTCATCTCCATAGCATTAAGCTCATTTACATCTTTGAATGGAGAAGGTCTTATGCCTTCTCCAACCAAAACATCGTAAGTCCTACGCCTGAGGCCTTATACCTGAAACGGCCCAACACAATAACACCCTCTGTGATTAAGGTGCGTCTGCGCTACTAAATAATAGTAATGCAAAATGCAAAATTTTTAATAAGATAATTCTATCACAGTTCTTTTCGGCTGAACTTTCTTATTCTCTACTTTAAAATTTTTATCTTACTAATAAAAAAAATCAGCATAAAAATTTCAACATTAACTTAATAATGAGAATAAAACCTTTTTTTTTGGGGGTCCGTATAGCTTTCCTTAATGCGTTCAAGGAAGGATACACAAACGTGTGGCAAAATCAAAATGACCAATTTTAAACAAGCACTAGAGATGTGTAATTGGGAATTTGGGAGCGAGTTTTGAAGCATTCTCACAATCTTCACCCTCCCCTTTCCTAGCTAGTCATAGGCAGGAATATATTGTTTGGGATAATTACTGGACAAGAGACAAGCTTATTATTAAAAAGGACATCAAAGATTGTTGTTCACGCAAAGAAGAAGAAACCATTATTTAGAGCAGAACTTTGTGATTTATGGAGGATTTGACTAAGTGAATTAAATAGCAAAACTAGCTAGCTCATTTTCGTAAAGTCAAGGTCTATTGGATGCGGTGGCTGCTCCACGCTCCACCACCTATTGTTCTGGTCTCCATTTTATAATCATCAATCGACACATATGTTGATCCTGCCTGTACCAAATAATGCCCAACCCACAAAATAACAAATTCTAAGACCTCCAACACTTGTCTCAAAAACAAGCTCGCTTTTGTGATTATCCCGTAAAAGTCAAGAGACACGTCTTGTTTCTTACTCATTCTTGGGAAAAAAAAAATAACGGGTAGTAATTTTTAGAAATCAGAATGATTCCCAAATTCATCTGATATTGAGGGGTATGCCAATTGTGGGCATTTTCTACATATATATTTAATTATATAGTTGAATTCCATTAGAGCAGCTGGTTGTGATTGAAGATGTAAATAAAAAGGAAAAATTAATCTTCTGACACAATGTTGTGAATTAAGCAAGTAAATACATTGGCAGATGCATGACGAAGCCCCCAGAGGTTTGTGAAAGAGTTGCCATCCGAACAGCCGCCAGTGTATTTTAATTACCAAAGCAGTAGCGTGGTCCGTTGAGATGGGCAGATGAAGCTAGATAGGCATGAGCCAACCTAATGCCCAAGTGAACCTCAGACATAGTGGTAAGGTGCAGCTTGTCTGCCTTGAGGCGCAATCCTTTGGCATCAATACACTTGACATTAGGCAGTTTGATCCCCAGTTGAGCCTCTCTCACCCTCTCTACGAATTTGCCTTCTCCTGATGCTAATGCCACCTGCAATAACATTTTATATGCTCACATTTCAAACTAGACAAATCTAGCAACATATTGTTGGACCCGTGTTTAATCTGCAATTTATTTTGCATAAGAAGAGGAAAGAGTAAACTTAATTTGGTCATTCTAGTGCCTGTACTGTTGCTTTAATAGTACAATATCTAAAAAGAATAAATGCAGAAACAAAGCAGTTGTTATGTGGACAAGATTGGTGATCATTAGGTGGCGTTTTGGACCTTTTGTTGTCGGGTTGAAGAGTCAGAAGAGGTTAACTTTATTTGGAAAAAAAATCATGTACAGGAGGGGAGGTGGCCTTTCTGCCTTTCATTTGAATTTAAGGCTCAACTAACTAGGCTTATTCCCTTACTCAGCTTTATAAGGGGGAAAAAAAAGAGTCAAAAATAATGATGGTGGAAAGGGAGCGTGACTTTTGAAAAGTGAAAAATCATTGCACGCCATAAAATCAGGGGAGAATATATTAAAAATATTGAAAGAAAAAAGGAAGGTGACGCGAGTGTAATTAACCTGGATAACGAGAAGAGACGGAATGCGAAGATCGGAGCGGAGGTCCGTAATAAATCTCTCCATATTTGGCTTATATGCCTCAGCGTCCTTTTGTGTCACGGTATCCCTCTCGCCTTGATACCACAAAAGTGCTCGAATGGTACCACCGTCCCTCACTGACGCACTGGCTCGTCTTACCAACTGAGTGTACAAAGGCGACCCTCGCCTCCACTGGCTAATTCCAGTCCCGCCAACTGCACAGGGGACCAGACCCACGGTACCACTACAGCTGCTCCTGAGTCGGATTACCTCGTTTGCAAATGCCAATCCGGGCCCAACCCCGCAGGTCTTGCCCACATCAATGTCAGCGTGGAGAGGCTCACGCGCTTCCTCCCATTGGAGTTTAGCATTTAGTCTCCAAATGGAAGGGTTGGGCTTGCATTCGGGTGGGACGTTCCCGTCCCATTTGCCTCCCTTAACACCACCGCGACCCGCCATGTTGCTTTGTCCTCCCAGTAAAAACACATCCTTCTCCCCCCAGCACGAATTTGCTATTATTATTAGCATTGGCATTACAGATGAGAGCCATGACAGAATGGACATCACCCCCAAAACTGATGATTTCCTTGCTCAACAGCCGAAACCGATATATAAAGTGGCTCTGTTGGAGCAAGTCACGTTGGGTATCATCGGCCTTGCTTACATAGCCTTCTCGGGTTCCTCGTTCCAATGGGACCCGCCATTAAGTTACAAACTGAATCCAATGGGACGCGTTACGGTGAATTTCATTTTTTTTTTTCTTCTTTCGATTCAACTTGCCCATTTTGGGGACCAATTTTTTTAAAACTAGAATAGTATAGTGAAATTTATGATGTTATTAATATGGGCAATGCTGCCATCATTTTCCCTACTAATACTTTAAGCGATTACAGGTCTCCGTTTGTTCTAAAGCCTTGTGCTTAAACACTTAGCCAAAGTCGAGTCTGTCCTAACTACATCTTATCACATAGGCTGGTATATATATGTTATACATATGTTGCAGTCAATTAAAAAAAGAAAAAAAAAACTCCACAAAATTTTACCCAAACCGAGAACATAATAAGAGCATCCGCATAATTGCTGCAATTTAATGTTGTAGGGTTCTCTGCAATATCTTTTATGTTTTTAAATTTTATTCTTGACATAATGATATGTTTAAAGACGACACCAAAAGGAAAAAAAAAAGCACTAATAAAGAAAAAGCTATAAAATGTACTCTTTCTGTTAAATTCTCTTTTACTTTAAGAAATAGATACTTTACTGCTTGAGTTTTCGTAAACAAATTGAAGTCATATTTCATGATTGTATCTCAGTAAAAAAAACTAAAAATAGAAGGAAAAAAAGAAAGGAAAGGGGGGGGGGGCTATAAAAAGGTTGAGAAGAATGTGAGAAATGTGAAGAAGAAACAAATAAAAATTGCAGCGCCGAAATCAAAAAGGCCCGCAGGAGCCTTACTAGGTAATGGAGCAATAGAATGCAACGGAGTGGGTAAGAAGTGAAGGAAGGCATCAGCCATCATGTGACCAAGATGAACCTGGGCCGGGGTCGAAAGGTGCAGCCCATCTGGCTCAAGAGGCAAACCCTTGGCGTCAACAGTTCTCAAGTTGAGAAGGTCAATCCCCAGCTGAGCTTCTCTTACGGTCTCTATGTATGGGCCTGAGCCCGATGCCAAAGCCACCTACGATGCGAATAAACTCAACATCATTATTATTCTCCACGAACAACCCCGTTACCAAATTACTTGTGGCTTCATGCTTAAGACAATTATGACTTAAGTCTCTTAAGGATTGGAGTGAGTTTTTTAACTGGAGCAAAAACAGTGGTCCCTAACACGGAATCATCAGCATTGTCTTCCTCGTCCAAAAAGTAAACCGCTGACAGTTTCATTATTTATTTGCCTTTTTTAAAATAAATTTTTTTTTAAAAAGGAGCCGGGTTGTTGCATTATAATAATATATGAATACATTATAGCTAGTGGGAAATAAAAGAAAAAGGAGATACTAGAAAGAATGCGTTTCAATCTGGTGGGAGGGGGTTGGCGTGAAAGTATGAAGTTGAACATATATTTCTTCAGGTTGAAGATATTTTAATTTGGAAAAGCAGTATTATTATTATTATTATTGATATAAAACATAAATAAATACCTGGATTATGGGGAGCAAGGGAGACTGGAGATCATGACGAAGGTCGGAGAAGAACTTAAGGAGTCTTGTGGAATATGACTGGGCATCGTGTAGATTCAGGGTGTCAGACTCCCCTTGGTACCATAGGAGCGCCCTGATACTGCCACCATCGTGCAAGGACGCCCGAACTCTCCTCATCATGTGATTGTAAAGCACTTTTCCCCGTTCCCACTCGCTTATATTGCTGCCTCCGATTGCGCATGGCACCAAACCCACCACTCCGAATTTGGGGTGCTTGGTCAAGATCGAATTGGCAAATGGCATTCCCGGCCCGATCCCATTGGTCTTCTTGTCATCGGTGTCCTGGTGGAGGGGTTCGTGCGCTTCCACCCACTTGAGGCCTGCGTTCAGTCGCAGAATGGACGGATTCGGGCTACATTCGAGAGGGACCACGCCGTCCCACTTGCTTCTCCCCGTGGCCGTGTCGTTGACAACGCCTCCCCGTCCACCCATATTACTCTGTCCGGCCAATATAAATATGTTTTTGTCCAGGGCTACCGTTTCTGTCCATGATTCCATTAGAATCACCAATAACACCAACAAGAAAGGCATCCTCTTCGTTGTGTGCAGATGAAGACTGTCTTTTTTATGCTATGCCATTTCCAAATGCTTCCCAATTTATGAGGTGCTATTTTGAGTTTCGGAGTCAACTTAAGTCTGCTACTTCTTCCAACTTGAAGTTTAATATCAAATAAAATTAATTTGCACGTGATCCTAAGTTTTATTTTAACCAGGCCCAGGCCCACATCATTCGGAGCAAGGTGGACGACACAAATTAATAGGAGGAGAATGGAAGTTGGCAGAAGATAATAATTAATAAATAAGAAAGTAAATTCAACTTTGAAACATCACCCACTCAAAAAATTTGGGACCCCACCTTTCCAACTCTCCATTTGCCGTAATCCTTAGCCAATTCTGATTTACCGACCAGTCAACTTTT
Source organism: Gleditsia sinensis (assembly GCA_037074535.1). Classification (NCBI taxonomy): domain Eukaryota; kingdom Viridiplantae; phylum Streptophyta; class Magnoliopsida; order Fabales; family Fabaceae; genus Gleditsia; species Gleditsia sinensis. The sequence goes on along the minus strand of CM073470.1, from coordinate 13,047,918 downwards.
ATTTGGATTATAGTTCTGCCAGCATGAGAATTCCCATGTTCTCTTTCGCCACATTCGATCTCCTCTATGTTTCCAAAAATATCAAACATTTTTCATTTATCTGTGGTTGAGGAGTGGCCGTAGGAGGATCACGAAATTATATTTCTTGGGAGTCCTTAATAGAGATAAAATCAATAAAAATTAATTCAATTGATAAAATAAAACTGCGTTGATAAAAAAAAAAAACATTTTTGATTGGTTAGAGTTAGAATGATATATTTAACTCTTGATTGTTTTTAGCTACACTCTTAAAATGACGTAGATTAACATAGAAGTAAAAAAATACACCTACAAACACAATTTTCATGAAACAGGAGGGTCAAATCTTCTCAAGTCCGTGGATGTATACATCCTAACCAAAGTTGTAAAAATAAGCAATACATGCGTGGAATACAACTGTGGTTCAATTACTAGGACTCTAAGTTACAGGAATAAGGTAAACAGTCAATACGATCGAGTGAACTTCATTTTTGTCCTTAATTTCGATTCTCTATTGGAACTGTGAACATAAGAATGAAAGAATATAGCGAAACAAGAAGCTAATTGTATCAATGATATCGAGATCGTCTACTACACTAAGAATTTTTAAATTGAATTTCAATTGGAGTCAAATAAAAAATATATAAATAAGAAAAAAGATAATTTGTAAATTATATATAGTAGTAGTAGTATTATATGATTGAAAAGGGTTGCGCTTGTTTAATTGGTTTGTGCATGTTTTGCCACAAATGGAGATGGAATTTGAAGGATCAACTGTTAGAGGAGCTTTCCTAATTAACTAACTTGTTCACTCTCTACACACTGCTCCGGTTTCACAAATGAAAGGCCCGTGGAGTCCCTGAGAGGAGCGAGCCTTGCAAACGAGATCTCATTCACATCTAATCAACAGGAATGTAGTGATGAGAACATCCTCAAAAACCACTACATTTCGTGTCTGTAGATGAAACTCCCACGGCGGGAGTATTTATTTGCCATAGCAGCCATATAAAAAGCACGTATAGTATCGTCACCCCAGCATCACTAAGAATCAATATCATGATTTTGAAGCATCTCTACTAGTTGACTCAACACAGTCCAAAGCCATTTTACCCAGAATCTCCATCTTATTTATGTCATAACTTCCTTCAATCATTGGATCAGTGATTTGTTCCACTCATAACTTCATTCTAGACCCATTGTTCCTTTTCTCCTTCACCCATCTTACTACCCTTTCATTCTATGACTCTACACCATCAACAGTCTTTCCCGTTATCTTCACCAACCCAACAATTCCGTCGCTATAAACATCCACCTATTGAAAGCCCACTCAGGTGCCATATAGACCCTCGTTTCTCAAATTCTGGAGAAACTTGATTTGCTGAGGGTATTTCTGTTCAGTGGCTTGGACAATCCAAAATCTGCAACCTTGGGTTCATAATTTGAATCCAGAAGTATGTTCTAAGGCTTTCTATTGAAATTCAAAATCCACTTCAAGCATTCTTCGTGTAGATATGTCAGACCTTTGGCTGTTCCCAGAGCGATGTCTTACCTCTTTCTCCAATCAAGCGACTTCTTATTGGACACAAGATTTTCTACCAAAGAACCGTTCTCCATATACTCTCATAAAAGTAGCATGTGAATTCCCTCCACACGATATCCCCACATGTTAAGTTCATGTGATTAAGTCTTCCAATTATGTTTACTTCAGCTAGAAACTCACTTTCTCATTGATTAGCTTCATTGAGTTTCTTGATTGTCGCAACCCGTTCATCCGCCAATACACCCTTATATACGATTCCCCCGGCATCCCTCCCAAACTCTTCACTGAACCCTATTGTTGCCTCTTTCAACTCAGAGTAGCTATAATTTCTTAATCCAATTGCAGCAAGATGGTAGCTATGTTGTTCTGCACCTGGTTTTGTGTGGGTCCTAATCAAGAGACACCAAACCAGAAAGATGCAGACAGTTTCAAAAGGCTCCAATTCCAAGTACTAACCACAGGAAGACCTTCACTGAACCTTTTTTGTTTCTTAAGGCATACACTCTCTCAAGCTTTACGGAGTTAATTAACATGACTGTATTTCGAAACAGATTCTTCAAAAGAGAAAGAACGGCTTTTAGGCGGTCTCAAGTAAATTGATCACTGGAAACTTGGGGAAACCTACCCATTGAGCAACAGCGTCTTTGGGTAGCAACTATAATTGCTGTTGTCCCACTGATAGTTATATTGGAAGCCTTTGCAATTACATAATTTTAAGCATAAATCCTTACATTGAAGATAGGTGTAATTTGGGAAGTACCCAAAGTCATAGCCGTAGAACTCAGCATTGCTTATATGCTCAAAACGAAACTTTGCAAGAAAAATAGAATTTTGGGTGGCAGCCATACGACCAATGGCTTCCATTCTTCATCTTGTAACTGAGAAGACAAGAGCACTTTCTACCAGAATAAAGACCATGACCACACAAACTGTTGGCTCCACAGACGCCATGAATCTGGCAAGGTTCTGATTTGGCTTACCATGAAACATACAATTTATCTCCCGCATTAGTTCAACTTTAGACTGGCACATTACCATCATAATCAATGTTGCATCTTCTGTGAAGCACAGTGCCATAATCTGATGTCATGAAAGTAAGATCGTCGGATGAAGTGAAATTACCCAACAAATCGAGAACTGCAACTCTACTGGCATTGCAGGTGGACCTTCCAGCTTCCCAGCTTACAAGCCAGGGATCTGACTAGTAAACACTTGAAACATCGGGGCCATCGTAAAGAAGACGAAGGAGAGATCATCATTGTCAAACAACCAGCTTATAGAAACCAGAGGAGGGGTTAGTCGGAGTTATGGAGGAGACAAGCTGTGTGTATGTGGTGAGATGTTGTCCAGGGAGGAGTGTATATGTCGGGAAATCAAAACTTTCCCACGGAATGGAACCATGGGGTTCAATTAGAACAAGATTACCGTTATCCATGAGAAGCAATTGAGGAGAGGTAGTGTTGGTGGCCCAAACATCAAACTGACCTGCATCCTTTAAGACAAGATTACCTGTGTCAAGCAGGGTGAACGTAGAGCGCCTTCCGTTCTTGCGTTGGTTGCTGTTTGCCATCCAAATCACTGTCAAGTTTTTGGGGTGAAGCAGATGGCAAAGCAATAGGCATTTTCACCAACGCCATAAAAGCCAGCACTGAACATGCCGTTTCTTGAAATTACAACGCCCTCTGGTTTCTCCACTGATAGGGAGAAGACCTTGCTAGAGGATGAACACCAACATTGGAAAGACAAAGCCCAAATGAGTAAAACCAATAACAGACACCGACCATCCACAAACGCCATGAAATCTCCCATTTAGAGCTGGGTACATTTTCAAGTGACTTTAACCACATTGTATGGAAACCGTAGAGGTTAAAGTAAGTCAATGGTCAGTCTTCTTCGTCACTGTCCTCGTCTTCACTCACTTTCTCCAAAATCACTCGTTATGTTTTTCAATCGATGATGCATGAATTTTAGTCTTAACGCAACTTTGGGTTCACAAACATTGTTTTTTTTTCTTTTTACAACAAAAAATATTTGAAATTTTTGGACAGTGAATTAGAGAATTGTTCAAGGTAAATAAACTAAAATTTATACAAACGGCATTATTATTTATTACAAATTTTAAAATAAATTCGTTATATTAAAAAATTAGTTTCCAATATAAATAAATTTTAACATGGTTACCTATTACTACCTAGAAATATCTGTGCATTTACTTGTAACAAGAAAACTTACACGGCTTACAAAAGACCTGGCAGAAATATTTGGTCAAGGTATGCAGGTTCTTTGAAATGGAGAGTATTCGCACACAAACCTCACAAATAACTATATCGTCCGAGCAAAATGAGTTTGACACATACAAGATTGTTCTTTTTCCAAAGAGGACATTGAATGGAACGTTTATACAAACGTAAGAGGAAATGTCACTTACTATATATAATCATTGGAAGACAGCTTCAGATTAGCATAAAGTAGCTAATCAATAAAATCACAACTAATTTTATTTTAAAATGACACTTAATTTAAAGGATCCATGTAGTAAATAACTAAATATCTGTGTTCTTAATATACACATATTTGTTTCCAAATCAAGTTCAAGTAAGCATTCCAAATATGCTTCCTTCTGCAAGTTCCCCTTCTCCACTCATGCCCTAACACCGAAAATAATTGAAGGACGCGAGTCAGAACTTGCTGTAATTAACAGGTATATACAGAAGGAAAGAGAATGTAAAGAAGGTAATTAGAAGCAACGTACAAGTCAAACGCATCTGCAATTTTGAATGATACGCTCTATTATTATATTTGATTTTAAAGGTTTAAACGATGAAGATGCATTCCCAAAGAATCTATTTTCCTTCAGATGTTAACTGTGCAAAGTCAACACCCTTCATATATATACAAGGAAGCAATAGGAATTCTAACAAATAAGAGGCTATACTTCTTTCTTACATTGAAAAGCAGTCACATTATAGATATAGTAACACCACAACTCGTTGATTAAAGATGAGACATAGTTTAAGAAAAACATGAAAGAAACTAAAATACAGGGGATACAAATATTCAAGTTTATTGCAATATATGGAGATTCCAAATTTCCGGATCAGTGGTTATCATTGTGGAGGGTAGATTTCTGAAGCACCTCAACGACCTGGCTCATGTTGGGTCTTTTGTCCATCTCTTCCTCAACACATTGCAGAGCCACTGTAACTAAAGCGTCCATCTCAGTTGGGTCAAAAGCACCTTGTATGGCGGGGTCTAACACGTCATTCACCCAAGACGTGCCTGCAGATCCCTTGTTTTGTTTCTGCCTCAGCCAGGTGACCAGCCTTCGATGCTGCTGTGTCTCTACTTCATCGATAGATGTTGTTGCGCTCTTTCCGGTGACCATTTCCAAGATAACAATTCCGTAACTATAAACATCCACTTTGGAAGTGATTGGTAGATTGAAAACCCACTCAGGAGCCATATAACCTCTGGTTCCTCTTATCCTCGAGATTTCTGAGTGTTTCTCGTTTCTGTTCAACAGCTTTGACAGCCCAAAATCCGCTACCTTAGGTTGATAATCAGAATCTAGAAGTATGTTTTGAGGTTTTACGTCACAGTGTAGAATCCACTCCAAGCACTCCTCGTGAAGATAAGCCAGACCTCTTGCTGTACCCAAGGCTATGTTGAACCTCTTTGTCCAGTCCAATCCATTTGACTTGATTTTCTGTGCTAGTGATCCATGTTCCATGTACTCGTACACCAATAGCCTGTGTTTGCCCTCAGCACAGTATCCCCACATCTCAATCAGATTCATGTGGTTCAGCCTTCCAATGGTGCTTACTTCAGCCAGGAACTCCCCTTCTCCTTGATTTGCTTCCCACAGTCTCTTTATAGCCGCAACTCTTTGATCAGACAGCACACCTTTGTAAACCATCCCTCCTCCACCCCTTCCTATCTCTTGACTGAAACCTTTGGTGGCCTGTTTCAGCTCAGAGTAGCTGAATTTTCTGAACCCATTGGACGCCAGAATATAGCTCTCTGCAGAATGCTGTCTGCTTCTAATCAAGAAACACCAAACTAGAAATATGCACAACATCTCAATTATTCCCACTCCACCTGCAAACCACAGCATGAACTTGGCATATCTGTTCTCATGGCTTTTCTCGTATGTTCTTTTCAGCTCTATTGCTTCTGAATTGGTGGAACAATCAAGACTGTATTCTTCCAGAGACTCCTCATAAGAATACGAAGTTTTTGCAGGCAATCTCAGGTACAGATCACCGTTAAAATTTGGAGAACGATATCCATTCTGCAACTGCAACTTTGGGAAACAAGTATAGATGCCGGTGTCCTTGCTGAAGGAATACTGGAAGCCCTTACAATTACATAATTGCAAGCACAAGTCCTTACATTGATTCAAAGTGTAGTTTGACATCACCCCATAGTCATACCCATATAACTCAACGTTGCTTATATATAGAAAGCGAGAATGGGTTGTGTTGCAAGAGAGAGAGAATTTGGGTTCACATCCATAAGACCAATCGTGATCATTCTTCATCTTATAGCCTGGAAGACAAGAGCACTTTGCACCAGAGTTACGATCGTACGTACACAAACTGTTTGGGCCACAAATGCCATGAATTGTACAGGGTCTTGACTTGGCTTGCCACGAAACTAACCAATTCTTCCCTCCACTTCTCCGACTGTAAACACGAATGTTACCATCATGTTCGATGGTCAGTCTTCTCTGCAGCGATGTCCCATAATCAGATGTCAGAAAAGTGAAATCGTCTGATGAACTAAAATTGCCCAGGGTATCCAGCACTGCCACCCTGGTGTTGTTGTAACTAGATCTCTTAGCATCCCAATTGGCTAGCCATGGATCTGGCCAGTAAACACCTGACACGTCAGGGCCATCATAAACAAGACGGAGAACATTATCGCTGTCGAAAAAAAGTGTATAGAAACCAGAGGACTGGTTACTTTGGCTTCTTGAGGACACAAGTTTTACATATCTAGTGAACACTTGTTGAGGAAGAAGGGTATCTGTAGGGAAATCAAAACTCTGCCACAAAATGCTACCCTGCCCTTCGCGTAGAACAAGATTACCAGTATCGTATAGAAGCAAATGTAGGGAGGAAGAAGAAGCAGTGTCTGTGGACCAAACCTTGGAGACACCGGCGTCCATCAAGACAAGATTACCGTTGCTGAGTAGGGAAAGCGTTGAGTGCTTTCCGTTGACTGGCTGGTCGCGGTTGGCCATCCATACCAAGGTGGGGTTTTGGGTGAACCATATGGCAAAGCAATAGGCATTATCCCCAGCAGCTTGAAATCCGGCAGAGAACACGCCATTTGGTGACACTATAACATCTTCAACTTTCTCGACTGACAATGAGGAGCCTTTGCTGATAGTAATGTTGATTGCTGAAGATGAAAGCGGAGAAGACAAAAGCAAAGGCAGGAGAAGCCACAAGGCCAATGTACTCATGAACTCCATGAAGCTGAGCAGAGTCTAGAGCAGGATCGGTTAAATAGTATTTGCAGGCTCCATTGACCATTTACCCAACAGATACTAGGGCGCCCGGCCGCCTCCACCCCTCCGCACGACTGGGAGACGGACTTGGTCTGAATTTTGAAAATCATTGATGCGGTTGATTACCAATTGCCATCATCCATGCAAATACAAATAAATAAACCTTATTGATCTGCATTTTTCTCTCATACTTATTTATTTTGTAAAGATTCAACCTTTTTTCGTTTTACAAAAACAAGACTCAACCAAAATTTGAATGTCACACCCTTAGCTACTTAATGACTTTACAATTGGATATTTGGACGTAGTATTTTCACCATCCACCCACTCAGTAGACATGCTTTCTTCAATTAATTTTAATTATCTCCTTTACAAATGCAGTCCATTTTAGCTTCATTTTCACGAGCAAACCAATATTTCATTTCCAATTAAATTTTGTTTGATGCCGTCAATTTCTTGACACTCCTGACTAGCCATATTTATACACACACCAAATAGAACTTCGAATTGTGATAGGTTGCCGCTAGGGTTTTAACATAGTTTTCAAAGTTCTTTTGAAGAGGATTGCAGTTTTTTTTTTTTTTTTTCCAAAACAATTTTCTTGGGACCTGGTGGCAGCAGCCCTTCTTCCCTAGAGCTTCTTCTTCTTTTATTTATAAATAAATCCTTTTGATTCGTCAAGAACCTTATTTGTTAACCACTCCTTCATACGATGTTCTTGTTCTTGTCTAATTGAATTGTTAATAGTTTTTTTTTTTCATTTTGATTTAGGTATTTTATAATGTTCAAAAAATTATTTCACTGCAATATTAATTATGTTGATGACAATTTTTTATCTCAAAATTTAAAAAATCAACAGAGTTTTTACTTTTTAATAGCTTTTATTTTTTAATAGTTCAACTAAAAAATTGTAAACATTCATTTAGTATTAGCCGTAATATTTCTATCAATATTGTAACTTTGCTTTTATATGAAATTGAATTTTATCATTTTTTATGTAAAAAAATGAAGATGCGTGATAATTCTACAATTAATATAATGAACCAAACTGACCGTAAGTATTTTCTATTAAAAAATATATATCTCTTGAGTGTCACAATTGATAAAATAGTTCATATTTAATAATCAATTTATGTAAAATTTAGTTCTAAATATACTATATCTACAATTATTTTGCCTAACTCAAAGTATATAAAATTGAAGTATCATATAAATAAAAGTTGATCGTGCTTAATTTTACCAATTTGTTGATACAGTCATATATATATACACGAAACACGAATATTAATAATTTTTTAAAATTAAAATCATATCAATCATTGATTAAAAATTTTGGGGAAATTATATTAGATAATCATTGCTGTCATTGCATTCCAAATATGCGCCTAATGTGATGGCACATTGACTTAATCGTTTTTAAAATACTAAAAATAAAAATTGACCTCAATAAAAGATACTTCAACCATTGTTAAAAATATTAGAAAGCAACCGCTGCGATGGCACATTGATTTAAATTATTAAAAATATAACCAGAAATTGACCACAATAAAATATACCCATCTCGTTAAACACTTAATTAGAAAGCAACCATTGTTAAATTAAGATACTCAACTATAATATCTGTATAAATTTTTAATGTGAAAATAATTTTTCAACTAAGACAGCGGGAATTCTAGAAGATTATCGGCTAAAGATTCAAACCATCCCGTTCCGGAAATTATTATGTTATGTAAGTATTATATATAATGGCGAGCGAAGAACTAACATATTGAGTTTTGGCCTTGAAAATGTAAATACGATGCGAAATTGAATAAATATAATACAGAAGAAGGGCGACGTTGGCCTTCTTATTACCAGTCCTCAATGATTATTAATTAGCAATACTTAGCCAGCCCTTAATATTAATCTTTGGTTTTTAGAAGTTAAAAATAACACGAGCATAGCAGCCCAAACCATATTAAAAAAGCCTAGATCATGATGTGGAAAACTCTAATAAACCATGAGGGAGGCACCACATTATTTCCCTGTTCATATCTAAATCCATAGGAGAATTTCATACTTAACTCAAGAGGCACCAATTTTCTCAGCCTGCTCAGAATATAGGGGTTTTAGGGACTGTTTTGTTTGTAAAATGTTTTTTATTTTTATTTTAAAATTTTTCTAATGTAAAAAACATGTTTGATTTATAAAGTAAAACATGTTTTCAAAAAATGAAAACATATTCGGTTTTGAACTTTTAAAAATTAAAAATTATCTAACCAATTGACTGTTCTAAAAATTAATCAGTTGCATCTTACATTAATCAATTATTCATCACTGGAATCAGATATCCAAACCATGTTTAAAGAATCAATTGACTGAACAATAATCCAGTTGATTGGTTGATTAACTATTTGTAAGTGAAATCAGAATTTTAAATCTTTAGTCAATTGTTTAAAGAACCAGTCAATTACATCTTCCACCAATCGATTGATTGATTTGTTACTAACTATTGAATTTTGATTTCGAAACCACTACTACTCACATGACCAATCGATTACATAATACACAAATTGACCGCTTGAAGGAACGGTTAGCTTCAAATTAGATAACATTGTCAAAGTTTTAACAGGTTTCTTACTGGAAACAAAGTTGGCTTTCTCGCTCTCATTGTCATCGGGATGAACGGTTCTAGGTTAAGATGCTTGTCATTCCTGTTCGCCATTAATGGAAACAAAGAAGCAGCTCCAAATAGTGTGCTTTTGCGGCAGCTTCTACTGTTTGAGTTCTGCACTCGCTACTGTGTCCAAAATCACCCATCAAGGAAAAACTAAGCCTTGCCAAGAAAGAACCGAGCAAGATCAGATGAAAAGAACAAAAACTTGTTTTTCATAATTATAAAAGTGCCATTAATTATATGTTTTCATTATAATTTCAAATACCCCATCATGTTTTCATTTAACGTTTTTAATTTTTCAAATTTTGCAAAGAAAATGCTGAAAATTGATGTTTTCAAAATTGGACTTCTTTTAAGAAACATTTTAAAAAATTTCAACGAACATGTTTTTACACCTATTTTATAAACAAAAAAAATGAGTAAAGCAAGTAGCCTCTTAGTTTTTCTTTTCCTTTTATTTTTTTATGTATTTCAGGATTTAATTTATTGTAAATAAATTTTTAAATATTTAAGAAATTAAAATATCAATCTATCATATTCATTGGTTAAGAGACACAGCAGGAAAACAAACTATAAAGTATTAACCTTAGAATAAGAAAAACTTCAGCGACAATCTTGAATAATCATGGGAGACTTTAAATTTAATTATTAACTAAAAAAGAATAAGCATAAAATGGAACCTGTGCTTGACAAAACAAAAAATTTTAAGTACAATTTTTAAATATTTATTATTAATTTTTATAATAAAAAAATTATATATAATTTTTTATTTTACACTTTAATATTACATTATATAATTGAATCTTTTAAAAAAATTCTTTCAGATATTATTATTCTTTATTATAAAACGTCATGAAAAAAAAAATTGAAACAAAATGCCTTGGCACTACAAGAAAAACGGGATTTAACGACGGTTTTTTAGTGGCTTTAACGACGGTTTTAACCGTCGCTAAAACCTTTAACGACGGTTACAAAAACCGTCGTAGAATCGATAATTTAACGACGGTTTTAAAAACCGTGGGTATTCCGTCGTTAAACCATATTTAACGACGGTTTTAGAACCGTCGTTAAATTTTTTTGTGTAACGCTGTTTTAGCTACGGTTTTTTAGCGACGGTTTTAAACCGTCGCTAAACCTATCTTTTGCTTTAACGACGGTTTAAAAACCGTCGCTAAACACTTTTTTTTTAGAACGAAATCAAATAGTTAATCCTTTAACCATGGACAGAGATTAAGCTACACCTTCTGCCTTTCGCTTATAGATTGTTAGTTTATTTTAATATTTTTTAAGATTCTTATAATTGTATCTCCAATAATAATAATATCTATAAAAGAAAAATTCAACAATAAAAAATTAACTAAACTTTAGAATTACAACTGATATTTAAATAGAGAGAAGATGAGGGAGAAGTATTCTTCATAAAGACTTACATCATTGTTGCTATTTCGTGAAAAAAATAAAGACAAAATAAAAAGAGAAGCATTCTTTACAACAAATCTAGTAGCCTAATCGAAAGAAGAAACCTTCTCTAAATAAAAAATAAAGGAGGGAAGATGAGAGTGAAAAATGGGGGGAAGATGTGTGAGATTTATAGAAAAATTTTAAGTATTTAACGACGGTTTTTAAAAACCGTCGTTAAAAACGCGCCAAAATTAACATTCAAATAACAATTTTTAGCGACGGTTTTTACAAAACCGTCGCTAAATAACGACGGTTTTCTAAAAACCGTCGTTACAAACGCGCCAAAATTAACATTCAAATTATAATTTTTATCGACGGTTTTTAGAAAACCGTCGTTATTTAGCGACGGTTTTGTAAAAACTGTCGTTAAAAACGCGCCAGAATTAATATTTTTAGCGACGATTTTTGAAAACCGTCGCTAAAAACTGACAGATTTAAAATATGAGCAGAAATAACAATTTTTAGCGACGGTTTTCTGAAAACCGTCGCTAAATAACGACGGTTTTCTGAAAACCGTCGCTAAAAGTTGAAAATTTTAAAAAATAGCAAAAATTAACAATATTTAACGACAGTTGTTTGAAAAATCGTCGCTAAATAGAGACGGTTTTTTAAAAACCGTCGTTAAATTTATTTAGCGACGGTTTTTTTAATAACCGTCGCTAAATAACTACGGTTTTCAAAACCGTCGTTATTTTATGTGTTAGGGACGATTTTTTTTAACCGTCGTTAAAATTCTGTCGCTAAAACCTACTTTTGTTGTAGTGTGGGAAGTAGTTGAATAAAAAGTGTATAAAAAAAGAGAATAAACGTAGAAATTGGCATTTGAAATTACTAAATGTTTAAATTTTAATTTTTGAATATGTAATGTTACATAATTTAATTTTAAAATTTATAAAATATCAAACAATTTAAAAATTTTATTAATTTATTTTTCATTTCATTTTTTTCTTTTAATTAATTTTTTTTAATAAAACTTCTTGACTTATAAAAAATTAATATTTATACTATAAATCTTAAATTTCAAAATTCAAAATTTTAAATAATAAAATTTAATTTTTAAACTATATATTACTAATTTTAAATTTTAAACTCAAAACCTTAGAATTTCAAAATTATAAAATTATAAAATTGAAATTTTAAATCCTTGATACTTCAAACTCTAAAATTTTAAATTTCAAATCTCAAATATCAAATTCTCAATTTTAAATCTCGAATTTAAAAAAAATCTAAAAATCTTAAATATTAAATCTTAAAATTTAAAACTCCAAAATTTAAATATCAAACTTCTAATTTCAAGATTACAAACTTCAAACGACAAAAATTCAAAATCTTAAATTTCAAACCCTAAAATCCGAAATAAAAAACGTCAATCCCCAAATCTCAAAATTCCAAAATTCAATTCCTAAAATCCAAAACCCTAAATAAAAAATATTAAACCTTTTAATCCTAAATCTCAAAACCTAATTCTCAAACATTAAACCTTAAACTTCAATTATGTACCTAAAAACTTTAAAACTTAAAACTCAAGATTTTAAACTCCAAAATCCAAGATTCCAAAACCTAAACTTTAAATGCTAAATCTTAAAAACCCAAAGTTCTTAACCCAAAAAAAAAATCTAAATACTAAAACTTTAGAACTCCAAATTCAAGATCTCAAATTTTAAAATCTCAAACTCTAAACTTTAAACTCTAAATTTCAAATTTCAAATACTTAAACCACAACTCTAAACCCTAAAATCTAAAATCTCAAATTTCAAACCTTAAAAACCAAAGATTCAAATGCTAACCTCAAAACTCTAAATATCAAAAGCTCAAACACTAAAATTCAAAACTCTAAATATCCAAATTTTAAAACTTAGAATTATAAATCCCAAAAACTTAAAACTTTAAACCTAAACCCTAATCTCTAAACCCCAAATATCAAACATTAAAAATTTAAAACTCTAAACCCCAAACTCTAAGTTCTAAACTTTAGATTTTAAACCTCAAATCCTTAAATTCCAAGCATCAAACACCAAAAATTCAAAACTTTAAAATTTTAAATCTCAAACTCCAAATCTCAAATCAAAAATCCAAATCGTAAACGCTAAACTCCAAATTTTAAAATTGCAAATTTCAAAAATCAAAACTTTAAATCTTAATCTTCAAACTTCAAAACCCTAAAACCTAAACATCAAAACTTTAAACACCAAATATCAAATCCACTAACCCAAAAATTACTAGCTCAAAACTCAAAACTCCAAATTTCAAATCTCAAAATTCTAAAATCTAAAGTCTTAAACCCTAAATATCAAACCTTAAACCCTAATTCTTAAAAATTCAAATTGCAAAACCTTAAATTCTAAATATCAAAACCTTAAATGCCACAATCTCAAAATACCAAACCCAAATCTCAAAACCCTAAAACCTAAAATTTAAACCCAAAACAACAAAACTACAATTTCAAAACCCTAAAATCTAAATTCAAAAATTTCAAACCCCAACTCCAAACCTAATCTCTTCAAAACTTTAAACACCAAAATCCTAAATCCTAAATTTTAAAATCTCAAAATTAAAACTTCAAAACTCTAAATTCTAAACCTTAAACCACTAAACTTAGAATCTCAAACCCAAAAATTACAAATATAAAAAATTTAAAACTTAAAACCCTCAACCTTAAATTTTAAACGTCAAACTCTAAATACCAAAACGTAAAACACTAGACCCTAAATTAAAAAAATCTAAACTCTAATATGTATTTTCTCATTTTATTTTTTAATATACATGTTAAGATTTAAGATTTTATGTTTTATTTATTAGGGTTGAACACTTTGAAGTTTGAAGTTTGAAGTTTGAAGTTTGAAGTTTGAAATTTGTGGTTTTGGAGTTTGTAGTTTTATAGTTTGTTGTATGATGTTTAGAATTCTGAATTTAGGGCTTTGAGTTTTACTTTGAGGTTTGGGCTTGGGCATTGTTGCTTGGTGTTTTCAAATTATGAGTTTTGGGGTTTAGGATTTAGGGTTTTAAAATTTGGAGTTTGAAATTTGATAATTTTGGTTTTAAAGTTTTACAATTTGGAGTTTAGGAATTTAGGTTAAGGTTTGGAGTTTTGAGATTTGATATATGAGATTTAGGGTTTTAAGGTTTTAAAGTTTGAAATTTTAGATTTTGGGGTTTAAATTTTTGGGGTATTGAGTTTAGAGTTTTGAATTTTAAAGTTTGTGTTTTGGTGTTTAATATTTAAAGCTTAGAACTTTAAGTTTTGGGGTATTGAGGTTTGTATTTGTGATTTAGTGTTTCAAAGTTATAAGTTTTGAGGTATAACGTTCAAACTTTTACAATTGTTGATTTGAGATTTGATGTTTGGAAATGGATTTTGAATTTTAAGTTTTGAGATTTAAGGTTTGAGGGTTAGAAATTTAGAGTTTGTCATTCAGGGTTTTGAGATTTAGTTTTTAAGTTTTTAAATTTTGTGGTTTGAGATTTTAAAATTTGGTGTTTTGAGATTTAGAGTTGAGAGTTTAGAACTTTTGATTTTAAGGTTTTATGATTTAAAATTCAGAGTTTAGAGTTTGAGATATGGGTTTTAAAGTTTGGTATTTTAGTGTTTAAAATTTGAAGTTTGAGTTTTTAAGATTTTTAAGGAAAACTCTAGCAAAACTCTCCTCTAAGCACCACGCAACCTCAGTAGACGCAGCAACCAGGGGGTGATTGCCATAGTAGCCACCCCTCCCCTCCTCTCTCTTCTTCACGTTTCCTCTCTCCCCTGAAGTCTAGCCACGAGTTTCCCCTCTCCTTAGCCGCAGCGCAGCAGCCACCGCTCCTCCTCCCAACTGCATAGTTTCGCCCCCCCCCTCCCCACTGCACAACAGCCACCCCTTCCTCCAACCGCATAGTTCCCCTCCTCGGCCCCCGTGCAGACCCCGCCCCCACCCCCGCATAGCGCAACAAGCTGGCCCTAACTCCTCTATTTTATTATTCTTTATTTTTCTGCTTTCTTCTTTTAGGGAAGTTTGTTTCTCTCTTTCGGAGATTTTTTTTTACTTCTTATTAAGAAAGAGTTTTTCTTTTTTAAGAGATGTGATAGAACTTCAAGATTTTGTATTTTGTTATCCAGATTTACAACTTTGATGTTAGAGCAACATTGAATTTATTTGGAGGAAGAAATTGAAGAGATCTAACTCTCAGAGAGGGTTGAGAAGTGTGTTGCCTCTCCTAGACGCATTTCTCTTTTTTTTTTCTTCCTATTTTTGAGGTTTTGAAATGTAAGTTTTGATAATCTAGTATTTGTGAGGTGTGTTGCCTTTACATTCTCTGATTTGTAAGATCTGTCATTTTGTATTTTGTATTTTGTATTTTCAGAAGCTGTAGGATTAAATTGTTAGGTTTAGTTTACCTGCATTTGTTTTCTGTTTTTGACTTTATATCTTTTGTAATTAATAGTGGTATTCCATTTGTCCCAAATTTTTTTTTTAAGATTTTAGTATTTGAGTTTTTATTTTTGAGGTTTAGGATTTTTAGAGTTTGATATTTAGGATTTAAAAATTTATGATTTGAAAATTTAAAATTTAAAATTTAGAGCATTAAATTTTGATGTATAAAATTTTTGAAATTTTCAGTTTTTAGATGTAGAGTTTTGAAGTTTACGACATTTTAAATTTTAAATTTTAGAGTTTTAAATTTTTTTTAAAAGTTGTGAGTTATTGAGATTTAAAATTTTAAAAATTAAATTTTAGAGCTTTAAATTTAAATATTTGATATTTAAGATTTAAATTTAAATTTTTAAAATTTTAATATATAAAATTTAGTTTTAATATTTTTAACATTTTAAAATTTAAAATTTAAAATTTAAGGTTTAATATTTTTATTATTATTTTTTTAAAATTTAAGATTCTAAATTTTATTATTTTAGAGTATAAAATTTTAATATTTTTAATTTTAAAATTTTATGATTTGAAAGTTTAAGAGTTTAAAATTTAAAATTTGAAAGTTTAAGAGTTTAAAATTTAAAATTTTAAAGTTTATAATTTTTAATTTAAAATATAAAATTTATTATTTAAGATTTTAAATTTTTTAATTTAAAATTCTAAGATTTTAAATTTATAATTAAAAATTTAAGTTAAAAGTGACAATTTTTTTAAGAGATTTTAAAAAATTTTATTTTAATTAAAAAATAATACGAAATAAAAATATAAAATAAGTTACAAATATGGAAATTTAACTTTTTTTTTAACTTTTTAAAAAAATGACAATTTAATAAATTAAAGTGTTATGTCACGCTAAATTTTATTTATCAACAAATAATTAAAGAGTTTTTAATAATAATTATGATTAAAATATATTTAATAAATTTAAAAATTAAATTACATATCAGTGTAATTTTATTGTCAAAAATATTTAAGAGCTTAATAAATTCAGGGAAACCATTTGCAGGTTCCATTAGATGATCGTCCCTATTTAAATACCTTCATGCGCATGCAATCTCTCATCACTACGAGACTTTCAGTTATATCAGAAGAAATCCCTTTGAATTCTGGTAATGTAGAACTTTGATTTTAGTTCCCATTACTCGTCCAAAGAAAACAAAAAACACAAATTAGTTCCCATTCATCCAGCGTCTCGCAACATGATGTTTGCATGTGTGATTCCGGCTAAAATATATTAAATTTTGATCCTATTTTATCACGAACAGATATAGCGCATTTACATATTTGAAGCTAACCAACTTTTAAGTGTAAACTTACTAAGAAAAGATACAACATAGAGACAATAGGAGTATAGTTGAAATTTTATGGCTAAAACTTTACCTTAATAACAAGAAGCATTCTACGGCATAAGAATAATATAACTAGAAAGTCTCATCATGTAATGCCGGCAAGGCATTTGATATTTTAACAACCCAAACCCAAACAAGACAGCCCACAAATAAAAAGCAGGGTTTTGCATGTGCAAGACCAAACTCATCTCATGATGTGTGTGTTTTGCCAATTATGCGGGATAGAGCACAGGCAGTACCAGACATATATTACAACTGTGACATTTGGCTTCGTCTGCTTGTGTTTTTTCGGAAGCGACATCCCGACGAACGCCAATCAACCCATTCCCCCATCTCTCTTCACTTTTCGGCAATATCCTCATACCCATTTCTGCATACAAAGTATATTCTTTTTTCTTCTTTTTTTCCTCATTCCGGCTTAACTTTTCCACACATCCAAACCCTAATTTCTTTTGCAAAACCCACCAATCCAACAATTAAAACTCATGATGATTCCATCCTCAGATCTATCAAATTATAATACATCCATTAAGCAATTTCTTCTCAAATTACACACCCACCTAAGCTTAGTAGTTGATAAAAATTGCAGATCTGGTAACTCTAATCCAGAAATTGCACAAATTAGGGGAAACAAAGCCATAAGGAGACAACACATAAGGAAAATTCATCTGTTTCTGTTACAGAAGTTCATCTTCTCATAATAGCGAATAGAGAGGAGTGACAGGGAGAGATGAACCTCGTCTTTCCCCAGGCGCGTGGGAGGCTTCGACCGAATCATCTTCGGGATCGCAGTCCAAGACGACGAGGAGGCTGGGGAGGATGCGGAAGATGACTGGGGGTTGGAGAGAGGCCAGAGGTAAAGCGAGTGGAGGCGACGGAAGCCACCAAGCGCAAGGACCACGGAACGAAGCTGTTGCTCGCCACAGCCGGTGTTAGCCCACTGCTTGGAGCAGATCAACTCCCACAACCGCTCATCCTGCGCCGTCTTGTGCCACTGCTTGCTCACGCAAGCCACCGTCGCCAGCGTCCTCGCATCCACGTGCTTGAACACCTCGAATAGCAGATTGTCATCAAAATACACAAAGCCAGCAGATTTTTTAGGCACCCGATAGTCGTGTTCATGATCAGTATCTGCCAGCTTTACCTTTTTCATCTTCTTATCTTGGACGATGGCCGGTGCACCGTCGTGGGAAAGCGGCCTCTTCATCCCTTGAGGGTGCCTAGTGGGAAAGTGAGAGTGGTTTGATTTTTTTTTTTAACGAAGGAAATTGCAAGAGAGGGGATAATGAGATAGGGTGAGTGACAAGGCAGGGCAGAGCAGGAGGAGAAATAAAGGTTAAGGGTTAGGAGGACGCACCTGTCTCTGATGGGTTATGGGAAGACGACAAGATGAGTAATGAATGCGGTTCGATTCCTTTTCTGTGATTGACCATTTTGTAATTGCCATGGGCCTCAGCCTTTTCTGCCCTTGTGCTCACTTTCTCTTCGTTCTTCCCCATAACTCTTTTGTCTTTTCTGATTCCTGTATAAACGCCCCTCCATTTTTCCTGCCTCCACCAATTGGGCCGATTGTTGGTCTCTTTAATTACATTTGCTTATCTCTAGTTTATTTTTTGCATTAATTTTATACAAACATAGACTGACATTTTTAAGATATACCATATAATATATAACTCAGGCAAAATCAATTACCAAAATGTAGACAATTCTTTTTTTGGTACAAATTGTTTTGTATATATTTAAGTTTTATTTAAACTGCTTATATCAAATCAAGAATTAAGTCACTCAACGTATTATATATATCATTTATATTAATAAAACATTTATAATCAATGAAAATTAATTCAATTACGTCGAGCAAAGAATATTTTTTTTATTTGATTTTTATCAAGAGACATCTATTAATTACGGTACACCCTCTTTAGAGTTGGAATAAGTATATAATTTTTAAATTATTGTATACCACAAGTTTGTACACTAAAATCTAATGAAATTCAATTCCATTATATGGGAAGAATCCAATTATGCATCACTTGGTCACGAGACTGGCCCTCATACCATTTTTAATAAAAAACAATGAAATTTTTTTATTTTATCCTCTAAATTTCCAATGATTTAAAGATATTATTATTATTAAAAAAATTTCTTTGTAATAAATTGTATATTTTTTTCTTATTTTAATGAAATAATTAATTAATTAATCAAAAAAAAATTAAAAATATTCTTAAACATTGCATAATGAACCGTCAAGAGAAATGCAAGCCTCGTAGGGATAATTATTTATGATAGAAGGAAAGTCGCGAAAAGGAATACAACTTAAACACTGGAACCTATATTTCATTTCCAAAAGAACTTGCTTATTTAGGCGAACAAGTATCACATTGGGTTGACAATCCAGTACCCAGGAATTGCTTTATTCTGAATATATATAAAAAAAATGAATAAATAAAAAGAAGATTATAAATTAGAATCAAAAAATTTATTAACCTCATGGCTCGCGAGGACATCAGCCATATACAGACGATACGAAAAAAAACAATGGGTTTGGATATGATACAAGAAATTGAGTCGGTTGGAGTCATTGGCACATAAAAGATAGCTGGCAGGATTTGAAAATTATGCGATCACTAATGAAACAAAGTAGGAAATATGGAAAGATTTTGATGATGGATAAAATCTTTGTTTGAGGACCACCAAGGCATGCCAATTTCATTTAATTAATCCGTAAACCATTTTACCAAGTAATGCGTCTAAAAGAATATAAATGACTTTTTTGGGATACGAAGGGTATACTTAGATTTGAACTCTGTTATGGGGTTGAAATTGGCATTCGGTTTCTAATTGCATCAAAACAGTGCTAATTCAAGTTTTAATTGGCGCCCACCAATTCCTTCCTCGGCTTCCTTCAATCTGAGCCACCACCATTCCTACCAAAAAGCTGAGTGTTGAAATGATACCTTATTTTTCATCATAGGCATAGCTTTATGGTTCTGATCTTACTGTAAATTAGATACATGTAAGCTGAAATTAGAAATTTCCTTTTCTTTTGCCTTTTTATTCATGATGTCAAAAGCTCTACTATTCTGCTTTATTTTTTTTGATTCAAGAGCACATGCTTACATTCCATACACCGCAACATAACGATTAACAGTGTGTGTCTGCTTATTAATTAGGAATCTGTGATCGATTTCTGCAAGCCACCGGCGTTGAGTTTGTATGCGCGTGCCTTTTGATAGGATGGGTCACGGTCTTCAACTCAGAAAGAGGTTACAGTTCATCCAAACGTGTACTCTTGACACAAAGGGGCTATAAATTTCAGGGTCCGCTTCAAAGTGGTTGTTATTCCTTATGATATATTTAAAAAAAAAAAGTGAGCATGCTCCGCGTTACAGATTGTAAATTCAAAGTTTGAAATCAAAAACCGTGTGAAACAATGGGTTCAACGTCAACATACCAAAGCATGCCCATAAGCTAGGAGACTCTAGTGTCCGCTAACCTTACTTGTTCTGTTTGTATTATAAAGTCAAATTCTAACAGCACTCGATCAACAATTTCAAAGCGGGCTTCTTTCTCACCAAAGTCAAATCAGCTTGAAGCTTTTTAAGGGTCCACCTGGAAAAGGCTTCACCGTCCTCAGCCAGATCCGAAATATTTCTGTATATAAACCACTAGTGCAGCATTTATGCCAACGCAAGAGTTTGGTATACAGATATACTAACAGAAAGAAAAATAATCAAGGCAACACAGAGAGTCAATGGAGAAGAGTGTGGGGATTGTGTTGAGTATCATAATGCTTGTGGTGTCATCGCATGTCAACTTTGTGCATTGCCGAGTTCTTCGATCGGAGGCTTTAAAGACACAGGTAGCCGACGGTTGTAAAGAGTTCAGAGGAAAACAGCCATCAATTGGAATGGCATCCCGTGCTGTTTCTTCTAACAACTCCAGCACTACTCGTCCTTCAGTACGAAGCTTGGCATTCATACTAGCTTCTGGACCAAGTAGAAAGGGTCCTGGACATTAGCTGCTTTAATTTCACACTCTCCCACCTTTCTTTTCCTTCCATTTATTGGTCTTACAGTTGGTGCATATTTGTTCTTTCTTTGTTACATCTGGCACTAATAGTGTTAGGTTACACAAAATAGAGTCTCTCCAGGATTCTTTTTTTGTTTTTCGGTTAAGAACATCTTCCAAAGACATTGATCTGATATGTCTAGTTTGTAAATCCTCACCGTAGAAAACGAGGCATTACACCATGTTGAATACAATTAATGTCGAAATTTTTTATCTTGTAAGCTATGCTTTGGGCGTTATATGCCAATTACGTGCATCCCGAATAATTGGCATTCACAAAATTAAGGAGTTGTGCACACGTAATGAAGTGGGTATCTAGACAGAGATGGCAGCAAAACAAGCAAGTTTTGAGTTCATATTACTTAATTACAGATTTAGCAATATTAACCTGTATGAAGAGAGATTACAGGTAATTTTGGAGCCTCACCAAACCTCCCGAATTTAACTCTAAAGTATGATCACAAAGCCGGAGAGATTGATATTCCCCTGCCTAACTCCTTCCTTGTATTAGGATATCAAGGGGGCACACTAATTCCTTAGTTTCACGGTGATAAAAGGCTTTCATTCATGGTTTGCAATTTGGCAAATTTTACCAACCAAACATGTGATTGCAGTTTGCTCAGCATCACAATGCTCTCAGTCCTTCTTTCCCCCAAAGTAATTAAATTAATTTTCCATCCATTAGTTTATAAAACTATAAAATGCAGAACCCTCGAACGCAAATCATAATATATATTAAAAAAAAAAAAAGTTATCACCATGGTCAAAGAGAGGTGGAGGAATTAGAAATGTTGGGTGGGAGTGTCCAGAGTCCAAAGTATACTAGAGCCACACATGCACCCACAGACCCGTCCAAAAACTTGGGCGCTTTCATTGACGCAGATGCCATGTTCAACCACCTTCACCTATCCCTCACACGTAACACGCCCTTCTGAATATCACTTTTTAAAAGTCTTTCATTGCCAAAAAAAGAAGAAAGAAAAGGGTTTTTCAGTTCAGCCAAAATTCATATATTGGAAGTGAATATTATTGTGTTGAAAGGGAATCTAAATAGAATGCTTCCAATTTTTGGGTAAGCGAGCTTTATCCCACCTGCTAAATCCTCCTACCTATCTAGCTAGCTAATGAACTGAAAACGGAACTTGAAAGACAACCTTGACCTCTTCAATATGAGTAATGTTAGTAGCATGATTTTTTTTTTCTTGAAAGTCTGAAATAAAAAATGACAACATCCGAATCCAGTCAAGCCAATAAATAAATGAGATCGGATAAAATTAATTACGAAATTTTGATAAATTTTAGTTGACAATTTATAATTGACAAAACACAGCCTTTTTCCATACTCCATAATCCCTGTGCTTGATTTCGGTTTGTCATGTGGATGGCAAAGAGCCAGATTAAGTATGGATTTCTACAGATTCTTGAATTCTTTTAAGATAAATCATTATATTTAATTAATGTATGTTATCGTATCCCTTTGCAGGGACCATATGAGGTATCAGCGTAAATACTATGGTTCTTTTTGGTACGTGAAACTAATTTGATAAAATAATAATTTAAATTCTATTCTATTAATTATATTTAATTGATGAATTTTTTTATAGAATATATTTTTTTTTATATAAAAAATAATTTACTTTCAAAATGTGATAAATAAAATAAAATCTTAGTGAAAAAAAATTAAAATATATTATTTATGTTAATATTATTAATATTTTAAATGAAATTTAGTTTAAATTATTATACTACCAATTATTTATATTTTAAAATAATTTTTTATATAATAATAATTTTATTTTTTAAAGATATTTTTATCATTTTATTAATATTTTATTTTTATATTATTTAAAATATGTCAAATATAAAAAAATAAAAAAAATTACATTTTATTTAATATCATATTAAATAAAATTTTAATAATAAAATTTTATTTTATTCAATTTCATTCTCAATTCACATTTTAATTCATACTAAAAAAATTTTTAATAATAATATTTTATTTTATTCAATTTCATTCTTAATTTATTTTTTATTTTTTATTTTTTACTAGCAATGAAATGGACTTGGCATTGCCTCTAAACGGCATAAGAGAACTTGGATCTGTAGACTTGGTCCACGGCAGTACAGTCCAGTTAAAAAGAGACAAAAGCAAAAAGTGAGGCACATAAGAGATCCACGTAGTTGAACTCCACCCGTTTATTTCTCCCTCCCTACGAACTGCACCATATCACGTTCGTAGATACGCATAGAAAGCTAAATCCCGAGCATATTGCGTTTGTCAGTATTGGTGGTTTGTGAATATGGACATGAGGTGATTGGAGATGTCGTCAAGTGAAATCATCCTACATTGCAACAAAGGGAAAAAGTATTGCCCCTATCCTTAATCTCACACGAATTAAATTTAATTCACCGTCATCACATCAAATCAAATGTAACTTTGGGCTCATCAATTCACCGTCAAATCATTACAACAGAATAAGCTTCTACTTTCGGGTAAGAAGGGAGGATGAGCCCACAAGGGCATATTCGTTTATGTTCTTTTGAAAAAAGAAAAAAGAAAAAAGAAAAAAGAAAAAAGAAAAAAATCACTGGTCTCAGCCACGACAAATCAACACTTCCCAAAACCTTAACCCAGAATCGCAGCGCACCTGTTTAAAGTCCAAGCCCATTCATCTAACAACCGAAGTTGAATGCATACAAGAGAGGCCAGTGTACCAAGAAAAAAAAAATTGAGAGGCCAATACAATTGAACCGCAGACACCAAAATTACTTAACTTTCTTTCTTTTGGTATATAATAAAACTCAATCGCACTCAATCAAGTTACGTAAGACATCAAACAAGGGTATCTACGACTTGAAGTTCATACAATAGAACCGCATAAGTAAGGCACAGCGAATACCTTGCTCTACTTGAATGAAGTAAAATATGCAGCTCTTAAAACTCAATAAATAATAATAAAGAAATGGAAGCCTTCGCTTATACTGGTCACCCTTTGCTTGCCGTACTTACTCACACAAGAAAGCCCCACATGAAATTTTAAGCAAGGTAAAGTGTGATTAGAAAACAGATAAGCACAGCCTGCATATTACTATAATCTATGCAAATACATACAAACATAAGAGTAAACAAAAGAATGTTTATCAACCAAGCATGAGTCATAATTGCAAATCACAATGTATGAGGGGACACCTTCTGTAGACATGCTCACATTACAATAGCACCTGTCCACTTGATCAAGGACAACTATAGTTAAGCATGCAGATACCGATCTAAGGCTGCCACAGTTGGCAGGGATAAATTGAGAGTGGAAGCTCCGTCTTATAAAAACAAAGAGGGTTTCTAGTGTGAGATGTCAACCTGCACAAGGGAAGGATTCAAGGAAGCAAAATAACATGGCACATAGGGACGACAAAGAACAAAAATTCAAAAAGATGCATTGTTGTAGAAAGTGCGTAAGATATAGAAAATGCTCCGTTTGACCCTAATTAAAATAGTTGCAATTACATAATATATAAGTCAACTCTAAGGAGCTTGCAGAACAATAGAAACACCATTATTGTTCACCTTTGACAGGCAATAGGTTCAGATCCCCTTCAGCTCAACACCAGCAGTGTTTGGAAACATACAGGGAGTAAATTGTAAAACAACAAACTTAAAAGACATTTCTGAGCATGTACTGTGCTATAGCAATTGATCAGCAAGCCCAGAGAAATTGAAAATTAGCAAGAGTTTGATCACATTACGTTAAGAAATTGAAAATTAGCAAGGCCTTTACCACATTACGTTAAAAAGACAAACTTAAATATAGTTATGTATGGCGTTGATGTCATCAGTCAGAATCATGTATAATTTCAGAAATGGTAACTCCAAATTTCACAAACATGGATTTTGTAAAAGTAAAATATTAAAGAGATAGGTGGTGTAGTACATAAGAATTTTAGTTTTCCAAGCACTTGAAAATCTACTTTTAAGATGTTTAAGTATAATAAATATGAAAATTTTAAAATTTGTGTTGTATATGACCTAAATAATATTAAAAAATTACTTTCTTTTTTTTATATATCTCATGCTTAAATTTTGTATATACAGATTTCCAAGTACGTGAGCAATTGGGGTACCAAAAGTATCATAGGTTATTCACAGGGTGCAGAAAAAGGATTGATCCACGTTTATGTAATGGAATATTTCAAATAAGGCCGAATAAATAGACAACTTGCTCAGGAAAGGAGAAAACAACATCACTTAAGTAACAAACCATTCTTGAGGTAACTTAAGTTAAATCTTCAATAAGCAGTTTCAATAACTTGTAGGCATACAGAAGCAAGTTAGCTACATATATATATAAGATTCAGCAAGGGCAACATCACAGTGGAATGCATGTAGTACTCGTACCACATAAATGGATGTAACAGAATGTTGAACACAAAATCGCACAAAAACACACACAAAAGGGGCTAGGGATTCCTCATGTAGAGCTAGCATGAAATTCGAAAGTTAGAAACAATTAACATTGACAACCCATAGTAAAACCAACTAATTCCACACTTTTCAAATAGATAGATGGGAGTAAATCAATTGTAAAAATCAGTCCGTTAGCTTAAGAAAATGGAGTCCTCAGAAAACTGAACACATAGAGAACCCGTTAAGCAAACTGTGATGTAAGGTGGATAGCATATCTGAAAATAACTTGGTACATAATGGAAGCAAAACAAAGAAAAACACTGGATGTTCGAGGGAATAATATAAAATCACGATTGGCATCTTCAGAAATAAACAAATTCTACTGGTAGATCTCGTTATAAAATATGATCCCTCAATGAGAGCACCCTAACATACCATTGCCAGACACCCTAATACACTATAATGGGCATTCAAGACTCGGAGTCATCGACGGAGGCCGCCTCAGTAGCTGCGGAAGGAGGCACGTCGGAGGTAGGGGTCTGAATCGCACTATTATCGACAGGAGTGGCTGAACTAGCTCTGGCCTTAACAGTGTCGAGCATCCGCTTGCTGATCTCCTTGGAGTAGACCTGGAGGATCTCGATGCCATCATCCTCGGCGGCAGCAGAGGCGCCAGCGGCTGCGAAAGCCTTTTCCTCGATTTGGCGGGCGACCGCAGAAGCCTCATCGGAATCCATTGTTCCGTAGCGCTTGGAGAGGACGGAGGGCGTAGAGAGGGTCTCAATTAAGCGATTGATGACGGCATCCCGGGTGCGCTGAGTGGGAGGCCATATGCTGAAGGAGATGCCGCCGGGTTTGTCGAGTTTGGTACCTGGTTGGTGTTGGTTGTGCTGGGGCTGAGCCTCCATGGGGGGTGGAGTCGAGTCTTGCTCCGATGCGGGTGGTGCGGCTGGGATTTCCGGGTCAGTCATTTTGATTAGAGGAAATGGAATTTTGTTCAGAGAGGCAAAATGCAAGAGCGGCCTGGGAAACTACAATTATCTTTATTTATATAGCAAAGTAAATATTGAACCGCAAAGGAAAATAAAAGACAGAGAGAGAGAAGGATTGAGTGTGGCGGGTGAGTTGGATTTGTGGAGTGGTGAGTGGTGATGGGTTACCTTGTAAGTAAGATCTACGGTGGGAGTGGGACTGGCAGTGACAACTTACCTTTCTCCCTTTAATTAGCCATCACAAACTTCTGGAATTATAAAGATTTATTCTGGAAACAACAAAATTAATGTAATTGGGAATGTGGAGTTGCAGGAGTTGATAACGAGGGTTGAGTTGGAATTTAACATTTAAATAAAAATTATTTATAAGGGAAGAATTCCCCTTCCATAATCCTATCCTCCACAGACACTTTACGGTAACTTGTCCATTGATATTTCTTTTTCTTCCTTTGAAAGGTTTTTTTTGTTTTAAAAAAATAAACAAACTAAAATTTATGTCTTAAAAGGCCCTATAGTTTTCTAGCTCTAATGTGTAACTGTCGCGGATATGCTCAGAACCCGGAATCCGAAGCGATTATCAGAGTTTATTTGCTCGTGTTTTTTTTAAAGAAAAGATTATTTATTTTTTAAAAAAAGTATTGTTTCATAAATATTTTTTTAGCTAAAAAAATAATTTTTAAAATGAGAGGAATCAATTTTTTGTTTTTGTTGAAATAAAAAAAATAGAAATTTGAAATTTTTTAATTCAAACAGAAGCACAAACAAAAAAAAATTAATTTTTTTAATTGGCAAAAAATATATTCTCTTAAAATAAAATATTAAAAATTTATCTAACTTTATTTTGTGAAAAACTCTTGTCATTTTTACTTTTTCTCTTTTCGTGATTATGATTATCATTTTTATTATTATAGAATATAATTTTTTTAAAAATTCATTTATTTCTAATTTTAAAAAAACGAAAATACTAATTGTACAAAAAAAATTTATTTTATTTTTTAAATTATAATAATCTTCTTTTTCGTTAAAGAAATATTCCGATAAAAAAATTATGAAAAAAAAACTTGAAAAAAATTAATTTTACTTACAAAATTATTTCTAAGTATGTCATGTTTAATAATTTGACAATAAAATGTGTTTTTGTAAAAAAATATTGCAATTTCATTTAAAAATAAATTAAAATTAAAATTATAGGCCAAAAAGCTTTTAGAGCATCACTAATGTTAATTTTTTTTCAAAATTGCTTAATTAACCTTACATTGTGATATTGTTATTTTTTTTATTTTAAATAATTCTGTACTATTTTAAATAATTCTACATTCTAATAGTGTAACTCTTAAAAATTTATTAAATAGATTTTACAAATTATTCTATATCTTTATATTTTATTCATATTTATTTATATTTTAACTTAAAATATAATTAATTTATATTTTAATTTTAAAAAAATAAATACATAAACAATTTTAAGTAATATTTTAATATAAAATTTTAAATAAAATAAAATTTTTAATATAAATTTTAAAAGAGTAAATATATAAATAAAAAAATTTAAAATAATATAAATTTATTTTAAATAATAATAATTAAAAATAATAAAAATATATAATAAAATATAATTTTTATATTTAAGTATATGGTTGTATATAAAAATAATCATACTTAAATTTTTTTTATTTTTTAAGTATCATATTAGATATGACCCACTTAAATAACTCACAATAAAATTTAAAATTTTTATTAGAGATGCTATTAAATCTAATGCGCCCCTCAATTTGAAAGCCACAAACAATATATATAAATATATTTTTTTTGGAGAGTAATGGCGGTATAAAATATAGTCAAGAAAAAAGCCTGTCAAGCAATTGCAATCAATAATAAATTAAGTCACACAGGATATTAATTTCATATTCTACTTCCTTCCCAAATTTAATTTTTTTAATTTCCGACATTCTGTTGCTGTTTGAATTGCTCCAAAACATTCAGTATGCCAGATTTAACATGCATAGTATTCAGCATTTTAAAACGAATCAGAAGTTTTGAAGCCTTTCAAGTTTCGAAATTTAATTTGGGGTCAATAGTCTACCCAATTATGCTATCATAGCTGATGTATTTGTATATCTGACACTAAAAAAAATGTATAACGAGAGAGAGGAAATGTGTTGACGCCCTTTGTTATTAGCATCTCCGATGATGCCCACTAATGGCTCAATAAGACCACTTCTTCCTATAAATTTAAAAAAATAATTTAATTTATTATCGGTAGATAAATTTTTAATTTATTAATAATATTTAAATTATAATATATAATTAACGTTTTATAATTTAAATATTATTAATAAATAATAAACTATTCATAAATAATAAACTAATTACCTTCTCATGATTTAATCTTTCAATATAGAACGTGAGTCCCTACACTTCCCTCCACTCATCCTTCACAGCTTATTCCTCCAGTAATAAACAGTGTCCTGTTAGATTATATGATACAGGTGCATAACGAGAAATCTAAAGGGTATCCATCACGTTCAATCCCCTTAAGAAATGCGAGATACCAGGAAGATCTATCACAGCGTTGACGTTGCTAGTTGCTACAAATTAACCTTATAAATTGGCTAAAAGATCTATCATGACTTGACGTGTTTTGCATATTGCAACCAAGGGCTCTAGTTTAGGCATTGTAACCCCCGTTCCCTCCATCATGTTGAGTTGTTCATGGCCAATTCTCTCCCACTCAAACGTCTGAATCAAGGAACCCAGTGCAAGTCCCATTATTCGTTTTGCCAGGACAAGCCCGTCTTCCAACACCAAATGGAATCATGTTATAGACTTCACCCTCTTCCCCGCGCTCGAACCTTTCCCGGATAAACCTTGTTGGATCCAACCACAAGTTGGCGTCTCTGTGTAAGGTCCATGAATTTACGAATAACATTGTGCCTCGCGGTACATCGTAACCTCCAACTGTGCACTCATCGGAGGATTCGTGTGGCATCAAAAGTGGTTCCACAGGAAATAGCCGAAGTGTCTAGGCGATTACATTTTGCAAATCCTTTGAGTTGGGATAGGTCTGATTCATTCACCGCCCGATTTTCCCCCACATTACTTTCTATCTCAGCCCTAACCTTTTGCATTGCTTCTGGATGGTTCAGAAGAAGTGAGAGTGCCCATTCCATGGTAGAAGCCGTAGTCTCAGACCCAGCTGGTAGCATTACCTGCATAATTTATTTATTTTTAAAAAAGGTACAGTGAAGTCAAGAATATATGTTCAAAATTGACGAATTAGTCCTTCAAGCCCAAGTAATAGTCGGTCCATCCTATCTCCACTCGGTGTTAAACGTGGTTTGCAATGAAATTACCAAGTTAACATATAAAGCATGAATTGTGTCTACTAACAAAATCAAACCCAAAATTCATTTTGATACAAGGGCCAAGAGGAGGAGGGAGCTGATTTCTTTGACTTCTATCATATGAGAAGACTAGGTAGCTACATATCGGCTCATACAAGTTATTATTATTTTTTGGACGTAGTCGAGCTTATACAATTAAATCAATTATATAGCGCATATTTATTTTTCTGGTCAAACCATGTCATGTGCATGGGGGCCACCCAGAAAAAAATAAAATGCCACTAAATCCGTAATTCTAAAAATAAATATTTAGTCTGCCATTAATATTAAAATTTATACAAATAAAAAATTACAAGATTGTATATTTAATTCAGTAAAAAAATTTAATTTAATTAAACAAGTTACAATATTTTAATTCCCTGTTTATATAAATTTTAATCTACCGTTAAACACACTCGCCTCAGTTCCAGTGGTTCCTCCAATAAATTTATAAAAATTTTACCAATCAGGCCAATGAATATAGAACAAATATGAAACCTAGCTAGTCCTGATATTCAACATGAATTTAGTTGCTTTGGTTTATTAAATAGATACAAGTACTATCTGTTTAATAATCCAAAAATGTGAACGCAGGCAATATAAAAATCATTACCTTAAAAAAGAATCGTATTTTTTCCTTCTTCTTTTTTCTGAAGTCCGTTAAACTGCTCCCTTCAAATTTCCCTTAAAAAAGATGCTTCTGATTTACAGATCTAGCACACTCTTCCTTCTTCTTCTTCTTTTTTTCCTGCAGACTACGAATGTAGGCAATACAAAAATGATTACCTTATTCAACCACCAAACTTGCGAGAGCTGCTCAAAGTGCAAATAAATGCTGCTTCTAGAGAAAGGTTGGAGAAATATTTAAATTAGGCAAGCACTTGGGAAGAGTATTCATAGAGTAGACCCTCCTTGCAATCTCTTGGGACAACTGGTGGTGCTATCAACAAAAGTAAGTATAAAATAAAATATAAAAAATTAACAAAAATAATATTAATAATTTAATGTTGCTTATCCTTTATTTTTTAGTTATATCCATAAAATAAATTTCAAATAAATTTTTTACTAATGAAATAACAAAGACAAAGAAAGTTTAATTTTTAAAACTACAATTGAAATATAACTAATAGCACTCAAGGTTTTTCTTTAAAAATATTTTTGCACTATTTTATCATTCACCGACACTTTTTCTTAAAAATTTACTCAACTCTTTTTTGTAATTTTTTTCTCTTAACAGCTATTTTGCTCTTTGGCCTCCTCACCTCTACTTGGCTTACTCCCTCCTTCCACTGTCTAATTATAAACAAAATTGTAAGTGAAATACAGTTACTTGGCATTGAAAAAGAAGAAGAAAAATTGCAAACTTATTAATAGTTATATATGGTCATAAATATTTATTAAAAGAAAATTTTGTTTCCTTTTTTTGGAATGAAAAATTGGTGGGGTGAACCCTACGTACAAGGGATCCGCTTACAACTAACACAGACAAGGGTTAATAGTATGGGTCCAAGCTTAACCGTCATTTATATAATCGCACAACGACTTTTCCCACTGCACCCAACTCTCAATTATTGCCCAATCCTTTCATGGCATGGATCGATTGGCTACGAATAAATAGGAAACAAAAAAAAAACTTTAAAATTTTCATGGAGCTGTCAAAACAAAATATTGAAGCACAATTAGGGTATTCGACGTGAGGGGTGGTACGATTCGAATATTTTACACTCGTGCATTTCACAATGTCGGCAGGCTTGGCCAAGACTTTTGTTTCTCTGTTCATTTCATGCTTAATTGTGCATTAGAAAAAAAAAATTATGTAATAGTATTTGTAATAAAACTCTTCAATAAAAATACGTTGAAAATTTATCTAAATTTTGTCCTGCACATTATCTAATCTTTTTTTTTTTAAATAAAATAATGGCGCCTGGAGCCCAAAACACTTATTCTATGACAAATTTGGTCTAACCTTTTCAGCCTAAATTATTTTAATTCCTCATGTAAAAATATTACTAATTCTTACTAATGATAAAAAAACAAAGATGAAGTTAAGGAAATCAAGAGAATCCATCTTTATTTTACCTTCGATTTTTTCATTTTAACTTTAAAAGTGTCCACAAATATTATTGAAGAAGAAATGTTTTGAAGTTCACTTTTTTATTTTGAGTTGATATTTGGTCTATTTTCGGTGGACAATTTTTTATTCATCAATAATATTTAAATCATGACACGTGACAGAAATAATTTTAAAAAATATTATTTTTGCCATATCTCATAATCTGAATACAACTGGTGGACAAAAAATTATCTACCACCGATAGACCAAATATTTTTTTTTCTATTTTATGCTATCAAAAGACTTTTTCTTTTTTTGTTTTATAAAATACCAGATCTGATGACCCAAGGCCCTTTTTCTTCTTTAAAGGAAAGCTTTGGTAAAATACTAAAAAGGGCCCAACCAAATTATGTTGACTTGAGGCAAGATTGTTCCATTTGGGCTAGTCGACATTGAAGGCTTGAGGCGGTTAAACCCGTGATTGGATAAATTCATGAAGCCCGGCCCAACTGTCCTGTCTCTCGGTCTCTTCCCTTCTCCAACTCCCAACTCCCAACTCCCAACTCCCAACACCACCTCTCCTGTCTCCGTTTTCTCTGCAAATTGAAAAAAAAGAAGAAAGAAAAAAAACAAAAAAGAGTGAAGTTTCAGCTTAAACCACTGATCGACGAAGATGATCTCAATCACTTCTGCTGAACTGAACTACCTAGTCTTCCGTTACCTTCACGAATCAGGTCGAATCTTTTCTTAGGATACTTAATCATCCCTGAATATGAAGACCTATCAAGAAGATATCAAGAGCTTTTCTACGCTCTTTTCTTTCCCCTTGTCTTTACCTCACTGTATAAATATCTAGGAAAAGAAAACTTAAATTATCGATTTCCCAGGGATGGAAACATGGTTTATGAAGTTTTCGGATTTAATAGTTTCTCGGCGGTATGTTAAAATAAGCAGGCTACTTCACTCTCTCTCTCTCTCTCTCTTTTGCAGTTAATGTAATATTTAATGAATATGCCTATCGGCTTTCGCTTTCATATCCCGAAAGGCAACTTCTCTAGCATGATGTGTTCTGCATGTAATGAGTTAAACCAAGGGAGATGTTAATTCGTGTTGGCTCCCTAATAGATTCTTACATATCATGATGTGTTACGCTTGACGCATTACTTTTATTTTAAAAGCTGCGAAAGTAATACGACCCAAAACAAACTTCTAGTTTCAGTTCATGATAAAAATGTTTCCTGATGGGTCAAAATAACTACTAGTGCAGCAAATTTGTATTTGTTTACATCTGATAGAATGTAAAGTTCACCATCCGTGCGCCTTTTTTTTTTCTTCTAAATTTCCAACTTGTCTCCCATATTTTCTAATGTTTGGCTCGTTTCAGGTTTTACTCATTCAGCATTTGCTTTCGGGTATGAGGCAGGGATTGATAAAAGTGGAATTGATGGAAATTCAGTTCCACCTGGTGCTCTTGTGACATTCATCCAGAAAGGAATTCAATATATTGAACTGGAGGCAAACTTGAGCGGTGTAAGCATTTTATTTCTTGTTATATTTTAGCTTCGGATGACTTACATATCATGTATGCTCAAGGACCTTAAACTGATTGGTGTCTTCGTTAGGTCTCCAGAGTGATGAAGATACAGATGAGGATTTCTCATTTCTACAACCTCTTGACCTTATAACAAAGGACCCATATGAAATACACAATATTGTAAAAGCCCAAAAGGAGAATCTACGTCAACATAAGTTTGAAGCAAATAAAAAGGTGAATGATTTGAGTCAGGACACTGCAAGGGAACATGCTCAGGAAATGGACAAAGAAACAAAGGAAAAGGAAAATGGAAATGAAATGGACAAAACAAAGCTAGAGAAAGAAAAGGAGCAAGAGAAGGGTGATTATAAAGAAATACAACATCCAGATCAAAATGATGCAGAGAAGCACGAAGATAAGATTGTAGTTGAAAATAAAGAAAACGGAACATGTGGAGGTAAATATAAATGTTTTCTTTCCCCTTTATCATTGGCTATTAATATCCGATGGCATCCTAGACAGCAAGCAAATTTTTTTATGGTATAGGGCCTGAGCCAATGGAGATCTCCCAAAGCAGCATGTCATTGCCTAGTGAGATTCCAACTTCTGATGTAAAAATCTTGGAAGGCCATACCTCTGAGGTTTGGACTTATCTGTATGATTTTCTTCTTGTTTCTGCACCCCCCCAACCCCCAAAAAATTGTACGGCCGATTGAATAATTATTCCATTGCTGTCAGGTTTTTGCTTGTGCATGGAATCCATCAGGTTCACTTCTTGCATCTGGGTGAGTACAAGTAATTTTATAAAGGAGAAACATCTTTTTCAGAAATGCACCCTCCCTGAGGGCAGTTCATCCATGCTATTTTGAATTTATAAAATGATATATTTTTCTAATTTTCTTCCTGTTTTATAATTGTCCTTAATTTTTCTGATTTATGAATTGTTGGTTGTTTCAAATTTAAACCACGTGTTCTACTCATTGAGCTCCCAACAGTAACCTTCAAAGCGGGGACACGTTTGGGAATTTTTTCTAGCCATTGAGGACCTCAAATTTTAAGTGTTTGTAAGTCTGAGGTAATGCTTATTTAAAATAGCATACTCTGGATTTTGATCAAGGGTTTTTTCTTGTTATTGATAGAAACTTTCCATTTCTTCTTAATTTTATTCCATTTGTTTGCTGTTGAATTTAAAGCGCGTTTCTCTTTCAAGGATAAAAAGAAATTTCTTCACTTATTTAATCCATTTCTGTATGCGCTATAACTCAAATTTGTTTGAAAATATAGTATGATAGGCTAGCATAGACTTGACATGTGGGTAGAATCTGTTTTCTGTAGTGCAGCGAACATGTTCTCATGAAAATTATCCTATGAAGTGGCTACGAGATGCTATTTCTGTCATAATTACTTTTCTTTTCTTTTCCTGGACCTTTCTCGTGTTAAAAAAAATTACAATTTTATTATTTATCTTTTAGATCTGGAGATTCAACAGCCCAGATTTGGAAAATTGCTGAAGGACCTTTTAACACTAATGTACAAAATGAAACAATGAATGTTGTGGTGCTGAATCACTTCAAAGGAAGAACCAACGAGAAAAGCAAAGATGTGACAACACTTGACTGGAATGTGAGTCTATTTAGCACCATGGTGGTTTTCATACTTACCGTGCTTCCTTCAAAGAATTTACTTTTACTTGATTTTGATATCTTGCAATTGGTAATTCAATTATTTATTAGTCCTACATCTTTTATCTGAAAACTTGTAATTTCTTCCTTCTCTCCTTCTGTTTCTCTTGATTCCCCAGATGACATGTTTCTGCTATGCTTTTTCTATGTAGGGAGATGGGACATTACTGGCAACTGGTTCTTATGATGGGCAAGCAAGAATATGGAGTAGAGATGGTGAGATTTTTTATATATTCTTTTGTTTATATGTATGTCTTTCATGAACTGCACATCAACTTGCAATTATGGATCTTGTTTTCTATGTTATTAATCTGTCTTGTTTGTGAGATTATTTAGGAGAGTTGAGGAGTACGTTAAACAAGCATAAAGGTCCAATCTTTTCTTTGAAGTGGAACAAGAAGGGGGATTATCTTCTTAGTGGCAGCGTAGATAAAACTGCTATTGTCTGGGACATAAAGACTGGAGAATGGAAACAACAATTTGAATTTCACTCTGGTATATTGCATTTTGAAATTCTTGTTTTCCTCTATGGCTGTCTTTGTGATAATAACTATTCCCAAACTGTTTCAGCTCCGACT
Organism: Gleditsia sinensis; assembly: GCA_037074535.1. Taxonomy (NCBI): domain Eukaryota; kingdom Viridiplantae; phylum Streptophyta; class Magnoliopsida; order Fabales; family Fabaceae; genus Gleditsia; species Gleditsia sinensis. The sequence continues at coordinate 13,012,278 of CM073470.1, read as the reverse complement.
CTTGATGTAGATTGGCAAAACAATGTGTCATTTGCAACATGCTCCACTGATCATATGATATATGTATGCAAAATTGGAGAGAATCACCCAATTAAAACTTTCTCAGGGCATCAGGTATCTCCCTCTAATCAATTAGTTTGCTCTAGCAGATTTCCTTAATTAATACACCAACTCTTAATTGGAAAGGACATAGGCACTTTTCATCACAAAATAGAATGTTTTTTTCATCATTGGCCCTTGGGAAAATAAATTCTCACTACATTAATCTTTATCTCTGCTGTTTCAGGGTGAAGTTAATGCCATTAAATGGGATCCAACAGGCTCTTTTCTGGCTTCTTGCTCCGATGATCACACTGCTAAAGTAATCAACAATAAATTTTTTACTTGGTCTACTTAGTTATCCTATTACACACAACACACATGGGTGGAGACCAGGAAAGTGAAGATGGAGAAAGAAAATTGGATGTAATTGCAAAAAAATTTTAATTGCATTGATAGTATCATACATTTTTTTATTTATTTAGCACATTTAAATGGAATTAGATTTTTTTGGAACTTAACACAAACACACACACACACACAAACATACGAGAGAGAGAACATTATTACCTTCTTCTCAAGGTGTGACGACCAGGTATTATTTGAATACTTGTGTAATGTCAAAATGTCCGCATGGAAGTGTAAACCTGTCTATCATTGTGATTCTGAGTATTTTTGTGCATTCAATGGACTACTCATAAAGTTATGATGCAGATATGGAGTCTGAATCAGGACAAGTATTTGCATGATTTGAAGGAACATGTTAAGGTAAGGAAATATGTTGACATGTGCATTTTTTTACCTATTTTCCCTCTATTTTCTTTGTGACATAATAATTATCCTTTAGGAGATATATACCATTCGGTGGAGTCCTACAGGGCCCTGTACCAACAATCCCAATCAGCCATTAGTGCTGGCAAGGTAAATATGCTTCCATTCTTTCCATGTGTGTGCGTGCTTCCACTCTGATACATTTTTTGGCAGAAAGAGATATAAAAGTTATTCATTGTGAATACTTACTGTTTTTTAATCATCAATATGACAGAAAAGTGAAGTAAACCAAATTATACTCTCTTTTTCTGGTTTATTTTCTTTTAAGCAGTGCCTCCTTCGACTCTTCAGTAAAGCTGTGGGATGTGGAACTAGGGAAAGTACTCTACAGCCTAAATGGTCACAGGTGCTCAAACTAAATCAAATTGCTATACGCAATCATTTGCATATATTTGAGAATGGATGCATGCGTGCTTAAATGCTAATTCGTACACTAACGCAACCTGAACAAAATGCGTTCTTGTATGTGACATGCATGCCAAATTTCGTATCACTAAGTTTTCTACCCAACTACTTATTCATCCTCCACTTAAACTGGTAAAATGCAAAGGTTGAACAAGATATAGATAACTTAATTACAACTATGGTGAGTATGTGAAGTAACCATTGACAAGGTGGTCTGTCATATACTATGGCTATGTTACGTTTTTTATTGGGAAGGAGAGACAAGACAAAACTATGCAAAGTTTAGCCACATTCTGCTTAATACAAATTCCATCATTGGTGCCAGAGTCAAAACCAAAGATGATTTTCAGGCATCTGCTATTTAGTTGGAAATGGGGTTCTAATGTCTAGCTGTCTAAGTTTAAACAGAATCAGTACAATTTTGTTTCTTGGAATGTAGAGATAATCAATGTATAATCATGTTATATTTTTTGGATATTAATACTTGCTTTCTATTGCAACTCAGGGATCCTGTATATTCCGTTGCATTCAGCCCTAATGGTGAGTATTTGGCAAGTGGCTCCATGGATAAATGCATGCATATATGGTCTGTGAAGGAGGGCAAAATTGTGAAAACGTACACTGGAAATGGTGGGATCTTTGAAGTTGGTTGGAATAAAGACGGCGATAAAGTTGCCGCTTGTTTTTCAAACAACATTGTTTGTGTATTGGATTTCCGAATGTAGAGCCTAGTTTTACTTACTGCCAATTACCCAAGTATATTTCTTCGTAATTATTTTTATCGTCTGCACTTCGCCATTGGCTACATTATTCTAGGGATGGCCTTCTCTTTTTACTTGGGCTCGCGTAGTTCATTGATAAAGTGGAATCAAAATACGCCTTGGGGAGCAGCATTTTTCCTCGTATGCAGCCAACTTATCAAACACAAGGCGGCAATTCATTCAAACAACTCAACTCAACATTATCGATACATTTAAATTAAAGAAAAACACTTTATCTTTGCAAAATACTAAAATTGATTCTGCAATTGTCCCTGATATTACGAATAATTAGATCTTGTTTGATAGATGAAAATAAGAGTATAAAAGTAGAATGAAATAGAATAGATATTTATTTCTTAGTTTAATAACTGAAAATGATGAAAAATTGGGAGTTCTATAAAATGCTGATTACCTCCTTTAAGATAATTAGTATTACTTTCGAAAATAGGTGAAAAGTAAACAATGTGATGGAATAAAAAGTAAAAAGACTAAAATATTTTTTATTATTTTATTTATTTATAAAAAATTTTATAATTAAAAATATATTTATTTAAATTAAAATTTTTAATATTATTTAACAAAATTTAATTTAAAATTTTATATTAATAATATTTTATTTAAAATATTTAAAATAATTTTTTAAATTAAAATAATATTATTATAATAATTTTATTTTTTAAAAATATTTTTATTTTTTTGATAATTTTTATTCAATTTCATTCTATTAATTTGTCAAACGTAATTTTAATCACAATATTTTATTTCATTCTATTTGAATTTATTTTTTTTTATTACATTCTTAATTCTCATTCTCATTCTCATTCCTTTCATTACTACCAACTAAACGGACCTTAGATAAACTGTAAACAATTTGAGTTGGCCATTATTGTTCCATTGATCAATCCAATCACAGTTTTTTCCGGCAGTCGACGATCAGAATTTATGAAAATTGGGAACTACTTTGCATCCGTAGACTATTGGCACAAAAATTTGCAGAAGTTAAAACTTATCAAGGCATGCTTGATTTCTTATGTCCAAATGAAGTCTACCACTGCAACTAGAAAAACAGTGAGCTCGTTTTAACAAACTTCTGTAGATACCAGGATGAGAGGTCGACAAGAATTTCTTAGTTCTGCGACATTCTCCGCTGGAAACAGTGCTCTCTAGCTCCCCTTTCTCCTCATCACCCAACTAATTTAGCAAAATACATCTCTTAAATATATGTCGGCTGTCCGAATTAGACTTTCCATAAAGGACACAACATAAATTCCATATGCCATAATAGGCTTAATTTATTAACTAACTGATATGGGGAGGGTGTTTGATGCAATCCACTACACACTAATAATACATTCCATCTCATTGCTTTCCATTAAAAATTCATTTCGTTGGATAAAATAAATTTTAATAAAAAAATATATTATTATCTTATTTAATATACGATAAAAAAATAGATAATATAATATTTTATTATTTAATTAATAAAAATTAAAAGAATAAAAAAATAAATTAATTAAATTAATTTTTTTAAAAAATTAAAATTAAAATTCTTATAAAAAAATTTTAATAATTAAATTAAATTATTTTAATAAAAAAATATAAAATTAACATTAACTTATGAAAAAATTTTAAATTTTACAAATTATGGAAATGAGTCACCTTTTCAGAATATGATGTAATAGAACATTTTATGAAATATTTTATTCCATCAAACTAAATAATAAAATTTTATATTTTATCTTAAATTTTTTTTTATTGCATCAAATCAAACACGTCCTAATGTTTCCAAAGACATTTATTATTACATTTGAACTAAATACATTCGCTCAATTACCATAGTTAACAATTAAGTCATTCATCTGTCCTAAGCACCTGTTGATGCTTCTGATAAACTGAGATTGCTTCTAGCTCAAAGAATTGATCCCCATGGCTACATTGTTGAATTGCCAATTCATGGAAAAGCTGCAAGAACTTGTCTGGTATTAGCTTAAGTATATTAAGTTCAAGCGGTCCAATATATCGAGCCAAGTCCATAAGACGAACAAAAGTCCTTTCCCTGACTTGCTCTCTTCTTTTCCCCGATGCTATGGGAAATGAAAACTTGAAAGAAACCATAAATGCCACAAGCACCCAAGGAGGTATATAAGTTGAAACAGCCAACCTTGACATCATATTACTAGCAAGAAATTAAGGGAAAAAAATTGAGCTACGTAATCTATCAATCACATTCTTTGCACCCGAGGAAAAAAGAACTGGAGCTAATGTTTTGTACAAGTAACCATCCACCACATACAGCTTGCTAAATTATACCACAGCTTGATCATTGTAGAATATATCAAAGTAGAAAAAATAGCATATAGCACTTGCCTTTACATGCAAAGAAAACCAACGATTATGAAATTCTCCCAAAGAATACTCTAAATCGTTGAGAAACCAAACCTAAATCCAACAAGAGTGATCTACTTCATGCCATACACGAGTTGAGCCATAAAGTCAGTGAGGCCAACATTAATGAATAAATGGCTTAGCATTTTATGGCAAGCGCATCAATGATCGTCAGCCAGTGCAACAAAAAATTCCGTCTTCTGAGCTGTGATATTAACAAAACTTGTTTCCTAAGCCTCAGCCAATAGTTGAAACCAAAGCCATGGCAACAAAAGCCGAGTACCCATTGCCTAAAGAGCTGTCACTCAAACTTCAAAATACGAAAGGGGTATCTCCGGAGGAGAAGGCGTTGTTGCAACAGATTTGAACTGTTCCCAAAAGAACCAATGGAATTGGAATCAGAAACGCTTTATCCGATGTGACGATTAGAATGAACAACCCGAAAACTTTACTCAGTTTGCTTAAGATACAATAGTTTACATTCATCATAAAGTGTTACCTTATGCTGCTTGTATCTCTCTCTTACAGCTTGCAGAGACCCACCTCTCCTACTAAGATACAAGTCATGTATGGCTAGAACACATTCCTTCAAATCAGCTGGTTTATACCCAGAGTGTTGATGGAGCCCGGAATTCTGTAAAAATATAAGTCACTTAGTAATTGAATCCACAATTAATGTTTGAAGACAAGTTTACAAGATAGAACCATTACCCAAGGATGGATCTTTGGGCTTAGCATAAATCTGGCTAGAAATATAACAGATGCGGCCACCAAAGAAGGCAAGAACTTTACACAACTATAATCCAACAAACTGAGCTCCGCAAGGTAGTAGCTAAGGAACTCAAACTGAAGCTCAGAAGTCTGTCCGAAAAGAGAAAAATATTAATTAATGAACTTCCATACTCGGAACGTCCAAAAAGTGTGCAGTAGTGTAAATTTTTGGGCAGGCGGGGGATGTTACATTAAAGCTTTCCATTGAACAACTGGATAAAGCTCTTTGTAACGAATGCCGGCTTTGAGAAAATTATTATTATTATTATTATTATTATTATTATTATTATTATTCTCCCCTAAGTTTTCCAAAAATTTTGTGCCAATTTTGGTAAAAATATAAGCCAACCTACCTCATAACTCTCTTGAGCAACTCTAGAGAATCTTCTGCAAACACATGAAAAATTTACGGTGAGTCAATATGATCAGAAATTATACAACTACGAAAATAATATAATTCAAAATAACAAGGCAAGAATCAATCAAAAATTCATGCCTGAGGAATGTCTTTACAGTGGGGTAACCCAATTCAAACCTCAGTGACTTCAGTATTTCAGCCTCCATCTTCACTACCTTTTGAATCAACAAGACTCTAGAGTTAATAAAGGCAAAAACTAGGTAATACATGGCAAGCAGAATGAAAGAAAAAAAAAATACCTCTTCCTTTGTGTATGAGTTGTCCGTAATGTAACAAAAATCTTCCACTTCAGGAGGCTTAATCTCCTCGTACTTTCTATTGACACAATTAAAATCACGTTATAAGCAGGATGACCGGCCAAATTTGTATCTGATTATGAGATGTTCCAAGTATTTGATCACTCACGAGGCAATTAGCATTGAAGAAACACCCAATAACTGCAGTCTCTGCCTACTTAGAGAATTTACGGATAGAAACCTATCGATATAAGAAACAGAAAGAAAAAGAGTGTCTGAAACAAGCTTGTATTCCTCAGAAACCTCCACCAACCAATCTACCAGAACACCCCTCATATTAGCATTAACATCTTTCTGAACTTTCTTTATGTAATCAGGTAACGGTCTTCTTCTGGGATCCACCTGAGTCAGAAAGATACAATCAGTGAAAACAAAACCATATAGAGGAAAGGAAGCTCTTTGCATTTCGATAACCTTGGTGCCGGTATTTTCCAGAAATCGCAGTGACAATAACGGGTAACGTATCAAAGTCCAAATTGTGTACGCTGATTACCGTAGTATAATATAGGCTAAAATGTTAACGCTAATTGCCAATTGCTAAGTCTATCCATTTCACGTGAAATATACAGTGCTCATCAATAAATCAATCAGACTACGAAGAAAGGATGCTAAATATGTACCAGAAAATCACTGGATTCAATCATTCGCAAATATCAGAAAGGAAACAACGAAGGAACTTAAACCCTCTTACCTCCATATTTCGAAGATACTCGTAAATATCAGAAACATAAGGCCCACCCATTTGGGGATCATCCAACTTTTCATCTGTATCATTGGGTTCCGGCGGTGTCGTTGTCGTCGCGGGTAAAACTTTTCTGACTTTTCGCTTGATTTTACTACTTTTCTCCCTTGGTTTCTCCGGTACGACGACATTTGACAAGTTGGAGAGCTCCCCCAGCACCACACGCTTCTTGGTGGCGGTGTGCAGTTCGGCAATAGCAGTAGCGGCCCTCTTCTTGGCCGCACGGGTGAGCCTCACGCGGTTCTCTTGGTCTGCCATCGCGGTGGGAATGGGATTCAAGAGCCAATTAAAGAAAGAACAGATAAAAGGTTTAAGGAAAAAGGAGCGCGTCGGTTTGAAATTTTTGCTCGGCTTGTTTCTTCCCGCTCCGACCGGACATTTCAGATTTCAGCGACGGGGGAAAAACAGCATTTTAACTTTTGACTAAATTGCAATCACGGACACACATCTTTCCTTCGTTTTTTTTTTTTTTAGAAAAAAAAAATTGATAACTCTTAACTGTAGTCCTTGGATTCTCCCTTTTCTTTTTTTCTTTTTTCTTTCTTTCTGCGCCTACATACTACGTACTCTCTCCCTTCTTGGTTTCGATTCAAAGATAATATTTCAAAAACGCGGGATCCTTGAAAAATAAGAAGCACAGAAATTTTCACAAAACACTTTGATCCGCTCAATGAAATTATCACAATTAAACCCTATCATGAAGATGAAGGTGCAGTCCTTAAATGCATTAAACAATTTAAAGAAAAGCTGATAAAATCTCCATAACAAATGTGGGAGCTTCCCTTTTATTTTATGCTCCCAAGAATGAATTCAGGGTGTGCATTGTGCTGCACTGAAAAATGGTTATTTCCATATACACTTGGAATTTCACCCTAATCCATGCCAATTTCATAATTCATAGTTTTATATATATGTAAATTACATTACGTAATTTTACAAGTTTCTGTAACATCCCACACAGGTTAAGAGGTATACTTCATTAAATTGCTTACATTTTTTTTTAATAAATTCACAACTCAAAATAAGACATAATTATTAATTCTTCTCCATTTTCTTCCTTTTGTTGAACCTTCTGTGCTTTTTAAATGACAGGGGTTCTCAATCTATGTATATTATTTTTAGACTTGTATAATTTTTTTGGTACTGCCCATAATCACACATACTCTATTTGGTTTAAATTTTTTGTGCTTTTACTGTAACTACATTTTCTTTTATTTTGTGATTGATTATTTAAATGTGCATTTGAAGTTCCCAATTTCGATTTTGAGTTTCATGTGTTGTTGAATGGAAGAGTGTACAAATAAATGGTAACTCGTTCTACGAAAATTTAGAGTCTCCATAAAAAATAAGGATAGGACAAATTTGTACTGCAGGGTAAGGAGGAGGGCCCCCCTGCACTCGCCCGTCGCCATTCTTACAAAAAAATCCGAGTTCAAACTTCAATTAAGATTAAAATGAGTCAAAAATAGGAATACAATTAAATCAATATGCTTTTTTTTTATTCAAAAAAATGCAAGTCCTTTAAATCAAATGTGCATACTAACAAACAATGATTTATAAACATCATAATTATTAACACGGGCCTACTTAATGTCAAGACTGTCCCTTAATTGATGAGGTATTTAATTTGACTTCCTAGGTCTATTTATCTGCAAGCATATTTTGTCTAAGGAAGAAACAAATTACTATATTTGTAAATTATAAAGAAAAAAAAAAAGCAAAGCAAAGCGAATTTGACTAAAATGAAATTAACTTACTTTAATTTTTAAAATATGACAAATGGTTGATTTTATTTTCTAAAAAAAAGAAATTAGATGGAAAAACAGATTAGGGATGAACTCAATTTGATTTAAAAAGTAAACTCCTCCGTGAAATGTCTCTCAAATTTAGATCATTGCATGATTAGACAGGAGTTATAAATGCGTAAACTTTAAAGCGAAAAGGTTTAACCAAGGATATCCAATTAAAAGTCATGAATAATAAATCAAAAATTTAAAAGTTTCATTTTAATCTAGGTACATATATTTTAATAAAAAAATATTTAATTTACTTAAATAATTTTTTATTTATCAATTATAATCGTGTCATATAATAAAAATAATATTTTTTAAAATTATTTTTATTATATATTAAAATTTAAATATTATTATTAAACAAAAAATTATTTACTGTTAATAAATCAAATTCTAACTCATATTTCAACGTTGCCATTTAAATTGAAACAAGCAAACTCCGTTGTTAACTTCGTTTTATTTCCACAGTATACCTCCAAAGATATTATTTTCTAAACCTATGCATTAAATCTTTTTTATCGTACTGTTTACCTATAAAATGGAAACAAGCAAGTCCTACTTCTTATTAGGAAAATACTATCGATCAAATCATATCATTTTCTTGGATTTAAGCACAATTTTTTCCTGTGGAGGGGATAAAGGGAAACCAATATTTATAAGATAACTCTTATGATATGCTTTCACAATCAATTTTTGTGCCATATAGTAAACATTCACTTCTAAATAATTCAATTGATGACCGTACATCCAAGAGAATAATATTTTCATTGAACAGCCCATCAATTGCAGGGAAAGCAATAAAAATTCTATGCCTGGATTCGGACTTACCAGTTGTTTTATTATTAATTGAAGATGAAAATAAATACAAGGAAACCCATCAGATTTCATATCAAAATTAGAAAGAACAAGGAAGGACGTCAATTTGTGTTACTTCGCTTGGCAGTGTTTGATTTACAATATAAAGAAATCAATGTAGCTGGCAATCAGCCTTCAGTAATTGCGAGATTAATTTTTGCACCCACTGTTCAGAAATGGCGATTGGGTCCCTTCCAGATTATACAAGCGGAGATCCATCCAGGTTCACCATTGGAAAGACGTGTATATTTAATTGATCTTGTGACGATTAAACGTCAAATTAATTAGATAACCCCCTGCAGCACAAAAAAACACCTCCAACATGTCAGTTAAACTCAATCTATTACAGCCCAGTTTCCCTTTAAGCAAATCCTAAGATAATCTCAATGTGAAAACCCTCTCCACCACAAGCCCCATTAATCACATGCAATGCTCAAATCAAGCAATTTAGTGTTATACCTGGACCCAACATGCACCATTAGTCTTCTTCAAAGTAAGAAATTGGTATCTCCGGAGGGGAAGGCAGGGTGGCCACATATTTAAACTGTTCATATACAGATTTTAGTTCACCCAATGAACCATCATAAAGCTCAAAGCAAGGAGAAAACAAGTTATTACCTTGTGCTGTTTGTATTTCTCCCGTATAGCTTGCAAGGCCCCTCCTCTTCTTGCCAAATACAAGTCGTGTAAGGTAAGTACACATTCTTTCAACTCAACTGACTTATATCCCGAGCATTCTTGCAGGGCTGAATGCTGCCACAGATACCCAACTTAACGAATGCCATGTAATACAGGTCTTAAATTGGCTCATTTATTAATGGCAAAACTACATTGTTATCATTTAAATCAATTACTTACCCAGGGATGCACCTTAGGCCGGATAATAAATCTAGCAAGAAATATGACTGAAGCAGCCACCAGAGAAGGCAGGAATTTTATACAATTATAATCCAACAAACTTAGCTCGCCAAGATAGTAGCCGAGAAACTCAAACTGCAAATTTGGGGTCTGAAAGTAAAAGGGCAAACAATCAGTCAGCTTCACGTGGTTTTGCAATAGCGAAGGAAGGTCAAAGAATAATAGTTTAACTCACTTTCTGATTCGCAGAAGCAATACCAGCAAACCTCCTGCACCAGCAATTACAATTCACATAATCAGTCCAATGTCATTTGAATTGGAGTTTATACATTTGCTCGAACAATATGATTAAGAACGTTTTCAGAGAACTCTTGCCTTAGAAACGTCTTTACGGTAGGATTGCCCATTTCAAAATTTAGAGACTTGAGTATAGCAGCCTCCATATTTACGACCTGCATTGTTACCAGCAACCAAGGGAACAAGAGTGAGGGCAACTGACAAAAACAAAAATAAGACCACCGATTGAAACAGAATGTGTTTAAAGGCAGAAGGGGAAAAACATTTGCAGATCTACCTCTGCCTTGGTGTACGTGTTATCAGTGATGTAGCAGAACTCTTCCACATGCGGAGGGCTAATTTCCTCATACTTCCTGCATATTTGAACGAAATAGAATTGGTAATGCTTGTGCGGATTAAAAGATAGAATTCGCAGAACTACAGGCAGCTACTGGATCCTTACGATGCAATAAGCATGGATGAAACACCCAGTAACTGAAGCTTCTGCCTATTGACTTGATTAGCAGAAAGAAAGCGATCTATGTGGGAAACAGAGAGGTAAAGAGTGTCAGGGAGAAGCTTGTACTCCTCAGCAACTTCCACTAACCAATCAACCAATATCCCTCTCATGTTGGCAGTAACATCTTTCTGAATCTTCTCGAGGTAGTCAAGTGTTGGTCTTCTTCTTGGCTCCATCTGCGAAACAAGCAATGATCAGAATTGGTTCAGATTATAACACCAAAGTAAATTAGCAAGGCATCAGTGTGCAACAATTTGATCTTAGCAACAACCATATCGATCTACTCAAAATGGAAAAGTGGAAGAAGTATATTATGTATGTGAATTATAACTCAGTTAGCGTCGACAAACAAGCATTAACTCTTTATGCTTACCAATTAACAGCTATGGTCCATTCTCATTAATCATTATTAATTTGAAATAACTCATCCCCTATATGGCGGGCTATAAACTGACTCCCACTACGAAAATCAAACCAACAAGAAGACCCAGAATTACCTCCATATTTCGCAGATACTTATAAATGTCCGAAACATAAGGCTCGCTTTTTTGCAGATCATCCAACTGCGCATCGGTGTCGACTGCCTTCTTCACCTCAACCTCCGTATAGTCCAACTTGGGATCCTCCAAAGAGAGTCTCTCCTTTGTCGCCACACCCTTCTTAACCCTCGTATTCTTTCGAAATTTCGGTTTCTGCGGCTCCAACCCCGGATTCAAAGTCACAGGATCAGTGAGGTTGGATAAATTGGGAAGTTCCCCTAACACTACCCGCTTCCTTTTGGGAGATCGGTTCTGGGCTAAGGTGGCAGAGGCTACCCTCCTCTTTGCAGCGCGAGTCTCCATCTCCTTATGCCTGGATAGGATGTTTCCGAGTGGAATACGGGGGAGGGAGAGAAAGATAAACGCCAGTACACAGATTCCGGGTAGACGAATTCAGTGTTATATAATGAGAAAGCAGGAAGAGCGCCATGTCTCGTTTTTTAAAAACAATGGCAAAACGAAAATGCTTTTGAATGCCGCTAATATTGGCGTCTCTCGAAATTTTTTGCTTTTAGGTGGTTTTGGCGATTTCCGCTCCATTCAAATTTCCGTATTCTGTCTAATGTTAATTTACTGTTTTCATGTGGCGGGTTTCTTTTGCGCCACTTAGCCAATGGTCAATGGTTGAAATTTTTTTTTTTTTAACTCTGTGTTAACCTATTAGGCTTAAAATCCAAAGCCGCACATTTTATTTAATAGTAAATTATACATTATATTTAACTCTTACCTATATTTATATATTAATATATATTTATGAAATTTTTTATTTTTTAATTTAAATTTTAAAAAAAAAATTTGACTCTGCAAACGCTACCACAATACCAAATCTAACAACTGAATTATTGTTCTAAATGTAACTACCCACAAGTAGTTTTGCAAATAATTTTCAATTAACTATAACTTATTTATATTAATTCGTGATTAAATTAAAAAATATATAAAGTATATGTGGACTAACTTCAAATATTTTTTGTCTCTTCTGCATATTACATTTTTTGTGTTACTTGTGATGCCACCTTTTTTTTTCTGGGTCAATAATTAGATTAAAATTACATTAAACATTGGGCTCATGACTTTTTTCGGGCCAAGCCCATGACAACCAGTTAAGTTATTAATGCATATTGACTAAAGTTTTTGTCCAAAAAAAAAAAGGTGAAGTGTCGAACCTGCTAAAGGTTTGCTCCAAAAAACAAAAAAACTGCTAAAAAGAAAGAGAAGACCGCTTTCCATGAATACGGACCGAACTGAAATTTAAAACTGGAGCATTGAAAATGACAAGGAAGAACAGACCAAAAAACAAATGACGAGAAAAATAAAAGGTTGCTATATATTTCCATCCTCCATTAAAATAAAATAAAAAAAGGAGAGAGAAAGAAGGCATAGTTATTTTGCTGTTCTTTCCATTACATTTTGCAAGAGAAGGATCTCCGGGCGACGAGTTTGTCATGGCGGCATAGTAGCAATCAAGTCTCTCACTGGGAATGTGCAAACAGACCAACAAGAATGGCATTGATAGATATAAATAGCTATGAAAACTGGAATTCGCTGCATAAAATCTCGATCGTCCAATTTTACTGGGCATCAAGATTGGCTATAATATTGTAAGGTTGTCCCACAACAAATGCACATGGAAGCCAAAAGATAATAACAACCGCATCAGAAGCAATTTATAATTCCATTTGACAGACAGCTTGAGAAAGACCATACAGCAATCACGTTTGATGCTGATAGTGATGGGGTATGAAGATGTTTGATGGGGTAAAATACAGTTCAAGTGGTTGTCCTCCCCTTGTCCCTTCAACTGGAAAAGATCCGCTCTCTGCCATGTACAGCATCCATTACAAAAATTGTCTTGAGAATTCACACAGACTAATAAATATGTAAGTACCTGCTCCCCAAGGGGAGGAGTTGATGTCAATAACTTGTACAGAATCATCCTGATCTAATCCACCTCTTGGACTAGTGTGACCTTCCCGATCCATGTAATTTTGGGCATGCTCAAACATATCAACAACAGTGTGCGATCCTTGACCCCTGAGTGCAATTAAGGAGATCCATATATATAAACTTAATTTGTGATATACTAGGATTTGAGACAAATTGATCACCTCCAATTTAATACCTTAGAGGAAGAAAGCCATTGCTGGCATCCGCCAAGTTCAGGACCTGATCTCCGCGTGGAACCCATTCCGCCATGTCCTTTGAGCTTCCGCTACCAAATCCATCTACATCTACATTCATGGGTTTTGCAACATGTACCTAATCATAAATTAATGCTAAGTTTTGCTGGGAATATTTTATAAATTGGGAGGAGTCGAGGAGATGAGGGAGTGGTCCCCTTGTATACCTGTGGAGGTGCATAAGAAATATACTCTTCCTCCAAAACTCGCTGTTCAAACAATTTTTTTTTTTTTTGTGTGTACATTATGTGGGAAAGATCCAGTTAGTGTTTGTCAGCGGATGGAAATTAATTACGCAATAAAACTTACTTTTCGCAGCTGCACTTGTTTTAGAGTTTCCAGAAGGACGTGTTCCCAGTATTCAGCTTCACAAAGTGTTGTGATTTCAGAAGGGTCTCCTTCGAATATCCTACAAAATGCTGTAACTCAGGGTTGATCTTACTGATGATAGGTATCAATTAAAAAGCAAGCGAAGATGAAGTGAAGTGTACCGTAGCCTCTTCTCCATATCTTTCAATTGAGACTTGTAAATAAAAAATTCCTTCTGAATATCCTTAGTTTACATAGAATGATCGATCAGTATATTCAATACATATGATAAATCAATTAAGCTTAGCAATAGATCTGCTAAATGTATACCTCAAGCTGAGAGTCTGAAGTCATCGGGCTGCCTCGCAATAGTTTAGAAACAAGTTATACATAGTTGCTAGCCATAACCAATATATAGTTGGCTACAGTTCAAATCAATACCAAACCGCATGAGAGCTATAAAAAATACCTAGAGCCATGGTATACTTCATCACTTTCAACTTTCAACCAACTAAGAACCTTCTGAATATGCTGCATTTATGGTTAAATTAAATTTATCATTTCAGAATAATTCCCAGTAATATTTAACCATTGAAAGTCGGTGTGCTGCGTAACATGTGATTATATAGGCAGGGCTAAAATATTACCTCTTGATTATGCATTCTTGAGAATTGTAGGTACGGTGCCCAGAAAACACACCATTCAAACAATAAACCAAAGGAAGCAACAAATTAGGATAAACAAATACTATCAAACACCATTTATATAAGAAGATGATCTACTTAAAATTGTAGAGGACACGGTAAAACACTTTAAATTGTATCGGATGTTTGATGGTGTGGAATGGAGTCATACCTTCCGCGTTCGTGCTCAGGAAGATTAAGATATCGTTCAAGTATTTCTTCAATGCTTCAAAATATACATATATATATTACCAAAAAGAAAAAAGAAAAGAGAGAGAGAGAGATGAGTCATATTTGCTACTTGCTAATAAAAGAACGCTAGGAATGAATGATCAATGAGTTATATACGTTCCGAATGCACCCCCATGATGAATAGCAGAAGCAGATGGTATATATGGTAAGGCCACATCTTTAATGGTAGCTGACCTTTTGTTACCAGAGAAAAGACTAGCTCTCCCGGAGGTGGAAAACATGATTAGAGCTACATCAACGTCGCAAAGAACAGAAAGTTCATAAGCTTTCTTGATTAGTCCATTCCTCCTCTTTGAGAAAGTAACCTGCCTATTTGTTGCATTCTCAATCTTCTTGATCTGAAGCTTCACTCTCCCCATGTTTCACCCAGTGGAATTTGATTCCTGTTTCCCTTCTTTCTTTTCTTTTTTCTTTTTGAAAAATCAGTATGCAGTATGCTCTTTAAAGTTAGTACCTTCAGACCCCAGAGTTGAGAGGTGAAATATATAGGAAACGACTAGAATAAGATTTGTGTAGACGAGAGATTGAGGCGAAGCACAAAGTTAACGAATTGAAAGTGATTGAAGTGAAAAGCAAATGAAAAGTTAGGCGGCGACGGGAGAAGAAAATAAGGAAAAGGGAAGAAATGTAGACGAGGATTTTTGTCTGTGTCAGGCGATTTAGTGAAGATGACGAGTGAGAGAGAGAGATGGCGGTTAATGAGGAGATAAAGTTAAGAATTAATCTGGAAAAGGTGGTGGCTCTCAAGACTCTAAATGTTCTCGGCGGGAATTCCTGCATAAGACAAACTGTCAAGCACTATATATATGGAAGTGTGTCCTGGATCATATCCTCCACGATCCGTGATCTGTACCAAAAAATCACGGGAAATAAAATGACAACTTAATATCAACAATAAGGCAACAGCGGATAAAAGAGTTATGGTTAGAGATTATGAGACCAATGTAGAGAAGAAGGAGACGAGCTCGATGCTTGAAGTACATGGGGCGTACTTTCAGGCTCGGGGTTTTAGCTTACTGGCGATGTTGACGAGGACGGACTAATAATAATGTCGGAACCCACTGCTACCTCTTCCGCTTTCATGTTTTCTACCAATCCTGATCTCACTTGCATTGAACCCATTCTTATTCACCACCCAATGTGGCCCTGCCTGTTTGTTTTTTATCCTGCTTCATTTATTTATTTATTTCTCACTTTCTAAATGCTACCTCTATTAATTATTATTTGCTGTCTAGCGTTAATAATTAGGCTTCGCAATAAATAAATAAATAAACTGTAATTTCACTAACGTAAATATTAATAAAAAAATATATTCAATATTTAAAGAAACAAAATCACAAGAAACACTAAAAAATAATTATCTCATTATTTTTTTCAATTTGTCCTGTATTGACATCTTACTTTGACCATATAATTTGCACATATTGACTTTCTGAGCACTAGCCAGTTATACAATACACATGCTTACATTTCATCTTCCTTGTATGAAGATTGTTCACATTCATTTCCGAAAGATTATATACTCGGTTCGTTTTAGTGATAGCTATAGATCGTCTTTGGTGTACCTGTTAATTAAAACCCGCATTTGATAATTTCGTCTTCTGTTTACAATGGTCAGCATCTTAACACAGTTAATAATGATGGAACTATATATCTTAAATATCTTTTATAATTCTAATAATGTGGACAGGCGAGTAAAATTATCCATCAGTTGTCCAGCATACTACAATGTAGATTATGGTTGTAGGAATGATCGGATTCAACCATTGAAACTTTGCTTGTTGCTATTTTCTGCTCATCTGCCTTTCCAGCAAAGGAACAACTGATTACTAATTACAGTCTAGCTCCAATGCCTGCTGCTTCTCTTACCCATTACGGGTCACTGCTACATCTTCAAGAAGCCCTGAAAAGGTCTACGGTCTGGGCTCCATGCGTGCTTTCAAATCATTGTCTCTCTTGCAAACTGACAAGTACTTCACATTTCCAGCAACCCAATTTTGTTGAATCATTCGCAAGAGCTTGCAATTAGATTGAAAAAAGTTCATACTATGAGTAGTCATCAGATACAAGGGAACCGGTGAAGGTGTTCTGCCATGCCCCACTATACTTTCTCACCAAATCCCATTCCTGTGGCTGTAACGCCAAAAATCAACTACAGCACTTTAGTTTTGGATTGGACACTCTGCCTCGAAACATCAACAATTAATGATCGCAATGTGCTCTGTACCAGCTATGCAAATCACATCACTTAATATTTCATACTTTTTCTTTGAAGCTTCTGTGATTGTTCTCTTAACTTGCTAGCTCAGGTGGTTTGGGGAGGGGTGGGGTTTGGGGTAGTATAAGGGTTCGATCCCTCATGTTGTACCAAAAAAAAGAGTATGCCGAAAAGAAAAGAAGTTCTTGTTGGGCACTTATATATCCCTTTTCAAATCATGTAAAGGATTTGGAAGACAAACTATTAGCAAATTCAATGTTCAACTTATTTTAATTAAGAGTTTGGTTATTAGCAGAATCTATATAAAGTAACATTTATCATATATATTAATTGATTTCACATTTTATCACCATCAAAATTCTATTAGGGAACAATATCTCTAATTAAGCGGCAATATCTCCTATCATAATGAGAATATTGTGGTTAGGCATAATTGATGTAATTAGACATATGTTACAGTATTTTACTAGGCATTGGAATAAATGCAGATATAGAAACTCCATTCAAAAACAACATATGAAATTATATGAAATTTTATATGGACAAGCACCTTCACTTGCACATTTGCGTGTGTTCGATTGCTTGTGTTATGTGCTTAATCAGAATCACAAAGATGACAAATTTGTCAGTTATAGTCAAAAATGCATTTTTGTAAGGTATCCTTGTGGTAAAAAAGGATGAAGAGTATATGATTTAGAAATGGGAGTGTTTTTAGTTTCAAGAGATTTTTGTGTGAATGTGAGTTTTCTTATTTGACAAGTGATTCACACAATGTAGGCAATGCTCAAGGTAACACTGGACAAAATATAGTGACAAAATTGGGTTGCATTGATGAGCATAACGCAGTAGTCGTGCAATCAAAAAATGCATAACCTGTACTTGTTGATGGAATTGGTCATACATTAGAAGTAATTAAGCATGAGACTCCTAAAGAAGAATAAATTGAAGGAGTCATTACTGTTGATATTACTGTAGAAGCCACGAATGCTAGAAATCATGAGAATATGGATGAAAGGGGGTGTTCATAAACGGTTGTAACCGAGGAGCCTCTAAGCCGTGGACATCGCAATAAAATACCATCTACTTGATTGAGAGATATCGTGACCGACACCTATGCAAGCCAAGCCCCTCCACTAATTCATTTGCCCCATCACATTCTTCGGATACGCCCTATCTTATAGAACACTACATGAACTATAATAATTATTCTACGAGACAAGGATTTTTTAGCCATTATCACTGCAGGAAAAGAACATACTACTTTCGTTGAAGCAGTGAAAGATGAGAGATGGAAAGTGCCATGCAACAAGAAGTTTAGACATTGGAAAACAATGGCACTTAAACTACGGAAATACTTCCTTTAGGGAAGAAGGCCATAAATAGGTATATCGAATTAAATATCATTCTGATGGATCCATAGAGAGATTCAAAGCTAGGCTTGTCGTACTAGAAAACAATCAGGTTAAAGGACTTGACTATAATAAAACTTTTGCTCCTATATAAAAAATGGCAACCGTACGTACACACTTTCCCTGCTGTTGTTGTTGTCGAAAATTGAGAATTATATCAAATGAACGTTCATAATGCTTTTTTACATAGTGATATTGTTGAAAAAGTATATATGAAGTTTCTTTCAAGATTTCATTCCCAAACTTTAGGCAATGTTTGTCGTCTTCAAAAATCCTTATACGGGTTAAAGCAAGCACCCTGATGCTAGTTTAATAAGTTGATTGGTGATTTAAAGCAATATGGTTTTAAGCAATCTTACTCAGATTACTCTCTATTTACTTTACAACGTGACAACATACAACTTAATGTGTTAATTTATGTTGATGATTTTATTATCTCGGGTAGTAATGGCGTCGCTATACAAGCTTTTAAAACCTATTTGTACATATGTTTTCGTATGAAAGACCTTGGAGTGTTGAAATATTTTTTGGGCTTCGAAGTGGCTAGGAGTCCTACAGGAATTTTCTTGTGTCAACGAAAATATGCCTTGGACGTTATTGCTGAAACAGGTATGTTGAAAGCAAAACCAAATGGATTTTCTCTCGACTAGAACCATCGCCTTCCTTTGGCCAATGGGAAACCTCTTTCAAATCCTAAATGCTATCATACGTTAGTAGGGAGATTAATTTATTTATCTGTAACAAGACATGAACTCTCCTATTGTGTGCATATGTTTGCCTAGTTTATGCGAAACCCTTGGCAAGAACATTGGGATGCTACTTTGTGTGTTGTTCGATATTTGAAAGACGATCTAGGACAAAGCATTTTACTTATAGGTGACTATGATTTGTAACTATATGCATAGTGTGATTCAAATTAGGCAAGTTGCCTTTTGACTCGACAATCTCTTGTTGACTAGTTTGTTTATCTTAGTAACTCTCATATCTATTATAAAACTAAGAAGTTACATAAAGTTTCAAGTTCTTTCATAGAGGCAAAATATAAGTACATGGCCACTACCACATGTGAGTTCAAATAGTTAAAAGCCTAATTGCTATGTCTTGATGTTGCTCATTTTTGACCTATAAAGCTTCATTGTGATAGTTAGGTTCCTTTACACAATGCTGCTAATCCTATTTTTTACAGTGCACCAAGATCATTGAAATTGATTGTCCTTTTCTGCATTATGAGATTTTGAGAGACAACATTGTTACACGATTTGTATCATCTTCTGCTCAACTCACGAATATCTTCATCAAAGCTTTAGGTAAAAAACAATTTAATTCTTTTCTTTACAAGTTAGGCATCTAAAATTTGTATGTTCTAATTTGATCAAACAAATTTATAAGTTAGTCAAATAAATTATAAATTAACTTATTTAATTTGTTAAATATATTCAATATCTCTAATTAAAGGACAATATCTCTTATCATAATGAGAATATTGTAATTAGACATATATTACGGTATTTTATTATACAGCAGTACACTATTTTTGCAGGTTGTGTATGTATATATATATATATATATAGTTGTTGTAAGAATCAATAAAGATATGAAAATTAAGGGTGTATAAAATCAAGTTGGACCAATCAAAATTGACCAAATAAAAAAAATTAATTAAAAATGATTTAAATTAATTTTTTATTAAAAAAATTGACTAATTAGTTTGATTTTCGATTTAAAAAAAATTGAACTAAATTAAATCAAAAAATCAATTAATATATTAAATTATTATATATATTTAAATTATATTTATTACTTCTTACCTCCTGCACTCCAAAGCATCATTTCACCATTCAGATTGTGTTCACATTTTTACATAATTTTAATTTTTTTATCTATTGAAATCTAGCCTGTATTGCTCGCTGCCTTTTCTCCGTTAAGTGTAAACGTAATTTTAGAAAAAAAAATTTAGGTCAAATGAGTCCCAAAATGCACTCTAGTACATTAAGCCACTATATCTAATATTGTGAACAATATTTTTTAATTTTGCAAGGCTACAAATAGAAGTCCTGAGCAACCCTATTTGG
Organism: Gleditsia sinensis; assembly: GCA_037074535.1. NCBI lineage: Eukaryota > Viridiplantae > Streptophyta > Magnoliopsida > Fabales > Fabaceae > Gleditsia > Gleditsia sinensis. Next base: position 12,991,666 of record CM073470.1, on the reverse strand, counting down.
AAGTGTAGTCAAGAACTTTTCTATTGAGCCATAGATTATGTTTCCAAAGATTTTTAAATTTTAATTTTTTTTCTTCTTGTCAAAGTAGTTGATGCTAGAATTTATAAACCTATCATGGCATGGGTTTTCGACCGCAGCATTTTTTATTAACTCAATTACAGGCCGTTCAGTTATAAATTTGAGAACAAGAGGTAGAAGCAAAAAGAAAAGAAAAAAAAAGAATTAAATCGAAATAAATAAAATTAATTTTTTATTGGTTCAATTTTATAATTTGAATTAAATAAAATAGATCCAATTTAAAAAAAAAACTCTTATAACTAATTTAATTTAATTAAACTTAAGAAATCGAACGGACAACACTATTAAATATGTGTTTGGATTGACTTTTGGGACAACGCAAACTTGATTTTGGAACAATTTACAAAAATAATTTTGGGATAATTTACAAAAGCAATATTTTGTTGCTTCTGACAAAATCCCAATAAAAATATAATTTTATTATTTTTAAACGCTTACATAAACACACCCTAATAAAAACTCCGTTCCAAATCATTTTCTCATATTCAAGTATAACAATTTAAAAAACGAAAATATATTTAGTAATAGAAATATCAGGAATTATCGTGGCAGATTTTCGATGTTAAACATCGGCAAGTACGAATAGGCGTCGGTGCGTCCACCAACTACCATGTCTTGTTTCGGTCGAATCAGAATGGGATAACAATGCTGGCAAGATTAAAATGCCCAACTTTCTCGTTTAAATGATGAATTAAACCCCGCGCACTTGATGCGTCGCTCCTCTATTGGACCCAGCCTTTCGGTTTTTCGCCCCGATTAGATGTGATTATACTGCATAGCATTTCGCTGCACAAAGATGGGTTTCAACGGAAGCCATATTCGGGCAGAGCTCACCCTATCTTCTCATCGCGTGCATACCGGAGTCTAAAAACAACTTTGATTCGTATAATCTCCCGGCAGCTTAACAATGAGTGCTGAGTCGCGAGAAGACGAGTCCAAAGAAGATGATAGGGACCAAGAAGTGAGCCGCCTACTGCAACCTCAATCTGAGTCACAGCCATCGTCATTGGACGATGAAGAGGTCGCATATGAAACTGGGGAGAACATCCTTATACTCAATTTGGACTCCGCCGATGATGACAATTCAGCGACGGTGCCGCCTTTCTCGTGGAAGAAACTATGGCTATTCACCGGCCCTGGATTCCTGATGAGCATAGCTTTTCTGGATCCGGGAAATCTCGAAGGGGATCTCCAGGCCGGAGCCATCGCCGGCTACTCCTTGCTCTGGCTATTGATGTGGGCCACTATCATTGGTTTGTTGATTCAGCTTCTATCCGCAAGGATTGGGGTCGCCACGGGTCGTGACTTGGCGCAGCTGTGCAGGGAGGAATATCCCAATTGGGCTCGCTTTGTGCTCTGGTTCATGGCGGAGGTTGCCTTAATTGGTGCTGATATTCAAGAGGTCATTGGTAGTGCAATCGCTATACAAATTCTGAGCCACGGGGTGTTACCGCTCTGGGCTGGAGTCATAATTACTGCTTCGGATTGGTAGGCACTTGCATCTCTTATTCTTGCTGATGTTGTCAAGGTTTTTACAACCTCTCATTTGTACTAGAATGGTTGCTTCTGCTTTGATGGTAATTTTTAAAATTCTGCTCATCTTTTAATTTGACTGGCAAAGACATGCACAATGCCTTAACTCACCTGAATTTTGAACCTCCCTAGCGACTTCAAAAGTTTTGAGGTACAATGCTAAAAAAAAAACTTTTTTATGTTTGTTTTAATTTACAATTTTGGGTTAGTAAGAGAACCTTATAATTATCAGCATTCCTTCTTTTAACATTTACAGGTTTCGTCCCCTGGTGCTTTATTATTGTGTCTGTCATAAATTACTTGGAACGTTCCTACTTTTCATGTCTAACTGGGATTTACTCTTTGTTGTTGAACAGTTTCATCTTTCTATTTCTTGAGAACTACGGAGTGAGGAAGTTGGAGGCTGCTTTTGCAGGTCTCATCATGACTATGGCTCTTTCTTTTGCCTGGATGTTTGGTGACGCAAAACCTAATGGAAAAGAACTTTTGATGGGTACAAGCTTTGCTAATTGTGTGGTTTGAATATAGTTTTCTATTTCAATATGATACAAATATGCGCCTTTTGTTTTATTACTGCCCCCTCCTCATGGATGCTTCACAAGAATAGGCTTTCACTATTCTTGATATGTGCGCAAGTATAACTGTGTTTGATCCGTCATGTAGGTATTTTGGTTCCGAGACTCAGCTCAAAGACAATTCGCCAGGCTGTGGGAGTTGTGGGTTGTGTCATAATGCCTCACAATGTATTCCTGCATTCTGCTTTGGTGCAGTCAAGGAAAGTTGATCCCCAGAAGAAAGGGCGGGTACAGGAGGCTCTGAACTACTATTCCATTGAGTCATCTGCTGCACTTCTAGTCTCCTTCATGATCAATCTGTTTGTCACTACGGTTTTTGCTAAGGGGTTTTATGGTACAAAGCAGGCCAATAACATAGGATTGGTAAATGCAGGGCAGTTCCTTCAGGAACAGTATGGAGGAGGATTCTTCCCCATTCTTTATATATGGGGTATTGGGTTACTGGCAGCTGGACAGAGTAGTACAATCACTGGCACATATGCTGGGCAATTCATAATGGGCGGTTTTCTCAACCTTCGTTTAAAGAAATGGCTGAGGGCATTGATCACTCGATGTTTTGCAATTGTGCCGACCATAGTTGTAGCTATTGTTTTTAATACCTCAGAAGCCTCATTGGACGTTTTGAATGAATGGCTTAATGTGCTTCAGTCCATGCAAATTCCTTTTGCACTAATACCTCTCCTCACCTTGGTCTCCAAAGAGCAGGTCATGGGAATCTTTAGGGTTGGGCCTGTTCTTGAGGTGAGTTAATCATCTTATTGTTCTTTCATTTCATAATGTCTATTGGCTATTCAGATTTATAGTTCAATCACTGATAATTAAGAAACTGTATTACTGTAGCAGGCTTCACAATTTGGATGGCTGTGCTTTTATCCCTTTTCTTGTTACCCCAAGGTTTAGATTCATCTGGTTCCAATAGTTTTTATTTATTTATTTTTTGTGTGACCATCTTACTGCAGCATATTTTAGTCAATGGATTATATTTATCCTGCGGTAGAAGATTATATCAACTGTCATCCAGCATGAGGTGTATGTGTTTGTGTTTATGTTTGAATTTGTATTCTACAGAATTGATTCAGCAACATTTAAAATAAATTACGTGGAAAATTTGTTTCTTCTGTAGAGACAGATAATGTTGCCATTCCATTCTTTCTACTTTCCGTCCACTTTTGGAAGAAGAAAATTCCTCCATAGAGAACTCCCTTGGGTTCCTTTCTCCTCTTTATTATAATGCTTCCAAACCAGCGATTAAATGGTTTCTTAATCATTTTCCGTTCTGTTCCATCCATCAAAATGCCATTAAGTCTGACAGTCAGTGCTAATTTGCTGACATGGATTGTTTCTCAGATAATGAATGATTTACTTTAATATTAAATTTACGAAGCTTCTTTAAATTCATTTCATACCGTTGCTTGCTTTAGAGTCTTGAATTGCTAAAGCTTCAGGGAATTGTCACATAGTTCGGTAAACTGATTTCGAGTAATTAAAACCATCATAATTTTGTTTATAAATTCTCATGTTACTTAATTTTTTTTTTTTTTGTGGTAGAGGGTGGCATGGACTGTTGCTGCGCTGATAATAGTGGTTAATGGGTATCTCTTGTTAGATTTCTTCGTTTCTGAGGTGAACAGCACGCTGCTTGGTTTGGTAGTCTGCTCGTGTACAGCTGCATATGTGGTATTCATTGTATATTTGGTTTCAAGAAGTGGTGCTCTTCCTTCCACTTGGGTAAATTTGCTTCCCAAGGGATTTTCTTGGATTTAAGTCAACAAATTCATACATCATGAAAAAACTCGAAACAGTGCTGCGAACTCCAGATAGTCATAAACCATGAAGAATGTTTCATACAAGGTGGGATAGTGGAAAGCACTTAATTTAACTGCAGATCAATTTTGCAATGTAGTTGCAGTGGTTACCTTCCACTTGTAACAAGATGAGAATATTATTTTCCTGCATCATTTAAAGCTTGGCGAAGAAGCTACTTACTTCCCTACATACATGCCCATTCTTTTCCTAACAAGACGAGAACTACTCCATTATTCTTTGATGTAAACATTTTGTTTGTAACATTAGTAAAAGGAACATGGAATTGAGTTTCCATGCTGAGGGTGGCCGGGGAGGGGAGATGACAGACATATTTTGTAGGGACTAGTCAATAGAGCAACGTGGAGTAGATTTTCCACATTGTTGTCTTACACTTAGCCTTTTTTCTGGTTTATTGTAATAACATATACTGGATTTGGTACACACATGTTTATTTGCTTCGCTCTTTTATCACAAGCACCCTCTCAAACAATAAATAATGGTTAATCAGTCGTTTTCTTTGTAGAAAGGGAAGGTATATACATTTTAGTTACATTATTATTTATTGTTATTATTATTTTTATGGAACTACATTATTATTTATTAATTGAAGGCCATATTGGAAAATAGGAGGAGGAATGAAGATGTCATTCTCTTGACGCGAATTCAGCGGATACTTACACCGCAATTCTTCTCTCTTTTTTTTTTTTTTCAATTTCTATTAATATGGAAATAAAGAGTTTGACTAATTCAATTCTCGCATTCATCCATGCCATAAGTCCTTTGTTTCTGAATCTTTGAAGGTCAAATCAGTTACATGTAACTTGTCTCCATCCTTGAATATCACGCCCGGAGATTTAATTTAATGATAGCGCTCAGTTTCCTAAATATATTTCTATGTTAATATTCGCTTACCAAGTAATTATTTTATTATTATTTTTTCAAAAGAGTTTTCTTATATTTTAATAATTTGCATTTTAAAATTATTATATGCAGTTTGAAAATTTTATTTTAGTAACTAAAAGATTAATAATCAGTGTAAAAATTAACAACCCGTTTAATTAGCTTGCTTTAGGCTTTGTTAAAGAGACGGACTAATAAAAATATGTGAATGGACACGTAAACCAATCCTAATATAAATGTTAACGCGTTTTTAAGAAATGGGTTTAATTAATCAGTTTCCTGCTTTGTTTTCGTTTGTCGAAAAGGAGGCCCACAAGGTGTTGGGCTGAAAAGGACGTGGGGTATGTGCTTTTTGACACAAGTGGTCAACCAAGAGTCCACTTTCTTGGGAGACACGAACACAGGTTTGATCTCTCCGATTTCGCATTCACGCATGAAATTTACCAAATATTGCATGCAGAACCTTAGTCTCTGACGACTCTTCTTACTATCCCTTCCACTCCCACTCTCAATCAATTTCTCTCTTTCTCTTGATTCCTAACTCTTCACTCGTCCAATAATTTTGCTAATTTCTTTCCATTTAAATAATATTTAATAAATATCCGTATATCACCTTCCCATCCCTTTAAAAACCCCTTCTCTAAACCTTTTTCTTCCGTTTTCCAAAACCTCCTCCGATCACCATTCCCGTTTTTCCTCACCCATCAAGATGAACAGCCTGCGACAACCATCTTTATTCAAGGATGGGTTTCCGACCTTAAAATCTCCATTGCCCGAAATATGTCTCCCCGATTGTTTTTGCAGCTCTGACGTCGTCTTGCCGGAGGTATTGTTGCAAAGCCCTTGTCAACAATTCTATTCTGATCAAACCCTAGAAGACGCCTTTGCTCGTCTCACTTTTTCGCCCTACAATCACCCACCTTTGTATCAGCCTTTTGATTTCATTGAGCTTAATATTCAAGGGCCTCTTCTCAATAGCGCGGCAAAAGAATTCACCTTTAGTGGGAATCGATTTCCTCAATGTTCTAATGCCATGACATTGCAGGAACTTAGTTGGGATAACAGCAGTGATGCTAACGTTGGGGCAATGCGATCGCAGAATTATTGGGTGGGGTCTGATATTTGGGGCTTAGAGAACTTTTGGTCAGGTCCCTGTCCAACATCGGATGTTAGCGGATACTCTTCGAACTATGATTGGTTTCTTGCTGACTCTCCCCGTTTCGCGAGGCAAAAGGAAACCGGCAGGACTTTCCCGACTGTCCCACTTTCAAATAAAGATGAATTATGCTTTGATTTGCTGCACAATTCCCGTGGTAGCTTGAATGGTTTATCAAGAAACAGATCAAATTTTTCGGATTTTAATATCAATGGTAGGCGTCCCCATTGGTTGCAGCAGCCTTTGAATCACCTGTCCGTCAGTGATTTGAGCGGGAGGATACTGTTGTTGGCAAAGGATCAATATGGATGTCGGCTTTTGCAGGAAACGATGGAAGGCTTAAATGCCGAGGACATTTCTTTAATCTTTCTTGGGCTGATTGATCATGTGGACGAGTTGATGCTGGACCCATTCGGGAATTATGTCGTTCAGAAGCTTGTGGAAGTCTGCTCCGAAGAGCAGAGGACTCAAATCATTCTAATGGTGACCCAAGCTGATTTTCAGCTCGTCAGTATTTGTCTTAACATGCATGGGTGGGTAATGAATATCTCATTATATATCTTTATCACTTAAAAAAGAATTAACTTGGTTGCTTTAGCATCATGTCTTATTACTCATATGTTAATTAGTGGTTTTCTTTCTCCTTGGCAGAACACGCGCTGTGCAGAAATTATTGGATCATGTTACCTCCCAGCAGCAACGAGCAATTATAATTTCTGCTCTGAGCCCTGGTGCTGTTGCATTGACTAAGGATATGAATGGCCATCATGTAATTCTGCATTGTCTAAAGCATTTCTCAGACGAAGATAACAAGGTAACATGGTTTTTGTATTTTTCCACGTGTCCCTAATTTTGTGATGTACTTTGTTAAGAGTCTTCATATTCAAGTTGCCATATAAGTTCATTTGATTTCCTTTCCATCATTACAACACTAGAAATTAGCATCCTCATTGGATACGATTGCCTTGGGTTCAATGTTGGAAGTTGTTGATTTCATAATCCTCTTGTACCAGGGGAGTTTAGTTAACAACTTTACGGCATACTTGACATGCATAATTATTAAATTAGATAACTTCGGTTTTGGCCAGGAACTGCAGGTTTGCTTTCTGATTAAAGGTTTTGTCACTTTGTGTCTCTGCTATACCGTTTTATTTTTTAAGGATAAAATCTGATACAGTTTTAAAACAATAAAATTATATTAGTATGTATGAAGACATTGCAAATTTCATTGGTCCTGCAGTTTTTAGCCATTTTTAGTGGACAGGAACTTATACTGCATATAATTCTCTTGCAATATTCTCTGCCACATACATGTAAGTTCCACCTTTTTGCATGATGAATTACCTGTTATGGATGCATTGATGGCAACACATGGACCATTGTCTTCATTTTTAACAAGTCTGTATTCAGGCTTCTAGTATGTATAATTCAGTAAAAACTTTAGAATATGTGGGTGTATAATTTGAATATCTTCCAGCTTTTGTGGTGCAATGGAGTTTCAGGCCATAGCAGTAACTGGTAAGTTAGTGGCCAATAGTAGATTGTATAAAATATTTATGATATTTTACCAATTTACCTTCATCTTACTTTTACTTTTTCCCAGCCTCATCCACTTTGCTTTTCTAAGTAACAAAAGTTTAGTTCAAAGCTACAGTGAATGTGATTTTGATGAATTGATTACACATATGCATTTGCATAGCTTCAAGGAAAATGTATTGTTTATCTATATGCTCTTGTCTGGATTTAACTTTCATGAATTGATGGGAATGAAAAAGAATTTACAAAAGTGTTCCTGATTCTGTTTTATTGAGGAAATTAAAGAGACAAAAAATAAAATGGCTCACAAATCTGGATAAGGTCTGGTTTGTCACATTACTATACTGTGGTCTGGCTCCAAATAATTTCTGACTTAAGACTTCTGTTACAGTATCTTCTGAATGAAGTGGCAAACAACTGTTTTGGGATTGCAACGGATAAAAGTGGGTGTTGTGTGCTGCAGCAATGTGTTAACCATGCCCACGGAGATACCAAAAATCGCCTAATGTCTGAGATCGTGGGAAATGGCCTAAACCTAGCAGAACATTGTTATGGGTTTGTTTTTACTGAAGTATCATTTTTTCTCCTTCGAAATCGGTTTTTAACTATACTTATTTCTCTTCCATATTATTTGTCATCATCTTCCAGCAACTATGTGGTGCAACATTTAATATCTTTGAAAATACCAAGAATTACAGAAAATCTAGTGAGAAAGCTCGAAGGGAAATTTGTCTCTCTTTCCTGCAATAAATATGGTAGTAATGTTGTGGAGAAGTTCTTGCAAGACTCTGGAGAAAAGTACTGTGAACGTATAATTTTGGAGTTGCTTCGAAATTCAAATGTTTCAATGCTTCTTGTGGATCCATTTGGCAATTATGTGATCAAATCGGCACTATTGGTGTCCAAGGTTAGAGCACTTGAACGCCTGGGTTTTTAAATTTGTATATTTTATTTGTTGGAATATATACAATAGATCAGGAAACTGGCAAGCTACCAAGGTGAAGTGGCAGGTGGCTTGGCTCACTAGCACAAGTGGGAAATATTATTATATTTGTACATTGGATTGCTATGTCTCTTTTACCTCAGATGTCTGAATAATTTGCATTGAGATGCTGGTTTAATGTGGGATAAAGTTGCTCTGAAGACATTTTCAGGAAGAGGGCTGTCCTTGATCTGTTCATATCTGGACTGATACCTTTGCAATGTTATCTAACAGTCTTACTTGTTCCTAATTGTTTGTTTTGACTCGGTGGCAAAAACAGGGATGCATTCGGAATGCACTACTGAAGCTGGTTCAAGAAAATTCTCCAATGATGCGCAGTAACTTGTATGGGAAAAAGCTACTTGCTCGGTTTGACAGGCGAAAAGTACGACCTATGTAGACATGTATTATTTTGATGAGAAGACTTTGTAGTTGGGTATACATTTTACGTTTTGCCATGATGCTTTGTGTTTGTAGTCTTCGAAAATTTTGTCAATTATGTGACAGTGGACAATGTGCAGCTGTATATGAGGAGTTTACTGTATACATGAATTAAGCTGACGTCTATTTTTAAACATCCATTGTTTGTTACTATGCACGCACTACTTTATTTGTAGTACGCTTATGGGTGATGGATGCCGGTGAATTCCATTTTTCAAGCTTTGGTTGATCGGATTAGGAAAATAGTTGAATTCATTTGAATATAACAAGTTTGACTTTGCTGGTTTTGAGTGTAGGAGTGGAAGAGCCAATTAAGCATGGTAGCCTAATTAGTAATTACTTATAGTCATAGTGAAGGAGTGTAAGGGCGTAATTACTCATACCCTAATTAGTAAAATTAAGGCTGGAGGCTGCACAGTTGCTGCGGAATTCGCTTCCACTTTTCTTTTTAGCATTATCACTTTTATTAATTTTGCATTATCCTACTAACGCCTCTCACATTACTTGATATTAATGTGCCATTCATTCCACTTTTCTTTTTAGCATTATCACTTTTTTATTTTTAAATACACCAAATTAGTAATTAAAAAACTTAATACAATTACCTATAGCTCACGGGTTTAATAGAAATTACTAGTTCAGAAAGTGGTTTCCCTACTAAAATCAGCTAGGATCTATGAAAATATGAAGGTCAATTATACCAAAACGTTGTTGGCATGGATGATTGGATGATCATTCTATCTAAAGCCTGCTTGGCTAAAAACCAAGCTACTATATATATATATATAGAGAGAGAGAGAGAGAGAGAGAGAGAGAGAGAGCATGCACATAAATAGGGAACAGGTACAATGAAGTTTGCTGTTAATTGTATTTTTAACTTGGGGTATGAGTTGGCAATGACCATCTAGAAAATACTCAAATATTTGTGAAAAAACACTCATTTATTCATTACAAAGCGACGAAGTATACATAGAATCAGAAGAAAAGACGTATTAACTTAGTCAGGGTCCATGGGAGAATAACTGAGGCTGGAGTGCAAGTATGGAGTTGAATGAAATTAAGGACATTTGGACTTGCCCTTGGAGTTCTTCAAGTCCCTATAGCAAGGGCACTCGTGCTTGTTGCCAAAAGTCCCAGAAGGCACGCACTTGCACTTCCCGCAGCAGATCCCGCAGAACTTCAAGCATCTGTCCTTCATTCCAGCTTTAGAGCACCTCTGCGAGCACTTGGAGTCACAGAAAGCTAATTTCACCAGTACATCAACTTATTAGTTAGATCATTTTCACATAAAAAGAGGGGGAATATATATGAGTGAAGGAGCAGGGCTTACCAGAACCAGCCATTGTGATCTCAAACAAGGAGGAGCTGAGGACAAGGCAGAGAAGTAGGAAAGTCGCAAAGCGGAACTCCATCTTACTTGTGGTGTTGGGAAGAAGAGAGGGGGGGGGGGTTATTTATAGTAACAAGTGAAGACCAGGAAGATGTTAAGATTAGATTGTTAAAATGTCAAGCGAGTGACAGCTGGGCAGTAGTTCTGGTTTTGGGAAGCCGCGTCCTAGATTTGCTTTCGGTTTTACTCCTTTACTTTAAAGATTAGCCATTGTGTTCGTACCATCATTCCATATTCCATCTTACACTTTCCTTTTGTGATGACTGATGAGTTGTTAAAACCACCAACATTTGGCCATTCTTCTCATGTAAAACACCAACTCCTCTTCCATTACGACACAGCCAACCAGCCTTTTAGGTGAAGTTCCAAACACTAAATAATTGTGCATAGAAACCTTTACAGAAATTGGAATGCATTAGCACATTGGACCCACCAGCACCTCAAATCTGGGTGGGCCGGCCACCATCACAAGTTAAGGGGATGCTTAATCTGTGGGGAGTGATGCACATGCAAGTTGAGACCTGCCCCGGCTCTGCTAAGTTTGAGAGGTAAGTGCTGGCTAAGCAACTTGGGCCGAGTCTACTTTTTTAATCCTTTAGAAGACTCCGGAATGCCGTGGAAAGAAGGGAGACCTTCGTACGCTGTTTTGCCCATCGTCCATCGATTCTGTCGTCTCGCGTGATATGTCGGCATCATTAACTATGGGTACTATAGCAACGCCAAATTCCTTGCCATCTTCCTCGTATTAATTTTACCAATTTGCCAATCTACTGTTCCCAATTATGACTTATGTTCAATTTTTACCGTCACAAATCTTTTCTACGTAAGTTTTCTTTAAAAACTGTGTCATGGTTTTAAAAAGGAATCAACTCTTCTTATTTTAAACTTTTTTTCAATAAAAAAACAAAAATTTACTAACTTTCAACTTGCAAAACAAGTGTTATCAGCTTTTGCTTTTGTATTCATATTACACACTATGATTCTTTCCTTTGTTATTGTTTATTAGAGACAGAAACACTGCAACTTATTACACTTTATATTCTTTTAATATTTGGTAATTACTACTTTGAAACTCAAGGCATAAATTTTAAAAAAATAAAAATCCCATCGTTACTGCTCTCTTTTCGTTTCTGTTTCTATTTCCCCTTTTTTATCCACTAACAAAATGTTAACGACGTATCGAGGCTAGTCTTTCACATAGTAAGTTTTTTTTGTTGGGTTTAATTATGATTTAATTTTAGAGAGGGGAGCAAACAATAGTTGGACAAACGACAAGTTGTAAATAATTTTAGAGAGGGTTTAACAAAATGTTCATGGTTGTCAACGAATTAATGCAAATAATTCTTTATGCCGCACAGCAGAGTGCACAAACGACAAATTGCTCCCTCTTCTTCCACGATGACCGGAAGTCATTGGCAGCATAAATTATTAGTTTATTATCAAGTCAACCTCAATATGTTTATTTCCCCTTATTTTTCTGGTCAAATTGAGTTCCATAATCAAAATAATTTCTGGGAGGAATTCAAATATTTTTAATACAAGAATCGTTAATCAAGTAGATACGTAATTTTAAAGTCACTGAATATATAAAGAGTTCTTAATAGAGAAATTGCAGAGACGAGAGGAGAGAGAATTTTTATAACGCTAGCCACTTGACTAACAGTTACTTAATGTAATAGCCGTAAAGTTAACGAGAAAATTCAACTAAAGGAATTTAGAATAAAAGAGAATTTTGGAAAAAATGGATATTTTAATTAAGGAAAATTTGGAATTAAAACAAAGGATTTCAAAAATGGAATTAGGACTCGGTGAAAATAAGTTATTATTTACATAGATTAAAGAATTATAAAAGAAATGTTAAGAATTTACGTTTCGGGGCAAAAATGCAATTTCTTAAAAGTTTCGGGGTTAAAATATAAATAAGAAAAATTTGCAAGGACCTCTCGCTAAAAGTGAAATTTTGCAGAAAGGTCCCCCGAGATATTTTAAGGGCCTCAATCACTCCGGAAGCAATCATTCGCAGATTTTTCCATCTCTCTTCAGAAAAACTCTCCCCGAAAACCCTCTAACTTCTCTCTAAGATTTCTTCGCCTACGGACCTCGGATTTCGACACCACCACCACCAACGGACTCAGGACGAAGAGTTCTTCGAATCCATCCGATTGGTTTCTGGAGAATTGGCCGGAAATTGGTTGGAAAATTGAAAGGAAAAACGGCCAAAAAGGTAACCCCCGAAACTCCTACTTTTAGTTCTCAAACGCAAAAACTAACACCGTAGATCGATCCAGAAGGCCCCGAAACCTTTGGATCTCAAATTTCAAGCCGATCCACCACCGCACGCTCCCCCACGCGCCGAATCTTCCTCGGAGAGTGACGCCCACGCGCAGCTCCTCGGGCGGCGCGTGTAGCGCGTGGCATCCGAACCTCCTCGCGTTGACCTGCGTTGACCGAGCTCCCGGAGGCCAAATTTCGCAAATCCGGAGTCGTTTTCAAGGTTTTCGGACGTTCCGGACTCGATTTTGGGGTTGATTTCACTGAATTCGGATCAGAAAATAGGATTTTAAGGGTGTCCAACTTTGTGCTTCAAAGAGGTGGGTAGATGATTCTTTCTATGGCTTGTTTTTACTCTTCTTGAACTTTACATTGATAAATGAGTATGATTACATGTTATTTATACTTCCATATGTTTTTGAAATGGTTTGGAAATGTCTGAAATATGTGATATATGATATGTAGTTCAAGAAGAGTTTGATTTTGCAATAAGTTTTGAAACACATTAAGCATGTGATTTTTACACGTATTTCGCATGACATGGCAAAGAAAATATGTTATACATGTGACATTAATTTTATAGTGATATGTTTGCCTTGGATATGGGCATGTATACATGTTTCCCCTGAATGGGAAGTTTTGACATATGAGTATTTTGAGACTGAAAGTCTGTATTATAATGAGAATTTATACTGGATTATATGGCATATGTGCATATGTTATTTTTCTGTGGAGGAATCCTATTGGAAACACTGTCTGCTAACAGCAGGTGATGTTAGCCTTGGTGCGCACCTTGATTGCCTCAGCTAGCAGGGGGGGTGGTGCTAGCCTCGTGTGAGGGCCAACACACGGGAGATTATATGTGAAGGAGAGCGGAATGCCTCCTATATATGGGCGAGATGCCAGTTATGAGATGTTATTTTGCCTTCCCTTGCTGTGTGCTTGGGAGAGACCCATACAGAGTCCCTTCGCGTGTCCTCTTGAATGGTAGTAGGGCAAACCTCAGCGGGATGCTGAGTTTAGGCAAATCCTATACCACCAAAGTACGGAAGGGGTCAAACTCTGATGTGGTGGTTCTGATATGGGATCCTCCGAATATTTTAACAGAAATGTTTTGATGCATAGCATAATTTGATTAATAATTTTACAGTATTGAATATGATTTTGAACTTGATATGAGCATTGATTATACAGTATCGCATACAGGTTGAAAGACTTTATTATGATTTTTGAACAGAGAATATTTGAAAATGCGGGTCCCATAAGAATGTACTTCTGAACGGTATATTTTGACATGATAAGTTTTACAATATGAGTACATCCTTATGTTGACCTGAGAAGTCATAGGAGGTGTTATCTGCTCACTGAGTTATAAAACTCACTACACGTGGTTGACATATTTTTCAGATAAAGACCCAGAATTTGGTCCCGCAGCTACTTGACTGACTAGGTGTCGTGCTTCAGTGGTGAGCCTAACTTGTTTCTAGGCTCTCAGTGTATGATATTGTAATATATTTGTACTCTAGTGTTGCTCTGAAAGTCACAGGCAGGATCCTTGTTTCCGCTGTAAACTTGATGTATATAGATTTGGCATGTATAATTATTGGTTTTTTGTAAACTTGTGAACGTTGAATAATATTTGAATATGTGTTATCGTGAGATCATTTGTACATGTGTAATGAAAAGATTTTCGGATAGTAAGGGTATTCGCGTTCGTAAAGTACGGACGTGACACTTAACTACTGTCTAATAAAACAGTAAAATACAAGTTAATGCAGTTAGTCCATAAAAAATATAAGCAACAATATATACTTTAATAGCCTCCCTCAAGTTGAAGCATACAAATTTTATATGTCCAACTTGAAAATGGGTGAATAAAAAGTAGCTAAAGATATAAAGATTTGATGAAGCAGTCAGCCAATTGATTTGAAGAAGCGACCAAGAGCAAATGAATGAGACTAAAATGTAATTTTTTCCAAATTAAATGACAGTTTATTTCAATATACTTAGTGCGTGCTTGAAAAATAGGATTATGAACTATGTAAATGGCTAACTAATTGTCACAAAAAATAGTGATTGGATGTAGCAATAGACTGATACTACTTAGCTTTAGAGGAACTTCTAGAGATAGTTTATTGTTTTTTGGATTTCTAGGAGATGAGGCTAGAACTAAAAAAAATGTAGAAGCAAGTAATTGATTTACGAGTTGACGCCCAATCAGAATCTGAGTATGCAGTGAGAATGAGTGAGATTTTTGCAAAAAAAAAAAAATGAAGACCCTGGCTCGAATTTCCTTTTAAGGAGCATAATATTCAGTGCAAATCTTGAAACTGTAAATCAATAGAGCAATCAAGGAACTAGGAGAGTTAGTGCACAACATAACCGATATTTAGCCTTGTGTTACATAGATAAATCAATTTACCAACAAGCCTTCTTTAAGAAGTTATATCAGGAAGAGGAATGCCACTTTTATTAATCCAAGTAGCAGCAACCATTGGAGTGGTGACTAACTTACAATTGAGAAAACTAGTTTCCTCTAGAACGTCTAAGGTATACTTTATTTGATTCATATTAAAGCCAGCTTTCGATCTTGTAGTTTTAAACCCAAAAAATAACTTCAATAGACCAAGATCTTTAAGTTTAAACACATCATAAAGAAAACCCTTAATGTCTACAATTAAGTTAAGATCATTGCCTGCAAGAATACCATAATCAACATAAACAGGAAGAGAAATAAAAGTAGAACCTCATTGTTTGGTAAACAAAGAGCAATTAGAAGCAGCTTGGATAAACCATTTGGAAAGTAAGACAATAGTCAACTTGACATTCCATTGTCTGCTAGCCTACTTCAAACCATATCAAGACTTGGTAAGTCTGCAAAATTTTGTGGGATTTGAATGCTCAAAGCGAAAAGAAAATGTCATATAAACTTATTCATAGAGATCTCCATAAAGGAATGCATTGTTAATGTTAAGCTGATGTAAAAATCAATTGTTCATAGTAACAGTAGCTAGATGATTCGAATAGTAGTGATCTTGACCATGGGTGAAAATGTGTGTCGATAATCTAGTTAATTATACTAAGTGTAGCCTTTGGCTACTAAACAAGTCTTGTACCTTTTTATATAACCATCAACATGGTATTTAACTTTGAAGATTGTTTTATATTGTACGGGTCACTTTCCATGAGGTAAATCAATATTGTCCCAAGCGTTATTTTGCACCAAAGCACTAATTTATGGTGCTATAGAATCTCTTCAACACTGATATTTAATAGCCTCATTATATATTTTTGGTTCTTTTATGTTGTTGAAAAGGTTAAAGAAAACTATGTGAGTGGGGTTGAGTTTATTGAGACAATCAAAATGAGAAATGGGATGAAGGTGAGTGGAGACAAAAACTAGGTTAGCAGTATAATTAGGTAAAGTGCAATGATAATCATGTAAGTGATGAAATAAGTGATGTGTCATAGAAGACCTTCTAAGGGGTGGGTTAGAAGATGATAAAGTAGGCTCGAGTGAGAAAGTTGATACAATAGGTACTGGAGGATCAGGAAAAGTAACATTGAAGAATTAGGGAAGGAATCAGAAGTGGGATTAAGAAAAGTGAGAATATTTAATTGAAAAAGGAAATTTTTTTCACAAAAATAGATATCTTGGGAAATGAATACCTTACAGGTTTGAATATTGTAAACATTGAAACCTTTAGTTGTTGGTGCCAAACCAAGAAACACACATGTAGTGGCTCTACTGTCAAACTTTGTTTTAATATGATGGACTATGAAGGCATAGCATAGACAACCAAAGACTTAAATGTGGGAAAAAGATAGCAATTTATCATATAGAAGTCGGTAAATAGTTTGGTTAAAGATAATTGAGGAAGGGGTTCAATTGATAAGGTACACTACATGATAAATACAATTTGACCAGAAGTGAGTTGACAAATTGGCTTGAAATTTAACTATCCTTGCAACATTTAGGATGTGTTGTATTCCTTTTCTACAAGAGAATTTGTTGGGGGTATAAATATATGTGGTATAATGTAAAATACCTCCTGACGCATAAAACTCGGGAATATGAAATTTAAGACCATTATCAGACTGTATGCACTTTATTTTTTTTTACAAAGAACCGAGTGTCAACTAAAAAACAAATTTTTTGTAAAAGTTGACTAGTCTCAAACTTAGCTTTCATGAGAAAGCCCTGGGTGAATCTACTTCTATCATCAACAATGGTTAAAATAAAATCTATGCCTATAAAAAAATAATATGAAATGATCCCTATATGCCAACATGAATCAAATCAAAATTAGATGTAAAAATAAAAGTACTTGTGGGAAATGAAAGTCTTTACTAGTTAGTAAAGTAACATATATGACAGTAATTAAATAAGGGTACAATGATAGAGTCATTTATTTTCTTTCATAACTATAATCTAGGACTAGATAAATGCCCTAATCTAAGATGCCAAATGTCTCAAGACTTATTTTTGGAAATATTAAAAATGACAAAAGAAACAAAAGTTGGATTAGGGGACAAAAGTTAAATTTTGAGGTGTCATGAATTGATAAGGTCCATAGATCTTCTTAGTTAATTCAATTGTCCTCTAATTGTGGAGATCTTGGATGAGATAATGGGTATAATGGAAAGTGAAACAATATACATACCATTGGCGAGTTTACTAATTGAAATCAAATTGAACTTAAACTGAAGTATAAAAGACACCGTACAAGATAAAATCTGCCGCAAGTTTAATTGTCCTAATATGACTGACAATAGCTTTTTGGTTGTTTGGTAATTTAATGAAAGTATTTGAAATTGGGTGATAAGAAGAAAAAAAAAAGGTGATGTTGCATGTTATATGATTAGTGCTCTTATATCTAGTATTCATTGCATATTTTAAGGCCTATTAATATTAGTACATGAAAGATAAATGATACCTTGATTGGTAGTTGGAACAAAGTTAGTAAATTCAATAGTGTTATTTTACAACAATAAACCCAGTAATTAGTGATACTGACTTTGAGTAATAGTCAATAAATTTTGAGTAGAGGCAGTATCTGTAGATATTTGGTTCTATGCATTCATGTTAATGGGAATTGGTTGACCAAATGGCCTAATTTGATTTGTGTATTTTGCACAATTTTCTTCACTACACTCAACCAAACTTACTTCTTCCATTAATAATATCTAAGAGCGAATGTGTGAGAAATTATCATTCAATCTTTTTAGAAATCTAATGCAATATTCGTTTTGTTGTGCTGTCTTCACGTTTCGAAAGGCATCACAACTACATTATGAGTCATAGGTATAAATAGAAACTGGCATGAGATTACTATATTCATCCCATAATATTTTCAATTGTGTGAAGTATTTAGTCATCGATAATGAATTATGTTTGAAGGAATAAATCTCTTCCTGCAAAACTGAAATCATTAATCCATAAGATGCTTTTAGCAATTGATGGCAAGAGAAATGTCACAAGCCATGAGTACACCATAGTATTACACATTTCTTAGGTAGAGTATAGGGTCGGTCTAATGCTTTTCAAAATTTACAGAGATTTAAAGCAAATTTTAAAAATAAAATTATTAAAATAAGTAGTAAAAAAAATTTTTTGAGACCTAAAGCTCAATAAATAATAAAAAAAATTTTTGAGGCTTAAAACTCTAATTTTATCAACTTTACCTTTCAGCCGGACCTGGTAAAGTATAATAGATCTTTTTTATCGAGAATGCTTATAGTTTGATCTACAAGCTTTAATTTGTTCTTTGACAACGACGCAATTCTCATTGATCGATACCAAGAATGAAAATTAAGACCAGAGAGTATAAGTGATATAAGTGACAACCAGAATAGTGGAATAGACAACCAGAATAGTGGAATAGTTTTTCATGTATTCATCTCTCTAAAGTAAAAAATATATATGTACAGAAACAATTAATTTAGGAGAAAAATTAGAGAACCTAATTGATCTAATTTTCGTAATTACAGGAAAACACTAATTATAAAAAATCAATTTAGAAAATTCTACCAATCTTTACTATAATTAACATAATCACATGATACACTAAAAACTCCTATAATTAAGCACAAATTATGCCAACACTCCCCCTCAAGTTGGTGCATAAATATCTTGCATGCCCAACTTGTCCAGTGAATTAGATAACACACCACTTGAAACTGCTTTGGTGAGGATATCAGTTAACTGGTCTTCAGATTTCAAAAAACGGACTTCAATAATCTGAGCTTCCAACTTTTCTTTAATGAAGTGCCTATCTATTTCTACATGCTTGGTGCGATCATGTTGTACAGGATTGTGGGCTATTGCAATTGCATATTTATTGTCACAATATAAAGGCATAGCACCAGTAGGAATAAAACCCAAGTCTTTCATTACAGCCTTCACCCATAGTAACTCACATACCCCTTGGGCCATTCCCTTATACTCAGCTTCAGCACTTGATCTAGATACAACCTTCTGCTTTTTACTCTTCCAAGTAACAAGATTATCACCAACAAAGGTGAAATAACCTGCAGTAGAACGTCTGTCAGTATTATCTCCTGCCCAATCAGAATCAGTATAACCCTTAATATTCAAGTGACCATTCTTGGCAAACATAATCCCTTTTCCTGGAGCACTCTTCAAATATCGCAAAATTCAATTCACAGCATTCATATGCCTTTCACTAGGAGCATGCATAAATTGACTGATAACACTAACAGCATAAGCTATATCAGGTGTGGTATGAGACAAATAAATTAACCTTCCCACAAGTCGTTGATATCTCTCCTTGTTGGCTGGAACATCACTTGGGTTTTCATGAAGTTTATGGTTCTGCTCAATTGAGTTTCAGCTGGTTTGCAATCTAACATTCCTGTATCAGCTAACAAATCCAGTACATATTTCCTTTGGGAAAGAAATATGCCCTGGTTTGATCGAACCACTTCTATGCCAAGAAAATACTTCAAATCTCCCAGTTCTTTCATCTCAAATTCATTTGATAAATATTTCTTCAACGTTTCAATCTCAAAAAGATCACTTCCAGTCAGTATCATATCATCCACATAAATAATTAAAGCAGTTACCTTGTCCTTTTTATGCTTTAGAAACAATGTGTGGTCTGAGTTACTTTGTTTGTACCCAAAGTTCCTCATAGCCAATGTAAATCTTCCAAACCAAGCTCGAGGAGATTGTTTTAATCCATACAGTGCTCTTTTTAACTTGCACACCATTCCTGCCTTTCCTGAAACTCCCGGTGGAAGATCCATGTACACCTCATCTTGAAGTTCTCCGTGAAGAAAAGCATTCTTCACATCATATTGCAATAATGGCCAATTTTGATTGGCAGCTACAGAAAGCAATACACGTACAGTATTAATCTTTGCCACAGGCGCAAAGGTTTCATTATAATCCACCCCATATTGTTGAGTGTATCCTTTTGCAACTAATCTTGCCTTGTACCTTTCTACCGAGCCATCAGCTTTGTGTTTTATAGTAAAAATCCATCGACACCCAACAGTTTTCTTTCCTGGAGGCAAGGATATCACATCCCAAGTGCAATTCTTTTGTAATGCTCTCATTTCTTCAGCCATAGCTTCAGTCCATTTAGTATTTGCTAATGCATCCTGCAATTGTCTTGGAATAGATACAGTAGATATTTGACACAAAAATGATTCATATGACTTGGAAACTCTATGGGTTGACACATGATTACTAATGGGGTACTTTCCTTTACTTTTTAAATCTGCTTCGTATTGGGTTTTGGGTTTACCACGATTTATGCGGGCTGGTAATCGATATGTTAGTGGTTCAGATTCATGTTCAAGATCAAGTTCAGGTGTAGTATTCAAAATATCACTAGGTTCATTCAAAGTTTCAACAGGTTCAGAAAGTACCTCATTTGAAGCCTCAGGAGTAGATTGAACGTGTTGTGGAGAGAGAGGGGATCTATCAACAGTAGTTGGACATGTTGTTGAGCTATTTCCTTCTTCTAAAGAGTTCTTGGTTTCTTGAGTATTATGTCTCAGATCATTTGGAAGGGATGTAGCAACACTAGGAATATCATCATGGATATTCTCTTCAAAGACACCATCTATCTCCCCCTGAAGAGGAGAGCCATCAGTAGAAAAATAGGCCAAATCCTCATTAAAAGTAACATCCATAGTAACATACATCTTTTGAGTAGGTGGGTGATAACAACGGTATCCTTTCTGATGAGAACCATATCCCACAAAAACACATTTAACAGCCCGAGGTGATAGTTTGCTACGTTGATGAGAGTGAACATGGACATATGCAACACACCCAAAAACTTTGGGAGGGAGATTAGAGACAGGAGGCATATTCTTTATCTTTGCAGTGAGGGCCTGAAGGGGAGTTTGGAATGCAAGTATACTGGATGGAACTCGGTTGATGACATACATAGCAGATAGTAAAGCATCTCCCCATAAATATTTAGGAACATGCTTTTCAAATAGGAAAGCTCGAGTAACCTCTAAAAGTTGTCGATTACGTCGCTCAGCCACACCATTCTGTTGTGGTGTATGAGCACAAGATGTTTGATGAATGATGCCTTGTGACTGGAAGAAAATGGCAAGGTCGTTTGTGAGATATTCACCTCCATTGTCTGAACGTAGAACTTTGATAGGTGTAGAAAACTGATTTTGGACCATAGTACAAAATTGTTTAACAACTTTGTTCACATCACTCTTGTGCTTAATTAAATAAATTCATGTAATCCGAGTGCAATCATCAATGAAGGTAATAAACCATCGCATACCACCAGAAGTAGAATGTTGGGAGGGACCCCATACATCCGAATGAATGAGAGTAAATGGCATTGATGCTTTATTATCACTCTTGGGAAAAACTGTACGGTGGCTTTTAGCTAAAACACAAGTCTCACAAGTAGAACATTTGAATTCTTTATTACAAGACTCAAATAAAGTAGGTAAAAGATGCTTTAAGTAGCTAAATGATGGATGTCCAAGACGTTGGTGCCATAACCAAATCAATTTCTCATTCTCTAATACATGTTTACTGGTTTGGTTTGCTGAAATACTTGAGTTGGAGCCACCATGAAAGTACCATAAGTCCCCTCTCTTAAAACCACGTCCCATCTCCTCCTGGGTATGAAGATCCTGAAAAAGGCAATGGTTTGGGAAAAAATGACAAGAATATGAAGTCATAAGTTTAGACACAGATAATAAATCAGTCTCTAAGGTGGGAACCAAGAGAACATTTGGCAATGTGATGTTGGGCGTAAGTTGAATGGTACCAATGCCAATAACAGAGATTTTCTGACCAGTGGCAGTTCTAACATAATAATTTGAGTGATTTTTAGTGAGGGCAGTGAATTTCTTAGGGTTATTAGTCATATGATCTGTTGCTCCTGTGTCAATTATCCATACATTATCACAAGCAGATATAGAAGTGCATAGAGCATAACCAAAGTTACCTGACTTGGCCTCATCTACATTCTCAATGGTTGAAGTGGTAGCAAGTGATGCTCTACTACCTTGTTTTTTAGCAATAAGTTCATCTGCCCAATCAGGTCGACCATGAAGTTTTCAGCATTTGTCCACAATATGATTTTTACCACAATGAGTGCATTTACGTTCATCTTTAGTCAGGATTGATCCTCCAGATTTGAATGAGGGTTTAGGAGACTCATATAAGCTGCCTTCCTTCCCTTTACGTGCAGCTAGGGCACTGCCACTTGTCTTTTCCTCACTCCCCATAGTTTTTAAGCGAGCATCTTCCTCACAAATCATGGCATATGCTTCTAGGATATCAGGAAGAGGATCAGAACGAAGCACATGGGCACGAGCTCCATCAAGATGATAATCTAATCCTGCCAATAAGATGTAAACATGAAAATTTGTGATAGTTGCTAAGTGGGTGCAGAGATCAATTTCATTCTTGATCTGAGGAGGATTGATAGCATCAAGTTCCTGCCAAATAGTTTGTAGTTCTTCATAGTAAACTTCAAGGGTACGGCCTTCTTGTTTGATGTTGACAGATCTCCGTGTTAACTCATATACTCTGGAAGAATTATTACTTATAGTATATGTCTTCTCTACAGCTCTCCAAATAGCCGCTGCTGTAGGAAGACGATCGAAGAGAACTCTCACATGTTTCTCCATTGAATTAAGAAGCCATGTTTGAACGGTATAATTTTCCTCCTCCCAAGTTTCATAGGCTTCAACATTAGTTTTCTCTGGGGCCTTCTTCGTGCCAGTAATGTAGCCAAGCTTTTTCTTGCTAGCAATGGACATGCGAGCAATACGAGCCCAAGAATCATAGGTAGTGCGACCAGTCAGTTTTTCAGGAGCAATTTTGAAATTATCAGATGTATCACCAACCATTTTTGTAGAGAGAAATAGCAGGATAGCAGTGGAAGTATATATTGTAGTGATTCAAGATAGTAGCTAGGAATCCTAGATGTCTAGGATGAGAGCAAGAGATTTGCAGTTTACAAACAGTTTCAGAGGCACGTATATCAATTATGCCGGCTCTGATACCATGACAACCAGAATAGTGGAATAGACAACCAGAATAGTGGAATAGTTTTTCATGTATTCATCTCTCTAAAGTAAAAAATATATATGTACAGAAACAATTAATTTAGGAGAAAAATTAGAGAACCTAATTGATCTAATTTTCGTAATTACAGGAAAACACTAATTATAAAAAATCAATTTAGAAAATTCTACCAATCTTTACTATAATTAACATAATCACATGATACACTAAAAACTCCTATAATTAAGCACAAATCATGCCAACAATAAGAACCAATGAAAGATTCTTATTAAGATAAACGTAGTATGAATTGTATAGACTGTCTTTTGGTCTCACTGCTATAAGGTCTACTTGTCTTTGATTGTTGAGAACTTTTGAGTACGACATCGTGAAAAAGCTTAGGCTAATTAGTGACAATCTGGAAGGAATTTCAACATTTATTTCTTGAGAAAATAAAAAAGAAAATAGCAAGAAATCTTTCCTATAATATCACAATAGAGAAATTGCAGAGACAAGAGAAGAGAGCATTTTCATTATTTCATTATTGAAATACATGCGGGTAATACATTTCCTTATACAGAAAGAAAGCTAGCCACTGACTAAAACTACTTAACTATCGTCTAACAAATCACAAGTTAATGCAGTTAGTAGTAAAAACTACAAGCAACAATATAAACTGTAATAAAAGTTGGCAAGAGAACCAAATGTTTGAACTTGAGATATTTTTTTGAGGTAAACTATACACAACCCCTATCTCCGACACACAAGCAGCCACTCATCTGGGTACTTTTTTTCCCGAAAGATTAATAACAGGAGGATCGGAAGCCCCACCAGCGCAAGGGAATCCCACGGTAAACTATTATTTCCTTGTACCATTGAGTTAAACGGTTTATGTTTCCAATTTAGATTTTGTAACTGTATATTAAAAACGTCTCTTTGAATTTCTTATTCATATACTAAGTTTGCAAATCAATAGAGGTACAGGCTATGGGCTTCACAATAGCACATTTTGGGTTCGCGCAGTTAGTATGTTGGAATGCTAAAATCCTGAATCCGATAAGGCGGATGTAATTTTTATAGGCAGTAGAACTGGGCCTAACCCCATATTTTATGATTTGGTGTTTCACCCAAATGTTTGACCCAATCATATCCCTCCTGGCCTTTACATATATAATTTCATTTTTGTTGGTGTAATAGACCTCAGTGTTGCACAAAATTTTATTATTAGCCAAAGTTTGTTTGATCAAAAAATAAATATATTAGATGCAAGTGTTCACTAAAACTGTATTCAAAAGCCTAAATTCATTCTTTAGTTTTTTGTTTACATAAATAAATCAAGGGAATGATACCTAAACAATCGCTTATAATACACTATCTAGATACGTGGATGAAATTTTTTATAGCCTCTACGTAATCTTTCTCATTCATTACTTTTGTTTTTCAGATATTATTATAATATAACAAAAAGAAAAGAAGGCGAATAAATGGAAAAAAAAAAAAGACAATAGAAAGAGGGGGAGCAGTGGCCGTGATTAGCGACGCGATTAAGAGGAGTGCTTGGAAAAAAGGCAAGCATGGTTGAAGTGGGTGGGTGCCCACCGGAGATCCTTTTGCTAGTCAAAAAGTACAACCTCAACTAGGGTTGTTTGCTGCCCCTACACCAACTCTTGCTCTTTATCTGTCAATAAATAACCTAATACGGGAGAAAAAAAGGGTTGAACCGGGACAAACATATTTCACCTCCATTATCTTTTTTCTTCACATAGCTCACCAACCGAACTCCCTATAATTAAGCCTACCTAAATTTGAAGTCTTCAAACCAAATTCCATGCAATGACACCCGAGTTTTGTTATGTACAAGTTTCCAAGCGATGATGGCTAATCGGTCAGCATAGTAATTGTTTTAATTTGACAAGAGGAACAAGTATATTATATTTTAGACAAGGTATAAAATTAGATTAATGAACCAAAGAATGTGTGAACTTTGAAGCGCATGCCGTTGCTGAGGTTGGGGATGTTTTGAACACAGCACGACTCCCATCATTCACTGCTGTCTTCTGCTTCTGCACTCCATAAAAGTATTCCAAAATCATGCCATTAGCTTCTCAATTTCACCGTTACTAACGGCGCCAATGTTTCCAGGCTTCGCCGTTTACAAAACATTTTCGCGTTTCATTTTCCGTCCTTCGCTCTAATCTTCATCTCTGGTTTGTGGTCCGGTTTTGTCGTCTACTTGCTGTCGTTTTCCCACTCCACTCCTCTCTCCAACACCCACCATCCAGTGCTGCTGCGTACTGTTTCCATTTTTTTTTCCCTCTTTAATTGTTTATGATTGTCTCTACGTCTTTAGTTAACAGGCAGATCCAATACGCCCAAATTTCCTTCTAAACAACGCCACTCGCTCTCTCTCTCTCCGAACTCTTCATTTCACTTTCTCGCCCTTTGCTTCGCTTCTTCTTTCCTTTTGTTTTTTTTTTTCAGTGGGCTCTATGTTCACTGTTTCACTTCTTCCCTTCTTTTTCCATTGCTGAGCCTGACATCTTAAACGGCAATTCTTTATCCTCTCCACCTCTGGGTTTCTGGGCACAAGCTCAAACGTGTAAAAATGGAGAGGAAGCAAGGGTTCTTTTCGGCTCTCAAAGAAGAGGTCGTCAGAGGGTTGTCCCCCGGAAGGTCCAGGTCCAAGAGTCCGGCGAGGACCGCTTCTCCCATGTCCAGTTTGCTACGGCGTAGGAAGAAACACCATACCCCGCCACCCGAGTTGTTCATTGCGAGATCGGGCAGTCTAAGGCCGGTTGAAGCATTGTCACCGTTGAAGGAGGGGCCTGATGGCACCGATGCCGAAGATTCCAGAGGGGAAGGACGATGGGGACACTGGATGAAGGGGCAACTCGCCAGGACACCTTCTGTTTCCTCCTCCTCCGCCTGCAAAAGGTCGGATCTGAGACTGTTGCTTGGAGTCTTGGGTGCCCCGCTCGCCCCCGTCCATGTTTCCACCACTGACCCTTTTCCTCACCTCAGCATCAAAGACATTCCCATTGTTAGTTTCTACTTTCTACTATCTCTCTTTCACTGCACTCGGTCCATTCATATTTATAGAAATTATATATACATGTCACAGCTTGCCTTAGTTTTCAATCTTACTTATTCAAGTCTTCCCTTTTATACTGTCTCAGTGAATGGTTCTGTTTTGCATTTGATATAGTTTGCTGATTTTCTTGGAAATGGTAGAAACTCCTTCAGGTACCCAATTTGGTATTTCTCTGAACAATCAGTTATATAGTACAAATTTTCCGAAGTTTGTATTGTTTCAGCTGGAGTTTCGATCCCTTTGTTTGGGCTCGGGCTTGTGTCTAACGGGAAAGATGACAGCTTGAACCTAGATGTACCCCTAACTGACATGGAGGGATATGGTTTCAGCAGGGTCAAGAGCAGATTTAAGTTTGGATGTGTCTAAAGCAACAGATAGCTTGAGTTTCTTTCCTTTCGATATTTTACTCGTTTAACTGGCCTTAAACTTTTGGACTAGATATGTTTCTGAATTCTGATACAATATATAATATATATTCATATGGCTTCAAGGTTAAACGGACCTTTCTTTTTTGGATTGAAAATAATTTCTGACGTCTATATAAGTGAAAGACAATCAATCCTAATTAAGGTTAAATAAAAGTTTATTTGTTTTCTATTTCAAAAGCGCTTTCACATTTGAAGGAAGACGAGCTTGAGTGTCAAATGAATTTTAACATTTTTTTAATCTGTATTTAATATCTATAGGGAAAAAATGCTTATTTTGGAAAACTTATTCCTTTTCCTTTATCCTATTCTACGCTCAGATAGAACATTACAGGATCCCTTCATAATATTTTGGGGATTAATTTGTAACAGCAGGGTACAATAAGCGCTTAACATGCAAACATAATACCAGCTACAATTCTCTCATGTTTGGCATCTGACTGCTTGGTTTTGTGTTTGGTAATATTTGGATCATTTGGAGTGAACTGGTGCGTGGGTGTGCCAGTTGAGGGTAGATTAAGAAGGAAAGGGGAAGGGGTGTTAATCTTATGGTGGTTTCTCATTCTGCATATTTATGATATCTTCAAAATATGGTACAATCTTATTGGGCGTCATTACAGGAAACTTCTTCTGCTCAGTACATATTGCAGCAGTATACAGCTGCTTCTGGAGGGCAAAAGCTTCAAAATTCCATTAACAATGCTTATGCCATGGGGAAGGTGAAAATGATAGCTTCTGAGTTTGAGACAGCTAACAAGGTTGTAAGGAGTCGAAATTCCTCCAAAGCTGCAGAATCGGGTGGGTTTGTCTTGTGGCAGATGAATCCAGACATGTGGTATGTGGAGCTTGCCCTTGGTGGCAGCAAGGTTCATGCTGGTTGCAATGGGAAACTTGTGTGGCGGCACACACCCTGGCTGGGTGCACATGCAGCAAAAGGGCCTGTTAGGCCTCTGCGACGTGCTCTTCAGGTTAAATGTTCTGTCCCATTCCCTTTATCTGTTCTACCCTACCTTACTGTATTTTCCCAATTTATAGCCAATACTTCTTTCTGTCTGCAGGGTCTTGATCCAAGAACAACTGCAAGCATGTTTATCAATGCAAGATGCACTGGGGAGAAGAAGATTAATGGAGAGGACTGTTTCATCCTCAAACTCTGTGCAGATCCCTCAACATTGAAGGCCAGGAGTGAAGGCCCAGCGGAAATAATAAGGCATGTTTTGTTTGGGTACTTCAGTCAGAAAACGGGACTTCTTATTCACTTGGAGGACTCACATTTGACCCGTATTCAGAACAATGGAGGTGATGCGGTTTATTGGGAGACCACAATAAATTCATTTCTAGACGACTACAGGCCTGTTGAGGGAATTATGATTGCTCACTCAGGTCGTTCTGTAGTAACGCTTTTCAGGTTTGGGGAAACAGCAATGAGTCACACTAAAACCAGGATGGAAGAAGCATGGACAATTGAGGAAGTGGCATTCAATGTTCCTGGCCTTTCGATGGACTGTTTCATTCCTCCAGCTGAGCTAAGGTTTGCGGCTATGAGTGAAGCCTGTGAGCTTCCTCACGGTCAGAGGGTGAAAACTGCTGTTGCAGCAGCAGCATACAATGCCAAAGTTGCTCAACTACAGAAATCACATGAAAGCAATGTCAATAACGTTAGCTGGACAGTGGATGTTTAGGAATGGAGAAGTTTCACAAGTAAAACAGGTCTTGGTTAGCCTAGGTTCTAGTCTTAACACTTCTGCTGGACTGACAAATTACTTGAGGTAAATGGTAAGATAGCAGCGGGGTTTTCAAGTGGAGTTTTCTGCTGTGGGTCATTGCCTTGTCAAATTTGTAAATAGATATGGTCGGTTTCAGATCCCAAAAAGTGAAATTTAATACTCTATATGGGTTTTTTTGGCGGATGATTAGGCAGAACAAGGCTTGTTTTTCCACTTATTTTCCGTACGTGTGAAATTGGGAATCTGCTGATCATGCATTAGCTATGATTCCTGAAAATCTTTCTATGAAAGCATTCTTCCGTGATGCTTGAAGACCAATTATAGTAGTTATAACCTTATTAGTCACTGACAATTTTTGGCTGAGTTTGAAGACCCTAATATGTAAGTTGTACCTCCAAGGAAATTTCTTCAATCTTTCATGGAAATTGCCAAAGTAGAAGCTAAATTTGTCCTGTAACATTGCTAGGTTTCTTCTGCTTTTAAGGACGTATTTGATGAACCGCCATTCGGTTGTAACATTTGTTGGAAATCTTTCCAAGGTTTCCTACACTAGTAGAAGTATGTTCCTGTCTAGGAAAAGACCAAGTGTCTGTATCGTTTCAAAACTTCTTGGCCAAATTCTTCTTTTCTTTCCTAGATGATGTGTTGAGAATATAGTTCTGGCTTTCCCATGCAATCTGACATTACGTTAGATCACCACATCGCATAAACATAGGATGAATGCTTGCGGTTTTTTTTTTTTTGGACTGGGATGAATGCTTGCCATTGAACTGACCATATATACATTGTTCTTTTTATTTGAATGACCATTCTAAGCCCATAAATTAAGAAGTTTGGATTTTATATTTATATGGGACTATTAACTGTACATTTGCTTCTCATCTAAACATTATATCCCAAAAGAACTGAACAACTAAAGTAATATAACATTTTAATGTCTGGCAACTGATTCGACTATGCTGGCTACGAAAAACCAATCTGTTGATAAACTTAATGTAAATGTACTCTCAAATTTATAAAATAAGAGAAGCGTGTTTTCTCTGTCTGTTTTCTCATCCCATTCTTGTGACATCCTCTTTGTGTATTTGTCAAACTTGTGGTATTCCTCAGAAATGCAATGGACGTCGTCTTCTTCAGGTTTTTGTAAGCGGTAAAGTGTTCATTATTCAAAGCATGAAAATATTGCTTAATATAAAAAAAGGGTACGTTTGAATTAGATGTTTACAGTAGATTATATACTTTGTTATTAACTGTAATCTTGGTTCTGCATTCATTTGCGGGAAGTAGAAGGAAAGATATTAATTAAACTTGTGAGGAAAGTTCAAATTTCTAGAAGCTGATGCTAGACTCTGATGTTATTTTTTTGATAAAAAGAAGCTCGTCCGAAGAAAAAATGAGTAGCGATGTATGAAAGAGTTTTGGTTAGATGAGTGTTTATTACAAAAGTCTATGCTTAGTTGTAAAGCAGCAAATCCTTGTGGGATTTTCTTATGATAAGCAATAAAATTATGCGCTACGACATCGTCATCATGTTCATGTTTATTTGCAAATTTCCTCAATTCCTGATTGCTATAGCTCGAAACACACATTCTTGCAGTTAGGCCTGTCCTTGGATCACAGCCGCATTACCAAATTTCTTCTAGGTATCACCAGTAATCTGGTCTACTGATTTGGCAGATTTGCAAACCAGTGAAGCTTCTTCAGGACTGTAAGGGCCATGTGCATTTGGATTTCACCACCTTTGACTCTTCAATCCCATTCCCATCCAACCAAAACACGCTCCTTTTTCGCATCCTTTGTGTGACAATCGTACGAACAAACAAATAATTAATATCCCAACCTCAATCACCTTGCCATAGTTAAATGAGTCTTGGAAGCATGTCTGGAATGATTTTCTTAAAGTGGTGTTTTCTACACCCATATTTTTATTTTTGATAAACGATATTTTAATTTTAGAAGTATATAAAATATTTAGGCATAAAATCCAAAAAAAAATTAAAAAGAATATAGGTATCACGGAATTTTCACTATCTGATGCTCAATTTTTTTTTATAAATAAGTTTTTAAATACTCTAAAAAAAAATTGGAATGTCCATTTTGGGAAAGCACTTACAAACAAGTAGAATGTATGTAACTTGCTTTCCCTATGGCGTGGCAGCCGCATATTCTTGAGACCACCGCGGTTTGTACTTCATTCTGTTTTTAAGTGTGTATATTTATTAGGATGTGCAAGTTTAGCCATGTTTTTGGGACCGCATTCTTTTATTTTGGTGCAAATTGGGACCACATTCTGCTTCTGAATTGAAGGAGCTCGTTTACCATTTTGAATATGTGGTCCTCATCATCTTTTTAGCCACTTAATGCTTCATCTCTCTTCACATTACATTTCAAAGTGGAGAAATCAGAGAGAATTGTGGGCTTAAGATAAGGTAAAATGTTAATTTACTTTCTAGTTAAGCTGGATTTTTTAAACAAGGGCTTAGAACGTAGGAGGTGTTGACAAATGAACTTAACGAACATTGTAGATGCTGGACAACATAATGACAAATTTGCTTAGGAATTCAGAATAGCGAAGTGTTCATTAACAAGAGTGTTCAGTGCGTGAAATATATTTCGTTTTGAAATATTCTTGCTGCTTGCTGGGGCGATCCCTTTGTGTCACACGAGAACAGATATGAGAAGGGAAATGCAGGAGTCTGCTGGATAAATGAAGTAGCTACTGAGAGAAAATTGATAATAGAAAATAGTGAAAAAAAGGGTATAAGTCGGAGTTCTGAATATGGAAATGCTGGAGTATTTGAAGTAATGAGAGTGGTACAGACAACATACTGTTGTGAATGTTGGATAAATAAAGGAAACGCCGAGTTAGAGTATTTCTGCTTTGGAGTTATGAGAGTTGTGGAGGAATATGTGGGGTTGGATTGATTAGAATCTTATGCAAAGTGGGAAGAAAAAGGATTATAAGTTACTCAGAATTTGGGTAGCTTCTCAGTATCTTCGGAACATTGGCAGTATATGGGTATTGATTAATGTTTTCTATTCGTTTGAAGGACAGTAATGAATATTACTGTAGCTCCACTAACGTAAATGGCTAGGCTAGTTACCTGCGGAAAGGAGAGAATACTGTGCTCTCAGATACAAATCAAACAACGTATGCCTCTTAATTACACGTATTCTAAATGGGCAAATGGAGTCAGGGGTACAGAATAGGAATTGCAAAGCACACCACATTGCCATATTTTAATATAATATTATTGTTACTTTTTTCTTCTTAGCTTTTCATATTTAAGAAGGCTAAAACAAAAAATACCACACAAACTATCTGAACTAGAGGATTTGGTAGTGTATTTATATAATTTAGAGCTACAAATTACTAGTTTACTAATATTCTATAAAATACTTCATTAGAATTATGTATTATAATGCTGCACTTGACAAAAATATTGAACTGCATAATAAATTAAATCTTAAGTTCATTTTTTAAGTCATTACCTCGTCTCTCTCTTTTTGGACTTGGCCCACGCCTTATAATAAAACGGAAACCCAAAAGGGCCCAACCCGCAAGAGAGTCAGGGATTCGAAACAAAACTTCTCATATCACGCTCTTCGATCAGCCATCTACTTTCACAACAACGAAGAATCACACCTCGATAAAAAAATATGCAGAAGATCAAATTCCATGGCTATATTGTGTCTTCCTCCTTCCGTCCTCAAAGCCCTTGGAAAATTATACGTCCATCAACTATTTAGGGTCCCCATTTCCCTGCATTTCGCTACAAAATGGGCAGCTCTATTACATACATGATCTTGGCATCCACGCAAACTAGTGCTCACAATCTTGCACTTTACTTTCATCTATTATCCTCCTAACATGATTTAAGCTCCAGTGTTGAGTCTTTTACAATCATCAATGAGATTCTTACAATCCGACTCAAACACTACTTTTCTAATTTGTAAGTTGTTTGCTCCTTCTTCCACTACTTTTGCCTCAACTTCCAATGGCGAGAAGGCTAAAGTGGCTTTTACTACTCCAGTCAGAAATCCTCCTCTCGAATCTCTTACTAAAACAACCAGATGCGAGAGGTTGATGAGAAAGTAGTATATGGGTTGAATTTTATCCACCCTTCCGGAGGTACAGTCTACTTGTTTTAATTTTCTTTTGGATTTGTTCTTTTGTCTTGATCTATGTCTTTGTGTGTGGCTAAGTTGGTTTGCTGGTTTAGGATGGACATAATGCCCGAGTGTAATTGTTGCGCTTTATTCATAACTCTATTGGGGCTTATTTTTTGTTGATCAAACATATTCTCATTTCTTTCTTTTCATATAAAACCCATAATAGAGAAAAATGTACAACTTATCTTTTTGATGTCACAAGCCTGTTGGTTTTAGTGGTCTAGTATCTTCCAAAGCCACTCATCCATCCTATCCCTACTCTGTGTTTCCACCACACATTGCAAGTTTGAGCTGAACCATGTTGGCCTCACCCATTCGCATGTTAAGAATAGATGTTCCATTGTTTCATGCTCCTAGTTACAAATTGGGCATGCTTAATCCTGTGTAAGCTTCCTTTTAAAAAAAAAAAAAATTGTGCCTTGTAGGTAGAGCATTGTTTAACACCTTTCATATAAAGATCTTAATTTTTTGTGGTGCATAAGAATTTCACACCAATGACCGGATTTTAGGGTTAAACAAATAAAAAGATGAAGCTCTATTCTTTGGGACTTGATTCTTCTAGTTTTTAACAATTTTATACCCACTCTTGATTGAGTACTTGCCATATCTAGAGTGAGACCAGATTAACTTGTCTTTAATATTAGAGTAAGAGATGTGAATAACCAATACTTCTTTAAGTAAATGTGATGGCATCAATTCAATTCTCTGAGAATCTCAATATTCCAACATTTCTGTGTGTGATTAATCAATTCTGAAACATTACAAAGACTACTACTATTTGTGTGGTTTTCTATTGGATAACCGTTTCTTAATCACCTATAATTTCAAATATTAATCTTCTCTACATTACTTATCTTTCATCTACAACTTCGAATCATCATATCTCTTCCTTTTAGGATGCTTTGCCACAGCCAAAAATTACATTTTCCTCTTTTTGCATGCTGGAAGTTTGTATTTGAAAAGTATTTTTGTTTTAGAATTTAATCTCTATATTTTTTTTCACCTCATATTCAGTATAGATTATTAATTTCTTTTTGTTTGTCAATTGTACCACCATTATATATATATCTATTATTTCTAATACTAAATCAAACATTTATTAATCATGTCTATAGCCGTAAATTCATAGATAGCGCACAAAATAAAAATTCTATGGCGAAGTTTTGGGGGGACGTGGGTGTAAGGGACAAGTAAAACTAGGATTAGAATAAAGTATTAACGAGTAGGGATTGACAAAGTGAATGGGAAAGCCCATGGTTTCAGTGGATCAGGCTTCAACCCCTTGGTTTGATAATCATTCGTGTCCGCTAACAAGTCTAATTTAAATATATAATTTATTTAAATACTTATAAAATAATGCTTTATATAAAAAATATTTATAAAAAAAAATTTTTAAATTAAATTATTTAATATTTAGATACATATTTAAAAAAATATTTTTTAAATTTATAAATATTTTTTAAAATATTTAGATATAATTTTAATGAAAGAAAAGACGTAAATAGTATAATTTTAATAAAATTTTAACTTATAAAAGTGTAAAATAACTTTCTGATAATGTGAATTTAAGTTTTCACATAGACTTTTTTTAATAAATTTAAAAAATTAATTTATGAAATAAGTTAAAATTAGCTTATTAAAAATTGATAAGTTACTTATTTAAACTTATTCAAATATTATTTTTTTAATATAAAAATACTTATATTGATAGATAAATTTTAATAAATTATAAATTTTGCTATCCAAACATACTCATAATGTAATACTTTTATACTTTTCTTATTCACGGATTTTACCCCCACTAATAGTCTCTAGTTTGGTTTAAGAATTGGCCAGTTTTTTTGTTTTAATTGGAAAGAAAAAGGTATTTTCTTCTCTGTTGTTTTTTCGTCGTTAACCATATATAGGATTTCAGAGTCCTGTTTTTTAGGCGCCGCGGAGATTGCTGTTGACCATTCTCTTATCTGAAACCGCTCCACTAACTTTAGACCAACTTACGTCATGCAATACGGAATCATTAATCATGTCAATTTATCTTTCTTCCCTCACATTTATCCGTTCACGTGAAAACTACAAAGCCTATTTCAAATGTCTTTTCACAAATAACCAAACCAATCTTTCTTCTATTGTTTTCTGGATCCTCCATTATTAGGTTAGAGGCTTGCTGATGATATTTTTATTTTTAATAGATAATTGTTAATACTTGTAAAATAAATAAAATTTCAGTACTATAATAAAATACTGACTTGGAATTTAATAATTAAATTAGTCTGTGAGCAGAAAAAATAAATGAAATAAATTAGATTAAAATTGATAGTACTCAAAAAAAATCCTATAGTAAATTATCAAGTATTTTCAATTTTCCTATTTAACGTTGGTGCTTATTTTGCCTCATAATATTTGTGATTAGCCTGATAAGATTTGGTAAAATAAACTCTAACACCCTATATGCATTATCCTTTTCATTCTTTTGAGATTTAATTTTTATAATACTTTTAAAAATCATAATAATTTTTCTTTTAAATAAAATTTAGAATCCTCTCTCTCCACGTGGTTAAATATTATTTTTTAATAATTTTAATAAAAATTAATATTTAATTAATTATTAATAAATAATTTTTTATTTATTAATAATAATTAAATTATAATACATAATAAAAATAATATTTTTTAAAATTATTTTTATTATATGTCATAATTTAAAGATTATTTATAAATAAAAAAATTATTTATTAATAATAAATTAATTTTTTTATATAAAAATATCACAAAAAATATAAATAGATCGTAGATCAAATAATATAATTTTTTATAAATAAAAGTTGGCATGTGATGGTTTAATCAGAATTGTAATTTAAATTTAATAATCTTTATAATTAAATTTTAAGATTGTTTAGTAATTAAAATAATGAAAGGACGACAATACCCAGAAACTCTCCTATAGTCCTGGACCCATTTTTGGTGGGACACCATTCTTTGAGTTCGTTTAGTACGTTAGAATAAAAAAAAATTTAAAATAAAAAATAAATTTTTATTATTTAATTTGATAGAATACTCTATTTCATCTTATGATAAAAAAGTGACTCTTTTTTAATATTTTATTATATGATAAAAAAGTGACTCTTTTCTATATAGATAGAATCTAAAATTTTATAATAAATTAATATTAATTATATATATATTTTTTAAATAATTTAATTTAATTATTAAAAAAATTAATTTGATTATATTTTGTAAAAATTAATTTGTAAGAATTTTTTTTAAAGAAATTTTTTTTAAAATTTTTTTATTTAAAAAAATTAATTTAATTATTTTATATTAAAATTAATTTAATTATTTTGTTTTTCTTATTTTTCTATTATTTTAATTTTTATTAATCAAATAATAAAATATCACATTACCTAATTCTTTTTATTGCATACTAAATAAAGTAATGACATTTTATTCTATTTTTTATTCTCTCTTTTTTTTTTCTTTTTATTCCACTAAAATTTATTCCAGCATACCAAAAGAGCCATTTAATGTGGCTAACGCAACCTTTTGACTGCATTGTGGGTTTTTTTTAAATAAATTATTTTAAAAAATTTTAAAAAAAAATATAAAACTTTTGTCAAAAATAATTTTTTATTTAAAAACTTTAAAAATTTGTTAAAATATCAAATACAAGAATTTGTTGAAAAATATAGATGATATTTTTTTAAAAATAATTGATTAACAAAATTACACTTTAAAAATATATTAAATATTAAAAAAAATGTAAGGAAGCATAACACCTTATTCTCATATTTAATTTTTCAATAAATTTTTAATAAAAATTTATTTTTAACAATTTATATTTGATTTTTCAACAAATTTTTTATGTTTTCCAACAAAAAAAATTATTTTGAACAAATTTTTATTTTTTTCTTTAATTTTTTTTAAAATAATTTTCTACATAATATGTTGAAAAAATTAAAATTTAAAAATATAATATTTAAAAAACCGAAATGTTTTTATTTTTTTAATTTAAATTTAATTTTTTTAAAAAAAAATAATTTATTAAAAAAAAAATTAATTAAACACACCACCCCCCCCCCCCCCCACCCAAAAAAAAAAAACGCAGCCTTGGGCAGGGGATCCGTGTCCATTTTGGTGAGGATGTCACGCCTCCCGTCATCGCTGTTAGGTGTCAACACACAGATTATATAACGCATCTTTGCCATTCGGATAGAGACTCAACCTTCTTACTTGTTCTATCTGTCTCCTGGTGGTCCAATTGCCGTTACTCTTCATTCCATCGATCACTGAATAATGAGCTGGTGGTGGGCAGGAGCTATTGGCGCTGCCAAGGTAATAATCTTTCCCTCTCCCAAGTTCTCTAATTCTATGTTTCTCTACTTCCTCTCTCTCTTTCAATTTTAGTATTTTTTTTTTAAATTTTTTTTGGTCTTTCCTTTCTTTTCTTCTGCAGAAGAAATTGGATGAAGATGAACCGCCGCGAAGCATCCAGAGCGTGGCACTAGTGGTCGGCGTTACCGGCATCGTGGGTAATAGCCTAGCTGAGATTCTACCTCTGGTCGACACACCCGGCGGACTATGGAAGGTCTACGGCGTCGCTCGCCGGCCCCGACCCAACTGGAACGCGGATCATCCCGTCGAATATATCCAGTGTGATATCTCGGATGCAAATGACACCGAAGCTAAGCTCTCCGGATTGACCGATGTGACCCATATCTTCTACGTCTCCTGGATCAATCGAACTACCGAGGCTGAGAACTGCCAGGTGAATGGAGCTATGCTCAGGAACGTCCTCCGCGCCGTCATCCCAAATGCTCCAAATATCCGCCACATATGCCTTCAGACTGGTGCCAAACACTACTTGGGGCCATATGAGTTATTCGGAAAGATCAAACGCCATGACCCACCTTTCACCGAGGATTTGCCCCGACTCGATGCACCCAACTTCTACTACGTTCAAGAGGACATACTGTTTGAAGAGGCTGAGAAGAAAGAGGGCTTGACTTGGTCCGTTCACCGTCCGCAAGTGATATTCGGGTTTTCCCCTTATAGCTTGATGAACGTGATAGGGTCGCTGTGTTTGTACGCCGCCATTTGCAAGCACGAGGGGATTCCGTTGAAATTTCCCGGCACGAAAGCCGCGTGGGAGTGTTATTCTATAGCTTCAGACGCAGATTTGACAGCAGAGCAGCACATATGGGCGGCGGTGGACCCATACGCGAGGAACGAAGCTTTTAATTGCAGCAATGGGGATGTCTTCAAGTGGAAGCATTTGTGGAAGGTGCTGGCGGAACAGTTTGGGATTGAGGAATACGGGTTTGAAGAAGGTTCCAGTTTGAGGTTGTCGGAGATGATGAAGGACAAGGGCCCAACTTGGGATGAGATTGTGAAAGAGAATGAGTTGCAGCCTACGAAACTGGAAGAGGTTGGGGACTGGTGGTTTGCAGATCTTCTTTTGGGAGGGGAGGCGGCGTTAGATAACATGAACAAGGCCAAAGAGCATGGATTTTTGGGATTCAGGAACTCCAAGAATTCGTTTATAAATTGGATAGAAAAGAATAAAGCTTACAAGATTGTGCCTTAATTGTGTGGGTAAATGAGGATTGTCAGTCTGGGTTGTGATGCTCGCGATTCTGCTTGTACTCGAGAGCTTTTTAAATTTCTGTAAAATAAAACACAAGGGAGGAACAGATTGTGAATCATAATTCTGTTCTATTTGTAATAAAATTATCTGTTTATATGTCTGCTGCTGTGGGAGTTGAGTTTGTCGCTCCCGGGGTGGTTATGTTGGCTTAATAATGGAATGAACACAGCCACCTCACGCTGACAATGGAATGAACACAATCATCCGTGTGGTTGTAAGTTATAACTTTGTATTTCCATGTATCGGATTATAAATATAGCCTCATAAGATAAGTGACTATTAATACAAGTTAACCGTTTTCGTATTAAATTTAAAAGCGGATAATTAGTTCAGAGCCCCAAAAGTAAGAAGACGGAGGAGAAGTACAGTTCTCAAAAAATTCAAGTTGTTTTCAGTCTTTAAAAATAAATTTTTTATTTTAGTAATAAAAAAATTTGAAAACTGTTTTTTATTTTTATGTTAAAAATAAATTATTTTTAAGATAAAAAATAAAAATAAAAGAAAATTATTTTTATTTTTTATTTTCGTCTTTAAAATATTATAAAAAATAACATATTTTTAAAATAATTTATTAAATGAATTTTTATTTTATTTTATAAAATAATTTAAAAAAATAAATAAGTTCTTAGTCTATCAAATCATTATTTTTTTCTTAGTAATTAAATTTGCTTGAATATATATATCTCTCTCTCTCTCTCTCTCTCTTTTACTATATTTAATATAATTTTTTTTATTATTATTAATTTTTGCATGGTACTTTCCAATTCCATGAACTTTATTGTGAAATATAACTCTATGTAACACATATAGTTCTCATTTGTTGCTAATATACAAAGCAAATAAAAGTATTGTCTAATTTGATGCTTTTTCATGAATCTATAATTCTGTGTTTGCCTCAGGAGTATAGTAGTTGAAATTATGTGATTTGCAATTTGAATCGCACAATTCGATCCGATGTGGATGCCCAACTATTCTAATCATTGGGTGAATTGATGACTTGCATGAATCATGGCGTGAATCGCCAGAATCGTGTCTCATGGCCAAGTTGTTTGCTTCGCCTCTTCAAAATGATACTACATCTATTCTTGTTCATGCTTGGTTTGTCTTCTTCGACGTTGTAAAGTTTGTTTTAATTGAGTCTCTTTTCTATTTTTTCTTCTAAGAAAAAGAATAAGATAAAGTGAGACAGAATGCTATGTTTCAATATTCTATCTCATTCAATAAAAAAAAAGGAATGAGAATGTTTCCAAATTACAAACACCTCAAGTAATGTCACATTAGGAAACTAGTACTAGGAGTCTTCAAATTTTAAGCATAAACAAACTTATAAAGAGCAATTTTTAAGTCTGAAAAGTCTCAGATCCTATTATTACTTTTTTAAGACTTAATAGTTAATTACTTTTTCATATTATTATAGTTAATATATTATTTTGAGTATTTTACTTATATTATTTGCTTATACACATTTTATATTATGTATTTTAAGTTATTTTTTAATGTGTTCTTAAATCGTATGATTCGATATGATTCGCGATTTACGATTCAAAAATATGTCATTTGATTCATGATTTAAATTATGATTTGAAAACTATGCTCAAAACTTTGCACGAAAAATGATGTATTTAATGCTAGAAAGAAAATTGGCCACAATTTGATAAGATACTAATGTTTTCCTACATAAATTATATTGATAAAACTTTATTAAACTTCCTTGGTTTTTTCTTTTTGGAGTCTGTATATGTGGACAAAAAGTTAGCTGGATGAGTGTAGCGTTATTATTTCCTGTTACAAGTGTAGAGGTGGGGGTTGGAGGTTATAATTGCATGTGCATAAATCTATTTTTGTTGGTTCAGTATCCTAGTATCTTTTATTATCTAGTCTTGTGGCTATGAATGTGTCATGTCGATTCGTTTTATACTTGGTTTTCTTTTGTCGGCATACAAAATTAAGAGCATATTGTCATATTTTGATACATCAGTGCCACACAGACACGACGTGGAAATAATTTGACACCCAGTAAGCAACTTTGCCATGCAAACATCTAGAAGGTTTTAGAATGTTCTAAAAAATTTTAGTCAATTCTTGTACATTCTAAAAATCTTTAGAATATAGTAAAAGTCTCTAGAATATAGTAGAATACTCTAGAATGTAGTAGAAATACTTTGTACATTCTAGGTCCTAGAATTCTCTAGAATAGTGTAGAGAAATTATGTAAATATTTATAAGTTAGAGTTCTCTAGAAATTTATTGTAGACCGTTAGATAAAATTGATCTCAACCATTCATTCAAAAGGGAGGTGGTCTATATAAACCCCTCACCCCCTCATTTGTATAACACCCAAGAAGTTCTCATCAATAGAAGTTTTCTAACATTTTTCAAGATTTCTAAGTTCTCTTACTTTCTCTCTTACTCTCTTTAGTCACTTTGTCTCTTGGAAAGGTGTTTTGAGAAAATTTGATTTAGTTAAGCATCAAGGGGAGTGTCTTAACTAAGTGCCGCACGATTCTTACTAAAAAAAAGTCAATGACAAGTGGTACTAGAGCCAGGTTCACGAAGGGCGTGAACGACTCCATCTGCATTATGTCAAACATGACAGAAGAACAAGCGGAATGCGTGAGGGGAAGGGATGCTTCCAATCCTGCCAGAGGAGGCAATAAGTATCGTGGTGCAAATAGGCTAAGAACTGAAAACTTTGTTACCTTAAAAGAAAGAGTTATGCTGCTAAAGAACACCTTGGGCAACATAAATATGTGCCTTCAAAGGAGTGAATATGATAAGAAGATGTTGGAGTCCCATGTCTTGGGACAACTCGATATCTTGAAGGAGGATGCCGTTAGTGCTCAAAGAGGTGAAGAAGAGAGGGAACGACACCTTAACACCCTAAAGAGCAAGATAGAGATTGTCATAAGGCAACTTGATAGACTTAAGACATCTCTTGATGAGGTAAGGGTGCAGTCTGCCAATCATGTAGGTACTAGTGGGGTACAAGAAGCACCAAGGATAGATTTCCCAAAGCCGAATGAGTTTAAAGGCGTAAGAGATGCCAAGGAAGTGGAAAACTTCCTTTGGCAAATGGAGAGATATTTTGAATGCATGAGTATTGAGAAGGAACTGATAAAGGTACACACTGCTTCATTTTATCTTACTGACAATGCAATTTTATGGTGGAGAAGAAAGCATGCAGGCATGGAGAAAGGTCTATACACCATCAACACATAGAAAGAATTCAAGAAAGAGTTGAAGAAGCAATTCTTCTAAAAAAATGTGGTCTATGAAACTAAAAAGAAGCAAATGAAGATCTTTGACAATTCCAAAACCACTTAAAGCACTTTCACGATATGAGCATGACGAAGACATCTGTGCTATAGGTGAGGGAGAGTGTTACATCCTAATATATCAGCGCCACTCAAACACGACATAGACATGATTTGGCATCTAATAAGCAACCTTTCCATGCAAGCATCTAGAAAGTTCTAAAATGTTCTAGAAATTTTTAAACAATTCTTGTACATTCTGAAAGTCTTTAAAATATAATATAAGGTTTTAAAATATAGTAGAATACTCTAAAATATAGTAAAAACACTTTGTACATTCCAGGTATTAAAATTCTCTAAAATAGTGTAAAAAAATCATGTAAATATTTATAAGTAATAATTTTCTAGAAACTCAATGTAGACCGTTGGATCAAATTGATTACAACCATTCATTCAAGGGGGAGGTAACTTATATAAACCTCTCACCCCTTCATTCGTATAGCATATAAGAAGTTCTCATCAATAGAAATTCTCTAACATTTTTCAAGATCTTTAAATTTCTTTACTTTTTTTTTTACTCTTTTTAGTCACTTTTTCTTTTATAAAAGTGTTTTGACAAAGACTAATTTAGTTAAATATTAAGGAGAATATCTTAACTTAAGTGTCGTACAGTTTTTACTAA
This sequence comes from Gleditsia sinensis, assembly GCA_037074535.1. NCBI lineage: Eukaryota > Viridiplantae > Streptophyta > Magnoliopsida > Fabales > Fabaceae > Gleditsia > Gleditsia sinensis. Next base: position 12,949,480 of record CM073470.1, on the reverse strand, counting down.
GAAAAAAAAAAGTAAGTTCGTAACAATATATATGTATTAGTCTGATACATGTGCCAAGAAGATTATAGAAGACTCTTAAAATGGTTGAAGAATGTTGTCTCATTATTATTCTTCACTATTAAAACCTAGATATTAAGAGAGACACTAGGAATCCCACGCTGCCTATGCAACTCTAGTAAGCAGATAAGAGTTGACACTCGAGTTTGCAGCAACACACAAACCACAAATCAAGTATTGCTCCTTCCCAAATCACATTAGGACTCTAAACTAGTGGGAAGTTTGATTTACTCTTCTGGAATTCACCTTGAAAATGAATAAGCTAGCTATCATACTTCTGGGCACCGAACAAAGCTACCATAGCAGCAGATTGTGTAAAATAAAAGTTCTATTGTACATCGATATCTCCAATTTTTTTTTCATTTGAGTTATCTACTTCTCCTTATTTAAATTATAACAAACTTATCTCTTGCTTTATTTAATATAATTGTTTAGACAAGGACAACAGTTTAATATTTTTTTAATATTGAGTAGAGATATAGTTGATTAAATTAAAATGGATTATTAAATCGTTTAGACAAGGACAACAGTTTAATATTTTTTTAGAAAAAAAAAATCGCGCATTTGTTTTTTTGGCCCACAAAACGTGCGTTTTTCATTTTCCCTTTGTTCTTGGGTCGTTGAGCATATGAGATCACTTTTCTCTGTTTTGCCGGAAAGAAGAAATGGTAATTACAAACTTCCACGGAGCTGGTGTTGGATTTGGTATGCCTAAATTTTCCCGGGAATTTTGTTTGGGGTATTTTTGGAGTCATGATTTCCATATATTCCGAGTCTCAAATTTCTACTTCCCTGTGAAATTTGATCTTTAGGCTTCGGTGTGGGATGGGGTTTCGGAGGTCTTTTGTTGCTTGCTACATTTAATTTCTGAGTTTTATATATTGAATTGGAAATCGATCAGAGACGATCGTCTATCTATTTGCAATACTTAATTTTCCCTTTACACTGTTGTAGTTTCACATACACTGAAGAATTATTACTAACTGGTTTATGGTAACAATTTGGATATTATGCTCTTTGATTCAGAAATATGAGGCCTTTTTTACCCATTGAGTAAGCAATCTTTTAACTGTTAAATCATTCATTGAGCCAACTTCTTCTAGGCCATGGGAGTCGTTCAAAAATTTCAGAATCTTCTTTTAATAATGTTAGTTGTCAGTCCATAAAATTTCGTTTGATATGCTTGCATAATAAGAGGTACATTGATGGACAGCATGATTACCTGAAATTTTATTTTGGAAAGAAGATAGGAGAGTTGAAATGCACAATTCAATAACAGAAACCCTACTTTCTTTCTAGTACATCATGTATATCTGGCTTCTCACTAGTAGCTAGGTTAAGGTAAAATTTCCTACAAAATCTATGGATTTCAAGAAACTGGACAGCTTGGGTTAAACATTTGTCTACCTTATCTTTATGTATGGAAATTATCATTTTATGAGCATTACAAGTTCAAGAAATTTAAAAGATTGATTTCTTTCATGGGTTACAAGTTATGAACCTGTTAAAAGTAAAGTCTACCATCTCTCTTTAGGGCTATCAGGAACGGCAGTCATTAGGTGGATCAATGGGGAAACTTTCTGTTCGTGTCTCTTACCTCTAGTCCACAAGTGACTGCCTGAGGGCCTCCCTGTCTTTGATTAGATCTAATATGTTTAGTTGTTGACCTGTTTACCTGTTTTGTTTTCTGTTCCGTGTAATTAGTAGAATCATTATGTCATCTGTCCTTTCAAATTAAAAAAATTTCACCCTCTCGCGGGTTGCCCAAAATCCAACAAAGATTGTTGATTTGTGATCAATGGCAGAGTAAATCCTCCTATATCTGTGTCTTTCAAGCAGTTACACAGAGTTTTATGATTTTAATGTGAAATTGAATTTTATAGTTGTTGGACGTCACATAGTTCTTGGAGGAAAATTCAGGAGGGGAAGATTTGCTGATGGAGGTGGCAGGGAAGGATGCATCGAAGGAGTTTGATGCTATTGGGCACAGCAAAGGAGCTCAAAACTTGTTGGTCAAATATCAATTACAACAATGAATTTAAGAGGAAAGAGATGATTGCCTTTGTGATCAAAGAGGACGCTGTTCCCCAGTCTCTGGCTTTTTTCGAGTTCGTTGTTCCACTTGTGGTTGCCAGATTGCTTACTAGGTCACTGAGCGCCATTTCACTGTTGATATTCGCTTTCCGTTTATGTCAGTTCAAGTGCATCAACACCAGAAAATGTCTCACAAACAGAACCCCTCAGATCTATAAATAATAAAACGTATGAATTTCCCGCACAGGTCTCAAATCCGATCTAAATTTACAATAACGTGTTAAAGAAAATGCATAAACAAAAAATGCACATGTATTGGGAGGGCAATAAAATTCCTCACTGGATGGCAAACTTCTCCCACAAACTGCAAATTGGCTTCCGTGAACTCCCCAGACCTCCGAACGGCTTAGGTTAGCTTATGTTAGCTGATCCAAGGGAAGTCAGCTCACCTCGGGATGTATCGTGACTCTCTAGTCTTAAAATTTTGCTGCGTTTGGCGATTCACGTATAAAGGAACGCGTGCTGAAGCTTTTCCTTCCTCCCTCACCTCCTATGCTGCGAAGTCAAATTTGCTCCTAGACCGATGGCAACAAGAAATCCATCATATACAAATATGGCATAGAGCTCTGAAATTCAATTGACCAAATGTTGCCGAACATGTTTCCAATCAAAAACGAAATTGAAGAAATCAAAATATAGTTACTGAAATGGCAAGGGTCCTCCATTGAGGACTCAGAAGGGAAAGCAGGTCCTTTCTCTGAATGATATTACGCTAAGATTTCTGGTGTTAATTGTCTGGAAATTGATCTGCGTTGAAATTCATATTTAGATGCGCGGTTCCTCTCAACGTTATATCATTTGTCTGAGGATTTAGGTCGATTCTGACATTAAACTTTCCAGCCAAGCATTAGATAGGTCGTTCTTGATTTAACAAAGGTCACTTGGGCTGCTGGATGCTTTAGAAAATCTCCTTGCTAAACAGACTAGGTATAGCTTAGTCTCTCTCTATATATATATATGTAGAAATCATCCCAGAAAAAGAAAAAGTTGAAATATACAAAATACAGTTCAAACCTATAATCATGACTTATTTTCTTCTTTACAATTATTTAATTATTTTCTCCCGAATTTTCTTCGGAGAAAGTGATAATATACAATAGCTCTTACCCAAAGTGCCCGAAAGGGGACGGCAAAGAGATACAGAAGAAAGAACAGGCTCTGTTCGGTCATGTCCTGGTTGCAGGTGTTTCATAGTCCATGAGGTAGATCCTTCGGATGTTACGGTCATGTCCAACTGAAAGCAATGGGACTGCGGACAGTATGCTTCCCATCTGACCATTGTAGATGAGCAAAGCTGGTTGTGCCAGAAGGCATTGAAGTAGAGGTGAATGTCACCGTGTAGCTCTGCTTCTCGTAGAGTTTCCTAAAACTTAATGTGCCTGGTTCAACCACAATCTTCACCGTGGGAGACTGCGATGAAACGGAAACTTTATATGTTGCTGGAGGGCCCACATTAGTTAAAATCCTCTTATATTGGACACTGCTTGGTGCACCAGAACCACCTCCGGTGCCTGAAGCTGTTTCCAGAGCAACAGCAAAAGATGGGTAGTTGAAATCTTCAACTCTGTAATCCTTGCTTGAGTCGCAGGTAAAGTCTGTTCTGGTTGCAAGCTTGATTTGAGGTGGAGTGTAGTTCAAGGCACAGAAGAAGCTGAGGTAGTCCTTGATGGTGGTATCATAGAGGAGACCGGGATTTAGGGCAGCTGCTGGGTCGACGTGTCCAGCACCGTAATCAAACGGTCCAGCTGGTTGCCCAGTGGCAAGGTCTTGTATGGTACCCCCATTTTTGTATGTTGTGTAGGCTGTTGTCATGAGGGCAGACCTTATAGCTGCAGGGCTCCACTCTGGGTGAGCTCCCTTGATGAGGGCAGCCAATCCACTGACATGGGGGCACGACATGGATGTGCCCGAAATGATATTGAAGTTTACATGCCTTGTATCAATGGGCAATCCAGTTGGTCCAGCTGCACCCGTCCACCCAGCTAGAATGTTGACACCCGGAGCTATCAGGTCTGGTTTGAGTATCTTTGGCGTCAGCACATTCGGGCCTCTGGAACTGAATGCTGCCACCACCGGGGACGGTTGGACTCCTAAGTGGGTTTTTCCGAAACCAATTTTCGCCGTCGGGTTGTGATTGGAGGATACATACTTCTTTATAGCGTCGCTGGATTTCTGACCCAAAGCTGCCGCAGGAATGAGATGTGAGTCAGCAAGTAGCTCTTCCCCATAGTCTTCGTTGTTTGTTAAAATCATCCCAATGCCTCCAGCTTCTTTCACCACTATACCCTTCTCCACCCTTGGATTTCCTCCTCGATCGCATATCACGATTTTCTTTGAAACTTTACTGGGAATTAAACTATCAATTTGACAAAGACTTCCGCTGGATGAAGTGCTTGCATTAGCAGCATAAACGAGAGGCAGTAGAGACCGAGATAATGGTTTGCCGCTATAAAGAGATGCCCCAGTGTATATCTTCCCGTTTCCAAGGCTGATATAGGCAGGGAAATCACGGTCCAGAGTGCCAGCGCCCACAGTGGTTATCCATGGCGCCAAATTTGACAGGCTTCCTGGACTTGGCCCACCATTTCCCGCTGAAGTGGCTACTAGTATTCCATGTGCTGTGGCTGAGAAAGCTCCAATTGCGACGATATCTCTGTAGTAGTCCATTAAACCTCCTCCAATAGACATGGATAGGATATTGACCCCATCTTCGATGGCCATGTCGATTCCAGCAGCGATGTCCGACGTCAAGCAACCCCCAAGCCAACACACCTTGTAAGTGGCTACTCGGGCTTGTGTGGCCATCCCTCTTGCTGTCCCTGAAGCAAAACCAAAGAGGCTAGCTCCTGCAACTGCCGACCCAGCTGCTGTAGTTGAGGTATGAGTTCCGTGGCCATCATCATCCCTAGGCGACTTTGATTCTGTGTCTTGGTCGATGGGTCCAAAAGCTGATTCATAGCCTTTGCAGAAGAACCTTGCGCCAACAAGTTTCCGGTTACAGTTTGATGAATTGAAGTTGTTTCCAGTCTCGCACCGGCCTTTCCAGCTAGTGGGTATTGGCCCCAGTCCCGTGTCGTCGAAGCTTTTTAGCTCAGGCCATACACCAGTGTCAACTATTCCAATAATTACCTCGCTCTGTTTGCCAGAGGCAGGTAAAAGAGCTTGAGTTTTTTCCATTCCAAGAAACTCTGGTGTTCGAGTTGTGTGAAGCTCGTATCTGAGTTCAGGCATGACGGAGAGAATTCCTGGTTGCTTTGCAAGCAAGTCTGCTTCTTGGTTAGTTAGGATGGTGGAGAAGCCGTGCGTTACATGTTTGTAGGTGTAGAGCATCTCTGCGGAGTCTGATACTGATTTTAGGGACGAGTCATACCAATGGAGATGATCGTTGAAAATCGATGGCATGTTGGACTTGTCCATGTGAATAATATATGTCCTTCTAGAGTGTTGTGCTTTCTTTTCTGCTATGCCGTGTTTGCCATAGAAAATTAGCAGCACAACAATCTGAAGAAACTTCGAAATCTGCAGCTTCATCTTTTCACCCTCAGGATCAGCCACTTGAATCTTTGGTTTCTTTGTTTTTGCCTGGGAGTTAGAAGTGCAGGGATAACATCTATTTATAGTTGAGTTGGAAGCATTGAATTTGCGTTGACAGGTAAAGAATATTTTACCACTAGGCGAGTCACATTCCCACTTGAGGGAAGCCGCCCTTGTCCAGTTGTCCTCAAACAATAATTAATTTTATTTATTTATTTATTTATTTATTTATTACCATATAGCAACTAGGCATGTAGAAAATGGGGCTTATCTCCGTTACCTTTAACTTGGAAAAAGAATATGTAACGGGGAAAACTTGGGATAACGCTATAATAGTTGTGTCTTTTCATGCAACCAACAGTCCACTGAGATTTTAGACATTGCTAATTATTGTTTGCTTTTTTTTTTTTGGGACATTATGATCCATTAAGATTTATAGAGGAAGAATCACCGGGTGTCGCAGGTCTTCGTTTTGGCATCATCCTTAGAAGATAGCTAGTTACAGTTGAGAAACGGTGGTGCCGACGAGACGAGAAAAACCAAACCAGAGGTATTAGCCATGGGGCGAGATTTGTAAATGATCCGCAACTAGGAGGGTAGGAAGTGAATCGGAATTGCTAATAGTAGTTATGGGATATAAGTTGAAAGCGATCAAGAGAGACCAAGGAAAAAAAAATGCTTTAATCATAGAGACATCAAATCAGAGTGGGAGTTTCCCCAACTTTTTTGTCCTGCTTTATGGTGGCCATTAGCTGTAATGGTCCCATCACCCGTCAATGCTAACCACATGGGCTAAGCACCCTGGTTTCTAGTTTCTACTTGTTAATGTTTTCTTTGCAGCAAGTTGCGGAAGCACTGAACGTAGTTAAGAATAGGAGCACTGCACCAATAATAAGCAGTATCACTCAACTTTTCATTTGAGTGAAGGTAAGACAAAGTAGGTCCCAAATTGCTGAAAAGAAAGTTGAGAAAGCGAGATTCTTCGTCAACCCAATACACAATAATGTTTCAGGAATAACAAATTGTATAAACAATACAAATTCAGTCAATTCTTACAGCGCTGGAGTTGTTGGAGGTCAGCATCGCACTCATTTATGTATGATAATAATGTGAAATTCGAACCACTATTTTCTCCCTGTAGCTCCTTCCGTCAGTTAGCATCGGATCATAACCATGTGAAGTTGTCTGAGATAGTGAAAGTATCAGGAAAGAAAGAAAGAAGTAGACCTGATAGTAAGATTCCTGGCCAATGGAATCTGATATCTGCTTCGTGACGGCAAGCACGCTTTAGGCAATTGGCCAATTACCTTTATCTCAAGCGACGAAATAATCAATTATGGATTAGCTTTGGCTTTTTGCGAATGTTAATTAGCAGTAGACTATACAAGCACTTGTGCACTGGGACTAAGTAAGATCACAAAATCCATATAATACAAAAACTATAAAATCGTATAATTATATGGTAGCTTATAAGTCATATTCCAACACCAGAAAATGGACAAAATCATTTGGGACCCGTTCAATTATAACGTTCTCCGGGGACCTTCTTTTGATTATATTTGACAACCTACAAAGCTCGAGTTCCCGGTCTGTAATATATCGTCTTTGAACGCAATTATAATTTATAAAAGCATACATACAGTTATCTTTATTTACTGCCAAATTGTTTCCATTTTGGAGCAGAGCATAACATTCATTTCAGACTATGTTCTAACATTGCGGACCCAAGACGAAGACTTTGATAATACAGAATCAGGGAAGAAGACAAAAAGAAAGAAAATGAGAACCGGAGGAAGCTAAGAGAAAGGGTTGGAAACATGGAAAGCAAGCAGAGGAGAACTCTACCATTGAGATGGTATCGAATTTTTCGGTGGCACTTTCATTTAATATTTTTATACGTGGACGGTGTTGGTTTCATTAGGTACTATTTAGTTAATGAATTTAAAGACATAAAATGAAAATGAAATAGTACAGAGATTCTATTCTTTAATTTGTGCGCTAAAAATAAAGTGAATTCACAAAATGTTAATTACGTGAAAAGTGAATAATGTAAAAAAAAAAAAATTATTATTTTATTTATTTATAAAAATTTTTATAATTAAAAAAATATATTTAAATTAAAAATTTTTAACAAAATTTAATTTAAATTTTTATATTAATACTAATTTATTTTATTTTTTATTTATAATATTTAAAATAATTTTTTAAATTAAAATAATATTTTTATTTTTTTAACAATTTTTAATTTATTTTATTTTATTATTTTATTAAACATAATTTTAATCATAATATTTTATTTTATTTTATTTTATTTTATTTTATTTTTAATTTTTATTTTTATTTTTTTTATTATCACTAATTAAACGAAATCTTAGAGTTAAAAATTGAAAGAAACAAAAATTAAAAAAAAAATCCTTATTTATCGGTTAATATTTGTGTGCATTCTATATTTATTGATTAAGTGCAATTAAAAATAATTTTGCCCATCATAAATTGTCATGTCACCCTATTTTACATTTTAGGCAATAGTTACTATTATAGGAAGCCAAGAATGACGAAATTGATTGGACTGGGAGGCAGAGATCCTCAAACCCCGTCGAAAGTCAAGTTAATTAATAATTTATTTGATTAATTTATAAAATTATTTAATTAAATTAAAAATATTTGATAAAAAAATTTATTTGAGTAATTTATAACTTTATATAATATACTATTTCAAATAGCATATAACTTTTAACTGATAGTTTTTATAATTTTATTTTTTTTTATCTTTATTATTTTATTCAAATTTCAACACTATTCTATTTACAAGATGACATTATTTTTACTATACTCAAGTAACATCTAAATTACATACTCCATAATGAACTTTCAAATATTATTGATAGTAGTACAAAGAATAAAAATTTAGAAGTATCTATCAAGATGAAAAAAATTCGCAACAATATTGTTAATTTATTGTGTGACTTTAAATGATATATTTATTTTGTATTTTTTAAGATTATATAATGAAATGTAATTACTAATAAAAAATAATAAGTTTCATATAAGTATATCATTTTATGTCATTTTACATTTATCAACTAATTCAATAGCTAATTTTATCAAACACTTTTAATTCAATAAATTAGCTTAACAGCTTTCAACTTTCAGTTAACAGCTTTCAGTTAAAAATTAATTTTTTAACTTTTAATTAATTTTTAAACTTTCAGCTAACTTATCAGTTATTTTTACCAAACATAACTTTCAATTAGGAGTGTAAAAAACTTGAAAACCCCATTTGAAACGGTCTAAACTCGAGAAAAAAAAGACTCATAGGATAGAGTTTATCGAATTTCGGTTTGAAACGGTTTGAAAAATGAAAAAAAATATCAGATTATATCGGTCGAGTCGGTTTAGTGTACAAAAAACCTATTTGACCCGAATCGATTATATATATTAAACTAAAAACAATATTATGATTAGTTGGTACCTGCAGCTAGTGGTAAAAAATTTACGCTTTGCCTTAAGGATCTAAGTTTAAATCTTGGCAACAGCTTTTTATTTTTTTTAATACCAAAATCAAAAGAGTGAAATGACGTTTTTTCCCTCTTCACATCACAAAATAACAAAACCATCTTTATCATTCGAAAATCTCAAAATCAAAAAAGTGAAATGACGTTTTTTCTCTCTTCATATCACAAAATAACAAAACCATCTTTATCATTCGAAAATCTCAAACACACATCTGTATCTGATATTCTTAAAAAATAAAAAAAGTGAAATGACGTTTTTTCCCTGTTCACATCATAAAATGACAAAACCATCTTTATCGTTCGAAAATCTCAAACACACATCTGTATCTGATATTCTGATGGCTTCCTTCTCACACTTTCTCTCCTCTCTATCTCACCTCTCTTGCTTCCTCACGATGGACAAAATGACAAAACTATCTTTATCACTCGAAAATCTCAAACACACATATGTATATGATATTCTAATGGCTTCCTTCTCACATTTTCTCTCCTCTCTATCTCACCTCTTTTGCTTCCTCACGATGGCTGGCCTATCAGATTTTCTCTTTTCCTTATCTCACAGTTCTTGCTTTCTCATTCTTCTAGAAATCTCTAGAAGATTGAGGAAGCAAACCTACAAACCACACACATATGCAACCCTCGACCTCTCCCTTTGTCTCTCGATCCCTCTTGACCTTTCTCTCCCTCTTTTGTCGTCGCGTCTGGTCGTCTCGTCTCTTTTCACTAACGACGATGTTGTTTCTTCCACTAACTACACCGTCGGCAACTATTGTAGAACAGATTTAAAACAAAATTTGTACGGTAATTCTCCTTCTTCTTGAAAGTCTCTCTCTCCGTCTCTCGATCCCTCTTGGCCTCTCTTTCCCTTTTTTGTCATTGCATCTAGTCTTCTCGATCTCTCTTCTTGAAATTATTTAGCCCCTTTATTTTTTTTTTCTTGTTCATCATCTTCCTTTGATTTTTTTGATTTTTGTGCTGTAATTTTTTTTATTTTCTTTAGAATTTATAAATGGTTGCTTAAAAATTATAGTCTGTTCTCTGTTCTTTGGATTTCTTATGTAATACTTTTGTTGACTAATTTTTGCCTATTTTGGATAACTGCCAAACCTGTCAACCCGACGAACCTGAATGAACTCGAGATGCTCGGTTAACCTGTGTGGACAATCAATTTTGGGTAAAGACAGAGCAACTCGATTAGTGTTCGATTGGGTTGAGATGTTGTCTTAAATTGACCGAACCTGACCCACTTACACCCCTAGTTTCAACACTAAGATGTACAGATTATATATTAACGTCTAAACTCTATTTGGATCTTATAGTTTAATGTTATCTCATTAATCGCTTAGTATGGGCTTCATATTCTCATTCCCACAGGACTTCCCTGTTCTTGTTGGGCCTAGCTCTGCTTTTATTTGAAACCTTTCTTTTCTTGTTAAGCTCATCGTGCACAAGTTTTGTGCGTTACCTGGCCAAGCGATAACAAAAAGCATCAATGAGCAAATATCCAAACCCATTGGCATTTCTTTCTATAAATACTTGGTGAAGCATCGCCCAACTCATCAAAGCAATCATTCCAGGGGGTAAAGCTAGAAGATCCTGATTGGTAAGCACTAACTGCAAGTCTCTCTTTCACATTCTGTACTGGTTATCTCTGATCACTTCATAAACACCGTAAACAAATGTTTCGTCCTTTCAACAACGCAGTTGTACAAGAAATCCATGGGAAGTCATTTCGAATGGGACTACTTCTTATAATGCAAAATAAAATGGAAGGTATGGAGGGAGGGACTTAAAATCCTGGAGACTATACTATTATAGTTGCCACCAAATGTCATCTTTTTTTACTTTTCAAGGATGGTAATTTCATGCCAAGGACGTTACTTAACGCCATCAGTCTACCTGTTTATGGTTAAGCTTTAGATTCTATATGTGAAGCAAATATTAAATTGCATTTAAATCAAAGAGAAGCAAAAACAAATGGTTGGTCTATTTCTAAGACTAAATAGAACAGCTTAAAGATGAACTAATCACACACATCAAATTAAAATGACTAGTGCTGAAACCGCATCAGTTTGAATAGTTTTACAATCTTGCACTGTTCTCCAAATCCTGTGCACTGGACTGTGGTTCAAGTTGCTTGTCGCCTGCTGCCTGCAGGGGAGATGTAGTCACCACAAAACCAGATATAGTAGGAGACAAAACATAATTTAAATTCAACGACCAAAAGTTAATAAGAAGAGAGGGACCAACGAACTGCAGAAGACTACCTTTGTGTCGCGAGATATGGTCAATGGGACAAAGATGTCCTTAAACGAGGGTGCTATTCACTTTTCCCCTCGTAAAAAACAAAAGGCTGTCCTCAAAATTCTGAATTGCTCTTGCCTTAAACCAACATCACAGCCTATGAGCTATGAACGGACTTTTTCCACTAGACTCTCAATAATACAACACAGACTAAACGGTCCTCCAGTTATTAAATGAGTGCCCTTTGAGCGGGTAATTCTAACTGAGACAATCATCAAGGCGTAATTTTGGACGCGACTCGTCTTGCATTAATTCGAAATGATAGCATCACTCCTAACCCGCTCTGCCACCGGATGCATGGCAGCTCCGGGTTTCAGAAACTAGAGGATTGAGCCCCATTTTTATGACTCCCCAATTCCTCCGCCTATGAGAAAGGGAAGTTCAAATGAAGCGACTCAGGTGAGGCATGGTTGCAGGCGGTGTTACTTGTAGGTAAAAAAGCTTTTAACTTGCCTTGTGAATTTGAATACAAACGAGTGAATTCATTTGTAGCAGGCAATATCAGGGTCTCAGTCAATTTGGCTGATCTGAATCCGATTTCAGATTGAGTTCTCTCGTACGAGCGATAATATTAATAAGTGGTGATTTAGATATTTGGGATTCCCTCTCCAGCCCTGTAATTACATCCTTCACATAGATGCACGCAACTTTATTTGGTTAAGTTGGAATTACAAACTACTATTTTCTGCTACGCCCCCACATGTTGCCCGTATTACATTATATATCACAAGAGTTGATATTTAGTATAAATGGGTAGATAATTATTTATCTATTAAAAGTGTTACTAGTGAGTTGAACACCACTTGTATTGTAGACAAATTTACCGACTGTGTACGCAACCATTCTCCATTTCACAATACTTTCTTTTTATTTTTCTCTCCCAAGGCCCGCATTCCACCACAACCCTTCGGCATTTAAGTCTCTTCATTCCCCACTGTTCTGCATTCTGCAACCCATAACAAAAGCATTAACTCTTTCTGCAATGGAAGACGACGAACCTCACATGCTTCCCTTTATTATTAATTACTCGCCACATTTAAGACTCATAAATGTATTTTTTTCAAAGACATGGGTTTTGGCCTGCCCTTTTTCTTCACTTTTTCCTCTTCTTTAACCTCTTATTTCCAGGTAATCAGGTAGACTTTCGTTCCAAGAATCTGCAGTGACGACAACCCACTAGTTACTTCTACCTTTCCTTATTCTTTATTTCGAAAAGACAAAAAATAAAATAAATTGTAGCTTGAGTTTCTTGAAAGAGTGTCGTAATATTACACTCCTACTCGAGGATACTGTCACTTGAGGTTGTGATTTGATTTGAGGTCCGAGATTGGTGTGAACGGTAAGTACTTGATATTATGAAGGTTTCTGGGTTTTGGGCTTTATTAATGGTGTTCGTGACAACTTTGACGTTCTTTAACTTCTCAAGCTCCTTGAGTTGCTCCTGGTTTCCTGGTAAATCTTCTCTCTCCGTAATTTTTCATTGCACTTGTTTTGTTCCTTTACTTTGGAAGGATATTTAATTAGTCTTGCAATAATGGAAATATTTTGGTCTCTTCGATTTTAAAATTTTTGATGATTTTGTTTTTTTTCTGTGGTCAATTTTCGCGACAATTATTTTGTTCTTCTATATATGAGGAGAACATGGTACAGGCAAGGGTGTTGGCAGTTTCCATAATCATTTTGAGAAATTCCACTGCCTTGTTTTTTGTTCTTCTTGTTAAAAGGCTAAAGCTTTCGTCGAATTTCTGCAGCTGACAAATTGTTCATGTTATTGTGTCGATTCTCACACCCTCTTGAAAGTTTTTACATATTTTTTATTTTTCACATGATGCCAAAAGAATTTAAAATTAAATCGGCAAACCACCACAAATCACAAACCTTTCATCACTAATCACAATAAATAGCATTTCATTGAGTGGCCATACTTCTAAATATTGAATGCATGAACTGGATTCGCTAGCCATATCTGTAAATACTCTAGATTCCAGATGTGTTTGACAGAGGAGAGAGAGATTTTTATTGAGAATGCTGTGCTGCTTAATAATTTGAGGCCTTCACGTCCTTACACTTCCGTTTATGAACGTGATCCTAGATTTGGTCTCCGCCAACTGTGATGACAGTTCAACAATGATTTCAGTAAACAGGAAGTTGAAGGTATTCATGATTTTAATCCCGTAGCCTCTAAGCAAGTCGATCAAAAGTTAAAACAATCGAAGTCTGAATCTTAAATAACAGTATCTTATATTTGTTTTCTCCTCTGAAATTTCAGGAAAACGGCAGTGTCGTTAGAAGCAACAAAAAGGGTGATATAGGTCACGTAACTCTGGATGATTATGAACCCATTGATCCAGTACCCAGTTCAAAGGCGTCTATAAAACCTGGACCTATTGAGCATGGCACTCCTCTCATGCCATTCATCCCAAAACCTTCGCCTCCTCCTCATCCTTAGGCTGGAGGCTCTACTTAACCTGCTCCCCTCTTCCACCATTCTAGTGTTAGGACCCCATGTCTACTCAGCTTTTTTGTACATTGTGTTCTGCTCATTTTGCCTGCGTGCCTCTGTAATCCTTGTTTTCTCATGTGTTTGTTGTGAAAGATCTTCTTTGCATGCTATGAAGTGTACTAAGAGATTGTTTAATATTATTGATGTGTAGTAGCTAGGAAGGTAAGTGTTGATCAGTGGTCATTATTGTGTATTTATCATTGTTTTTACCAAACAAAACAACTTTATCAAACTGGATAAAATTTGTTTCAAATTGAACTTCACTGTTTTGATAGAGCAACCTAACAGTAATGGAAGAAGAGCATATCTGGCCGATGCTTTAAGCCTTTAACCATGTTCGTTTGGCTACTAGTACAATAATGGATTTGACTTTACTTGTAGACAATTCTAATAACATTTTCTTGGTAAAATTGAATATATGACTAATGCAAATGGGAGAAAAACAAAGCCGCCTAAGTTAACTAAAGGGTAATTGTAACACAATCATTTTCTAGATGGGCCTCTTATCGAAGTATCTAGAAAGGATATCTATTGAAAAAGACAGCTGAGGAAATCTTAAAATGATTAAAAATAACTCCAGAGTCCAGACTCGGACTAAACTCTGTTTTTTTAAGGTAAAATTGTGCTGATTGTCAATATGATCATTGTTCAGTCATTCACACCGGGATGAGTACGGGTGGAATTTAAGGGGCCTCTCTGTCTCCATCTGGTCAATTGTGTCTTCTTTTCTCATCTGTTTTTCTGGACCCCAAATAATACCTACCAGGTTTAGGTAGCCTAAAAGATGAAAAGCTGTGGGAAACTATTTCTTCTTTCAATTTAAACAGTCACCGTCTCAAGTTTCCCAATGATAGCCACGGTTGCAAGCTAAGCATCATTTATCGGTGCCCCTGTGGGCTACCATACTTAAGTTCGAAAACATTATTTAACAAGGTTAATTATGTTACTCTAACTAATCATATTACTGTTTGCAGTATTTCTCAAGTGATGATACCTTCCATTTCTTAACCACTCTGATTAGTTAGTACGTAAGGATTTGGTTTTAACTTTTAACCAATCATCAATTCAATAACACCGAATTTTCAGTGGACCTCTTTTGTGGAGATCATCTATCCCCAACAATCGCGCAGACATGACTTTTCTTCCCTTGTGAAATTTTTTTTTCCTCCTTATCTTTCGTTGTGCTCAACCTCCTAGTCAATAAGCTCAATTCTATAAGGTAAAATTAGCAAAATAAGCCTTGTTTTGAAGTAGGAAAAAATTCAATTCGATGAGACATGGATGAGATATATTAGAATTCGATGAACCAAAGCAGTGCTTGGGAAAGATAATAGAAGAGGAAGGAACAAAGACATTACTGCAGGCGGGAGCATCCTAGAAGGTGGTGCTTTTTGTTTAGCTTGCAAGTAATAGCAACCAAGCGTTGTCCCTGCTTGTGTTGAAAAATGGGTGCTTAATCTAATTGCATTTGCATTAGGTAAATAGCCAGATTTTGGTGCGTTGGTAGGTTATTGTAAGTGGGGACTTGTAATTTGGGGCTTTTGCCTTTGCATTAAACCTCCAGAAATACCTTTTTGAGGGCGAAGTTTGCAATTATATGTGCATATCTCCTTCTGCGCCGCGAGCATATATTCTGCAATTTGTTTTGCTTGTCTAAGTCTACGCTATCTGTCTGGACAAAATGATGGTTTGGCGTGAAATGCTTGAGAAAGCTACATATGTTCATCATCGTCTCTCATTAATTTTGTTATTTATTTACTATATAGAATCTTCTCTCGTTGGGGTAATAAAATTAGGCAGACTCAAGTTGTACACGGGAGGAGGAAGGCGGGGGTTTATTTTTGCTGATAGTTAGGTGGAAAATAAAGAAGTACAACTGAACAGAGTGCCCCAGAAGGAAAGTTGCTTTGAATATAGGCGTAAAAAGAACATGCATGCGGAGTTGTCCATATTAATTATAATTTGGTTTTCTCAGTTCTCTTTGAAATTATGGGACCTGATCCTAATGATGAATGGATATGGGTGGTTCATTTTAGTTTAGTTAAGACATCACATACAAGGGACACAAGTGACTCGGTTGCGCCTCCACCTCCATTAGCAAAACCATTGTTAAACCAGTGGGTTTTTCTTGCAACTTCCCTTAAGATAAAAGGTTTTGTTTGGACAACTTATGTTAATCCAAAATATCTTTCGTGACTTTGGCTATACCTTACTAGAGTTGGTGAAAAGGGATTCCAAGCGTAGAGAAAGTAGTAATCGAGACTTGACATTAAATTTCGAAGTGGGGTCTTTATTACTCCGATATTTCGTCCTTTTCATATATATAATTTACAGAATATCGTGCTTATTAGCCACTGCCCACTACTAAGTTCCAATCATGAAGTAGTTAGTTGTTGCCTTCTTGATCATGATAATTATAGTGATTTTTACGATTATTTTGCTTTAAAGTATGCATTATTGTCTTGCACTTCCACTGCCTCGGCACCTACTCCCCTTCCACCTCTACTGTATATTTTCTAAAACCTGCCCCAATTTACATTACGTCTGGTTCAAGGCAAAGAAAATTGAAGGAATTTAAAGTTGTGCTTCATTAATTAATCTTTTTAAAAAATATTGCATTATAACAAAAGATAACCTATCATACTCCGGAAGGGACATATCAATTTTTAAAGTAATATATGTAATTACATTCTAACATGCTTATAATCTTAATTCAACTTCTATTAACATTTTAATTTATTATTATATTTTATTAATGTCATCTTAATATTATAACTTTTAATTTTAACAAAATTTAAAAAAAATTACGTTAATTCTAATTGATAAAAATAATTTATAAATTAATTTAAAATTTATAAATTATATATTATTTAAAGTAATATATAATTTATAATTTTTTAATTAATTTAAATTATTTAAATAAATTTATTTATTAAATATTTTTAATTAAATTAATTAAATAAATTATAAATTAATTCATTAAATTTATAAAATACTCGTAGTGATTTTCTTGGGGTGTTTGTACCCCGTAAGTTTGTTTTGTTGTGCTGCTCTTTTCGGGCCGTTTAGCCCCGTCTTTTATTTTATAAAAAAAAAAAATGTCGAATTTTAGTATCATTCGCTGAAAACGGCAACTTTCGTACTCCTCACTATTGACTTTTGCAGGGTCGTTTGCCTAACGTCTTTCCGCCTTCCGCGGAACTCAAATATTCAATTCCAATTTTAAGGTTCGTACTTGTCTTGACGTCGTTTCCGGCTCCCCCACACATGTTGCGGTAAAAGATGGGGCGACTGTCCTTTGTTCTCCGACCCCGCGCCTAGTATTCGCAAATTTCACAATCACGGTGTGACTACTACGACAGTTATGCTCCCAATTTTCGTTCTTGCATCATCGCCGGCAAACCCCAACGGTCATATTGCCTATCATATCAATAGCAACGTTCAACTTTAAATTCAGCCACTGACTTGCTCCTGTTCTTCTTGTCCTTGTTCTCTAACCCGAATTGGATTGGTTAGTCTTTGGGTTTATCGGGTAACTGGAACTTGGGTTTTGAGCGTGAATTGCAAGCATGAGGTCCGAATTTATTTTTGATTATCTAACACAATGGTAACTGTAGTTTCCACGGCGATCAACCCCAAAACCGCAAGCCAACAAGGTCCTGCCGGCAATGGGCCCAAACCCTCACAAGTTACTTCTCGTTACATGTCTTCTTCTTCCTCCTCCACTTCGAGACGATGTCATTCGCCCCTTCTATCCAGCAAGATGAATTCATCAGCTATGGTCACGCCAACGCTGACCAAGCGTTCGCTGTCAGTGGAACGGAGTCGCCCGGCCAATCCTCGCCCTAAATCTTCCTATCTAGGAGTTGGAAATGGTGGTGGCACTGGTACGCCGGCTTCTCAGAAGACGCTTTTCACTTCGACGAGGAGTTTATCGGTTTCGTTTCAGGGTGAGTCATTCTCGATACAGGTTAGCAAGGAGAAACCAGCACCTTCGCAAAATTTCAGGAAGATTACGCCGGAGAGGAGGAAGACCACAACCCCAGCCAGGGGAGCAAGCGGAAATTCTGGTCAGACTGAGAATTCAAGGCCAATTGATCAGCAGCGATGGCCAGGAAGAATGCAGCGCAAGAATTGTATGAGTACAAGTGTGGATTGCGCGGATGATAGGACAAATTTTGGTGGATCCAGAGACATCGTTACATCATTGCAAAATTTGATGGTGGATGTTCAAGCTTCTTTTGATGAGACAATGAGTTCGGAAACGGGCAAGGGGGAAATCAAGAAGGTTGCTGAGGTTATTCCAGAAAGGAATAAAGTTAGTGGATCTCAGCTGAAGCCTCCTGAGCTCATTCCTTTTGATAACGAAAGTGTGTCTTCTGGTAGTTCTTCTGGAGCACAGGACTACAGCGTTGGCGGGGAAGAACAAGGGCAGCGAGGGCCCCGTGGAATTGTGATGCCAGTAAGGCTCTGGCAAGAGGCTAACAATCGTTTGCGACGCCAGACGGAACCTGCCTCTCCATCTTCAAGGAATACTGGAAATAAAGCAATAGCTTCTCCTAAGAATCTCAATCCAAAAAAATCAGTTTTTGATAGTCCCATAACATCTCCCCAAGGAATTAGAAATAACCGGGGGCAAGGGTCTCCTCTTCGTGCCGCAGTTCGTCCTGCTTCACCAAGTAAGCTTGCCACGCCATCCACGGCGTCCCCTCTGAGGGGAGTAAGCCCATCTCGAGTAAGAAATGCAATCATAGGTAGTCTGAATAATAGTTTGAGCAATGTACCTTCTATATTAAGTTTTGCTGTCGATGTCCGAAGACGAAAGATAGGGGAGAACCGGATTGTTGACGACGCACATTTATTGAAACTCCTCTATAACAAGCTCCTGCAATGGCGTTTTGTAAATGCCAGAACAGATGCTGCCCTCTCTGCTCAAAGATTGAATGCGGAGGTATGTTTTTTAAATATAATTTTGCTTTATCTTTAACTGCTACCAAGCTTCCCCGAGGCATCTTCACCGTTTAGAAGATATATCACGTATTGATAGTATGATATTGGCAGAAAGGCCATGGATAGACATTTGTGTCAATTGTAGTTTCATTCGATCTCCCAATCACACACTTCCTGCAATGTAAAGCCGCACTCATGCAAGGGAAGGTAGAGAGAAAGGGGGGGGGTATTTTTTTTTTTTTACTCTTCTACATTGCCTGCTATTTGTTTTGCTTTCCACGCTGCTTTGCTTGTTTAATGCATACAATTATAATTTTGCCTAAATGTTATGCTTTGTATCAGACAAGCCTCCATAATGCATGGGTAGCTACCTCTAACTTACGAGAATCTGTTAGAGCCAAAAGAACAGAGTTCAAATTGCTGAAGCAACATTTCAAGCTAATTTCCATCCTCAAGGATCAAGTAAGATCTATGGCCACCCTGTGCATGCACTTTCTGTATTTTTGCCTTCATTTGATTTGTGTGAGTGTACAAAACCGATTTAAACCTACAAAACCAAATTAAACCAAGTCAAAAGACAAAAAAAAAAAACGGTTAAAATGGATTTAAATTGGTTTTCTAAATAAAAAAATCGATCAGTTTGGTAGGTTGGGTGAAAATTCCCACTACGTCAAACCAAATCAACCAATATATGTTATATTTTATAAATGTTATATATTTAATATTATATTAAATAAAATTTGTTTCTTATGCTCTCACTTTTTTTTTCTGGTTTTAATTAACAGTTATATTTTGTACAGTGAACTTTAAACTTTTGAGATTCACAAAAAAAAAAAAACACATCCCATTTAAAAAGCAACTTTTCGATACTTTCAAGAATAGAGAGTAGAGCTCTTGGACAACACTAGACAATAACTCAATACTTCTATTGGTTAAATTGAAACAGATCAAACCGATTTTTATTTGGTGTAGTTTGATTCGGTCTAACCAAACCAAGTCCACATTTTTTGAAATTTCTTGTAATCAATCTGGTTTGGTTGAGTTTCAAAAATTGACTAAACCGAACTAATAGACACCGAGTTTCATCCTTCTTGTGAGTTCTGAGATCCCCATCTCATTCAAACTTTTATAGTGCAGCCGGCATTCATGGCATTGATTTCATGTTGTTGGCTTCATTACTATTATATGCATTTACTACCTATATCAGAAATATGAGATCTTTTTCAGTAAATTGCCCTTTACTCGTCTCTTTTAGTATTATCTTTCGATAGAGGTTGATGGGAATACCACAGGTAAGTAAATTGAAATCGTGCCAAATTACATGTGCTTAAAAATTAATCTCATCTCTTTCCAATGCCATATAGATATTTACATGCATGCCTGCTTGTGCACTGGGTGGCTTCAGTGATACCTTCTTTATGATATTCTTTGATGGAAGCTGTTTTATGTAGATAATATATTTGGAAGATTGGGCTCTTTTGGATCGGGGATACTCTAGTTCACTCTCAGGAGCTATTGAAGCTTTAAAGGCTAGCACTCTCCGCCTTCCTGTGGTTGGTAGAGCCAAGGTATTCTCCTTTAGCTCATTGTTCATTCCTCTATTCCTTTAACAATTGTAGGTATTGACATATCAATTGTTGTTATTAGCATATTTTGGGATAAATATAAAAGGATATTTTTGGCATTTTGCTTCAGGCAGATGTGCTGAATGTGAAGGATGCTATTTATTCCGCAATGGATGTGATGCGGGTAATGGCGTCCTCCATACGCTTGTTGTTACCAAAGGTACTTTTCTTTCTTTCTTTCTTTATTAGTCACCTACTGATTTTATAGACGTTGGATCAGGAACTCCCAGCTAGCTTTTGGTGCTGTGTAGATGGTTCTGTACTTTTTATTCTCTTGCTTCCTGACCTGTACTTAAATCCTTCACTTAAAAATCAGAACCTAACTGTACTGTCATGCATTATGAGCAACTGGGAGAAAATTATTACCTAATATGGCATGGTGTGATACAAGTACATAATTTGAATAATTTATTAGCCTCATCTTGGACATTGCCAAATGAGCAATTCCCAAATCAAGATATATGCTTCAAAAAATTTCATCTCCCCTTTAATGACAATATCATCTTTCCTTACAACATGATCATATGCTGCCAAAGTCCTTTTTATTAAGCAAGTGTGCTAGAATCCATTTCATTGGACATTTGATTCAATCTCTAATTTAACTAAAATCTTAGCGGTTTGGCACTTCATGATGATTTTAAGTTTCTGAAATTTGTGATTAAGAATGTATTTGTTACACCATTTAAACTTTAAAGACAGTTCGTATCGTGTGTAGGAGTGTCTATTCCTATCACCATTCCCCATTTTTTTCTACCCTTAGTCATATATATGATGAAAGGCAGAATGCAGAATATCTTTTTGTCAGCCTGGTCCCAAGAGTTTTGGCACACCTGCATCTAGTGTAGTAGATGGTGCTAGCAGACACAGACATAATATATATCGGTAAATCCCCCATTATTCCACCATCGTTTTTACATTAAATTGCTCGGTGCTAGTTGTGACTCTTGTGATTATGACAACCGAAAGCCCTTTATGCCACTTTTTTAATGCCATTATTGTTCCTCAATTCAAATATAGCCAAGGGAGCATTATATTTGTCATGGAAAAGATCAAACGCAGAAGAGTGGATGCAGAACTGTTCTGCATCCTTTTCCATCTTGGGAGGAAAAAAATCTAATAATTAGCTTTCTAACCCTGGTGTTTTCTTTTTTAATTATATAGCCCCATTTTGGATTAAGTGAACGATAATCTATACATGGCTGCTGCTGCCCTTCTGTCTCTGCTTGTTGTTGTTTAAGTTTTATTTTTGTACTTATTTATTTTGCTGATCTGTGTTGTTGATGGTCCGAAATAGATATATAAAATGAATTCACTTGATTGGTGGGAGAAATATGCATAATTTGTTTTGCTAGCTATGCTTTCTTTTAAAACAACACCACTTTTGGTGGAGTCGTTATGCTTTCTTTTAAAAAATAAAATAAAATAAAAATTGCTCTTTGCTCAATCAATTCTCTTCGTTGTCGAACCCTTCAAATTACCCATATTCATTATCCATCTCAATCCACTTCTTGTTCGGCTTTCCTGTTAGGCAGAAAAACAGAAGTAGATGAAGGGTAATTTACTCTCCTTTTTTCCCTTTCTCGGCAGTCAGAAGTTTTCATATTTATACTTTACGGAATAACAAGCAAAAGCAGTAATTGGTCATGATGCGATGCCTAGATCAGGCACTTAAGTATATGCTAAAGCATTTGCAATTTGTAGGTTGGCCATGTAAACTCGCTGGTGTTCGAAGTTGCTAATTTAAGTGGAAAGGAGCGCGTTTTGCTGGACGAGTGCATAAAACTTTTGTCAATCATTGCAACCTTGCAGGTAAATTTTGTGTGGATCTCCAGTTCTGTAAACTTGATATAAATCTGTTCATTTTCATCATAGTCTATGAAGAAGTTGTAGGACTTGCTACCCTTTTTCCCAATTATGTAGACACAAACTAATTAATAAAACCTTTTCGTGAGCAGGTTTCAGAGCGTAGCCTGAGAACGCATATTATACAATTGAAATGCCAGGCAACGAAAGTAACAAGCTGAGAACTCTATTCCGAGCTGCCTTCTTTCATTGCTAATATCATAACATCAAGGACTTACCAGTTGCATCTAAAGGCATATTAGTGCTCAAAGCCTTGAATACGATACGGGATACGTGGATTTCATAAGTAAAGAGGATGTATATAAACACTGTAACGCTTTTATATTTTAATTGAAATTTCTCTTATCTTTTATTTCATAAATTCTGGTTACTGGGTCAGGATGGCAGAAACAAATTCAGAGAGTTAATATTTTTTCGTGAATTTGATGAATTCCGTGAAATTTACAGTGATTAGTTAAATTAAAGATTGCAAGAGCAAAGAAGGAACAAGAGGGCTGTCATTTTTAAGGAATGAGCGGCCTTGACACTCCAGAGATGGAAAGATGGAGACAGCTGTTTGATTTTGAATCGTTCATTCTCGATCTCATACACTTCGTTTACCAAAATCTATCTCTTAAAAATAATCATTAAATAAATTCAAAACATGTAAACATTTTTTTATTTAATAAAATGTTTAGAACGACAATTTTTAAATAGTTTTTTTTCCTTTTTTAAGATATTCAAATTAAATAAAAATATTAACATTTCGTCTTATGACTTCCACTTTAATTTGTTTTTTCTCCTCTTTCCATAGCATAGCTTTCTGAATCCAAAGTTTGAGCGAGCTCCGACGATAACAACGTTAATAATAATTTTAAAATTATGCAAAATAGCGTAATCTTTCACCTATGTGTACACATATCTATAGATTTGTGCTCATTAATATTTTGTTTTCTTTAAAAATTAAACCATAAATTTGAGCTTCAAATAATTCTTAAGACTGAATAGTATTAATTACATAATGAAATAAATTTATGTAAATATTTTAAACATTTTGAAATTATTAAATTGTTATCCAAAATTTGTGGCTCAATTAATAAATAAATTTAAATTTTAAAAATTTTCTAATATCAAAAATTTAAACTTTGTGAAAAGATAATCTAAATTTTTAATATTTTAAAAAAATAATTTTATATTAAAAATACCTATATCACTTTAAAAAAGTATTAAATTGTAAAGTTATGTAAATATTTTAAGCTATTTATTTTAAATTTTTAAGTCAGAGTCAATAGGAAATCCTAAAGTGTGTGCGTGGATTTGATAAAATATAATCATGGATGGGATCCACATGGTGATAGGGAGAACAAGGTGAGAGACGCGGCGACGCGAGAATGGATTGGATGAAAGGGAAATGAGCTCAAAATATGGCTGTCGCTTTCTTCTTAATCACAAGAATGTGGTGGGAATTGCTGTGGAACCCACTTCCAATGGAGGAGGTCTATTCCTACGGAACAGCCTGACGTGCACCGCACCATTCTTATTGTACTTGCTTCTTCCCTATGGATGCCACTTCAACCTACGTTACCAGACAACGAGCTTAGTTTGGGTCCCCTGTTTTGTACCTTTTCTTTTAGTGCATCATAAATAAAAACCCCTTTGCTCAACGTCATATTCCCTTCTACACGAGTTTGTCATCCAAACGTTTCTATGTTTTTCTTTTATATATATTTTTTTCTCTAATTTTCTAGCTCAATTCCAACGAACAAATTAAAGAAAAGCACTTCCAGAAAAAGAGATAAAATCCATAGAGAAATTCATGAAATAAAATAGGCCAAAACTTCACCAGAATTGATTCCCGTTTACAGCACAAACAATTCCGATGGCTAAGTATGCATTTCTCTCTCTTTGCCCTATTCAACTTGCCTTGTAGTTTTATCATAATATATCACACTTAGATTTGATTATATACTCTTACACGAACAGATTTAAAAGCTTTTTCTTCTCGTATTCGCAACTGCCACAGCTCCTCCTCTCCGATTCTCCCAAAATCAACGACATACCCGGATCACTCTGCCTCCTCCCGGGTTTTGCATCCTCGGGAACCAGCGAGAGATCCAAGGCCGACTTCTGATTCATCTCTCTCAGATCGTGCATGACACTTCTCCCAATGTTACAGGCATTCTTATAGATGGTGGCAGAAGACTCATCCAAGATCGGCTTCAGAACACCTCCGGCGAGTATCGTCTCGACGGCCGCCTGGCATACTTGCCAGTTACCACACCACAGAAGTCCTACGGCACCGTTCACGGGATTCACGGTTCGCCCGCACGCTTCATATAGCAGAGACTGAAACAAGGCTGGAAAATTCAAACACTCATCAAAATGAATTAATTATTCTCAAAAACAAAAACAAAGAATTGAATTTATCTTACTGTTTGGTTGTAGAGGCAAGAGAGAGAAGAAGAAAGTACCTGGTCTCTTGGTTGGGGGAACAGAGGAAATGAAGGACATTAAGTCGCTACGGCCGAAGAATTTAGCAAGGAAGAGAGTGGCGTGGGCTTGTGCTTCAGGGGAATCGATCCACTGCAAGCACGACCTCAGAGCGCACTCTTCGCTGCACCCCTTTCGGAGGACTCGACAACCGTTGCAGCTCATCTGGAGAGAGAGAGAGAGAGAGAGGGAGAGAGAATGAAGCCTTTGCGAAGTGTGAGACCTGATGAGAGAGAGTTAACAAAGTGTTTACGAGGAAGAGTTAACAAAGTAACTCTGGTTGAGTTTATTATAAGATTGAGAGTGTGAGGGTGGGGTGGGCTCCAAGGCGGGTCTCTCCAGACAGTATCTTCCTTCTTCCAAACTCTGGGCAAGAGCGGCTCCGTGTTTCCGCGCCACTTTCTTCGTATTGCTCAACCCTTCGATACGAGCCTCATAAATAAATAAAAACTCCAGTTCTACGTGTCTCCTCTCTGATTTATTTTATTTTTTTTAACTCGTGTTGTACGATGGGTGAAAAGTACAATCTGGCACAAAAAACCAAGGCGACCGTAGATCCACTCCTCCCAATCCCATGCACCGCCTTTTCGTCGCCCAACTTCTGTCACCGACAATATTTTCTTAATTGAAAATCCTTTGAATAATAAGTTTATAATAAAAGAAATATGTATTTACTCATACTTTTATATTTTGTAATTTTCAATATTTTAGTTATTAAGTCAACAATTAAAATTTAAGGTTAAAATTTATGAAATTTCCTTTTCAAATAGTTAGTACCTCATATCAAAATTTATATGTAATTATTTTATCATTGATATTATTTATATATATAAAAAATTCATTTGTAAAGTGTGAGTTTATAAGTTAGAATCAAATATGTCATTGTTACAATCAATTAGAAAGGACGTCTTAAAAATTTAATGTGTGCTCTAAGTTTTTTAACAAGGGATAGAATAGTAATACACTAATACTATTTTTTTCAGTTATGATTAAGGTAGGATGATAAAATTTTAAATGTAAAAAAAATTGAATTTTAATATTTTTAAATTTCAATTATTTGAAAAATTATTTATTTGCAATATTCATTGTACTATTTTAATAATAATAATAATAATATCAAATAAATATTCGTAAAATACAATTATAGATACTTTAGAAATTAATATTAGACCTTTAGAATTTTAAATCCAAACTAAGAATGCACATGAGTCGGATTGAATTGGACTTAACCATAAATCCAACACGTCTGAATATAGAAGTTGGATTGCAAAAAAGACAGTCGAAATTGACTGATGATTCGAGTAATTTATATTATTTGGATTCATACATGTTCAGGGGCAGAGCGTAGTGTATGGTTGAAGGGGCTGTAGCCCCTCCCAAAAATTTTAAAAAATTTTAATAATATATTTGATTTATTATTTAAATATAAATATATTATAATTTAGTTCCTTTAGTTAAAAATTTTATAATTCAATTTTATATAATAAATTTTTTTAAAATAATTGTAAGTAATTTTTTTAAATTTGTAGATTATATACTATATTTAATTATTTTAAATTTTTAATTATTATATATAATTAATATATTTTTATTAATTTCTTTAATTTTTTTTAGCCCCCTCAACGAAAATTATCTAGCTCCGCCCCTATACCTGTCATGGTTAGGTTGATTAGTTTAGGCGATTCAAAGAATATGAATTTGATTAAAAAAAAAAAAAACAAAGGCAAAGAAAGTAAAAGATGGATGAAGAGAATAAATTAATGAGAAGGATAAAAGACTAGAGTTGTTGGATGTTACCCATATCTACTTTCTTTTTCACTCAAATTTTCTCCCACGACTTTTATGCTCAACATCTTTAAAGCCAATCCTCTCTCTCTTATGCTTACGAACTACACAAATCAATCATAAATTAACATCACAAATATTCTAATTGCATAAAGGAACAATAGAAATAATATGAACCTTAAGGAGAAAAACGTAAAGTAATTAAAAAAGATCTTGCAAATTAAGAGACTGAGAGAAGATCATAATGAATATGAACTTACTTGGGATTTTAAGTTGTAGAGCTCTACTTAGATGAACTAATTTTGAAGCCATGGAAATATTTTGCATTGTAGGAGAGATATGGAGGCAATAACTGCCGGATGGTTAGATAAGGATGATGATTTAAGGGATGAGGGTTTCTGTCTTTATATGAATTGGCAAACCATATCGTTTAAATTTTTTTTTTAATATGAAATAAAAAAGACAAAAACCCAAGGTACTTATTATGACTCAAACCCCATGTTTCAATAGCCACCATATGCATTACTTACCATTAAGCCAAAACTAACATGTTGTTTTAATTTAATTTTAATTTTATATATTTTATCGATCAAATTGGGTTATATCAGATTTAAACATCTTAAACTCGACATTGTGGGAGGAATATGGAGATAGTAGAGAGGCTACGGCTGTTGAATGGCTAGACAAGGATGATAATTTAAGGGATGAGGGTTTCTATCATTATATTGAATTGGCAAACGACATCATTTTTAGTGTTTTTTTTAGTATGAAATTAAAAAGATAAAGACTCAAGGTACTTGTTTTGACTCAAACTCGTGTTTCAATAGCCACCATATTTGTTACTTACCATTAAACCAAAGTTAACATATTGCTTTAATTTAATTTTAATTTTATATATTTTATAGGTCAGGTTGGATTATATCAGAATTAAACATCTTAAACTTAATACGAATCAATGAATATAATTTTTTTAAAAAAAATTCATCTGATTAAACTCATCAATCCAATTTGATCCACTCAAAATAATTATTTTTTATCAAGTTCAAATGGGTGAGGTAAATTATGCTCACCCCTAATCCAAACACACACTAAGTTGATACATAAGCATAAAAAAGTTTTGGTTCTATGACATGCATGTTCTTGATGGTTTGTATATATTTTAAGGAGGTGATTCTATAAAGGTTGTCCATAGTATCAAAAGTAATAAGTTGAAATCAGTATCAACAATCCTTCAATTTACCCTTCTCTTCTCTCCGTCTCTAGCTTCTTGGGCTTAAACTCTAAGGCTCAATTGGTAATCATGATAGGATAAAAGATTAGATAAGAGTAGTATATCATATGAGTATGATAAACTCTTATCTTATTTAATATTTAATACATACTAGATAATTTACTAAATAGTATTATGTAATCTTATCTTGTATTTAAAGTGGACTAAATAATATTATAATATAAGATTAGATAAAAGTAGGATATCATATGATTCGAGTAATTTGTATTATTTATATTCATACGTGTCATAGTTAGGTTGGTCAATTTAGGCAATTCAAAGAATATGGATTTGATAAAGAAAATAAAGACAAAAAAAGCAAAAGCTGGACGAAGAAAATAAATCAACAAGAAGGATGAATGACTAGAATTGTTCGATGTTACCTATATCTACTTTATTCTTCACTTAAATTTTCTCCCACAACTTTTATGCTCAACATCTTTGGAGCCAATCGTTGACTTTCTACTCTCTCTCTCTTTATGTTTACGAACTACACAAACCAACCATAAATCATCATCACATATAAATCTAATTGCATGGAGGAACAATAGAAATAATTTGAACCTTAAAGAGAAAAAAGCAAAGCGATTAAAAAAGATCCTACAAACCACGAAATTGAGAGAGGATCATAATGAATATGAACTTACCTGGGATTTTAAGTTGTAGAGCTCTACTTAGGTGAACCAATTTTGAAACCATATAAATATTATGCATTGTGGGAGGGATACGGAGAGAGAGTAGAGAGACTACAGTTGCCAGATGGTTGGATGAGGATAATAATTTGAGGGATGAAGGTTTTTGTCTTTATATGAATTATCAAATGACACCGTTTAAAGTCTTTTTATTAGTATGAAATTAAAAAGACAAAAACCCTAGATACTTGTTCTAAGTCAAATCTATGTTTCAATAGCCACCGTATGTGTTACTTACCATTAAGCCAAAGCTAACATGTTGCTTTAGTTTTATTTTAATTATATATATTTTATTAGTCATGGCAAGTTATATTGAGATTAAACATCTTAAACTCGATATAAATCAATGAATTTGATTTTTTTTAAAAATTTCATCCGATTAAATCCATCGACCCAATTTAATTCACATAAAATAATTATTTTTTATTAGATTCAAGCAAATGAGGTGAGTTATGCTCACCCCTAATTCAAACAAGCACTAAGTTGATACAAAAGCGTCAAAAAGTTTTGGTTCTATGACATGCATCTTCTTGGTGGTTTGTATATACGTTAAGGAAACAATTCTATAAAGGTTGTCCACAGCATCAAGTAGTAAATTGAAATCAATATCAACAATCCTTCAATTTACCCTTCTCCTCTCCTCTTTGTGTCTCTAGCTTCTTTGGACTTAAACTATTTATAAAAGCTTATGTAGTAGTCATGATAGGATAAAAGATTAGATAAAAATAGAATATAATATGAGTATGATAAACTCTTCTTTTATTTAATATTTGACACGTATTAGATAACCTATTAAATTGTATTATACAATCTTATATTATATTAAGATGAATCAGATAATATTAAAATATGATTAAAATTTTTGACTATTTTATACATTAGTATAAATTTTAAATTATAAAAAATGTATAATTAAAAAAATAATGTCTATAAATTAAAAAATAAGTAGTATCAATAATAAGTGGTTAAACACTCTTTATTGACACATAAGTTTTATAAATTTGATTTTTTTGTAACGCTAAAATATAATATATTTTTTTTACTATTTTATATATTAATATATATTCTAAATTATAAAAAAATAACTCAAACTCAACCCGAATTAAAAATTATAATTAACACTTAAGGATAAAATAAGATAAAAAAATATTATTTTATTATGATTATTCACTAAATATAAAATAATAATAAAATATAATAAATTTTTTTTTTGGGCATAAAATATAATAAATTATTATATACTATCCCGTTATCAGATACTCTAAATGGGCCCTACTTTGTCCTTTTCCGCGACCTTCTCTTCCTCTGGGTCACGGTTCAGCCTGTTCCATAAACAAAGGCTGTTTGAATGTCGGATTGGATACGGTTACAAGTTGAAGTGTTTGTCGAAATAGAAGGCCGGCCCATCTTGAGATGTTTATGACCCCAAATTAAGACGACCTGACGAGTTCCATGCTCTTAGTCCGTACACGGGCCCAGATACTGTAAGAAGTGTTTTTTCTTTTGTTTTTTGTCTAAAAAAAAAAGACAAATTCATATTACACAGAACGTAGAAGGTTCGAAGATCTGAAAAAGGAGAATCCAACTTTAAGTACCCTGAATAGTGAATACTAGTGAGATCTTCAAGCATTTCTTCACTTGATAATTATACAAAAACACAAATGTTTCCAGATATAGTCTGGTTGATGAATAAGGCCGCTTCTATTGTTATTATAATGTATATTCTACCTCTTATCCAATCGAAATGACCCAGTAATATTTTAAAGTGAGGAGGTGAAGACAAGAGGGAGCTCAGGTAAAGAAATTATAGAGGGGGAGAGAGAGATAGAGGATGTGTTTTGTGGAGGCAGCTTTCATATTTAGTGGTGGATGTAGAAACCACATGTAATGCAACTGTGTAGACGCCAACATCCACATACATGTTAAAATAATTAACCCTGCTCATTTTATGTGTGGCTCAAATGAGCACCTCGCCTCTTCCCGCACTTCAATGTTCAGAAAAGCGGAGAGACTAAAATGAGGCAAGTAAAAGTGTTTTTTTTTTTTTTCTCTCTCTCTCTCTCTCTCTACTTTATATGACTTAATATTATTTAATTTTTTTTAAAAATTGTAATATTTTTTTGATGACTAACATCATTAAAAATAATTGTTTGGCTGGCCATGTCACACAATATATATATATATATATATAGACACACACAGCAATGCCAAAACAAAAATGAATTTGCCTTCACTTCTTCTCTCATCAAGTCATCGTCAAATTGGTGGGTTTAATTTTACTGGAGTACGGAAAAGACTAATTCTACATTTTGTCTTTTGTTTAAATTTGTTGAAAAAAATTAAAAATCCAAAAATGCCCAATTTTTAAACTCAAAAAATGCCACTAAATCTCAGTTGAACCTACAGAACTACACCAAGAACTCAGCTTCAGAGATGGCACTCTGTATATCAACAAATTCAATGACAACGTTATGGTCATTAATTTTCAATCAAGGATTCGCCGTAACCAATTTTTTCGTTTCGTGGCGACGATGATGGCACATGGCAATTCGGGCGAAACCATGAACTACTGCACTGACAAGAAAACTATGCTCACGACAGTGCAAACTGGTATCACTATCTCTGTTGCAAGCTCTGACGGTAGAGTCGCACCCATCATCACCAAAAAATGCAATCTTCCCCTACCGAAACACAGCTAGCGTCGCACAGAATTTTCCCTTTACCCCACCTTCCTTTCATCACCGACATTCAAATGCTACCCATTCAATTTCTCTTTGTGGCTTGCTTTTTACCGGGCTTTAATTTTAGTTAAAAATTGCTTAAGGATATTGAAAGAAGAAGAAGGTGACAACGGAAGAAGAGGAAAAAGGGGGGGGGGGGGAGGGTAGCACCAGAGTAAAATTATTTTGTCGCGTCAGTACTTTCTTAACTATTTTGACAAAATTAGTGTTTAGAATAATATTATATTAAATTTAAAAAATGTGAAATACAGTTGAATTAAATAAAATATTTAAGACAAAATTAAAACTTATCTAGACAAAAAGTACTTTTTTTCTAATAAAGTATTGCTATAGAGAGAAAACTTAAAAAATAAATGAACTCTAACAATGAAAGACATAGTAATAATCGTGAACGGATGAAATTCAAGTTTCTGTTATGCCAAATATTTTATATAAATTTGTAGTTAACGAAGTGTTTAATTTATATACATGTAAAAAAATAATTTAATCTATTATCAGTAAATAATTTTTTATTTATTAATAATATTTAAATTATGACATATAATAAAAATAATATTTTTTAAATTATTTTTGACACATTTATATATATATATATATATATATATTAGACTCAATTTTTATAAATAAATATTTAAAAATAAGATATATGTAGTGAACTATTTTTTTAAAAAAAAAAAGATTATCTTACTTGAAAATAGTTTCTAGAAATGTAACTTGTGATTGATAACATTTTCATTTTCTAAAAAGTGAACGTAACCTTTAAAATAGTATCGCATCTTTGTCTATGGGCAGTGGGTAAGAAGGAAGGAAGGGCGCCGCCGGCTTGAGGAGAAGCATGATCCACAGAACCTGGACACAAGTTGGCTTCCACGTGGGACACAGGCGGGTGGGGAGTTGAAAATTTAGTGGTGTTGGTATAATCATCAGCTGAACTTAAGCTGCTGGAAAAGAAGAGTCAAGAGGTTTTTAAGTTTTTCAATGAACTTAATTTGTTATTATTTATTGAAAATTGATTTGGTCCATAATTAATAAATAATTTTTAAATTATAAATAATATTTAAATTGTAATACAAAATAAAAATAATTTTAAAAAATATAATTTTTATTATTAAATATTTTTAATAAATAAAAAAATATTCACCAATAATAAATTAAATATCAACTCTTATTTATTGTCTCAGTATAGTTTATTCTATCCCACCGTCAATTTTAGCTTGTCTTTCTTCTCTTCTTGATTAAACATTTAGTTAATTAATTATGTAGATGTTTGTTGGGTCTAAGGGCCCCCCTCTATTTTGAAATACTTATCCGAATCTCCAACACCAGATCCATTCCCACATCGTGAGACTTAAATGCTCATTGCAAACACGCTAAGCATCTAGATTTCAGAAAATATGTGCAATCAATAGGTGTTTAATGCAATAATAAGTAAATTACACTTAAAATGAGAATACAAAATTAATTTTTAAAACATATTTATTGAAAGGGTATTTTTTAAAATAGAGTTTTTAAAAAATTAGTCTTTCATTAATAATAAATTGTGAGATAACTGAAAATCAAAACCAAAACAACATAAAAAGAAGATATGTCCAAGTCCCCGCGTTCTGTGGGGGCTATGGTTTGGTTTCAGTAAAAATTACCGGTAGATTAGGGTTACCGACGAAAATGAAACATTCTAGTGTGAAAACTTTGTGGGTTGGATAGCGTACGTGGCCATCAAGTAAAAGACGCGTAACACCGCAAGAAATTAATTTACAATCCCTTTCCATACAAATCACACACATGTAAAACGTATAAAAACCTTATTGTTTATACTTCGGCATCTACCCTCCTCTGGACCATTTCATGATGCGCCAAAACACTATTGGGTCACAAGGGAAATACGATACAAATAAAAAGACAAGGAACCATAAGTAAACCGACGTGTCGTCCTCATCAACTCCCACAATAATAATAATGTGAACGAACAAGCCCAAATCTTTCTTCTTATCCACACCAAACAACCCCCTCCTCACTCTTCACCTAGTCACCTTCCTGTGGTGGACTTTAGCTAAACTCTGTGTGTGTGCACTTTGTTAACAGTAAAAACCGTCAACCACTCCCAAATGACATAAACACACGCAAGTCGACTCTCAACAGGCACTGCCACCGGTGCTTGCCACACCGTTCACGCGGATGTGCTCTTTTTATGACGATGACAACTTCGTTATGCGTTTCGTATTCAACGCGACGCATTATAGACTCCGCTTCATGGAGTTCTACCGTCCGTTCTGATAAGCTAAATCGATAGAATCAGAATAACAAGGATATTGTATTCCAAAACCAAAGAAATAAAAAATAATAATTGAATTGAATTGGCACTGCAAATAGTAGTACAATCTAAACTGGTGAATAGGTTCCGTCCAAGTACTATGTACAACTACGAAAGAATCCCGTAATTTCCAAATGATTGAAAAAATTGAAACCAAATGAGGGAAAAACTCAGAACCGATCCAATTTTAATTTATGTTCCTGATCAACTGACTCTAATTAAAAACCCAGCTAATTCACTGCTCTTGAGGTATTTCGATCTTGGGTGTCATCCAAAAGCGGGGCTTCTTCAGTGGCAGAGGGCTCTCGACCTCCTCGTCCCCTGCTGCCACGAAAACCTTGGCTGAAAAGTCCGGCAAAGCAGGGAGGTTGAGATCGAAATCACGGTGGCAGTGATTGATGGTATGGGTGGACCCAACACCTTCCGAGGCAGTGGCAGCACTGCTAACGCCGCCAGCGGCCGAACCGCCATCGTAGTGGCAACGTTTGTGTCCACCCAACGCCTGTCCGGTGGGAAAGGACTTATGACAGATGGAACACTCGTGCAGCCTACCTCCACCGTTAGATGCAGTGGTGGTGGTGGTAGCCGAAGTAGTACTTGTGACGGCGGAGGAAGTGAGCTGATCTTCCCCGGCGAGTCTTCGATGACTGGCCTTGTGTCCCCCAAGAGCTTGGTAAGAGGAGAAGGCTTTGTTGCAAACAGAGCATTTGTAACTGAGGCTGTCAGCGGCGGAGGGATATGTGAGCGCCGAGTCAGACAGCAGAGGAGGGGTAGAAGTGGAGGCGGTGGGGCCACGAGCGAGCATGATGAGGCAGAGAGCGAGGTACTCTTCCTCAGTGCAGGAGGGGTGGTGAAGGCGGTTACGCTTGGAACGCTTTCGCTTGGCCCATGGGGATGCCTCCATGTCGGGGGGTTGGAAGGGGAAGGAAGGTGTAGCGGTGGAGGGTGATTTGAGAGCTTCCAGAGCCATGTGATCTGATCTCGAAGCTAAAACCAGTGAATGTGAGAAAGAGAGAGAATATGGGATGTGGTGGATGTTGGGCGGCGAGTGTTAATTTGGAGAGTTGAGGTTAGAGGGAGGGGGGGTTTTATAAGAAGGTGAGAATCAGATGGAAGTTGCGTGACAAGTGGGGGGAAAGTAAGGAAGGTGTGCCCGGTGATATAATTGATCATTTATTAATTATTAGGTTTTTCTTAGAGTTAACCGACGGATGGAGTGTTTTCTTGGTGGCCAAGTGTGACTTTTTAAGTCGGTCAAACAAAGTGAGAGCGAGAGAGGTGACGGTGGACCAAACGAAGTCTGACGAAAGACTGATCAAGTTGTAAGTCAATATGGATTAATAAATAATAAATTGAGAAATGAATGTTTGATAAATTTGTTATTAGCAAACATATACTCACAAAAATAATTTCCAATATCCAAATTGGGGATGGAAAGAGAGGGGTTGATGATATAGTTTGTTATGAATGAGGTATGCGGGAGGAAAACCAGCCTGCGGAATCACTCGGTAGATTTCAGAAGACGTTTGGTATACGATACAAATTTTTATTTTTAAAAAATATAATTAATGAGAATAATAATTTTTAAGAATGTATAAAATGTATTTGGTTGACTTTTAAGATTATTAAAAATTTTTAAATAACATTTTTTAAAATTTTTTATTTATGTATAAGATTTTTAAAAATACTTTTATTTATTTATTTTTTAAAATTTTTTTAACAAAAAATATAATAAATTATTGTTAATAATTTATTCAGTTTATATTAATTTTAAAATTATTAAAAAACATATTAACAATTAAATTTATTTTTATAAAAGAAATTTATATAAAATATTAAAGGATAAAATTATATTTTATTTTTTATAAAAATTGCCACTTTCATGAGAATCATCAATTTTCACTCTCCTTCATAGTAATCTTTTCATGAAAATCTTTACTTAAAAAATATTCTCAGGAATTGAAGTTTATTGAGAATCAAAATTTTCATTTTAAAATCAAATAAAAGAATCTTTAATTCTCATATTAAAATTTTTAAAAATTTAAAATTTTTCATTCTACTAAATACTCTCTTAATTTAATAGTCATGCAGAGGGGCTAGTGGAGTTGTAGTGAGGTTGGGGATATTTTATTTTAATTTTTAGGCACCCAGACAGTCAAGTGGAGCACACTACTATTCTTCTGAAATACTTGTATACTGAGATTATCGTCATCACATTATCCTTTTCTCTTTATATTCGTCTCTTTCTACTAATATTCAAAAAAACATTATTAATATCATCATAAATGTCTTAATTTCCTCTCCCCCCCCCCCCTCGCGCTATCTTTTTCTTTTTCTATGATTTTCAGTTCCGTTACTATGAATGTTTTTCAATTAGGCTGTTGTGCGTCAAATCTCTTCAGCTTTTATGGATTAACTGTTTACCCGCCTACTTCAGAGTTCAATATTTTCACGTCTTGATGATGTTGAGGAGAGTTTTTCCTCCTATTTTAGTTCCCTTCTAATTTTGTTTATTGAGCTTTTGTCCCTTCGTTTTACCAAAAAAAATTTTTATCTTGTTAAAACAAGCTTTTTATTTTTATTTTTTTAATGAATATTATGATCAGAAATATCTTTACATTTTGTTGAAAAAAATTAAATCTTATTTTCAAACAATTTTAAACTTGGCATAAACTTAATATATTTAAAATTTATTCTTAAAATAAACCCCAATGAAAAGAGGTTTTTTAGGCATCTTAATAATTCCTACTATTTTATAAAATTTATATAATGCAATTTTCTATACACACTTATAAAAGTTTAATGCATATATATATATATATATATATATATATATATATATATATATATATATATATATATATATATATATATATATATATATATTCAAAATATTGAAATATACACATTTTATACGTGGTTGGTAAAATTACCGTAACGGTTAAGCTTAATCACGTGATTTTAGTTTTTATATTATATATCTCTGTTAGGCTAGACGAGCATTGAAAGATTGAATATGACACTACGGCACGTGCACTTTCGGGCAGGAAATGATCAGGATTGAATTTACTGTCCCTTATCCGATCTGCGTGAGAATAATGACCGTCGTGACGAGCTGCTTCTAGCAAAGGCCTGGGAATTGGGGAGGGTGTCACGAATATGCGTGGCTACCTCAATCATCTAGTTTCTGACTTTCTGAAACCCGGATGTGCCGCGGGATAAATAATGGATAAATTTTGGATACGGAAATCTCATATTATTTTTTTATTATTAATTTTACTTTAAAAATATCTCTTATTTTAAATATATGTCTATTTAAAAAGTTTTAGATCAACTTATATTTACTTTTCATTAAATTTATCAAAATTATCCTCATAATTTTAAATTTTAAATTAAAACAAAAATTCTTTTTGAAATTTATAAAATATATTCATTTTTTTTAAATTTTAAAAAAATTATGCTAAATTTGTTTTATAAAAATTTAAAATAAAATTTATCAGTCATGATGTTTTTAAATTAATCGAACGGCAGTCTGTAGCGCCAACTCAGATATTTAACATAGGACTGTTTGTACTCAATTCATGCGGATTATATTTGACCGTACCCAAAAAAAAATGCAGAATATATTTGAGACTTTATTTCAATTTTAAATTTAATACATTTTCATATAAAATAATAATAATTTTCGGTGGCCCATCAAATCTAACGCGAAAAAGGGGCAGGCGTTACCTACGCTAGTCCCTATTCTATTGCTGCCTATTGATCATGTGTTCCATCTTTCTCCCACCGAAGGCTTGTTGGGTTAATTTATTATAATTTAATAAAAATAAGGGCTTAATTTATACAAGCCTATGACTCTCTCCTCTATCCTCTCTCTTTCTATTCTTTTTTTTTACTCAGTTTAAAAAATAAAAAAGGAAATGCCGAGAACCAAGGTTAATCAGCGCGTGAAATGAAGTCATCGCTTACATACTAATATTACTTATTACTGTTTATTTTATTGGCGAAGGCACGAAAGAGCTCCGATGGCCAAACCCCCTTCTTGAACACGTGGGTTTCAATTGTTTTTATAATATAGTAAAGTAAATCGAATCAATTATTGAGTTAATAACCCTTGCTTTGAAACTGAAATATATATTTTATTTTCTATGACAAAACAAACAACTACGAAAACGTGTGATTTTCAGTTTGAGCATGCACCGCACCACATTTTTTTTAAACAGCATTAAATAACCTTTTCTGTTAATAATATGATTCGGTTATACTTAAAAATAGAAAATAGAGCTGTCCGTCCAGAAGGTGGTGGCGAATGGAGTGGGAGGTTTTAACAGCGCTTAAAGTGGTCCTGGCCCGTGAGTCATCGTGGGCTACGAGAACGTTCAAGTTGTAACGTCCATTGGTCTTGGGGAGTTATGACATCTTCCAGCCTCCGAGTAACCTAAGAAAGCTACTGGATCTGGATGCGGAAGTCTAAGCGGTTTGGGAAGTCTGTGAGTGTTAAAGTTTGATTTTTGCGGAGTGTGGTGCTCTGTTCTTCAACTGTTTTGCGTTGGTTTGCCCTGCGTGTGTTGCTGTCCTAAGAGATAGATAGGGGATTCCTGCCCTTTCTGTGTTCCTCGTGGATGGCCCCTGACTCTTATTTCTCTTTGAAGGCTCCGGCCGATGTTAAAAAAAAAGAAAAAAAGATCTCCGCAGCAAGTAGGAAGAGAGAGAGAGAGAGAGAGAAAACTTTTGTTTAGGAGCAGCTGTCATTGGCAGCATCTTTCTTTATTTATTTATTTTTTATTTGTGTAGATTTCATGCATTGTCCAGAAAAGTCTCTTCCTATGTAAATTTTTTACTCTTTTAGGTGTTTTTTTTTTTAAAAGAGTAGGTGAAACTTCAAATATTTGCATTAAGTGTTTTTTTTAGGAGGAGACGAAGCTTTAAATATTTGCAACTCTTACATTTAAATATATAATTTTAATTTTGAGTTTAAATTTAAAATTTTATATTTAAATATATAAAAAAAATTAGATATACAATTTTATACTCACATAAAACAAAAAAATAAAACAAAATTAACAATTGAATAGAATTAAAAAATGTATTGTCTTTTAAAAAAATATATCTGTATTTATTTATTTATTGTTGTATTATTTTATATACAAATTTTTTTAAATATAATATTTGATAGATTGATAGTTTAAAAATATATTATTTCTGTTTTTTTAATTATAATATTAATTGTTAATTTTAATATATTTATATAATTTTTTATTTAATCATTCGTGTCTTTTAATACTAAACTTTAATGATATTTTATAATTCTTTATTTGACGATTAGATCTCTATCCAAAAAATAAATAAAAGACCTTTTCCCCTACCCCACGAAAAAGAAGAAGAAGAAAATCCTTCACCCACCTTGAGTTGTTGCAAGTTAATGACTAGGGTTGTGCTGGCGCTTAGTAATGCAGCTTTACCTAAGTATTTATTTGATTGAACTTTTAGTAGTTATCGGGCATATCACTTCTCCATTGATGGAATCTTTATAGGATGATGTTTCACTTTGGAGCTTGAAATGAGAGAGAAGCAGTCTCGCAGTCTTCATCTCTCTCTCTCTCTCTCTCAGTTGTAATTTTACATAAAAGCTAACTTATCCGCATGGAATTAGGCTTGTGAAAGTCCACTTTCAGCATTTTCCAACCCATTACTTCCTTTCCTTTTATTTTTTTTAACATTTCTCTTTTCTTTCTTATTAACTAATTTTGCATTGCTTGCCCAAGGAATGATGTCTGGACTTGCATGATTTACATCGGCATGTACCATTCACGTATGTTAATTACATATGTGTGTGTGTGTGTGTGTGTATATATAGAGAGAGAGAGGGGGGGGGGGGGAGAAGGCAAAAACACTTTTTTGTCTCAAAAAATTATCTCAAATTTAATTTTTTTAATTTCATCTCTATTATTTAAGTGTGATAATT
Source organism: Gleditsia sinensis (assembly GCA_037074535.1). NCBI lineage: Eukaryota > Viridiplantae > Streptophyta > Magnoliopsida > Fabales > Fabaceae > Gleditsia > Gleditsia sinensis. The sequence continues at coordinate 12,909,802 of CM073470.1, read as the reverse complement.
ATAACCCATAAACTATTTAATCACCCTGTTAACTAGCCCTGAATTTTATTATTTTTTAATTATTCACGCGCATTATCTTCTTCTTTTTTAAATTACTTTTATGACTTTGAAATAATGTGACAATTTAATATAATTTTAATAATATTGAAAAAAATAAAAATAAGAAAGAATATATAAAATTTAAAATTATATTATAAATTATATTTAACCAATTTTAAAAAACATAAATATGAGATATATCATGATAAGATAATTGAATATAATTTAAATTATCATTTCATACTTGATATACATATTTCATATATATTAAATATTTTTTATATAATTTTATCTTTAAAATATTAATATTCTATTTGATAACTATATTTATTAAGATTTAAAAAATAGAAATGCAGATGCGATATAATTAAATAGTGTAAAAAATAAAATATAAAAGATTTAAATATAATTTATATATTTTTAAAAATTATTCACATGTATTATACTTTTATTAAAAAAATTGATGATAAATATTTAATAAATTGTACCTAAATTTTGTTCAATAAAAAAAATTCCTATCTACACACAACAAATGGCTGTAAAACAAAAATTTTCATTGGATCAAACTATCCATATCATGAATATCCATTGGTGAAAAATCAAATCGTTCTCCAGTTAGATTGATGTGCCATATGTGTACCTTCTCATCGGGATTAAAAGAATACAATTTCGCTTTTTGAATTCAAGCCAGAGATAATACTTTCTAGTGGTATTCTAGGCAAACAAACATGGAGTGAAATTGAAACATTATGATATTCTTGTATTTAGTCACAGTACTAATAGTGTTTTTTTTTTTTTAAAGCAGGGAAAATATGAAACACGCCTTCGGGCATTCATTTCAGAGTTATTGACTTATTTTTCGTCGATATTGTACCAAGAAAAAAAAATTAATTGAGTAAAAATTTAAAATTTAAATTAACAGTTTTAAAATGAATAAATTAATAATTGATTAATATAATGACTACTTAAAAATTTAAATAAATAATTAAATAAGTTATAATTTATCTAATTATTTATGATCCAAATTCAAAATCACCCCTTCACTATTATTTTTAAATTATTATAAAAAAATTAATTTGATTTTCAGTGAAAAATTTTTTGTTTAATAATAATATTTAAATTATGACATGTGATAAAAATAGTAATATTTTTTAAAATTATTTTTAATAACTGTTACGATTTAAATATTGTTAGTGAACAAAAAATTATCCACCACCAATATATCAGATACTAACTCATTATTATAATCACATTTTTGTTGCCCCATGGAGTCCATATTTTACCAGAAGACATTTTTTTCGTTCTCCCTTTCTTTCTTTTTCCTTTTCTCTCTCTCTCTCTCTCTTGTCTTCTTCTTCTTCTTCCCATGGATACATAAATCTGGAAAGGGGCTTCCAGCTCGGCTTAAGAGGGCGCCTCATAAAACGCAAATTAGGGGGAATAGAAGGAAGCATTTATAGAAGCGGCTTATTCTTCTTCAAAGTCTTCCTCTACGTCTATCCTTCCATTAACGAAGCTCGATTTGATGGCCTCTTAAAGAGAAGATTAATTTCTGAGAAGAAAAGGGAACGAATTTTCTAGTGGTATTCTAGGCAAACAAACATGGCCTCTGTAAATCAATCAAATAGTCATAGGGAGGCATAAAATCTACTGCCGTTTTGCGCCCCCCTGCATATAGTTATAAGTTATAACCTCCCCCTTCCTAAAAAGGCAAAATTTGGCTTTTTTTTTTTTTTAATTGTCCTAAATCTGGAAAACCATTTCTACAATCCTAAGTCTAACTTTTCTTTGTTTTCGCGCCCCATTTTGTATTTCCGGTAACCCCAAATCCCCAATAGCGTTTTACAGTGTTTCCATATGGTAAAGAAGCCTCGCCTCACATATTTCAGTCCCATAAAGAAGCCTTCGCCGTAGCTCAGCCCACTATCGGAGAACGACGATATTGTTCTTCCTCTGAACCCTTCAGAGATCAAGGACCGCCTAAATATTTGGCACTTCCACCTCCCCCAAAGATTCTGCCCCGTTGAAGTTAGTTATATTATGTTAAGATTGTTTAAGCAACCAGTAGAGTTACTTGACCTTAATTATCTAAGTTGTTGAGTTACTCCTATATGTATAAATACTACACTGTAATCCTATCTCAATACATGAGCATATCAATTATTCTTTCAAACTTTTGTTATGTGTTTTCTTTTTTCGTTTTTTATTTTTTACTTCTGTCACTATATCAAAGTTTATTAATTATATGAGTTCAAAATAAATAATATTAAACAAAAAAGAGGATAACTAGTGTGATTTGCCATAGCAATATGTTTGACAAAAATTAAATGAATTTTTATTAACTTTTAAAATATTACACAGATATAAAATTTAGTTTATAATTCTAACATATGGGTGTCTTAGTCTACAATGTCAAAGAAAAAACTTGTCAGAAGAATTACACTCAATTTTTATTGTCTGATGTTACATATAGCTGATATTTTATTGTTTGATCTTGCACTAGTTTGCAGGTTTAATGAGCTATTGGAAAAGAATTGAATGAGTAGAGACCATTCTTAATATTGCCTTGCAGCATAACTTCCTTGGTCTTTTGACTCTTCACATAGCATGTGTTCGAGTGGAATTCAAAGAAGACTTAATTGTCTTGTGCAAATCTGGACACAGTAAATTTTTGGTCATTTCAAGTACATGCAACAATTGTTTGAGAGTAAGAGAGATTGAATGAAACGAAAAATTAATGAAAAAAGTACTAACATAGGAGATATACAAATCTTGACCATTGTTAATGTGAATCTGTTCACGACCAAGATATTCTTCTACATACATGAGAGCGTTTTGATTTGGTGTCATATGATGAGAGGCTCCTGAGTCTATGTACTAAGACTGATCCAATAAAATTTTTGGAACTGCTATAAAACTACTATTTTGCTTGTTTTGAAATTGGGACAAAGTGGTGTGATGAGGGGTTGAAATGAGACTTAGATGGATTGAGCTGTTGTTGATAAGAGTGGTTGAACATGTAATAACAATTCCATGTAGAATGGTCAATCTTATTGCACATCTGCAAGTAATAGGATTTCATTGGCCATTTTTGCCATTTTTGCCTCTTCTTCCAAATCCTCCTCTATCTCTACTAAATTCATTATCTTTGCTTGTTCCTCTGCTATAATTGTTAAAACCCTAAAAATGACCATCATTCATAGGGTTATGCAGTCTTAGACAAAGACTGCAAGTCAATAACTTAACTGATCTTCCATGCATGTTTGAGCAACACTTGCTTGACAAAGGTGGCGAATAAACAAGATTCTTGGATGCATGTTGAAGTCATAATAGTTAACGATGACAGTTGATAGAGAAGGTTCCTAAGTTAGCTAAGTAGAGTTAAGCAACCAGTAGAGTTACTTGACCTTAGTTAGCTAAGTTGTTGAGTTATTCATATGTATATAAATACTTCATCGTAACCTTATCTCAATACATGAGCATATCAATCATTCTACTCAAACTTCTATTATGTGTTTTCTTTCTTATTCTTGATTTTTTACTTCTATCATGCCCCTTTAGTTAAGGCCTTAACAATGTCACTTAATTCTGTAATGCTACTCGACTCGTCCTTACTGCATTCATGGAGGAGGAGAGGAAATGGAAAGAAAAAAAAATTAGCAATCGATTATGTATGTAATTGATATCCACACGAAATATTAAATTGAAGGACATTAATGGGGTCCCCTATTTAAATGATAATATTAACACAATTTATAAGATAGACCTTTAAAAATAAAATTAAAATCTGAAGTAAACTTCATAAACGAAAAAGTATTTTTGTCTCTATACATATATATTTGGTACAAATGAGGAGAGGAGCAAAACAGAGGAACATATATCAATTAAATATTTTGATATATACTTGGTGAGCCAACCATAAATTGTTTACACAGTCTTAATAAAGGAAATTTTTTTTACTATTATTGTAGTATAAAAAATTTGAGTATTATTTCCATAAATATTTTGACAACTAAATAATTGTTCTTTGAATTTTAGCATTTAATTTATTTATGATTTACAAATAAATTATATGACAAAATATAAATAACAGTATTTTTTTTAATTAGGTTGATAGAGGGGTAAGGAGTTGTAACTGATCTTTTGGTTCTATTTTTTATCTGGGTTATAAAGTGCATGACATAGATTATGTCCAGATAAGTTTAAAAAAATATTAATTAATTATAATTATAATTAAGAATATACAGTATTAAACTGAATCATGTTAATATGAAGAAAAGAATAAATAAATAAATATTATTTTAATCCGTGAGGCAGTCATGTCAAGGGTCAGATACCCTATTTAACGATTACGTGGCACTTTTAGAGGCGCGAGATGTGGTGGATTCCTTTAACCGAGATACACCCGTATTTCTGACCTCCAAATGATAATTTGATGCTCAACTCGGATCCCTTAAACCCCTGCATCTCCCTAAAATACGAAACGACAGCAGGGAGCGCTCTCCCTGTCAGAGTCGACCACTCGCCATGGCCACAGCTGAGCAGCCTCCGAAGAAGCGGAGGCTATACGAGCCTTTACCAGAGTCACCACCTTTGCCACCGCCGCCTGCAACCGAAGCAATAACCTCGGACCCATTCTCTCCGCAAACCCTAACCGAGCACAACAGTTCTGTACCTCAACCAGCAACTCCACCGTTGTCTGAGGAGGAGATTCTTGTGAAGCGGAGGAACAAGGATGAAATCCGAAGTGTCTACGAATGTTACAAACGGATTAAGTTTTGCTTGTCTCACAAAAATGGTGCCTTCATGTCTGACCTTGAACAAAGTTATCTCTCTCTCATTTCTGCTTCCAAAGGTCAGCGCCTGTACCGCTTTGCTATATTTCTATTCTTTGGTCTCCACAATCTTCTTATATTTTCATTTACGTGGCAATTAGGATATAATAACGCATCTGATGGTAATTGAAATATGATATTACGGAAGAGGATTAATGCCAAGAACTGTATAGAAAGCATACAGTATTGAATCCCGTAAATCAAAAGTGTTAGATGTTAGACATTTTTTTTTTCTGAAATTCTGCATACCATCGAGGAATCATTCACTGAGAACTTCGTGCCTAGATTTCTACCGGTTTGCTGTTATCCGCATTACAATGACAACTCTTAGACTTCTTTACAGATCGACAAGTAAGGAGTTCTCTATGGTGAAATTTTCTTAGACTAGTAAAACTGACAATGGCTTTAGATTTGTTTAACCCTCTGAGGGCCATGAATTTTTTGATTAATGGACATGCCAAAATTCCAATTTAACATTGTGACTGGTGGCCATGATGTTAATGTTGTCTTGTACATTAATATAAGCGTTAGCTTTTTGCCTTTAATCTGCCTGCAATTACAGTATTTATTGATGGATTTACTTTTTTTAAGTGTCCATTATAATCTTATCCAATACCTTTTAAACATGAGGTTGGGCCTTTTACACGGAGGGTCTAAAATCACCCGATCATATATAATCTACTATCCTAAATCAATTGTTTATATATATCAACTGATTTGACTTCTTTGGTCCAATTGCGCTGGCAAGAATAATCATATTCTAGCTGGGTGGAATTGATCCACTCTAAGTAAAATTTCACTCACACAAATCCCCACTTTCCTCCTGTGTGTGACTTTCTTTTGACATTCTCTTTTGTGACAAGCAAAAAGGCAATTGATACTGAAGCTTTGCTATTTCAGTCAGTGTCATACTTGAAGGCTGAAGCCATTAAATCGGGAAATAGTGCCAGCAGACCACCTCTATGTCCATTATTCAGCTGCCTCGTGTACTGCAGCAATGTGCATCATTATTGTCAAATTTCGATTCAAATCATAAATCAAAATGCTTATTTTTAAATTGCGAATTGTATTAAATGGTACAATTCAAGAAAACATAAGCAAATGGCATAAACAAAATACTCAAAATAATATATTAAGCCCTATAGACTATGGGAAATAAGATTTGGGAATTGTATTCACTATTCAGACTTCAACAGAATTGCTTTGGCAAGAAGAGTTTATAATGGGGGATAGTTTGTAACTTGCAAGCAAACTTTAAGACTTAGACTCCTAATGAGATTAGGATACTATCACTATGAGAAAGAGGAACGTGAAGAATAAAGGGTAAATTGGAATATAGGTTATGCGGGTCATAGTAACTCAAATTAAGAGGCTAATCTGTGAATAGCTTTAACAATTGTGTGATTTACAATTCACGGCCTGAATTACATGATTACGATGAATTAGGTGGCAATTTTTTAACATATGCAATTCACCTAATGATTAGTATGGCAGAGTGATTGAATCAAGTCAAATTGCATATGCATGATTTCAACAACTATGATGTACATCTTTTATGCATTTATAGTATTTGGGATTCTTGGGTGTGCTCATATAAGGCCAATGAATTAGAGGCTTGGGTTTCTAAATTATTGCTCAGCAACCTTGTTCTAACCTTGTACCTTTTTTTTTTACCAGATCAAGTACTTAGTGCAAACAAGCTATATTTGATTGCCAGTAACTGAAAAGAATGATTAGAGAAAATTTCATGTTTGAAAATTTCCTTTGCTCAAAGTGAAACTTTGTTAATATGACAGGTTGTATGAGTGTACAACGAATTGTGGCTGATCTTATTCCTCGATATGCATGTCACTTTCCAACTGCTTTGGAAGCTGCAGCTAAAGGAGTTATTAATATGCATAATTGGAGTTTAGCGTTGATCAGTAGAGGAGAGGATTATGATGGTGTTGCATTTGAAACTGCCAAAGCCTGTGTATCGGGTCTGGCTGATGTTTGTTGCGCTGCTGCTTCAGTGGCACCAACATCATCTGTAATTAGAGGAATATGCTCTGCAGTTTTTCAAAATGTGCTAACCTTTTTTGTAGCCTCATTTGATGGAAGGGATATCTTCCATATGGTTGATAAGAATTTCCTGAGGATGCCAGATTCCTCTGAGGTCTTTTCTGAGTTAAAGCAAAATATTTTAGATAAAGATGAGCCTTCATTGACTAAACTGTCCAAGCTCTGTGCATTATGTGTACTTTGGATATTCTTCTCCTGTCCAAAATATTTTCTTGCAGCTTGTTTGGAGCTCTTAGGCTCCACTGCAAAAGAGGGAGCTTCTAAAGAAGGGCAGTATTTTCTGAGCCAGGTGACTAGCAGGCTTGATGATGATGTGGTTCACCTTTTGGATAGAGCAAATGATAGACCTATATCATGTACAGGTTCAACTGGAACAAGCATGAGAGGCAATGCACAGGAGCTTTTGACTGATGACTGTCATATTTCTGAGGGCAATGCATCTGCTCAACATAGCTGCTTGCTCATGCTGGTATTACTCTACAATTTTTATCTTCTTGCATGGATATCATTAAACTTATTTCTCAATTAAGTATTTTATTGGTGCCGTGGTAATACTTTATGATTTTGATACTGCCCAGCAAGCTGTATGTTCTGGTTAATTTCCTGCCTTTTGCATATATAATGCTCTTGATTATTGAAAATATTTGGCCGCTAGATTATTGATCTCTTTTTAAAATTATTTGGCCGCTAGATTATGAATGCATATTTATCCAATTCCCCTTTGCAGAACTGCACGTTGATGCACTTTAATATAAATCTGCTAGTCGTGCAATTTATGATTTGAAAGAAAGAAAAAATAACAGGTAATAACCAGGTAGCTAACGGCTTGTGTCTTCCGTTTGACAACAAATTATAAGTTTCCTCTAGTGAATAACTACTATATGATTTGAGTCGTTTTTATATACATATTATAATCGTAATTATCAGTCACAGCCTAGAGATCTGAGAAAATATATGTCCCGTGTAAATTTATGCATAGCATGGTTTACATGCTAGTGCCAATAATTTTAAAGTGATGGCTTTTTTATCTTGAAAGATATACTGAAGTGGTTAAAATCCTGTTAGAAATTACTAACATATTGATTCCTGGTGACGGTACAAAATGGTTGGTCACTAGATACTTATTGTTTGACTTTCTTTAGTTAAGAGTTATCTTTTCTCATTGTTCCATTCTGTTTTCCTGGGGTTTACTCTATGCAGGTTCTAAACAAGGATTCCTCATTGCGGAGGTGGATGTTGTATAGGTGTAAGAAGTTGTCTAACTCACTCACTAATGCACCATTGGAGATTAGATCAGCACTTGAGGGAATTTTTGGAATGTTTGTGCAACAAACAGATATGGAAGACTGTCAAGTAGACAGTGATGAAGATAAATCTGATTCTTTGATTTGCATGAATAGGAACTACGTGGTGCCAAGGATCACTAAGGAACATGAAAGTATTGGTGAGTCATCTAGAAAAGGTAGCAATTTAAGAGTTCGTGTTGGTTTATCTGATGATTGTTTTACTGATAAGGTTTCGGGTAAATATGTGACAGCTAATAGCTCTGCAGTCACTCTTGATTATGAACCCTTATCAAAAGTGGGTTCTAATTCTGATAATGGAATCTCAAGGTCCATGGGCCTGGTGACAGGGGATCAAGGACATATGCCCCAAGTTAGATGTTCTGCACCAAGGGAGTCAATGAGCCAACAGATACCCTCACCAGCAGTAAGACCACCTGTAGACTTTAGGAGTAATTCATTTGAAGGAAGAACTGATATCCCAAATTTTGAGAAAAATCAGGTTTTGAATAAGGATTTCAATTTACCTCCACTGAGATCTCCTAGTGGAGGTGTTTGTAGTATTCAGGCATCTCCTAAGCATCCTTTGATGTCACCACTTGCTTCAACAAAAAGCCAAACTGTCTGGTGCTGTGATGGGGATCCTGCATCCATGGATATTGTCTCTGCTTCAAAACAGCTCTGGATAAGTTATGCAGGGATTGACATGTCTGAAAGTCATATTAGGTTTCAATTAGAGAGGTTTGGTCCAATTGAACAATTCTTTTTCTTCCCAGTAAAAGGGTTTTCCTTGGTTGAGTACAGAAACATCATTGATGCTGTAAAAGCACGAGAGTATTTGCCTGGAAGTTGTCCTTGCCGTGTAAAATTCATGGATATAGGTTTTGGAACTAGGGGCTCTATAAATGGTGTTGCAGTCGGTTCTAGCTGTCTTATTTATATTGGAAATGTATCCAGTCAGTGGGTCAAGGATGAGGTCCTGCATGAATCAAGGAAAATAATCCATAAGGGTCCTCTCATGGTTACTGATCTTAGCTGTGAGCATGGATTGCTTATGGAATTTGAAACTCCAGAAGAAGCTGCCTCTGTGATGTTGCATCTGAGACAGCTCCGAATAGAAAGAAGTAACTATCACCAACCTTTCGGTCCAGGGCCAGCTAATGTTGGAATTGGGCCTGCTCATATGGATGGTGCAAGACATGTGCCCACCCCTCCCCATCTTGACCCAAAAGTCAACATCCCAGCAAACTTGTTAAATGGTATTGCTGGATCACCTCATTCTCGAACATTGCCTGGAAGCCCTGCTGATAGCAGTCGAATGAGGATGTGTCACTTGTCTTCCTTACTTGTATCATTGCGTACAAAGTATAATATTAATCAAAACATAGGCTGCTTTGATAATTATGTGACTGGAAATAGTGGTGCATCTTCCACGCGAGAGGAAGATATAGTGCCATCCAGCACTCTAAGGATAACTATTCCAAGTAGTAGCTCTCTTTTCCTCACAGATGATGAGCTATTGGCCATTTGCAATCTTGCTATTGGAAATGTAGGCTCCATTGTGCGATTGACACAAGCAAACATGCAGATGGGATGTGGTTGGTTTGTTGAATGCAGCAGTGTTGATGCTGCAATTTCTGTTCTAAAGAATCTCTGTGGTTGTCCTGGAGTGTTCTTCCAGATAGAATTTAGGTATATTTATGAGATTTCATTAATTTTTCGCTCAGTATATATACCTAATTTTGTTACTCATTCTTAAATTTCTCTGATTGAAAGCAAATACCTGAAACTTGGAGAAACTTGGAGGCCTTCTGCCCCTCTTCCACCCAAAGTTTCTTTGAACAGATTCATGCAGACACTTGGTCCTTCTTTTCTGTGAAGGGTTATGAAATGTTGAAGACATGTTCACTGTATGCCACATAAGACATAGTAATGATTTGCATTCATCAATTGATATTTTTGTGAAATTCATTAAATTTGACAATGATAATCCCTAAAATCGCTTATTTAGATTCTAAGCATCATTCATATGAATTTACATGTCTGGGCATAATTAATTATTTCTTCTAGCAACTTAATTTATCTAATTTAAAAAAGATTTACCTAATAATAATTTTAAGAAGCATTGCTTAAACAAGAATAAATATTTAGTATGAAATTTGGTGAACATGATCTGTAATATGATAACTTCTATTCCAACAATAATTTTTGTGATATATGCATTCAATAAAAGTTGTTAAATATGCAAGCTAAATTTGTTTTACACCACTGCCATCTGATCTTGCTTTTTGTGTTTGTGGCGGAGGCTTCGTAGATTGTTAATTAATCCTCAGGATAATTTAATAATGTGTTTGCTGAAGAGTAAAATTTCTAACACATTTGAAATAAATTATGGTATGTCCAATCTGTTCCTTTTTGAACAATTGAATTTTCTTTATATTTTCTCTGGGACAGAGGGTTATATGTGTGTGCGTGTGTCTGTATTATAGATGTTTTTTCACTTGTACCGTGAAAAGCTACATTTCCCTTATTTTTCATTTATCCTAATTCATCTTAACTTTTTTATGACTTATAATATAGTCTTGCATCTGCCACCAGCTTTGTATGATTGTTGTTCTCCCATCTTTATGCAGCCAACTTGGGAATCAGAATTCCACACCATTTTCAATTAAACCAGAAAACAACTCTTTGGATCTCGTATCCCCCAGAGTAAAATTGGAGAATCAAGGTAGTGGTGTATGTGCTGCACCTCAGTTTCAGTCAAACTGGAACTTTTCGGGTTCCAGGGAGATGTTTGAGGCTGGGGTAAGGAAGCCTGAGAGTTATGACAACTTGTCGTCAGATCCTCATCAAGGAGGTAATATGCTATGGAACTTTCATCTATGTATGTATATACATTGTTTTCTATCATATGCATGCCTGTGCGTACCACATTTTCTGAAGAAATCGTATATCAAGTGATTGAGTCTTGTACAAATGCTATTTTTATGCCCGGAATTGTTTTTTTATAACAAAATCTGAAAGAGTTTGTCCTGCACCAGGTAATGTTCTAAACATATACCCTGCAACACAAGGACCTTCTATTCCACCACCGCAACAAATCCAGTCATCTCCTTTCATTCACCCTGTCTATGTTCCTCCAAATGGTGCATGGGATGCTCGGGGATTTAATAATCATTTACCTGCCAACCAATTCAAGGCAGGAGTGTTGCCAAATAATTTTCATGGCAATGCTGTTGTAACCCCTTTTATACCTGCTTCCATCACTCCACTTGCTCAGATACAGGGAACTTCAGTGCAGCCTTATAACCAGCTGATCCCTCCACCAATTGTACCACCACCCTTATCATCTTTGCCACCTCCACTACCCCCATCTCCACCACCTTTACCCCAGACTCAACCACCCTTGGTTCCCCCACCACCTGGTTCTCCTCCTCCACCCCCACCTCCACCACTGCCGGTCCAAGAATCACCCAGTATAGAGAGTTCAGGGAAGTGTGTGCAATATCAGTGGCAGGGAATGCTGTGTAAAAGCGGGGTTAACTACTGTACAGTATATGCTTGTAGGGCAGATTCAAATATTTGCAGATATTCAAATGCCATTCCTGAGCCTGCTGAGTAAGACTAATCATTGCTTCCTTACTGGTCTGAATAAGCTTTTCTTTAAACTGATACCTGATCAAATTGCTGTTCCTATGGTGCAGATGGCCTGCAAAATTAGACATGACTAAACGCACAGATTTTCGACACGTCAAGTCAACATTTGCTAGTACTCCACAACATAGAGTGAGTTTTTAACAGTGTTTTGCTCACTATTGAACAAATTTCATTTCTGTAATCGTATTTTATGTTTCATCTCAGGCTATTGCATTATATATGCATTCAGAGTTTATTCTCAGGTTTATTCAATGCTATTGCATATATACATAAAGCCTACCTGCATGCCTTTGTCCTCATGCATCGTTTCTGTGATTTCTGATCTGGTTGTCAATCCTCTCTCCTATGCCACATGTCAGCTTGAATGTCTTCAATCTGTTTGTTAAAAGCTCATGTAAATTGGGTGCAAAGATGGGTAAATTAAATGCAAGAAGAATAGGACTAGATAGAGTAATCTTGCTTTGTAAGCAAACAGCCAGAGAAAATTTTGCATCTTGAGTTGCACCATATTAAATGGTTACCCTGGTGTCTGCATCTGTGCAAACCTTAAAGTGGTGAGGGGGGAAAAGGGGGAAGGCAAAGCAAATGCATGCAATAGTAGTCAGTTTTTTTATTGGCTAATCAGTAATCATGTGATCTAAATGACTGAAAAGGATAAAATTCTCGAAGTTTGCTTCGCAATTTTCTGTTCCTTAATTTTCTTTGCTAGATGTGAATGTGCTGGTCGAATTTCGTAGTTTTGTTGGTTCTGGTGTTCCTTTTTAGCCATCCCCAGCCCCACTGGATCTGTCATGTTGGGCTTGCTGCCTGAGTTAACACAAGAGTTGTCTTTATTCATCTTTCGTTCCCTGAAGTTTATTGTGATTTTGTGGTGGTCTTTACATTTGTTGCAGAGGGAAGTCTGTCGTTTAATTCCATCTTCCACGAGTGACTACAAAGGGGTATGTCTTCTTTATTCTTCTTTCATTTATTTCTGATTCTGTAGAACTGTTGAATAAAGAAGCCAGTATTGACTTTTAGGGCGTTGATCAGCTAAACTTGTAGGGGATTAGATTCAACTATGTTTTTGTTGAGTGATTGTCACTAAATCATCCAGGAGAAACTTAATTTTCATCTTTACTGGCTCTGAGATATTGTTTGCATAATTTTTTGATGAAGATCAGAACTATTTTTACTGACTCGGGCTGAAATCTACATGTTATCTTAATTTAGTCTTTGAAAAGAAATCCATCCTGTTCTATGTTTCTAAACTTCCCTCAACATTATTTATCATTCAGATACAGACTATAAAGGAAATTTCTTTGGACATCCCTCTGAGTAATAGTTGGCATTTGTTTTGTGCTGCAACTGAATTGCATTCTCTTGCTGACTTTATGTCTGTCAACCAGTTTCAGGATTTTATATCATACTTAAAGCAGAGGGATTGTGCTGGGGTTATTAAAATACCAGCTGCAAAATCCATATGGTCAAGGCTTCTTTTCATACTTCCCTACACGCCTGAAACATGCTCTATGCTTTCTATTGCACCTGATCCATCTGATTGCCTCATTGGTTTGGTTTTGCCTAAAGAAACAAACTTTGAGTGGATATGATTACTGCCCTTTATCACTCGTAGGAGCATAGAGCCGACCCTACCTTGTATTCGCATTAATATTTCCAAAGGCATGCCATTTTTTGCGGAGGATGTGCAAAAATCAAATGCTCGTTATACTCTCTGCTTTAGATCTGGATTTTTTCCTGTTTGGGTGGGGGGGGGGGGAGTTGGTTGGAAGAAAGGGGTGGGGGGTCTAAAGATGTGTTGATGTAAATGCAGTGAAGCTTATGCCAACTTTTTTTTTTTGGTCAACAGTTTAAAGGTATTTAAGGCAGTAAAAATATCTTTTTAACCTAGAGAGAATGTATTTAAGAGGGGGGATATGGGATTTTAACCTAGGGAGATGGCTTGAGGCAGTAAAAATATCTTTTTAACCCAATATCTGTTTGGAATCAATGTTGAAGCAATAAAAACTAATGATAATGTATTTAAGAGGGGGGATATGGGATTTTGCAGGAAAAATAAACATGTAACAAATTTTGCTTTCGTTGAGAGTAGATCTCAGGTCCTCTCCATTTACTAAACGGGTGTTCTAATCAGCTGCTATGAGATCTTGCTGACTAAATACTTCTTTAATTAAGCGAAACACTATCATTTAACTAATGTAAAAATTTCAACTTAAGTCTCTTAATATTGTCCTTCAACATTTATAAAAAAATAATTCAATTAAATCTTTATCTTAATTTCAATCCATTTGAAAAATGAATACATAATAATGCGACAACTAACTTATTTAGGTGGACATGATTTGAGTGACGTGAACTCGCGAGATTATAAGTATAAGGTATGCTTTAATCACGCGATCTTTCTTTTTCCATCTAGTCACTGTTAAATTCGATTAAAAAAACTTATGACCATTTCAGTTGATTATCTATCAGACAGCGAATCCAATGCCCTAAGTGTGGCGCAAATTGATTGCAACATCACCAAATTTATTATATCACATGGACAAAATTAAGATTTGAAGCATTTAATTACATTATTTTAAAATATAAAATTGACTTAATTAAAATTATATGGGCAAAATTGAAACTTTTCTAATAATAGAGAACTAAAATTGCATTCAAATCAAAGAATTTTTTTTCGCTAAACAAAAAAAGAAATCCAAAAATGTTTATAATTTGCAATAAAAGTTGTAGGTGTACAAGTGTGTAGCTGTATATATATTTTTTTTCTGAATTATTTCGTAACTAATGGCCCTTTATTCTGTTTAGGTATGATATGAATTTGTTTCAGTCAAATTGAATCTAATTAAGATAATAAAAGTCAAAGTTGAAAAAATAAATATGAATATATGATGAGGAGCCACATGCTTTATCACGTGTGATGCATGTAGCATTTCTCTACATATGTATCCCACAATTCTCAGACATACGAAAATACTATGATTTTCATGTCGGTAGTCACATTATTATGGAGTGCTATTCTCTTTTGCTAAAACATCTCGTCATTTACTCATAAATTTGCATGGATGGTAAGTTTAAATTTAGTTGAAAACTTTTTATAACATTTAAGAGTTTAAATTTAAAAATATTTATGAGGTAAAACAATTCTATCTTTTAAATAAAATTAATTTTATATTTAAAAGATATAAATATTTAAAAAACCATCATTTGAATTTTAACACGTCTATTGTCAATTGTAAATAGATGTTTTGTTCTAAAAAGAAACATAAAAAGAAAATAATAAGGATTTTAATATATAATTTAAATTTAAATTAATTTTTTCCTAGCAAAAGAAGTTAAATTCACGAAGCCATAAAAGTAAGGCAAAATTTTATTATTGGATACCATGTTATTTGAACCGGATCCAATTCGTACGAAAAATAGGATTTTTTTTTTGTTTAATATATTTTGTCCGGGTCCAAAATAACGGGTGAAGTTTTATGATGACCGGACTTTTTTTTTGGGGGGGGGGGGGGAACCAGTACTGATTCCCATGATTGATCAAAGCATGTGATGGTCGTTATTCTACGTGGCATAAATTACCTGACGTTAGTGTAGGGAAAGGAACCACGCTACAGTACTAAATAATTCCCTTGATTAGCATGTAAGTTCCGGACGCAGGTTCTCAGCTGAGCGTGAAGGCACAGCATGTCATGCTGTACTTAAAATACAGCGTTTCATTTTATTGAAATGCTCTTTTTTAAGACAAAATATGCACACCCACATGCCAGACGACTAATTAAAAGTAATAAATGGACTGATTTATAACTAGTCAACTAATTCAGCACCTGTTCCATCATTATTGCATGTCTCCCTCAACTAGCGTTCATGGGAAAAGAATTTTGGGATTTGGGAAGGCTCCATTCCATCTGCATCTCTCTTCCATCTAGTTTGGGCATTCTGAGAAGATTTTAGGATCGTTGGCCATTCATCGCCATGAACCTCTATTTGAGCAGCTGCCAATGTCATATAAATAGCAAATAATGAATTGGAAGAATCTCTGTTCTTTCTTTTTTAACTGATTGTCCGAATTTGAATTTAGCATTTTTATGATTTGGGTTAAAATTTATAATATTATGTTCAAAGGAGAAGATGAAGAAGCTTCGAAATAGCTTGCACTTGAAAAACTCCCCAACTTACAATCGTCTAAGGAAAGTATTGTTGACAACTTCTCATGGCAAAGTCAAATGAAATTAACGTCATAGATGTTGAACTTCAAGAAAGACAAAAATTGTTGTAGAGGTTGATTAGGTTTATTAAAGACGACATGGAGATGTTTTTGTTGAAACTCAGGACGAATTGATGAAAATACATTGCTGCTTTTGCTTCTATGGCCTTTCCTTCTCTCCCATTTAATTTCTTTTTTCGAAAGTTTCCATTGTGATTAGAAGGGGAAAAGTGGCTATTTTTTTAAATAAAAAGAAAGTAATCTCTTATATTATAATAAGCTATTTTTGTTATGTCTCTGTTTTTTTATTTTAAAGTTGGGATAGATATTCCAACAACTGAAGTTTGATATGAGCATCTCAATATTGAGGAAGAGGGTTATGTGGGAGGCCGAGCTTTGCCCACTGTCGTGAACTTTGCTACTATTATTTCAAATGGGGTAGTAAGAAAAAGCATGAGAAAGTTACGTGTTGTGAGTGTGGGTGGTCTCTCCCTGAGAAGGAGTGAATGAAGTTGAGGGAGAAATACAGTAATGATAGAAGAGCTGCTTAAACTTCCATTCTCTTTCGCGAGTGTCGCATAGAATGGAATAGAGCCTCCCCAAACCCCAAAATTCCTTCTTTGTGAACACCGATTGAGGGAGAGATGCAGTAACGGTGGAACAGATGTTGCTCTAATTAGTGGTTTAACTTGTGGGCGTGTCACGTTTTGTTTCAAAACACAGCATTTTTGTCACATTTTCTCTTAAAACACAGCGTTTCAGTAAAACGAAATGCTGCTATCTATATGCTTAGCACAGTGCCTTTGTACACAGGAGAGGATTTGCGTCCCTTCGTTCCAAGGCGTGGGAGCTTTATAGAATCACGATCCATGGATATGACTGCGATTGGGTACGGTCAATGTTGAATGTACACGTGCCAGTCCAAGTCTAGGGTGTAGTGAATTGTTTCCTCTAGTATGGTCGGGTCGGGACCCATGTCTCTCTGACGCTCAAGTGTTGCCTTTAGCTCATATTGCATCTTAATACCATTTGACTTTTGTCCCAAAAAAAAGACTCTTGATTGCCGATCACACAGCCATGGGAATAGAGACTTCGGCCAATTACACCTACATGCAGCCAAGTTTTAGCCAATTCGCTATCAACGATGATTCCCCTTCTGCTTTCAGCGACAGTAACAGTGACAGATCTGGTGAATTTCTCACTTTTTTCCCAAGGCCGCTGTCTTCTTTTTGGTTGCGCTTCCGAGAACTCCAATGATTTTATTCGTTCGCTTGTCGCTCACATCCAATCCCGTTCCATCCACTAGCAAAAGCAAGCTGACCTTCAGTTACAAGAGTACGGCGTAACGATGATTCTGACCTCACTACAAGAAAAAATGATTTAATTGCAGTTTTTTAGTGAATTTAAAACTTATTTTATTGGTGGTTAAAACCCTTGACGACGGTTGGATAAATTATCATGAAATTATGTTTATTGCGGCAATTTTAGTCAACTATAGAAATGTTAAGACTCGTCTTAGCGATGATTATGTAACGATCATTAAACATGTTTATAAAGACAATTTACAGAATTGTCACTATGTCTCGTCTTAGTGACGGTCTTAAAACCATTGCTATCACAAGGAGTAATGACAGTTTTCAAATGATCGTTAACGACGGTTGGTAAATTTTTCGTTAGTACTATTTTTTTTAATTTTTTATTTTACTTAACTTACATTTTAGTTAAATTTTTTATTACTATTCTTTCGTTTAATAATTTAAAATATATTTTTTTCTTTGAGAATCATGAGTGTGAATTATTTTGTAATGTTAAATTTTTTTTCAAATATATCGACATATAAAAAAATAATTTGATGCAAATCACATAGCAAATAAATTGTGAATAAAAAAATTAATAGTCACTCAGAAGTTAAAATTATAATTTACAACTTATTACAAAAAAAATGTACAATAGAATTATGAACTCGGGGCTTGTGGGGATTGCTCAGGGTGATGTCCACTAGCATTATCACTGCAGATCTGAAAAATAATTTTGTTAAATAAGTATTTTGAAATTAAATAAATTAATAGCAACAATTGTTTATAAAGTTTAGAATTAAAAAATTATCCTAAAATTTGTACTGTAAGTAAGTGCAATTTTAAGTGGCACTTGATCTTGAAAGTTTTGAAACAAGAACATCATAGTTGCCTCTATATGTTTCTGTCGTATTGCGATGTCAGCGTCACGCGCAACTGCTACTCGACGTTCCGCTCCTCTATTATTGCTTTCAAAAATTTAATCTCTTCTACAAAATTTTACTCCCTAATTAATTTAATTTGTTCTAGAGCAGGAATGCCATAACTTGATTTTTTTACTTCCTAATTAAGTTAATCCATTCGGTTATACAAATTTTAATTTAATGTGACAAGTTAATATTAGCATTTATAATTCACTCTACAAAATTTCTTACTCGTTTGTTGTATATATGTAAATAATGTATTAAATTTTCTCATAGTATTTATGTATAGCATTTAATTATGTTTATGAATATAATAATTATTTTATATATATATAAATTAATTTTAATTCTATTATTTTACCAAAAATATATGTCATTATCCTTCTATTTTAATTTTTTATAACAATTACAAATATTAAATTTTTATGTAACTTAAATTTTTTTAATTCCCTAATTAATTTATTCATTCAATCTTATAATTATGAATATAATATATTAAATTTAATAATTATGTTATTCATCATAAATAATAAATTCTTCATAGCCAATATATAGTCACCCCATAATATTATTATAATAATTATGAATATTAAATAATTCTTACTCCTAATTTTATTATATAATAAAATATACATTTAACCTACATAATATAATAAAACAATTTATTAAAATCAAAACATACAATTTCTAATAAAATATTTTAATTTGAAGTCATTAATTAATTAATTCAAACATACAATATAAAATTTTTTTTTTCACAACATCAAAATAATTAAAATACATACCTTCAACAATATCAAAAAACTGTGAATCACAAATGTCTGAAAATGATTGGAAGATTCTCACAAAAATAAAAGAATAATTATTTTAGTAAATTAATTCAAACTTGCATCATATAAAGAATAATATTTCACAATAATAAAAGTATTGAACTGCATATCTTAAGTAAGAATAAGAAATTTTGAATTACAAACTCAAATAAGTTAACAAAAAGTACAGTCTTAATAGAGAGAAAGAGAAAGAAAATTTTTATAATTTCATAACGAAAATGAAAGGAGAGAAACATATTTATAGAAAAGGTGAGACTCAACGACGGTTAATATAATTATCATTAAATTTGATTTTAAATAAATCATCGTTAAAATCAAATTTAACGAAGGTTAACAACATAAACATCGTAAAAATAGCCTATAGTATAACGACGGTTTGTATAAACTATGGTTAAATTAAACAAAGTACTCATGATTGATTTATTTTTCGTCATGAGATAATGACAGTTCAAGTAAACTGTGATCAATTAATAACAATTTATCATAATCCATCGTAAATTGACGACGATTTAATTTGAATCGCCATTATGTTATGACGGTAAATTAACTATTTATAAAAATATTATCTAGTTTAAGTACAATTTTTTTTAATTGTTATTAATTAACGATAGTTCAATATAAAATTACCATTAGATAACGACAATTTTTGTAAAACTATTGATATATCTCAATGATTTCCGTTAAACGTTAAAGTAATGATAATTAATTTTTAACATAGTTAATTAACAATAATTATATTAAAATTGTGATTAATTATTATAATATAACTACGGTTAAAAAATTAATGTAAGTTTAGAGATAGTTTTTTTACCGTGGCTATGTCTCCGTCTTATTTTGGGCAATCCTAGTGATGCTTTTGCTTTGCGACGAGAATAAAGAGCTTATAACTTCATTCGGGGCAATTAAGGCACTGGTTGGAGCCCTCAAGACGGGAACTTCAACGGCTAAAGCAAACGCGGCATGTGCTTTGTTACGTCTATCGCAAACAGAGGAGAACAAGATCGCAATAGGAAGGTCAGGAGCCATTCCCTTGCTAGCGAATCTTCTGGAGAACAGGGGTTTCCGTGGGATCAAAGACGCATCGACTACGCTATATTCACTGTGTTGGGTGGAGGAGAACAAGATGAGAGCAGTGGAAGTAGGAATAATGAAGGGGATAGTGGAATCGATGGCAGATTTTGGATCAAACATGGTAGATAAGTCAGCGTAAATGTTGAGCGTGCTGGTATCGGTAGTGGAGGCGAGGAAAGCATTTGTGGAGGAAGGAGGCATTCCGATGTTAGTGGAAATTATTGAGGTGGGTTCACAGAGATAGAAGGAAATCACAGTGGTAATTTTGTTACAGATTTGTGAGAACAACATGGCTTATCGTACTATGGTTGCTCGCGAAGGAGCCATTCCTCCCATTAGTCGCATTGTCCAAGTCCGGCACCAATCGCGCCAAACAAAAGGTCCTACTCACGTGGCAGCCCATTTTCTTAATTATAAGTTGAAATATCACTATATCTTTAACCCTGCCAATATAATATCACTATTATTTAATATAAAGTGATATTTAATTTATAATTTATAATTTTTTTTAAATATTATTAATGTACAAGATGCATAATAAAAATAATTTTAAAAAATATTATTTTTATTATATATTATGATTTGAATATTATTAATAAATAAATAAAATTCTATCAATAATAAATTAAATATTTTTTTTAAAAGGATATATATTTACTCAAGCATGGGCAAATATATTCTTTTCTTGTATACCCTAATAATTAATAAAAGATAAAACCTTTTTTCTTTTCTAGTTTTGAAACTGTTCATTTTAAATTATATTTTGGATGAGAGGTCTGTGTTTTTGTTTTGGTCGCTAATTGCTTGTGTATATAAATGCGGACAGGTCGAGACAATACTAGAGCTTCTACGGCAACTAAGATCCAGAGACGGCGCGTCGGCATAAATCTCCCACTACCTCATCGTGTCCTGCCCAGGCTTGTGATTGACTTAGAAACACTCTCCCTTGCTACTCGAGCCCAGCCCACTTGTAAATATCTTTGTCACGGATAAAGCTTTGTAAAATTTGTGATATAAGTGATCACAGTTTTTTTTTTTTTCTTTTTTGACGAAGAGAAGATTCGCAGTATAAGAAAATACGGTTATCAAAAGTAATTAGTTATAGCTAAAAGGAATGAATGAAAGCCTTCTTCTTCTTCTTTTTTTGGGGTAAAGGAAGGAGAAGAAAGTGCTTTCAAAGAAAATGAGTGGGTGACGTTGAACCAAGCGAGTCCTAATGGTTGGAGAAGAAGAGGACAATCTTAAAATGGGTTAAGAAAGGAAAGGGAGTCGTAAGTAAGTTTGTTTTAGTATAAACTATAATTAATGTTCTTTCCTTTGATTTTCCAACAATCCAGAAATGAAACTTAAACCACGTATTCATTTGACATGTGTACTAGATTCCGTTTTGATCGGCGGTCAATCGTTGTGTCGCATTATGGATTTACGTTAAGATCGTCGTGCGGTGCTCTGGGCCCCCTGCCTGACGGCTGGTCGACTACTTTTTTCTTTCGCTTGTACCTCTCGTCGGGAGTATTCTATTTCTATTCTCTTTGACTTTTACATTTTTAAATTTCTTAAAATGGATTCAGGAATCAAATCATTATTAATAATTTAAGATCCACATTTAATATGTCTGGTGGCTCGAGAGAAAAGGAAAAGGATTATCATTTTTTTCATTCACGTACAAATTGGCTTAAAGATACTGTTATCATATAATTTTAAAAAAAAAATCAAAAAATATGTAAAATAATTAAATAAAAATATAAAATACTGATTTAGATATCAATGTTTCGGTCAGAGCAAAAACTGCGGTGAATGTTATTTATTTATTTATTTTGGTAAGTGTGTTGTGCGGGTGAACCAAGCGTTGGAACTAGGAGCTAGATAGATATCCATCAACAGTTGAAAACTGCTATTCTATTGATCACTCAAAGGGGTATAATTAATAGAACATAAAAATCAAGTGAATTAATAACAATAATAATCATTAATAATAGTGTGTTGCCAAAGCTGAGGTGAAGACATCAATCGCTTTAGACTGTAATTAATTATAGACATCCAGAACTAATTTGAGCAATTTTAACATTTCCTTATAAATTATAATTTCGAGTTTTATGCATATAAATTAAATGAAACGACATCACACTGAGCATTTAATAAATGATTAATCTAATGCGTTACTACAATATTGATGATTATGTGGTCCAAATATCAATCTCTTCTCTTACACCCCACCCCCCAAAAAAAAAAAATCAAGTCTTTGGCGTTGTTTAAAAATTTGACCCTCATATGGTACTATTAAACTTATTGTTACCTAATTTTGAGTGTTTTCTGTGTGTAGCGTGAGAGAAATGTGAGATCTCATGGCCACCTCCGCTTTCGTTTCTTTGTCTTTTCGATTGTTTATATAAACTTTTTTTTGAAGAACTCTTTTTCTTTCATTTAAAATATTTTTAATTATTTAAAGAAAAAATTAAATTTCAAAATTTTACATATCTTTTATTTGTATCTATAATTTTAAACTCATATTTACAATTTTGCACAAATTTAAATATAAAAAATCAAATTTATAATTTTGTGTTTACATAAAAAAAATACTGAACAGAATTAATTTTTAGAGAATTAAAAAATATGTTATTTTTTTTAAAAAATGTTTTTATTTTTTATTTATTTATTTATTTATTATATAAATTTTCAAAATATAATATTTAATAAACTGATATTTTAGAGATATATTACTTTTATTTTTATTTTTTTGTAGTCCTAGTATTGATTTTTTCTTGTTCTAAATGGATTGGGGTAGTTTATGTTAGATTGCTCATGCATTTTAATGTTAAATTTTAAGTGAATTATTATAGTTTTATACAAAGCTTCTCTATCTAAAAAAAAAATTATTTTTAACCTTCCAAGCTCTCCTCTATGGGCCAAAATATGAATGGTAAGAGCTAAATTATAGGAAGACCCAATATCATATGCGGGCCTGGAATTAAGTGGCTGGCATAGAGATAGTTTAAGCAAAGCAATAGATGCAAAATGAAATTAAAAAAAGAAAAAAGAAAAAAGTAAAGCAAGGGACTTACAAGAGAAGGGGGAATCCCAGGAGTTAATGGAAGATTATGTATGTTATGAGAGGGTCCCAAGTAGGATAGGCATCCAATACCCACCCAAAAAAAGGGTTTAACTTTTTGGCGAATTCGTTAGTCGCATAGTGTATGATGATTAATTCGTCTCTCTTGTATTGATTGGTCAAAACAAGGTGGCTTATCACAGCGTGCTCGATTCTTCCTTCTATCAACCATTTAAGTAATGCCAGTATTGAAAATAAGGCAATACAGTAAGTGTGCGAGATATGTAGAGAGTATATACCAATTTTGTCTGTTGGCTTTTCAAGTCGAAGAAATGGAATTCAACATCAATATCAATTGCTCATTGAAATAATATATATGATGGGATTTCATCCTTTTTGAATATATATATATATAAATATATATATTTGCTTCATTCAGATATTTTTAATCAATCTGTTATGGGCAAATTGATTATCATTTCAATGTAATAATTAATAATCTCTTTTTCATAAAATATAATTATCGCTGTCTTGATGCATTAATCCGTCCCTCCTTCCCCCTCAAAGCTTAAAGGTAGCGTAACATTGAGTCGTATTTGGGACCAAGAATCTAAACGACGCCATGCCCCATAAATAGTCCTCACACTCATTTTCAACAATTACTATTTATAGTCAATGACATATATAGTATTACTCTAGTTGAAAATTGAAAATTGAAAATTATAAATTAAGCGCATCAATTGTTTGTTATTCATGCGGTGATTGACTTTAATAGGTCAGTCAATTACAGCGAAAAGAAAAAGAAGAAAAGAAAAGGAGAATTCAGGAAAATGGGGTACAAAAGTAGCGTCGAATAATTAAAATCGTTTCATTTTTTTTTTTTACTTGTCTGGCCGTGTAAATGATACACCATCAAACTTGGTACCCAAAAACTAAAAGAAAAATAAAATAAAACAAAACAAGATACGAAAAAGAGGAGAAGGAATTAAATGCGTAGATAATATATCACATGACGATCGCGTGCCCATCCTTATCCTTTTGCAGGTGATAAAATCCCGAGTCTACGTACCGACGCCCACATGTTATTCGCCAGGTGTCCCGGTTCGACGCTTTTAGTCCCAGTCTTCTTGGACCTCTACCTGCAATACCAGTAGCTATGGAAAAAGCTGATCACAGCACGCGCCTCCAACCGTACGCGCTACTGCGACAGGGCTATATCGAGCTGGTGAGCCAAGTAGGAAGGAGCACTCAAATGAGGCAGGTGTCCCTCCGTGTCCAACCACTGTACCGTGCTCTGATCGCCCAGCTGTTCCTTCATGTACGTCGCCACCGATGACGGCACTGAAACGTCTCTAGCGGTCTGCATAATACAACAAGGCACCTTGACCAACCCAAGAATCCCTCTCAGATCGCTGTTGAACACCGTCCGAGACACAAACAGCGATATATCGGGCCTCATGTTGAACAGAGTCCTGGTGAATTCTCTAACCGCCGCCGGAACATCGGCTCCGACCGCCAGGGGTGCAAATCCGTTGACCCATGCTTCGTAGTTAGCTTCCATCGCAGAGAACACTTGTTCAATTTCGGCTTGCTCGAATCCTCCGTGGTAATCGCTGTCGTTCAAGAATCTGAAAACAGAATGTGAAGTCAAAATTGAAATCGAGGGGGTCCGTTCAAATGGATAAGAATTAGATAATACTTTATGGTTTAGACCTGGGAGAAGCGCCGAGGAGGATGAGCTTGGTGAAGAGGTCGGGTCGGCGAATGGAAGCTAACATTCCGATCATGGCGGAGATAGAGTGACCAACATAAGCACAGCGCACGACACGAAGAGCGTCGAGAATGTTGAGCAAGTCATCGACGTAGGCGTCGAGGGTGGTGTAGCGGCGGAAATCGAAGTAATCGGGGCTGACGCTGCCGGCACAGACGAGGTCATAGAGAATGACGGTGTAACGGCGAGTGAAGTAAGGGAGAATTCGCTGCCAAGCGGATTGGTCTGTGCCGAAGCCGTGGGCGAGGACGAGGACTTGGTCGCCGGAGCCTTCCATGCGGACATTAAGTGCGTCTAGGATGAAGTTGCCCATGTGGGTTGGTTTGGGTATCTGATATTTGATAACGGGAGAGCAGTGAGAAAATAAGGTGGGTACTGTGTCTGTATGGTAGCTGGAACGTGTGAGGCGTGTGGGTTCGGCTTATGAATTCTATCTTCAATTTTTCTCTTCCTCGCTCAACTCTACAAATGTTTGGTTGGTATTTATATTACTGCCAGCGCCACCAGCAGGACACGCTGTTTACACTAATGGCCACTTGTCACGGAGTACGATTGAAAAAATTTGCGACATAGAACATGATTATTTGCATTTTATTAGATATATTTAAAAAATAATAATTTAAAATATACAACATAATTCACTGTATATTTTATTAGATGCATCTTAAATGTGATATTGATTTTTTTTTTCCACCTGAATATAAACATTATTGTAAAAATCTGATTTTTCTCTAAATGAGAAAGTAAGCAGAAGGGAAGATGCGTGTCAAAATAATTTGGGATTTGCTGGGGTTTCGCTTTCCACAGCAACAAGCATTGGATTTGGGTTGGAGATGAATGAATTCCATATGAATAGTGGGAAGCATAAACTAATCCGCAAAGCAAATAATTAAACAGTAAAAGAGAGATATGAAAGGATGTAAAATCCTGACAGTGATGGTCTATATCCAATTATCTGTACCCAGCCCTCCAAGAGAATTCAAGGGATTTAAAAGAGTCCATTCTACAACTATTTTTGACTTTGTGTAATTTTCGTTAGCTTGTGCACATCTATCTATTTTCAAAAACCAACAATATATATAAAGACCAGAGATATGAAAAAAGAGAAAGAGATGACATTTGGAGGTATATTGTGATTCAATTAGAGTAGGCAGTAGGCAGTAGGCAGTAGGCAGTAGGCTTCAACCTTTTCTCCCCTTAAAGACAATAATATTAATAGAGGTTGGAAATAATGGATAAATAGAACGAGAGAGATGTATAACTAATCCACGTTTAATTAATCAAGTCGTAAACAAAATTTACACGCTATCACGCTGGATTTGCTACTAGTGTGCATGACGACCGTTGCCATAAAATAATTAAACTCTTCCTGCTCAACTTGTGCTCTGAACTAATTTAAGTAGTTGCTCAACAGCATCATGTGTAATCCACTTGCAAATATTCATATTCTACGATTTCACTTTTATTTTAAAACATAATTAATCATGTTCATTATATTTCTTATAAACATATTCATTCATGTCAAACATGCTTATTACACAAATCATGCTCATTATACCTTACTTTCAATGAAAATTAAAACAATTGAATCATTGATAAACTTAAGGTTGCAACCCTCAGGGGAGATTCAGCTTTTTATTGATAAATTACTTTTTCTATGTATATTGGTATGATTGTCAAATGCAATTATAAGAATATTAAATAAAAAAAATTGAATTAACAACGATTAATAATTATTGTTAAACCCTTAATAAAAAATTAAAATTAAAATTAATAACAGTTAAAATAATTGTTTTTAATTAAATTTTTTTTTATAATTATTGTTAAAATTTATTTTAATGATGATTAAAATAACCATTGTTAAGATCAAAATTAATGACATGATGTTTACGGTTTTAAAAATTAATAGTTCAATCGGTTTCTACAATAATCTCTATGATAATTTGTAGAATTGTAATTAAATAATTTAGCAACGGTAAAAATTGTGGTTAAAACCTCCTAGCTGAACTGCAAAAAGATTATATATATATATGCAGCATCTTCTTTTTGAGGAGTTTCATATCACACATACAGTTGTTCATTTTACAATAATATACTAAGTGCGTATTAAATAGATATAGGCCTTGCCAAAGTCAGTCATTTTTATTATATACATTGGATACGAATTCTACATATATCTGTTATGCTTTGTTCTCCGTGAGACCAATCCTTCAGAACTCACAGAATTAATTAAAGATATTTTGGACATAATCATTAAATTCCACTATAAAAAAAAACATTATAAGTCCATTAACTTTATTTACTGGGTTTCAATCTCCAGAATCCAGATTCATCCTATACACGCTAGTTTCTGGTCTTCCCCTTTTTCCCTACGCCCCCAACGTGAACCAACATAAAGAAAAAGTGTGACATAATTTTCCTTTCCGCAGGCACGCGTGTATCCACCAAGCTCCCACTTCATTATGGGTTCCTACTTTCCATTGACGTGACTTTTGTGTTCCATATTTTGACTTCGCTTTTGGTGTACTTCTATCCCCTAAATTGGTGACTACCAATGTACATCACCACAAACTCAAATTAATTACTGCCTTCCACCAATATATCGGATTTCATTTATTAATGTGCATAATTTATCCTTTTACTATATTTCTCTGTTATTATGTGTGTACTGTGTACATACATTATTTCTAAAGTAAATTATGTTCATCTAAGAATTTATCATGCTTCGTATTAGCCCAAAAAAAAATTATTGTCATATAGATGATCCAAAAATAAATAAATGGCTATATTTTATTTTGGTACAAGAGGAAGATTGAATCTGTAACCATATATATATATATATATATATATATATATATTTGGAGTACAAATTGCCTGCCTATATTTGATATACCGACGGAGGAGGACTAGATTGATAATTTGATATGAATCAGTGTGGCCCAAATCTAATATTGTTTGGGCTTCCCTCGGCCATTGAAAATAATGCTTACTGGCGAGGGAAATGGTGGCGTTGAGTAAGCATGATGCATTGCCCTCCTGCTAATTTCATTCGATATGATTTTATTGTTTTCTTTTTTAATTTTTTGGGGTTTCTGATGTCCTTTCCTCTCCTGGTATGTTAGTTGTACAAGTTTAGTGACTATTAGAAGCAGGTGATCATGATTCATGTGTGTACCAAAACGTGCGAGTATTCCTTAAAAATCTGAAAGAACACAGCGGATTACGTACCTTGATCGGTTTCTGTTTGCAATCATTTTAGTTCCTGTCCTCATCCTGGACAACGGCCTTTAATAGTTATCTCACTCCAGTGTGAACGGACAATCTCAACAGTAAATTCTGTGCTGTAGAATGAAAAGACAGCAGTGAACATAATTTGAATGAAGCAGAGCAGCGTATAGCCTAGATTGTTTATGTATAAACAGCATCGCTGTCATCTCAAATCATGCTCCGTTCAGTTAACCTCTGATGTAATTTTGCAAGTTCTGGATCATCTTCACTACGATTTTTCTTCTTTTAAAAAATTCTTTTAGTTGTTAAATTTCTTAATATTACAGTTAAACTACAGATAGAATGGTAATCGTGGTCTCAAACAATCATTGGAAGATCTTATGTCAAATATATGTTGTAAAATACCTGACAAAAAAGGGAACTACGGTGAAATTTAATGGTAAACAAGAGCAGAACACCAACTTAAGGATGCCATACAATGAAAGCAAAAGGAATTGTACGCTAACCCGATCATTTTAGATCAACATGGAAACTCAACAAAACGAAGCTGTAGCACGCTAAAATATATTGCATCAATACTTAATCAACATATATAATATAATATCCTTTTGACTCCACAAACAGTGTCTTGGGTATGATGACCCTGAACACAGCGAAGCCAATAAAAAGCTTGCAGGCAAAAGGGTAGGGCCCGTCTTAAAGGCACCCCCCAAACGTTCAAACAAATCTAATCTCATTCACCTTTATAACACTTCTCTGATGGCCACAATGCAACACTCACACCAACAACAGAGTTCCCTCGTCCCCTTTCAACCTTTTTGGAGACATTAACAAAGCATCCCAATAGACACGACAAAACCCGTTATAAAGTGGGAATGGAGGTTCAAAATGATCTGGGCAAAAATAAATAACAAATAAAAGGAATGGAGAAATTTTTCTATTTTTCGAGAAAGATGCCTAACTGGCTCTTCTTCAAGCAGCTTTCCAGACCTGTCCACCTGGTGACTCCCGCAATTCAACTTTTGTATGTACTCCATGCCTCTGATTTTTATTCTTGTTTCCTCCTTTCTGTGGCTGTTCCTCAGGAAGACAATCAATCAACCGCAAATAATTTTTCGTCAACTACCAATCAATGCCTTTTCTTTTGTTCTCTGTTTTCGTTTTTCTTCTTTCGGCGAGAATATAATAAAAAGCGAAATAAAAACACCCTCTATTATATAAACACATGATAACATAAAATTGTTAAAACACCAGGAAATTAATTAAATCTGATTTCCTCTAGTGGATTACCTTCCTGTCATTTTTGCCTCGACTTTCTCTATGGTTGTTGAACGCAAGTCTTCTTCTCTTGGTCGTAGCAGCAGAAGTAACTAAAGAACTCTCTAGCATGTGAATTGGCCTCGATCGGATAGCCGAAGGAAACGGGGAATGCATAGCTTTTTCTCTTTTGGTTTTCTCTGTGTGTAATCTTTGGATTAGATTATAGCATGTAGATATCTCTTCCTGTGAGAAAAGTATTACATTATTGGTCCAGACTAATTAACTAGTTGATTAATCTAAACATAAGGGAAAAGTATACCCAAAAAAAAAAAAAAGAACTAACAGTTTCAAGAATCCTATATTGAGACAGTGAGCTCATCTTCAACTGTACTGCTTCTCTTGTTAATTGCTGATCCAATGCCACCATTGTAGCTGCAGCTGCAATGACAGATGGTCTATGATCCATTAAATTGACCTCTGCATAAAAATAGATATTACATTGAAGCACTGTTATTAATCATGCATATTGGAAATGGAATTCATTGAGAAACTCGCGTAATCTGATAAGGAATTCAATTCAATAAAAAAAGCTCTTAATATACCTTTCATTGTGGTGAAGATGAGTTGCGTAGTGGTGGACGACATATTACTTGGTGGGGATCTGTTGCAGAACTTGTTAATGAAATAAGGAAGAAAAGCAAAGGGAGTGACAAAACCCATATTCCATTCCAATGTGGTCAGCACCAAAAGCTCCGTTCTCTGAATTACTTTACTCTCAAAGCTGTAGTCTGGTGATTGAAACTCTGGAAGCGCCGGCACGTTGCACTCCTCCATCTTCGCAGCTAGAGAAAGGCACGCAACAGATAGTAACCGGATTGCCCAATACATTTCACTCTGCACAAAATGAACCGTTCAACCACACAACAATAGTGGCCAATCAGAATTCCAACGTTGCCATTGGCAAAAGAGTTGAGCTTACATCAATACACCGCCTCGAAAGGAATCGATCCAAGTACGTAACACACAGATAAGCCGTTTGAAAGCGAAAACCGAATGTTGCTCTTGTCTGGACTCATGGAATAAAAATAATAGAAAAATCAAAATTTCCGATCGCACCAGTTTCATTAATCAAACTACAATAAAATGGGTTGTTGGACTGACTAACTTTGAGAATCCAGTTGATGGCATCGAAGCGGGCAAGTTTGATCCAGTTCGCAAACTCCAAAGATTCGTCCCTTTTGAACCAGAGAGCGCTCTCTCTCTCGACCAAAATGTCCACATACTCATCCTCTGAGTGAATGAATGAATCTTCATCTACCACCTCTTCTTCCAAGCATGTTTCATTTTCTTCGCAAAGAAGGTTGGAAACATTATCATCCATTTTTTTAATCTCAGTTTCTTTTCCTCGCTTTGTAATTATTTCGAAAATAAGAAGGAAAAAAAAAAAAAGATTTCAAAAGCTAAAGCAATGATGAAAACATTTCTGGAGTGTGCACCAAAAAAAATAACATTTTCGGAGTGAATTTTATGGGGTTAACTAGCTAGCTCAATGAAAAAAGAGTTGGATATGGAGAAGGACATTGGGGGCGAGTTGTGATTTAACTGAAATCTTTAAGCTGTTGTAGCGGTTACAGATTGAATACAGTGACTATCTTGTCTTGGGTAATAAAGAACACCTTCGCCACTTTTTTTTTTTTTTTTTTTCTGGTGGCAGTGGGAATTGAGTGTAAATGTCATAGCGTGCAAGTGGTGGCCGAGTAAGTGTCGAGTAAGCTAGCGGGTGCAAGCCAGTTTGGGAACCGGGAAGGGATCGGGTCGGGGCTTTTCTCAGCTGGTTATGGTACGGCACGAGTGTGTCCTACTGCACCTAACGCATCCAAGTCATAAAAATGGGCCGGGTTTCAGAGATTTGCGGTGGAGGGCCCAGGAGAGTATCCTGACGGTCTGACCAGTCAAATAACCACATCATCATTGGAGAGAGATTGTCGGCTGTCCCCTGTGAACGCATCCTTTGGGGATGATTCAAATTCTGGAGATACATATTATCTTGCAGACCAGGTGCATTCCCAAAAGTCTCCAGAGAAGACTTTCGAAATAAATAAATAAAATATATAAAAGATTCACATGGAGGGCTTAATAAATGGTTACTCAACCATAGCCAATTACGTACATATATGTCTAGTTATAAAATCTTAAAGTAAATTTAAAGTCAATATAAGTAACATAGGGAAATACTCAATAAATTAATTGCAACAAGTAAAAACCATATATGTGATTTATACTTCGAGTTATAATTTTTTTTTAAGTACGTAATACTCAGTGGAGAATGGATATTATCGATTAAAATGTACAAAAAAATTTACTTTTGTTTGACAATTATCAAAAATTGAGGAGAAGAATATAATCCATAATCTTTACAATAAAGTTGGTATGCTTTAATTTTGATATAAGCATACTCTTCTCATTCTAATTTTTTTAAAAAAATGGTTATAAATAAATAATATTTATTTTGAATAAAATTATTTATTATCTCTATCTGACATATTATTATTTTTATCCGTTCTTCTGAAATCAAATTTAGAAATACTTAACATAATTAATATGATGAAAATAAGAAAATAAAAATCACAAACTAATCAACTATTGTATTTTACCCATTTAAGCATGAATTGGACTCTGCCAAAAGGCTTTTTAAGAATAGGCAGAAGGCGTAAGATCCAAATATGCCAGTATTTGAGCTGTTAATTTCTAATTATTAATACATTACCATGGTGATCACTGTTCAAATTGATAAATGACTGAAATGATGCAGAACCATTTCCTCTTTATATATGTAATGAAGATGAAGAATACATGAAGATAATTAGGTAGTTTAGGAAACATAATTAATTACTGATTGATCCTTATAAATTATATATAATAAATAAAAAGGACAAAGATTCGATTGAAAATAGTCCACGCTACTGATTTAACCAACCACTAACACTCCCCCAAGTTGGACACCCATTTTGCCACTTTACTTATTAAAAAATAATTTAATATATTGTTTGTACATAATTTTATTTATTAACAGTATTTAAATAATAATATATAATAAAAATAATATTTTTTAAAATTATATTTATTATATATTATGATCTAAATATAGATCAAATATTAACTCTTATTTATTAAAATTTTGTGTGTGAAAATAAAAGAGATAGTTTAAGAAACCAAATCAGGGTTAATAGTCAAGAGAAGATGATCAATTTGGAAGAACGTTTTAGTTGATGCTGAATCACCCATATTACTGGAATTGCTCAAACGTGGTGGGTAGGCTTCTGTACCTATCAGTGGGGCTTTGTTGGAATAACTACAAAACTTAATTATGTAATCCCTTCCCTCCTGCGCAAGCGTACTACGTTCTGGTCATGCAATGTTATGTTGCTATCCATCCTCGTCTGTTTCCCAGTTATTGGACGGATATTTCCACTAAGGGGTAGCAAAAATGAAAATTATGGATGCCCACATGCATTTTGTTCCCACCCCGGAAGCATTGCCAAGAAAACGATAAATTCCATCAGAAGTATTTCTATTTATTTAATTTACGACACCTACCACAGTTGGGTACGTACATACACACTGATGTATTGATAATTTAGTTTTAATTTTTTCTGTCGCTTAGGGCAATAAATTAAGCTTCTCTCTGCAATATTTGACTTCTTACTTTTCTACTTTTGTTTTTTCATTAATTATAACCACTAGCTAGCAGCAAAATGAGTCACTTTCAATCAAAGAAATACCCCTTAAGCTACCAATTACTTTAGATACTTAAAGTAAGGGCGCGGGCAAAATTCATTGATTATTGTTGCATTATGGACTTAATCTGAACACGATCTAAAGCGAAGACTTATATGACTCAGTTTTTCTGTTCGATGGTAGCGTTCTTTCGTAAAATGATATTTAGTCCTTGATTTAGTAGTATTAATTCTATATATTATGCTATATATATTGGTATCGGAGACCACCTAGCCAGCTACATGCATGCTTGAAGTTAACCCTTTAATTTCCCGCTAGACGCAAGGGGTAGGGTAGCTGGTTTAAGAAGCAGCGTGAGGTCGAGGTAGGTGATATAAATGATACGAAGTGATATTGGCCACCTTAAAGATTCATGGCACTACGGATTAGTGAAGCTGAAAAGATTTACGCACACACATTGAAAAGGAAAGGGTATGCATGTATAGCGACATATATATGGGAGTGAGGATATGTCAAAAACGGACCCTCCCTTGTAAAAGGCGATGTTGGGTACGAATGGGGCTGCATATATATATATATATATATATATAGAGAGAGAGAGAGAGAGAGAGAGAGAGAGAGAGAGAGAGAGAGAGATACATCATCTTGCCAACTAATTTGCCAGCTGCATATTCACACCACCAGGCCCTACTTCTTCACCTCTCTTGTCAAAATAACTTACCCATTTTAGCTTTTTCTTAATCCCACTATCCACTCTTCTCTTGTACTGTTTTTCTCCAATTTTGACACCTACTTAAAAATTGGAGTTTTTTCTTACACAATTAATTAATTACAAATTAAGTTTCCACCATAAAAAATTGATTAGATTTGATAGTATTACTTCTTAACACTACAAAAAAATAAGTTTTAGCCACAGTTTTAATCGTCGTTAAAACTTTTAACGACTGTTATAAAAATCATCGTAGAATCGACGATCTAACGACAATTTTGAAAACCGTAAGTAATCTATCGTTAAATCATATTTAACTACGATTTTAGAATCGTCGTTAAATTTATTTTTGCGATAGTGTTTTAGTTGTAATTTTTTAGCGACGGTTCAAAACCGTCACTAAAACTATCATTGCTAAACCCTTTTATTTATTTTATTTTTGTTGAACAAAATCCAATAGTCAGTTCTTCAACCATAGACAGAAATTAGGCTACACTTTCTTTCTTTCGCTTATAGATTGTCAATTTATTTTTAATTTTTATTTTGATATTTTTTAAAATTCTTATAATTGTATATACAATAATAATAATAATATTCATAAAAAAATTAATTCAACAATAAAAAATTAATTGAATTTTAGAATTAAAATTAATATTTAAACGAAGGGAAGATGAGGGAGAAGCATTGTTCACAAAAAAACAGAAGAAAAACGAGGAAGAAGCATTCTTCACAAAAGCTTGTATCATTATTGCTTCTTTATAGAAAAAATAGAAAAAAAATATAAGAGAAAAACATTCTCCACAAAAAATCCATTAGCATAATCGAAAGTAGAAACTTTCTCTGAATAAAAAATAATAAAGAGAAGATGAAAGTGAAAAATGAGGAGAAGAGGTACAAAGTATATATAAAAACTAGAGTATTTAAAGACGATTTTTTAAAAATCGCCGTTAAAAACTGACATTTTAAAAAGAAGCACAAAACATAATGTTTTTAACGATGATTTTCAAAAAATCGTCGTTATTTAACGACAATTGTCTTAAAATCGTTGCTAAAAACTGACAGCTTTAAACAGTGAACCAAAAATAACAATTTTTAATTACGATTTTTAAAAAATCTTCATTATTTAACTACGATTTTTAAAAATTATCGTTAAAAGTTGATGATTTTAAAAAATAATAAAAATTAATGATATTTAACGACGGTAGTTTAAAATTGTCGTTAAATATTATTTAACGATAATTTTTAAAAAATCGTCATTAAATAATTACAATTTTAAAAATTATTATTATTTTATGTTTTAATATCAATTTTTTTTAATCGTTATTAAAATTTTATCTCTAAAATTTATTTTTGTTTTAGTGTAACACTTAGAACCACGTCAATACATCTTAATAAGGCATCCGTATAGACAATTTATCTGTCAAATTCCAGGGATTAAAAGACAAAGGAGAACAGGCGCGATATCATTTTGATCTAGACATTCATCAGGAACTTAGCACAGTGAAGCCTTTTCAAATACAATATATCTGACGTTGGAAATGAAATACGAAGAGGAAATAAATAAGGGTTTGAAGAGTCCTTCCTACCCGGGGGTTGGTGAACAAGTTAGGTAGGTAAGTGTAAAATCCAGCTAAAGCACAATGGTACGTTAGGGGAGACTAGTAAACAAGGCAGCATGATTGTTGTATATTTCTTACACATACCCCACAAACACTAGGGTCCCTTGCCATCTCATGCACTAAACTGCCTGTTCAGCTTACCTTGTATTTCACAGGATAGTCAAGAGAGTTTGGGATTCCCAATGCTTTGACTGTCCTTCCTTATCCCTTCCGTTCTTATTCCATCTTGCCACTCCCAAAATGCACCGGGCTGGCGGTGTGCTCACATGCATTTGCTTCCACTGTCTTTTTTTTTTTTAATTAGTGAAATATCCCTATTAAAAATATACAACAAATACAAGGCTATAAATAAACCATAATTTAAAAATAAGTGAATTAAATATATCTATCTTAATTTTGTGATTTTTAAAAATATAAAAAAATACAATAATAACACATTTTATAAATACTAATTTACTAAATATTATATCTTAAAAGAGACACTACATCTTTAAATCTTCTTTGACTTTTTGTCTCTAAATTAATTCACTTGTAAATTTAATATCTCTCTATTTAGATATAAAAATAAAATTATAAATTTAACTTTAAAATTATAAATTTGGATAAAGAGACGAAGATATTGAAATTCCATCATTTTTTATAAAAAAAGATAAAAACTTTTTCAAGTAAAAAAAATCTTTTAATAAGAGAAATAAGTTTTTTTTGAAAAAAGAAACAAGCAAAAATAACAGAAAAATAAAAGAAAGAAGAGGAGGAGGCTCACTGTTGCTTGGGAAGGAGAGGTGTGCTCCTTGGGAGAGAATGAGAGCGACGACAGCTAACTATTGGACTCTTCCCATCCCTCCCGAATTTTCACATCGGCGACCTTCACTACCATTTGCCCAAAATTAAGAAGTCACCCTCTTCTTTGGGTTTGGGCGATCTAGGTCCAATTCCAACACATGGGCTTCACTTTTCAACAACCACCTTGTGACAAACGCAAGAGGTATTAAAAGCTGTGAAATTACAATAAATACACATCATATAGGAGCAAGCTTCTTCTTATGGTATGCTATCAGGCATAACTTGGCCGTAAATTTTAACAAGCGAGTTCCCAAGTTGACAAGGGGTTGGTCCTGTGTAATGTAAGATGAGAGCCCAATTAAGGACAAATCATACTGATACCTTGTCCGGCTCAAAAATGCAAGCACAGCCCATCCCTCTTTGGGACACTCCCACAATGCCCGGTAACTTTAATTTTTTATTTTATTCTTCTTTCAAAAAAAAAAAAAAAAATCTTCACCTCTTGAATTTTTTTTAATTTTTATAAGAAAGTTTATTTTACAAGATACAGCGAAGTTTTAAATTTTTACATTTTTTCCGTTTAAATTTATAATTTTATATTCAAATTTAAGTAAAAATGATAAAATCTATAATTCTATGTTCATATAAAAAAATTAAAAAGAATTAATTCTTGAAAATAATTTAAAAGCATGTTATTTCTTTAAAAAAATGTTTCTGTTTTATTTATTTTTTGATATTATATTATTATTATATATAAAATTTAAAAATATAATATTTAATAAATTAATATTTGTGAAATGTATTATTTGATTATAGTATCTAAATATGTGTTTCTACAAAAATTACAACATTAAATTAATTATATTTATTTCACTTAATTTTATCTTTAATTATTAATTTTAGTGTTGATATATTTCTTTTGTCAAAAATATTTTACTTGCTAAAAAAAAAGAAATTTGCCCTGTTCGGAGATTTTCTACCAAGTTCCGAAAAACAACCAATAAATCTGACTAAATTTTTTTTTATCAACACGTGGTAAACTCTTTCCAACTCCGTAACGTCTTACGTCCAAACTGCATCATCACCTACAATCCTACACTTCCCAGAAAGTTGCGGAAACGCAGTCGCTGGATTTATATATAAACGGCAACGCAACCTTCTCACGTGTTCCTTGCCGAAGCCGAGAAAAGAGTATTTTGCATCCTAGCCACGTGTAGAGGTCATTACCCCCAGAACTTCGTTTCAGGCGCCGACAAAATCCAATAGTGCCAAAACCACCCAATCTACGGTTGAGAGTGTGCCACGCAACCATGCCCACATTTCTTGAATGCGCTCGCTAATACGCTCACCGAATATTCCATACCCCCAAATTGAACAATTCCCTTATGCAACCAAGAATCCCTGTAAACCCACCCTCTCACCTATGTTTTTCTGACTCGAGTCTCGGCTTCGTAAAAGCCCATCTCTTTTCTTCTATATATAATCCTAATTCCTCTCCGAGAGAGAACTTTTCTAATATACTGTTGAATTTTAATGGCTTATTCACCATCCAAATTAACCCCATCGTTGTTGTTGTTGTTGTTTTGTCCTAGTTCCATTCGATTCAATTCCGTCGATCTCATACCTCTGCAACTTTCTGGTTCTCAAATTGGGATTCAATTTTGTAGTAGTTTCTGACACATAGTAGTAAAATAAGGAGCCGTCACGATGGGAAAGCGTAAGCACCCTAATTTTGTTCTTTTCTGTTTCTAGGGTTTCTTCTTATCTTATCCTTAAGGGTTTAATATTCTCTTCTTTCTTGTATTCTTTGTTTCTTAAATGAATCTATGGGATGAATTATGGCTTCTGCCAGTATAATTTGTAGTTAGGTTAGTTTGAGCGTTAAAGTGCTTGTGATGCTTTATTAATTTGTAAGTTCTGCAATTTCGGAGCCTCTTGTATTTCTTTCAAGTCTCTAGGATACAAATTAAATGTTTGAGCAGAATGATGGTGTTTTGGTTATCCCTCAGGTAAGTCTCAACGTAAAAATGCCGCGATGATGGATAGCGATGATGATAGTAGTGTTAGTTCGTCTTCGACTGTCCGGTCTGATCTCATGTCAGTGTCGGGGACTGAAGAAGTTCACGTTGATCAAGATACTTTGCTAGACAAAGCTCTCGATGCTTTAGATGAAAAGAGGTACTTAGGTGCTGGCAGTTATGATGTCTACTTGTAGAAAATGTTTTCCGTTTAAATGATAAGATTGAATCAAATTTTTGGTTTTTGCAAATTGGCTCATTCTATTTTTCCCCTTCATTTTGGGTGAAAATGATTTTTTTTTTTTTTTTGGATCAGGGGTTCCACGAGGGAGAAAGCTTTTTCATTGATCATTGATGCATTCAATAACAACATGCAGCATCAATTTGTGGAGAATAAGTAAGCGTTTCGGTCATTTGGTTTTTAATTTCTTTTTTAAAATAACTGCATTCTGGCTCTATATATATATATATATATATATATATATATATATATCTCCTTTACTTAAACGTTACATAGGGAGGCAAAACTTAGAATAGTAGATCAAATGGACATCAACCCGGTAGTTAAAGGGAGGCAAAAAAAAAAAAAATCTAAAATTATTAGAAAAGATTTAACAATTAATAATTTATTTATTGCTTTTATTTATAATACGTCACTAGTGCTGTTTAATCTATGTAGCTGATCGCACTTACTGAAAAAGAGGCTTAGTAGTTGTATTTTTCTCTCCTCCGTGTTTGCCTTTTAGGTTGTGTTGCTGATGCTATTTTTTATATATATTAAATTACCATATAAAATGGAGATGTTATATGCATACGGTATCAAAATAACATAATTGTAAAAGTTATATTCCACCCATCTAGATATCTATGAATATATGGCCATTCTCAGCACCTTGAGTTGCTTCTTTTTTATCAGATTTGCTACCTTATTGCAAAACTTTCTTGGTTCAATGAAAAAAGGATCCAAAAAGGCATCTGCAAAGGAAATAGCCTTGGCATCTCATGCCATTGGTAAGTTTTTTTATTAACTTGTGTATCACATTGTCTTCTTTTACTTGAATTTTTAATTAATTTATTTTTTTCTGTCGTAGGTTTGTTGGCCTTGACTGTTGGATGTGGTGATAATGCACGCGAAATATTTGAAGAATCTGTCCGTCCTCTGGATGAATCTCTCACATCTGGGTCAGATGTCTCAAAGATATCATCTGTAAGTATGACTTGAAAATATTGCTGGGTCTTGTGTCCAACTTTTCCCTAATTTGATACTGAATCTTATCTTCTCGATTCCATCTATGTACACAGTTGGTGGAGTGCTTGGCTATTGTCACCTTTGTCGGTGGGAATGATCAAGAGGAAACAGAGAAATCAATGGACATAATGTGGCGATTGATTCATCCTAAATTAGGTTCCAATGTAGGAATCTGTCTCAAATATAATTTTGGAAATTCTGTGGGACTTAGTAGTCTTGCTAGTTTTATTTCCTGACCAACCCTTGTTAGTAGGATTGGCTCTTAAGTGTAATATGTTTTTATATAATAATTTAGTTAGTTGCGTTCAGTGCTTACAATATTGAATATAAATACCACGAATCTGTTTTCTTTTCATATTGGTGTTGCCAATTTTTCTTCCTTAAATTTTCTTCCTCTATTATGATGTTTAGGTAGTTGCAGTCAAACCACCTGCTTTGTTAATAACCGCAGTGGTGTCTGCTTGGTCCTTTCTCCTCTCCAGCATGGGCAACCAGAAGTTGAACTCTAAAAACTGGCAAAAGTAAGCAGAGTCTAGTTGTTCTCCACCCCATTTCAATTCATTTCTGCACTAGTTTAGGTGATGTGCATTTCTTGCATTTAGAAGTGGCTGTGGATGGCTAAATTATTTCTGCTTATTCATGTCATAGATTTCCTGGGGCCAAGGATAACTAATGAATCTAATTAATTTACTTTTTATCATTGATGCAGTTCAATATCTTATTTATCTAGTCTTCTGTACAAGGAAGACCGGTCTGTACGTATTGTAGCTGGTGAAGCATTAGCTCTAATTTTTGAGGTTGGAATTATAGAGAAACCATCTGCTGAGCCTAATAGTGCAAGTGACATTACTTCGGAAGATAGCAAAACACAGGAAAGTTATGCGCATATCCAGGGATTGAAAGGGAAAGTCATAAATCAAGTTAAAAACCTTGCTGTGGAGGCTGGTGGAAAAGGTTCTGCCAAAAAAGATCTTAACAGTCAGAGGGACTTGTTTCGAGATATCTTGGAATTTTTTGAGGTATTTTAGTTCCCTTTATTATTGTTATTTGGAAATGTATATTGCTTATTGTGTGCGTAGGTTTCTGTACTGATCTTATCTTTTAATACTAGTATGGTTACTCTCCTGAACTTACTACGAAGATTGGTGGTGATTCACTGAAAACATCATCGTGGTCCCAAATGATACAGGTTCTTCTTGTATATTTCCGTTTTTTTTTTATCCTAGAACTCTTTGTTTCTATTAGTTTTTTGATATTTAGATTTTTGCAGTTGAACTTTCTCAAGCGCTTCTTAGGAGGAGGTTTCATTAAGCACATGCAGGTTGGCTTTCTCGTGCCATTTTTCTTTTGCAACCTTCTAATTGTTCTGGCAAGCTCATTTTCAGACTAAGTGGTATTATTCTTTTTCTCTCCTCCCTTGGCAAAATAGGAAAATGAGTTTCTTCATGAGGTTTTTGGCTTCGCGCCAAAGAGAAGGAACCTTGCTAACAGCGAACATCGGATGTCTGTTGGTGAAAAGGTAAGTTCTTACAATTTTTCTGTACTTAGCAATTACATGTTGCATTATGTTGGTGATGATTTTCCTCTTATCTATTGGGTACTTTCAAGTGTGACATATTTTTTCTTTACTTGTCATCGTCCTCTGATCTGCATCATTCTCTCTTGCAGAGAATGTTCAAGTCTCCAAATTCAGTTCTGAACAAGGCCAGGACCCAATTTCTTAACAAGCAGCGGATGTTTTCAGAGGTTAACATTTTTTAATTATAAATAATATTCACTTTTATCTCCCTATTGCTATGTTTGTTGAAAAATAGTGTTCTCTAGTACTTGAATTGTTAATTATTTGCTGTAAGAAACAAAGGCTAGCAATTGCTTGTGCTGTGGTCTCATTGAATTATATGTTGTGGTTACCGTTCCGTGTGTGCAAGCCGAGGCTGCCTTTCTTCTAGGCCAGGCTTGGGGGAGAGAATCATTATTAGGCTCATCCACAGGCAAATGCTCACATTTTCGGTTATAGGAATTCTTGAGATACACTGGGATGATTGTTAATTTGTTATTTGTGTTTACTTTTGTTTCTAAACGTAGTCGTGTTTGCAAACACTGCTTTTAGTTTCTAACTTATGCTTTGTCTTTTAAGCAATATTGCTTAATGTTGTGGGCTTGCTCATATAGGCGTATTGTACTGATTTATAGTTTACAAGTTTTTTTTTTCTTTCTTTCTTCTGGTACATTAACAGGGCAGGAACTTCGGCCACTATGCAGTCAATAGGGTTGATGAGGAGCCGTGAGCTTTATTGTTGGAACTTCAGTAATGTGCTGGGATTATGTCTATATCGGTGGCTCTTAGCGAGCCTTTTGACCGTATGGACACATTATTTTTT
Source organism: Gleditsia sinensis (assembly GCA_037074535.1). Classification (NCBI taxonomy): domain Eukaryota; kingdom Viridiplantae; phylum Streptophyta; class Magnoliopsida; order Fabales; family Fabaceae; genus Gleditsia; species Gleditsia sinensis. The sequence continues at coordinate 12,867,796 of CM073470.1, read as the reverse complement.
CAAGTAATATCTTGATAAGATCAGATTGATAACGTGATTCGTAGATTGCCAAAAAATATGACGTTTTGCATTCGCATTCTTCTTAAGACAGCCATTGAATTGCTCTTAACGATGTAATGTTATTCGTTTACTTATTGCAATGCCATAAGTGAAGGTGTTAGCGCTCTTTTTCAGGCAATGAATGATGTATCAAATTTCAAATAAGCGTGGATTTACTGAAAATTATCTTCTGAACTCGTATGGCTCAACTAATTTTGCTATCTTTGCTTTTTGTAACCTTTGCAGCCACAGTAGTACACTTATAAAACCATTCTATGTTTTGATTTATAGAAAGAAAGCAGAGAGATAAAAGATTTCAAAAAAATAAAATAATCAAAATGCTTTTCCTAAATATTTTATTGAAAATTACACGAGAAGTGTTATGTATCTTAATAATTTTCAACTAGAAAATGTCTTAATTAGTTAAATTAATGTTATTAATTATAAAAAATTTGATCAAATTTGGTCTTGCTCATTTTGTTCTTATTTATGAGGCTTGGATAGGCATTATCACTCCCTGTACGCAGTTGATAGCTTGTTGTCACGGGCTAAGAGTCTTGCGTAGCATAATGTGCTCGTGCGGTACTCCAGGGTTTTTTCACATCTCTTAGGGTCAGCCTTTAATGCTCATGGGTGCTAACTGGTTTTGTCCTGTCAAGGGTTCATCAGGGGAACGGCAACAGTCCCGACCAGTTTGTCTAGATGTCCACTTATCTCTTTGATAGTCAGGTCCATGACCAGCGACAAGTTCTCCGAACTTAACCGGGTAGGCATGTCTGACTCGGCCAGACTTGAGCTCATTATCACTTGTCATTACCGTCCATTACCGTCCCAGTACTCCCAAATAGTACTACACACCATTTGCACGGTCACGCCTATTTCAGGGCGTGACATTCTCCCCCATCCAATCCTAGCAATGCCCTCGTGCTAGGGAGGGAGATAGATTTGCCCAAAAATCGCCACACTATACTACCGCTGCGTCCCCTGCATCCTGCCTCAATCACGCCCCCTTAGCAAATAAAGCCTCACTGGTGGACACCTTGCTTGCCCCTCGTAGACTCTACACACTTGGGCGGAGCATCCCATCGGTGTGTGCCACCCTTTCAGCAACACACCAGCTCATCCTCTCTCGAGGATCCCACCATATGCGTCATTGGGCACCTAGGAAGCAGATAGTAGGAGCATGACTGGCTTTGATACCACTTGTCACGGGCTTAGAGTCTTGCACAGCATAATGCCCCCGTGCGACACCCCTGGGTCCTCTCACATCCCCTAGGGCCAACCTTTAATGCTCATGGGTGCCAACTGGTTTCGTCCTGCCAAGGGCTCATCAGGGGAACGGTAACAGTCCCGACCAATTTGTCTAGATGCCCACTCGTTCTCTTCATAGTCAGGTCCATGATTAGCGACAAGCTCCCCGAACTTAATCGGATAGGCATGCCTGACTCGGCCAGACTTGAGCTCATTATCACCTGTCATTACCGTTCCAGTACCCTTAAATAGCACCACACACCGTCTGCACGGTCACGCCAATTTCAGGGCGTGACACTGCGTCCTTATTCGGCCAGCATTGTATATTAATATGATTCATACAGACATTTCAATTAGTGCTGTGTTGATACTTGATGTGGCGATTGAATTCAAGGCTTGCAATAATATCACGTAACAACAACAAAACCGCCACTCCCTCCCTCTCCCCGTCGTTGCTGCCTTTCAGCCTTCTCTCGATTTTCATGGATTCTCAGTATGAGAGGCCGGGGGTGTTTAACAGGCTTAACAAATTGATGGGTTACAAAAATTAATTAGTCCTATATTACCTTTTGTTCAAGTGTAATATTTAAGGCGACACCAATCAAAGAACCCTGCAACCACCTTTCCTCCTATTATATAGTCTAATCCGTTTTCAGAAAGAAGCAAAATGCGTAAAAACGAAATAATTATAGTTAAAGAGAGAAAAAAACGAAATAGTTATAGTTAAAAGAGAGAAAAAAGCCTCGAACCCAAGCCCCGAAACCAAACCGATCCTTCACATGTTAAGCATTGGACCCAAGGCCTCTAATTCCAGTTCATAACATTTGTTCCCCCAGCCGATCCTTCACATGTTAAGCATTGGACTCATTCCTCTTTACTCTTTTTTTTTTTTTTCACTTTAATTTTCATATTATTTTTTTACTCTCATTTTCTCTTTTATAAAAATAAAAAATATTTAAAAAAAGAATATTTTTTAAATTAAATATAACTAAATATAATAATAAAAAATTTTATTTAAATTTCAAAAACAAATAAATGTATTTTATACGTTTACATAAATTATTATTACAATTAATTATATTTTTTTAAAAATATTATTTTTAAAAACAAAAAATTTTCCTTTTGACGAAGACACTCTCGTACCAAAAAGTTTCTATTTCTGAAGACGGAAGCAAGGAAATGTAACTTCAGAATGGTAGCTTTCATGGCGTCGACGACTGCTAAAGTTCACCTTTTTGGAATCTGATTTTTGGTAAGTCCAAAGCTTTGTTCTCATTGTTTGTCTCGCCTTTTTCAGCTCTCACCGGTGCTCTTCTAGGCTAGCTTTTGTCCTTTTATCTTTTTTCTGACCTCCCTAATTGTCACTTTGAAATCTGTCATATCTCTATTTCTCTTTCCCCTTCTGTCAATGAAACTTGGTGTGTCTGTGATTTTCGTTCTTTTTGGGGGGGGGGGGGGGGGGGTTGTGAATAATGAAGTTTGGTTTTTTGTTAGATGAACTTATTCTTTGCGTTATTTAATGGAAATGCATTCCCGTTTGGTGGAAATGGTGTCTGGATTGGTCATAGATACTTCGTATCGTCACTGTTGTTTGGGTTCTATTAACTGGTTCATTATACAAGTTTCAAAATTTCAAATGCAAAGTAAAAAATGGAACTTTGAGGCTTTTTAACACCCTTGAATTAAGATTGCTATAGCTATATAAACCAGTGGCAGAATTCGAATTCCTCATTCAGAATTACTTAAACAATTGTCAAGCCATTTCAATTGTGTTTATCATTTTACAAATTTAATTCCAACATAAAAATGTTTCTTAATGCGCTAAAGGTATCCTTTCGTGAAGGCCTGCACTGAGGAGTGATTTCTGTTGCCTCACTTTTGACGAGAAGATCCACTCTTTCGAAGATGATGTGTGCTTGCTCTGGGGAGCAATTGAAATTTGAAGAGCGGCCACGGTCACCGCCGGAGTCCCTCCCTACAAGAGATTTCTCTGGCAGTGGGTTTCCTCCAGGACTGGGGAATGGGATTCGAAATTTGATGATACCCAGATAGATGAAGCCGAATCTACTCTTAAAGAAGCGCTCTAGTTAAACTACGAGGTGGGAATGTTTTTCTTTCTTTGGGAATTTAGTTGAAGCATGCGGATTGTTTCTGCTAAACTAGTTTTTGATTTTTTTTTTCCGGATGAATTTTAGGAAGCTAGAGCTTTGCTGGGGAGGCTTGAATACCAAAGAGGGAACTTTGATGCTGCCCTCAAGTTTTTCAGGGAGTCGACATTAGGGGTTTGATCCAAGAATGATCAGGACTATTGCTGAGAGAACCAAGCAAAGAGTACTACTACATTCTAAAACTGATATTGTGCTTCCAAATATGATGCCAATGCATTCAGTAAGCCTGCTTCTTGAGGCAATTTTACTTAAAGCAAAATCATTGGAGGAACTTGGGCGGTACATTGGTATAACTACCTTCTTATCTCTTATAAACAATTTCCATCTGCTTGTATGTTTTTTGATTTGCATGCATTTGCTAAATGATGCAATTTTCCATGTGGGATATTAAATTCCGTCCTTTGATTTAGTAGATGTTGAAAGCTTCTGCGTATGGAACATCTACCCAATAAGTGCAACTCCATTATATAGATGAGCAGTTCAGTGCGCAAGGGTGCCAATTCTAATGACTTTGATAATTTGATATTTGCCAGAGGCTGCAAAGGAGTGCAGATTAATTCTGGATACGGTTGAGTCTGCTCTACCTAGTGGAACAGCAGAGGGTGTTGTTGAAGATTGTAAATTGCAAGAAATGTTTCACAGAGCATTGGAATTGCTTCCCAACCTATGGATCAAGGCAGACATTCTAGATGAAGCTGTCACTGCATATCAGGGGGCCCTGGTCAAGTCATGGAATTTGGACCCACGAAGGTTGGCTGGTTTACAACAAGATTTAGCTGCGATGCTACTCTACGGTGGTGTTAAAGCCTTCCCCCTCAGTTGCAAGTGTGGGGTCCAATGACGCCCAAGAGTAACATTGAAGAAGCAATACTTTGCTTTTAATCCTGATGAGAAAGATGGCACTTCAGGAAATAGACTGGAATGCTGAAATAATGGATCATCTTACATTTGCATTTTCAGTGACTGGGATGTTCGAATTATTGGCAGATAATGTGGAGCAGATCCTTCCAGGTATCTATAATCAAGCTGAGAGATGGTACTTTCTTGCCCTTTGTTATAGTGCAGCAGGACAGAATGAAGCAGCGTTGAATCTTTTGAGGAAGGCATGTGGTAGTTCTGAAGCAAAGCATAGACCCGATTTTCCTTCGTTATTGTTTGGAGCAAAACTGTGTTCCCAAGATTTTAATCATGCTCATGAAGGCATTACCTTTTCATGTAAAGTAATCGATCTCGCTAAGTATCAAAATGGGCATTTTTTGGGTCAAGGCCATAAATTTCTTGGTATTTGCTATGGGGATAAAGCTAGAATTTCTGTGCTTGATTCTGAAAGATTCATATTTCAAAGACAGTCTTTGGACTCTCTAAATCATGCTGCTGAAAAAGGAAATGATGATCCAGAAGTGATATTCAGCCTTGGACTTGAAAATGCAGTTCAAAGGAATCTGGATGCAGCTTATGACAATGCAATGATGTACTCAGACATGATTATTGGCAGCTCAGGAAGAGGTTGGCAATTGTTAGCACTCATAGTATCTGCACAGCAGCGGCTTAAGGATGCTGAAACCATAGTTGATTTTGCTTTAGATGAGGCTGGGAGGAAGGATCAGTTAAAACTTCTAAGATTGAAAGCTGTATTTCAAATTGCTCAGCAGCAACCCAAGCAAGCAGTAGAGACCTACAGAATCTTGCTGGCGCTAATTCAAGCAAACAAGGAGCATGGGCTTCAAACTAAAAACTTCGATGAAGCTAACACATTCAGCCATGAGGTATGTATAAGGCTACAGCATCCTTGGTGTAGACTGATATTAAAGGTGCTTGTGAAGAAGCAATGACAAGTTGCTAAAAAAATGAGAGGCTTATGTTGAGACAAGTTTATTAAAACTATTATTCCTTAACTTTTCCATCTCAGTCAACATAATCCGCCCTTCCGCCTTTCCCAATTTTATATGAAAACATTTTACATTTTGGTGATTCACTGCCTAGAGTAGAAGATTGGGAATTTATTAGTGTCAATTTTTCTCTGAATTCTTGGGAAGATTTTCCTTCTTAACCCCCTTCCTTATCTGCAGGCATTAACAGAAAGAAACTTGGAAATTGAAGCTTGGCAGGATTTGGCTACCATTTATGCCAATCTTGGTTCGTTGCCTGACGCAAAAGCTTGTGTTGACAAAGCCCAGTTGATAGAATTTTTTTCCCCTGGAAGTTGGCATATTACAGACGTGAAACCTTTCAAAGTATTTACTGTTGAATTACTTGATTATGAACAATGTAACGTCATGCATTAACATATCACTAATCTGCAATTTCATCACTGACACATTGCAGGGACATCGTTTGAAGTTCAATCCTTATACAAGGAGGCCTTTATTTCCTTCTTAATCTCATTGTCAATAGAACCAGATTACATTCCCAGTATCATTTCAACTGCGGAGTTGTTGCTGAAACTCGGTATGCAATCACTTCCGATTGCAAGAAGCTTTTTAATGAATGCTTTGCAGTTAGAACCCACAAACCATGTTGCATGGTTCAACCTTGGAGTGGTTTCAAAAATGGAAGGTTCATTACAACAAGCAGCAGATTTCTTTCAAGCTGCTTATGAGCTAAATCTTTCAGCTCCAGTGCAGAAATTTTGAGTAATCCAGGCTGCGAGAAAACACTTGAATCTTCTATAGTCGAGGGAAAGTGAGCTCAACCTGAAGGGTGATAATAGCAGGGACTTAATGGCATATAGTCATATACTCCTCCCACGATTGCCATTGCTTGGTTATTAATTTGTTCAAAATGTATAGCAAATCAAACTACTGTCTATAGAATTATTTCATTCTGTTACTATCATATGTCCTTCAAATTTTCAATTTGAATCAATGTGGGACGATGGAAGTTAGGCTTCCTAAGTGGTAAACAATTGAAGCTATGCCAATTGAACAGCATGTTCAACAATGGAAGGTAATTGATAATTTAAGTAGCCATAATACCATGCTTTATTGTTATTTTGTTACTTGTTTCATATCTTTCTGGCACTTCTTCTGTGTTGTAAAACGAGACATTCAGTTAGCTTTTTTCATTATTTCAAATTGCTCGAGCTTTAACATCATTTTAAAGCATTGTCGCAGGTTAGTAGTAAACAAAATAATAATAATAATAATAATAATAATAATTTAAGGCGCAAATCGACTCCGGGATCGGGATATGAACTCCCTATCCTTTAGCGATAGAATAAAGGGCAACGTAATTCACCAAGCTATGCGCTCTAGTCACCTGCTTTACACTGTCAACAAAAGCTTTGTATTCTACTTCTTGAATGCTTTGACGCATTTCCATCCCGGGCAGCGTCATCAATTTAGATTTCATTTTTTTGGAGAGGCTTTCTTTGTCAGATTAGATTTTAATTTCAATTTTAAAAAATTAAGATGGAGTTGCTGAAGTAGCAGGAAAAGAAAACATCAGACTAAATCTCAAACTTGTCCTTGTTTCATTTACACCACGAATTCTTTACAATTAAACAAAAAGTCTTCGACTGATGAGGACCATTTGTTCATCCTGGGAATAAGGGAAGATGGCAACGCAGAGAATATGACTGGACCTATCTTTAATGCTGCAAGACAAACCAATGAGGAAAATTATCTTCTGAAATGTGAGGACGCATTCTCATTCTGTTCATTGTGCAGATAGCGGCAGAACTGAATTAATAACTTGGTGTTCATTTCTAGATTAACATAGACTTCCATCTGCTACTAATATAGTACCCTTGGTTTAATTCATTACTCGTCACAGTTACCCTCCTCTTCCTTCTCTAACTATTTATTCATGTCAAAACGTGTTGTAGCATTTAGCAGATATTGAATGTGCTACGCTTGAACAGAATGTCCAGGAAAGATTATAAATTGAATGATCAATTATATTTCACTGAGATGCATTCCTAACACAACGTTGTTTTTGCCTTGATAATACCTATTGCAGCTTTGTTGGCTCAGTGACATTAACTGTATTGGTGTAAACATCAAACTTTGTTCACAGCAAAAATATAAGAAATGTTCTAGCTAGCTTTTACAGATTGTTTTACACAAAAACCTGGCTCGATTGCAATTGGCCCTTTTAAAAGTGGAAGAAAAACCAAACCAGCCTAGGTTTCTACAGGCAGGTATGCTAGGTTTCTTCAGCCTTGTCCGATTGATTAGGTTCAAAAATTTTAAGCACGAGCCTAGCTATGTGTAAAATCAAAACAATCAAGGCCATGCATGCCCCTAATCTAAAATTTTCAATACGATGCAAGTAGCTTTTTTTCTTCTATTCTGTAAGTGCCAATTGTCTTAAAATGAAGTCAGTCAATGATGGACACAAAACTGAACTATAGGAAGCATCAACAAAATAACGGGCCAACTAATTTTTATTAGATAGATGATAGATCATTCACCTTACATGTAATAAACAGTTGACTCCAACAGACAAGTTACCTAACCTCAACCCATCTGCCACTGCAGCCACAAATGAAAGAGTGAAAACATATTATTAGTGAAAATGCATGGGCAACAAAGCAGCACATTAAATGAAAATCATTTTATATAAGAAAATACAAAAAAATCTTAATTAATTAACAATGATTGAATTCCATGATGACACTCTAGCAAATGCAGCGACAGTATCAATTAATAGTTACCAAGAATAAGTGGCATCTTGAATCACAAAACCTGGTTCGTTTTGTCAGAGTTTGCAGATTGCTTTGCCGTTCCTTCTTGCTGTGCATGTGCAGCTTGTCCCGCTGGAGAATTTTCAGTTTGCTCTTCTTGCCTGCAGTTACAATAAACACAATAATCAGCTATAATAAAAGCATTAAAATGTAATATTTTATTTTTCAATGCTTCACTCCTCTTAAGTTTCTGCTGTTATGCTTCATTTACTAATAACAGTGGACCTTGCATGCATTTTCTATTGCACGAGTCTCCACAAACATAACCGAATGCATGCGTCTATCACACGCAGGCGGTCATTTCTTGTTATCCTCTCCACAAATTGAAATTTAGGTTTCAAGCCCCAAGTTTCACAAACAAGCCAGATAGCTGATGGAATCCAGAACCGACCTATATCGAGATATTAATATACATGATATTCAAAGAAAAGAAAAGCAGCATTGAACTTTAAAAATCAGGATGACAACTAGGAACAAAAATTAATAATAATACCCTTGGAACTGATATAAACCCCAGCTTAACTTCTAAACGAAATTCATTTAATATTCAAACAGTGGATACAAATATGCAAAAATATTTAGGATTGAGGTAAACAATGTGATTATCTTGATATAGAGCAAAAATGAAAATAAGTCAGGCAAAGGTAGATACATTGGATGCATAATTATGAGCACAATAGATATGATACCGTGTGAGTTTCCAATGAAACCCAAATCCGTGAAATTCTTAATTCTTTTACGAATACAATGCTTATTATAGAAGCCTCAAGCCTCATTACACGACCAAGAAATTGTAAAGAATCAAAGGGAAATCAGAATGAAAAAGAAAAACAGAGAGAGAGATGGGAAAATGCCTTTTCTGGGCGGCTTCAGCAGCTCTAGCGCGCTTTTCTTCAGAGGCCAATCTCTCCTCTTCCTTTGTCATGCGCTTGTTGCCTCCGGCGAAGCAACCAAAGCACAGCCCCATTTTTCCGTCCCTTTCCCTGTCCCTGTCTCCCTTCCTCCCTCTTTCTGTTTTTAGCCTGCCCTCTACAATCTGTATATTCCTTTCTTTATCTTTTTCCTCCCATTTTCAGTTTGACTTCCCTTTAATTGTGTTGGCACATTTTCTATATTAAATATTCGCCAAAACGTGTGTATAATGATTATGAATTGAATCAGTTCTATAATGCATGCACCGCGTACATATTGTTACATCCGTACCAACCCTCACAATTAAATAGGATTGAGACACGTTGCATGAAAATTCCTTTTTATTTATTTTTTCTGTTTCAACACCCGAACTGTTTGTGATTACAGTACGAACTCCTAGTCTCAAAGAATAACTGCAGCTTTGAAATTTCCAGACAATCTTATCCGAGTCGTAAATAACGGTTGGAAAGTCACAACTCAGGACACATACACACAAGCGTCGCTTCACAACCCACCTCCCCATTTCCTTCCGTAACTCATCACACATCCACCTTCAATACATCACTTTAAGTGGTCTTTTTGATCGAAGATTCGATCGTAAGAGAGATGGGAAAAAGGGAATATATATATATATATATATTAAGATGAGTAAAAAAAAAAGGCAGAATCTATGTTTGACAAAAATAACTAATAAGTTAATTAAAAATTTAAAAATTAACTGAGAGTTGAAAAATTAATTTTTAAAGTTAATTTATTGAATTAAAAATATTTGATAAAATTAATTATTGAATTAACTGATAAATGTAAAATGACATAAAATGATATACTTATATAAAATTTATTATTTTTTGTTAGTAATTATATTTTATTATATAATTCTAAAAAATACAAAATAAATATATCATTTAAAGTCTCACAATAAATTAACAATATTATTGTGAATTTCTTTTATCTCAGTAGATGCCTTTAAATTTTGATTTTTTGTGTCACTATCAACAATATTTAAAAATTCATCATGAGATATATAATTTGAATGTTGTTCGAGTATAGTAAAAATAATGTCATATTGTAAATATGATAGTGTTAGAATTTGAACAAAATAATAAGGATAAAAAAAGAATAAAATTATAAAAATTATTAGCTAAAAGCTATACGTTACTTGAAGTAGCTTATGATAAATAGTTATAAACTACTTAAATAAACTTGTTTACTAAACACTTCTAATTTGATCAAACACGTATATAAACTAGTCAAATAAGCTATAAGCTAACTTATTTGACTTGCCAAACATATTCAGAATTTACAAATATGCAAATGATGAGTATCCATCACGATGCTCTAAATTTCTTTCAATTTAACAACAATAATTAAACATTTTTTCACTAGCTACATAGATCAAACGGTATTATAATAGTCTATCATGAATAAAATTAATAGATAGATTATTAATTATTAAATTATTTTTAATAATTTTACCTATTATTTTTTTTTTCTACCTCTAACTATCATATTATTTTTTATTTGATTTATTTTTTCACTAAGGCTTCTGTAAATCTTTTTTACATATGACTAAATCACCTGAAGAGAGATTTTATCATTTTCTTTACGATAGGTGTTATCTCAAATTTCTCTCTAATATATTTATTTTTAATTATATTTTTTTAATATGTCCACACATCTAACGTAACATTTTCATCTCTGTAATATTAAATTTATTTTTATATTATCTTTTTACTACCTAACATACCATACAATATAACAGATTTTATAGCTGTACGGTAAATTTTTTTTAAACTTTAAACGTCATTTTTTTAATCACAAATAACACTCAAATTTTTATTTTATTTTATTCATCTTATTTGAATCTTATGATTTACGTTCTCTTTTATTTTAATATCATTTTATATAATAATTTTAAAATATTTAAAATTTAAAATTTATTTTAATATATGGCCCTCAAATTTCTATCAATTCCAACTTTTTAATTAAACAAATTTCTGTCAATTCCAACCTTTTAATTAAACAAGCTTCAAATCCACAGTTAATAATGAGCTATGTCAGCATTTAAAATTTTTTTTTTTTTGATAAGGAGCATTTTAAATTTTAAACTCGAGATTTTGCCAAGGGATTCCGGTTTCGGCTCTTTGTTGCCCAGAGAAGAAGTGGTTGAGGTTTCCGAAGTTTCTTTAATGGGTAGTTTTCATGACAAGTTCCGTTGGGGAATTGGGATATTTACCTTACCATCTTCGTTAAAACGTTGTGTATTGCAGTTGATGTACTTTTTCCGTAAGCCTGTTTTTCTGAGTCCCTCTCTCTTAAACTCAGATGCAAAACATTATTAACCGTGGATTTGAAGCTTCTTTAATTAGAGGGTTGAGATTGACAAAAATTTACACTCCAAATTTTTTAGGAAATTTAGAGAATCCTGATCGCACGAATTAACAGTAGCGCCATATCGCCTTGACTGTGATACCGACTTCAGAAATACTCCAAGACAACCCCTCCCCACACCCCCTCTCTCTCTCTCTCTCTCTCTCTCTCTCTCTCTCTCAATAATAATAATAATAATAATAAAAACTTGGGATTGGGAGATACTGCGAGCGATGTCCCTTCTAGGCTCTAGCCACAAATGCTGAGCGACGAAACATTTCAATTGCAACGTAATTAAATTGTACTCGAGTGTATCTCTACGATGTCGTTTCCTCAGGTTGCCCGAGGGAGATCTAAGCGACGACGTTTGCATCTTCCCCGCTAGCTCCTTTCCTTCTAGTAGGACGCATGGTGAATTGGGGGTTATAGCAAATCCTGATTTGCAGAAGTCAGAACGGCGAGAAGAGCGTGAGACGGGGACAGATATGAGCATCCAACCGTTAAAGTTGGTGCGTCCAACAACAACGTTAGATATAGAGAACGGTCTCTCTCTTGTCCCGCGTATAAAGCTCAATCTCACTATCTATCCGTCAAGCTTCACTGTCACCAAACCCATCGACGAGTGGAAGATAAAGCGAGCTCTCATAGAATTTCTCAGGAACTCCCTTTCTACTCCCATTACTGTTCCTGAAGAAGACCTGGAGATCAAACGGCTGAGAGACATCAAGAAGCGCAAGCGCGAGGACCCAGTTGCCAGTGGAACACTTTACATCTGGGACCTAGGGTTCCTCGACGATAGCAGCGAAAAAAATCCCGAGGAAGAGGATGTGAAGGGTTTGGAGAAGAAATTCTCGGATTGGAGAAAGTATCTTGTTGAGAAGATGGATGGGATCGAGTTAAATCTGGAAGGGGTTAAGTTCAACCTTACTGTATCTGTGCCAATATCGGATGATTTTGAGGGCATGAAGAAAGCTTGGGAAGAGCTCTATGCGTTTGGCAATCGGGGTTTGTGTTTTCAATTTAATTTCAATGTGCTTCCGGTGGGAAAAGAAAAAGGATTCTGTGTTTAAATTATTTAATTTTGGCAGGGTATTCCCGAGTGAGAAAAGAACCGGATACGATCATTCTTAGGGGTTTGCCATCGCGTTGGTTTTCTGAGCCGAGAGTTTCGTCTAAGCCTTCCATGCTGGTTTCTCACACCATCTTCTCGGCTTTTGGCAAGATAAGGTTGGTTTCCAATGTTCCATGGCTTAATGCTTTATTAACCCTACAATTTCCATTTTTAATCTTTGGTTTTTTACTACACTGCGTCCTTGATATAAATTTTTTGAGATGATTCTTTTCTTTTAGCCGAAATTGAATATTCTGAATCCTTAATTGAGTGTGAGGTTACTCTTAAATTAAAAAAATTATGAAAAATTAAGCTTCGAGGAGCCTACGATGAATTAATTTATGTGTATTAATATTAATTAATAAATTAATTTAAATATAAAATTAATTAAGTAATCAGTTCAACACTAAATTTATAATGAATTAAAACATAGTTAAATGTAAATAACATCTGATAGGTCAGATTAATTATTTACAAACTCGTTGGGTAGAAGTCTCAACTTGCAATCTATTATATAGTCAGTTAGTTTTCGATCATAATACTAACTGAAGAAAGAGATAATTAATTAATATTTTAATTCACATAAAAATTTTAATTTTTATTATAAATAGGGGTGTAATCCTCCTCTCAACACACTCAAAAATTTTCTCTTCGAAGATTAGGGCTTTGCAAGTTCAAATTCTCTCCAATTTACTTTTTTTCTACAAACATGAATTTCAATTCTTTATCAAGTATGTTTATATTTCACATATTATGCTAGCAAATGATATCAGAGTCTAAGATTTGATGAATGGTATGCTAAAAAACTCTAATTTTGTGTTGACTACGGTTTTAGCATATATTGAACAAATTGATTTCGAATTCTGGTTTATTTGATGTTAGATTAATGATCCGTCTTATTAATTGCTGAATAAATCAAGATGATTTCATGAAATCAGACTTATTTTTTTGTAAATTTAACTTCAATTTGGGATCTCTAATTTCTTTCAATAAAATTCAAAATTGATAGAGGGCTTATGATCTACATGATATCATGAACATAATATGTAAAAATCATGCTTTGAATTTGTGTAAAATCGAGTGAATAGGTAGATTTAGTGGGTGCGATTTTTTTCGTTTTTTCGTGATCCGATCTGGAATTTTCACTCGATGAAACGTGAAATTTGTTTGGGGTTATGATTCTCTGTGATTAGCCGTCCAACATACATGAAAATCGAGAGGAATGGTTAAGTAAAATGGGAGAAAGCCAATCGAGTTCATCGCCGATCAACACGACCTGGTTGTAGAAATCTGAGGGAGGAAGACAATCTCACCCGGACGAAGTCCACGCACGGGCTGAAGGGCGTGAAGGATATTTTTGGCATAAAATTTTATGATCTTTTTTGCCAAAATTTTTTATTTTTTATTTGATAATTTTTTGTATAATTTGTGAAATTTTTTATTTATATTATATATTTTATTTGAATTATACAGAAAGTAATTTAGTATTTAAGATACTGTACTCTCAGCTTTTGGATCTGAAAATTTTTATATATGTTATTTATAATTTTTTTGACATATATATATTAGGTACTCTCCCTGGTACCATGTTTTGATCATATAATAAATTTTGAATCTTAATTTTATATTAAAACAATATATTTTGCATTAAATTAATATAATTTTGTAGATCATGTAATATTATATTGTTATATATCAGTAGTTCTGTTATTATTTTATATAATTATAAACTTACCTATCGTGAGTATAATTATGCAAAATTTTATAGGATCAAATAATTTAAATTCTTTTAAAATTTAAATGAATATATAATTTTGATAATGAACATGTCGTATCGGTGTGACATTGTCAAAATATATTTTGTATTGATCCATTTTATTATAAATCTGTTAGCAGTAAATAGATAATGTTTTAATATCTGTTGTACTCTATCAGTATGGACATATTGAGTACATTTTTGTGTTAGTCCTTTTATGAGCTAAATTTGTGATGTGTTATGAGTTTTCTTAATTTATTTTAATCCGAGACCCTTGGGCGGGATTATAATAAACAATCTTGTGTTAGTCCAGTTGTCAAGTTATTCAGAATAAAACCCCTACGTCTAACAAACAGGATCTTAACATCAAAGTGTTTAGTACGACTGAAATTCTTGTGATTTTGAGAGAAGTATATAGCAAACAAACTATCGCAGTAAATAGTTAGAGGTCGTGATATAGAATCAACAAGATGCATATCAGATATCAGTTTCCTCAACCATATGGCCTGACAAGTAGCCTTATAACAAGCGACATACTCTACTACGAAATAGCTCCTCTAGAAATGAAAGCATGTGATAGGACTAGAAGGGTGTAAGCCAGTTGGTTGTAAATGAGTTTTTAAGACCAAACGAGGGATAGTTGATGAAATTGAAAGATACAAGGCCAAACTCGTAGCCAAGGACTATAATCAGAGAGAAGATATTGATTACACAGAAATCTTCTTACTAGTATCTATAAAGGATGTCTTTAGAGTTGTCATGGCCCTTGTTGTTCAATTTGATCTTGAATTTGACCAGATGGATGTTAAAACTGCGTTTCTGAATAGATGTTTGTCTGAAAAAGTTTATATAATTCGGCTTGATGGTTTTGTTGAATCAGGGAAAGAGCACTTAGTGTTCAAATTGAATCGATTCATCTATGGGCTGAAACAAGCTTCTAGGCAGTGGTATCTGAAGTTTGATGAGATTGTCACCTCACTTGAGTTCATTGAAAATGTTTCAAATCAATGTATTTATCAGAAATTTGATGGGAGCAATTTTATCATTCTTGTGCTCTATGTTGATGACATCTTTCTAGCTAGCAATTCTGCGAACTTTCTGAATGAGACAAAATATATGCTTTTATGCCACTTTGATATGAAAGACTTTGGAGAGGCCTCCTTTGTTCTTATGATTCAAATCCATTGTGATAGGTCTCGTGGCATTTTTGGTTTGTCTCAGACAACCTATATTGATCGAGTACTAAAGAGATTTAATATGCACTCTTGTACTCTTTGTACTACACCTGTTCAGAAAAGTGAAAAGTTGTCTAAATCTCAATATCCTCAACATGATGTTGAGATGACTGAGATGAGCAGTGTTCCATACGCTTCTGCTGTTGGCAGCTTAATGTATGTTCAAGTATGCACTCGTTCGGACATAACATTTGCGATCAGTGTGCTTGGTAGATACTTGAGTGATCCTGACAAAGTTCACTGGAGAGCTACAAAGAAGGTTATGAGATATCTGCAAGGTACAAAACACTATATGTTAACCTTTAGAAAGTCTGATCCATTTAAAATTAAGAGGTATATGAATTTAAACTATACATCTTGTGTGGATAATCGTAAATCCACTTCTGGATACATCTTTATGATGTCTGGAGGAGTTGTTTCATGGAAGAGCGTCAAACAGATACTTACAACTACCTCAACTATGGAAGTAGAGTATGTCGCTTGTTATGAGGTCACTTGTCAGTCCATATGGTTGAGGAAACTGATATTTGATATGCATCTTATTGATTCTATATCACGACCTCTAACTATTTACTGCGATAGTTCGTTTGCTGTATACTTCTCTCAAAATCACAAGAATTCCAGTCATACTGAACACTTTGATGTTAAGATCCTGTTTGTTAGAGAGAAGATTGTTGAATCTCAGACTCAAATAGTTCACATTCCTGATGAACATATGCTTGCGGATCCGTTGACCAAAAGCCTACCCGTAAGAGTATTTCAAAATCATGTAACTCATACGAGTCTTGTTAAAACTTTTGATGATGCCTTGATCTAGTGGGAGTCTGAGTTGTGTCTTTAAGAGACACTTTTGATGTAATATTGACATCTTTGAATGGTTAAAATCTATTTATGTATTCCATTATGTTCAGATGTTGAGACATTATTTATGATTGAATATATCATTTGTTTTCCTATCGGATTCAATGATTTTGTGTTAATGTTTCACTTCTGAGTTTTATTGATATTTAGTGTATACTGATTACTTAATATTTTTTTAAAATTTTGTTATTCTGTTATTTGTCCTAATAATTGATTAATGCTATCCAAGTGGGAGATTGTTGAATTAAGTTATGTGGATTAACATTAATTAATAAATTAGTCTAAATACAGAATTAATTAAGTAATCAATTTTGACCCAACACTAAACTTATAATAGATTGAGATATGGTTAAATGTAAATAATTTATGATAGGTCAGATTAATTACTTATAAACCCGTTGGGTAGAGGTCTCAACTTGCAGCCCGTTATGTAATCAGTTAGTTTTCTATCACAATACTGACTGAAGAGAGAGATGATTAATTAATATTTTAATTCACATGGAAACTCTAATTTTTATTATAAATAGGGTTGTAATTCTCTCTCAACACACACTCAAAAATTCTCTCTTTGAGGGTTAAGGTTTTGCAAGTTGAAATCCTCTTCAATTTACTTCTTTTCTACAAACATGAATTTCAGTTTTTCATCAGATATGTTTATCTCTCACATGTTATGCTAACAGCCTATTGTTAAGCAATCTAGCAGCGTAGTGAAGATTGGATTCATATTTTGCCATGGGTTGGCCTTCTTCTATACTTGTGAGGATGGCTTATATTTTATTTTCTAATTTAAGAAGTAAAAAAAGAAGCGCTTATCAAAGACAAGGAACAAGAAAAAAACTACTGAAATATATTATGAATCTTCAAAATTTGCAGTATTTTTTTTTTTTTTTTACCAGACTGGTTCTATAATCCGCCAAACCCGACGGTTCATGTTGATTTTAAGTTGCTTATGTGAGAATATTTATACTTAGACAGACTTACATTGTTATCAATAACCTAATTGTAAATCCTTCTCTTTCTCCATAACTTACATTCTATAGGAATCTTAATGTGG
The DNA here is from genome assembly GCA_037074535.1 of Gleditsia sinensis. Taxonomy (NCBI): domain Eukaryota; kingdom Viridiplantae; phylum Streptophyta; class Magnoliopsida; order Fabales; family Fabaceae; genus Gleditsia; species Gleditsia sinensis. Next base: position 12,850,352 of record CM073470.1, on the reverse strand, counting down.
CTGAGGACGATGATCTAGGTAAGGATGCAAACGAAGATAGTGGAGGCCTAGTTTCAGGCCTTTACTGCAAGATTGTGGTTCAGTTCGAGAAATACAGTGACTTCTATGATGCATTGAGAGTTTTATGTGGTCGCTCATTACAGAAGGTACTGGCCTGGCTTTGCAGACCTAGTTTTTCTTCGTTTATTGTGGATAACTCAACCAAATTATCGGACTTTGCTTTAAAACTTCACATCACTTTGTTCATAAAGTTAAGTCATATTGCCACAGGGGATCATTTACGTGGTTAGCCTATCCAATTCATCGTGCAGGCAATAATAATAAATAAAAAGAATGTTATCGGCCATGAATGAAACTGATATACCAAGTTAGTTGACATGAATAATTCTCTTGGGCGGATATCCCCCTTTGTTTTATCCAAATAAAAAAAAAGTTGGTTGAAATGAATAATACTTAGATAAACTGGAAGCTTGTATATGTTTGTCTGATAACATGTTTTAGTGGTGATGATTTATGAGTTGTCAATGAACAGCAAGGATCCCGTTTAAAGGCCGATTACGAGGTTGGTTGGGAGAAAGATGAATTTTTTCGGAATGCAAGGAATCAGGCACAAGAGAAGCATGACAGGATACCAGCTTTGTCGGCAGAGCATTACAGAAGTGAAGCTCCCAGACGTCAGTCCTACAGCTCTCGCCGCAGTCCAGATAATGTGCGCCATAGGAGATTCAAGGTTAGATTTTGGTATCCCAATTCCCAAGGGATTTCCTTTTGGCATTTGGTTCACTTGTTGGACTGTAACTGATGACGAGTTTGCCATTATTTGACCAAAAACCCTTTATTTGATGCAGGAATAAGGAGTGCGCATTTTATTTGAGGACTGAGCTGTAGATTAGACTTTGGTTTGTTCTGGCATATAGACTGCATACATTTCTTTGGGGCAGACCTGGGCTTTTTGGGGTCTAGTCATGGCCGTGATATTACTTTGAGAATTTTTGTTGTACTGAAACTTCAAGCATTTTTCTCATGGTTGGGCCAAAATCCTTGCTGCTGGTTGAATGAGGTAAAGTATATCTGATTTTGCATTTATCTTAAGGTTTCTAGATATATCTGTGGGGTGACCCCCCGATCCAACTGAGCTTATACGAACAATAAATAGATAAATTTGGTTGTGCCTGAGCCTGACCAAGTACTCAGTTGGGAAGAAGTTCGTTGGATATTTAAGTGCGTAAATGTGACCAAAGTATTTTCATATCTGAATTGTGGAGAAATTCTTATATCCTTTTTAGAGTGAAGTGATTTTTTTATTTTGTTCGAGATAAGCTTATTATGTATGAACTACTACTGTAAGATCCACCCAGGTTATGGTGTGGCAGACGTATGGCCACCTCATCCACTGTTGGTTTTGGCCAACAGGAAATCCCAACTCTGTCAAAAACTTCTCTGTTCAGATTTTGGAGTTTAGATTCGTATCTTAGCTTCCGCGTTCCATCAGAAGTGAAAATAAGCAATATTCTCCAATGTGTTTGAAACAGATGTATAAAATCACAATAAATGAATAAATTTTTTTAATAACTTTATAATTTATAGAAGAAAAAAAATGTAAATATTTATCTTTAATTTTAGGTCATTTGCTAATAAGTTTTAACATTAAAAATTGAATGAATTTATTTTTTATTAGTTAGCGTTTAATACTTTTTATTTATTTTTAATTAATAAAATTAAAAAAAATGTCATATCATTCATCTGAAAAGATATGATATATATAATTTTTAACATAGAATGATTCGTAAAATATAAATAAATGCAATGTGTCACATGCTGATTATTTAAAATTGAGGAAGTAATTTTTGCTTTAAAAATTTGGTGGAGTATTTTTAAATAACAGAAAATTAAAATGTGTTAAATGCCGGTTATTTTGTCGAGTATTGGCTGAGGATTCTCATTGTCCCTTTCCTGTCTGATGACTGTCCTTGAAAACACAAACCCGTTAGGTTAAGATGATAAACCAAAGATGTCTTAACTTGTTCTTCAAGCCAGGACTTCACGGAACCATTATTTGAAGCACGCAATGTATCAGTACTTTGTATGAAATTTTTAGTGGACAATATTAATTAAAGACAGACATATAAGCATGTTAATGATTTTTTTTTTTCATGTGACTCATTTCTCATATAACTACCATATGTCCATCAAGTCATAACTTAGAATTTGCCTCATCTTAATACCATAATTTCCACTCACAACAGGTCACAAGGAGGATTGAATTTTCAACCCATCTCACCAGGAAAACCTACATGCATTTATTCACAGAAGCAAAATCCTAAACTCAAAAGGGGAAAAAGAGAGAAACAAAAACAAGCTTCATCTTCACCAGCTCTTCTGATGGGCTTGCTCTCTTGCGGAGTTGCCCGTTTAAGCCCCGGCATTACTACTTGTTGGAGAAGAGTAAACCATCTTCTTCTCGCTCAACCCTCTTACATAATCTTTCTTCTTCATTGAGTCTCTTGATTTTGAGCCATCCTTCAATGTGGGGATTACATAACACAAAACGCAGATGCAAAGAGTTGCAACAGATCGCCCAAACACTGCGAGGAACACCAAAATCAATGATACGATTGCTGGGAGATAGAAAGATGGGCGGCACTTGATATTCCAAGAGTCTGCCTTTTTGTCAGACTCGTCCATTGCCTCTGAGTTAGATGTGACACGTCGTACTTGGTTGTGCTTGTGGTCTCTATTTTTCACTTTGACTACGATAGGGACGAAATCATTTGTGTTGGAGGAGGCGAATCGAACAAAAGAAATGTCCCGCGGCCTCGTCTGCGAGTAAATCTGCTGCCTTTTCTTGTCAAGATCAGCCAAAAGTGCAGAAAACTGGTCTAGGCCACGCGTGGAATATGGGTTAATACGGATCTTGCTATGGCTTCTGCTGAAGCTATTTCTTTTAGCCTTGAAACGCGGATCATCTTCTTCTTCCTGATTGAAAGTGCAGCACACAAAAGGATTCAACATATGGGAAGTATGGGTTTTGGAGAACAATGCTTTGGCGTGAGGATACTTTTGTTACAGAGAAGGGTTGGGGGAGAGACTTGGAAGTATGCTTATTCAAGGTCTGGACTCCGAATACAAAGACTCGATCCTTACAAATCAAAAGTCTTGAAATAAATCCTGTAGATGTTTTCCAAGGTTTGACTTCTGGGAGAGGTAGAAAATGAATTTTATGGATTATAAATTAGAGAATATGTTACTTGTGGAGGAGGGATCATCCCACGTGAAAAAGTCAATCATTCGTGAATATAAATAAATCCAATTCCCATTTATGTTCCAGAAGGTACATTAATTAATTAGTTGAAATTGTTAACTTCATGTGTAATGATTACTTGTTTGAAACTTTGACATTAATAGTTTTTTGTGGTATAATTTTTTTATAATAAAAATTATAGTTGAATTATATGTTAAAATTATACTTATTATGATTATTTCTTTATATTTCATTATTATGTTGTAAAATTAATTTACAGATATTTTAAAATATAAGAAATAATCAATTTTTTAATTATTAATAAATATCTTATTTGTCTAAAATTTAGTATACATATGTGCTATGCTACATATAGTCAATTGATCTTAACCCTGCTATTAATGATCCTGTGTAGATATTGAATTATTTACCAAACTTAGTATTACTTTACCCCCAACCAAAAACAAAAAAACAAAAAAAAAATCTGCAAGCTAGTATTAAGGTGCTCTCGGTGCCCAGAATATTACGCCAGCCATGATGTAATGGAACAAGGGAGATTTACTTGACAGACAATTATGAACTCAGTCTACTGAAATTCTAAGCATGTATTAGTTAGCAAAATAGCAGATAAGAAATGTTGCCATCTAAGACTTTACTTCAATCTCCTATATATATATATGCTTAGTCAATGAAGGGCTTTAATCATTTCTATATCAGATCAAAATAAATTACTAAAAAAAATAACATTATATAAGCATTCTATTTTATATGCTTTCGGATCATGTCCAGATATGATGCAACCACGGCGTTGAAAGTGGGTCTGTCAAACTTTGTTTTGTTGATTCCGATGGTGATTATTGAAACATGCCTACAGGTCCACAAGATCTTTCCATGTACCTGCCAGTACTGAGTTCCATCCCTACAGTTTAGAATGAAAGTGGTGGGAAAGGAAATGGACCAATTTGTCTGAAAAGAATCCGCTTTTTACGAAACCTATTTCATCAAATGAAGCGCAGGAGGCTTCTTCAAGCTGAAGTATACGTTGCGGGCTTTCCATTCCTATCAATAAGTGGGCGAAAGGTCAGAAAGGGTCTGAATTAGTTTTTTTTTTTTGGAATAAGTGAAAAAATTATATTAATATATGATTAGATCTTAAAGTTAATAAATAAAAAATAAAAAAAAAATAATTTTATAGTTTCTAAAATTATAAAATAAAGAATTAGTACTTAAACTAAAAAATATAAAGGCAATACATCTCTTAAATTTTTATCTACTAAATTACATCTCAAAAATAAAAAATACAGTTGATATAATAAAAAAATAAAAAATATAGGTACATCTTGAAGAGACAACACACCTGTTAAACTCTTTTCAAATATCTTTTATACAACAAGCTCATAGTTATAGATCTGATTTTTTGCACTCAGATTCAAAATCAATTTGTAGATTCGGACAAATAAAATATATTATTTAAAATTTTAACATTTCTTTTTATAATAAGAAAAAAAAAATTTCTCTAAAAAAAAAATACTCTTTTAAACTAAAAAGCATAAAGAATAAAAAAAAAAAGTAGAGGGGGATGACAGCCATCTCCCCTTTACGCACTGTTTTCTGGTTTGGGGGGGGGGGGGGGGTGGGGGGAGGAGCGCTTACTCTGCTAGAGTTTCAGTAGCACTCGACGTCCTTTCTTCGCCTCCACCAAAGGGTCTGAATTAGTTGGAAGACAAACTGAGTACAAATCGAGGCAGGCTTTGTCATCTTTACCTAATATAGAAGTGCTTTTGGTAAATTACATTCTGCTTAATATCCAAATGCTCTCAACTGTTGTTTCCAACATGTATTTATATAACAGATGTGTGAAAATGCTAAGGCACAAACAGACATGGATTATATTTTAATTAAATTATTTTTCTTCATGGTTCATAAATTTTGCTCATATGACCATGGAGGGGATTCTTGAGTCACAAAAGCCAGTGGAAGGGGAAGTGCAAAAAATTTACTCTTCCAATTTTCTGCTGAAATTTCCGGTGAAGAAAAAAAGGAGAAATATACACCATTGTCAGCATAACACTATCTTGCTACATTAGAATTCTCAACTGCTATATGCGCTGCATTCCAGCACGTATGAAAATGCTATGACTTAAAACCTGAAAACGTAGCTTAGCACCAATACAGAAAAAGAACTATCTGAATGCTAAAAGTAAATTGAATTAATTTTAAATAAACACCACAATTTCATTTCAAGACCAGCCAGATTTTACCAAATATCAACAGAAGATAGGACTCCAAATCGACAAAGTTAGCGCTATTTGCTAGTTGTTTCTTGCTGTTGGAGTTGGACAAACCCTCTAATAGTCTGTTGCTGCGGTAAGAAGAGAAACCCAAACTATGTCACAAGAACCTTTGATACCTGCAATGAGATTCACGAGCTATTTGGTAGAGTCCATTAACTATTTCACAACCACCACAAGCACAACAAGAAAGCAACTGTGCAACGATTGAATCAAGTAACGGACTGACTAGGGTGTCATTTTCTTCCCAAGGAATTTTCTCAATTATCTCATCAATCATCATAGTCAATGTTTTCATCATCCTTCATATACTTCTCTTACACTGCTGCAACTGTAGATTGCTGAGTTAAGGGAAACTCAAATTTCAATACTCTCATAAGTAAGGCTTTGACAGGGAGAAGTGGAGAAATGAGAATATTCAATGTATTTCAGACATGCATAATAGTGTGAGCAATAATACTCATGAGTCCATACTGATTTAGTTGCACTTTTCCCCAAAAAGAAAGGTAACCATTGTGTTTATAGTATCATTACCTCGTCGTCATCATCATTCTAGAGGGAACCAGACTGGAGAATAATATCAAGTGATGCGATTTTTTCCCGTTATATACTGTAGTTACGATAGAAGAAGTCAACTGTCAAAAAGACCAGAAAGGGGCATTCCGAGAATCGAACTCGGGACCTCTCGCACCCAAAGCGAGAATCATACCACTAGACCAAATGCCCGGTAGTTGATGTGATAAAGAAAGGAAAATATAATGATAAAATTCTGGCTTGAACGGAGCCACAAAAGTAGAGTGATGCGAGCTGTCGTCATAATTGGAGTGCGATGGAAGATTAGATTGCAATAGACGTACATTAAACTCTCTCGTCCGAGCGAGTTTTGAGAATGATAGCATGCCAGCTGGGTGCCGGATGATAAAAGTGCCGGCAGTAATGGGACCCCACTATTACAAAGTAGCTTTTGCAATGAAATAGGTGCTGATTAAACATTTAAACCGAAATATCTAATCAATAATGCCATTGATATAGTAAGGTAGGAACTCTAGTCTATAGTTGGACGCCTTACCTTGTAGTTGTAGAATACGATTCAACAGTGAAATAAAATAAAATAAAAAATATAGAAATTAACAAAAGGGCTTCTAAATTATCCTGCTTAGTCATTAATAAAAACCACCGTCCTCAGCGATATCAATTAGGCAAATTACAAGTCACACTATTTCACTAACAAGTTGCAATTCATTCATTTATGTTCACAGGTAGAGAGTGAGAAAAATAATAAAGTGTGCAGTTAGGTGCTTAAAATGATTGTCGATGACGTAATAAGTGTAGGAAAATCTGCTTTTGGTCTCCTGCAGCCCACATATGTCCTACCCGTTTCCTTATCTCCTCTTTATTGGCCTGTTCTTCCCCGTAGTGACAACCCTAGGCTCAGACAAAAACAGAAACACGATTACAACGCATACAGATAATCTGCTTCCACCTTCGTAAGGTTAGAGGAAAATAAAGTATGGCGTTTGCAGGAACAACCCAGAAGTGCATGGCTTGTGACAAAACAGTTTATCTGGTTGATAAGCTTACTGCGGATAACCGAGTGTACCACAAGGCTTGCTTCAGATGCCATCACTGCAAAGGAACCCTCAAGGTGTATCTCTCTTCTGACTTTTGAGACTCCTGCATTTAATGCTTTTTGGTTATATAATCTTGTTCAGGCTTCTAGGCAGGGGATCCGGTGTCTGCAGTTCATCATCAGATCACAAGAGTGTATCCAAAAATGAGAGGCATCATTTTTAGCACTTGTTTTAGCTAATTACTCTGTTTTTATGATTAATCATTTTTATCTGGGGACACTATCTGTTCCTCTTATGATTATACTTCCCATTTTTCTGGTCATTTCTGGTTTGTATCTGGTCTTATAATTTTCGTTCCCGAAGCTTTCCAGGATTTGATGTTAGAAAATACTCGAATCACCTCGTGAAATTAAAAGTGGAAACCCTGCAGTTTTTTGATTTATTTGTTGCTTGCATATTAGTATTCATTCAAATCTGTGAATTGCAAGGTAGATCTAATTCTTTTCCCCTTACTGTGTTCCTCTTCCACCGCTGAAAAGTTGATACGGTTGCTAAGGTGTTCCAGTAATTCCAATTTGCAATGAATCAGCACATGATATCGAAACCTCTTTGCCTGTTGGTATTAAGGCACTGTAATTTTCATAGAACTTTTGCTGACTTATCAATGCATCCGCAGCTTAGCAACTACAATTCTTTCGAGGGAGTTCTTTACTGCAAGCCACACTTCGACCAATTGTTCAAGAGAACCGGTAGCCTTGACAAAAGCTTCGAAGGTAACAAAGGATCAGTAATGGAATGTTTATTGAATGCCCCCCCCCCCCTATAATTTTCTTCTCAGCAACTAAATCCTACTTTCTTTTACCCGATTAGGGACACCAAAAATTGCTAAACCAGAAAAAACCATTGATAATGAGGTAATAAATCCTATATCTAGGTGCTTGCCATTTGCCAATGCATTAATCTAATTTTTGAACTGATATAACCAGAAAGCTGCAGCAACCAAAGTGTCAAGTATGTTTGGTGGAACCAGGGATAGATGTGCTGGTTGTCAGAAAACGGTCTATCCAACTGAGAAGGTAACTCGATATCAAAATTTTTGCCATTGATTAGTACAAAGCATCCATTGACATACAAGTCAAGTCATCAACCTTCAGTAATCCTCATCCCTGTTGCTGAGTACAGAACTTGTCATTTTGCATAAGGAATCTTAGTTTTTACATATTACAAGAGAGGGTGAAATCATTATGTTGTAAATGATATAGGTTACCGTGAATGGAACTCCTTACCACAAGAGTTGTTTCAAATGCTCCCATGGAGGATGCGTTATCAGTCCTTCCAACTACATTGCACACGAGGGAAGACTCTACTGCAAACACCACCATATCCAACTGATCAAGGAGAAGGGCAATTTAAGCCAGCTTGAAGGTGACCATGAGAAGAGTGCAATCAGTGGTGAAGAAGTTGCTGCCGAGACATGAAAGAGTCTGAGAATATTCCCATATTACTTGGAATCAAGGAAGCTCTTGGTGATTGCTATTTTGCTAATGGAAGTGTGTGGATCGTCATTTATTTTTGGATTTTGTTGTGAGATTGCGGATACTAAAATGAGATGTCAAGAGAATTTGACTCTAATATGTGGTGCTTACGACGCTTATTTACTTCCTATTTGATATCCTAACAATGCTTCACACTCCTCCATTTTTGTTTTCCAGTTACATAATTCTCGTCTGCAAGTTTATTAATCGAGTTTCTGTTCCATCTGATAAGTCATAATCCTTGTGACTTGGCAGAAGTACGATCGAGCATGTACTAAAACAAAAATATACTTGTGAGAGTCCAGTGTGTTTGTGAACCTCATTTGGATTCGATTTCAGGCAGTAACTATTGAAAAGGAGCAACCACTCTTGGAATAGTCACCCTTGTCGGCTTATCAGTCCTTGGTCCTTACAACATACATTGCAGCCCCCGTCTCCCTCTATCAACTAGACCAGACTTTGGGACTAACTAAGGAAATCAACAATTACGCTGATGCTATTATTTCCTCATCTAATAATACACCATGCCAACTTATCTATGAACTAAGAATGCATGCGGAAATCAATTAATAGAAGGATTAACCGTATCAATAATACCACTGTGAAAGAAGTTGTGAAGTAGGCCCTTGCTTCACTGAAAACGCAGCCGATAGAGAATTCTTCGATATGACTTGGAGGTTAGATAATCCCAGTGCCAGGCATTGAGCATTTCTATCCAAAAGATGATTCCTCATTGGAATTGATATATATCAATAACCAATTTAACTCCAAAATTTAAATTGAGAAATAGTCTAATAATAATTTTTATAATCTCTAACACACTTTCTCTAAAAACATTTCTATTGGTAACATCATTTCAATTCTTTTAAAAGTATTTTTTGAAAATGAAATTTTAAATACATCTTAATAATTTTGAATTTCAAATAAAATCCGAAAGACACATGAAATAATACCCAAAAAAAAGTATCTATTTTTTATAAATAATATTTATTAGTCGTTCAAATACTTACAAGGTTTATAGGGGAAGAGTATGCAAAATAAGTAATCCCTTTAGTATTTTGCAATGCCCTTCTTTGGAAGTGAAAAAACTTGCTCATTGGAGTTTCATGCTAACATATACAAGGCTTTCAAATTGAAAAAAGTAACATCAGTCGCAAGAGCTTGTCAAACGAACTACGTAGTACATGGTAATACTCAAACATCGCTAGTCTCTGATCTGGAGCGTCGGAAATCCCTGATCTCTCCCTCCAGAGACGCAGTGGTACGGCCAACCATCCGATCGTTGGAACTCCGCCGCTTCAACTTCATATCACCGCTATCAAAAGCCTGACCCACCAACCCTTGCAAACTTTCAGGACTCGGGTAAAGTTTTTTATGGAACAATCCTGAGTAGGACTCCAGGAACTCTGTGTATGCCGCCACCACAAGCTTCGCGGTCACTTCTCTTATCTGTTCCCTTAAATCATTATCTGGTATACTATAATACCCTCTGTGCTTCTGACAAATCTCATCCAAACACTTCAAAAAAGTTTCAATTTTTTTAGTCACTAAATCTCCAATGGTGTCTTTCCCCTGTTTCTTTGGTTCCTCAATATCCAAAATCCTCAGCAAAACTCCCCATGCTTGCATCTGATACACGTAGGCTGATTCCTCTGCCATTGCCTTGTAGTTGTTTTTCATATATTGCTCACCCAATAACTCACCAAGCTCCGTGTTTTTTGTCCTCATGTAGATGTACCAATATGTATTCATTGCGAATATATGAACCAAAGTTTTGTCTCTGGAACGGGAGCTTTTAGACTCGATGTTTCTTTGAAGGGCATCCATAATGTTGGAAATGGCATCCTTCAGTAAAGTCTCGTCTGTCTCGGGTTTCGATAATATCCCAACTTTCCATATCTGCTCTGTCTGGAGAACCTTAGCCATGGCTGCTCTGTAATTCTTGGTTGCAAGGTACTTGAGGTAATTAATGGCATATCTTACCAGTTTCGGTACTGAGCCATCTTGTGGGGGTGGAAAACCATCTGCGCTCCCTTCTATTTGCAGGCCAAATTCCCAAAATACTTTGCTTGAAGCATTGATTAGAAGCTTTTCGAGCTCTCGGAACCGCGCGCAGATATCCACTGCAGCTTCGTCGTCGAAAATTTCCAAGAATTCGGGTTTGAGTTTTTCTAAGGATTCAAACATATCCAACAGCTTGAACAATTTCTGCGGCTCTTTGCTGCTTCTGGCAACGCCTTCTCCAAATCGAAAGAACACGGCCATTATTTTGTCAGATATTTTGACGAAGCATTCCGGCCAGACGAGTCCATCCATGATTTTACCCATAACTCCGTCGCAAAGTTTCTTTTCCGAAAGAAGAACTTTTTTAACAGCAACTTCTAAGTGTTGGATCCAAAGGGTTATCGCTGTTTCTAAGCTTTCCCACTCCATTTCATCGATTCCTTCTGGGGTATATGTTCTCAAGTAATCTGGGTTTAGCCTCATTAATGCTTTGGCAGCCCTTCTATATCTCACCTGTTGAACCATTAATAGAAAATGATGAATAATGGGTGAAGCATTAGTCATTATATAATAAAAGATCATGATCAAGGTTACCTTGACGTAGATGTCAATGCATATATCCAAGCAATCATTGGCAGCGAGAGCCTCTGAAATTCGTCTCAGTACTTCAATTTCCAGCTCTGAGCCCAAGTCAAAGTCAACGGCGACATCGTCAGCGTCATAATCAGGCTGCTGCTGTGATAGATCTCCGACGCTCTGATGCCTTATTTGCTGTAATATACCTTCAAACTCATCTTGCATATGGAGCAGCGCCTCGTCAAGTAAACCTTCAAACCTCATGGCATCGACCTCGGTTTCATAGAGTGCCTTGAGAGTGATTAGGGTCTCTCTTAACCTTTGTGTCCTATATTGATCTGCTGCCTTTGTTCTGCTTATGAACTCGACCACCTCTTGGAGCCTCTGAATCACAGGCTCACCCTCTTGACTGATGGAATTAATGGCCTCATTTAGCTGATCAACGCAATCCATGTAATCGTGTAGGTTATCGAGACGTTTTTGCGGTGTCTTCTCCGCTGATAGTTTCGATGAAAGATCGAGTAGCTTTTGTTGGAGAGACTCATAGAGCTTGAAGGTGTCGAGAAGTCCAAGAGCAGGAGAAACAGCTCTGTTAATTCTAGTATCAAGGGCTTTCGTGTACATGGCCAAAGACTGTAAAGGGCCCACACTTCTAGATGCTTTAGACAGAGTTCCCTCTATAAGATCAAACCTTGCCTCGGTGTTTCCCAGGCTATCTTCCATTTTCTTTGAAGCCAGAAGGAAAGCTTTCAAATCGGAGCATGCTGACTCAAGATTAACCAGCGTTAGATCTTGGTTATTGGGTGCCATTGTTCTTGAGCAATTCAAGCTCTCTCTCTGGTTTAGAAATATATTAAGAGGCTGATCACCGAAGTGAGAAGAGATGAGCGCTGTTGGAAGCAGAAGAAGACGGATGTAATGCAACCAAGTGCCATGGCTCGATATAAACAAGGAAACAAATGGCATTCCATTGCGGAAACAGACAAAACGACAACTGGGGAGCTTGGAAATATGCAAAGCCGGTGTCCTCAATCTAGGAATTGGTCCGAACGCAGAGACCCCGACCCTGACGGCCGAAATGGGTTAAATGGGCCAAGGCCCAAGATTTAGACATGCATGGCCCACATCTTACACGCCCAAGGTTCAACCCATTAGAGTAATCGCTATTGGGCGAATCTTCTGGCGGTTTCTTGTTTTGGTACAATCTGGCGGTTTCTTTAAACTAGTGTAGTGTTTCCTTCTTTAAAATCTCTGATCAAAACATATTAGCGTCGTCCCAGAAATCGTTTGATCTGGGTGAAAAAAAAGAGCCGTTGGCTGTCCGGCCTGCATGGCGAGCTGTGTGCGAAGAGTGCATAGCAAAAATGGTTTTCACGGTAGTCTGTTTTCTTGTTGGACGAGATTGCTCAGTTCCGACGCTCCTGTGGAACTGGAGGTCAAGCCGGGGGAGATAGGGATGATCTCCGGTATTCCACAGCAACATCTTCGGAGAAGGGTACGTTGCTTACTTAATCATTTGCTTGTTTGCTTTCCTCAGTGCACTGTTTTCGCTCTCTTTCCTGATTCCTACTCTATTCATCTCTTCGACTTCGAGTTTCATTAAATTGCTGAAAATTGATGCCAAAAGTAATTGAACATCATCCCTGGCCGATATATAAAAGGTGTTAACCGATACAACGCGTTTGGGTTGTTTATTCTTATAATTGAAGATGAACTGTTGTTTCAGACTTGACGTTCACGGTTTTTCATGGTTCTCGCTTGCTCTTTCGGAATTTACAGAATCGCATGGCTTTTGACTGGTTTTCAGAATGGAGTCTTTATTTTGTGTGCTTTTTGTTTGGATGGGTTTTACCTTTAAATCCATAAGATCTTTAGACAATTTTAAGTAGATTATGCGTATTTAAGATACCTGTTTAAAAAAATATGGACATATTAGGAGTATAATTAAAAAATGATTAAACTGAAATGTGGGGGAGTAAGTGATTTTTTAAATCAGATATTACACAACAATTTGTCCTATCTTATAAACACATGACGCTTACAAAATAGAACACCCATTTCTTGAGGCTTTTAATTTTGTTGATTTAGAGATTGTACTTATTTTGGAGTATTTGCATGTACAATGAGTTTTTTTATTTAATTTTACTAACGTGGCTGAAAACACTCTTGAGTATTTAACCACGTGATAATAATGACCTCATAACTAATAAGCACATAAGTGTCCTCCTATTGGTGGCATTGCTCTGATAGTCATACGTATTCATTTTCTTTTTTGTTTGACTTTCTGTAAATCGTTCTGCTGTCTATTTTATCAAGAAAGACTACCTGCTTTTTATGTTTAATTCTGGTTGTTTATTAATGTTCACCTGACATTTGTGGATGGAATTTCTTCTTGCACATTATGGTTCTGGTATGCGTTTAATTTTCCTAACTGCAAATACGAAAAGGAAGGTAAAACGTGCAAACAAAAGTATATAAAGATTTAAGATCGGGAGGAGATTTATTTAAGGCATAATTCGAAAATACTCTAAACGAAAAAAATAAAAAATGTATATATATAAACATTCTTTAATTGGTTTAAATTGAGTGAATTTATGAGGCCTCTAATCAGTCGGTATTTAAGTTGCTGTTTGTTTCAAAAGTTACCCCTTACATGAACAGCTATTGAATTTTTTTTTATTTTTGGGTCCCGGGATTCTAATTTTCTTTTCCCCTCTTCTCTAATGTGAATTTTACCTGCAATATTCAATAACTATACTCAAGTTTTTGTGTATGCCAGGTTATAATATATTCCCCTGCCCGAACTGCATCACAGCAAGGCTCAGGCAAAGTTGGGAAATGGAAAATTAATTTTTTGTCTACGCAGAAGTATGTTTTCTAAATTGAATATGTGTGTATATAATCTCTGAAAGTCCAAGAGTTTTATTTTTATTTTCTTTTCCGATCTTGATATCATTCAGTTTTTCCTTGTTGATAATGTTTTCCAGGAAACTTCAGCCTCTTTATTGTTTATAATTAAGTACATTTAAGGATACTTTTGACGCTTCTTCAGCGTAATTGACATGTTACAGTTATTTTCTACCATAATAGGTGGGAAAATCCGTTAATGGGTTGGACATCAACTGGTGATCCATACGCCTATGTTGGTGAGGCAGGTCTCTGTTTTGATAGCGAAGAAGCTGCAAGGGCTTTTGCTGAAAAACACGGTTGGGAATATACGGTATATAATTGCATCTGAACATCCTCGTAATCGACCACTTCTAATCAGTGAATATCTCACAAGCTCTTCTACCTTTGGAAATCAGTTCAAAGGGAAAGGAAAAACCATATTATTTATGCTTGTTTCTTTTGGCATTTATTGGTTTCCAGTGCCTCTATTTCGCCTTGTGCGTGTATTTTATGTTTCTAACTTTTATTTAGTATTTTTACTCGCATTGCACCTGACGGATATAGGAGACGGAATCTAATTATTACATTTCTCTTACAAAATTTATTTGTTTCGATTTCCCTTCTAGTTATAGCTTCTTTTTCTTTTCTTTTTTTAATATGTAGCTATAAACTTTTCAATGATATTGGATACTCTATTGAGAAAGAGACTCCAGTGTTAATTAGTTCTGTCTTATTAGATTCATTTCCTTGTCACTCGTGGTCTTTTATACTTAGCGTATTCAACTTCTGTGCAGGTAAAGAAGCGTCACACGCCCCTCTTAAAGGTGAGTTTGCTTCTCCTTCACGTCAAGCATGGTCGAAATGAGTTTCTCTCAACATAGTAAGAATTGTGCAATTTCACCCTTTAAGTGGAGGCAGCGTGAAAAAGTGACAGAAGTCTGCTCTACCATATATGTATAGCTCTATAATTGAAGTCCGCATTTTTGCTCTTTTTTTCCATTTGTCCATTAAGACTTCAATTATGTGACAAGTAACGTCTTTAACTGAGCTTCTCTAGTTTTATTTACCAGTTGACCAAAATGGAATGGTTTCATTGTTTACAGCCTAAATCATATGGAGACAACTTCAAATGGAAAGGGCCAGCAAAAGCTGATGATGATTAGACAGCAATCTCCCGATCCATATCAGATATTTTATATACGTAAAGGTGTCAAGTGAAATGATTGGGTGCAATTCTGTTGTATGAGCATATCTGTCGATTATACTTTGCAGTAAATAGATTGATCCATAGTACATAGACACTTAATAAAAGAAACAGATGTAGAAAACAATACTTGATATCACTAACATATATATATATATATATATATATATATATATATATATATATATATATATGCAGATAAGGTGCTAGTACTAGAACTGTTTACAGTAACCTTTCAAACATTACTACTGGATTGAGCAGCTTTTCTGGTGAGAATGTGGAACCTCCATATAAAGAGGTAGTCCCTGGATTCACATGATAATCTGATAACGTCACAGAAAGCGTTGACTGAGTTTTTCTTCTCGTCAGTTGTCCATTCTATCCTCACCCAGCATGTAAACCCATTTGATGAAATTGGTACACTCGAATCGCATAGACGTAGTGTCACCTCCCCGCTGAGCCTCTTGCATGAGCCACGTCGAAGCTGTCCATCACTGGTCACCAATATATCGAGCCAAGAACATTCTGGTTGACCCACCATCTCCTTGTAGGCAGAATTTGCCATCCTAACTTTGTTGTTTGAATCTGATATGACAGCCGGCAAGGCCTCTGACTCAACCTTTTCCTCAACCTCCTCTGGTATTTGGGGGGCTTGAGCTGTTGGAGGCAGGCTTGGGTCTTCACTAATGCACCCAACACTTATGCTAGAACCTACGGGGCGAACCAGCTGAGGTGCTATGACATTGATGGCAGTTGGTCTTTGCAATTGCTGCAAAAGATCCTTTTCATATGGAATCTTTGCTGTAGTGTTCAAATTAATAATCTCTTCTCTACCAGGTGATATTAAGTCGAGTTCAGTGACGGGGCGAGCGGATGGAGAACATGGAAGAAGCGGAAGTGTCACTAAACTTAGAGTGCTGACAGGCTTTTCCCAGTTCCAGTTAAGCACTCCATGGTTAGGAAGAGGGAGTTGAGGAAGGCTGGCAGCAAAACTCTGTAAAGAAAGCTTTTTTGCTGGAGATGTTACATGACAAGGGGGACAAAATCCCAAAACTTGTGTCTTCTGTCTTTTGAGGGAGGGTAGTGCAATTGGAGCTCTGCCTCTCTTTCTGGTCCTGGTTGGCCTGGCCTGCAATTGCGGCCAAAGATTTCTCAGGTAAGGAGACTGCGTGATCTTTTGGGATAGGGAGGAGCCCTCGCTCATGGAATTCGCGATAGTCTCGGGCTTTGGAGCTATGGGCCTGTACTTAGACATGATTTCGGCGGTTTTTGCTGCGTTGTTGTAAGGATTTAAGGTCTTGATCATGGTGACAGCTTTCAGTTTACGTGCCTTTGTTTTCTTGACTAGGAGTACAAGGAGAGAAGAGGGAAGCAAATGGTGGGGATGCTATCGGTGGTGCAAGAACCTTCGACAAGAAACTGGTGAGGATGACATAATGAGAGCAAGGAGGAGAGTTATAAAAGCAGCCGCAGGAGATATTGGTGAGGGTGTAGGAAGGGTGGACAGGGGAGAGGGGGTTACTGGAGGGGATGAGTTTTTAAGTTTGTGAATTAGCCAATGAGAGGTAGGCACAATGAAGCTAGGAGGTAGGAGAAAGTGACACTTGTAAATGTACGATGGGTACGTGTTGGCGAGGAGGAGATATGGGATTTGGGCTGTAGGAGAAATACACAAATGGAGGGTGGGGTTTGGAGTCATTATTATGAAAATGGAGCCCAGTGATGGAAGGAGTGAGCCCATGGAGAGTAGGGTAAGATCTTTAAATCCAAGCAGGGGCTTGGGTGGCATCTTATGGAAAAAGCAAGAGGGGCTCTCATTATAACGCGTGTGGAGCTGGCCACCATGCGTGAAAACCCCGATCAGGATGGGCTTGGTCGCACTGTCATTTTCCATAGTTTCCCGAAACAGTGCATTTCTTTTTTCTTTTTTTTTTTGGGACGGATGAAACAGTGCCTTTCCAGTCGGTTACATTTGCTCGCTTTCCACGTGTCAATTCATCCTCTCCCCCTTACATGCAATGGATGGGTTAGAATCTCAACGGTGGGTAAGCATCGGGCCGTTTTTGCTGCTAGGCAGCGTTTTTGAATTCGTCGTTTCGTTCACATTAGTCAAACAGTGTGCATGAGATTTTCTAGTTTTCTATGTTGAGCATCGGTACGAATATCATATCTAATATGGGTACGGATATGAAATAGAACAATTATTTTAAAATATAAAATATGATTACCGTAATATATACCATATAATAAAAAATATTTTATAGTATATTAAATATTATACTCACCCAAGCTTACGTTTTATTCATTAAGGCATTCAATCATTTTTTGGTTTAGTTGACATTTAGGTGAGGATGCGGCATTTTCTGGCGTAAACTTGCTCTTATCTTTGCAGTGGTAAGTTGATATTCACATGAGTTTGCGCCATTGTGTGCCTGTGTCTCGGTACAAATTGAAGATGTTGATTCCAAAGAGCGGCATAATCTTATATTCACAGGTCCTATCTATCGGTTACAATAATGAATGACTTGACGACATGATAGGAATAGGTTGTACAAGGGGAAAGCTTTGTTGAAACATGAAGGCTTGGCAGCGCTGGTTCATTGATTCACTGACATTTTCGGACCCTGTGAAATTAAGGCTGATAGTTTGAAGTTGAACAAAGGGTTAAAGAGATTTCTAACATATCCTATTTGCCAAAGTTGCCGGGAAGTGAGAATGAGGCACAAAAATTCATCCCATGATTATAATACTGCCTTTTATAAGGAACCAGATAGCTCTTGCAAGTACCAACTGTCGCATATAGAGTCTCAATTCAATTAATCTTGCTTTTCCTTATCGACAACAAATGAATCACAAAGACTATGGGTATAAACTGGGAAAACCAATGAAGTATTTATATACGATGATTTTTCGATAGCAAAAGAAAAAAAGAAGCAAATTACTATAAAGTTCTCCAGACGTCATTTTCCCTTGAGATCAAAGTTGCGATGCCTTACTCCCTCTCCCTGTAGTAGACGGCAACAAAAAGTCGGTAGAGGTACAACCACATCCAGTGAAAGAGCAATTTCCGGGAGGGCAGCACTGCATTAAGAGTCCTCGTCCATGGCCTCCGTACACACTGTTCTCTCATAATTCACTTTCTGGCTAATAGATCTGCCTTTACGTTCAGTTGTATGTGTTTCTCTGTACGTCGTGTTCGTGCCAATGGTATGTTAGGTTTGGCACAAGTTTTAGTTCCTTTTTGCGGTCAAATAATAGTTAAACGCCGTTAAGTTGCAGGGCCAAGTCTATTAAAGAAAATTTGATAATAGAGGCTAAATTTGGTGGGAGTACCCAACCAACGGAGCACAACACTCGGCAAGTTTCAAGTTTGAGCCCCCACTCGGATTCCCTTTGTTATTTATAGGGGAGAAAAAGTGAGCGCGTGGCTTAGAGCCCAGTCAGCATAATGAGAAGAAAACAAAGAAACAAGATAATTGACCATTTCTAACGCAATCCGGGATTACGAGTTATGAACCCTATTATGGGTAACTCGGTTGTTTCCAAGTTCTGCGTTGTCTTCCTTGGGGACTGCAACTTGGCGAAGCGAAGTTAGGTGTCCACCGTGAACTTTCTGTACTCTCATTCCAAACATTCTCTTCTTTATATACTCCTTACCATGAAACCATTTTCCGTTGCCACCTCATCGTCCCCTCCAAAAGTTTTCCCATCACTTTTTCTTTCCTCTTCTCCGAATCTCAGCGTCTCCTCCTCCTCTATTTTTTCGGCTGCTTGTCTTCCGAGCCAACCTCTTGTCGTTAAGTTTATCTAAGTAAACCCAGGTAAAGTCGAAATTTGCTTACGAATTCCTCGGTTGTGATTCCGCAGTATCAGGTGTCTTGTGTAGCCTCGATACAATTGTGGCTGGCAATGCTAATAATGTTTGTCATTTCCTTTACGAATTATCAAGTATCTCCTATGATAATTTCTGTATACTTGGATATAGAGAAACCCCACAACAATCTATCTAACACCTTAAGAATATAGAAATTAAATATGTTAAAAAAATGTGTCTGGTTTCTTTCTTCTTCAAAACAATAAAATCTTTGCTGATAAACATGTACCGAATTCTTAATCAAACATGAATTTTGCTATTAGATGTCCATAGAACCAATGGATTGAAGGTATTGAAAACTGAAACAATGAGAGAAGGACTCCAGATTTAACATTACTCATTCCAATGATAGGATTCCACTTTCTGGTTGGCCATCTTACTTATATTATAGCCTGCCAATTGTACCGTGAGATTCGTAATGGTCGCCCAAGAGCATGATTGCACTAAGTGGAATGCTTGTTTTAGCCTTAGCCTTTCCAGCATTTGTTCACATTTCTAATTTAATTTTTCTTCTGATGGTTACTTAATGATTTTGCTTATGCTGGAATATAAGTTTTCTCAAAGATAATACGTAAAGCTCATGAATGCTATTGTAAGGAGCATTGTAGCATCAGTGTCTCACTATTTGATTCTTATTTTTGGTATCTGCTTTTCACGGTTGACGTTAACAAATCCCAGCCCAAATTGCAGGGTAAGTTCGGGGTCAGGACACCATCTGGTTGGTGTGGTCTTTTAATACAATTTGATACTTTCGTTCCCTTAAGGGTGGAGAATTTCTTGAAGCTATGAGAACTGAGATAACCGACTTCACCTGTGCATCGCTGAAATCTGCCATTTCTTTGTTGCTAGTTTTAGATTATTGGCCCACCCTTATTTTTCTTTTTTGCTATAACTAGGCTTCCAAATCTTGAATTTGACTTTTTCAAATGTTTCTTATTGCAGAGATGATAAGTGGTCCATATGAAGATTTGATTGCTTCACCCGAAAAGATTAATAACTTCCTTGATTGTGAAGATGGAAGTAGAATCTGTTCAAAGGAACGGAAGGGAATCAAACTGTGGGAAAAATTGAAATATCAACTTGTAGAGTACAACTCATTGCCTGGATACTTAAGGGACAATGAATTCATACATGGTTATTACCGATCAGAATGGCCATTGAAGCAGGTTTTCCTCAGCATTTTCTCGATTCATAATGAGACACTTAACGTGTGGACGTAAGTAATTTATCTTCAAGTTCAGATGAATTACATCATCTGCTGAATTAGCTTAGGTGTAACTTCTGTTATTTTAGATTATTTTTCTTTTTTAGTTTTTTTTTTCATTTGGGATTTTGCTCTGCTCCTTCATTTTCCATACATAATAAAAGAAAAATGATTTGCCTAATCAATGACATTGTTTCAGGCATTTGATAGGATTCTTCCTTTTCCTGTTTCTCACCATATACACAGCTGTGAGAGCTCCAACCGTAGTGGATTTTAATTCTCTTCAACTTCTGCCTGAAATGATCAGAACAGCTGATTTGAATAAAATTCGTTCAGAGCTCTTGAATTGCCTGCGTTCACTTCCCAATATGCCTGATCTGCTTAAATTTAAGAATGAATTGAGGACATCTCTTCACTCTTTGAACTTCTCCTCACTATCAGGTTGGACTGTTGTGGAACTTCTCATCAATTGCTTGCCTGAGCAATTTTCCATTGCTTCCAAGTCAGAAGTTAATGTTTTGGTTAGTTCCTGTTGCTGTCCATGAACAATAGTGTTTATCTGTTCTGAAACTGTAAAATGATTATTCTTTATCACGTTGGTTGCAGAATGGTTTGAAGGGTGAGCTGGTGGACTTGGTAGCCCCTATAACGGTCCACCCGATTACAAGGTGGCCCTTTTTTGTATTCTTAGGGGGGGCCATGTTCTGCTTGCTAGCCAGCAGTACATGCCACCTCCTTTCCTGCCACTCACAGCGCCTTTCCTACATCATGCTCAGAATTGACTATGCTGGCATTGCTGCACTAATTGCAACTTCCTTTTATCCTCCTGTCTACTACTCCTTTATGTGCAACCCCTTTCTTTGCTTGCTCTACTTGGGCTTCATAACATTAATAGGGATGGCTACTATAGCCTTCTCTCTTCTCCCAGTTTTCCAAAAGCCCGAGTTTCGAAGGTACCGCACTTCACTCTTCTTTTCAATGGGCATGTCAGGTGTGGCACCAATAATGCATAAGCTGATATTGTATAAGCATCAGCCGGAGGCCCTTCAGACCACTAGTTATGAGATACTAATGGGAGTTCTTTACGGCCTGGGAGCTCTAATTTATGCTTCAAGGATACCAGAGAGGTGGAAGCCTGGCAAGTTTGATATTGCTGGTCACAGTCACCAGCTTTTTCATGTCTTGGTTGTGGCAGGGGCTTATACACATTACCGTGCTGGTTTGATCTATCTCAGATGGAGAGATTTGAAAGGTTGTTAGCTGGATATTTCTTCAGGTTCCTGTCTCTCTTTCCATTTATAGAAATTGAATAAAGCAATGATATCACTGTGTAGGAACATTTATTTTTTTGGTTCTTCTTTATCATGTTGGATGTTTAAACATAAATGTCATAAGACACTGAGTTTTCTAAGATTAGCTTGGATCATAATTCATAAGAGACTATATATCATGGGCTTGAACAAGATAACTGTTGCTAACAATGAAAAACTATTGTATCATTTGACATAGCAGTAAAATTGGGAATAGAAAATTTCTCAATAATCACAAGTCTTAGAGTGTTTTAAATGAGAAATGAAATGCCCGCATTTACTGATAAACTCAACATTATGCAGCAACGATAGGGTGAGCACATCGGGTTTTGTAGGCTACAAAAATAGCATCCGGATCTAAATCATCATGCAAAACATGGTAAATTGTAGCTGGATCGCTGCTTTCCCTTTGATCACGCTCACAAGCCAACCCGCTCCTGTTGTTTGGAGCACAGTAGTCAAAGTGAGCCCATGATTCATAATCCTACATTTCCATGTCTACTATTAGCTGTCATTAGCATTATTATTTTTTTTCATTTAAATAAGATGTATATGTATATGCAGAACTCCTCCTTTTCTCTGAAAGATATGGACTGGGTTATTTGGGAATCGACTTTGAAATTCCAGAGCTGTTGGTTTGGCACTGTCACAATCGGCAATCTTTGACCTTAAAGCCCATACTCATACTCACCCTCTTTGTCAAATTTCTTTTCTTTTACTAGTCCAAAAAAAGAAAAAAACAAATATAGCTGAAATAACATATTTGTCGTGATCCTTGATTTGAACTGTTCGTCTACATATAGTTACAACGTAATTGGTTTTCCACTTGCGCGTCTTCGCTGTTCTTAGCCCTTCAACCTCCATCTTTTTCTTTTCTCAGGTCAAACATATATGCTAGATTTTTTCTGTCGGATGTAAACATCAGTATTTTCTATCCATCTCTTTTCCCATTCAACAGTTACGAAATAGAGGAGGATCACGAGAAAATATAGAGTAAGATTTTGTGGTTCCGATTCTATAAACTTTAAAAAAACCCAACTCAGTAATAAATATAACTAGTTTTTATCTGGTTTACCAGACTAGAGGTAGATATGATATGATTGAGACTGATATCCGGAGAGCTCAAGTATGAGGACGTAGCAAAGGGACAAAATGTATTAAATGGGCTGGGGCCAATAGGTGTCAGACGACAATCATATAGTGGCCCATGATCGTTACATAAAGTCACTTTCATTGTAATTTGATGAATTGAGATTCAGTGGCTTCTTGGTATGAGCCAAGGTCAGTGAATACCCCTTAATTGTAATTGATTCCTCCAAATTGGTTCGCAACCATTATAGAATATCAGGATGTATTTGATATTACCACGTTGGGCCAACCCCAGCTTCATAATGTCGATATAGGAAATACTAGGCTATTTTACTGGGTGTCGGATGTACTATATGGATTTTCTTCCTTTTCTCACTCTCTGATTGTACTCCACACTCTTGCTCTAGTGGTTCACTTTGAGCATTTCATTTGATGCCACCATAAATTAATTTAAATTTAGTAAGGAAATTATATACTTTGGGGAAAAAATAGGTGTAAGTGAAAAATAAATGAGAGAGTGGTCAAGTCTCAGTCCCAGCCAAGTCCTAAACTAGAGACCCAAATCATGGTTGATGAAGAAATAGGTTTGAGTCAATGAATACCAGACAAATGACCAGCAGTGTTTTTGCTGTTGGCATGGGTGCTCTTTCTTAGCTTGGCGCTTACTAATTATGTTTCTGATATTAGGGGCAGAACAGGACTTTACTAAGTGATGATAGAGCTATTATTTTTGTGAGCCCCAAGCCATTAATAGAAACAAATTAAAGCTAGTAATTCAAGTCTAATTAGTAGTGAGTTTAACTAACCGAGATTAATTTGTTCCTTGAAAGGACTGCACTATTTTTTTTTTTTGGTACATCAAGGAGGATCGAACCTACGACCCCCCTCAGGTGGCTGCACTATGATCGTATGGGAGCATGGTAATGCCATAATTGTTAACGTGGTGATGATCTCTTCCCTCATACCGCATTCTCTTTCGCTCTCACTCTAAGGTAAAAGCGCACACACACCCACACAAAGACAACTGGTAACACTGGTTCATTCGCATCGAGATAAAATAACGTGGCCAAAGGATTTAACAAAAGGACAAATGCAATTTTTAGAATTATAGTGCGATTCGCTCCCTTCTCTCTCTCTCTCTCTCCTCTTTCTGTTTGTAATTGTTGAAGAGTTATTTCTTCCTCCTTCTGCTGTTTCTTCTCTTCTATTTATACTGAGAAAACAACATAACAAGCACGAAGGGATAGAGAGCAAAGCAGCTCTACCTCTGATCGCTGACGCCGATATTAAGAATCTATAGAAGAACCTTGGTGCTTACTCGAAGGAAGAAGGGTTGAATGGATTTATCCGCTTCACAATACAATAGTGCGAGTGCGAGTGAATCCGGTTGGACCCATTACTTAGACCATTCCTCTCTTTCGGAAAATTATTCTGAGAGGAGTAATGGGATTGTAGACTATGAAGGAAAGGGAGCAAGAATGGAGGAGGAGGAGGAGGAAGAAGATTTATCCATGGTTTCTGATGCTTCTTCTGGGCCTCCGCATTATCGTGATGAGGTTGATAAACGCAATAGGGAAAATTGGTATCGTCGTCTTTCTTCTACTTCCCAATGCTCGGAAAAGAAGGTCAAAGAATGTGGCAGCAATCAACATCTTGATGACACTGCCAGCTCCCCTGTTTACACGTGTACCAAGGCAAGTCCTAATATTGATGTCATTGACATACTACTTTTATGTGACTTCAAACTAATATTTTTGTTAATGGGTTATATTATAATCGACCAGAAAAAAGTCCGTTTCTCAGGGAATGGAGCAGTGGAGAATGCATTGGGTTTCTCTGCAGCAAGATTAAAGGTAGGTACCATATCCAGTTTTATTTTTTGTTTCATTACATTATGCCTATCACACACCTTCACATTTTGTTACGTTCAAGTAAATTTTTTAAACTCTGAAGCCTAAATTCCAGAAGCATTTCAATTTCTTCGAGCGCTCGCTTGTTGGCAAACGAAGATCAGAAGTACCAGGTGATTCACTGTCATGTATATTACATTGTTTACTTTCTTCTAGCAAAGACTTCCAGAAAATAAGCTAGCATGCCTCATCTTCATTTGTTTGGTTATTTATCTCCTGTTTAGGTGGTTTCGATGAAGAAGAAAGAAAATGAAAAGATTTTGGTAGCTTTTTTGTCTCTGCTACTGTCGAAAGAGACTAGGGGATGTCAAAAGGAGAAGCCATTCAATGTCAAAGGGAACTGTAATTTCATCTATTTAGCGTTTTTTTTTTTTGAACTGTAATTTCACTCCTTTTTAATCTACTGTTATGCTACTGCAAATGCAGTTGGACACAACCTAAAAGAATATAAGAAACTAAATAAGGGTCTGTATCTTTAATTTCTTCGTTGTTATAAGTGACCAGCATCTATGGGACTAGTGGGTCTTGTACGTAGTCCAGCTACTGTGCCAGTGTCCAAGGCTTTCATTCTATCTCTTGCAGTGTAAACACATTCGTCCCACAAATTAACCAAAAATATGCCTGCACTGCACAGTTAAAAGTTAAAACATTTAAGAAACTGAGATTCTTGGGATGATAAAATTTGAAAGGATGCAGAAAACTAGTAGTTCACAGCCAAAATGTTATGCCAATGTCCGAGGAATTCCCAGTTGTCATCAGGGAAGTCAGAAGAGAGAGAGAAGGGGCTACTACGAAGCATACGAGAGCCAATCTTCATTTTCAGCCTAGCTCATAGCAATTTTGGTTGGGTAAATATGGCTAATGACACCAACACCCAAGCTTCATTTTCAGCCAATAGGGACCAGAAGGGCAAGCCCACCACCATGTCATAGCTACCCACTTTGGATGTGATCCATACATTACACTTGGTACAATTATTGAATTTTGTTTTGGTGGGATATCCAATAAAATCTTTATTCAAATCAGACTCAGCCAACGCATGCATCTATAAGAAAATAACATACATCTTAGGAAACCGACAATACCCTGCCTCTCACTAGTCATTCCTACTTTGTAGTTCATTCTACAGCTGAAGTTACTTACAACTACAAATAATGGTAGCATGCATTACCTGTACTGGAAAAACATCAAAACATTGCTGGATGGCCGACCAAATATAAAACATATGGAAACGTGGGCCGGTAGAATATCTCCTCAGCAATTATATCTGAACGGAACCAGTAGATGGAAATGTACCTGTTGGCATAGTCTCACCATCTTTATAATTCTCATTCTGGAGGAGCCCATTAGCATCTAACTGCTTATAATACAAGTTAGAAAGAAGAAAATATACTGTGCTTATCTCTATTCTTTCCCATAAGCCTGTGCTTATCTTATCTACAGTATATTTCAATTGAAGTGGTGTCCTAGTTTTCTTGTGTTCTTCGCCCCCTTTCTAAAGATCGTCATTTTTCTCCCTTTACTTAATGATAATTTGTTCTATGATCTAATCACAAGCTAGGAATGATTAAGACCCCTTCCATTTTTATCTCTTTCTGCAAATTGCTTAACACGTAAAACTGTGGAACTTCATTTATGTAAAAGAATCAGTGGAATAAAACTATTACTGAACAAAATTTGAACATACAATACATTGGACCCCAGCCACTGAGAAACCCTTTAAAAAACAAAAAAGGCTTTCTATTCGCACACTGTATGCCCTCGAACTGAGAGCCTGCCTGAGAACAACCCATCTCTAATTGAAAGTCATGTCCCATAAATATGTCTATGATAATGAACAGGTTGGGCTTCTAGACTTTTAACCACTTCCAACCAGGGTTTGTCTACTAATAATATGGAATTTTTTGAAAGACGAGCCGAAAATAAAACGGGATCTTGTAAATGCACAACTTCAAAGTTCTCTACATGTTTAGGCCTTTTCTTAATAACATTTTGTAAATTCCTGGAAAATGAATCTTGAGCATTTAGCTTATCACCATCATCTTGCTCCACTGGCAGCCCAAAGCCAATCGGGCACATTGCCCTGAAGGTAGAATAATAGCTTCGAAACATCAGAAATACTGAAATAAATTTCACTTTTCCATATTGTTTCTTTTTCAATTCAGTCATACTCATATTTAACGATCTCAATTCTGAATTACGTTGCTGATAATCTACCTTTTCTTTTTTTCCGATAAATCTGAAATAAATTAATCTCTTGTAAAAGGTAACCGGAAAAGAAACTGATGTAGACATGCCTAAACTCACCAAATTACTTCAGTGTTGTCTTGTCAATATCACACCCCACTTGACAGAGTATTGAGTCAAGAATATAACCTCAAGACATTTTTACTTAAAGATTTGAGAAGCAACCTAAATTCTATATTTGGCAGCTAAATACAACAATTTTTCTTCAGCGGGGACAGGAGACCCTTGAGCGAAATTACCTTTTCTTATGCTCCAAATTTGCATACAAAAATATCTGTGCATCAAGAATTTATCTTGCAGAAAGAAATTTCTTAAAAAGGTTATGTATGAAGCCCCATAAAAAAATTTAACTACGCATATAAGCAATTAATATATCAGAATCCAATTAAGGATAAAGAAAGGCGCAGTGAGTGTACAATGAGTATAATAAATCCACGAGTTGTGTGAGAAAAGGATTGATTATTAAAAGAGAAGCCATTAGTTTCATATATACCTTATAAAAGCACATTGCACATGGCATGTGTTACTTCACGAGTTCACTCACATATTTTGGTCATTTCACCAATGCAAAAAGTCACCTTTATCAAACAAAAAAGGTTTACCAGGCACTATAAACAACCACAGAAGATGAAGCTGAGGAGGGATGGAATGGAGTAAGCACAATAACAGGCCTCTAGAATAGAAATATTCAGAGAGTTAAGTATATTATAGAAAACATTTGGTGCAAAGCAAAGTCAGACACCTTAGTGTCTCCAGATCGAATACATATATCTCCAAAGCAGTTCGCGGCTGCCCATCAGAACTTGTAAATAATCTTGTTATGGGAGGCTCGGTCGGTTGTAATTCCTCATCTTGCAACTCACGACAGGGCGCAAAGGAGTGCACTAGCTCTGAACTGGTGCATAACTACAAATTGAAAATAACAATATGAGAATAATTGAGTTGTGCATGACAGCATAAAGACATGGTCAAAAACCATTACTAGTTAGAAACATCCATCCCCCACTCACATCTAGGAACATAAGAACAGAACAAGTTTTAAGAATAGTTAACCCCGATTCTTTAAACGTGATATATAATAGGTAAAGCAACAAAACCAAGAATAATTCAATTTAGGATGCAGTTGAGGAAAGCAGTATATGTAACAGTAAATTTGAAAAGGCACAGGAAAAAAGTCAGAATGCAAAACTCCAACATATTGAAAACACCGCATGTTGTTATAATGAAAAATAAAGCTGTCGAATAGCATTAATTATCTCTTACGATAATAGATTGAATTCTGGTTTCACTACATGCCGGCTATATGCAATAAACATACAAGTTTGAGATAGCAGGAAAGAAAACAAGAAACAAAGGTAGAAGATAGCAGTAATCACTAATCAGTGGAAAAACAAAGTGATCAAATTCCCCCATCACTGAGGTTGGAAGAAGTGAGAATAAAGCAACGTATATGCTTAAATCCTTAAGCATTTTTCTTCTTGAGCTTAAATTAATAAAGTAATAACACACAATCTGCTAATTCGAAGTGTAGTTCCTGTAGATGGGAGGTCTGGTCTATGAAACATCTGTGTGTTAATTATCAATATATGTAAATATGTTGCTGTGTGGCCTTGTAGATTGTTAACTTTGTAGATAGGAAAACAAGGTTGCAGCATTATTGGAAGTAACTGACATTCCATCCATTATATGTTTTCTTGGAGATTGGACCATGTAGTCCTTCAGTAATACACTATCAAGCGAGTCCGATGGACAGCCATTGACCTCCCCTTAGGAAGATGGATCAAAGCTATCTTCATAATGGATCAGATTAAGTTTGAGGATTGATAAAGTAATGGATGGATCGGGTGTGTGGTGGGTCATGGGCCACAGTTCCCACCCCAACTAATAATTACTAACTTGATCTTGATAAGAATAGCAGTTATGTGAGGTAAGACAACAATAATGGAAAAATAATAATTAATAATGCCAAGCAGCTAACAAATCTTCATATCACTGAATTGATACAAAAATAATAATAAAAACTAAATTGATAGCTCATTATAAAATGATGGAGAATTTTTAGAGTTGGATTATAACGACTAACATACTACGCAACTCCATACATGATCATCAGAACCAGCAGAGAACACCCTATCATGCGCTGCTTCCAAAGCATATGCATCTCCCTTGTGTAATGAATGTGCCTGCAAGAGAGTTCCGTGTTGGCTATCCCAAAACTGGACACTACCACCGCTGTCCGCACTAACAAGTGTCCCGGACCTAAAGAATAACTAGCCAATCAGAGGATTGCAAATTAGCAGAATGTACTCCAGTATCAAAATTAACAAACAAGTAAAATGGTGCCAATTAGAAGTATAGAAGCATTAATATTAGATACTTCATGCATTCACTGTTACCTTAAGGATAGTTACGACAGTATAAAAAGTTCACTTCCACTGCCCAAACCTTCAAGGCCAGCCGCAATCCTATAGATTCATGATCCAATGTAGCATCCCAGCATCGTATAAAATTGTGAGGAGACAAAGATGACAAAACCATTTGTAAGCATATTGAATCAAATAATGCTAAAAATAATTTATTTTTTGTAGAGAAAAAGGTGGATTATGCCGTTGGATCAACTTCATAGTTTGCAGCATGAAGCAGGGGCAGATCCAGAAATTTTAGTTAGTGGTGGCAAAAAATAGTTTATAAATATTTTTACTAAAAAAAATATTATAAATATGAATAAGTGATAAAAAATGATATAAAATATACAAGATATATTGGTTTTAATGTGAAACTTACATTCATAAAGTGAGAAATGAGAAGTAATTCATTAAGCAAAAGATAAGAGATTACAAAAGTAATTTTTGCTCTCACCAAATTTCCATTACATCCAATGTCTCTCACACAAAATACATAATTTATGACAAAAAAATACAAGATGCCTAAATTTTTACAAATTACAATTGCTCTCTATGCGTTTTCATATTTTGAAAATGTTGTATGATTTTTTTATTTTCAATACTATCAAAAATATCTCCCTCTATGTATATAACTAAACAATCATTCAACCATTCATCTCCTATTCGATTGCGCATTCTATTCTTTCCAAGATTTATTGCAGAGAAACATCTTTCAACTGTTGCAGTTGCCACAGGTAAAATCAAAACTAACTTCATAAGTAAATAAATCATTAGATACACAATATGTTTTCTAGTTTTCACCAATATTTCAGAAAGATCACTAATCCCATTTAACTTTGAAAATTGATCATCAGATCGAACATCTACGATGTAGGTTTCAAGTTGACTATCAAGCCCCATAAGTTCCACAAAAGAAAATTCAGATGGATAAAACTTAACCAAACGAATCAACTTCTCTTTATCAAATGCAAAAAATGAATCTCTTGGATGTAAACTTGCTACACAAAGAAGCAGCTCGGTGTTCACCTTTGTGAATCTATTGTTAAGCTCTTGAAGTTGTCTATCAATTACTTCATAAAATAACTCAACTTGAAAGTGATGCAAATTTGAAACTTTTTGAACTTTACTTCTTGATCTTCCTTGTATAATAAATGCATCATCCATATTTGGAATGTCAATATCTTGCTTCTCACAAAATAATGACATTTCATTTAATAAATTATGCCAACAATCATCTCTCATACTTTGCAATCTTTCTTTGGACACTCTAACTAATGCTATAGCATTTACAATATCTTGATCACTTCTTTGTAGTGCATGAGACAACTCATTAGTAATTCCCAATATATTCCTCATCAAGTACAAGTTAAAAATAAACTCAAAAGATTGCATAGATTTCAATAAATGACATGCTTAAACTCGTTGCTCTGAGCTTATGCCATATTCCTCAACAAATTCAAGCACATCAATCACCGAAGAAAACAAAGAGATCAAGCTAAGTAACGTACCATAGTATGAGCCCCATCTAGTATCTCCAGCTCGTTTCAATGTAGTTTCTTGATTCAAGCCACTACCACTAGAAATTTCTCCATTCTTTAATGCTTCATTAACTTTAAGAATTTCACTTTCTCTAAGAATTTCTCGGCATTTACATGAAGCTCCAACAACATTAGATAAATTGTTAACCAAACTAAAAAACCAACCAATTTCCACTTGTTTTTTGGCAGCTGTCACAAGTGCTAATTGAAGTTGGTGAGTAAAGCAATGGACATAAAATGCAGAATTGTTTTCTTTCAAGATCAAACTTTTAAGGCCATTGAATTCACCTTGCATATTACTTTGCCCATCATATCCTTGTCCACGCACTCTTGACAAGCTTAAACTATGCTTTGCAAACAATGATTCCAATGCTAATTTTAAAGATATAGCACTTATATTTGAAACATGAACCAGACCAAGAAACCGCTCAATCACATTTCTTTTTTTATTTACATAACGTAAAACAACAAACATTTTCTCCTTAATTGATACATCTCGAGATTCATCAATTAAAATAGCAAAGAAATCATCTCTAAGATCATCAATAATTATTTTTGTGGTTTCATAAGCAGCAGCTGTCACAATATTTTTTTGAATACTAGGTGTCACTAGTTTAAGATTTCCACGAGCATTTTTCAAAACCTTATCAATATCTTCATTATGATTGGCAAGAAAATGTAGAAGCTCAAGAAAATTACCTTGATTTTTTGAATGAACCGATTCATCATGCCCACGGAATGCCAACCCTTGCCTCAATAGAAATCGAATACAATCAATTGTTGCGATAAAATGAATCCTATATTCCCTTTTGATCAACTCTGATTGGTTGCTAATAGCAAATTCAATATGTTGTTTTTGATTCATTAATGCTTGACATTTACTCCAAGCTTGATTGTAAACACTATTAGGGCCTCAAACATGGGTTTTCAACCTATCCTTTTTTTTCCAATTTGAAAATCCCTCCGTCAAAAATGCATCACTATTTTTTTGTTCTTCAATGTCAGATCTCATGAGATAACAACATAAACAAAATACAACATCTTTTGATACACTATATTCTAACCAGTTACCAAATTCTAGAAACCAATTAGGGTTAAACTTTCGAAAAAGAGTTCCAATTTGTCATTGTGGGAAATCATGTTTTCTTGGTTGACAAGGTCCTTTTTGTAAGTAAACCCTTCAGATGTCATCCCGGTCATTAGGATGATAACAAGATATTTTTCTCCTCTCTCCTGGATCAGCAGGAAGATTTTTCAAATCAACTTCGAAAAATCTTTTTTTTATGGATGATGATGACCCTAATGGTGTTGGTAAATTTTCATTGTTAATAACTTCTTGATCTAGAGACTCTGATATTGATTTCCTTTTAAAATATTTCTCCATTTCTTGCACACTAAAAAAAATATAAAGCTAATTGGATATTTAATAACTAATTGAAACAAAAAAACACAATATTTCTTAACTCTACAAACAATAATATATAAACTAGTCAAGCATTACAAGTTTTAATCAAATTTAAAAACTTATATGATTAATTTGTGTGTGTGTGTGTGTGTATAGCAAACAATATGAAATACAAGAATTTATGTATAAATTTATTAAACTAGTCTAGCATAAGCATTACAAACTTTACTCCTTGAACTTACCTTTATTGAAGTGACTAATTTGAAAAGTTTCTCACAATTTTTTGTTTTATTTTTTTATTTTCCAATTGCCAGTAAGAATTTCTCTAAGTTTTGTCAAACTATATTAAAATGAGAAGGCAACCACACTGAGCACAAATCAATATTAACATAAAAATTCAAAATGAAATTTCAAAAATTTAGAAAAAGACTCAAAGATATCATTCCAAAACAAAATTTCATTTCATGTTCTAGTATAAAACACATCCTACACAATAGAAGAAAAATATTAAGATAAAAATATCTAATCTCAGAGAATAAGTTATATTAATTGTAAATAATCAAAATACAAAAAAAAAGATAAAAGATTATAAACTAAAGATTAAATGAATATAATTTTCAACTCAAAAAAATAATACCTTGATTTGGTTTAAGCTATGAAAATGAAAGATTTTACTTGAAGTTGAGCCGTTGAGGATTAGAGTCATTGAGATGGAGAGATGAGCGTTGAGCGTTGAGAAATAGAGTCAGTAGAAAATGGAGTGTTAGAGTGTTGAAAGGTTGAGTGTTAGAAGAGTTAAAAAGTTGAGTGTTAGATGAGTTAAAAAGTTGAGTGTTGGAGAGTATAATTTATTTTTAAATTAAATTTAACCTAAAAAAAATTGATTAGATGGGCTAAAAAACTGACGAGATGGATTGAATATTTTTTTCACAGGGGCAACATCTAAATTTTTGTGGGGGCAAAACAATTTTTTATCACATATATTAATTTAAAAAAAATTCTTGTGAGGGCAATTGCCCCCACACCCATTCACGTGTATCCGCCTCTGGCATGAAGCATGTATACTTAGATTTTAACGAAAGTACATAGGTGAAAGTAGTCCCAGAACTTTCTCGGTGACACAAAATAATGGATACATAATGATCAGTGATTAATCTCAACATTAATACGTACCTATTGCTACTTGTTGGAAAATGAAGTCTCACATTGAAAAAATAGAAGAATGGAAGGCAACTTATAAAGTGGAGAGAAGTAGTTCCAAAAATGACTTGAGTCATTTTGGAACAAAGGGCTTCTTCCACTCTTATAAGGCATGGTCCAACTCTCTCCCTCTTATGGAAATGGTTAAGGCCCATCTACAAATTTCAACATGGTATCAGAGTCAAAATTTAACAGCACCGAAGGACAAATTTCAACATGGTATCAGAGCCAAAATTTAACAGCACCGAAGGATTCAAAAGGACCTGTAATGTGAAGAAAAAAAATGGACCTGTGGCCTCTGAGGTTATCAAAGAGTACAAGCCCAGGAAAAAGGAAGGGAGACTTGGAGCGAGCCTCTCAGACTTAAGAAATACAAGCCCAGGCAATGAAGGCAAGTCTTAATTGGAGCATGCCAATTGGACTTGAGGGGGAGTGTTGAAAAATGAAGTCCCACATTGAAAAAATAGAAGAATAGAGGGCAACTTATAAGGTGGAGAGAAATAGTTCCAAAAATGATTTGAGTTATTTTGGAACAAAAGGCTTCTTCCACTCTTATAAGACATGGTCCAACTCTCTCCCTCTTATGGAAATGGTTAAGGCCCATCTACAAATTTCAATACTACTTCCTGAATATACGTAACTAGTATCCGTACTCCAAGTCACACTTAAAACTCAGCCAAAAATCAATATCGTTGAACATTATCTTAATAGGAATCAAGCAGGACAGAAAGAACAACTGCACTTAAAACTCAGTCAGAAATCAATATCGTTGAACATTATCTTAATAGGAATCAAGCAGGACAGAAAGAACAACTGCACCAAGTCACACTTAAAACTCAACCAAAAATCAATATCGTTAAACATTATCTTAATAGGAGCCCATCTACAAATTTCAATACTACTTCCTGAATATACGTAATTAGTATCCGTCAATACTACTTCTTGAATATATGTAATTAGCATCCGTACTCTAAGTCACACTTAAAACTCAGCCAAAAATCAATATCGTTGAACATTATCTTAATAAGAATCAAGCAGGACAGAAAGAACAACTGCACCAAGTCACACTTAAAACTCAGCCAGAAATCAATATCGTTGAACATTATCTTAATAGGGATCAAGCAGGACAGAAAGAACAACTGCACTTAAAACTCAGTCAGAAATCAATAACGTTGAACATTATCTTAATAGGAATCAAGCAGGACAGAAAGAACAACTACACCAAGTCACACTTATAACTCAGCCAGAAATCAATATCGTTGAACATTATCTTAATAGGAATCAAGCAGGACAGAAAGAACAACTGCAGTGAGCCAAAGAATTCAGGAGGAGAAATCTCACCACAAACCCGAGGCAATGATTTAGTGTATATAAATTCATCAGTGATAAAAATGGCATATAATTGGACACATCCTGTTGGGACTGATATTGGTTAAGAAAAATTAATTGCAGAATAAAATAAAATAAAAATAATATCAGAAATTTAACGTGTTCAATTTTTACTTTTAAAATATACAAACAAAACAAATTTCGAATAAATCTTTCATTAATAAAATAATAAATATAAAGAGCATCTTACCAAAATAGTGGATTGAACGTGTTTCACAAAAATACTTAGAAGTATTTCTCTTGTTAACAATTTTTCTTCTTTCTTCACTCTTCACTCTTTAGAGAACTCAACTCTAGCTTTCCTGACCAAGCATTATTTGGCTCCTTGGCTTCTGATGACATTCTATGCCCCCTCTCAATGCCTATTTATAGGCAAAAAACAAAAACAAAAATTGTTACAAGTTGCCTCATTTGGCGCCTGATATCTCTTGGGAAGGGAAGTGAAATTATGGGCGCTGTTACTTGCTGCGTTTTTCCTGATGCATTTAATTTTCTGCTTCCGTTCCTTTTCTTTTTTATTTGGTTAATGGTGGGCCTTTATGTTGTAGGGACCCACCACCAACACATCCAACATCACAACCAATTGCTACTTGTGGATACTCAAGAACAGATTGCTTATGAGGATCAGGTGACTCAGAATCTTTCCACTTTCACTGCTTTCATTTTCATCAGATAACTGAAACATCCATTCCCTGTATGACAGGGTTTTCCTTTGGTTTTTTATTAAGTCACTGTTAGACGGTGTGACGGCCATTTGCCATATTGAGACACCAACTGAGTGTGTGTTTGGATTAGCTTTTTTTTAAACGCAAACGTGATTTTTGTAGAATTTGCAGAAGCAACAAAATGTTGCTTCTGGTAAAACCACGGTGAAAACGTGATTTTGGAGGGATCCACCGCATTTCCAAACACACCCTGAATCTAGCACGGTCTGCAAATCCATATCAATTTAAGTAAATCATGAAATTCCTTGCTAGTGAAAATAGTTAACTTTTTGGCTTTTCTAGCATTCTTTCAAGTACGTAATAAATTATACTGTTGACAAAATTAAAGACATTTGATGCTACAGACAATACCTATGTGTCGATAGAAACTGTGATAGAAAGGCTAAGCTGCTCACATGCACCAACAGAATAACTAATCTCATAAACTAAATAACTGATACAAGTACAACGGTCTAAAGCTAAACTGCCTCTACTCCTAAACCCTTCTGCAAAGAATAGCAGTGTTTCCGAGTTGGCTTTGTTTTTTGTTTTTAAAAATTATTTTTGATAATTATGTTTAAAAATTATTTTACAAAACAAAAGCATTAAAAAATGTGTTTAATAAATTATTTTAAAAATATATTATTTTTTGCCTTTTGAGTGTTTTGAGAAACAAAAATAATTCTCCTTATTTTTGTTTTATTGTTTTAAAAACAAATTTTTCTATAATTTATTTTCAAAATAAAAACAGTGCCAATTCTCATTTACATTGATTTCCACGACAAAAGACGGGTGAAAAAAAAATAACGCCCATTTGAGTTTTTGAACCTTCTTTTTGCAAACCAAGTACGCCCCCAAACTTAAATACAGAGGTCCGTGCCATGCATGCTATTAGCTCGTTAGCGTATACGAACTTATTGACATGTATATATTTTTTGGACAATGAAGGAGGCGTATATATTATCCAGGTTTCTATGCGGGCACTAGGTCCAAATGACCCATTTGAGTTCTGGTTTTGCTACTTCTCTTCTGGATATTTGTTTTTTCGTTTGCGTCAATTTTAAAACATATACTAATGTAAGCATATTTTTCGATTGCTGCTTAGACAATTTTAAAAATAACTTTCAGCATTTTCACAAAATAGCTAATAGCCTTATAGCAATTTGATAAGAAATTGGTATAGTTTAAGAATTTATATTTGGGTTTGAGATATGTTGGAGTGAAATGAAGTAACGTGAGGAATTTGAGATCATTATTTATTGATACAAGTTGTAGGTTTGATGTAGTCATAAGCAGTTGACAGTTATTATGATGAGAAAGAGATTTATTAAATGAATGAGAGAGGGAGTGGCGACATTATACTGCCACCTTAACCTTGGCATATGAGTTTGACCGAGTAGGGCATTCCTACAAGGGTTGATTAGATATCCATCGACTAAACATGGCAAAACATTCTTCAGGTCTGTACTCGGGAGCTGTGTGTCCTCCGCCCTGTAACGGATGTGTGTTCGTAAATCTATCGGCAACACAATATATGATACTTTGATTCACAATATTAGAAATAAAAGACTTGCCTTCACAGTTGCAAATGTCATGTGATTGGAGTAAGTCCTCGTGTATCTGCTCCATAAAAAAAATGATAATATCATAAGCTTGTTTAT
The DNA here is from genome assembly GCA_037074535.1 of Gleditsia sinensis. Taxonomy (NCBI): domain Eukaryota; kingdom Viridiplantae; phylum Streptophyta; class Magnoliopsida; order Fabales; family Fabaceae; genus Gleditsia; species Gleditsia sinensis. Next base: position 12,813,105 of record CM073470.1, on the reverse strand, counting down.
GAATAATAAATTGAGTTTCTAATTTGGGATATACGTACCCCGCAACTTGGGCATTTGTATACCACTGCCTCCAGTCATCCAGGATGGAGTAATTTAGAGATCTTATCCACGCTTGTGTGTCCAAGAAAGGAACAAGCATGTCATGGTCCCCGCTGTTAACAGTACGTCAAACCAATCATTTCCTAAATCAAGGTAAGTGCTCATTCACACACTTGCACTTAATTACCTGTATATCAATGAACGATACCCTTTTCTACTCAGATTTATATGATACTGCAAGCTTTCAGAGATGTCTTTCTTGTATTTCAACCCATAGTTACAACGCTGCCATTTCTCTATACTTCCCTGCACACCACATCCATCCAACTTATTCCCCTCCCTCGCATTCTATTTCACAATATTACATTCATTCATATACCTTTCGAATATGCAGTGCCCTGCGAACTTTATCATCGTTGGCCCAGTAACCACACAGGAAATAAGCATGAGTCTACCATCGGCAGCAAAAACAAACAAGAGCGGATCAGTTTATAAAAGAAATACAGACAGTTCATATTATATATGCAAAATATTACCCGACAACTTAAGGGCGGCAATGTGAGATGAGATTTGACAAGTATCCTGGGCTTATAAGTTAGGGATCTTCTCCAGGAAATTTCCATTGGCTTTGGCAAAGCAAACTCACATAGGGGTTCCAAAATTTGAGCTGTATTAAGTCCGTATGTAGACTGAACAAATGCAATAATGGATTACCAATTTTCTGAGGGATGGTGAAACCCATTAACAAATATCAATTACACACCAAAATCACACGCTTGCGCACCTTATAAAAGGACTGCATATCTATCAAACAAAGTAAATTTCTTGGATCTATATTTACGTAGTCTCCTCCACAATTTTCTTGCAGCGACTGTTCATTGAGTAATTGATTTCAATTTGTCAGCATCTCGCTTTTTGACATCTCTCTTCCCATAAAAGAAAAACACTTTTAAGAATAATTAATTAATTACCCTTTCATGAGTTGTAATAATAAAATTACCTGATAGAGTTCATCAGAAATTAGTCCCATTCCATGAGCAAATGGGATTGCATAATTTCCTTTGGATGGAATTGTCAATGCATTCCCCAGCAGGTATCCCTGAAGAAAAGAACATCATAAAAAAGAAAAATTATTTTAGTGTAAATGAAGAAAGAAGGGTAGAGAATTAAGCACGAACCTGAAGATTTATCCATGGTTGGACACCAGCTTCATTCCCTGGGGATAATGGTATTTGAGGAATAATCAAACTGTCAGCATACTCATATATATGTAGTAACACTAGGAATGGGATAGCCGCGAGTACTATGTTGTAATGGTTAGTTGTCATAATCATTGCTTAAGGTAATAGTTTCAATTTTTGAGTACATATTGATATATTTACGAGTTTAGTACCATTTGAAATTTCTTCGACAATTGCTGGGACAGGAATGCCGGAGTATGAGTCGCCACCAACATACACTTTATTTGAGAGAAATTCCGGATGATCAATCAGCCACTACAAACATTAGAAAAAAAACCGAACAAGACAACTTAAATTTTGTTTTTGTTTTTTTTTTTGTTATGTAGCATTCAACTCAACTGCAGAAAGAGGATGATAGTGAAGTAAATGTAATGACAAGTAGGATAGCTCTACCTTCCTAAGAAATTGATGGGCTTGATGAACTATTTTCCAGTCGCTTTGCTGAGCAACAAGTTTTGTTGTGGTATAAGAGAAGCCCGTGCCAGCAGGCAAATCTACGAATATAATGCTACTTACCTAACCATCGAAACGTTAATAAGTAGCAGTAAAAGTCAAGGGACAAAAATAAAGAATGACCTAAAAACCTTCGTCCATGAGTTGGGCCTCAACACCAAATTAGGCAGGCTCCCGTTATATTCCTCGTTTTTAAATGCAAGTGGACCTGCAACACGCAGTCATAATTAACGTTTAAATTCCAACGGTTTGGGCTTATATAGGAGATATTCATATCATAAACTAAAATAGAACAGGTATATAAAAACCCTGCAACACCCAAAACAGAGACTAGAAGATAAGCCAACGGTTGAACCGTTACCACAAGCAAAATTGACGGTCCCACAATAATACTATTGGAATGGAAATTTTGGAATATTTTATAGACAGTGAATTTTTATTTAATTAATTATTAAATTAAAAATAAATTAGATCGATATAATTTTATATGTAGATTGTGATAAATAAATTGTACAAAAAAAAATATTTAAATAAAAATTTAATCTATAATTTTTTAACTGTCAGTTTTTTTAATAAAAAATTAATTTATTATTAATTAATTAATTTAAAATAATTATTTTAACTGAAGGTTAAAATTTATAAAGATCAACATATGGTATGGTATGATATGTGATGCAATTACACGGACCCATTTACTACTATTGATCAGATTGGAGTAGAAATAAGAGCTGACTATTAATAATTGTTTAGTGATAGAGAGGAGCAAAATTATAAGTGTGCAAGTGAGAGAACATGAAACTGGCAAAGAGATGACAATTATTTATAGCTCAAAACGGATTCACTATCACCTATTTCAAACACAAGGCCCGAAAGTGCAGAGCAACCAGGACCGCCGGTTAGCCAAAGCACGAGAGGGTCCTCCTTGGGATTGGTCTCTGACTCTATAAAGTAGTAAAAAATCTGTACATCATCTGTTTCACCGACTCCCACGTACCTGACCAATCCCAACACAGATGCATGTTCAATAAATATCACGCATATATCTAAATTTCAAAAATATAATTGAACATCGGAGATTAACTGACCCTGTTTCGAGTACAAAAGGAAGTGGTCCCTCGAACCCAGGAAGGAACTCTACTATTGAGCGAGACGTTGCTAGTTGAGAGGAAGTCTGCAACAGGAAAGCTGGGAGAAGGAGAAGTAAAATCTCATGCAAGTAACTAGAAATCCTTGCCATTTGTAATGTTTTAGATTTTCTCTGATCACCAGAGCTTCTTGCTCTACCCATAAATACAAACCTATATAAAGGTAGGAACCGTTGCTGGATAAGAACTGAGGTAACCAACTGATTTACGGTTCATGTTTGCCGGGGACTTCATTTTCCAAAATGCTTATCTCTTGATGACGGTACGTGTGGCATTCAATGTTTCATAATGAGGTAGGCGACGACGTATTTATTCGCGGATAGGCTTGCACCATATATTGACAATTTAGACTGCAGAAAAATGATAGCTCGCAGCGCCCTTTTTTTGACTTTAATTCCAATGCCAAAATTACTTATTTGTACCAAGTGAGCTTGTTGGGTATTTACCAATTACCACCATCGCAATTAGGTGAATTTTAAAGGTATGAAACCTAGAGTTAGTATTTGGTAATGTCGATCAACTTTAATTTTCATTAGTAAGAAATTAGTCTGAAATTAAAATAATGCAATTTAATATTTTATTTATTTATACAAATAAATGATAATATTTTTATTTCCCGCTAATGAAAATCATAATCTAGTATTAAATAGTACGCAATTAACTGACCCTGCGGCTACTAACATTTTCTTATGACATTTTATACAAAATAATATATTTATTAGTTATGCCTACTAATCTTATCTTAATTATTTTATATTAACACATTTTTTCTGCATAAAATTTTATAGATTAACTAGAATTATTTTTAAAATAATTTAATGTTTCCTTGTTGAAAAAAATTAAGACTATAATGTTTATCGTAAAATGTCATTCTGAATTGAAATATAAAATTAAAATAAAATTTTATTAACAAAACTAAGGAGTTATTTTTTTTTAATTTTAAATCCAAATTTTGTATTCATCATATTATTATAAATTATGTAATTTTATATTTACTACTTTCAGTTGAGCCACATCATCCATCAACTGCTCCATTTTCTTATTCAATGAGCATCCATTTTCTTAATTCGTCCTATATGAATATGAGCAATTAAAAGTATTGCGCGAAATTGGTGCGTATAATTTTTCAGAGTAGGAACTAGGAAGGAAGATACGTATTTGGTCAAGCTTCCCAATGATGCTCTGCCACATGAAAATTTTCTCAATCTAAATATTGAATTTTGCCTCTTCTATCTTATATTACACGATCAACAAGAATCGACAATTAAACCGCCATCAGGACTCTGGAGGAGCTGCACTATCAGCAACGTTGCCCATTTCCATACTCACCACCTCTTCATCTTTCCTTTCCTCCTCGGTTTTCTCAACCTTCATTCTCTGCTTGAGATCAGCAGCAACTTTAGTTACAAATACAAAGTTATATTGACACAAGAGTGTCGGGTATTTATAACCAAATTATGTTAGAAACTACAATTAACAAAAACCTATGAGAATAAAAATACACTTACCCACGCCGAGGTTTACCTAAAATACATCAACCTCTCTTGTTTCACAAGTTACATTGAAACAAGAAAAGTGTAATTTCTGTAAGCCATAAGGACGGTCAGCATAATTTGCTTGAACCTCTCCTGAAGTGACATTCAAAACTAACCATTATCCTCAATACCCATCAAGGCATCAACCTAAACTAGTAAACTCCATTCTGCGGCAACCGGTTTAGGTTGATGGATCACCAAGCATTTAACAAAGTCGCTCCCCTCTTTAAGGCTTGGAGCCCTTCTCGAGGGACAATCCACAGCTCCATACTCCATACACAAGCAATCTGATTTTTTTAACCCAGAAATCTACACATCAGCCCCAACACTCTCTTAATACACAGGAATGAGCTTGGGTCAGTTCTGTTACTCAGGTTTTCCCCCAAAATATGTCCTATGTGGAACTCAGGGCAAGACATCCAAAATTTCCAATAAACAAGCAGAAAAGAGTAATAAAGTTTCAACAATAATAACCTTTGCTGCCACAGGCAAGTCTTTCGCATTACGTGCAAACATATTTGCGAAGAGCTTAGCATCTCTTTTGTCACTCTCAGCTTGAAGTTGCTTCAGTTTCCTCTGAATCACCTTTACCTCCCTGGCAGATAAAAAATACAAGTTATTCCCAAAATGAGAAACTCAAATTTTAATTAACCATTGATTATCATTGGAGAACCAATCCTTTCAAGTACCTGTTCTGTGGGTCCGCCTCAAGAGCTTTCTTGATGTCTACATCTGCCAAAGGAAAGTCCCCAGTTTCTATATATGCTTGCGCTCGTCTGTACAAAGCTTTCACATTGTAGAACTCAAGATCGAGCACCTGGTGCAGAGAGTAAGAAATGTGAGATGATTATTTCTCTTAACACTCAGGTCTCAGACCTCTGATAGAAGATGGACAATGAGAAATTTTTATATATAAAAATATATAAAGTACATCCTCTGCCTGGTTTGAATCAGTCTGGTATGCATCCATATGCAATAAGCTTCCACTATCATGAAAAATTTGCAGTTCTTAACTACTTTATAAGCTTACCAATAGCTGGATATGCCAATCTAACTGTTTTCAATGTGCATATTGTGGTAATTCTGTATGGACATTAATGTTATTCAACTGAAAATTGAAAATGTGCAACTTATTTCTTTCCAGAATTGAAATACACCAGTGCCAAACCACACAATACTGATGAAAAAGAAGTAAATATTAGGAAAGAACAATCTCAACACATCCAATGTTGAAGGCCCTCTCACCTACCACATTTCTGGCCATCAATGAGCCCGATGCTCATGAAGCGGTTTAGTTGGAAGATAAGATGACTGTTGCATGCCAGATAGTTACTCTAAGTTATTCTACTCATAATCAGAGATCTCTAGAAAATCCTAATATCCTAATAGCAGATCAGGTCTCTTGAGAGAACAAGTTCATTTCCCCTTGTTTCACAACTAATTTGGCCTAAGTCATACAATGTGTTGTCACTCCCCACCCACAAACATGTTTTGCTCTCCCCATCTAAACAGTGTACTCATTGAATGGGCTGCTATAATTGTTATGTGTGACTTGATTGGCTGTTTACCTTTGAGCATAACTTGATTGCTCCTAAAAAGTCATTGAGTTTGAGGTTACATGCTGCGCCATTCAACCAGCATGACACTCTTAGTGCCTTTGCTAGCTTTTGCTCATCATCCCCAAAGGATCCATCTTCACTAACATAATCAGCAGCCTGAAGGAAGACAGGGCAACATGGAATTTGCACTAGAAGAATTAATTGAAATTTAGAAAACCAAAGCCACTTCAAAACAATGAGTTACCTTGTCATACTTCTTCCCTGCTCTCTGATACTTTCCATTTTTAAATAATAGATTCCCTTCTTCTTTCTTCCTTTCAGCTGTCTCAATTTTCTCATTATTATTCAATTCCCACGGTGCTTTCTCCTTGTATTGAAAGAAAGCTACATTGTATTAAAAGGTATAAACATAACCAGTTATGAATCTTAAGCTAGCACAGGAACGAAGATTTTTTTCCATAAAATAACATAAGAAGAATAAGAAATGTAAGTGAGAAACTAAACACCACAAGGAAAAATAAAGCATAATGCAAGTTAACTTTTTTCCCCTTTCTTTTCTCCATTTTTCTAAGAAATGATAAAAGATTATTATCTAAAGACTGAAACCAAGATCTTCAATTCCTCAATGGACCAGAGCAGATGTTACCTTAATAAAATCGATCATATCAACTTCATACACTACATTGGACCCTGGTTGAACAACAGCATAATCACATCTCGCTTCAGCATTTCCAAATGCATAATCAGGATGTATACTTATTATGGCCCTCTCACCCTTCTTCATTGTTGCCACAGCTCGATCTAGACCAACAATCACTTGTTCTGCAGAAAGTAAAATATGGACACTAATATATCATTGCTTCCTAGATGCAGCAAACTATCAAACGGAAAAATAAAATTAAAATGAAAAACATATAAAAGAGGTTAAACAACAATAAGGATAAACAGACCTTCATCAGTTATGAATTCCAAGGGCATTGTTTCATCAGTTCCTTTTTTCTCAAATATAGTTCCATCTTCTATCATAGCTACATAGTTAACTGCCATAACAATTTCAAAAAATTATCAGTAAACTGAGACCTCCTTGCTTTCCTTCTTTTTTCTTTTTGCATGTTGTGCAATAAGTAACATTACAGGAGCTTCATGATTTGAAATAAATAACAAAGTTTATAGTTTATCTATCTAAAATTAAAGTTTTGTAAGAGGAAAATATTCATAAAAAATATTATATGTGCATGGTACATGTTTTATAGACCAAATTTTATTTTCTGCTGCCTGCTACAAATATAGGCACTGCATCCTCCTTTTTTCCTCCTAAGACCCAAAAGGAATACACGTAACAAATATCCTTTAATGCTTCACAAGTAATTTATGAATTTTCCAAAAATCAATTGAAATTTGAGGATGATTAGTTGTTAAAGTGACGCTGAATCTGTGAATGTTAAAGATGAAACTTGTTGCAATTTATTTTAGGATAGTGAAGATATGACTTGAATGATTAGTTTATCACATTATATTTGGTTCACTTTTTAACTTCACAATCATAGTAACATCAAAGAGCAGATGTATCAAGTATCTTTATAAGTCTGGTATGCTAATGCTACTAATGTTACCATTAAGGGAAGAAACAATAAATCAGAATTTGAAAAAGTACAGTCAGAACAAGAGTCTGCATATATTTAAAATCATGAGTGCAAAATTATTGTTTATAATGAAACATAAAACATATGAGCATGGCTATAGATGTAAAATTCACTACCATTTTATATGATCCTTATAATTCTAGATCCATCCTGATTAAATTCAGTCTTATCAATAACAACCCTCCAACCCAAATTGTAGTACTAGCTCAACTTAAATATTGAAGAACTTGTTATTTTCTTACTAGTAACAGTTGCACCCTCATTGGCTGTGAGAGAACCCTCCCCTTCTTTCAGAATCTTCTTAAGTACCTTGAAGTCACCAGTAACATTAATAACAGGCTTAAAGGACACCAATTCAATATTAACATGCAGCACTGAATTTGGCGGAATTGAATGGACCCCACTGCCAGCTTCTCTCCCTTTCTCCCCAAAGGCATCTGCAGTCAACATATAAATCATAATTTCAAACTAATTCATGAGATATTGGACCACAAGTTCCCCTAAGCTAGGGAAGACAAGTGAAATTAAAGAGTAGCATCCACAGATAGAATAGCTGATAACAAAAAGCTGTAAAAATTACTGGGATTCGTAGGATTTGATGTTTGAATCCAAATTCACAGAACATAGCTATACCTAGATCAGTCTTAACTTTCACTTGTCACATCATCATTTGACTTCTCATGACCAATGCACAAACAATAACATTCATGATCCCATTAGTTAACTTTTTTTATTGAGACCAATTACAGTATTGTAATCAAGTGCTGCGAAGGTGAAAACTGACTAAGAGTTAGCCAAAACTTTTCAACAGTCATGATTTCACCATTGTCATTTCAGTCCAAGTCATAATTTGAGCACGAAATTCCTTGCATCTCAACAAGATTTAGGACCATAAATACATGTGCAAACAAGACTGCTCTTATTTTCTAGAAAGACCAAACATACTGAATTGGTAGGCAGACTAGAAGAATAAAAGACATACACTGAGGTTCAACGATTAACCTAGCCTTCTCTCCCCTTGTCATAGTCATAATTACTTTCGGCAATCCTTGAATAAGAAGACCTTCAAGAAGTACAATAATTGGTCATACACATTGCAAGAAGATAAACAAAATAATCTTTCCTGATTAGTAATATAAGAGTATAAATACCATCTTTCACATGGAATTCAATTCCCTCTTCTGGTGTTTCCATAACAATAGTGCCGTCAACTAGTACCACCTGATACTTCACTGCAATAGTAGAAAAATCAGAAATTATTAAGCCAGCACAATTTGCACGGATAAAACAGGTCCATAGACATAAAGCAACAGAAAACATGAAAAGGATATAACTCTGATTTTATTGACATGTTCAACAGAAGGGGAAGCAAAAAAAATATATGTGGTGTTAGAATACCAAGAACTTCATCTAGATCACTGGGTCGCTCATTCCTGCTCCCCTTCTCCATAATTTTCTTGAGAAGCCCACCATCTCTGCAAATATCTACCACCGTGATCCACGAAATGAGTTCGACCTCAAACTGTATGACTGAGTTGGGTGGAATATCTCCAGAATTCTTAACTTCATAGCCCGACTCAGCAGTTAATGTGAACATTGCGACCTCCCCCTTTTTCATGGTGATAATCCCGTGATCTAACCCAGCAACCCCTTCGGCTGTCAAGCCCATCAACATATAAACGGTTTTGTTATCACACCAAGAATCAAGCAGTTCCATCATGAGTATATTTTAAATTTTTAGAAGCAAGTCTAGGACGAATGTCAGCCAGAGCTCACCTTGACCAAGTGTAAATGTAATAGGTTCACCTCTATCTCTAGTGGAATCGAACTTTGTCCCGTCAAGCAAAGTCCCCACATAGTGAACTACAATCAATAACACCGTCATTTTCCATATATTTTATCACGACCCAAACAATATCCATATGTCAGCCATGTAAGTAAGAACTGAATTTTATGTTCTTTCTATCATTTCCTTTCCTTAGAAACCAAAATGATCTAGAGATGAGTACCAGTTACTTCGTCATTGAACTCGGGGGTCTCCCATCCATGCCCAAGCTTCAGGAGTTTCTTTTTAAGACGAGAGCTATGGAGCTCCCTCTCTTCGCCAACCTTTTGGGGCGGTGCCGACTCGATGACCTCCCCGGGTTCTTCATCGAGGTCATCCTCGTCCACAAAGCCTGACATGTTCGTAGCTTTCTTAGTTCCCATGGCCTGACCCTCCGATCAATCACCTACGACGGCAAACGGCACCTATTCCTTACAATTTTTATTTTTTTTGGGGGGATTCTTCCTCGAGAACACTGACATTTCCGTGACTGTAACTCCATGTAGCGCGACGCATCGCCACAGGGATAAATACTAAGGATATTTAAGTAATTACGTTACCTTCTTATTCATCTGACCTCAAATTTTTTTCTTGATCCTTCTTGATTGAACTATTTGTCAAATTTGCATAAAGTACCGTGGTACCTAGAGAGATTAACATTTGTTTTTACTTTATAAAGCATGAGTATTAAATAACCTCTCTTTCATTTGATTTGGTTAAAAAGATGGAATGGTTATCTTTTCTTCATTTAGACACATTTAAATTTGAATTTGAATAGATAATGCAAAAAGAGAAATGATAAAAAAAAAAACACATGCATGAAACTTAAAACTACTGATTTTTAATAAGATTGAAAGTCTTATGTATTTAATTTAGTTGTTTTATAAATTATTTAAATATAATTATTATAAACTATTACTGATTAAATTTAAGTTAAAAATGTATCAAATAAATAAAACTTGGTCTTTTTCTTTCCATTTAATCGGGAGAGAACAAAATATAAAAGCTTGAGAACCACTTATCTCCATCCCTTTCCTATTTTTGCATAAAAGTGACAATTTTATTTTAATCAAGTTATTTATAGATTTCAAAATCATTTCTTCAATGTATGTTTGAATAATAAGATTAATAGAACTGTTTATTATCCATGCACGTTTTTTTTTGTACTGAAAAAGAAGTCCAACGAACTACAAACCCACGGGCCTAGTTAACCAGCCTTTTAGATCCTCCACCAGTAGGGAACACAGGGGTTCTGGTGGGTTCTCAAGAAATCTTATCTCACTTCCTTAATGCTGATGAGCCTTTCTTGCTATCCAATCTGCAACTCTGTTGGCTTCCCAAGGTGTGTGAGAGAATTCTACCCTCCATTCCTTCTGTCTTCAACCTCTGATCTGGTCCAGTAACCTTGAGCAAGGGTGGGAGGAAACCTCCCCTTGCTTGCAAAGCTCGATGGCTGTGGATGAGTCCGATTCGATGATTACCTCCTTAACTCCCATATCCCAAGCTATGCTGAGCGCTGTTAGGATAGCCCAGATCTTCGTTTTGATGGTATTACAAGCCTCTAGGTTCCTCTCAAACCCCTGGATCCAACCCCCCAAATTGTTCCTCAAGACACCCCCACACGAAGCCTGGTTACTCCTGAGAACTGAGCCGTCCACGTTAAACTTCAAACAATTCTCACTAGGTGGTACTCAATCCATGTTTCTATCTGTCCCGGCCCCTCTCTGAATCTTTTCCTTCGCCTTCATCCCTTCCAAACATTCCCTTGCTATGGTTAAGCAGATGAAAAAGAGGTCCTCTAAGTCAGCTTTCTCTGCTTCGAACACTAATTCACACCGTCGAATCCAGATATTCCATACTATAATTCCGAAGAGATTCTTCCAGTCCTCAAAATTGTTATCTCTTCTACCACAATTTCTTGTAAGGTTCCATTCTAGCCACTCTTTCCTGCCCCTATTGAAGAACTCATTCCATTTCCTCAAATCAAGGAGTCTTAGCCATAGGTTTTTTGCATGATCGCAATCCCTTATACAATGTAACGTACTCTCCTGCTCTTTCCCGTATAGTTGGTAAGTTCCAGTGGGGTCAATATGGCGAGAGAATCTCAGCCCATTAGTCATTAGGCTTTCCCTCCCGTAAAGCCATAGGAGCGTCTTTATCTTCTGGGGTCCCGGTCATCTCCAAATCTTGCCCCACAAGCTTTGGTTTTGAATCTGTCTTCTTCCTGACCTGGCCTCATAGGCTGATTTGATTGTGAAAGCCCCGTCGTTAGTGTATTTTCAGTAGATAGTGTCCTCCCCCACTTCCCTGTTTGGTTTTTCACATACTTCAAGAGTCAGCTTGGTACTAGGTGGAACGAAAGGTTCAATCTTTCTCCAGTCCCAATCTCCAGCTTCAGTGATCATGTCTGCCACTATGATGTTCCTAATCTCCTCTGGAATGATGATATCCCTCTTCATAGCAATCTTCCCATAGCCTGGCAACCAGTCATCCATCTAAAACTTAGCTCTTTGTCCATTCTCCACTTTCCATTGAACCCCCTCATTTACTGATTTCCAAACCTTTTAGACCCCCCCTCCAAAGGTTCGAGCAATCTTTGGACTCCCTTTTCAAATCGGTTTGGGCTCCCCTGCTGCACCCGTACTTTGAGCTGAGAATGTCCACCCACCAAGCGTCCGGTCTACTCAAAATGTTCCACGCAATCTTCATAAGGAAGGCTTCGTTCATAATTCTCATTTTTCTTAAGCCTAACCCCCTTTCTTGTTTTGGTTTGCATAGGTGTTCCCAGTTCACTAGATGCAACTTTCTCCTTCGGGGACTCTCCCCCCAAATAAAGCCCCTGCTTATCTTTTCAAGATCATCACACAGGCCCAGAGGGAGCATGGCCGTTTGCATTGAGTAATAAGGGAGATTACTCAGTGCACTATTGGTAAGTGTAATCCTTCCTGCTATATTTAGCGTGAAAGCCTTCCAATTACTCAGTATTTTTTTGACCCTATCTGTTATGTGCCTGAAGGTGTTCTTCCCTATTCTCTTGTGGATCAACGGCATACCTAGGTAAATCCCCATATCATTGGTAAGTTGGAAATTAAGTTCTCTGCTGTACTGATCTGCCCTAGAATGATTGATGTTCCTAGAAAAGAAACATTTTGATTTCCCCTCATTGACCAATTGTCCTGAACTAATGCAGAATAAGTCCAAACATTCTCTGATAACACTGCATTATGTTAGGTCAGCCTCAGCAAAAGAGCACCAAATTGTCAGCAAAGAAGAGGTGGGATATAAATGGGCCTCTCCTTCCCAACCTGATTAGCTTCCACCACTTGTTGTTCACTGCCCAATCGATGCAGTGTCCAAGCCTTTCAATGCACAACACAAACAGGTATGGAGATAATGGATTCCACTGCCTAATTCCTCTAGTCATATTAAATGCTTATGTCACTTCACCATTCCATAGAACACTCACCGAGTTTGTAGTCACACAATTCATGATGATTTAACCAAAATGGTCCCCCAACCCTAGATCTTTCAAGGTGTCCTCTAGGAATTCCCATCTAATTCTGTCTTAGGCCTTTTCCAAGTCTATTTTAATGGCCATCGATCTTTTCTTCCCCTTCCTTCTTCTCATAGAGTGGATAACCTCCTGGGAGATGATCACATTGTCATTGATACTTTTTAGGTATAAAACTGCTCTGGTTTGGCCCGATCCACTGATTCATCAGAGGTTTTAGCATTTTAGCTAATGCTTTGGTTAGTATCTTAAAGATGACGTTGCACAAGGCTATCGACCTGTATTCCTTAAGACATTCAGGGCTCTCCACCTTCGGGATAAGCACTAGCAGAGAGTGGTTAATGTCTTTGGCTAGGGACGAGTTGTTGTAGATGTTTTTTATCATAGTGCATACAGAATCCCCTACTGTTTCCCACTGACTCTGAAAAACAGAGCATTCAGACATCTGGGCCCGGGGCTTTGAGGGGTCCCATGCTGAAAACTGTGTTCTTAATCTCCTCATCTGTTAAGGGAGCTTGCAGTAGTGCTAGCTTCCCTTCCTCCACCTTTGGGAAGCAGTTCTTCAGGGGAGGGGTATGAAGGGGGTCTCATCTTGCTTGAAGAGTTCTTGGTAGAACTCTCTAGCCATTCCTTTCAACCTCTCCTCCTCAAACTCCCATTCTCCTTTTTCATTCTTGAGAGCCTTAATCTTGTTCCTCCTTCTACGGATCATGGTAGATGTGTGGAAGAATTTCGTATTCCTATCCCCTAGGTTAAGCCAGTTGCAGCGTGATTTTTGCTGCCAAATGGTTTCTTCCTTGAGAAGAATTGTCTCATATTCCCTCCATAGTTTGATTTTTAGCTCATTAAGGAATCGGTTGTTCCTTGAGTTGGTGCATCTGTCTATACCTTTTAGTCTTTTGAGAACTTCCATCTTCTGTTTAAATACATTACCGAAGACCTTATGATTCCAAATCCCTACCTTTTCCTTGAAGTCCCCTGCAACATCTTCCCAGCTCCCGTTAGTCCGCCAGGCCTCCTTGACAACTTCGGTGAAAGAGTTGTCTAGCAGCCAGGCTGACTGGAATCTAAAGGCGAAATTCGTGGATGTGTGGATTTCTCATTTTGCCTCAACACCAGGAGGGCCCTATGGTCCAATTTGAGGGCTGGGAGGTGGCACACTAGTGTTTCTGGAAAACTAGTATGCCAGTTTAAGTTGCATAGAGTCTGGTCTATCCTTTCTCTGACGCTACCCCTTTCCCAGGTAAATCTTGAGCCCTTAAAATCTAAATCAATCAAATCCCTGTCTGTGAAAAAATTGAAAAATTCATTGATGGAATTGTGATTATGGTATAGACTTCCTTCCTTCTCCTGTAGGAATTTATAGGCATTAAAATCCCCCACAATAAGCCACGGTTTTCCCTGTGGGATTCTGAGCCCCGCAAGCTCTCCCACAAGATCCTTCTCTTATAGTATTGGGGGCTACCGTAGACGAAGGTAACCATGCTGGAATTCTTGTCCCCAGTAGCTTTAACCTCAGTGTGAATGAATTGGTTATGGGTCTGGATTGTAATAACCGTAAAATTTAAGGAAAAGGAAATTTAAAATAAAAGAGAGAATTTTGACAATAGAGATAAGAACCGTAAAAAATATGTATATTTATTACATAGAAAAAAATATATTAGAAGTTATGTTTTGGCGCGCTATAAGCAAATATATTTTTATTTGTGTAGAAATAATTATGATTTGTTAAAAGTAAGTGGATTTTTAAGTAAAAGAAGTATTGTGTTGCTTAAAATAATTATACCGGCTTCTATTGAATTTTTATGGTATTTTTAGAAATACTCTTTCTTTTAATATAAATAAAGATATTTGTTTAGAAATTTTTTTTATTACGATTTTTATCAAGAAAAATTATGATTTAAGAGTTTAACTAAAGGTTTATGAGAAAGGAAATTTTTAGAAATTTTTAGGATATTTTATGATGAAAAACGGAATTTATATAAAAGAAAATCATATTATAAATTATTTAATTATTATTATTATTTTTTAAAAAAAAATTATTGTAGCACTGCACATATATGTCTCGGGTACCAAAGAAGTAGAAAAGAAAAAAAAATGTAGCCCCCCATTTTCCATTTTCCCCTTCGATTTTTAAACCCTCATATCTGGAGCTACGGACATCTGATTGACGAACCATCTAGACCATTGGACTCGTGGCAACGAATACTTCAAAACCCACCGATCAATTTCGCCGGAAAGTCACCAAAAGGTCGCCGGAAAATCACGTGAATAGTACCTCCAAAGGTAAAACTCCGTCTAATTGCGTTTTAGGCTTCGATTTTACCGAAATTCTTCCCGTAGATAGTCTTAGAATTAGTTTCTATGCTCGAATATAGGGTTTTTAGGTTTCGGCATGAATAGTATTTTCCGATGAGTGAATAGTATTTTTTGGCATGAATAGTGATATTTAGAATTTATCTAATTTTCATATTATGTCTATATTTTTTTAGGTTGTTGAGCCACCACGAGGTGAAATTCTCGTTGTTGGACTCCTAGTACGGTGAGTGAGTTTTTCATACTA
This sequence comes from Gleditsia sinensis, assembly GCA_037074535.1. NCBI lineage: Eukaryota > Viridiplantae > Streptophyta > Magnoliopsida > Fabales > Fabaceae > Gleditsia > Gleditsia sinensis. The sequence continues at coordinate 12,797,591 of CM073470.1, read as the reverse complement.
TAGCGCATGTTTTAGGAATTTGATTTATAACTCTCTCGTATGATTTTAACTAGTTGGAATGTATGTTAAATTGTTTTACCGCTTTGAAAACCAATATGTTCCAACCATGTTAGAAATTATAAATTTCAATTCTAGTTGAACCCTAGGTATGCAGGGCAAGCATCTAGACTAATAATTCTCCATTTGAGCTAAATTTATAGAAATGTGAACTTAGTCATAGAAATGAACTAAGTTAGCCATAAAATGATTTGATGCATACGAACATCTATGCGACGTCTACGGACGATATGTTTAAAGAGAAAGTTTATAATGATAAAGGTCTCCATAAAAATACATGGATGAAACATATTTTTTGAACAAAATTTTATGCATGAAAAAAGTTAGATGGGGAATTATCGCTTTATTTTAATGTTATTGAAATGTTTTACTTTAAACTTTTTGAATAGCATATTTCAAATCTTTTCTATTGGAGGGGCCCTTTTAGATCACTGTTAGCTAGCCGCAGGTAGTGTTAGTCCTGGTGCACCATGATCATGTTAAAGCTTCGGCCTAGGATACTGTGACGGGCATACGACTGCCTAAGACACAGGGATTTAGGGTAGACTTATGTCTACGCCTACAGTGATTACCCTACCCTTGTTGTGTGCTTGGAGGAGATGATAGATCTGTTAGGAAAGACCTCTAATAAATTAGTGCATTTTTCTTAAAAATTAAATATTTCTAGAATATCTCATTCATCATTGTTATTGCATAAATATCTTCATTTATTACTTGTTATGCATAATTGATTTGCTTACGGTTATTGATTTAATCCTGTTTTATCTTTTGAACATACATTTTAACAATTTAGCATTCTTTTAATAAATTACGGTTAAATGTTTAATGTTTTCTATACCTTGAATTCAATTATTTAATTCATTGCGAAACACTCGTGCTTAGTTTGCCCTATTTCTGTTATAGTATGATTTACCCATTCACTGAGATGTGGTAATCTCACCCCTCTTCTATTTTCTCCCCAAAGATAGTCAAAGAAACACTGATCCAACTACAGCTCCATAGGAGGCTAAATATAGCATTGGTGAGCCCCAGTTTGGGCAAGACTCCGTTGTATTGGTTGTATAATTTACGTTTATGTCTAGTGTATCTCCATGAACTTACAGGCAGGATCCTCGCTTCTTGTGTTGTTTGAAAAATGATTTTTTTTTAATGTTTTACAACTATGTTTGTATTATGAGGCCATGGGCCAAGTTGAATCACGGATGTTGGATTCATGAGATATATATATATATATATATATATATATATATATATATATATATATATACACACACAGTATTTTCTGATATTGGATGTGGCATATGTGGCCAGTTATATTTATTATGTACTCTGGATTGTGTGCTGAATGTTTGTGCATACTATGTGTTAGACTTACGGTTAGGGAGAAACCCTTATGCCGTGCCGGTCATGTGTTCCATCATTTGGGGCTGTGACAGATTTGGTATCAGAGCATTAGGTTTCCCTGTGTTCATGGAGTAACGGGCCTTTAGGTAGGACTTTGAGTATGGGTATGAATCCGGACATGCTTATACTCACGGTGCTGCTAAAGGGGTTCGATAGGATGTTATCTTTTTGTTTAAGTAAGTCAGTTTATAATATGCTATGTTGGCATGGTTAAGTGATGGTTGGGCTATATCTGTTTTATAACGAGATGCCACCAAGAACGAGATCAAAAGTTAGGCAACCCGCAGTTCAAGAGCAGATGGCTAAAGAGTCTGCTCAGTCTGCAGTACCCGTGCCTAGAGGCCGAGGTAGAGGTCGTGGCAGAGGCCGAGGTAGAGGTCGTAGCAGAGGCCGACCTAGAGCCAGTGCAAGAGGCAGTGGCAGGGGTGTAAGGGCTGCTGAAGCAGCCGAACAAGCTAAGTTGACCAGTGAGCAAGCTGAGACTCCCAGGACAGGGGAAATGTCTTCTCACCCCCGGGATGATGTGATAGCCCAGATGCTGGTAACCATGCAGGGTATGCAGCGGGCAATAGAAAATCTAGCTGAAAGAAGGGATGGGTAAGATAGAAGGGACCCACAACAGCCCGAAACAGCTACCTCCGTTCCAAAACCAGTTAGGTCCATGAAGCGGCATGTGAGACCTGCCGAGAGGGAAGTGGAACTATCTGAGTTCCTGAAGCTGAAACCGCCAACCTTTAAGGGGTTGTTGGCTAGTGAAGATCCCCAGGAGTTTATAGAAGACACTGAGAAGATCTGTGAGGTGCTTAAGTGTTCAGAGATCCGATCAATAGAGTTGGCATCCTTCCAGCTGTCTGGTGTAGCGCAGGTATGGTTTAAGACCATGATGCGCGGAAGAGGAGCTACAGCGCCACCTTTGGGATGGCCAGAGTTCAAGGAAGTCTTCATGGAGAGGTTTGTGCCTTAGAGTATACGAGATGCCAAGTGTCAAGAATTTGTGGAGTTGAAGCAGACTCCCGGTATGACAGTCACGGAGTATGACTACTGCTTCACACAGCTGTTGCCGTCTGCACCGCACATGGTCCCTACTGAAAGGGACATGATCAAGAAATTTATCCAGGGGTTGATGCCAGCATTGTTTAAATCAGTGGCACCCCAGATGAAGCAATTCCCCAATTATGCAGAGGTTGTGGATTGTGCAAGAATGATAGAGACTAGACATTTGGCCGATGTCGAGAGTGCCAAGTTGAGAAAGAGGGATAGGGACGGGAGCTCCAAAGGAGGGCAAATTTCTCATTCCCAAGGACCCTGATTTCAGGGCTAGCAGCGCCCAGCACCACAAAATGTTGGGAACCCCAACCAGAGACCAGATGCGAGTGGTAGGCTAGGTCTTAGCCAAGGAAACACCAGGTATCCAAGTCAACCAAGATCAAGAGCTATTCAGCAGAACAGGCCACAATGCTCTATTTGTGGCAACCATCACTTTGGTCAGTGCCGCAGGGAGATGATTGTTTGCTATCATTGCAATCAACCTGGACACATGAAGAGGAATTATCCCCAGTTGTATGGCTCAAGCCAAGGGCCAACTCGACCGGCTTTACTACCAACCCCAGTGGCAACTCATCCTATAAGGACTATACCGGGCCAACCAAGTAGCAGAGGTACTGGTAGAGGGATGATGGGCCGAGGTCAAAGCCAAGTAGGCCGAGACCGAGGATTTTTGCTCTTACCAGGCAGGATGCACAAACTTCAAATGCGGTCATGACAGGTACTCTTTCGGTTTGTCTACATGAAGCATATGTTTTGTTTGACCCTGGGTCTACATATTCCTATGTTTCCCCTAGTTTTGCTAAGAGTTTGGGTAAATATCCGATTAGGATGAATGCCCCTTTCTTTGTAACCACCCCGGTCGGTGATTGTTTACCAGTAGAGCATATATGCAAGTCATGTAAAGTGTCAGTGGGTGATAGGGAGACATCTGCTGATTTGATCATCCTAGATATGATCGACTTTGACATAATCCTAGGAATGGATTAGTTGGCAGCATGCTATGCTACCTTGGATTGCTATGAGAAGGCAATCAAGTTCAACATTCCAAGTGAAGTTCCTTTCCGATTCCAGTGTGATCGAAATAAAGCTCCAAGTAACCTGATTTCAGTCTTGGGTGCTCAGAAGATGTTGAAGAAGGGATGCCAGGGATACTTGGAATATGTTAGAGATGTGGATGAGAAGGTACCAGATGTAGACAAGATGGCAGTGGTAAGAGAATTTCTTGATGTCTTTCCAGAAGAGTTGCCAGGATTACCTCCTGAACGGGAGATAGAGTTTGGTATCAACCTTATTCCAGAAGCTCGACCAATTTCTATACCGCCTTACATAATGGCACCCACAGAGCTTAAGGAGCTAAAGAGTCAGTTGCAGGATTTGTTGGATAAGGGCTTCATCAGACCGAGCACTTCTCCATGGGGTGCTCCGGTCCTTTTTGTGAAGAAGAAAGACGGGTCTTTACGTCTTTGCATTGACTATCGGCAACTGAATAAGCTAACGGTGCGCAACAACTACCCTTTACCCAAGATTGATGATCTGTTCGATCAACTTCAAGGAGCGAAATGTTTCTCCAAGATTGATCTGAGGTCAGGGTATCATCAGTTGAGGATCAGGAAGGAAGATATTTTCAAGACAGCTTTTAGGACCCGTTATGGTCATTATGAATTTTTGGTTATGTCTTTCGGACTAACTAATGCACCAGCTACTTTTATGGACTTGATGAACAGGGTGTTCAAGCCATTTTTGGATCAGTTTGTCATTGTGTTCATTGATGACATCTTGGTTTATTCTAAAGACATGAAGAGCATAAACAGCACCTACGGGTCATTCTGCAGATCTTGAGGGATCAGCAGTTGTATGCCAAACTCTCTAAGTGTGAGTTCTGGTTGGACAGTGTTATGTTTTTGGGGCATGTAGTCACAAAGGACGGCATTCAAGTAGACCCCGAGAAGGTAGAGGTAGTACAGCAGTGGCCTCGCCCAACTAGTGTGACGGAGATCCGAAGTTTCTTGGGCCTAGCAGAGTATTATCAGAGGTTCATCAAGGATTTCTCTAGGATTGCTGCTTCTCTGACCAGATTAACCAGGAAGGGAGTTAAGTTTGAGTGGTCGGATGCATGGGAAGAAAGTTTCCAGACCTTGAAGAAGTGTCTAACCACAACCCCAGTTTTAACTATCCCTACAGGCACTGGAGGATACTCAGTATAGTGTGACGCCTCAAGGGTGGGCTTGGGTTGTGTGTTAATGCAGAATGGTCATGTTGTAGCCTATGCATCTAGGCAGCTCAGGAAGCACGAACAGAACTATCCTACACATGATCTGGAGATGGCAGCAGTGGTCTTTGCCTTGAAGATTTGGAGGCATTATCTCTGTCAAGGCCCAAAATTATGGAACACATGACCGGCACTGCATAAGGGTTTCCCTCTAGCCGTAAGCCTAACACATAGCATGCACAAACATTCAGCACACAATCCAGAGTACATAATAAATATAACTGGCCACATACGCCACATCCAATATAAGAAAATACTGTATATATATATATATATATCTCATGAATCCGACATCCTTGATTCAACTTGGCCCATGGCCTCATAGTACAAATATTATTGTAAAACTTAAAACCATTTTTCAAACAACACAAGAAGCGAGGATCCTGCCTGTAAGTTCATGGAGATACACTAGACATAAACTTAAACTATACAACCAGTACAACGGAGCCTTGCCCAAACTGGGGCTCACCAATGCTAAATTTAGCCTCCTATGGAGCTGTAGCTGGATCAATGTTTCTTTGACTATCTGTGGGGAGAAAACAGAAGAGAGGTGCGATTATCACATCTCAGTGAATGGGTAAATCATACTATAACAGAAACAGGGCAAACTAAGCACGAGTGTTTCGCAATGAATTAAATAATTGAATTCAAGGTATAGAAAATATTAAACATTTAACCGTAATTTATTGAAAGAATGCTAAACAGTTAAAATGTACAAAAGATAAAACAGGATTAAATCAATAACCGTAAACAAATCAATTATGCATAGTAAGTAATAAATGAAGATATTTATGCAATAACAATGATGAATGAGGTATTCTAGAAATATTTAATCTTTAAGAAAAATGCACTAGTTTATTGGAGGTCTTTCCTAACAGATCTATCATCTCCCCCAAGCACACAGCAAGGGTAGGGTAATCACTGTAGGCGTAGACATAAGTCCACCCTAAATCCCTGTGTCTTAGGCAGTCATATGCCCGTCACAGAATCTTAGGCCGAAGCCTTAACATGATCATGGTACACCAAGACTAGCACTACCTGCGGCTAGCTAACAGTGATCTAAAAGGGTCCCTCCAATAGAAAATATTTGAAATATGTTATTCAAAAAGGTTAAAGTAAAACATTTCAATAACATTATAATAAAGCGATAATTTCCCATCTAGCTCTTTTCATGCATAAAATTTTGTTCTAAAAAAAAATATGTTTCATCCATGTATTTTCATGGAGACCTTTATCATCATAAACTTTCTCTTAAAACATATCGTCCGTAGACGTCGCATAGATGTTCGCATGCATCAAATCATTTCATGGCTAACTTAGTTCATTTCTATGACTAAGTTCACATTTCTACCAATCTAGCTCAAATGGAGAATTATCAGTCTAGATACTTAACCTGCATATCTAGGGTTCAACTAGGATTGAAATTTATAATTTCTAACATGGTTGGAACATATTGGTTTTCAAAGCGGTAAAACAATTTAACATACATTCCAACTAGTTAAAATCATACGAGAGAGTTATAAATCAAATTTCTAAAATATGCGCTATAGTATGAAAAACCCACTCACCGTACTAGGAGTCCAACAACGAGAAATTCACCTCGTGGTGGCTCAACAACCTAGAAAATATAGACATAATATGAAAATTAGATAAATTCTAAACGTCACTATTCATGCCGAAAAATACTATTCACTCGCCGGAAAATACTATTCATGCCGAAACATAAAAACTCTATATTCGAGCATAGAAACTAATTTTAAGACTATCAACGGGAAGAATTTCTGTAAAAACGAAGCCTAAAACGCAATTGGACGGAGTTTTACCTTTGGAGATACTATTCACGCGATTTTTTGGTGACCTTCCGGCGACTTTCCGGCGAAATTGATCGGTGGGTTTTGAAGTACTCGTTGCCACGAGTCCAACGGTCCAGACGGTTCGTCAATCGGAGGTCCGTAGCTCCAGATATGAGGGTTTGAAAATCGAAGGAAAAAATGAAAAATGGAGGCACTACGGTTTTTTTTTTCCTTTCTGCTTCTCTGGTACCCGAGACATATATGTGCAGCGCTACAGTAAATTTTTTTTTTAAATAATAATAATTATTAAATAATTTATAATAGGATTTTTTTTATAAAAATTCATATAAATTCCGTTTTTCATCATAAAATATCTCAAAATTTTCTAAAAATTTTCTTTCTCATAAACCTTTAGTTAAACTCTTAAATCATAATTTTCTTGATAAAAATCGTAGTAAAACAAATTTCTAAACAAATATCTTTATTCATATTAAAAGAAAGAGTATTTCTAAAAATATCATAAAAATTCAATAGAAGCCGGTATAATTATTTTAAGCAACACAATACTTCTTTTACTTAAAAATCCACTTACTTTTAACAACTCATAATTATTTCTACATAAATAAAAATATATTTGCTTATAGCACGCCAAAACATAACTTCTAATATATTTTTTTTTCTTTAATCTATGTAATAAATATACATATTTTCTACGGTTCTTATCTCTATTGTCAAAATTCTCTCTTTTATTTTAAATGTCTTTTTCGTTAAATTTTACGGTTATTACAATCTCTATGGTGTACCCTGTGAGATTTACACGGACCACAAGAGCCTCAAGTACATCTTTCAACAAAGGGATCTTAACTTGAGACAGAGAAGGTGGATGGAGTTGGTGAAGGACTATGACTACACTATCTTGTACCACCCAGGCAAGGCCAATGTGGTAGCAGATGCTTTGAGCAGAAAGTCAATGGGGAGTCTAGCCCATATTACCCTACTCCGGAGGCCATTGATAAGGGATATTCATCGGCTAGAAGGTGAGGGGATGCGTTTTGAAGTGAAGGAGCCAGGGGTGTTGTTAGCTCATATGCAACTACACTCTCCGCTGGTTGAGCAGATTAAGGCAGATCAGGATAATGATGCTAAGCTGTACAAGCTCAAGGATGAAGCTAGGAATAATCAGACTTCTGAATTCAGCGTGGATGCTGAAGGAGTGTTAAGATATGGGAAGCGCTTGTGTGTACCCGATGTGGATAGTTTGAGGAAGCAGATTTTAGAAGAGGCACATCAATCAGCCTATACGATCCACCCAGGAACAAATAAGATGTACAGTGACCTCAAGGACTTGTATTGGTGGAATGGGATGAAGAAGGATGTAGCAGACTTTGTGGCTCAGTGCTTGGTTTGTCAACAGGTGAAAGCTGAACACCAGAAGCCTGCCGGTCTGCACCAACAGATTGAGATACCGGAATGGAAGTGGGAAAGGATCACTATGGACTTCGTTACAGGGTTACCAAGGACTCCTAAGGGTTATGATTCAGTATGGGTGATAGTGGATCGAATGACCAAGTCATCCCACTTCTTACCAGTAAAGACTATCTTTAATACGGCTCAGTATGCAAACCTGTATCTGAATGAGATCGTCAGATTACATGGAATCCCTGTATCCATCATATCTGACTGAGGTCCATAGTTTACGGCAAGGTTTTGGAAAGCTTTTCAAGAAACTTTGGGGACGAGGTTGGATCTAAGCACCGCTTTTCATCCTCAAACAGATGGCCAGTCAGAACGCACGATTCAAATTCTGGAGGATATGCTTAGAGCATGTATATTGGATTTTGGTGGCAGTTGGGAAGGATACCTGTCATTAGCTGAATTTGCATACAACAACAGTTATCAAGCCAGTATTCAGATGGCACCTTTTGAAGCTCTTTACGGGAGAAGATGCCGATCTCCCGTTGGATGGTTTGAAGTTGGAGAAGCCAAGTTGCTAGGGCCAAACTTGGTGCAAGATGCCATAGAGAAGGTTAAGCTGATAAGGGAACGGCTTTTAACTGCACAAAGTCATCAGAAGTCTTATGTGGACCATAGGCGTCGAGAGTTGGAATTTTCTCTAGGCGATCACGTGTTCCTCAGAGTTTCGCCCATGAAGGGAATCATGTAGTTTGGTAAGAAAGGAAAGTTAAGCCCAAGGTATATTGGACCTTTTGAAGTTCTGGATAGGGTAGGAACAGTGGCATACTGCCTAGCCCTACCACCTGGGTCGAGTGAAGTACATCCAGTCCTCCATGTCTCGATGTTGAGGAAGTATCTACCCGACCCATCTCATGTGATTCAACTGCAAGAAATCCTTTTGGATGACAAGTTGGCCTACAAAGAGAAACCCGTGGCCATTGTTGATAGACAAGTGAAAAAGTTGAGATCTAAGGATATCCCTACAGTGAAGGTGATCTGGCAGAATCATTCCAAAGAGGAAGCTACGTGGGAAGTAGAGGATGTCATGAGAGAGAAGTATCCACAGCTGTTCCAAGAGTAGTCATATGTTTTCATGTTGTTGGTTTTTGTAAAATTCGGGGACCGAATTTCTTTAAGGGGAGAAGAATGTAATAACCGTAAAATTTAACGAAAAGGAAATTTAAAATAAAAGAGAGAATTTTGACAATAGAGATAAGAACAGTAGAAAATATGTATATTTATTACATAGAAAAAAAAATATTAGAAGTTATGTTTTGGCGCGCTATAAGCAAATATATTTTTATTTATGTAGAAATAATTATGATTTGTTAAAAGTAAGTGAATTTTTAAGTAAAATAAATATTATGTTGCTTAAAATAATTATACCGGCTTCTATTAAATTTTTATGGTATTTTTAGAAATACTCTTTCTTTTAATATGAATAAAGATATTTGTTTAGAAATTTGTTTTATTACGATTTTTATCAAGAAAAATTATGATTTAAGAGTTTAACTAAAGGTTTATGAGAAAGGAAATTTTTAGAAATTTTTGGGATATTTTATGATGAAAAACGGAATTTATATGAATTTTTATAAAAGAAAATCCTATTATAAATTATTTAATAATTATTATTATTTTAAAAATAAAAAAATTTACTGTAGCGCTGCACATATATGTCTCGGGTACCAGAGAAGTAGAAAGGCAAAAAAAACGCAGCCCCCCATTTTCTATTTTCCCTTTCGATTTTCAAACCCTCATATCTGGAGATACGGACCTCTGATTGACGAACCGTCTAGACCATTGGACTCGTGGCAACGAGTACTTCAAAATCCACCGATCAATTTCGCCGAGAAGTCGCCGGAAGGTCGCCGAAAAATTGCGTGAATAGTACCTCCAAAGGTAAAACTCCGTCCAATTGCGTTTTAAGCTTCGTTTTTACCGAAATTCTTCCCGTAGATAGTCTTAGAATTAGTTTCTATGCTCGAATATAGGGTTTTTAGGTTTCGGCATGAATAGTATTTTTCGACGAGTGAATAGTATTTTTCGGCATGAATAGTGACGTTTAGAATTTATCTAATTTTCATATTATGTCTATATTTTTTTAAGTTGTTGAGCCACCACGAGGTGAAATTCTCGTTGTTGGACTCCTAGTACGGTGAGTGAGTTTTTCATACTATAGCGTATGTTTTAGGAATTTGATTTATAACTCTCTCGTATGATTTTAACTAGTTGGAATGTATGTTAAATTGTTTTACCGCTTTGAAAACCAATATGTTCCAACCATGTTAGAAATTATAAATTTCAATTCTAGTTGAACCCTAGGTATGCAGGGCAAGCATCTAGACTGATAATTCTCCATTTGAGTTAGATTTATAGAAATGTGAACTTAGTCATAGAAATGAACTAAATTAGCCATGAAATGATTTGATGCATACGAACATCTATGCGACGTCTACGGACGATATGTTTAAAGAGAAAGTTTATGATGATAAAGGTCTCCATGGAAATACATGGATGAAACATATTTTTAGAACAAAATTTTATGCATGAAAAGAGCTAGATGGGGAATTATCGCTTTATTATAATGTTATTGAAATGTTTTACTTTAAATTTTTTGAATAGTATATTTCAAATATTTTCTATTGGAGGGACCCTTTTAGATCACTGTTAGCTAGCCGCAGGTAATGCTAGTCCTGGTGCACCATGATTATGTTAAGGTTTCGGCCTAGGATACTGTGACGGACATACGACTGCCTAAGACACAAGGATTTAGGGTGGACTTATGTCTACGCCTACAGTGATTACCCTACCCTTGCTGTGTGCTTGGGGGAGATGATAGATCTGTTAGGAAAGACCTCCAATAAACTAGTGCATTTTTCTTAAAGATTAAATATTTCTAGAATATCTCATTCATCATTGTTATTGCATAAATATCTTCATTTATTACTTGCTATGCATAATTGATTTGCTTACGGTTATTGATTTAATCATGTTTTATCTTTTGAACATACATTTTAACTGTTTAGCATTCTTTTAATAAATTACGGTTAAATGTTTAATGTTTTCTATACCTTGAATTCAATTATTTAATTCATTGCGAAACACTCGTGCTTAGTTTGCCATGTTTCTGTTATAGTATGATTTACCCATTCACTGAGATGTGGTAATCTCACCCCTCTTCTGTTTTCTCCCCACAGATAGTCAAAGAAACACTGATCCAACTACAGCTACATAGGAGGCTAAATATAGCATTGGTGAGCCCCAGTTTGGGCAAGACTCCGTTGTATTGGTTGTATAGTTTAAGTTTATGTCTAGTGTATCTCCATGAACTTACAGGTAGGATCCTCGCTTCTTGTGTTGTTTGAAAAATGGTTTTTTTTTATGTTTTACAACTATGTTTGTATTATGAGGCCATGGGCCAAGTTGAATCACGGATGATGGATTCATGATATATATATATATATATATATATATATATATATATATATATATATATATATATATATATATATATATATATATATATATACAGTATTTTCTGATATTGGATGTGGCATATGTGGCCAGTTATATTTATTATGTACTCTGGATTGTGTGCTGAATGTTTGTGCATGCTATGTGTTAGACTTACGGTTAGGGAGAAACCATTATGCCGTGCCGGTCATGTGTTCCATCATTTGAGGCTATGACATGGATGGTCTCCACTTCTATCTGGTTTGTATCACATAAAACCCAGATGCCACCAGAAAATCCCTCAACTTCGACCACACTCCTGCCCTCCCACCCGATTCCCTTCATGATCTTCGTAGCTCTGATGCCACTTATCCTAGTTTCCACCAGAGTTATAATACTTAGCTTGTGCATTCTAATCGTATCTTTTATAAGGAGTGGAAAGTATTTGGCTCCCGCACCCCTGCAATTCCAAACAACCATATTCATAGGAAACCATAAAAAGCCAAGGAGCCGTGGATAACCACTCAATCATCTAACAACATTAAGCTGTTAATCTCAACACATTCCTTCGATGTCAAAGGAGTCTTCTCTGTCCCTTCGGTTAACGGGCTTTCCTGGGCTTTGTTAGGTTGGTTGTGGGAGTAAGTTGGGTCAGAGGGTTTCTCCTGGACCATAAGAAAGGCTCAGCTTCCCTTTATTACAGACCTTTCTTCATAAACCTCTTTTCCCTTGGGCCTTATGGTGTTGATTCCTCTCTGGGCCTCAGGATGGGCCTGGTTATTCTGTTCCCCTAAAGGGGCCCGACTCTCCTACTCCCCTAGGGGGGCCTGGCTTATAATCTAAAGGGCGTGCTTAGAGTGTTCTAGGTGGACTGGCCTATTCTTGACTGAACCTTTACCTTTGTTGATTCTTGGGCTTAAGAAGGTTGGGTCTTTATTGGATCTTGGCTTTAACCCAAAAGGGTTTTTAACATATGGGCTCGATGGCTTCTCCATCTTTTTATTCTTTTTCGGGTCATGTAGGCCTAAGCCTATGTTTTCCTTGCCTCTGGGTTTGTACTTAATCCCCACCTTGGGAATTGTTGTTCCTTCCTTGACTTCCGGCTCTGAGCCCTTCTCAGATGGTATGGACCCTTCTGTTCTTGGAAGTTCCTTCTGCACCGCCCCCTCCGTCTCTTCAGTCATGTTCCCTAGAACCTCGAATCTCGAGTTACTCTGTGGCCTCAGAATGGTTGAGGTGTTCCTCTCTCTTGTTTCTGTGCCTTGGTTGGTATGGACCTTGTCAGATTTCTCTGTGTGCGCCGCCTGTCCCCCTGATCTTCTTCTCTTTGGTCTCCTAACCAGCATCCATGGCTCAAAGGCCTCCTCCCCTTCCTTTGTCCCGGTGGCCGGGGTATCTCCGGCGTGTCTCTCTCTTTCTACCTTACCTCCAAAGCCCTCCTCTTGTTGTCTATCTTGATGCTGGTTTTCTCTGCTCAAGGGGCATAGATCTTTCCAGTGCCTGTATCTTTTACAACTGAAGCATATTGAGTGCAATCCTTCATATTCTATCTTGAAGAAGTTCTTCCTGAGTTTGAATTTCGACGCAAGGCTTTTCCTCAAATCTATTTCTACGCAGATCCTGGCAAACTTGCCTCTTTCCACATTAGGTTCCTCCCTTGTATCTGAGTTCATGTTCCTCAGTGTGTGTGAATCTATTTTCAAGGTCTTCCCAATTCTGTTTCCAACTCTCCAGAGAAAGTGGCTATTGTAATATTCAATGGGTAGTCAAGGTATTCTCACCCAGATTGCTAGTTTTTTGAAGCTGTCCTTCAGTGGTCTAAAATTAGGCCTCCAGCGCTGCACTGTCAAGTAGTGGTCTGCTATTAGTTAGGGTCCTTCGTGAAGAGCAAAGCTGTAATCTTCGTGTGTAGAGAAATTTGCCAAGTAATAATCATTTCCTACATCTATCAGTTTGAACTCTCTAGCTGGGTTCCATAGTTTTGCCAGTCTATCTCTTAAGTATCTATAGCCAATTTTTTTGCCCAGCAATTTAATGATCAGCGACTTCCTCCAAGGTTTATAATACGAGCGGCGTTCCTCTGGAGTAATTTCGATGGTGGGGAACTCTGAGGCTTCTGGAGAATACAACTCCTCCATTTCTTCCATGTCCGAGTCATCCTCGGACCATTCCTCTTCCGATTCCTCTCCCGTGATGGCTCTATTTGTATAGCCATTGACCCCTAATAGCCTGTCCCTGTATGAGCACCCATTGACATCCGTGCCATTCTTCCCCTTGTCTACTGTACCCCTTTCTCCAGGAACGAGTTCTGTTCGATCACTTTGGCCAGGAGTCCCCCTGGGCTTCTGGTTAGTATCACCTGACTCCTCCTTTTGAGGGCTTTCCTGTTCTGTCCCAGAGCTCGTTAAATGTTCTCCAATAAGCTGACCACTTTGTTGGTTGTCTTTCATCACTTCATCCACTGTTTCCTTGAGACCTTCGTTCGCCTTAATCTTTTTGCAACTCCTCTGTAGATTGTCCTCCTCTTCCCTGGTAAGGGATAGCGCCTTTACCTCGTTCTTCTCCATCCGTATTTCGTTGTTGTATGGCGCTAGTTGTTGGAACATTATCCATGCACGTTGTGTATTATTCCTCTTACATTAAAAATGGCATAGAAAAAAAGTAGTAGTTCAAAATTAAATGTTGAAATGAGGCGACTTTAAGTTTTAGCAGGTATAGCCATATAGTATAGGTATCTGTTTGATATTCTAAAAGGCCATCCCTTTCCTTTAAATTCATAAATAGCAGAAAAGGCATTCTTGAGGCTCGAGTATTACTCTTGAGTCTCAAAGTCTACATCAATAGTTTTAAATTTTTTTATAATAAGAATAAATAAGTATTTAGTACACTTTATTAGGTTTATTATCCATAATAAAAAATTAAAATATTGTCATTTATTTATTTAAATTTGAAAAAAATCTTTTTATTAGATAAAAATATACAGGTACAACATTTTAATGTCTTAAAATTTTAAATTTACTGTCACTGTATAAAATACCCACTCAATAAGAATTGGGATTGACTTGAAGTAATGCAAATGGGATAAGCTTCAGAGTTCCAAAATGCTATGGATGCACCCTGTAAGTACTAGATGATGAAAATTGACCAATTGCTCATATTAACACCATGGCGTCATTATAGTTCTGCATCATTTGCAGTTAATATTACTCAACAATTCTGGTGGGCATTCTTCCGTTGAAGAGAGACAACAATTTGTTCCATCTAGTCCCGTATTAAGTGAATTCTAAGTCTTGAAAATGCTACTTTCATTATATTGTACACAAAAAATGAAATTTCAGGGTTAATTGGATAAGGAACAAGCATGGTTTGTGCAACTAAACGGAAGGAACCAAGACAGGAGAGGAGAGAATTCAGAAAACAAGAGTTGTATTTTTGACAGCGTAGCTTCTACTTCTTGGGTAGAATTCAGGCACAACAGGAACAGGCACGTCTCCAAAATCAGAAGGCTCATCTTCGTCAATCTTACCCATCGCAACACTGCAAGACTTGGGCAACCCTTTTGATTCCACAGATGTCACTGCTTGCTGTCTTAAAACCAACTCCATGTCGATTCTTTCGATCAAAGTCCTGGCAGAGGCTGCTCTCATAAGATCTTCGAAACCTTCCCTATCCTCGGATTTCCTTGGGGCAGTGCTGTAGCTTCTGGGCAAAGCTTCGAATCGTCCGACGGCGTCCATGGGGTTGCCGTAGTTCACGTTGTTACCGCAGTTGGTTATGCTACGGATGTAAAAGTCCCTTGCTTTCACCAGAGCTCTGATGGGTGAAGTAATGATCCTCACCAACCTGTTCTGGCTTTGCCCGTTACTCCTCATGTCTCTCTGCTTTTTAATTAAAATCACACACAAAGAAGCTCCCCTAATTAGCTATATCGTATAAATAAGTTCGATAAAACCACTCTAAGCTGAAAGAAGGTATTTTGGAGACAGAGAGAGACGAAGATGGGTAATATAGCCTGCAGGGAGCACCCTGTGGACATTTTCAGAGCGCACCTACAGATTAGGAAATGAATACCGTGTTAGCCTAAAATTGAGTTGTTTATGATTGATTTGTCCATAATTGAAAAAACAAAAGGTTGATTAAATGGACTGCTTCTATATTCTGAGCTGCAACTGGGGTTTCTGACTTTTGGTTAATTCATGCTCTCTCTCTCTCTCTCTCTCTCTCTAAGGTCTAAACCCCTTCACTGAGTCTTCGCGCCGTCTTTTGCATTGTAATTTTTCCCTTGTTTCTTTCTCCATTCCCATAAATGAAATTAATAAAACCAACTCTAACTCCAATATATGAATGAGATTGTAATAAAGACTCCAATTCATCATATTCCTTGTGGTGAAGGAGAATTTAATCATTACAAGGACCAAAAAGATGTGACCTTTGAAAGTTTAAGATAATTAATCATGTTGTCACGTCAAAACCCATTTGCAATTGTAAGTTATAACATCCCATCATCGCTTGAAAAACTAAAAAAAACTAATGTGGGTCCAGTAATTTAATTATTTAATGGTGCTTGATCGTGCTGTGTTACCTGCAGTTTTGTAATGCTAGTATTATTTGAGGAAGAAACATTATTGATTATCCCAGCGCGCTAGCTATCATAGACTGAAAACAATCAAGACTTTTTTTAAAAAAAAAGATGTTATATTTAATAAAATGCTTGTTTTACTTGTTAGTGGAAAGCAGATGCAGTGATGCGGGTTTAGATGAACCACCATGGCTGCGAAGTCCCCTTGGTTAAATATTCTGGCGTGAGCCATTAATTTAGAGGGGCCCTTGTATTCTAATTGGAATTTACATGCACTTGGTTGTGTGAACATTTAACATCGACTTCACTTAGTTGGAGGTATTAATTAATAACATCAATATCTTCTTGGTTAGAAAGTAGTTGGCAGATGTATATACGCGACCTTATCAGTCATGAAGTATGAACCAAAATTAATAAAACGAGTGGAGAATTGGCTCTTCATAAACAACCAAGAAATAAATATCTTTATCGCGTTGCCAATCAATATAATAGTACAGATAGAATTTTGTGCTTAAGTAATCATGTCTCCACACTCTTACTTATTATAAAAAAGTACCAAATGCTTATTATATATATATGTATATAATCATTCAAAGTGAAATTCCCTTACTATTGAAGTAGTCTATACAAATTATGGAAAACTAAGTCTACATTCAAGTCCCGGCCATTATAATTTGAATAAGCAAGGTGCATTAAGATACCGATAAAAAAGGAGGAGACAAAGTCATGACCCTGCAGTAGAGAGCGAAAAGAAAGACAATTCAACGGTGATCTAGTTTTGTCTGATAGCATTTATAAGGGTCAACAATTTGATAGGTAATTTAGAACACATGCATTCCACCCCATCTTTTGCAGTTTTTCATTAAATAAAGTCAATGACCTCTAACCTACTGAGCCTAGTCAACGTAAATAGCTTAATGACGGGGTCATAATTGAGCTGCCAATCATCATCCTATTTATTGGGATATCTTAGTGAATAGTAAATTAGCGTGTGTTTCCTTTCTTGTTTATTTTTTTGGGCCAGACGATTATGGGTACACAGCAAGTCCAACAGGCCCAGCCTTATATGATTTTGGGTATGGGGTCAGTACCACTTGCCTCCGAGGATCACAAAAGCCCAATCCTCAAAGTGAAAAAGATTTATTGTAGGGGTGTCTTATTTGACTCAATACAATGAATATGGTACAATTGTGACCGCTCTTGTCCTTTAATTCACGTCATTGTCTTCAAACTGTGGAAACTGACTGTAATAGATTTCATGAATATTTGAATTCAAATTTTTTTGTATTTTGGCGATTCAAACCCTTCAATTTAGAACTGAGCTATGGACACCCTTTATAATGAAGCTGTCCTGTCCATTCATTCGCCCCCATTTCAATGGCATTTCAATTTGCATTCATTCCTACTCTTTTCTCGTTTACAAATTAAATCAAAAGCAAAATGCACAGAAGGGATAATTGTTCCTTTGTCGTGGAATCTTTCCAAGGCTCTCAACTGAATAGAACCCCAAATCAGATAAATTGTCCAAATAATTTAATATGAAAGTAGAACTAATCTTCTTAGATTGACGAGAGCGCGAATCCTTCTTTAGTTACGGAACACAACCAGCTAGGAAGTTGGTTGAGAATTAAGCCTTTTTTAATTTTTTGAAAACTTTGGTAGCAGGTGTCCGACTTTGAAGTTGGAAAGTTGAATGGTGGGGAACAGAGCCGTGGGAGGGAGGGAAGGCACTGGATTTGGGTTTATTTTAGAATTGTTTGTAAGCACTAAGCATCACTGGCCTTTTTCCCCACCTTTGGTTTGACCACTTTTCATAGAAACAAGGGTGTATTCCCTCGTGTACTTTTTTATTTTATTTTGTAGCCACTGATGAAGGGTGCACGCTCCCTGCCTCTCATGTCTGGATTCATTTCTTTTCAACCTCTAATTTTTTGTTGGGGTTTAGATTATTAATTTATTATACACCGAACGGCACCAACGATTTCTATCTATATAAACGAAAAAGGAAAATAAATATATTATTTAAGATCTCCCATTTAATTTGTTCAAAATACAGAATCCTTATAACAGTGTTTTTCAAATAATTTTTCCTTCAACAAAGCAGAAAAGTTAAAAAAAGGAGGTCTTGGGAGTTTGGACCTAGCAGGAAAAAACCAATCGGATCGCTAGGAGCGATGCCGTTTTAGGGCACTCATCGATAATCCCCGTCTAGGTCCTATAATTAATTATGGGTTTGGTCGCATCTGTTTACCTTTTTGACCGTCTGTCCCAGATTGCGTCTTCAAGTTCAAGATTGTCCCTTCTCAGGGCCACAAGGCCCACATTTCACAGCTAGAGAATCAAACTTTTTATGATTTTCTGACTGACCCAAAGGAAAAAGAAAATACCGCAATTGAGTAACTTTGTCACTGACTACTGCTACTACACGTGTGCTGCACGGCGGTCTCTGATGAGAATTGAAAAAGGAAGAATGCTCCGCAGAGACCGAGTAGGTTACCAGTCACACTACTTTTTTTTTTTTGGACAAGTACCAGTCACACTACTACTAAAATTAAAAAGCACGTATTTTTATATTTCTAACCCAGACCCCCATTAGTGGAGGAATCTGCAAACTCCTTCAACCGTCAGGGTTCGCCCATTCTTTCATGTCTGCCTTAAACCCTCTTGGGGTCTAACTATGTTTTTGTAGATTACGGTACATTGAGCTGTGGGAAAGAGTAATTTCGTTTCGCTTCTGAAACCTTTTGCTTCTGTCTTTCTATCCTGGGGTTCATAATCTCTTACTTTTTGGGGAGCTTGAATAGGAAGAGAGCTTCGGTATCAGAGAAGAAAATTACGACTCAATCATATCTTTGATGATGATAAATGAGGAGGGTAATACTTTTTGACCATTGAAAGCGGTCAGTTAAAGGGAAAAAAGCGAGTGTGGGGAAAAAGTTATCCCTTTGACGGGTATTGTTGCTTGAGACACAGACTTTTCCTTCCCTCTAGCTTTCTTATTGCTTCTTTCTTCTTTCATTTCTTTCCCACACGCTTCTTATGCTGTGAATTTGAGGGCCATTTACCTCATATCTTTGTTTATCGGTCTGTTGGAATTTTATTTCAGCTTCTACTCAAATTTGTTCATTTAAGCGTATGCAAAAATGCCTCTGTATCAACCTTCTAATGGGAGAAGGGATGGGGATGTGAAGCTTGATGTGGGTAGTGGCGCCGAGTTGCTCGATCTAGAAACTGCAGTGAAAGATGGGGTTTCGGATGGCCAAGCTGTCCTAACCGGTGGCGGTTGCGGCCGCGGCGTCGCTGACAGAATGGATCTGAAGGTGTTGATTGAGGAGCTGGAGTCAGTTGATGTACCGCCGGTGTTTATCTGTCCAATCTCATTAGAGCCAATGCGAGACCCCGTGACCCTTTGCACGGGTCAGACCTATGACAGATCCAATATTCTCAAATGGTTCACTCTGGGTCATAGTACATGTCCCACAACAATGCAGGAGCTCTGGGACGATTCAGTGACGCCAAACAGGACTCTCAACCAATTAATTCATACTTGGTTCTTGCAGAAATACCTTTCAATGAAGAAGCAGTTCGAGGATGTGCAAGGAAGGGCTTTGGAGCTCTTGGAGACGCTCAAGAAGGTGAAGGGTCAAGCTAGAGTTCAAGCTCTTAAAGATCTTAGGCAGATTGTAGCAGCCCATGCGTCCACAAGGAAGACAATTACAGAGAATGGTGGGCTTGCTCTAATTTCTTCTTTGCTGGGTCCTTTCACTTCGTACGCGGTTGGGTCGGAAGCAATTGGAATTCTTGTGAATTTAGATTTGAATTCAGAGTTGAAGAAAAATCTGATGCATCCGGCGAAGATATCATTGTTAGTTGATATTATGAATGAGGGAACGATCGAGACAAAGATGAATTGTGCCAAATTGATTGAATCATTGTTGATGGAAGGGAATGAGTCGAAGACGGAGATTGTGTCAAGCTTGAGTCTTTTGGTTGGATTATTGAGGTTGGTGAGGGATAAGAAACACCCAACTGGGGTCTTAACTGGACTCGTATTACTGAAGATTGTGTGTTCCCACGAATCAGTTAGGAGCTCCATCGTAAGCCTAGGAGCAGTTCCTCAGTTGATTGAGCTTTTACCCAGTTTAAATAACGAGTGCTTAGAGATAGCCCTGTGTATTCTAGAGGTATTGTCAACTCTTCCTGAGGGAAGATTGGCTTTGAAAGAATGCCCAAACATCATACCCAATGTGGTGAAGTTATTGATGAGAGTCTCAGAGAGTAGCACTCAATTCGCATTGTCAATATTGTGGGCTATCTACAAGCTTGCCCCAGAAGAATGTGCTTCACAGGCTGTGGAGGCCGGTTTGGCGGCGAAGCTGCTGCTTGTAATTCAGAGCGGTTGCAACCCAGTGTTAAAGCAGATGTCTACCGAGTTCTTGAAATTGTGCAGTCTAAATTACTCTTCTAGTATCTTGATTTCTAAGTGTATGCTCACCAAAACAATACAATGAAAATGGAGAGCAACTTGTTCATATTCCTTTTCAGTGGCTCATCCTATCCATCATCTTTCACTCAGCATACCTTGTGTATATTACAGAACTTTATCATATCTGTATGAAATATGGAATTTTCTTTCCTTTCTCAGTCATTGGATAAAGAATAACTGTAAATCTGCGGTATATAACTAGTTGGATTACCCCCATTGTTGTACCTCGACAAGTACCACTCTTTCGTATTCATCAACCACTTACATTCCTTTAACATAATGTTTATTAGTATGAAGAAAAAAGAAGTAGAGATTGTTTTAGCAGGACAGTATCATGGGAAAAAGTTGACTAAATACTCGTAGTGCCATATTTGTCTTAACAGAAGTAAATAAATAAACAAGAAGAAAAGCAGTACCTATTAAATCAAATATTAAATGTTTGTCTGAAAAAGCTAATGGTGAATGTAGAAGAAAGAAATCTGGAACAGGTAGGTTCGGGTTTGGTCAAGATCCGGAGACTGTATACCTATTTTAAACTGGTCAGTTGAACAGAATGGAAGACATCATTTATGAGAAGCATACTCATTTTTAAATTTTGAAACTAATAGTAATTTTGTCCTTACGAGTTGTGGGCGGGCCACTCGAATTTTTTAGCCAACTAAAAGCCTTGAGTTGATGTAGACAATTGAATTCTTAAAATTGTTTAAAAAAACTTATTTTAGATAATATAATTTATTGTATACTTATATATTTATTTATATTTATGTTATTAGTTTTTTTAATTTATTGATTAAATGTAATTGTTTTTTTTTATATATAACATTCGTCACATAGAAATATAATAATGTATTAGTACCGCGATTTTTGTTTAGGAGGCGACAAGTTACAATGGGCCTAGAAGTGGAGGCGACTAATTGCCACCTATTAAAAAAAAAAAAAAAAACCTGAACATTGCCCATCTAAAAATAAAAAACAAAATAAAAGCTGATCATTCATCAACTATAACCGTTTCCTTTGTTCGGGACCCCGAAATAAAAAAGAAATGTCATGGCTGGCTCGCTCTCTGGCAAACTCCCTCCGACTCGATGACGATGACGATAATGGTGAAGCAGACAATGATGAAGATTCCGACGTTGTACCCAATCATCTACATGACCCTCCGTCTACTTCTCCGACAAATCACGAACCCCATCATTACCTGCAGCATCATCAACCACACCAACATTCGCAACACAATGAACTTGGATCAGAAAATGAAGCGCACATTCGAGGAGCCCAAGAGGACCTTAACGTATTCAAGCAAACTCTAACCCGTCAATTCTGGGGAATGGCATCCTTCCTGGCTCCCCCGCCAACAGATTCCCACCCTTCCTCTCTCTTTCATCACCACATCCTATCTGATCCCGCTGCATTCACTTGTCATCAATCAGAGCTTCCTGATCAGCGTGTTTCTGAACACGGTGAAGAATTAGAGGCACAAGCGAATCGGAGATACTCTTCCGACATCGAACAAGGTAGTTTTAGGAGGGAACCTCCAGAAACTTCGGGTATGGAATCATTTGGATCGGAGTCTGTAGTAAACGAGGAAATGGAGGAGTGTCATATTGAACGCGCGGTTGGAATTACAGATGAGGTGTTGGCCTTCGCGAGGAACATCGCGATGCATCCCGAGACGTGGTTGGACTTCCCTATTGAAGAAGAAGAAGACACGGTTGGTAAGCGGGCTACTCATCTCGTTCGTCAATTCGTGAATGATTTTTATGTTGTATTCATTTCCTCGCAAATTCTTGGTGCCTTTTGATTTGTACGTAAGTCATACTTGGACAATGAAGATCCTCTCGTTTATGAAGTTGTTGCGTTGACTCGCACCCTGCGTGCTCATTGGAAGTAAACCTGACATCGCTTTTATTGGATTAGAGGATGATTATCATACATGCTGTCATTATCGGAGGTGGACCATATTTGTACAACGTACATAATTTAGATAACGTGCTAGTAGTAGTAGTAACTAGTATTACTCGGTTTTGATCTAATGTAGATTTCCAGGTAGTGGCAATCGGTTGTGGAAGACGTTAACTCTCATTTGTTGGATACTTAGATTGAATTTAACAAAAAGGAAGTGTGCTGTAGCTTGTTTAGAATGGAGAAAATATATAGTAAAACCCATATTAATATATTCCTTTGTCTGCATGAACCAATGATGCATGTTTTAGTTACTTTTACTTATTTATGACAAATGGGTAGATATGGCCACTTATTTTTGTATTTCTCTTCGAAAGTGGCTAAAAATATGTAACATATCTCTTGCTCAGAGCTGAACTTGATTGTCATGAACGATGCAGTTGACAGTAAAATTTGAGATACTGAGCAGTAAACAACTGTTGAACAATTTATTAGAATTACTTTATAAAGGGTTAATGTCTTTGATTCTTTTGGCCATCTGTTGTTTCACTTATGTGCTTCGATGCCTCAAATGATAAACTTGGCTGTCTGCCCACAATTAATGCTACATTCCTACTTGTAGATTTTGACATGTCCGATGCCCAACAAGAGCATGCTTTGGCCATTGAAAGACTTGCTCCTAGATTAGCTGCGCTCAGAATTGAGCTGTGTCCTTGCCATATGAGTGAAAGTTACTTTTGGAAAGTCTATTTTGTACTTTTGCATTCAAGGCTCAATAAACAAGATGCTGGGGTTTTGTCTACACCCCAGGTGAGTTACTTGGAACTTGCCCTGGATTTCATATTGTTCTTGCAATTACTATATCTTGCAATCAGTTAAAAGATTCTGTTGATCAAGTCAGTTTAATTTGCTTTATCCATGTGTTTATATAATTATAATTACCTGGAGATTTTAGACCAGATTAATGCTCCAGTATCTTTGTTGGATGGAGTAACAGTGTCAGTTTGAGTTTAATTTTTTGGGTATATTCAGGGAGTTTAACTAGTAATTTGTATAGTCAATTGGCATTTCGTGACTAATGATGAACTGGGGAACACATTTCAGAAAGAGTAAGTACAACATAGCAGAGGGAAAAAAAAGGGCATTATTAATGACGTAGCCTGGGAATTAGATACAATTATACAAATTGTAAGTATCAAATTAATAGATTCTTAAATAGATTATCTAATATGAAGTGCAGAAGTTACCTTACTCTTGCCATGGATCCCTTAGTTCATATGCTACTTGGTGCTTAACCTTGCAAGAAGTTGAACTTGGGCATTTGATTTGTGGAGTCTTCTATATTTAAATGCAATTCAAGTTTCAAAATCCCTCTCAATGGTTTCCAATAACAACTAGAAATTTTTGACTCGACAAACTTTAGTTTGTCTCTTCTTGGCTCCTAATAGGACTGTACATTGTAACTTGTATGACATGTTTTACGAGATGGAATCCTTTCTGTCTCTTGGTTTTTATTCTTTCTCAATGGTTAAGAAAAAGGAAAACACAGCCATGAAGTTGGGGGAAAAGTAGATGTTCTCATTCCCAATCTTTGTCATTCTTCTGTTGTTGATGATTTTCCTTCCTCAATAAGCAGATTCCTGACTTTTGTGCACTCCAATTGTCATCAAGCCTCCTGTTGCTTCTTGTCAGCTTGTTCCCGCCTTTATTTTCTTGTTTTGAGAACAATTACTGTACAGATTAAGATGGATGTAGAAACAGGTGAAAGAAAGCAAAACACCATGTAAATGGCACTTGACACTTTTCTTCTAAACTTTTAGTTCTTTTGTTTTCATATTCTTCGAATTCACTCCCCTTCATGGCAAAAAAAAATCCTTCCCCTTCCCTCACAGTCTCTAGTGCTCTGTCTAAACATCCATGGGTGATGTTTTCATCTCCAGCTGTGGCTAGTTGCTTCTGTACCTGACTCTGTCTTCAGTTTGATTTATTAGACTCCTCTTTTTGGCATTGCAAACAGCTGTTGAAAAAACTCTTTAGAGGTTTTTCTTTTGTAAAACCCATTGTGCAATGTAAAGAATCAGAAAAAATGAAGACTAATTTTCAATTCTAATTCATATTAATGTGATTCTCTATGTTGAAGAGAATATTAATTATGACAACTGACGTTATAATTTTTTTGACTTTGACTTTGACTTGAGGGAACTTAGATGACTCACCACAATTTTAATATGAATGTCAAGTGTATATTATTTAAGACTTTTTTTAATGTTAGATCTCATACTTGAATGATTAACAAATAATAAACTTTGGTCATGAAGAAGAAGTGTTAGCCATTCATAGGATTAGAATCCTCTAAATTTATTAAAGAACTTTACATGGTCTGTGGAATCTACATTTAAATTAGTAGATACATCTTATCTATTAAATATTAATTTTATTAAATCGTATCTTTCTCTATCCAACTTTACCCTGTAAAATATTTTAGAGGATCCAAATTCCATTTCATGTAATTATGAAGTCCCACAAAATAGATGAGCAGTTATGAAACTAGGTTTTGGACAGTCATGGAGCAGTTTAGGGCAATTATGAAAGTGAATTTAAAAGGGAGATGGGAGCTGGGAAAAAGGTGGAGAGAAAAAAAAAAAAAAAGAGATTTAGGACTCGAGAGTTGCTGACACCCTCAAATTGCCAGTTTGGGAGTCATCCTCTTCATCTTTTGATAGAAGCCCACTCAGAAAACATTTCAGATATCGGTGTATAAAATTCACTTTCATAACTGCCCTCCAATCTTACAACTACCCAAACCACTTCATAACTATATAAAAATTACGTTTCATAACTGTTAATATATTTTTTGGCACATCATCAAATGTCAAATATTTTGTTATGTTCTCAAACCGTTATAATTAAGTTTCGTGATTAGTTGGATTTGTTAGTATGAAGGCGTAGAAGAAATAGACTTTTACGATAGGAAACTGCTTCTTCTTCCAGATTGACATGTCAATAAAGGCTATTTGAAAAGATGAAAAGTTTGACATCAGTAGGTGTTGGCTCTATTCTAATTTAGCTTGAGTTGCTTTACTGAAGAAGTTCTTGCTATGTTCCGGTACTGAGTTTTGTTTCATGATCATCAGCAGTAGTTGCTTCAACTGTTCGCATTCAATTTATGTATTTTAAGCACTTCCTCGTTCAGCCAGTGCTCTATGTCTAAATATCTTCATTGTAATGTTTGCAGGTTATGGCAGCCAGAGCAATGTGGATGCACGAGTTACAGAAGCAAATGAAGCTTGAATCCGAATGGTTTGGAAGGAGCACTTCCAACTCAAGAGACACTTCTCGGCATGAGGATTTTGCTTCCAGTTTATCAGATAATGCCTATTCTGGTGATATGCCTCGCGGGACAAGTGCGACAACTTTGTCCCTGAAGGCAGATTATGAGACTGAGAAGCACACGGTTGAAAGTTCTGAAACACGTTTCATCGATAAGTCAGTTATTGAAGAAAGCCCAATAATTAAAACTGAGGGCAAGGATCTAATAAGTGGTCAATCCTCAAAAATGATTCTTCAGGACTATGAAGATGATGAGGATGAATGGCCAGAGGAAGATGCTGAATTAGGGCGCTGTGATGGAACCACCATCCCCATGGTGAATGAAGAAGACATATCTTTCAGTGATCTCGAGGATGATAATTATTCGGTGACACCTGTTAAATCCAATACAGATTCAAAAGTGCTATGAAACTTGATTTCAACTGCATGATTGTCGCGCTTTAGTGCCTGTATTGAATAGACCTGCACCAGAACCAAGGGCCAGTAAAGAGTTCCTCAGCAATCAGCATTCTTTTGTACATAGTGATTGGTCAATGAAGTTAGTTGAGAAGTGCCATGACGTGTTACAAAAATTTATAAGGATGTGAAACTGATCTTACTTTTAATATTTTTAAATATTTTGATTCGTAGTGTAGGGGTTTTTGGGTGGATGTATCTGGACACGTGTGAAATGGAATAAGAAAGGTGGGGACTAAAATTTAGATGATATATTCGACTTTTTTTTTTACACCAGAGATCTAGTTTGTAAGTTAGGAAAGTTTGAATCCACTTAATTTTCTTTGGAGGAGCATCAAGTTTATTAATGACTCAAACACGTAAACACCTTTTGATCCTTGTAACTAAAAAAAAATGTGGGATTAAATATATACATCAATTCGAAGAGCACATGGGTGCTAGAATTCTATATAACAACGCAAAAGCAGTAGTGGGAATGAACCCAACTTATCTTGTTTGCTGCCAAATGTTTGTTTAGGTGACACAAGCATATGTTTTAAATATAAGATCAATCTTGCTCAGGTTATAAAAATTCTTTATTTCACAAGTGTCCTTTTGCAATTTTAAATTTATGGTATTATAAAACTAGTTTTAACTTGTTTGCCATTGTTTGCTATCAAATATTGAATGTGAAATTTCAGATAAATTTGATGGTGAATACAGGGTTTATGGTGCGCATCACATTTTATGTTCATCACTTAGTTGTCATGCTGTTAATTGTTCATCACATTTTGTGTTCATCACTTAGTTGTCATCCAGCTTGTGGTTCCATTAATAGCACCAACTCATCTAGGAGGAGCTCTCAGGTGCGGTGATCCCTTGTAAAGCGGAGAAAAACAGAGACAGCTTGTGGTACCTGAATAAATATGTTCATGAGTCGATGGAGCTAGTGAATGCTCGTGCCACACTGAACATTCAATGTACAATATGCTATTTGCAGAATAGCCTTTGTCAAGCTCTAACATATTCTTCTTCACTTATATTATCCTTCAATTTCATCGATATTCTGCAAAAGATTCAAGCATGTGCCCACTCTTTCGGCACCAGAAAAAGGAAAAGACTGGTTTGTGTTCAGATTAAGATTCTAGTGTTACTGGGAGTGAGTAGTTTAAATAATGGGGCTGAAATAATCCTCTGAGCATTGAATCCCTCTGGAAGATGAGGAGTGCTTGTTTAAATAATAATATATTTAAAATGTCAGTCAAATGTTTACTTGACTTTTAGATTCAGCTGTGTTTGTCTAGGTAGCATGAGGGGATGGGAGGGTTGACCCAGGCGCCAACTCATGATTAGACGCACTTCCACATCTGCTTCTCATCATTTCATTGGCCTTGTGTTCATCACGCACAATGATAAGGGATCAGTAAACTAGAATGTAATATAGGATGAAATTATTCACCCTTGACTTTCTACTAAGTAATGAATTAAATCATCGACTTCGGCTGAACTTGTTCCTCTTTACTTGTTGAAATCCAGAATAGGCAGAAACTGAAAAAGGATTTTCATTAATCATTCTAAAGGTTACAAGCTGCAGAACTCCTCGTATAGGAGGAGCTGCAACAACTAAAAACCGAAAACTTTTAACTTCCGTCTGTCTACTTGCGATTATCAACTCCAGCTGGACCAATTATAATAAAGCTTGTTCCAGCTGGACACCAACAAAACTCCAGCCGTACCAATTATAATAAAGCTTATTCCAAAGTCTACTTCAATTTATGAGTTAGTATTTGATCTATCGCGGTGAATAATTTTTTATCCACCAATGATATTTAAATTTTAATACGTAATAGAAATAATTTTAAAAAATATTATTTTTATCACGTGTCATAATCTAAATATTGTTAATAGACAAAAAATTGTCCACCGTCGATAAACCAAATATTTTTCAGTAATTTATATAAAAATCTTGCGCCATTTATTGCCATTTTTTAATATGACATCGCTCCACGACTGGCAATATTTGCTATTGGTCGACCCTAAAAATTACATAGTTACATTGACGTGCTTGTTTCTTTTTAGTTGAATTTCCGTTCTTCTATTTAAAAGAAAGAAAAAGGATAAGGACTATGAAAAAGTAGAAGAAGAAGAAGAAGAAGAAGAAGATTGGGAAGGAAGCTAGGCGGCGGGGTAAGAGTTGGAGATGTTATTACAGTGGGATCAGCACGGCCATCATGCCTGCGAAAGCTTTTTGATTTGAGAAGTTCTCAAGATCATTAGCAGGATTCATTATAGGTTGTGCTTTATCCTGTGAGTTATAACGTGATAAAAAACTCGAAGCAAAAGTTAATGGATTGGAGATTAAAGCTGCTTTTTTAAACAAGTCAAGAAAGGTGCATCCTATGTCCACGAAATTGAGTGTTTGGAATCATGATCGTGGTGTTGCAGTTGCTTCAGTGGACAATGTTCCTTTTACTTTTTTAAACTTTTTCGCTTAACGTCTTCAACAAGGAATCCCATATGGATAGAAGACGTGCTCCTAACATAATTACACCAAAGCATATAATGGCAAAGATGCAAATCGTGAACCTTATTCCTATGTTGGTTAGAGAAAGAGAGATATGAATCCGTCAGTTTGCCTAGATACTCGCTAACCATCTTTTTGTTTTTTGTTTTTTTTTTTTGCCATATAAATTTATCATTACAATAAATGAATAGACACAAAAATTTAATTTATAAAAATTTTAATAAAGTATAAAAAAATACAAATACAAATTAAGTCTATACTTGTAAAAAAATATAAAAATTTTAAATAAAAAGACAATACACATTTTAACTATTACTAATCAAATATTATAAAAAAAATTATAATAATTTTAATTAAACTATAACATACTAAACATCTCATAGAAAGACAAAAAAAAAAATCAAAGAGAGGCAACATACCTCTTAATCTTTTTTTAATATTAAAATTTTTATATTCAATTTTTCTTCTAATCTTGAAAAATTGTAAATCTAAAAAATAAGTTGTGGATCTTTTTAAAAATTTGACTAGTAATAAATTTTTTCTTGAAAGATGAGAAAAAAATTTCTTAAAAATACTTTTTAAGAAAATAAACAAAAATTTTAATAGAAAGAAAAAGCTTCTTTAAATGATGAAAAAAAACTTCTTAAAAAAAATTATTCAAAAATTTTATCTTTAAATACAAAAAATAGGAGAGGAAGAGTAGAAAATGGCAGCCACCCTTAAACTTGAGTTCCCAGGGAGAATTAGGTTCTTGAACTGGACCCCTAAAGACCCAAGTGCTAATCTGGTATACTCTAGCAATGTACCTTGTCATTACTGTGCCTGGCCATTAGGGAGGGAAACGCCTACATCAAGCTTGTTTATGAGGCCCATCTATCTATCTATTTATCTATCTATTATACATATCACATGAAAAAATTATCTTTTTTTGTCTAAAAAAAAAATTATCTTTCTGTGAGAGGTTGAAACAAAGAAATAAAATTCCTTTCATATATTTTAATATATAAATTAAAGTATTCATAAAAATTATTCATTTATTTTTTTAAACTCATTTCTTTACTATAATGAGTAGTAAAAGAAAATAGAGATCGAAAAAAAAAAAGTTAGTGGTCACAGTATCCAAATTTAAAATTTTTTTATTGAAAACCACTAACACTTAAAAAAATTTAAATATATATTTTAAAATTTAAAATTATATAAAAATTAAAAATTTAAAAACTAAAAGTTAATTTAAATTTTAATTAATTAAATTAACCCAAAAAATTATATGTGAGAATTAT
Source organism: Gleditsia sinensis (assembly GCA_037074535.1). NCBI lineage: Eukaryota > Viridiplantae > Streptophyta > Magnoliopsida > Fabales > Fabaceae > Gleditsia > Gleditsia sinensis. The sequence continues at coordinate 12,767,577 of CM073470.1, read as the reverse complement.
TATTAAATTAATACTACAACAATTTTTTATTTATTTAGATTATAATTAATAAAAGAGATCAAATAAGACTTTTGCAGTTATCTATATTTAACAAACTTTACACTCTCTAATGTTAAGATTTAACAAACTTTACACTCTCTAATGTTAAGAGTTTATGTTAGTGTTCAACTTTCTCTAGAGAGATTCTCTAGCATTCAATTTTTTAGGTAATCCTTTGTTTATCTATTGATAGGTTGGGCCTTTACATTTATCCCTATATATAAAAGTTGTGAGATTGACATATGTGAATATAGAGTTGAGTCACTAGCTCCTTTTTTTATGAAGATTTTTTTTTATTTTTTTGTGTTTTCTTTCCAATTCTCTTTTTTGTGTCTCATTTCCAATTCATATTGCTAAAGTATTGACAAGGATCAATATAAACTAAATTAAATGATAAGAAGTAATAAATAAATAAATAAATAAATATATATATATATATATATATTACAATATTTCATAATAAAAAAATATAATGCTAGTAAATAAAAAATAATTGTAATAATCAATAAATAAACACAAATTTAAAAATAAAAATAATTAGGACAAAATAATTGAAAAGTAATTTACATAAATAAAAACAGTTAATTTTTTTGATAATTATTAAATATAATTTTCAGAAAAATTATAAATAAATTAATGAGAAATTTTAAAAATTATTTGATTGGGATTATAAAGAATTAATTAATTGAGTGAAAAAATACACTTAATTAGTAGAAAAATTGAAAAAAAAAAAATAAAACTATTTCTCTTTTTAAAAATTTTGATATATCAATATTCAATAAATATTTAATCAATATTAATTATATTATATATTTTTTAAATAATATTCAATTAATATTATAATTAATTTAAATATTATTTATGATACTCTGCATTACAAAGACAAAACTCTAGTATATAATATAAGTGAAGTTAGTCTAAATAAATATATAATCACTTTGTCTAGAAATAGCCCCTTTAGTCAATTAATACTTTTTTTCGGAATCACATACCACCCGAAGAAGACATAAAAATCTAGGAGGTGTTTCACAAGGAGTTTTATTTTGAATTCTTAAAAAAATATTACGTTTGATTTTAAAATTAATTCTTAAAAAAAATTCAATTCTTGAAAATGGTTTTTTGAAATAGATTTTTACAATATTTTTGTGGAAATCTATTTAAAAAAATTATTTTCAAGAATTGAATTTTTTTTAAGAATCAAGTTCTAAGAAATTGAGAATTGAAATTTTTTACGGCGATGCAATATTTTCGTAAAGTGAAATAAATTATATTTAATTATTATATTTATTTTTTTAATTTTACTTTTATATTTTGTAAAATAAAAAAAATATTTTTAAAAAATATATAAAAATATTATTATCTGTAATAAAAAGTTTTACCCTACATCCTCCTCTAGAGAAATAGCTGATATATGCAGTGATCAAGAGGGACGATTCACTTGGAGTGATGAAGGACAAGTACTCTCCAACTTCGTCAATCCAGTTCCACAGTTTCACCTTCTTAATTTTTTTTTTTCTTTTTTTTTTCCGGGATGAGAGGCTCTGATATTTCCCCCATTAGTTAAAAAAACGATGTAAATTTTCGCCGTTGCCGGGGATCGAACCCGGGTCACCCGCGTGACAGGCGGGAATACTCACCACTATACTACAACGACTTGATTATAAGCTAGCTTGATATAGTATATTTTCACTCTAATAAACTGTTTGTCGTCTTGTGTCCCCCGGAGAGTTATAAGGCAGGGTTCTTTGCTTTTATCTCTATCTTTAATACTAATTACGTGGCTGCTGGTGAAGGGATTGGCGTAAGGTGTGCAAGACTATGCAATTCAGGATTTATTCACTCTGTTCTTCATAATTAAAACATTCATCAACGTTTGAAGTTTGAAATTAATATGAACTATGTGTTAATTTTGTTTGTCCAGTCCCCAGGTTCTTCAGATGGATGCCTCATACCGTTGCCGCAATAATGCAACTGGCAAGTCTCTAGTTGAGGAGGCCATTCGATCTCCTGGCAGAACAAGGCCATGGAAATGTTGTAGGTGCAATTTTAGTAGTTTAGTTATGAAATCCTAGAGAACTTGCTTTTTTTTTTCTTTTTAACCTTAAAAGGGAAAGATGAAACTTGACATTCATCAACTGATCAAACATATATCACATCTGAGTGTGTGTCTTGCAGTTAGAATTATTATTCTGTCAAAGTGAGCAAGCGCTTCCAAAGGGTTAACTAGAATATTTATTAGTTTTATGATAATGACTATAGCCCATTATGGCCTAACATGAACGTAGCTGAATGAGATGAAGAGTGGGGTAAAATGGTAATGGTAACGCCTTCTCAAGAGGCATGGGAAGGTAAAAGCAAAAGCAACAGCAGTGCAATTGGTAATTAAAGTAACACGGTGCATACAGTTGAGATGAGAAAGGAAGAGGCATCCAAACGGTACGACCCTTTTTTTCATTAAAATTTACCTGCAGCACATGCAACCAACTTTGGCTCACTAATCAATGTTTACTAAAATGGCAACAGAAGGATTGCATGTTATCCTCCACTCACAGTCGCTTTAATGCTTGCCAATGGCTCCAGGCCATCCAACTGCCCCAGGAAAGGAATTCTCAACTAAGAAAACTACCCCCAAAGAATATTCCTTTCCATTTTTCACTAAATAATTCCAACATCCCACCATACTAATGTCTATCACTCTGTGCCATGTTTAGACCAGTTCATATATCTGCAACTAAAACTAGTAAGTAGAAAAGCAAAGGCCATGGCAATTCCATTCTTCAAGCATATACTTTATGAGTTAAATTAAGTAATTATATATATACAAATTCAAGGGAAATCAAGAATTGATTACACATAAGCAATGTGCCAGTTATCAAAGCCAACAAGTGTATGTGCGCATGCATATGTGCATCGATCTATCCCTCTTTGTTTATGAGTTAAATAAGAACTATGTTCATGTTTCAAGTGAATTTAAACTTTTCTTGATTTTTAATTATGTTTGCGTAAACTTTGAAAAGTGATTGAAGCCTTTAATGAAGGACGATTTTCCACGAACTAAAAACTTATTAGTCCACCTTCACCTTGAGGTTTTTCTTTATTACGTGTGCGTGGGTGGCAACTTTACTGCCTTTTTCACCTTTTATGTGCGTATCCAAAATGACAATTGGGTAACTTTGTAATCCGACTTGTTGTTTATATGTTTTTGTTTGATTCTTCGTGATTAAGCTAAAGCTAATCTTCCCTAAGGTTCCCATTCTCTTTCACTATCTGACATTAAAGTTGCAAGCAACAGTTGGTGTGGAGCATTTGTTTTTGTTAAAACAACGACACCCCCTCCCCCCAATACGTACATCTCCACAAATGTGCCCTAAGCTTTCCAAAATCTTTTGCTCCTATGGACCCCACGTGTGTCTCCTCTTCATCCTTAAATACCCCACCCTACTCTTCTGCTTCTTCCCTTTTCCCTTCCTTTCCTCCCTCCGCTTCCCTCTTTGAAACCTAATCATGTTCTTTCACGACGAAGAAGCGGTCCAGTTCCCATGTGCCCCTCTCGAAACTATGCTCGCAGAAACTGAAATACAAGAGTTGCTGTCCCTCATTGAACCAGCCAGCCCAAGCTCCGGTTCACAAGGATCAAACCGAGAGGTTTACTCTGTGGACGAAAGAAAGCGCAGGCGCATGGAATCAAACCGGGAGTCAGCCCGAAGGTCCCGCTGGAGAAAGAAGAGGCATCTAGAGAACCTGACGAACCAAGCGAGCCGCTTCAGAATTGAAAACCGACAACTCAAAAACCGACTAGCCTTCACCATGAATCAGCGTCGCCTAGTATCCGTAGAGAATGAGCGCCTAAGATCCGAATCCCTCGCCCTTCTGGCCAAACTTTCGGATCTATGTTGGATTTTAGGCTCCATGCATTCACTAACAGAACACATTATAAGTTAAGAACTTCGACGTTTACCATTACAAAATAAAGCTGTGAATGAGGTAGAAAATTTAGAGCTTCGCGTACATGAAATGTGCTCGATCCATGACGCAAAATATTGCTAGCTACTTGTTTCCTTTCTTTCTAATTAGGGGTAGAATATGTAGTGGGTTTCCTGAAGCCCCAAGTTGTTGGAAGTACAATGTAAAGATTGGAGGCTCTACTTTTTGATCCCCCGTTGTCACTTTCTTCTTCTTTTTCCCCTCCTTCTCACTCTCTTTTGGTAGCTTAGCTTTGTAAAAGAGCGAGGGTATTGCATTGCTTTGATAGTGATTAGTGAGTGATGAAGGTAAGGATTTGAGGATTGGTGGACGATGGGCATCTTCTTGGAATCTTGTTATGTATCAAGGTTGTCCTATTCCATGTAAATACGTAGCTATGGGCCAAACAAGGAATGCCATGCATCTAATCATTTCTTGTTTTTATTTGTCTTTTCTTTTGATTGAATTAATAATCTACAACTAAAGACTTGAGTAAGACCTGAGTGGACTAATAACTGCCCTCGCTAGCTGTCTCTCTCTCAACCTGGGGCCAAGGAAAATAATAATCGTAATAACAAAGCACGAGAAAATGAAAATGAGTAAAGATGGAAAAGGACGTTCAGCCAAAAAATGTCGTTGTAAGGTCGCTTTGGACCCACACATGTGAATGACTCTTTGCTAATCATGTCATAAAAATTACCTTCCTAGCTACTACCCTAAAGTTCATGGAAAATTAATTCAATTCCATCACCAAATGATGATAGGACTTTTTCTTTTCAAAAAAAAAAATTATTGTAATTGTCTTTACTATTATTTATTGATCAAATTACGACTTTTTTTTACTGCAAATTCTTCTTAAATTTTATTATTAAACAATTTTATATACCACATACATTAATATTCTATACTAATGTATATGACTTGAAGAGCTGTGTTTAGGGTTCTTTGTATAGAAAGAGTGATTAAGATTTGCTGTCTTCACATAGAAAGATAGGTAGTTAATTGAGAAAATATTAAGTACACCGCCGGTGGACAGATTTCAATCTACCAGCGACCTCTAGATCGCACCACGTGTTAAAGACAATATTTTTTAATATTGTCTTTAACACGTGGCGCGATCTAAAGGTCACTGGTGGACAAAAATCTGTCCACCGACGATGTATCATATACTTACTCTAGTTAATTATTTAGTAATTTAACAATATATTATTTAATTATAAAAATGAGTAAACGAGTACCATATGTATTAAGAATTAATAGGGTGACCCCTATATTTAACCATGTCTTACAGAATGTTGCTATAGTTTTCCTTAATTAAGTGGATTAAAATTTTGAGGACATGATGTTTCAGTCACCGATCAAACTCTATATATATATATATACAAGTTCAGGAAAAACTTATTAAAAGAATCCTTTAAAACATGACACATTATACATCCTCATATGACATTGGCACAATATAAAAGGCACATTTTAATTATTTTTAGGATTAATCAGCACCCAAACGATTATTTTCACCACAATTTTCCATTGATTAGAACTTTCTATATTAAATATTTTGATTTGGAAACATATATATTTTAAACTAGACTAATCTGGATTAATGAAACCACTATATTTGATTTTAAAAGGATGATAGTAGATTAGGTCGATCTGTATATTAAAAAAAAAAGGTTTGTGTTATCGAATGGTATATGTTTTTTCTGATTAAATTAATTGTATTATTCAAGATATACGTATTGGGTTATGCATGCACCTAATTAAGTAAGATCTTAGAATAGATAAGATTGGGAACTCGAGCATGATGTAACTTTGGAAGTGGTCGACCAAAAGAGTAAAAGAAATTAGGGTTAGGGGAGACTCATCTGTCTGCGTACCTAAAACTAGTGAAGCCAGGACCGTCTATGTGGCAGATCAAGATGGCCTCATTTATCTTCATTTAATTTATCCTTTGTCGGTTCTATTATGCAATACTCAGAATGAGGTGGACATAATTGTTTCCTTTTTTCTTCTTTTGTCTGATAAGTTTATTTCCTTTTTTTCTCTCTTTCTGCGTTTACACACCAATCATTTAACTTTTTCACAATATACGTACTGGTTTTCTGGTTTTCCTTCCTCCACAAATGTTAATGTTGCAGTGACGTTTGTGTGTGTGTGAGGTGTATCCATTAGTTATACACTTGTTGTCACAGCTTCTCGATAATATAAGTCAATTCAAGAATATATTGGTGGCTGCAATTGTCATTTTATTATTAAAATTAAAGACCGAAAGTTAGGAAATTCTATAATAATTAAGTGGTATTCTAATTAATTATTAAGCATCTCAATTAATTCACTTTGATTAAGATTAAAATTCAAAAAATTATTTTTATAATTTAATTATGAAAATTTAAGGACATTATATTGTGACAAATTATCAGGGAATTAATATAGTCATCCTGAAAATTAATCTTCTTTGACGTGGAGAGTTCAAATTTTTTTTAATAATTATGAAGCCACCAAAATGAGAACATTGAACGAGGTATGATTAACATGAATATTAGGAGTATCGTGTATAACCAGATATTCTACTAATCAATCATTGCCGAAATAAATAAAGAACACGCACATTGAAGTCATGGATGGGTCCTTTTATATCCAAATGCAAGAAATGAAAGTGAATTTCAGATTTGTAGCCCCCATGAAATCTACAAGGAATCATCCTCGAAAAGTTGGAAAAGGAAAAATTGAAGAAAGTGACAATCATAGTTGGAGCCTTCTTCGTTGCTTGTTGACCCTAGTTTTCATTCGGATCCATTCCTAGGTGTTGTTGCCTTCTCTCTCTTCCTATTTTCTTCACAAGCAAGTTCTTGATTAGAACTTACCAGAAATTTTTGTAGTTGGGATAGTGTAGAGAAACATAGAGGCGTTATCTTTTTGTCCAAATAACGTGGATTAGAACCGTTGACTACGAATTCTAGGATCACTTTAATTCTATAAAGGATAACGGGGACAGCAATATCTGATACCAATCCATGGTTCTGTATTTTTTATTTGTGTTATAACATTTCTTTTCTTCTTAAGGATAAGACACAGTTTTCATCATTGCTTCATTTGGTTTAACTGTTCCTTTATATATATTCTCCTGTTTCAAAATAGATTCCAGTAAGTCATGAATTGATCAACATTAGATAGAGAAAATATCGCATACTAATTAATTTGCTTGGAATTGGAATTCTTCTTTTACTTGCTTGGTGGATCCAAGATTGCCAAGGCAGGAAAAGAATCTATATGGCTGAGAAGCCCATAATACAACCGTAATCCATTTCATTAACGGGCTGGATAGCCCAATTAATTCGGAATTGGATGACCAACATTTCATTCTTATCTTAATCCGTTGGGCCCGAGGGCTGGACGTCATAAGAAACCAAAGCAAGGGCATTTACGTCAACTGGACTTCACAATCGACGAAAATGATATTGCATTCTGATAATTCAAGAAGAATTTTCATGTTGGGTAACATTTCATTGGGTAAATTGCAAAAGGCTGTAATACAGAACAGCAGAAACTATCGCTAGTCATGAATCTGTGTAAGAAATGTGATGAAAATATCGGATTGGGATGGACATGCTTTTCTCTCAGGCTCCGTTTGTTTTGATAAAAACAAAAATTCTGTAATTTTTTTTATAAATAATTTTATTTTGTTTGTTTTATTAGAAACTTTCTTGTTTGTACCACATGAGAAACAATATGACAACCGTGAATACTGAATAGAAATAGTGGTGATGCGTCAGTAATAAATGAAAGCGTTGGAACTCATATTTAGTTTATTTTCATAATTTTTGTTCCAAACCAAATATATGTCTAAATTTAACTCTCTCTTTTTTAATTTTTATTTAAGCCCAAGTTTAACCTAAATATAAAAAAATTTAGCTAAATTTCAATTTTAAAATTCTTATTTTCACTAAAAAAAATATTATATCAGATTTAAACATGATTTATTTATAAAACTATTCTTTTATACTTAATATATGTGAATTTTTTTAATTCTTTTTTTATTCCAATAAAAATGTTTGGAGTCTAAATTAAGTTCATTTATAAAAAAATTTGAATTCAAGCCCAAACTCTAATCTAAATAATCTCTTTGGAACTTTTATTTGGATCTAAGTTTGGCCACAGTGATTGTAGTATTCGTAGCAAGAGAAATTTTATACAAATTTTATATTAGGTTGGTTGGAAAGTGCACCACAAAAATATATTTAAATTATTATTAGATGTAGTTAAAAATTTTATTAGCATTATATTAAATATTAACATAATCAATTAATTTTATTATATATTAATAATAAAAATTTTAACTTTATTATTAATGCATCTAATAATAATTTAATATATTTACTATATCTGCTGTAATACTACACGAGAGACATGAGTAGGTAGTAGAGATTATACAAAATTGGTGGTTTGGAGATCATTTATAATTGGCGTTGCCTTTAATCACGATGTCATTTCTAATCAATTTGTCATACTTCATCTTAAAAGACTAGACCCACGTTTTGTGGTATCGAGGATGCTTCTGTATTTTGCTTTTCTTCCCTTCTTTCCCACCTGTGAGTGAGAGTTGTTGAACTAAAAATGTCGTTTCCTTTTTTGCTTTTGCCATCTCATCGTTTTTTGCTTCTATCCTTCTCGCTCCTCAATTATGCGGATTAGAGGAAAAAGCAAATCATGATTAAAGATATGAAAAAGCATATCTTAAAAATATATTATGACAAAGAAATGTTCCTTCGATCTTGCTTAAATTCTCAGCATTTGACCACACAAAATGAAAATGGGTGGGACAATGGAGAGGTGGCTATTTATGACGATCGTATTGAGTTCAAATTCACTTTCTTCTCAAAAGTCACAAATTTTGGGACCTTGTATTATTATAATTTTCATGTCTTGACCAAATAGAAAAACACTGACATGGTATACACCAAATTTATAGGACAGCCAGCAGTTTAAAGTTCATAAACTCGCCAGCATCTTTATGTCTCTGCTCTTCAAAGATTATCCCAATTTATTTCTCTGCAACTCATCACAACACCCTCAACCTACTCTCCTTCTATGGCTTCCGCAACAGCCATACCGCACAAGAGACTTGGAGAATTTCTCAACCAGCAAGAACCGCCTTTCATCCTAGAGGATTACCTTTTAGAAAGAGGGTACTCCAAAAAATGGAGGTCAATTCAGAGATCATCCAGTTCTTGCTTAAACAAGAATGCAAAGTCTCTGCTGCCATCTTCCAAAGTTCTGACAGCTCTATATAAGAAGCTTGCTTGTCACAGACAATCTAACATAACCCGGGAATCTAACGTTAAAAAACAAAACTTTAGTGTCCCTGAAACTGACACAAAAAGAATTGATCACATAGTTGAGGAAACAGATCGATTTGCAACCGCTAGCAACTCAACTCTGTTTAATGAAGAAGATGAAACCTCCATATCGCCACATAAAGATCACCCTTCGTTTTCTTCACATACTTGCCAAGCTTCGGAAGTATGCTATATTGGAGTGCAGAGGTACAAACTTTTTTTTTTTTTTTTTAACTTTATACCTTCTACGGAAAAGCTATTCTGTTAATTAGTTTGGTTACTCTTACAAAGCCAACAGGCTACTAACAATGGAAAGCAGCGCCGGAGATGCATAGAAGATAGCCCTGTTTCACCTGGCAGGATACCGTCACCCAGAGTTCCAGTATCTCATAATGGCAAGTCTCTTTTGCCATTATAAACACAGGCTTATTGGCTTCTTTTTTCCGTACTATTTGTTTACGCTGAGTCTGCTTCTTTGGCAGATGGAACACTGAATCAGGATGTTAGGAAAATAGAGAAGCGATTACACACTGGCAGTGTCCTTCTGCCCAAGAACAACACAGACCACTCGCTGTTATCATCCTCCCTATGGGGATTACTTATCCAGTCAGCTAAGAAAGAAAATTTTACAAGCGAATTGCAAGAGCATCTCGGGCCTAATGTTTCACAAATATTGAAATATAAAAAGGTATTGCAGAAGACAAAGCAGTTACTTTTTTATTGCGTCAGAGAAATTACGATAACCCTTCCAAGGAAAAACAATGGAGAGCAGGATTACAAGCAAGTCTTGGGGCCTGAACAACTGGGGAAGCTCATTTGTAAGGGAAAAAAAGAATGGGGTCAACGAGCCAGATATGACAGAAATCTAACCTACTTGTTCACTTTGGATTACTTGAATTCAATCTACGAATGGAGTGATTTCGAGCCACATGTGAAGGATATTAGTGTTGAGATCGCTGATGCCATTCTGGAATGCATCAACAATGAAATTGTATCAGAAATTACCGAAAATTTGCCAATTATCTGAACCCGTTTCTTAGATTTCGATTTTTAGAAATAGAGGAATTGAACATAACAGTGTATGAATTACGTTTTAGTTCACTGTTAATTTTCCTTCATTTTTTTCCTCTTTCTTATTTCCTTAAACAAACCATTGATGTCTTCATCCTCCATTTGAAACACCGACGCTCCAAAAACCTTTTCAACTCATCCATGAGATATTTGTATCGTGACAACAGAAACATATGTTAACTTCAATGTGGTAATTTTATTTGCCTCATAATTAGATAGAAATAATTATGTATTTTATCCATCCTTATTTTTTCTTACATTACAAGAAGGATGCCATGTCTTAGATAGAAAATAAATTAACTTCAGTGAATGTAGAAGGGATATGGCTGCCATGGAAAACAGAGATTTAGGGGGGGGGGGGGGAGCTTGGAGACGTACAATGAAGAATGAGTTGCTAATCACGTAGAACAGATTATAATTCTTCTAGTGGAATGACCCACAATTTTGTAAATATAAATAATAATTAGCCCGATGTAGACATTTAAACCATGGTCAAACAAAAGACAGTATACAAAAGGAGGACAAGGGTTTTTCAACCTTGTCTCCCACGGCCCATCGATATCATTATCTTACAAAATTCATTGTCGGAACAAGATCTCTCTGTCTACTATAGATGCTGCCGTTGTTACTGATGCATTCTCTTGTTTCCACCGAATGTCATTTTGCCTCGCAGTCCCGCGTAGGCTTAGGTACAACTCCACACTTAACACAGTACCACCCCGCGACATGCGTGCGAGTATAAGGTGTAACAGTAACACTCACTTTGTTAGATATTCCCATACACAAGAAAAATTAGTAGACCAAATCAAACTTAAATTCGGTATATCTTTCCAAGTGCAATACAAATTCAACCCGCAGCCAATTTGGCAGCCCCCATGAATTTCACGCGAAATGTGTAAACAATTAAACCATTTCGGCAAGCACTGCTCAGTCATCGTCCAATGGGAAACATACATGTCAATGATTGAAGCATTTATCTGCATATAATGTGCAAATGTTTAACGAAAAATTCTATAATATCCATAATATACCAGTAGCAGTGATAGATGTAATAACTTTAACCATGCAGAGTACCAATGCATTTCGCGCACCTGAAGGATTACCTTTTTAACATATAAACTTTCATTTATTATATAAATTTTAAAATTGCAAATATATAAGCACTCTTGGCACAATGTGGAGGCCACGATCTACAACTTTAACCATGCAGAGAACCAAAATGTCTTTTTCTTTCCTTTTTTTTTTTATATTTGAAGATAAAGTGATGATCCTACATTCATCCATGTGTTCCAGAAAAGAGTAGTAACAAGAACAAATATATATTAATAATGAAAGTTGGCATTCTCCCTAAGATGTAGGTGAAGTTCTATTATCTCACCTACGTAACAAGATTAGCAACGAACTACTCAATCTCTCCATCTTCACCAAGCTCCCCATCTTCGAGTTCCTCATGCCCCCCAGTTTTCCTGGAACCATCCCGGTGATCCCTCTTGTGTCTTTTATGCCGAGTTTCATTTTCTGATTCGGGTGAGTTTGCATGCTGCAATGCATAGTAGCAAATAGTTCACCCAATTTCAACTCCATGTCAAAAAAGAAGAAAGAAATACACAATAACAAAAACAACACTATACACAGATAGAGATATATCAAATACCTTTCTGGACTTTTTGCGATCACTGCCATGCCTTCTTGATTTCTTAGACTCCTCCTTCTCAGCCATTTCAGAGTCTGCATCCTCTGTGCTACTCTGATGCCTCTTTCGATGTTTCCTTTCTTTATCTTTCTCTTTTTTCTTGTCCTCTTTGTAATAATGACTGTCAGTTATGTCTAAATTTTCACTATCAGTTTCGTCCTTCTTATGTCGTTCCTTGGACTTTTCTTTCTCACGTTCTCTTTCCTTCTCTTTTTTCTCCTTCTCCTTTCGTTTTTCTTTCTCATCTCTTTCTTTCTCTTTTTTGGCCTGCAAATAGTTAATTATTAACTCCCAGGTCATGCAAACAGTCACAGAAGGCCCCATTTCCCATGCAACATTAAACTATATAAACACCAATTTTGCAACAATAATTATGAAAATCAATATTGACTGAAAAAAATAAATAAATATCAATCCATTTCACCACTATGGTCATATTGTTATAGAGAAAGATGAAAGGCAACCCAATTTTAACAAAAGAAATGCAGATCAGCCATGATTAATTTTAAAACCAAGATATTTTCTTCAGTTTCTGGTACATAGAAAATTGGAGATAAACCATGGGGAACCCAAGTACACCAAATAGAAAAAAGTGATAGAATCCCACATCGGGAAGCCAATGAAAATTCATATGGTATTTGAGGGGCATGATTCTTCCCCCTTACAAGCCAATTTTTAAGGGTGGATTTCCCCCCACTTCCTTAGGTCTTTATTAATTAGTATCAGAGTTGGATTGACCTTCTCAAATAGGGCTACCTACAGAAGGTGCAACTTGGCGAACCCCGGGGAAGGTGCAACCCAATGTTCAGACCCTGCCAGCCAGCATGAGTGTCCCAAAGAGTGGTAACCTAGCGTGAGCACTGTAGAGTGCAGTCATCAAGGACATGGACTCTTCAAGGGCAATGCCATGTTGGAGTCCCACATCGGAGAGCCAATAAATGTGGTAGTCAAGGGGGGTGATTCTCCCCCCCCCCCTAACAAGGCCAAATTTTAAGGGCGGGTTCCCCCCACTTAATTAGGTCTTCATCAAAAGGCCAATGGTCTAATTAAATGGCTTCATTGTCTAGTCCAAGTTCCAACAAACAAACAATAATGATAACTATAAAAAAAAGGAGATTTCCCAACTAATAAATCAGAATAGTTTTTATTTAATCCACTATTCAAATGAAATCTATATTTGTAGGGAAAATTCTTAATAACTACATCTATTGATTAATATGTGAAATCAGTATATTTAAGCCTCAAAGTTATATTGTTATTTCTATAATTTATATTTATTCATAGTGTACATGGTATTCTTCAAAGAGGGAGTGCGTGTTTGTATAAATTAAAAATTAAGATATAATTATGACATCATCTAGTTTGAATGCCATGTTATCAATTGAATTTTGACTCAGCAACCTTTCCAGGTCATTGACTTGTACAGTTTTTTAAATATTGGTATTAACAACCATATCCAACAAGTAGATGGTATAAAACCAAATGCATAGACTGATTAACAAATTCTACACACCTTTTCCTCTTCACGCTTGCGTTCCTTCTCTTTAGCTTTTTCCTTCAAGTATGTAATGTATTCCTCAAAAATCTCTCTACTCGAGCTCTCATCACCAATCAACCTATATGAGGAAGTGCAGGAACAGAAAACATCAAGGAAAATTCTCCCATCATGACAGGTTACAGTTACCCAGTTAACATGCGCCAAGTACTTGAAATAGATAAAATACCTGTACTCTTGTGCCTCCTCAAAAAGTGGTTTGCAATCCTCCCATTTTGAAGAAGCAGTAATATCCTACAAAAGTGAGATAGGACGCTCAATAGCAATATTTTTTCCAAATATTGTGAAATATGAATCAGCTCACTGGAAGAGCCTTGGCTTACCTTGAATGTATATAAAAGCTTAGTAAATTCATCAGCAAGGCGTTGACGCTTCTTAGCTTCTTTCTCCTCCTTGTCCTTAGCTCTCTCCAACAACTCTTCATATACAAGCTACAAAATAGAAGCAAAGAATATGTTAGAATTAATGTAAATATATTATGAATCGATTAAAATTATGTGATTAGAGTGTATCAGTTATATCCCTTGATTTAGAGAATTATAGTTATGATCATATCTCTTGAATAAGGGAATGTAATTATGTTTGTAATGAATGACTTGTCTCTATATTTTTCTATAAATATCAGGAACTAATGTAAGTCTTTCTCACAGACTACATTCTCATTATTCTATTTTTCTCTTTCCTTTCTCTAACTAATTTTACATAATCAAATTCTCATAATACATGTTGTAAAGGCACAACAGTGTTACGTAAGTTTTTGGCTCACATATACAATAACAACTAAGCTTTTTTTCACTAGATGGGGTCGGTTACATAAATCAAACAGTACAATAGACTATTATAAACGAGATTAATAGAGAGATTATTAATTGTTAAATCTTTCTTAATTGTTTCACCTGTTGTTCTCTTTGACCTCCATCTATCTTTAACTATCGGACTACTCTCTATCTGATCTACTCTTCTCAGTAGAATTTTTGTGGATATTCTCCATACATGGCCAAACTACCTTAAGCACTATCGCAACTTTCTTTCTAATGCATTTATTCTTAATCATATCTCTTCTAACGTGTCTATATATCAAGCGCAACATTATCATATATGCGACAATGAATTTATTTTCATATTATTTTTTAACTGCCTAACATTCAGTACTATTCTATTTTCAACAATGAACATTACTTCACTAGAGCCAAAAAAGGAAATGGAGGTTCTCCGTTTTTTATGAGTATAAAAGTTCATGGGAGACTTCAATTTCAGTGATTGCTTTATAAGTTTATGCTAAGATACCAAGGCAGTATCTAACACTGATCTCCATTTGACTAAACTCCTCCCACAAATTATGTTGTTTCTATTTAAGAAGCAAGGCATATATTTAAAATGATATGACTTACAACCAAACTAGAATTACCTTCAGATTGATCTCAGATATTGATGGGGAACCAACATCGTCCAAGACTGCAGACTTAAAGTCCTCAAACACTGAAGTAGTATCTACAGCAATCTGCTTGAAAGGGGCAGGGAAAGCAGAGTTAGCCATTAATTACAAACTACGGGCGAAACACAAGGTGATTTCTACAATGCCTACCTTGCCTAACTTTACTGCATCTTTGACACGTGTCTTATCCTCATGATACTGTCAACACAAGAATTATATTATATATAGAAACAAACAATCACTATAATAGTCTAGGTTATAGTCATCCTCACAAAATAAAGCACTAAATGTTTCAGCAAATAGAATAAGCTAATCAAGTTATGATAAAACTACAAATTTAGCAGTTCATTGTCTAACTCAAGATCACCCAAGAAACATTAAATCAAGACTGTCAAATATATGAACAATCTTATTTTTCGAGCTTGTTCTAAATCATCCAAAGGCATCTCAGCTAACATCCAACTGAGAATATCAATGAACAGAATTTACTTTATTTCCAATTATCTGGTATAAATCCTCAAGCACATATGAAGAATATTAGAATGTAATCAAAACATGATAATAGTACAAAAGTAGGTCTGTTGGTTAAAGAAAAGATACTTCAAAATAACAGAAAACTAGCATAGGCCATAATAAATCATATTACTTTACTACGGCAATAAATATTTATAATAAACTCATGATAATGTTCAAGAAAACAGCTCAAAATGACAATTCATAAGAATAATAACCTTCTTTTCAAGATCTTCAACAATATCATCAAACAAATCTTTTGGTGTTGAACCAGATGTGTTTGATGCAACAGCTTGATATTGAGGCAAATCCTTGACCTATGAAATAGTAAACACAAGTAAATGAATTTTGTTCCATATTATTCTAGTTGTTTTATCATGACAAATAAATAGTTGTATTACCTTCATGCAATATTCTCGCCAGTGTGTTTTAGCAGTAACAGTTCCAGCAGCAACATGTTCATCCAACAACTTCCGAAATGCATCACGGTTTTTCCTTTCAGACCTACGGAGCTGATCCTACATTGTTATCATAAAAGAAATATAAGAATATAGACTGAAACACTACCAACAATTATAACTTTGATTTTACCTTCTGGATTCTTTTTTGCTCCTCTTCTTCCTTTTCCAATTCACGGATATAGTCCTGCCACAATCTATATCAGCAAAAGGACCATGATACATGACCAACTAAAAAAATGCTATATACCTGGAAAACAAGTAAGCGATCTATCTTTTCAAGACGTGAGCATCTTTCATCATCCTCTAATCGATCTTGCACCTTCCGCCACTGACTATACACCTAAAGTGAAACATAAATCGTAAGGAAAAGATTCAAGAACAAGCCAATCATGCCAAGAGAAGTGCCCATCTTCATTAAAAATGTACCTTGACAAAATCACAGGACTCCAGAAATTTCCTGAATTCAGCAATATTTCGCCTGTGTTCCTCTGCAGCCTTTTCCTTTTCCTAAATTTACATATAGATAGGATAATAGTAAGAAGGGGCGTGCTTTGCAGTGCAAAAGTTAGAACATCCTGCTGTTCACTTTACATAAGAAAGAAAACAGTTGTACACCTATGTGACAGCAAGCTTAAGTGAACAAACATGCTACATATTATTAACTACTGAGATATGAAATAACCATGGTTCTATTGCATAGATTGGAATAGAGGTACAATTAGAAGAAAACTGAGCCACGCAACCAAAATTTCATACTTCTTTAAATAAAAATCAAAATATTACTCCTGTTCATGATTATATTTCTACTACATAGTATCTTTCAGAAAGATGTGAAAAGTTAATAATTTTATCAAATATTGCAAAATCTGAAAAATTTGAGTTTGGTGAAGATCCTTTTTTTTCCTCCTAGTTAATAAAGCTGAGGTGATTCTATCCTATTGATGGAGCAGGTAACAGAAAACAAAAGCAAGAAAGGGGGCGTATGTGAAACTCTGCTTGGAAAGAACAATACCCTAATAGCTTCCCCTAAAGAAAACCTAAATATATTTCCCATCTTTCAAGCTGGTAGTAATCCCACCCAAACCTACCCAACTAGCAAAAGGGACTTTACTAATGATGTTGCCTGAGGTGACAGTGAACAATTTCCCCTTTTAGCAGTTATCAAAACTTCAAGTTCCATCTTAGTTGCTTCTCATGTGAATTTGCATTAAGTGACTCAAATAGTAGTCCAACCTTCAATAATTCGTCTGTATAGAAATTAAAAAAGTACAACTCCCCTAAAAGGCATCGAGTTCCAGAAAAGAATTGCTATCAAGTTTGGATAAGGTGGTGAACTGAGCTGAACAGAATTAAACTAAGCATTTCAAAAAATGTTTCACCCAAACCAATTAAATGGCTCAAATTTTTCTCTAGAATATAAGAAAGACACCACAAACCAAAATGCAAATGATACAATGTGACTATAACAGCCACTCAGCCCACCACCACCGTTACCCAGCAAATAACACTATTGACATCCCCTTATCCACGTAAATCATACAAAGATTGTTTATTCAGTCTCCTTGAATACAACACCAAATCTAGACAAAAATGGCGTGATGCTCACACAAGTTTATATGTAAGCACCAAGAAAAATTCTTACCTTTCTCTCAAGTTCCACCATATAGCTTTCAAATAGATCTTCCCGGTCTCTAGCTCGTTCAACAGCCTTGAACCGTTCATCATTCTCAAACATACTTACAGCTTTGCTGATCATGGTAAAAGATTAATTAGAGCAATTAAGACGCATCTTGTATGTTAGTGGACTAATTCTATTTGAAGAGTAGAGACCAACTGAAAATAAACTCTTAATTAAACAAGTAGAGACATGCCTCCATCTAGTCGATGACGTAAGTTCCTTGCACTCCTGAAAAGAGAATATGCATAAACAATTACATGATAGAAGCACCAATTAATCCGGTATTCATTATGCAGTATGAATTGTTCAACGTACTTCCAACATCCTCGAAAATTCTTCTCGAGCCTTTTTCTGCCTCATACGCCTCTCTTCAGCCTCTAGCTTCTTCCTTTGGCCCAAGTACTAAATGGAAGACCAAATTGATTCAATATCAGAAAGCTGGATAAAACCATTCATGCACAAAATAGAAAATGAGCTACTACATTGCAGCACTGAACCAGTTCACTTTATGCGAACTGAAAAATTCACTACAAGGTTGTGCATGCATCGTAACATGGGGGGCTTGTCTCTCACCTCATTAAAAGCTTGCTTCCGCTCACCAAGTGTTTTTAGAGCACTATATCTTTTGTCATTGATGATCTCTCTCATTGCCTGATTTAAAATTAAAAAATAATGGTTAGCATTTAAAGTACAAGAAAAAAAGACTGTAAAAAGAAAGGTGCACCAATCTACCTGCTCCCAGGTCCAATCTGACTGAACATTTGCAGATTCCAGAAGTGCTTTAAATGCATTTTTTGCCTCCTAATAGAGAAATGTGATAGAAATAGGATATCATGCCATCCATGTTTTATAAAAAACCAGATTATCCATAAGATACTGAATTCTTACCAACTTATTCGCATATACCAATGGTTCATCATCATTTGCTTTCTCATCTGATGGAGTCACATTAATTTTTCCAGCCACTGCCATTCCTCTTTTGGCTTCCTATGAGGGTTGCAAGAGAAAAAAAATGTGAATATAATCATATTAAAAACCAAACACTTCCCGCAACAACAATAATTTCGATAGGTAAAATAACCTTGTATACATAGTTGCTTTTTTTCAACAGCTAAACCTTTTAGGACATGCTACAGAGCCAGGTTGCTACAGTGGTTACTTAAGGATCAAGATATTATAATGCCCTGCAAATCTATTCTAGTATTAATTTTTTAGGTATCTTTAAAAATCATCAATTTCTTCATCCTGTAGCTGTACAAGTGTATGTGAATACATGAATGTTTATGCCTAAGGCTTAATATGCACAGTGGCTGTCTCCAAACTGGTCAGACTTTTCTAATGCTAATAATCCAACAATGCCAAACAACAACAAAATGAATAATACCTCTATATCTTGAAGAGACGCTCCATTTTCAGTAGTAACATCCTGAACTGCTCGACTTTCAGCACTGCTAGTTAAGTTTTAATACACAAGTCCGCAGTTTAACTACAATCAGATTATATAAAAAAATAGAAGATCAGAAGAAACAATGATTATGGAAGAGCATGTTAATACATGGATGACGCATTGGAATCATGTGAACTTGCAGCAACTCCTGAGCTTCCTGCCACTGCTGTAGGTGCAGTGTTCAAAGCTGCCACCGTACTTGGTTCAACTACACTGGCACTTGAAGTAATTGTTGAGTGGGAAACAGGGATTGCCGGTAATCCAGAAGCCAAATGGGGAGGAGGATCAGTTGTAGCAACAACTGGAGTGACAGGAACTGGGCTAGAAGCAACCCCAGTTGATGTCAAAGAAGTGTTGGAGCCAGCTGCATTAGCTGCTGTGGATGTTGAATCCATGGAGACATCAGCAACATTGGATATAGCACTTGTTTCTGACCTCACTCCCGGGTCACCAGCTTTTTGAGCCTGTTCACGAGCCAACTGAGAGGAAATATGGCAATTTGAAGTCAGAAATTCAATGTGACCATTCAAAAATCACAAAAAATGTCACACAAATAAAATCACAAACCCTAAGTTCCTCAGGTATTGTCCATGTAGATTGATGCGTAATCTTGTTGTAATAATACCTGCAAGAAGTCACACCCAAAATTTCTACCATTAGGTCAGTGATTACAAATAAATATCACAGAACTGCTACAGCAACAAGTTGACAAATTTTCAATAAAATATAGTAAATAAAATTATAATACGCACTTTCTTCCCTCTGGAGAAGTGAATTCTTTCCAAACAGTTGATGCATCTGCCCTCTGTCACATCAAGTAGAAATATTGAGATTTAAAAATGTTATGTAAATCATCCAAGAAAGATGATCAAATCAAGGTAATAATGATTAAGCACAAGGTGTTACACTTTCACGATATGCTGCAAGAGATGAAAGGAACATGTTAAACAAATATAAGTTAAGAAAAAATGCCTGTAGAGTTAATTATTGCCTATACTAATAAGAATTACAATTACATGTCTATGCATAGTTATGAAAATATAACCCATTGCAATCAATAAATCACCCAATATAAAACAAAATCATTACACAGGCAAAGAAACAGATATACAGAGAGATAAAGAAAGGAAGGAAAACATGATAAATGTAAACCTATTTCTCCTCCTCCTTTCTCTCCCTCCTTTTTCTTGGGGGAGGGGAGAGAAGCCCAAAAAAAAAAGAATAAAAAAAACTCCAAAAAGGAGACAATTGCTATCACCCATAATGCTCACCCTACAAACCCACCAAAGGGGAAGGGAATGGTGCAGCCAACCATCAATAATGGTATTGCAAACTACAACCATACACCAATTTCACATTTAAGGGGAAAAAATAGGATTGTAAATAGCAAACTGTTGCCTGCCTTGAGAAAGTGCAACCCCGCCTTCAAAGTGACCATATAGAGCAGTTGTTAAAATTTCTCCTGACTTGCCATGATATCTACAAATCAGTGGAAGCACATGCATATAAAAGGAGAATTCACATAAACCTTGTTTGATCATTGAAAGTATTGCAGAAATTGTCAAAATCCGGAGTAGATACTAGTTTGATTGACCGCATAACATTTACAAAACATGTCCATCTGATTAAAAAACAAGACAAGTTGCAACAAATCACCAACGCTCACCTCCATTGGCGACATTAGCTCCAAAGGTTTCTCCCAACTAGATTGTCTCGTCCTCTTGTTGTAGTAATATCTGGAAATATAGAGAAAAGAACATAAATGTTTGTGATGTCTTGCAATGACATGATGTGCAAAAGCTCTAGATAATCAACGATGCATTATGATCAAGTTTTAGTAACAAAATGCATGATATCTTGTCATTGCTTAATTTAAATAGCAAACTAGCAAAGTAACATATAAAGATTATATTAATCAGTACCTTCTCCCATCAGCAGAAGTATGCTCTTGCCAATCAGATGAGGAATGCTGGCTAGGGCCATTTGTTGCCTAAAATTTGGCAGAACAAAAAATGAAGAATTAACTAAATTACATGCAAACCCCATTATCAGAAAAACCATTATGTGCTAATGAGATTTAACTAGCTACCCTCACAAGCAACCTGCCTTAAATGGTATCATAACTAGAAAATCAATATATCTATTACATTATCATATTCTTAGGATATATCTATGACAGCATATTGAAATTTTCTCACACACCCAACACCACAAAAAACAATAGAATAAACAAATTAGTTACACATAGAACCTAATAGTGTCTACTATATCTGGACGATCCAGAGGCACTAAATGTGGATCAAATTGACAGCTTAATTAATCATCATACAATCAAACAACATAAATAAACTGAATAAGAATTTTTTAAATTTTTTTTAATTCAGCCAAGAATACAGAAACATATTTACAATTGTAAAATCAGACAACCCTATGACACAAACAACGCCCTGTCATTGTTATCATTAAAATGTACCAATGCCAATATCATTCAAATAAATAAAAAAATTTAAAAGCCATAAAGGAATGGCGAAAAAAAAAATAGTCATTTAAAATGCATAACATCATAGAAATGCCAAAACAAAACATTATTACACATTTAAATCTTGCATCAAGGAGAGCATTGCAGAAGGAAACTTTAAGAAAATGAAAATAATACCAATGCAATGTGCATTAAAGAATCAAACTAAGCATATAACACTTACCGCATCTGTTGATGCAGTACCAGATGATTGTACAGATGGAACGGCTGCAGTGCTCTGAGATACAGAGGACATCCAAGGTTGTCCTGCCGCAGGTGCATGCATCTGAGGAGGAGGCTGGTATTGAGCAAATGAATTAACATTATCTTGCTGCTGGCCATAAGATGGTGTGAACTGAAAGAGTGAAAAAACAATGTCAAAAGAATTAAGAGTGAAAAAGGGACTTCAGACAGAATGCTGCAACTGGAAAAATGAAAAAAATTAAGACAACTGTACAGTATACGAAGAATGAGGAGGTGCTCCAGAAACAGCCAAGCCAGGCATGTGATTGCCTAAATGGGGAACAGTTTGCTGCGAGTGCATTGGGGCAGATGTCAGCGGCCTATTTGTCTGAATATATGGCATAGGTATAGACTGTGATGAAGGTGCAGGATGACCAGGCTGAATTGGTCTAGGTGTTAATTGTTGCATTGGTTGAGAATACTGCAATTGCTGGCCTTGTCCTACATTTCCAAATTGTTGTGGAGCCGTTGGAGCAAATGGTTGCCCCTGCTGGGCTGGAATCAATGGCCGAAACTGCAGATCAAGAGTTGTCAGAGTAGTTGCAATAGATTCTTACAAGGGAGCAAATAACAGAAGTTAGTCGAATGAACAGAAGAAGAAATTACTTTCATAGATAAGGGTGAACCAAAACTTGGAGGACCCAAGTATCCAACTGCAGGAGGCCGAAGAGGCTAATCCAAAGGTTGTTTGGTAGATAGAAGAAAGAGAGAAAAAGATGGGAGAGGGAGGCACAAAAGAAAAACAGATAGAGAAAAACATCATATACATTTGCAATAACTACGGAAGGAAAACAGATAATCATTTTCTATAACTAGTATTATGAGTATATAAAGCAAAATATGAAAAAAAAAATTGATCACAGTAGTTGAGTGCATATTTCAATGTGTCATTTGTAGTATAAAATAGATATTGAATTAGAGAACAGGATTGTATGGTCATACACTGATGAGACAGTCAACCTGAACTGTTAGCAGCCATAGTACTCAGACAAAGCAGACCAAATTCAACATTTTGAATAAAAATTTGGCAGGGGTTTACTCCCTCAGACAACAAAGAAGGCTGATAACAGAGATATTGAGCTATGCTTCAAACAATCATTTAACTTCTCATATTCAAAAAAATACACAATCAAAGCATGCAAGTTACTTAGACACAATAATGCATTACAATGAGATTCTTCGTCAATATAGAGAGAGCAATATGTTACCTGCATACTGGAGGGCTGAGAATTACTGGCCATCTAACATAGATGATCCCTGAAAAATGCCAATAGCAGCATCAATCAACATGTAATCACTTCCACCTCATAACATTGCTAAATTAGAGATTAAATGCAACATTGTGTCACAAGGTAAAAAAAGCTTGCAGACAAAATGAATACCTATAAACTTGCAAGGTCTACCCTTATATAGTTACACCTTTGCATCTATCACATACGAACATGCAATTAAAAACTATCTACCCAACCCCCCCAAAAAAAAAGAGAAAAACATAAACAACAAAGCAATTCTGCAATCAATCAAATTAGTAACACCTTATTCAACTAAGATGCGAGCAAACAAGATAACAATTGAACAATTACTGCTCAAAGTTTACCTAAATGAATGTTCCAGTACGTACAGCATCGTCCATTTTCTAGCGAAGCTGGAATTTGTAAATAGAATAAACTCTCATTTTTACAATGTCCCTATCCACTTTATACAGATCTTGCTCACTACAAAATTTCTTTATATAAAGGTAATGATTTATTCTTCTTCTTTTTCAAGAGCATCCCTTATGCATGTCACTCGTCAACACAAGTTCAAAATAAATTACCTACGGCTCACGAATATGGAGCACGATGTCAGATTAAAGCAAAGAATCACAGACAAGGAATACTAGCAAAGACAGGGTGACTATTATCCACTGAAAAGAATATAATAGATCGAACTACGTTCTTTAATTTCTCGATTTCCAAATTCTGTGAGGCCAGCCAAATCCCCAGGACTACCATCGATATAAAAGATTCCTTGTCTCTTTTCTAACCAATACTCCAAGAAACTAAGAATTGTGCAATAACGCAATTCCTGGACAAATTAGATAAATTACATACAACTAGGGCAGAAAAGGAGATTATATCAACAACCAGAAGCGAAAGCTATTTGTCGCTGATTACGAAGAAGGTTTCCTTGTCAAACTCACCGGTACTAGGGTTTAAGAGGTGGGTTTGTAGCACCCAGCTTGGACGGACAGGACCGGTGAAAATTGAGAAGCGCAGAGAGGACGTGGGAAAGACAAATAAAATTAAAATGCATTTATTTGCGAAAATACCGTCACCGTTTTGTGGTATTTACACTTGATGCCACTGTAGCATCTGAATACCGACTTGTTACACCAAATCAGAACTTAGGCTGTTCTATTGAGTAGTATTAAAATATAGATACTATTATTATTATTATATTTTATCATGTAATTTTATTTTTAAATCATGTTTAAGTTAGATGTAAAAATTGAAGAAATTATTACTTAGTCATCAAATATGCTTACGTAAGTAATACTTTATTTTTTAATAGTACTATAAATATTTTTGTAAAAGGCAGACAGTACTCGACTCAGTGTCAATACTAGTGTTGGCCAACTTATTGTACTCCCCTCCCCTCAGTACTTACTGTAATTATTGGTACATTCTCTGTAAGCTGCTAAGAAGGGATCCTCGTCTAGCATCCACGGGCCCTTTTGGGA
This sequence comes from Gleditsia sinensis, assembly GCA_037074535.1. Taxonomy (NCBI): domain Eukaryota; kingdom Viridiplantae; phylum Streptophyta; class Magnoliopsida; order Fabales; family Fabaceae; genus Gleditsia; species Gleditsia sinensis. Next base: position 12,742,903 of record CM073470.1, on the reverse strand, counting down.
TGGAGTGGCTCAACTCATAGTCTTGAGAGTTGTAGTTAAATGAATAATAAACAAGACTTATCAATATATGATTGTTTTTGTCTAGACTGTTTTTATCCCCCCCCCCCATATATTAATTAAATATTTTTAGGAGACTAAATAAAGATTTCATCCTTTATTATTAAGATTTTTTTAAAAAAAATTATTACTATTAAAAATATTTTAAAAATTTTAGAGGAGCTAGAGCTCTTTAAGACACCACTATCCTTCACCCTTGGTCAGATGAATATGAGACAAAGTACATATAGTTGACTTGATTCACATGTACAGATTTTTATCTTCAAAATATATTATTGCCCAAAAAACATCAGATCACATTAATAGTTAGAGATCATTTCAGTTTGACAATTTGGAATAATTAAGATGGTTAATCTACAAAGACCATTTTCCATTTTATCTAGCAAAAGTATATTATTGTTTTTTCTCATCAAGTTATGTCATGACAACGTGTTGAATTAATTAGCTGTCCTTTTCGTTGCGAAAGTTGTCACATCTACTGTGGATGTTAATCTTGAACTGTTTACTAGAAAAACAAGGCAGTAGTGATATACATATCCATTTGACTAGCTATGCTATTCTCAAAACATGTTGAATAACTATATAATAAATAAAGACATTTTTAATGGTGATAATCACTTAAATTATTTAAGTAAATTTCATAGATGTTATGTTAATATTTTTTTTTAAATAATTTTATAGTATTTTAAGCAATCTTACACTCTAATGGTACAACTCTTAAAAATTTACTAAATGAGTCCTACAGATTATCCCACATCTTTATATTTATTTTTATTTAAAATATTAATTTATTTTAATTTTAATTTTAAACCAATAAATACGTAAAAAAATATTAAAAATAATACAAATAATTATGAAAATAAAATAATTAAAAATTATAAAAATACATAACATTATCTTAATTAATTCTATATGATTTTCTAATCACGTCACATAACATTTCGTGATCTCGTCGTTGTTTCTCTATCATCTCAAATGTATCCTTAAAGAGAAGCTTTTCAAGTATTTTAATCCCCTCCATCTTCAATTCTTTCTCTTTTAACTTATTTTCTTCCACCTTAATCTTGTTTTCTTTCGCCTTAATTCGTGCGAATTCTTCCATAACAGTCATTCTGCGATTATGTACCTCTTGTATTGTTGTTAAATCGACATTATTAGAAGAAGTTTCAATTGGTTTCTCTTTACCCTTTCTTTTTGCTTCTTTTTTTCCCATTGGCTGAACTATAGTAGGTGAGGTTGGGTCGTATGTACCTTCAAATGGAGTCCCCGAGTTAGAAGACGATGAGTATGTTCCCGAAGCAGAAATCTTTGTTCTTTTTTAAGAACCATCATTTAATTCTACTGTTCATTTAGATTCATTTTTCAGTAATCGCCACGCATGCTCAAATTTGAATGGTTCGCCTTCATCTTGACAAAAAATAGCATATTCCTCAGCCATAATGTCATTCTCTGAGCTTCCACTTTTTTTTTTCTATAAACAGCTTGTTTGTAGCACCCAACGAATTTTTGAACTGCACTATTTAATCGATGCCATCAAGATTTTAGTTGAACGGATTATCTCTCTCGAAATCGACCACGATAGTTGTTATAATTCTCTTTGATTCTTAACCAAAAACTATCTGCTTTTTGGTCAACACCAACAACTGCATCCTTTGAAATGTTGAGCCACGATTGAATAAGAAATACATCTTCGTCCGTTGTGAACCTAACTCGAGTTTTTTTTTTATTTGCATTTCCTCCTTCTTGATCGAACACAATATTTTTCAAACCGACTTGGGTGGAAAATTGTGAAACTTAAGACTCGAACATAAACCCGACTGGTGTTTCAGGTTCTTGATCAGTAGACTCTGCACTGTTGGTACCCATTGGAAGAGGCCTATAAAATATGGCGGGATTGGTTGGTTGGAATGGAAACATAGAAAATTGAAAATTTCCAGTATTTGGATTATTTTGTGTATTTTGAAAAAATGGAGGAATTTGAGAATTTTCACTGATAGGAGGTTGGTAATTTTGCATATAATTGAAAAAAGAATTGAAATTAAATTGATTGGGATCCATTTATCAATACAAATGAAATTGTAGATCAAAGAAGAAGACAAGAAGAATTGGTAAATTGAGAAGTTGAGTGTAAAATTCTCAAAATTTTACTCCTATTTATAGAGTAATATACATGAACTCCAACGGCTATTTCAACAATAATTTCTAACGTTTTGCATACCACCAACGACTAATTTATTTATCACTACAATCATATACTATTTTTCCCATTCCAGCTTTTTTCTTCTTCTATTTTTTCTTCTTTTCCTATTTTTCCCATTCCACGGCTTTTTTCTTCTTCCATTTTTTCTTCTTTTCCCATTTCCCCATTCCACGAGACCCCATTTTTCCCCATTCCACGAGACCCATCTTTCCATCCCTCTCTCAAAGTTTCCATGTCCTTCTCGAAAAATCTGATCGCGTTACAGCTTCTTCATCGCGTTCCAGCTTCTTCGGTTTCTAGGCCTTCCAGCTTCTCCTCTTCTACCCATGCATCGCGTTCCATCTTCCCTCATTCTCGAAGCTTCCATGTCCCTCTCTCTTCTCCTCTTCAAGCCTGATTCTCCATCTTTCTCAGTATTCCAGGCGATTCTCCATCTTCCCTCATTCTCAAAGCTGATCTCTTTTTCTCTTCTATCCATTCATCGCGTTCCAGCTTCCTTCGTTCTTCGTTCCAGATCTTCCTTCGTTCTTGGTTCTAAATCTTCATCCGGCCTCCAGATGCCTTGTTTTTGCAATTTTGGTTTTTTGGATTCCAAGTTTTTGTTGATTTCTGATTTTCTTGTTAAGTTTGTTTTTGATTTTTAGTTAATTTTCTGTATTTTGATTTCTGTTTTCGATTTTTGATTTATTTTTGTTGTTGATTTCTGGGTTGAGATCTATTTTTCTTTTTTGATTGCTGGTTGATTTTTGTTTTTCATTTCAGGTTATGTGATGCGGAAGATGGGAAGCCAACAAACCAACGAGAAATGGAGCCAATGATTTTTTTTATTGTTTTTGTTTCTGATTTTCAGGTTAAGCAACGTTGTTTGTAGAAGTAACCGTAGCTCCAACGTGGAGCACTCCAATGGTGCTCCATAAATAAGATGCGTTGCTTAGCGGTAAGCAACGATGTAAGAACTACTGTTGGAGATGGTCCAAAGAAAGTTAAGCAATTCCTTTGGAACATGCATAAAAATCCCAGTGTCTTAAAGTTGAGAACTGTATACAGACACAGTGAAACCGATCACAAATATATATATATATATATATATATATATATATATATATATATATATATATATATATATATATAGTCCAAGGGCGCTTTTACACGATGGCTCTGGGATTACAGCCAGCTAAATTATGTCCTCCTAATTAGTCCTAACATCGCCAGAGTACTTACAAGAAAGAATATGCATATACTTTCTTAGAATAGACATATTGGATGTTTTACCTCCACTGGGACTTTGAGTGCAATTTCTATAAGCTATTACAAAAGGGTCTTCTTCCTTGTCTATCCTAAGATATTTGATTCTCAAAGAAGGCTGAACTGCACATAGGATAAGCGGAATCTGCTTGTCATCCACTACTCCAACTCTGTCAGCCCCAGTTAAGGAGGATGGAGGAGGCAGTAGCTTTAATTCGCTACGTTGCCCAATTGGGTCATTTTTGGACAGTTGATGCGTGAGCTTGGAGAGACCAGGCTAGTCTTCCCATGAGAAGGGAACATTTATTACTGAAGAGTAGTCAATGTAATTATAGGTATAGCTCCCGATGCTGTACTTGGCCCATGAGTTTTGCCGACCTACTCTCTAATTAATGCAATCCTAGCTGAGAATTATAGTTCTTACTTCTTATTAAGGTGAGGCGACATCACGAGCTTCGTGATTTTATAACTGCTAAATAAGCCCAGAATCTGGGGGAGGGCGTTAGCTTGTAGATTCATTCATAGAGAGATGCCAAAAAAGCTGAGATGAATAGGTTCACGTACGTCGTGAATGATGACTAAATAAATGCAAATATGGAAGCGTAGAAAAGGGAACTCTTGCATGACTCGCCCGCCATTTCTTCATCTTTTAGTCTTGAACGCATGATTTGAGTATTTTGTGCATATTTCCTTCTTCCTCCAAATCATCCCTTGTATTCATATCATAACTTTCCTTTTAAAAAAAAAAAAAATCGAATGAATGAGAAGAATTATTTATACCCCATAAACCCATAAGAATCCAAATGTATATATCAAATTCTGCAGATTGTCAAATTCAGAGTTTTTGATCAATATATATACTGTTGAACAATTCAAGAAGAATTAATGTCTAAGAATAGAATGGCAGAAAGTTGAAGAAAGGAAATGAAAAGATAATAGCTTTCACATCAAACGACATAGTACTTCTTTCGCAGTTTAAAAAGGTTGGATCTTGGTTTTATTCAAGTGCCTGCAACGTTGGTTAAAAAAGATTTGTGAGCACAAATTGGACAATTTTATTCAATTTGATAAAAAAAATTACTTTAAATCAATTTAAATTGAATAAATAAATTAAAATAAATTTTTTTAAAAAAATTAGATTCAAACAAATGGATTAAATAATTTTTTTTAAAAAAATAAAATTCAATTCAATTAATTTAATATAATTCAATTAAAATTGATAAATTCTATTTAAATTAATTTAAAATTTTTGAATAATTTAAAATTTTAGTTGAATTCAATTTTTTTTTTCAATTCAATTTTTTTAGAATCATAACTTAATCATCTCAATCTAATTGGACCCTATGCTCACCCCTATATTCAACGTTTGATGTGGATTATTTTATCGTAGTTATTGTATTATACAATCATCATGAAGAAACATTACGAAGATGGTGTCAAATTTAACTTTGGTATTATCTTTTCTTTGTCACATGAAGAGACATATATTAGTACTAGCAAATTTATGGCATCATTGTCGAGCAGCGCCTTGTGTGGTTCAAACAATGTGCCAATATAATCGATTTTTGTCATAATTTATATATTTTGTTTAGTACTATTATTACAAGTCGAAAGGTAGAACTCTCTCAAAAGATTAGTCTGTTAGAAAAAAGTACCTTTCAATTTTATATGGAATTCAAGACCTTCTTCACCAACTAATGTAAAACTATCAATACTCACATCTTTCTTATTTGTCTCTTTTTGGGACTTATTGTGTCTCACCTTTATGGAACTGCGTCAGAGACCTGTAGGTCTCGCCCCATCAGAATCCACATTGGTTGGCGTGTCAAACTATGATACAATTGTTACAAGTTGAAAGGTAGAACTCTCCCAAAAGATTAACCTGTTAAGAAAGGGTGCCTTTCAACTTTATATAAAATCCAAGACCTCCTTCGCCAATCAATGTAGAACTATCAACCATAAAAGAAAAAACTTGGTCCACCGGTAGCTAAAAATTATTTTTAAAGCTTTTTTGTCAATATTTTAAAATACAGGTTTTTTTTTTATTATATTTAACTTCATTATATGACGACAGACACCTAACCTTTTCTTTTTTAAGGGCATTTTTAATATTTGATTTCTAAGGAATTATATATTCCTTTGAAACGCAGTTAAACTCAAATGATGTCTAATATATACGCCAGAATTTCAATATCATCCATAAATTAATTTGATTCCATTTATATATAATGTATTTTAGTTGGATTTGTTGCTTGCGAATATATCTCCTCAACTGAACACAGCATTGGTGGCCCAGTGTAGGTATGATTACAGTCATAGGCCCAAGAAGAAGGAGGGGCTAGGGTTTTGAGCGAAAGTGTGTAAAGGTGAGCTTTAAATATCGTGTAAGACTCCAAAACCCTAGCGCTCTTTTCTCTTTCTGCAAAAGAAGCAACGGTCGCGAAGCTTTGTTGGGGGAGGGGATGGAAATCTCCTCACCCCTCCCCGCCCCCCTCTATCTCCATACTTATTTCTCTCCATTTTTCATTCTCTTCATTAAGGTTTTTCTGATTTTTCTTTCTATGGGAAAGATTTTTCTTCTCTTTAGTAGAGTTTCTTACTTCCTTCAAGGAAGATTTCTTCTCTTTGTAGAAGAGATTTTAGAGTTTCAAAGATATACATCTATGTGTTCAGATTTACAGCATCAAAGTTACAATACCGGACTTATATAGAAGAAATTTGAAGAGAGTTAACCTTCAAAGAATGTTGAGAGATGTGTTGTCTCTTCTATGATACGACTCTTTTTTTTCTTTTTTTATGTTATTTTAGCTGTGTATCTGATCTGTTAAAATGTATTATTTGGTAGATTAAAATTTGAAGGGTGTGTTGCTCTTTATTTTCTAGTCATAGTACTAGTTGTTTATTTTTGTATCTTCAGAAACTACAGAAATTGTTTATCCTGTCTTTGTCTTCTATTTGCTGGCTTGAGTGCCTTGTCATGATGTATGAATGTGATTTTCTCACTTGTCCAAAAAAAAATTGTGTAAAACTAGACCAAAAAAAATCGTGTAAGAAAAACTGTCAAAAAAAAATCGTGTAAAAAACCTAACGCCGCCAAACTTTTTTCAGAGAGGGGAAAGCGTTGCAGTAGAGAGAAGCTTGTAAGAGAAGGGGGCTGTCATGTAGCCTCATTCTCTAATTTATTTATTTTTTTTGTAAATTTTTTAAAATTTATTTTTCTTACTTTCTATATTTCATTAAATGAAGATCAAATTTATAATTTTATGTTTATTCAAAGAAAAAACCAAATAAAACAATTTTTTATAAAAAATTAAAAAATGTGTTATTTTTCTAAAAAATGTCTTTATTTTTTATATTATATTATTGTATAATTGAAATTTTAAAATATAATATTTAATAAATTAATATTTATAAAATATTTAATCTCTCATTCTTTAATTACAATACTTTTTTTTGAATTTTTAAAAATTATAATATTAGTTTAGTTAAACATACTTAACATTGTTATGAGTTCATCTATTGTAAATGCCTATTCAGGTCTCATTTGGTTGGTGGCAACAAAAGAAATGGGAATGAGAATTGAGAATGGGATGGAATGTTGTGATTAAAATTGCGTTTGGTAGGACAATGGAATAGAATGAAATAGAAACTGTCAAAAAGTTAAAAATACCATTAAAAAATAAAATTATTATAGTAATATTATTTTAACTTAAAAAATTATTTTAAATATTTTAAATAAAAAATAAAATAAATTATTATTAATATAAAAATTTGAATTAAATTTTGTTAAATAATATTAAAAATTTTAATTTAAATATATATTTTTTAATTATAAAATTTTTATAAATAAATAAAATAATGAGGGGTATTTTAGTCTTTCTATTTTTCTTTCCCTCACACTATTCACTTTTCACTTGGTTTGAGAGGTAATCTATATTACCTTGTAGGAGATAATGAGCATTCCGTGGGACTCACATTTTCTTTCATTTTCGGCAACCAAACTAAAGAATGGAATCTTCATTCCATTCCATTCTTATTCCATGCCCTTAAATCTACTAATCAAACGGGACCTTAGTTTCTCAACTCTCAAAACATTAAATATTATAAATACATTCATTATTATGAGTGTTTTTTTATTTTTCCAACTCCTAAAATCATTAAATCTTATTTATACTCCTTGACTTTTGGGTTATATTTTTTTTTATGATTGTATGCCTATAAATAGAGACTTCTATGAAACAATATAATAATAAAGAAATTTTCTTTTCTATGTATTACTTTTCTATAAATGTCTTTACATTATATTTTTTCCTTGTATAAAATTTTATTTACAACACGTTATCAGCACGACTTTACTCTTGGCTATTCGTTTTCAAATCACAAGGAAGAAACCTTATTGTGTCCCCAATGCCATTAGAGCATTTGAGGTTGCTGGAACTACAATTTTAAAGTGATTTAAATTTTTTCAATGTCTACATCTAGAAGAAGAATGGAATTGGTAATATGTATTTGAGTTTGTGAGGTAAATTTTTGAGAGAAATTTTTATTATCATGCATTTTCAAAATGTATGTGATTTTATTCTTATTTGACATTGCATTTGCTTATGTGAAAAATAAATTTGGTGTTGTAGATTTCTATTATGATTTACATATAATTAAGTATGGCAGTTTCATAAAAAGTTTTATTTACAAAAAAAAATTTAAAAAGAAAAATAGCATTTTACAGAGACATCTATATATGCTAAGATAAATTTTTTTATGGTTAGTCCTTACAATTAATTTAGTATAATTACATTGCCCATGTTGGGATAATTTTTCGGATATATTATAGTTGCTAGATGTGTAATCAATGTTGAGACACTTGTGGATACTAGTAAATTGTTCATTTATTATATTTTCAAGTATAAGTGATGTATCCTTAGAAACCTTATAGTATAATACTAAAATTTATATTAATTAATTTTGAAGTTATTGCCATCTTTTAGTTTATACTGGTATTGTCCATTTATTATATTTTAAAGTAGAAGTGATGTATCTTTTGAGTAGATAACCTGAGGGTTAACATTGACCTTATAGGCATTAAGAAGATATTTCTAACTATGCTTTTATTTGCGTTTTAAATAGGTTGGGTGATCTATTAATTGACTTTATACTTATTCATGAGATTTGATGGTCAATTGACTACTTTACTAAACAATTTGTGAAATGTGAAACTTTTCTTGACATTCATTTTATCTCTTTCTAAATTAGTTGGATCCTATGTTATAGTTATTTATCGCTTGCATCCATATAGTACCATTTTAAACCACCCAATTTATATTGTGCCTAGTTACTTGGAAAATAATTTTTTTAATGCATTGTTCACAATTTACAATTGCTTATGTTAAGTCTCGTATACATAAAAGAAGTATTTGCAAACATGTTACAATAAATTATAAGTTTATTGATTCAAAAACTTTTACTATTTAACATGATCGGTTGGGATATCCTGAATCAATAATGAGGCGAAAAATTATTGAAAATTCACATGGACACCTATTGAAAAACCTGAAGATTTTTCAATTTAAAGAATCGTCATATGTTGTTTGTTTTCAAGACAAATTAGTTATTAAGCTATCAATAGTTAAAGTTTGAACTGAATCTCCAACATTTCTGGAACGTATACATGGTGATATATGTAAACCTATTCATCCTAAATGTGGGCCATTTAGATATTTTATAGTATTAATAGACACATCCAATAGATGGTCTCATGTGTGCTTGCTGTCAACTTTTAATCTAGTATTTACAAAATTACTTATTCAAATAATTCGATTCAGAGTACAATTTACAGATTATACAATTAAATCCATTCACCTTGATAATACTAATGAATTTTCTTCACAAACTTTCAATGATTATTGTATGTCGATTAGCATAAATGTAGAATATCATGTAGCTCATGTTTATATACAAAATAGGTTAGCTGAATCATTTATTAAGCAATTTCAATTAAGAGCTAAACCTTTACTTATGCGAACAAAGCTTCATGTTTCTATTTAAGGACATACAATTTTATATGCAGCAGCACTAATACACATCAAACCAACAAGTTATCATAAATATTTCTCTTTTAGAATTGACTTATGGTCATAAGTTAAATATTTCTCATATTAAAATTTTTGGGTGTGTAATATATGTTTAATAATCCCACCACAACGCATTAAGATAGGTTCTCAAAGGAGATTAAGAATATATGTTGTATATAATTCTCCTTCTATTAAAAAATATCTTGAGCCAATGACAGGAGATGTATTTACGGCATGTTTTGTCGATTGTCATTTTGATGAACCAATCTTCCCAACATTAGGGGGAGAAAATAAAAAACAGCTGGTCAAAGAAATTACATGGAATGCTTTGTTATATCTTGAATTTCACACAAAATAATATGAATTTGAAGTTCAAAAGATAATTCATTTACATAGAATAATAAATCAATTGCCAGATGTATTTATTAACTTAAAGAGATTGACCAAATCACATATACTAGTTGTAAATACTCATATACGGATTGATGTCCCCGAAGGACAATTCGTTAGTGAAATTACTATTAAGTCTAAAGCACATCAAAAGTATGATAGATCAATCGATTTAAAAGATAAAAATTCCCGTAAAAAAAAGAAATAATTATTTAATATCAGTCTATTAAAGAAATAGATGTTCTTGAAGAGACTAAAGACATAACAAACAAAGTATTTCTAAAATAAGTTTAGGTATCTGAAATTGATGAAAATGAAAAGATCTCAATAAATTATGTATCTACGAAGAAACGGTTAAATTGAAAAAAAACAGTTGTCGACAACATTTTTGTGTATATAGTAGCGTTTAATATTTTGAATGATAATAATAATTATGAACTTATATCTGTCAATGAGTGTTGACGTAGATGTGATTTATCAAAATGGAAAGACTCAATTCAAGAAGAATTAAATTCACTTAAAAATTGTGAGGTGTTTGGATCTATAGTTCAAACACCTGAAGGTGTAATACCCATTGGGTACAAATGGGTATTTGTACGTAAAAGAAATAAAAAAAATGAAATTATGAGGTATATAGCATGACTTGTTGCACAAGGTTTTTCACAAAAATTTGGAATTGATTATAATTTCACATATTCTCATGTGATAGATACAATTATATTTCGGTATCTCATTAGTTTGACAATACATGAAAAACTTGACATGTGTCTTATGGATGTTGTTACAGCCAATTTATATGGTTCAATTAATAGTGACATATATATAAAAATTTTAAAAGGATTTAAGATGCGTGAAGCATATAAGTCAAAATCCCGAAAACTTTATTCAATTAAATTATAAAAATCTTTATATAAATTAAAACAGTCTAGACGAATTTGGTATAATCATTTCAATGAATATTTGTTAAATGATGGTTATAAGAATGACCATATATGTCCATGTGTTTTTATAAAAAAAAGCAAATTTAGGATTTGTGATTATTATAGTGTATGTTGATAATTTAAATATTATTGAAACTACTGAAGAAATTATAAAGACAGTAAAGTGTTTAAATAAAGAGTTTGAAATAAAATATCTTGAAAAAATAAAATTTTGTTATAAATTATAATTTGATCATTTGATAAATGAAATTTTTATTTATCAATCAATTTATACAGGAAAAGTCCTAAAAGAATTTTACATGGACAAAGCACATCCATTAAGTATCACAATGGTTGTTTGCTCACTTGACGTGAAACAATATGTTTTTCAACCTCAATATGATAATAAAGAAGTTTTTGATCCTGAAAGATTATATCTTAGTGCAATTGATGCACTGATGTATCTTACCAATAATATAATGCCTGATATAACTTTTGCTGTCAGCCTGTTAGTTATATTTAATTTTTGTCCAATGTGAAAATATTGAAATAGAAATAAACATATTTTTCGATATCTTAGAGGTACTATTGATATGGGATTGCTATATTTAAATGGATCTATACCATAACTCATTGGTTATGCAGATGTTGGATGTTTATCTGAACCACACAAGGTTTTATCTCAAACATGATATTTATTTATATGTGGTCATACAGTTATATTATGGCGTTGTATAAAACAAACACTTGTTGCTATTTCTTCAAATCATACAAAAATTATAACAGTTCATGAAGCAAATCATAAATGTATTTAATTGAGATCTATGACTCAACGAATCTGAGAGATATGTGAACTATCTTTTGAAAAGAAGACTCTAACTATACTATACGAAAATAATACTGCATGTATAGTTCAGTCGAAAAAAAGATATATTAAATGAGATAAAACAAAACATATCTCACCGAAATTCTTTTTCATTCATAAACTTCAAAAGAAAAGTGATATTGACATATAAATTCATTCAAGTGGTAATTTGGTAGATTTATTTATCAAAACCTTACCTACTTCAACATTTGAAAGACTAGTATATAAAATTGGGATGCGTCGACTAAGAGATATCTAATGATACTAAGAACAAGGAGAGTATATAAGGAATGATGTACTCTTTTTTTTTCACTAAAGTTTTTTTCCACTAAGTTTTTTTTTCTAAAAAGGTTTTAATAAATCATATTCCTTATAAAATAGATATTTAAGGGGAAGTGTTATAAATTTATCTATTGTGGGTGTTCATTTAGTTTCTCAATTTTCAAAATAATAAATATTATAAATACATTCATTATTATAAGTGTCTTTTTATTTTCTTAACTTCTAAAGTCATTGAATCTTATTTATACTCTTTAACTTTTGAATTATTTTTCTTTATGATTGTATACCTATAAATAAAGATTTCTATGAAACATTACAATAATAAGAATATTTTTTTCTTTATGTATTATTTCTCTCTAAATATCTTTACATTATATTTTTTTTTTGTGTAAAATTTTATTTACAACAAACCTACCTTTATTTTTAAATTTTTTGATGCTTCGTGCCTATTTTTCTTATTACTCATTTTTCACTTGCTCAAAAAATAAAAGAAAAAATATTGTGTAAAGGCACGGCGACTACTTATTACGTTCATTCTCTTTCTCTAGTTTATGGTCATTGCTGTGGAAGAGATTTGAAACTTTTACTACTAATGTTACTGTTTTACTCCTTCGTAGTTTTAAGACTTCACGACAGAGATGAAAATTTGAAGACGTGCAAATGAACCGAACACAGGACGCTGTGTTTTAAAATGGAATATCTTTTTAGGGTATGTTTAGTTCAAAGGAGGGGAGGAGGGAAGAAAAATTTTAATGGAAGGGAAGGGAGAAAAAGGAAGGGGAGGGAAAATAAATTATCTTTGTTTGGTTTAATTAAGGGGAGGAGAATGGAGAGATAATAAATTTTCTTTGTTTAATTTATGAGGGAAAGAGAGAAAAAATAAAATAATATAACTATTATATCTTTATTATTTTATTTTTATTAAAAATTAAAAAAATTATATTTATTTTTTTTATTAAAATTTTTTATTGAGGAATTTTTTTATTTGTTTTTTTATTTATTTTTTATATATTTCTTTTATTTATAAAAAAAAAAAGTTAAGGGACAAAATTTGAAAAGCAGCGCCTCCCCTCAAACCAAACTACCCCTTAGTCTTGATAGAATGATCCCCAGACTTTGGTGGAACCTTGTATTTTTTTTGGAGGCTAACATGCGACACAACAATATGGAAAAGACAAAGATGAAATGTTGAGCCTCTCAAGACACTGGTAGCGACCGGGTGTTGAGTAAAAGGTTCCACATGAAGGAACAGTTCTATATTATTTCTCGTGGTCATGTCCAGATTTTGAACGCAAGATTAACGTGCTTAGAACCAGAACTATTGCTCCTGGTCTGAAAATAATGCAAATTCACTTCAAAACATATTTTTGAGACTTGAAAGTTGGAATAAGCAATTATTGAATTAGTGTCAAAAGTTTATTAAAAAAAAGCCGAGAAAATTTATGTGACCTGCACAATTCGTTTTATGTCTGCGTTATCCTTGGAATTGGTAACTCTCTTTAATAGTCTACTGTTACGTTAAAATTAAACCAGCTCCACACTCCAGCCAACATCCGCATTATTCAATACAAACTTTTCTCAAAACCAAAAAAAAAAAAAAAACACTTAGCAAAAGTCACACAAAAGACATAAATTGAAAAAGAAAAAGAAACCTAAATTAATATCTAAATTACGAGGCAGACCAAATAGGAACAGATTCTTGCAAATTCTGTGATTACGCGATTTAAACTGATAATTAAGTGAGCACAGATAAAATTCTTTCTCCTTCCATGGCTTCTCAGGGGCTTCTATATGTTGCAAGGACAAAGTTACAAGGCAGGCAAGGAAGAAGAATTACCAAGATTTGGTCCAAGGAGGTCATTGCACAAGCTGGCCCCTTCGTGGGTTTTATTTTCTGCCCTCGGGCTGCTTCCAGCGCTGCTATTGGAAAGCGACACAAATGCAGTCTTCTGCAGAACCCCGGTGGGAGATGACCCTAATGGAGGACTATTGTCCCAACCATCACTCATGAGGTTAAGAGCAGAGGAGTTCTTGGCGCAGTCACCTGTATTGTTATTACTAAGATGAAGAACTTCTCCAAGAGGGCCTCCCATAGAACTCTCCCAAGTAATTGGAACCCAATTAGCCTGCCTACTATTTGATTCGCTGACATCATTTCCCACACCCAAACCCATTTGAATTGGGTCCAACTCCCTTGATAGTCGGAGAGGTGACAATGTTATTTTTTCACTGATGGGAGAGGAAGTCATGGGGATTGAAATTGATAGCTGGGTCCTCTCCGATTGCATCTCCAGTTCGGGCCATGAAACACCGGAGCGATCACTCTGATTTCTGGGCCAGTCATCAATGAAATGCCTAAGCGATTGTTGCGATTCAGATTCTTGGTCAGTGGGGTTTTGTGCAGGATCAAAGCTTCTGCTACTCAGCAGGGTGGAGCTTCTATGTGAAGGGTTAAGTAGGGAGTCAGAAGTGACAAGCCCAAACTCATCCCTTGAGCATTCTTCATATTGGATTTGCTGTTTATGAACCATTATGGGGTTTTCTTTGGGTTTCAGTTCAAGAGAAGGAGGAAGCATTGGAAGGGAAGGAGCGTCCTGCATTCTCTCACTCGCATTCTCCTTGTTATTCATAAGCATCCTGCAAGGAGAAATTTCCAATTAAAGACGTCATCCGAATATAGGAGATAGCTAAAAGGAATATCAACTAATGTCGAATACATCGCCCGTAAGGATGATAGAATAGATTCTTTGATTCTGTCCTAAAGCAAATGAAAAGATAACCAGAAGTTTGCATATGGTATCCAAGTGATGAAGTGCCTGGGATTGAGGATTTATGGTGGAATAGATAGCAAAGGCTAATAGAAAGGAGGCCCCAGAAGAACCTTCAGTTTTTTATTCACCTGTCGATGTTGTTAGCCCCCGAGGAATTAGATGCAACAGGGTGCAAAATCTTGGATTCCTGGTGTGCAAAGTTGAGGGTGTTGGATGGAGCGCAGCCGGGCAGCAGTAGCGAGGGAGACGAGGAAGCATTAGGCATGAGCTTTGAAGTGGTGGAATTAGTTGTAGTGGTGGTCCCGGCGACGGCATGGCCTGATTGGCCTTCCACAGGCTTTCTTGAACGATGGCGGCCTCTGTTCATGTGCCGCTCACAATACTTCTGGTCCACAACGGCATCTCTCGAGCACCGCCATTTCTTCCCATCTGTTCTCCGACACCTTCCGGGCTCAGGATCGTTGTTGTTGGAGAAACCGAGATGAAAAGCCCCCCACCCCACTGCAATAAAACAATCCTACTAAGGAAAAGCTCTCGGGAAAAACTACCCAAAGTAAAGCATTAACGCAGTAATATATGTTAGCCACTATGCACTTACACACTAGTTTCCTCTGGCCCTAACTCTGTTCATGCACACTGAATAATAAATATAACTTCAAAGGAACATACATGTGTTAGGCAGCGGAAGTCCGTTTGAAAAGTTACATAACCCAGCAGAATCAAGCGCTTTCTTGATGGGGATGAGCAGATGAGATGGTACGGGCACATTTGAATTTAGGTACTTGTAGATCAAGGCCTGCTGTTCCAGCTCCAGCCACTGAGACGGAGTGAATGGCCCTCTGGCCCCTGCTAAGACCCCGTGCATGCTTCCACAACCAGAACTGTATCCTGATGATAACCCAACAAGATATAGTCAAACAGAACGATAAACAGGAACATAGAAAGCCAAATTTTAAGCCATTTCATTAGGAAATAGAAATTAAAAATTTAAAAAAAAAATTACTTCCGAGCATAAACCCCCACTCCCCCCCTCCCCCCCAAAAAAAAATAAAAATAAAAGGAGAAGATATAGCGGAAAGAGCGGTGGCAGAAGACACAGGAATTATCTATGGTTGAAGAAATAACAGAAAGGTAAAGAAAGATTGTTGAGAAAGAGAGTACAGAATCAACCAAATTTTGGAGCCACTCTTGATCCTATAGCTCCTTGGTACACTCTAGTCTACTGTGCAAAATTTTACTAATATCCATCTCCCTTAAATCGGGAAGACAAAGATTTTGGGAGGAATTATTTGCTTAACTTTTCTCTTGACAAGACTCAAAACAGAGACCGCTAGTATATATTTTCCATGAAAAGACCGTCAACCGGTACTGTAGAATCAGAACAAGATGACTCGTCAAAACTCATGTTTTTGGCTCGGATAACGGACATCATTTTCCAAAACTCGCTACCCAAATCCAGTCCTTCAAAACTGCACCCCAGATTTCCGTTAACTACAAATCAAGAGATATCACTTACCATTTTTTTATACATAAAATAATGTTTAATTATTTCCTTTCCCCAAAATATAAATATTATTACGATATACCTGTGTTTCTGCTGTAACTAGATAATGGGTGGTAAGAATAAGGCAATGTGATATTGGGGGAATTTTTATCCACTAACGGAGGCTCTGATTTTGGAGAAGAGAAGCTGAGCATTTGCTGTTGGTGCTGACCATCAGAAAAGAGAGTGGTATTAGATCTCAGTAAAGAGTTCCTGGGCTGGAGTAGCAATGTTTTGGAGGCGGAGATGTCATGGGTCTTGGCCAGTTTGGGGCTCCTCCAGTCATCTTCAGTGGTGCCAGATCTCTCCTGCTTAAGAAATCCAGATCCGTACCACTTGTGCTTTGTTTCAGGATCTGATGAAGCAAACCTAGTGTCTGAACCCACCAACCCATCCAAACCCTCCGTCCCAAGATCCATACAGGAAAGACCACCGAGAACTAGACTAGCACGAGGGTTGGGAAACGGAGCATTACTTCGTGAGACAACAGCACACAAGCTCCCGTTGGGGAAGGGAGGCGCATCTTATGGGTGGGAGGTGAATAGAAGATATGCTTGACTCCTTAAAGCTAAGATGAAACTAGAAACCGGACTGGTTTTGTTCTCGAGAGTTGATGTCCCTAGAAAGATAAAATAATTGGAGAGAGAGAAAGAGACGGTGGAGGAAGAAACTGACTAGACAAAGTTTATATCTCGGACTCAAGACATACTAACAATAATACGTAATTTTTTAATACCATAGGCAAATTTTCATTTCAAATACCAGTTTTGTTTTCTGGGTCACGGTATTCTCTTATCGGAGAGGGCATTTATGGGAAATCAACACAGCAAACCTGGGAGAGGGATGTCATTTTATAGGAAATTTTTAATGTAAAATTGAAGTTTCATTTAAAAAAAAGAAAGTAAAAATCAATGTGTTTTACTCTTTTTAATGGAAATAGATAGGGATGGTGAAAGAGGAAGGTAGTTTTAGCATGCCTTGCAAAGTCCGCTAGCGGTTTCAGAGACTTGTCACTCATCCTAAACATAAAAAGGCCAAAATAGTGGTGGGCAGCATGAACAAAGATGCATCGCCACGTGACACAGTCGCCAATTCAAATATCCTGCCTCATCTGTGTCTCTTTGTGTGTGTGTGTCTCTCTCTCTCTCGATCTTTCTACAAACATGATACGACGAACGAATAAATAGGTTTTGTTCCCTAAATAGAGCTGATGTGGCTCACCATTCATCGGGCAATGGTATAGCTTGAGGCCGAGGGCAAAGTCACACATGCTCGTCCCCATCTTTTAGAAGGAGTCAACAGCACTTTCTCCTCTGTTCCTTCGAATAAAAGTTAATCTTAGCTTTTCTGAAGAAACCATCTCCACTTTTAGGTGTACATAGTAAATAAACCGCATATAGACAATCCCCCCAATGTGGTCATACAATTGCAAATAACTAAATATTCTTGACAACCTAACGGACTTACCACATCATTATTAGCTAGTGAAGAACTTGGCAACCTAATGCCAATTGGATTGGTTCCAGGTCAAAGGGGAATGCCCAATATTCTTGACCCCTATATATATATATATATATATATATTTACCCGTAATATAGTATTGCCCCAGTTGCAAGACTGCTATAATGGAAATCCAAAGCACATGACCAGAAAACCCTCTTTGAATAAAGAAGAATAAAAGAAACATGGGCACATGACCCTCCCGCCTGAGCACATGACCCTCTCGTGCAATAGCAAAATATACATTTCTTTATCATCTTGTATTATATATTAATAGCAAAATCCTAATTCTCCAACTAATCTTTATCTTAGTTTTATTTGGAAGTTCTTATATATCCCTCCTGCTTTTCTCTAATGTAACGGAGGAGTTGAATCAGATTTTAGGTGGAATATATCTTCTTGTTCAAATAATAAGTTTTCGGAATGGGATGTTGCTTCCGTCGTTGTAGAGAAAACTGGAATGGAACAAACAAATTGCTGTATAGGAAACCAAGTAAAAGTGGATAATATATAGAACGAGCTGGATTGAAGTAAGTACCTTGTAGAGGCCACTGTACGCCAATCAATCTCATCTTCCAATCATGTAATTAAGCAGATCTGAACTTGGTATTGTTTTCCAAAGAATACGACGCGCACAATGAATTTTCAGAATCTTACCCATCTACATATTCTTCGTATTAAACATCAAATCCTATGGTTATTGTTTTTCAAAACAAACAAAGCCAAGCTGAATTTGGAAGGAAAGAAAATTAATTCAAAACAAAATCCCAAGCGGAGATAAGATTTTAATTTGACCTTTTACTAAATATAATATTTTGATGTTTTGAAATTTCATAAAAATTAAGGACAGCAAGAATTTAATTTTAATAAATCTGAATGTATATGAAAATAATTTACTCTAATTTTTGTGTGTGCAGTTGTCTTAAATAGTAACGGTAGAGAGAAGAAAAAGAGATAGAGAGTGACGTTGAGGTGTCAAGAGCAATACATGAAATGGGTCATATAAAGTTAAAAATCAGAAATTCTCCAATTTTCTAGATGCTAATACATTGTGTGAATAAATAATTTAGTCCAAAAAAGTTTGCATAAGTAATAAGGAAGAAATATTCTACGTAGAGAGTGAAGATAGCGAGAAGGAGAAAGTGGTGTGAGATGGTGGGGGAGATTGTGTTGGGCTTAAAGAGGGCGAGATGTGAATAGAGGAGGTTCGCCTCCCCTTCCCCAACATGTTTTGGGTTGGGTCCCACCTTTCTTTTCTGCTTTTGTCCTATTTCCATCACCTTTCGTTCCTCCTAACTGGCCTTTTACAGCCCCTGGGCCCCCGCAACCCCCCCTACTCTCTTTTGCTTTCCTTCCCACTCGGGACTCGCCATCAACCTCAAAAAACTAAACCTTACGGCCCGGACAAAACATTCGACCGCCTGACCCTCTTTTCCTTCTATTTTTTTTAATAAAAAAAAATAAAAATTTACTATTCTCTTTAAAAAAAACGAAAATTTTCATATTTTATTATAGTTTATATTATATTTAAGATTTCTTTTAGTCCAAATGAGCATTATCTCTTCCATTAATTGGCATTGCTTTGCTTTATCTTCCTTTCCCGACACCAACTAGACTCGCACGCTTAGTTCCTTGATTAGATCTCTTGAGTAGTGAGACTGAGTGAGGAACTGAAGATAACTTCTTATCCTTACGTGACATCGCTATTTGTGGTGTCTACTACCAAAAAATGGTTGCAAAGTATTTCTGTTATTTTTCATATATTTTTTTCTTTTAAAATTAGCGAGTACTGCAATTAAATGTAATTTTTGTGGTTATATGTATTTTGAGTCAACCGTTACTCATTGTAATTAATTTTGGGTTTTCCTCAAGCAAGTGTCACTAAGGTCACTCCACAAACCTCCATCTTTGTTTTGGTATATGTAGAGATGACGTAATTGTCAAAGGCAGCTTTGCAGTAGAAGCTCAGTCCTTCGTCACTTCTCTCAAGAAGAAATTTTCTCTAAAAGACCCTTATTCACTTAACTACTTCCTTAGTATTGAAGTGCATGAACACCAAGATGAGAGTTTGTTGTTTATTGGGGGGGTGTTTGATACTTAAAAAATTAAATTTAAAAAAGTTAAATTTTTATATTTAATTTTTAAATTTTAAAATAGAATTTTTAAAAATTATAGATTCTTGAAAATATTTTTTAACACAATTCTCACTAAAATTTTATCATGTAAGGAGGTGAGAATATAAATTTTTCATACTAATTTTTTTTTAAATATAAAAATATAATAATATTCTCTATTTTTTTAACTCATTTCTCTTATCTTCTTTCTTTTTCATCCATCTCTTTCATACTTTATCTCTCATCATTCTTTCTCTAACTTTTTTTTTTCATAATCTTTTTTTTTTTTTTTTTTCTGCCATCTCTCACTCATTTTTTCTCTCTCACCTTAACATAAGAAAGATATTTTTAAAAAAATATTATAATTCTAAAAATTTTATTATAATCAAACTTAATAATAAAATATTTTCAGATAAATATTTAAAATCAATCAAACACATTTTATACATTTTCAATAATTATTATTCTCAATAAACATATTTTTCAAAAAACATAATTTTTAAAAATAAAAAATTTTACCGCATAGCAAACACCTCTTAAAAGATTTAAGGCCAAGATGCAATATATGCGAAACATGTTCAAGCTGTCTTAGAATGAAAGTGACAGTACGGCTGACCTGAATTGTATAGAGGTTTGTGGTTGAGACATTTCAATATGCCATAATCACTAGGCCAAAATTCTCCTTTGCAATAGATAAAGTTTGCCAATTTATGAAGGAACCCCTAGAGTTCCATTAGAAGACAGTGAAAATAATACTTTGATATCTGACTACCACCATTAAACATGGCTTGCACCTACAACTCTCCAAGTTGTTAAACATCACAGTCTTCTGTGATGCAGATTGGACTTCTGATTCAAATGATCGGAGGTTCACTCTGTTTCATGGATTTTTAGGAAGCAAACTTTAGTCTCTAAGTCAAGCGCTGAGGTTGAGTGCAGAACTTAGCTTATATCCTTACAAAGATGACTTGGATTGAATCCTTGTTACATGAACTAGTCTTAAATTAAACTTACGATTTTCCGTGATAATCGAAGCATATGCCTCATGACAGCAAATCTTATGCTGAATTTTCTGCGGGTTTCGAATTTGGTCAATCATGGGTAACGAGTATGGTAGCACTTCTATCTCTGATTGCGAGTTTCCAAGATACGAGGCGTGGATTACAATGCTTGCGTTGGAAAATATATAGACACCATTAGAACATCATTTTGTTTCTCTAGCATTTTCTTGGGGTCATAAATTACGTTTTAGTTTATTAAGGTTTTGCCTACAAATGAATATATTAATTTATAAAAAATGATTTAATTTATTAAGAATGTTCAAATAATAATATATAATAAAAATAATATTTTTAAAAATTATTTTTATTATGTATTATAATTTAATATCATTAATGAATAAAAAATTATTTATTAATAATAAATTAAATATTATTTTTTAATTTATTGAGTTATATTAAGGGATCTCATATTAAAATATTATTTATAGATGCATGGACATAAAAAAAACACAAGACTCTAGTTAATTTTTAGGATTTTCAAGTTCAAATTAGATTATGACTATGTTTGGCAAAAATAGCTGATAAGTTAGCTGAAAGCTGAAAAGGTAACTGAAAGCTGAAAAACTAATTTTTAACTGAAAGCTATTAACTGATAGTTGAAAGCTGTTAAGCCAATTTATTGAATTAAAAGTGTTTGGTAAAATTAGCTATTGAATTAGCTGATAAGTGTAAAATGACATAAAAGTACATACTTATATAAAATTTATCATTTTTTGTTAGTAATTATATTTCATTATGTAATTCCAAAAAATACAAGAATATAATTTGTTAGTTTTAATTTTTTTTTTCTCTTTTACTCTGTGATTATTTTTCATCAGTATTCTAAAAATATAAACTCACTCACTTTTAAGAAGTGTCGCTTAATTAGTAAAAAAAAAGTGCACACAAAAAACTTGAAGATCAATAAATTACATCAAGGGTCACGAGTATAATAGTGTTGGAATTTCAATAAAATAACAAGGATAAAAATGAATAAAATTATAAAAGTTATAAGCTACTCAAAGTAGCGTATGATAAAACGCTATAAGCTACCTAAATAAGCTCGTTTACTAAACACCTCTAATTTAGTCAAACAAGCTTATAAGTTAGTCAAATACGCTATAAGTTAACTTATTGAACTTGCCAAACACACTCTATATAGGGAAATATTGACCAGGGCCATTTAAAAGAAAAAAAAATGTATTTAAGAAGCACATGATATCACGTTCTACCACTATCACTTTGCAAAACTACACTCAACGGAACACGCCATTCCTTAAACAACAAACGACTTTTTTTCTTTTTCATTGAAAGTAATTCTTGCTATATATTATATTAACTTAACTTGTGACTCTGCCCGTAATGAAGAGGTTGTTGGTAATTATTTGATACTTTAACATCTACTAACTACTTGTCCGGATAAATGTTTTTAGGGATTGGTAATAATCGACGCATAAAAGAGCTGATAAATAGTTGGATTGCTTTTCTTCTTGGAAGGACCCAAAATCCTATAAAAAAGAATGTTTTTATGGCAAATAGAGCTCTCATTATTATATATATATATATATATATATATATATATATGCGTGTGCTATTTTTGCAACAAGATGACCACAAATTAAGTTATTGAAGTAAAAAAGAAGATGCTTCCGGCGTCGTTGTGTTCTTCTACATTAATTCTAACTCAAATTATCCACAAATCCCTTTATAAACATTAATAAATCCAACACATGGTCACATGCAGGTTGATTAAATAAATGTTGAATTAAATATGGAATATTCGCACGCATCAGACGGAGTATTATTAAAGTAATAGGACGCGACACCAGCTTGCTATAATTGACATTTAACAAACCCGAGGCTTGAGCTGCGTACCATGTGGGCAAATCTTGGGATTGAGTCTCTCTGGTCTGGAGTGTGGACAAGCTTTTGTGTTGGGTTTCCTCTCTTTTTTTCCGCCTTCTCAGTTCTGCTTTGCATCCCCGGTCCACCGTTGACCCCACAATACTTGTTTGCTACTTGATTAAATTGCCAATAACTGGCTTCTCTTCGTTTTCACTTCTTGAGGCCTCCGTCTACTTTGTTTGGGCATGACCACGGGTGAACGGGATTTGTTGGGCCCAAACTTCTACAACACTCCCAAGTCCAGACACACCGGCAAGTTGAGATTTGAAAAAAAAAAAAAAAGTTAGTGGGAAAAGAAACCAGGTACAACGTACTCCTTACTCATCGCTTCTATCGGCGAGGTAAAAAAGGGGTTTTAGGGTTTCTGATGTAATTGGGGATTTAGGTGCAGTTAGGGTTTGTGAATGTTAATTGAAGATGGATTCTGATCAAGCGAAATTGTTCGTCGGTGGCATTTCTCGGGACACCACCGAAGATATTCTGAAAGACCACTTCGCTAAGTACGGCTCTGTTTTGGGTTCGACGATTTCGTTAGACCGAAGCACAAGACATCCCAGAGGCTTTGGCTTCGTTAGGTTCTCTGATCTGTCTGCGGCTGATAAAGCTCTTCACGACAAGCATGTTATACTAGGAAGAACGGTTAGTTTCCCTTCACTCTCTCTTCTGTTAATAATTTATTATTAAGTGTTGGCTCTGTTTCTTGATGAGAAATGACAAAGCAAACCTAGGGCTGGAAAAAAAAAAGGATAAATAAACGGAGTTGGAATAACCGAATGAAAACGTTATCTAATTTACAATATCCAAGAAACCAACTGAATTTCTTTGTAAATATTTTTTTTTTCTTTGGGTTGATTTATGTATGGTCAGATATTTTTGCTTGTATAGGTAGAAGTGAAAAAAGCAATACCCAGAAGTGGACAGCAACATCATTACCTACCACAGACTAGGGGGACGAGTATCTGTATCAGTCATGACAGTAGCAGTGACCATGTTAGGACTAAAAAGATTTTTGTAGGAGGCTTGTCAGCAAGTATATCTGAAGAGGAGTTTAAGAAATATTTTGAGAGATTTGGTAGAATAACGGATGTAGTGGTGATGCAGGACAGTGTAACTCAGCGGCCTCGGGGTTTTGGGTTCATCACTTTTGATTCAGAAGACTCCGTTGAAAATGTTATGTTGAAAAACTTTCATGACTTGAATGGTAGACAGGTGGAGGTCAAGAGGGCAGTGCCGAAAGAGGGAAACAATGGTGGTGATAGTTTTCATAAATTGAGATACAGGAGTGGAAGAGGAGCCCCCAAAAGTTCCCCTCATTATAATCCTAAGTATATGCTCCCTGGCTTTGCACCTCTTTCCTGGTATAGCAGTGATGGAGTATATTTTTATGGATTAAACACCTATAGTTCTTGGTACCCTGTCGGAGGGTATTGGGGGAATGGACATGCAGTTCCATCTGATGCTCTTAGGAACTACTGGTATCAGCCCATGGTAACCAGTCCTCAGGCATGCCAGGTGCCCTACGCCAACGCTTTGCCTAGCCCTGCGCATGAGTGGTAGGATTGCAATAGTTGGTACTGGAATCAGGGGGTACAATGGCATTGCTGGGTTTGAAACCAATTTAAAATTTGATTAGGTTTTCAGTGCTGACAGATTTGTAATGGCCGATGTGGCATCACCTCAGATTGGAGTTGTAAAGCTGGATGTTGACTCTTCAAGATTGAAGGAAGGCGATGGTGAAGCGTCTAGTTAACATAATAAAAGGGTCATTGGGCCTTGATCCCTGTGTAGGTAATTTTCTGCTGACTATTTCTTCCTGGGCAATGAATAGATGGTAATAGTCTTTGATAGATGATCAGCTAATCACTTTTCTTCTATTTAGTTTAATTTGTAAAGGTACCTCATAATGTGTCGTAAATATGTAGTTTTAGGTAGTAATCTGTCATGTTGAGTTTTTGGGTTTTATTGATAGAGGATTCGGGCTTCTGTATATTATTGGCATGCAAATCCTTTCCTCTTTATGTTTCTTGTTCATAATAATGTCTTGGCTTATCGCAGAAATGAATTTTCCCTTTCACTATTGCATAACAGCATTGCATTAGTTTTTTTTTTCGCTCCTTTGCTTTGTTGAAATACATTTTCTCATTGTTTGCTGTGTTTTGATGAGTTCGACTACCTATGATCTGCTTCATGTACACACTCTGCATGAGCTTACACTTTATATAGATAGACTCATGGGTTTCAAATTCATAGTCCATCGTGCAGATTGCAATTTTGTTAGTCTAATGTTGGCTGAAACCGAAGATTTCGAGAAGAAAAGCATTTGAGATTTTCATTTGCATCATGCGGTCCTGGTATGTGGTAAGCCTTTTCTGCCGAAATCAGTAGATATAGTGAGGGTTGGAAACTAGTTATACTTTTCAAGTTGGATTTAGATAGTTGGTTTATAAATTATAAGTGAAAGAATTTGAATAATTCATTATTTTCTCCGAGCTGAAGTAATTGTTACCTTGCACAACAATTTAGAAATGTATAGCCCTTCTACAAATGCCAATTTTGTGGTTTTTGTAACAGGTACTGTTTACCACGGAATATTTTGACTTTGATCAACCATTTCTTGTCAATTTTAATCTGAACAGGCATGAATTTTTGGTCTGCCTTTTTTTTTCCATGCATGACAACCACTTTCCAATTAAAATATTTACATATTAACTTTTTAAAATAAAGCATATTATCTCATATTCCTATTTTTATATATGATATTATAGGTACATTGAGAAATATATTACATTATTTATAAAACTATTTTATGTCGATTCTTATTACTATACTACATTTTTGACGTAAATGCATTTTTGGTACAGTTTTATTTTTATCCCTGTTCCACTTTAGTCTCTCTAACTTTAAAAAAATTAATCAAATGAATTTTTCTCCTTTAACTCCGTTAGCATCACTAACGGAACTTTTTCTATGGCAACTAAGTGGATTAATAGCCAGCTGAATGTCACATGACCCAATCCATCCAAACGCTGTGTTTAGTTCCAAATTTCACAAAATCCATTGAGCCCCAAAATAACCGTGGAGCGAAACGGTGTATTGTCAAGCCCTGCCCTGCTGCAACGCTTACAAGCCTCAAGACTCATTTGCTCTACTGTGTATCTACAGAAACCAAGTGATTCTATTAAGCAATAGATATGGAGAGCGGGTTTCACGAGTTTACTTTCAAATCGCAGCTTCAATGAATGGCTTCCTCGCTTCCAAATCGCACTTAAAGCTAAATAGAAATACTTGTACATTGATATATGGTAATGCGGTTTAAAATAAAATTGAGTTTTAGTCTCATGATAGATGTTGTTATAATTGAGCATTCAGAGAAAAATTGCAGATTAGTCTCCTCAAACGTGTGAGATCAAGAATTTAAATGAGTCCACTCAATAAATTTATAATGTTTCCATCTGCGAATGTGGCTTAAGAAACGAAAGCTCTTTGTTAATCCTTCTAAACAGATAATGTCACTCATCAACAAGTATAAGCTGAGGAAAGCCCAGATAGAGCTAGATAGAAGGGTGACTTTCCTAGGCAAGGATGTTTCCTTGCTGGGTTCTGTGCAAGTACAATCTGCCGGAAACAGATTCCATATTTGCATTTTTATGCTTTCTTTCCTTCCAAGTTCCAAAAGTTAAATTTCTGATTATTATCTCTATATCTATTACTTAATAGAATCAATTGGCTGTAGATAGGCAGTGGAGCAAATGAGTCGTGGAGGCTTGGAAGCGTTGCAGCAAGGAAGAGCTTGACGAGACACCGTTTAGCGCGATGGATTGCATTATGTGGCATTAAGTTGGAGTTAAATTGGCAGCGAGATGTCAATTATTAATCAACTTGGTTATCACAAGATAAAAATCCATTAGTGATGTTAAGGGAGTTAAGAAAAAAGAAGGATTTAATTGGTTTTTTGCAGTTAAAGTATTAAAGTGTAACAAATTGAAAGATAAGGGACAAAAGTGAAAGTCAGTGCAAAGTTAAGGAACTAAAAGTGCATTTTTGCCTACATTTTTTTCTTATAAAATTTATTTGTTTTGATGTATTTTGAATATTTATATAGACATGTAAGTTGAAAAAATGACTGATTTGATTTTATTTTTCAAATATTTTTTTTGTTTTTTCATACAAATGACTGATTTGGTTTTCTAATTGAGTTAACGACTTAAAATGCCGTTTGATTCCATTAGTTATATTAAAGTTAGTCACACACACTATTTCACCAAAAAATAAAAGTTAGTAACACTATATATGTATGTGTATATCATTATATGACTTTAAATGATACGTAACTAATGTTGCTTTCAGGTAAATTACAAAGCGTAGAGATTTTGTTTCATTTTTATTTCTTCATTTAAAATATTAATAAAACTTTAAAAAATAAATTAATCAATAATTTTATTGTTGAAAATATATTTTATAAGTGAAATAAAATTTTAATAGTCTGTAAGTTGTTTGAAGTGTCGTGTGGTGGAAGTTGTTGGGGAGTAATTTGTAAGGCTTTCGTTCCTTTTCATCTCAGTAAATGCTTGCTCTCAAACACCTATAATGACATAAACGGAAACATCTTTTCATAGTCGTCTTCCATTAATAAGTAGATAAACCAAACACTGCAAAGCCTAGCCATGGAAGCATCAACAAAGCACTTGTCGTTTATCTATGACAAGGGCATGAATTATTTTCGAGTAAGGAGCCCAAACCCTAATTTCGGGAAAGATCGATCTATGGACTTTGAATTCTTATATCTACCATCAGACAACTTTAATATCATTTTTACTCTTTCTGAAACTTGTCGAGCCAGAGGGAGGTCCCTTGGGACGTGGCTGGTATTGTTAATTTGCCTCTTATATTCAATCCCTTTTTAGGATTCCTTTTATCACTATATTTCTGTTGGTTTATTGCGACATTTGTGACAAAGACTGGAGGCTAGTGGGGTGTCTAGCAAGATGAAACGCAGTCACCTGAAGAAAAAAGAAGGAAAAGGGCGAATAGAAAGAATCTAGGGCGATCGTGACAGGACCTATTACCTATATGTATTAGCTTCAGATTTTGACATTTTCAGCTCAGACTGAGAGAGAGAGCGAAGACGAGCAAAGAGGGTAAGCAAACGTTGGATTGAGTTAAAGGGTCAGTTTTTTGCATGTAAAGGAGGCTTAATGAGGAGAGAGAAGGAAGGCACTACGGAAAGAGCGTAGAATAGAGTCATTTTGAAGCACAAACTGCAAAGAGGGCACAGCTAGTCGTCCTTCTCAGTCGGGTAGTCATCATAAGCTCTGCTTTGTTTTATAGTCATCGCTTAATGCCGTGATGCTTTGGATTTTCTGATCTCGCGTGATCCTCATTACTCCTTCCATTTAATATTCTCTGTCCACTCTAGGGCCTCACTCGCTTATGCGTTACTCTCCCCCAAGGAAACAGCTTATGTCTCTTTTCAAAACAAAATAAATGAACTAAAAACAATCCATCCTTAGCATTGGAATATGGTGAAGTAAAGATAGAGATAAGTTTGATGGCTTCGGATTCAAATCTAGCTATCAGAATATATCAAATGACTCTAGGTTTTCCATGGCAACAAGCGACAAGAAAATTAAAGCAAAGGAGCACCGTAGCACCACCTACCGACTCTACCCCATTTGCTTCTCATTCATAAGGTTGGTGAAAGTGAAACAACGACGACTTAATTTTCATGAGCATTTTCCATCTGCATTCAAACTCTATATTAAAATTTTGTTAACTACTCAAATTTAAAAGCAATTCAATTATATAAAAATAAATTCTTCATAATGATCCAAACAATCATTCCCACCTCTGTCTCCGTGCACAAACACACGAACGATCTTTTTCCCACTTTTTAAGTATTTGCTTTCCCTCCCAATCCCAAACTGGTACTACCTTTCACGAATGTTCAAACCGAAATCATTTCCATTTGAATTCTTGTCTCCATGACGACGTGCATGTAAAATCTGCCTCCTCAACTGTGAATTTAGGATCGTGCGATGAAAGCATTGCATTATTGCAGGCCCATTCACAGCCAAAAGTTGAACGAAAAAAAGAGTAGAAAAGCGATATGCTTTGACCAGCCAATATTAACAGAGAACCAGAAAATCACAGTAAGACGCCCATAATATGGCTAAATCACATCTTACAGCACATTATACAGAATTTATTTTAATTTAATTCACCGAAACTTAAAGCCGTGTGCGCGCGTGTGGAAGATTTGAAATTTTAAAAAGAAAAAAGACACGATAATAATAAAAGGACAAAGAAGAAACCAATAACTTGGAATGAATTAGTTCATCATTTTGCGTCATCCTCAACAATTTTTTTAAAAAACAAATAGCGTAAATATTGAGTGAGTGAAAAGAAATACGGAGAAGACACACAAGCTGAGAGTCTGAACTTTTTCTTCTAGTTTGCAGAATGCTTCAATATGAAAAAATATGACTCCGTACAATGATCTGTGCCGCGAGTCATGGTTGAGAGGGTTCATAGAAACTCTATTACTCAATGCAAGTTTTTTTTTTCCAGTTTCCAAATTTATGTTCATTAGAAAAATTTATTGAAGTAATTTAGATATCGTAAAAAATTATTAAAATGATAATTTTCGTAAAACGTTTAAGAACAATATCCTCATATCACATATATCATATATGATTAATGTGAAGATGAAAATTTTGAACTATATATGAAGAGGTGGTTTTTTTAAAAATAATTTCCATATAAAGTCTATTTTTGGGACCCTCTTGCTCATCATTCCAGTAATATTTCAAGATTACGAGAGACCCACTTCGCGCCTGTAGTCTGGAAGCAGGTGTCGACTAGACACTCGGAGACGAGACAATTGAAAAAAATTCAAGGCGAGCTCCGGTTCTTTTACCAATTTAGAATGTGACGCTCTTTTGAGAGCGTGACTACTTGTCATAAATAATGCATAATATTTTTAATTAAAAATATTCAAAATCTTATAATGTCATGTATCAAATACTAGAAGCATAAATATTGTATAATATCGATATATGATTAAATATAATTTTTTGTGAAAAAAAAAATTACAGAAAGACTATGCTATTAAATTTAATTTGGAATATTTGAGGGTAATTTGTGTTTCCTCCACAGTCTACACAATGTATCGTTTTCGTCATTCAATTTTGACAGTCACAGCTCAGGTCTTCACTGTCAAAACGCCGAAGGATAAAGGCTCATAAAGTCAGCAGAGTTGAGACAGACGACCCCACCAAACAAGCCTCTCTTTGTCCAGATTGACGGTGGATGCTGGGTTGTTACCCATTCATGGTGCCAGAAAAACTGTAACGCTAATTTGTCCTTTTTGGTTTTATATTTTTGAATTTAAAGCTGTCAACCCAAAATAAAATAAAAAAAAGCTGTGAATCAAATTGGAGCAGTAGAAGGGAACACAAAAGATTTCAAATTAGATTCTTTAAAGACTGCAGAGTGGCGCAGAATTGCTGTACGGTATGAAATGACTGGATGGGCAGATGAGCTGCTTGGCAAATCCATCCAAGGGCCTGCCATGTTGTGTCTGTAAAATTTAAAAGCAAAACCAGTTTTGGCTATTCGAGATCTAACCCTTTCCCACTAGATTCAGCTCACCAACACAGTCTGAGAAAAGCAGAGCAAGAAGTTAACCAATAAACTTCTTGATGTGTTCCTTCTGGGCTCATTAGCTGTACTTTTTCACTTCGACATTTTAGGTTTTAGTGTGACGCTGATTCTGGGTTTAAGGTAGGGTTTAAGAAAAAAAAGTGAAGGGGGAAACGCAGGTAAAGGAAAGACGCAGTCCTCCCCCCCCACAAAAAAAAAAAAAAAAAGACGTGGTCTTTCTCGTATGCACAGATCCCTATGGAATGAAGTGGGTGCTCCCCAGCATTGCTTGCCGGGAGTTCATTCTTTTTGCTTAATTTAAAGAGACCAGTTTTGTTGTCTTCGGGGAGAAGAATATAGAGAGACAGATTATGAGATGAGCGCGTAGGTTGATAAGGAAATCCGCTGTAGCTAGATTACAAAACCAAGTCTTCAGGTGCAGGAGGCAAGAGATTTTCGATATGATTATTTTATTTACTAGCCAATGATTGACTTGCCTTGCTGCGAGAGATACTGGTAACAAGTCCAAACCTTTAGAAGTAAGAAAAAGGAAGAGAGAGACCATGAATGACAATAACAACGATGGCAATAATCATAACTGGCTGGGGTTCTCCCTTTCACCCCACATGAAAATGGAGGTTACTTATGGTCGTCCTCCTCATCATCAGTGCCATAATCGAGCCCAAGCTTCTGCTACTGCTGTTTCTAACACTGTTCCCACAGCCTTCTACCCGTCCCCTTCTCATCTAAGCAGCTCTGGAATCTGTTACAGTGTTGGGGAAAACAGTACCTTTCATTCTCCTTTGGCGGCAATGCCACTGAAGTCTGATGGGTCACTCTGTATAATGGAAGCTCTCAGTCTCAGTGGATCACAAGCGCATGGTAAGTTTGCTTTAATTTATAATCCCATTAATTGCATCTTTTTTTTTGTGTTTTTAATATTGTTATAGCTTATGAATTATAATCTTGTGGCCGTGTTTTTCTTCAAGGAATGGTGCCGAGTTCGTCTCCGAAACTGGAGGACTTTCTAGGTGGTGCAGGTATAGGAACTCACGGAAGGGAGGCGATGGGTCTCAGCCTAGATAGCATCTACTATAGCCAAAGCCATAATGCAGGACCTCAAACTAACAGAGATCATTCACCGCACCTTCTTTCAGAACCCTTGAGCCAACAAGGGCACACTACGGTCCAATCCCATCCATATTATTCTGGACTTGTTTGCCATGGGATTTATCAAGCACCACTGGGAGTAGCCAAGAACACCCATGTCACAGTTTGCGACTCCCAAGTGCCTCAAACGGTAGAGTCGGGCATTGGTGGCGTGCAAATGAATGGCAGCGTGGGTGAGGGTGGTGGAGCTTCTGGGTCTGTTGGTACAGTAGGATGTGGGGATTTACAGTCTCTAAGCTTATCCATGAGTCCTGTTTCTCAGTCTAGCTGCGTGACTGTTCCGAGACAGATCTCACCCTCTGGGACGGACTCTGTAGGCATGGAAACCAAAAAGAGAGTGTCTGGGAAGTTGGGCCACAAGCAGCCTGTGCATAGGAAATCTATTGACACATTCGGGCAGAGAACGTCGCAGTATAGAGGCGTGACCAGGTTTGTTCATGCTAATCTCGTGTGTTCAATTATTCTTTATATTACTCTTCTATCCATTGTTTCATCCTCTTCTTTACTTTTTCATGTTCTTTTTATTCAAGTTGTAGCGGTTTTACCATTTGAAGCTTTAATGACTCAATCCTTGTCTATCAGACACAGATGGACTGGTAGATATGAGGCGCATTTGTGGGATAACAGTTGCAAGAAGGAAGGGCAGACCAGGAAAGGAAGACAAGGTTAGTTTGTTTGCAAGTATTCTTTCCCACTATAAGTAAACATGACCGCTAATTCTTACCTGTCATTTTCATGCCTTTGGATGGCGATTCAATCAAACATTGCATGTTGCAGTTTATTTGGGTAAGTAAATTTTGCCACAAACTTGCATTTTTCAAACCTCTTGCTATCGGTAATTGCTAAATGGTTAGATTTATTTATGAACTTTAGGGGGGTATGATATGGAAGAGAAAGCTGCAAGAGCCTATGATCTTGCGGCTCTTAAGTACTGGGGACCTTCAACGCATATAAACTTTCCGGTATATTTCAAGTGCCTTACTGTCCTTGAATCGTATACTTGTTGGTTTCCCATTCTCTATCTTCTCTTTGGCAGTTAGTAAATTACCAAACAGAACTTGAAGAAATGAATAACATGAACCGGCAAGAATACGTTGCCCACTTGAGGAGGTACTGACAACAAATACTGATTAATTAGTTCTTATGTTGCCAAAATCTACCGATTAGTTTATGATAATGTTCTTGCTTTGCAGAAAAAGCAGTGGCTTTTCAAGGGGGGCTTCAATGTACAGAGGAGTGACGAGGTTCATCATTTGGTTTTCGTGCCCCTTTTTCCTGAGTTAGAATTAGTTGGTTGATTAGAGCTTAAGTCCTGTTTTTGTTATTATGCTATGCAGGCACCACCAACACGGAAGATGGCAAGCAAGGATAGGCAGAGTCGCAGGAAATAAGGACCTTTATCTTGGGACATTCAGTAAGTTGTTCCAAAGTGTCAATTCCTCCAACTTCGTTACTTAATTTGTTACAACATAGTGGGATTTTATCATTTAAATTACCAACCAGAAACGAGCTTAAAGTAGAGGCATGTAGAACTTTTTCGTTTTGTCATTTCTGTTTCAATCGCTCTTTTTCCAGACACTCCTGACTCGTATTGCTTTTATAAGGCTGACTATATAGCTGCTTTGACACTGTGACGAGCAACTTTTTTAAGGCTGTTATCTCAGATAAAACGGTCAAGATATACAAACAACATGAATAACTAGCTTAGTGATAGTAATTTTTTTTCTTTTTAAGAAAAAGGCTTATTATCTCTTATTATACTTTATTTTTTATGCTGAATTTTGTCACCACCATAATTCAGGCACTCAAGAGGAAGCAGCCGAAGCATATGACATAGCTGCAATAAAATTTCGTGGGGCGAATGCGGTCACTAATTTTGACATATCTAGATACGATGTTGACAGGATCATGGCCAGCAAGACGCTGCTTGCAGGGGAGCTGGCGAGACGAAACAAAGATAATGAACCAAGAACTGAGGCCATTGAGTATAATGCTAGAAACCAGATAAATGGGGAGAATGAAAATGGTTCAGACTGGAAGATGATTATGTATCAGTCTTCACATGAAGAATCAAATAGCTGTGACCAGAATACCATGAATAGCGGAAATTATAGAAATTCTGCTTTCTCTAAGGCCCTACAAGATCTCATTGGTTCTAGCCAGTCCATGCTGGACGAGTCTACCAAGATAGGGACTCATTTTTCAAATCCATCCTCGCTGGTGACCAGTTTAAGCAGCTCAAGAGAAGGCAGTCCTGATAGAACTGGTCCCACGCTACTCTTCCCAAAGCCCCCAATGGAATCAAAGATGGTTAGCCCCATTGGTGCTGGCGTTAGTTCTTGGTTTCCCTCTCCAGCAGCTCAACTGAGGCCAGCTGCTGCAATGTCAATGTCTCACTTGCCACTGTTTGCTGCATGGAATGATCCCTAGAGTAAAGAACCCACTTTATTTGTTGAATGGCAAGATGGGAGGAAAAGGTTGTTTTGATGTAACCTTGAGCATGTCTTGCAAAGGCGTTAGTGGATGAATTTGGGGGATTAATGAAAGAGGGGTGGGGGCCAGTTATTTGTAACCAAAGTGTAACAACACCTTTCCAAACATACATATTAGCCTTTTGGCTTTATATTGGATTAATGGTGACGTGCAAAATGAAGAGTAGGATTAATGGTTAAATTCTGTGAAAACGTTGGCAATATGGGAGTGCTTTTTTGAGTTGCACCTTTTCTAGGTCCAAGCAAGTACAAAACCAGCTCCATGTTTTCCAGTAATGCAAAGAGGCGTCTCCTTTAACTACACACCCGTTTTTTTTGGCCCATATGTGTTCCTCAATCTGCATGAAACCATCATTGTGTAAACCCTTTCTATGTAATATTTTCTTCCAAGGCAGCAAATACTCCATACCTTAACCATCCAAAAAAAAAGGGACGCGGGGGATGTCCTAGATTCTTAATTATAGTTTGCGGTTGCCTTGATTGTCATATTTAGTTTGGCTAAAGTCATTGTGGGGTTAAAAATTTCTAAAACTTCGTTCATTCCTCTTGCGGTGTGAAATCCAAAAATATTAGGACGTAAAATTGATTCCATGTCCTAGTGTGGATGATTTAGAGGCATCGACAACTAGGTCCGACCTGTTTTCGAGTGCTTTACAACATGTGCAATGTTTTATGGAACAACAACGAGGAATCAGTGCCTGAAAAACTGGAAATAGTTTCAAAATGAAGTTGGTAATAGCTGTTTTTGTGCATGATATCTGTTGTGCATTAGATATATGCAACATTATTTATCTAACAGGAGAAGAAAAGGACGGGTTAAAAAGTCCTCCCTCTTGACCATTTTCATTTGGTGATTTCAAAAAGGTCTATGAGTTGAAAGATGAGTTAGAGTTAGAGTTAGGTACAAGTACTGTCTGTATACTCATTGAGTCCTTCCCCCGGCAAGAATTAGGATTTAAATAAACTAGGATACTATAGTGCTGAATTCTTTGTCACGACTCGTAAGAAAAATAGTAGGAAGGGCCCTTGGGTCTGACTTCTTCCTGTCTCATATTTATTACAGAATTTTCTGTGTCTGCCACACCACATGGTAGATAAAGATATATATATATATATATATATATATATATATATATATATATATATATATGATTAGACTCACTCTTATTTATCTTAATTTTAATTTTGTTAAAGTCCAAGTATTGAACTTTCAAAATAAATCTTATAAATGTTTTATTTTTATTGTAGATGGTTTTTTTTTTTGAAATAAAATAAAATACAAATAAGTTAACACAGACATCAAGTAATCATAATAATAAATAAAAATTTGGAAAAATAACAACAATTATTGTTTAATCATCTAGAAAGACGTCATCAATTTTACCAGCGCATGCAGCAACTAATATTTATGATTAAATGTTATTATTATTATTATTATTATAGGGTGTGAGAGAGAGAGAGAGAGAGAGAGAGAGGGAGAGAGAGAATAAAAAGCATAAGAATGGGCGGGAGAGGACTGACCTCTCAACATCACGTATCTTTGTGAGAATCTTGGGGGACCTGACAGAATTGCCTCGTGATCCGCTGCTTGTTTGGGCGTTATAATAAACAGCTCACTCCCCTCAATTTCTATTAAATTGCATTAAAAAAAGAAACATTTATTTCGTACAAGTCAAGTGAAGATTGTAGAATTAACGCGAGTTAATTTTTTTTTTTTAAAAAAAACTTTTTAAATTTAAACGAATGAGTTGTTTAATTTTTTTAAAAATTTTCTCTGATTAATTTAATTAATTAAAATTTTCACATAATTTAAAATTTTAATCGAATTTAAACGTTGATTTTCTAATTTTTTTTTTTAATAATCTGATGATGCACCCAATTGCTCATCCCAACTCGCGGTAACCTCATCACTCGTGCACGCTCCCCACTTGGTCAAATGCTCAAATTTGTTTAAAATGACTTTTCATTTGTTAATAAATGAAAATATCTTCATAATTGTTCTAATTTTTATTTTATTTTCAGTAATATAATTTTTAATTCAAAATATCATGATTACGATTTTTTATTCTTAAAACCTGCCGAAATTCTTATTTAATTTTAAAAAATACCATAATTTAAAGATAAAATATATTAAGAACTCTGAAAATTAATAGAGCTCTATTACAAAAAGCATTTAAGTTTGTTTTAATTTGTTCAAGGAAATAGAAATAGCGATATCGACTCTCTATGAATAACATTACTCTTCATTTCATTCGTATCTCTCTCATTCGTCCATTTTCTTTTTATTTTATATTTTTTTTTAAAGATCATGGGCGTCTCTCATACTGTAAACCGTGTGTGCCCACCTTAAGGGCCAGGGTCATTCGTCTGGGCCTGACTAGCCAGTGTTCGTTAATCTATGCCCAGTTATTGAAGCCCTAATGTGAGATGCAGTGTTGGGCCATGCCCTATTATTTTTTGTGGTCATAACGGGCTTTTCACAAAGCATGTATATAGCAAACCAAAGGCCCAAAAGTCCAGCACATGAGATAACCTCATTGTTTTTGTCCAAAAAAAAAAAAGACAACCTCATTGTCCAAGTGGTCGAGGAGAATTATGAGAAGCCTTGTTTAGCTCGGTCGCTTTATATAAAATCCAGTTACAAGATTCTCAAATTATCATACACCACCACCATACTGCTAATGCACTAACGGAGCAATGTGAACTTTTATTGCATTGCTGATGAACTATACCAGCCTTGGTGACTGAAACGGAGCAAGATTTTTACAGCTAAATTGCATAGCCGAGGATTAAATCTAACAAACAGAGACATCCATATTTGCGTTCAAACATACAATGAGGAAATACCGAAGTTAATTAGCCGAAAAGCTGCATATGCAAGTAATTGATGACTTCCTTGACACAAGCTGATATCCAATATTTTCCATCTTCCACTTTTAAGTCAACAAATGCCACCACCTGTCTTTCAAAATAAGTACACTTACAGAATTTGGCCAGCTGGGTGTTCTTGAATATATGCTATTAGTGATGTAAAATATGTATGATTGTACTGCGAAGACTTGTATGTGTGGAAACATCAAGCTTCTCAAATGATTGCTGGCCTCCGAGGGTAAGCATAAAATTAGTTTTTTGAGCTTCCTTGATATATATATGTATAGCAGCCTTATTCAGTTTCAATTTTAAAGCAACCTGACGATGATTACTGGTCTTCCCACCCTTCTGCGCATGCTTCCATCTTTATCCATTTAACTTTAATGTTAGTGAGTTGTATTTGGACTATGTTCTCGTCAGATTCTAATGACCCATTAATAGTGTTTTCTAATTGGAAAGTGTGGGTTGGCGACTTAATATAAAGAAAAGAAGGTCCCGACACAAAAAGATTTAGATTAGTGTGTTGAGGAGAGGAACACCGAGCAGCGGCATATGGGATACAGATAACTCAGTAAAGGAGGCACAGTAACAAATCTTAAAAGATTCTTGTCTTAGCCATTAAACTCATCATTGCTAATTAAACAGGACCACGTCTAGTGGAGCATAGAGGATGAGTTTCCAGCCTTCGCACGCGTGATTTCAGCTTCTCTTAAATTAACATAATCTGATGAGACAAAACCTGCAGAATTTTGGGATTGCATCACTCAAATACAATCGGTCCCAACATGCTAGCTGTAAACGCTTTTTTCCCCCCTCCTCCTTCTATTCTTAATTATGGTTTATCTATTTATTCATTTTCATCTCTCGTCTATATCAGAATTAGCAAGTGCTAAAATTGCTTTGACTTTTGTTTTCCATGTCCAAATGTATAGTGTCAGAGGGAGAGTCTACGCATGAACATGAGATTAGATATTATGTAATCGCAAAAATGGTGTCCACATATTATTTTCTTTCATGTAACCCCTAAAATAATAATTTAAAGAAAAGCATTATTTTATGATCATTTTATCAATTTAATTATGGAACCCAAAATGGTGTCCTGGATTTTCTTTTATTTGAGGGGAGGGCGCTGGACTAAGAAGGAGGCTACCGGTTGACCGGATTGGCTGGGTGAGGGGGGAACCTAAGGCATTGGAATAGGTAGCACAGCTACAGCTGGAAACCATACCAGAACACAAG
Organism: Gleditsia sinensis; assembly: GCA_037074535.1. Taxonomy (NCBI): domain Eukaryota; kingdom Viridiplantae; phylum Streptophyta; class Magnoliopsida; order Fabales; family Fabaceae; genus Gleditsia; species Gleditsia sinensis. The sequence goes on along the minus strand of CM073470.1, from coordinate 12,704,590 downwards.
GTAAAATTGATGATTAGATTCCATTATTCCTTATGTTCTTCAGACCCAAAGCTCTCTCTCTCTTTCACATTACAAAATATGAAAAGCCTGCCGCTACCAAGATTATTACTTAAATAATAGTTAAAGCAAGGACATCATAGCCTGCTGCTGCCAGGCTGCCACCACACGCTATTCTCTCTCACTCCTTTACATCACATCCTTACACTTGTCCCCTAGTCTCCACCTTCTTGAATTTTTTTTTTTGGACAAGTTCCACCTTCTTAAATCAATTGAATGGTTTTGAAGCAACATTTGGTGGGCTCGTTTTTGGGACCACATCAATTCTGAACAGTCTGGTTGATGATGCATTATGCAGGTTAGGTCCATAATTGGAGGTTCTTAAAAGCAATGAAAGAGGTTAGTTAACAATGAGTAAAATTAGCGTGTAGCACAGGAGATAGAGAGAGAGAGAGAGAGAGACCTCTTTGAATAGTTGGCCATTGTGTCAGTAAAAAAATTATATATGTATATATATATAGGAAAAAAAAAAAGTATGTCAATGAATATTAAAGGAGCAAGCTTTGCCTTCAAGTGAACAACCTCCTTAATCCAATATACACTTTGAAAAAAAAAAAAAAAGAGGTGTAAATAAAATATTAAATAAACAAAAACTGAAAATTACCCCTAGTAAAGTGTAACAGAAAAAGAGATTAGGTTGTGCAATAATTTAGCAACAGGAGCAGTTGGCAGTAGTTAGTCTGTCTTTTAAAATCATACATGTCACCTATTAGCTTGAGCAGGTAAGCAATGTCTCTCAGTCTCTCTGTAGCTTAGTAGCCTCCGGTGTTGTCTGTAATGTATAAAAGTTGGATTTTTATGCTACTACCCATTTGTCGTGATTGGTTTTTACTCCTAATGATGCGGTAACGCACCCAGTGAAGCGGGGTACTGTGCTAAGTCACCCTTTCTCCAGTCATTGCATGATTTGGGTAGAAATTTGATGCCTTTGGTCCTCCCTGGTTCTTGGATTTCTATCCTAAACTTTATAACAAGAGTTTACGCGGCTTCTCGTTTCCTGTCTTTAAATCAAATATAAATATACCTGTTTGTTTGTTCAGTCGTTGGAGCTCCAAGCTACTCAATCGGGTCTTGGTCGAAAAGACTCGAGATTGCTGGTATCAATCACATTGGTTTTTGATTAAATGGAGGAATGGAAATTTTAGTTGTTTTGTGGACAAAGGAGAAAAGGGAATCTGCTTTATTTGCGATGAGCTGTTGTCAAATCCCATTGTTCGTCTAGTCCGCTTTATGCTCTGAAAGGTTCCCTTTCCTGTCTGAGGGGGAGGATTTTTCCTTTTCCTGAGCACTATAGTAGACTTGATCCTAGGGTTTTTGAGTATGAGGTAAGTAGCTGGTGACAAGCTGATTATATTACTTCTTACTTTGTGTCTATGCTACAATGAGAGGTTTCTTTTGCTTTAACTTCCTCTCGGTCCTATAAAGCTGCCAAGGCTATTTGTTCCTTGTTCAGCCCTGCAAGATATCTTCACCCAACTTCGTCAAAATTCACTTTCCCTTTAATGAAGCAACTATTTAATTCTTTTGTATTACACAACTAAATTCAGCCCCGGTGTGATCAAACTGTTTGAATCAGGATTCCGCTAATTTTTATATAGGTTAGGAGTTTAGTTGTTGAATTCAGGAGATGGATGGTCATGATAATGCCATGGGGTTTCAACATAGAAACGAGAGCATTCTGAATGTTTCAGAAATGGCAGTTGGTTCTTTTTCGATGGCTAAGCCTTCAGATTTGTCCAATCCTTTTCTTGGTTCTTCTACTTGGGATCCACTTGTTTCGTTAAGTCAGACTCAGAGCTTTGGAAGCTCTTCAATGCTGTCGCATTGTGAGTTTGCTAATTCATCTTACCCGATTGTTTTGGAAAATCAGGGAATGAGTAGCACCTCTCACCCGGTTCAATATATGTCTGACTTTCCCTCGTATGGAAGTGGGAGTTTCTCAGAAATGGTTGGTTCCTTTGGCCAACCTGGATGTGGTGATATAGCTAGTACAGGGTGTGGACCAACTTATAATCCAAACAATGGGGCAGGCATCAAAAGGGCTCCAACAAATGGTGCACAATCTCAGGGTGAGGATTCCACTCTTGAAGAGGGAGCCACAGCATATGCACCTAACGGAAGTAGAAGAAAACGGGGTCTTGATTATAATTCTTCGTTCAGTCCAGATAAGGTAGGTCGAGTATGATATATCATTCTCCATTTAATTTGGTTTAATGAGCCAATGAATGAATTGCTTTTTATAAACTTTGATTAGAGCCCAGAAGGGGAAGCACTGAAGGATTCTTCTGGCAAGAGCTCAGATGGTGTGAAAGAACAAGATGAAAAGAAACTAAAAATAGATCAAAATACGAGTGCAGATTTGCGTGGTAAGCAAGCCAAAGACAACTCTCGCAGTGGGGAGCCTCCCAAAGAAAATTTCATTCATGTGAGAGCTCGAAGAGGTCAAGCTACAAACAGTCATAGCCTTGCAGAAAGGGTATCTTCTTACTACAAATGTTTGCAACAAGAGGCCCGTTTCATTTTTATTTAAAAAACAAGAAATTCAAGTTATAGAACTTTTTTGCTCGCAGGTAAGAAGAGAAAAGATAAGTGAGCGAATGAGGTTACTTCAGGAACTAGTTCCCGGATGCAACAAGGTTATTGGATATGATTGTGCATGTTATGATTTCTCATTCTCATGTAACCACAATTTTATACTGATTTTCTGGTGTCATCGAGTTCTTTTAGATAACTGGCAAAGCAGTAATGCTTGATGAGATTATTAACTATGTGCAATCCCTGCAACAACAGGTTGAGGTATGTTATTCTGCACTGTTAAGAAAATAAACCATATTTAAGTATTGTATTATTTGTTCCAAGTTGAATGCTGATCTGATTTCCACTGTGCACATGCTTCACTAGTCAATTGAAATTGAAATTTTTTAGTCATTCATTAGTTATGGGGCTTCTCAACTTAACTGAGATATATTTTGCAGTTTTTGTCCATGAAACTTGCCACTGTGAACCCCGAACTGGATTTTGATGTAGAGCGGATCTTATCCAAAGACGTAAGTGAAGGTCTTGACAGCTCAATTTGTTGGGATCATTGACTATTTTTTTGTACGTAATGATCTTTAATTCTATTCTGTTGTGCAGTCCCGCATTGGACATGGAGCAATAGGGGGATACGGTGCAGGAATCAATCACCCATTCCCCAGTGGAAGTTTTCAGGGAAACCTGGCAGGCATACCTAACACATCCTCACTATTCCCTCATTTGCCTAAGGTAAAGATCGTCAAACACAATACTCTTTAGATATGTTTGTGAAAATGCTGATAGCTGTATATGCAGAGTGTGTTGGAGCAAGAGTTTCAAAGCTTATATGGAATGGGATACGATTCTAGTACAGCTCTTGAAAATTTGGGAACCAATGGTATGAGACATATTTGCTTGTTTGCTTAAAATTCATTCAAATATTTATGCTTTCTCTAATTCTAATGGACTATGATGTGATATGGAACAGGGCGGTTGAAAACAGAGTTATAATGTGGGCTTGTTTCTTTGGACAGAGTCTTGGAATTTAACTCAAAAGTTGAATAGAGGGGAAAATATAAGGGATCAGTTGTATAGGATCTTGATAGTTAATGCCTGACTCTTGGGTCTTCGAATTTTTAACAGAAGATGACTTACTAGATTTGGGGAACTAAGTCATGCTATGCTGTGACTGGTGAAAATGTGCCTTTAAAAATTTGTATTTAATACGAAAGCTGTAAGCATGTTGCAACATGTATAAGGTTAAGAGATTGTTTTGTTGAAGAATTGCCCCATCCTATTGCATATTTTTTCTTTTATCTGTAACCTATAGTTGAAGCTCTGATCTTTTGTCTCCCATAGCTGGAGAGTCCAAGCTTATATAACAATGGAACCCAATTGCCCCATGACTTTTCCAGCCCCCAATATGGTTTTTTGAAAAGAAGAAAGACAATTTCAAATTGTTAGTTCTTTTTTAAAGATTTTTCGAAAGTAAGACATGTCAAGGATGCAAAGATTAACATAAGTTGTTCGTAAGTTGCTATGTGGTAGGGATGATGCATCGCCTTGTCTAATGAGATGGGAGATACCCACATTTATCTCGTAAATTTTCCTAGATATAATCACATCCTTCTTTTTTCTTTGACAAAATATAAATATCTTTTAATTGAACCGGCATAAAGCCTAAAATAGAGAAGGTTTTGCAAAACTTAAGATGTACAACAACATTACATAACATTTTTGAATTGTTCATATGTAACCCGTTTACTTGGTGGGTGCTGGCCCATTCATTTAAGAAGAGCGGACACCCAAATGTATTAATGATAGAGGTAATGAGGGCCATTTGACAAACAAGATTTAGAAAAACCACATTAGTCTCCTTCACTTTTAAATTTACCAAAGATAAGATTAAGGTTCAATCCGGACCGGAATATAGCATGAAAACACCTCAGTTTCGGATCGAGTAAAATGCTTAAATGGTTAATTTTATTTTCAAGCTTCCTTATATGTATTACACAGTAATTTCCTGCTCCAGGCAAATACCCAACCTTGAACCACAAATTTCAAATCAAAACAGGACGATGCTGCTCCTGAATTTCACTGTAACTAAAAGAATTTCCAACTCATGTTCGAACCACAAATTTTCTTACAAAAGAATCGGTCCAACAACAAAAGAATCAACAGATTACTAATGAGAAAAATTAAAATAATAAGGAGAAAAAAAAACTTACACAATGAAGAGCCGTAACCAGCTTCTAGTGTACCGTTTACCAAAATGAAGTGTTGCTTTTTTTCTGTCCAAATATCGCAAGGTCATGTTGTATTGCGTGGAAGTGGCTAAGGATCCTGGACGGAGGAGGAGAGGAGCAGGAGCAACGATATATATAAACACTCTCAGGCGTGTGCAGTGTGATCCGTGATTTGCCATGGCATGGCTGTGACTCCCTTGTTTCCGTGTGTATCTTTACAGAGTCATGTTAATTTGCTTTCAGTCGACCTGTTCACCAATCAAGTCTAAACCAACTAAGAGGAAGGATATTCCTTGAAATAGCAAGAAGTAGAAGTGGATTCCCTGAGCAGAGAGAAGACTCCTTGCTGCTGCCGTTAAAAGTAGAAAAGCCAAGGCAAGCTCCTTCATATATAGTCTGTTATGCTTCCTCTTCTTCTTAGACGCCTTTTCCTGTCGTTGGATTTCCTCCTTCATTTCCTCAAGATCAGGCACCGACGCCCCTCTTTGATGCTTTGCTCCTTTCTCAACCAATGCAACAAGATCACCCTCAGAGGAACGACCAGATTTCTTTGTGACAACCCACTCGTATGCACTACCAAGCTGGAATAGACCAGAGATCATGGCGTTGAATTTGGTAACTGACATGGTATTCTCAAAAAGAAGGTAAGGTACAATAAAGGGGAAGGATTTTGGGGCTGGAAGGATGTTCAGAAATGACATGATTGCAGGGATATAACATACAACCCATTCCGGAAGCTCAGCCTCTGGAACAAACATTGTCATAGGCAGAATTATACAGAACAGGGTAAATGAATAGAAGGGTAATATCAGTTTTCTTAAAAGAAAGAAGAGAAATATCATATTGAATTTCTTCCATACGCTTATCTGCAAAAAAAAAAAAAAAATTATATAAACATTCGGATTACATAAAGATGTCAAGGGATTAGCATAATAACCTTGCCTTCTGATATACACACCTTAGACCCTATGATGTCGGGCAAACAGAGGCGGAATAGGTGCATTGGCCCAGAATGCCATCTATGCTGCTGTTTCCTGTAAGCTTCATAAGACTCGGGTACTTCACACTGGCACTGCACGCACAAACAACTAATATTACTCTCAGAATTTATAATTGGAGAAACTAATAGTGGGTGTGAATTTATGCGAGGCAAACCTCAACGTCATTGAGGAAAATAAATTTCCATCCATGAAGATGAGCTCGAACAGCTACGTCCATGTCCTCAACTGTCGTCCTTTCCAACCACCCACCAGCATCCTCTAAAGCCTTGATTCTCCACACTCCAGCCGTTCCATTGAACCCAAAGAAATTAATGAAAACACCGTTTACTTGCTGTTCCACCTCAAAATGGAATGTCAAATTAATGTTCTGCAACCTTGTTAGCAGGTTCTCATCCTTGTTCACAAAGGACCATCTTGCTTGAACTAGCCCTAATTCTTCGTTATCCTGTAGTATCATCAAGCAGGTTAATTGACTACAACATACACATTTACAGTGGTGGCAAGAATACCACATAAGTACTCCTTCAATCATGTTAAAGATTAAACTACAATTTTGGACTTAGTGACAAGTCACAGAATACGACATTGAATTAATTACCTTGAAATGAATAACTGTTCTCCGAAGGAAATCTGGGGCAGGCTGAAAATCAGCATCAAAAATAGCAACGAATTCGTAGTCTTTCACATAACTACAATTCATGGCAGACTTGAGATTACCGGCCTTGTAACCGTCTCTAATTACCCGATGCCGATATAAAATGTTGTTACCCCCTTGCTGCCATTTTTGGACCTCTTCTTTGATCAGCACTTGTGTTGTTGGATCATCCGAATCATCAAGAACTTGAATTAGCAACTTGGATTTTGGCCAATCCAAATTACAAACAGTAGCAATTGATTGCTGATAAACCTGAACAAATTTCTCGAGTTAGATCAGCATAACTCGTGCTCAACACAATCAGAGAACAGATGAGTGTTAGATCTTTACCTCCCTCTCATTACACATGGGGATCTGCACTAGAACCATGGGGAAAAAACCTTTCTCTCCAGACTCTAGATCTACAGCACCTTCTCTTGGAACAGGTTTGATCTTCTTAAATCGAATCCAAAAACAACCGAAACATAAAATTAGTCTATCCAAACTCTGAATAAGGAATAGCACAATACACACATTGGCTAGGAACTGCAGAGGAGGAGCTAGATACTCCACCCGAATCAAAACCCACCGCGAATACAGCCAATCAAAAACACCTTTAACTCCAAATGAGGCTACCCACAAATAGTCCAATTGGAGATGAGGAGCACCAAAATGCCAACCTTTAAAGTAGGCAGCCACCTCGAAACCCAGCAGAAGCACAGACAACCATAGAAATACTTTTATACACGAATAAAACCTGCTTTTCACAGTGGGGTTCTCGTTTTCCCTGCCACCACGGGTTTCGTTATCGTTGTCGGCATCGGCATCCGTTCTTCCGGAGGCTACGCGGCGCTTCACAGCTGAGGCTAGGCCGAACAATGCGGGGGCAATGGAGGTCAAGCAACCTGCGGCTCTGTGGGCTTTCAGGAGAAGAACCCAAGTAAGTTGCTTCGCATTTTTGCCTCTGCCCTTGTCTCTTGGACGACCAGATGGGTCGGAAATGAGAAAGTCGTCCTCTGAAGGACCTTCAAGCTCAACCATGGACCAATTGGGGTTCTCCATTTTCACCACCACAGGGGTTCCCCGGTGTCTCTCTTTCGCCCACCAATTGAACAAGGGTGCCATTTTTCTGTCTGATCTCAGAAACCCAACTCAGTAAACCAAAAAAATAATAACTTTTTGCAGTTTCCAACAAGCTATGTCTCTCTTCTTTTCTTCTTTCTGTTTTTTTTTTTTTTTTTACCCCAGACCGCTTGAATGCGAAAAACCAAGAAAGGTGAAGCAAAAGGCTACAACTTTGATCTCATTGTCACAAAAGAAATGGTAACAATAACAGACGCGTGGAGGAGGGAGCAGGTCAAGGCGTCACTAAGCCATGGTGACATTCGGAGGCAACTTATACGCGAACTATTTCTCAGAGAGAAGGGTCTGGGAGTCACACACACAACAACTCTAAGGCCTGTTGGACGAGTCCAAAACAGCCCTCATCCAATTACAGCTTGCAACAAAGGAGGTCTCAAGCGTAATAATAAGAAAGGAGAGCAATATATTGGAAACAGAGAGGATAACAGCTCAACACGTCTTTGATTTTTGATACCGAGAATTTTCCTTTAAAAAATGCCAAAAGGGGAATTGAACAAGAATCTTGCCCAGAAAGCACGTTAAGCGGTCAAAATCTCCAACATTCAGAAACAGATCTCTTTAACCATAACAACAAAACTCGCTGATTTTCTCCATAAAATCTTTCTCCATTCCAATATGGAAAGAGATCCATCATAGAACTGCAATGGGCAGTACTTAAGGCGACAATGGATAAAACTGGACAAAGCCACGCTGTAACACAAATATTTTCCGACAAACGCCTTCTTTTTCCCCTTATTCTCCACCAACTCCTTTTAAATATCAATTAACGTTCACAACAACCCCAATATTGGAACTTTCCAATTTATTCAGAAAAATGGAACTTTTTTTTTTACAGTGATCAAAATTTTAAATCATAGAGATCTTGCGCGTGCTGAGATTGAAAGACTTGATGCTTCCTTGCCAATTCCTTCTGGATGAGTCTCCTTCTTCGCGCGTGCAACAAAAGCAACAAACAAAGAAAAGGAAAAAGGTGTAATACGGTGAATATTTACAATGGTAAAAAGTAGGTTAATCACACACAGAAGCAGAGGCGAGAAATTTCGACGATTTATGAACAGCCAAGCGCAAGGCAGTGCGTGAACCAGCCAAAAAAGCGTCTGTGGTTTTAGTTTTTAATTGTATTGTTTGTTATTCGATGATTTATTTATTCGTTATTTTCGTGAAAGAGAATGAGAAAGGGGCGCTGAGAAGTGAGAAATACAAAGCCGTCCCCATTTGTGGAGTTGTCATGACCAGGTCCCTAGTTTTCCCACCCTACATGTACTGCCGTTAATTCCATGCTCCGTTGTATCACATACTCTCCCAAAGTGCGTGTGAAACACATTTCTTAATTCTTATGGGTTGTTCTAATTACGTAATTGATAGTGGTTATTTATTATTAGTAATAATCTTTATAGAGTAAAATTGTATTTTAATTTTTCAAATATAGATATAATATTAATTTATTTTTAAATTTTTTTTTAATTTATTACTTCAAATTTTAATTTTGTACCAGTTTTATTCTTCTATTTAGTGTTAATGTGAAGGTTTTTTTTAATGATATGAAACTTTTAATTTTTTTTTCAAAAGAATTACTCAATCCCTTGAATTTGTAATATATATTGGTTAAAATATTATTGTTGAGTTGTTTTACCTTTGATATTCAAAAGAGCATGATTGTATTGGTTTTTTTCTTCACACAAAAAAAAAATAGCAGAGAGATATCGGAAAATAAAGAAAAGGATATTGGCAGAAAATAGTTATATTTTATTTTTCTAAAGACACATATAGAATTAAAATAATAAATTTTAATTTTAATGAAATAATCGAAACATAAATCTTCAGTTTATTTTTATTTTTATTTATTTATCTCATTATTATTATTATTATTTATTATTTTCATATTTTGCATCTTAAATACGTATAAACACAATATCTATGTTATATATATATATATAAATTTTACACAAATAATAATTATACAATACAATATTTTAAATATAAATAAAAATTTTTATACAGTACTCCACTTTTGAAACACAAAAGGTGAGAAAGTGATACTAATATCAAGACTTTTATTAATAACGTCGTTTACTGCTGTATCTCATTTTTTTTATCTGAATACAACATCACAACAATAGTGAGAATAAAATTTTTTAGTAGATTTAACATAAATAAAATATAATGAGAAAATATGAATTATGTTCAGCTGTATAAACTATAAAAAATATTAAGATTTGAAAATAAAATCATCACTTAAATTGATACATAATTAACATACTGTATATGCACTAAAAATTCACTCTCTTTTTTAATGTTCAGACATATTATAGCTCTTAATATACTTAATTCACTCATTTATTATATACATAGTGAACGATCGACTACAGTCACAATAAGTAATCAGAGAATGTAAACTCATCACATGTTTGACTCCTCATATTACCTCTGTCATCCGGTTGAAGTGGCCCTCCCTTAACTCACTCAAATTAATAGGGCGTCTTCTACTCGGTACTGTATCAAGTCATAAAACTCGTCGATATTTATCTATACATATAAATGCGTGTGTGTGTATATATATATATATATATATATATATATATATATATTCATCAAATGTAATATATAATTATCAAACAACTTATTACGAGCTTTACGTTTGTCATTAAATCATATTCATAATATGATATATATTATTTTTACACCCAATGATTAATAATCATTTATCGCATACAAATATCCAACATGATTCATTTTGAATCAAATAAAGAAAATGATAATTTGTAATACTAAAATCATCATTTTAAAAGTACTTTTTATATATATGTTTTCTAAATTTTTTTCAATAAATAAGACTATTTTTAAGTATAAAACAGTGACAAATATGATAATTCAACACTTAATACAGCCTGACCATGTTCTAAGATATGGTCATACTTGAAAAATACTTCAAATATGTTCAAAAACAGCCCTGAACACAGTCAACCCATGTTAAAGCAACCTAGAATACGGCTTGACCGTGTTCTATAACATTTATTCACTTATTCAATCATATATCTCTCATAAGAACTTCAATTGAGGTGATTTTAAAACTCACAAAAAGTTAATACAATTATCTATAACTTTTATATTTATCATTCCTTTATATTCGTTACGTATTATTCTCAGAAAATTAAAAATTAAACGCTTATTTTTACTATCTTAGATTCTGACATTTGCTTAATTAATCATCTCTATCTCTCTCATATAAACTCCAAAATAAGTGATTTTAAAACTAATAGATCCGTGAGACATATATTTACAATTCATATGTTGACCATTTCTTTAAAATCTTTGTCAAATTTTTTCATAATTCTAAAAACAAAAACTTCTCAAATTATTTCGAAATTCAGTTTAGTCTAACTTTTTCTTTATTTTTATATAATCCTATGCACTCATATGCATGTCTAAACAACCAAAACAGAATTTCATATAAATATACAGATCACATGTTATCTAAAATCACATCTAATTACATATAAAAGTACATATATAATTTTATATAAAATTCATGAATAGATATTAAACTTACTTCAAACAAATCTTTAAATTTAATTGTTTAATTTTTACCACACAAAAATCTTATATTCATATTGTGAATTAGGATATTTCTTAAGAAAATATGTTAAAATGAGAGAAATAATCAAAAAACTTACCTTGATTTTTCTTTTATCTTTATTCTCCTTCTTTTTCCTATTTTTTTTCTTTCTCTTTCTTATCGACATTTTCTCTCCTTTATAATTGTTAAAAAAATTTCTTACCTATCACTCTATATTTACAATTTTGCCATCATCCATTATTTATAAAACTGTCATCATAGAATATTTACAAAACTGTCATCTTAAATAATTTATATAAATGTCATTTCAATAAATGTTATTTTAACTATTATAAGATCTTGTTTGACTTGAGTAAAATTGTAAAATAATTTAATCATTCCTTGAGATCCAAAACACTTTATCCTCTCTAAAAAAAAAATTAGATTAGTAACATAAAAAAATCGAAAATGGTACATACTTCACCAAGCTTTCTTGTAATTCTATTAAACTTAACATTAGGGTGATTGTTGTTTTCACTACCAAAAACTTGTAAAATTTCTCATTATATAATGTTAAATATTGTAATAAAATAATTTATAAACATTCACTTAATTGTTTTTATTTTTGAATTAAAACAATTTTTGACATAATATCATAGCATCTATTATTAATAGGTTAATAGTTTAATTCTTAGTAACATCTATTTTCTCAAATAAAAAATTATTTTTAACACAAAATATAATGAACAAATATATATTATCAGCCTAAAAGACATTTATGAATAGCTTTTAAGTTGTTTAGTTTAAATAGTTCTCAACGCTTGACATAAATAACCTCTTTTAAAACAATATTCTTCTTAATGATGTTTAGCTCCTCTTGTATTGGAACTTTTTAGCCAATGTTTTGTTGCTTCCTTATAACTAAAGGATTCAATGGAAACAACACATTTTCCTTTAACATCAACATACTTTTCATTGTCAATCTTCGCTTTAGATGTGTATATTTGATCAAGGAAGACCAAAGGCACACAAATGTCAAGCTTAATTAATGGAATGAAAGGAAAGTTGTAAAAATCTTAAGCAGCATGGGTTGTTGATTTTTTCTTCACACAAGGGAACAAGGATGATAATAAATAATGACGGGGTGCTTAAAAGTTAAAAACGCACTTCTTAATCAGATAAATCCAAGGTTGGCTTGTTATTTTTATTTTTTAAATATAATTTACGTGTTCCATCAGTCGAAGCCCATTGGCTTAAGTTTCCGAGGATGTCTAGGGTTGATAGTGGGAACACGCGCGCATAATACGCGAATGTTTCGCCGAAGAATAACCAGGATGGAAAAGACATATGCAACGAAAGTTGTAAATTAGCTTCCGTCGTACCCCGAGCGAGCCCACCGACATATTTTAGTCTGAAAATCGCCGCGGAGATTTACTTCCAATATTAGGAGCTGAATGCGAACATAAATCAGCACGTGCCAAGCACGCACGCACTCTAGATTAGAAACTGTTGTGTTGCTCGGGATGAGCGTTGCGTTGGTCAAGAGGTCGAGGTCAGGCCCGGCAAGGTCAATCGTGGCGCGGCCCCAATTATTCGCCCGTAATTAACGCAATTGCCACCTCACCACAAGTTTTTTCCTTTTAAAGAGTGAAATTATGATTATTCAAATACAATTGAATTGGTGAGTCGAGGGATCGGCTCCAGTTGACGAGGACGACGCCGTGAATGAATATGATGGGCGGAACTTTTCAGTTTAGCCTTCTCGTACATACATTATCCAATAATGCTGCGACGCACGGCTAAATTTGAATTTAGAAGGTTTTACTTAAAAGACACTTTTACTCTCAAATTGGTTCGCCTCAAATATAATATTTGGAAATCAATTATTCATGTAAACCGAGGCCATTATCATTCACGTGCTCGTCGACATCCAGGCTAAATTTGCGATTCTGACGCACCCCTAACACTTTTTTATTTTGTAATTATTCTTAGAAAAACTACACTTTTTGGTATATAAAAACAAGGACGATAATAATGATGGTTAAATTTTCAAAAAATAAACATATAAAAATTATTTTATTTTATATTTATTAAATAGTTAAGTTAACTACATTTTGAATATCAAACTAATCGACTAATATTCTTTGAGTAATCAACCATAATTTTTTTAAAAATTATTATTTATATTAATTATATATTATCTATTTTTTTATAACTATACGTTATTTTTTTCACGTTTTCATATTAAGATATTACAAAGTTATATAATCTATTTTTTTATATTTTATGTAATTTATTTGAAGTAATGTTTTTAATTTAATTAAAGTTCACACAGTATATCTCATCATATTTTAATAGGCTATAGAGAGTGGGTGTGTGTGTCTATATATATATAAAATAAAATCTATATATCAAATTTACAATTCAAATTATGTTATAAAATTCTGAAATGAAATTTTGTGATATTTCCCTTTTTTCAATTTTGGTATACTATTTTTGTTAGTGTTAGCAATCGGAGAGTAAAAAAAATTCATTGTAATTTTGTTCTTGAAATATTAGTTTGAAAGAATTGATTGAAGTACATGATCAAAAAAATTCTAATATCATTATTGTATATATATTCAAAGAAAATGTCATTCATTTCATAATAAAAATAAATAAATAAATTCAATCAATATTTGATTTGTTATTCATATTTAAAATTCATATAATTTTAAAGTAATATATACTTTAAATATCAGAAAGAATAGTTCTAATCTCCCATTTTGAATATATATTTTCAACAAAATTGAGTTCATTAAGGTATTAAGACAATCTCATTTGTCTTCAAAATTTCCAATTCAAATATAAAATTTGATTATCTTACCTTAAATATTATTATATAGTTAAAATAATTTTATAATTTTGATACTTAGGGATAAATATTTATATACAAATTATAAAACTAAATATTAAACAAAATTTTCAATTTAAATGAATTTATTTTGCTTAAGAATTTATTCATTTCATGAAAAAAAATACTATCTCTATCATTTAAAAGATAATAATAAATAATAGCATTAAAAAAATTTAAAGTACAATTACTAATTTTATAAAAAAAAATTTGATTTTTTTGCTGATTTTTTAAAATATTATTGTTAAAGAAAAGTTTATATAACTATTGATTAGTTAATTTTTCTCAAAATATTTCTACTATACAATTTTTTGATGATACTATTTTCTTATATATAATACCAGTTATTTACAAAAGATTATTTCATGCAATAAATTATTTTTCACAAAAAATAAAATAGAAAAAAAATTGCCACATATATAACTTAGTTTTAGAGATATATATCACTATTAAGAAATTTGTCACCTAGATTTTGTCACTAAAATACTTGTGGTTATCTCCCACCCCGAACACACACAAATGGAAAATAATAATTTCTTCATTTATCTTTTCTAATTATCAGTTTTTTTGTTTGTGTTTTAACCAACAATCAAATTTTTATTATTTAGTTTTTTTTAAATACTAGTATATCACTTATTTGACACATATTAATATGCTAATTTATCTGTGAATGATTTTTTATTGATAGGAGGAAATTAAGGCTTTTGCGTCAATACGAACCATGGTGACTGATAGAGTCACTATGGTTTGTAAAAAAGTTCTTCATATATAATCTATGATGTCTCCGGCGCCACTCTCCAACTAATGCAAAACCAAATGTATAACTTTTTCAGATCAATTCATTCTGTCACACTACATTTTCTGTCATTCTTCGTCGCCCCAAAAGGAGCACCATTTTCTACAGATATACCCATCTTGTGCTTGATCTCTATGCATGGAAACTGTTAAAGCACCTTCTTTGACTTGGTCCCTCTCTCTTTTTTCTCAGGAAAAATATATTTTGTCACTTTAATATATGGGTATAATTGCAGTTTTTTTTTTTTTTAATTTGGACAAGTCCCCCTTTCTTTATTTTTGTGATAATCTCTCCTCACTCCATCTATTTTTATTCTTAAATATAATATTTAGATACTTAAAATATCTTAATTATTCCTCAAATTTTTTTAAAAAATTATTTTTCGTATTTTAAAAAATATTTTATTTTTAAGAGTATGTTGAGAAAGGAATTTTTGTTAAAATAAAGTATTTTTTAAAATACAAAAAATATTTTTTTAAAAAAAATTGAAAGATAATTAAGATATTTCAAGTATCTAAATATTATATTTAAGAGTAAAAATAAATAGAGGGGAGAGATTACAACAAAAATAAAGAATGAGAGGGACATTGCCCAAATTAAAAAAAAAATAAAAAAACTACAATTACACCCATAGATCAGGGTGACAAAATATATTTTATCCTAAATTTTTTATCTTTTGTGGTGTTCCTCAATCCTCGTAAGTTCTTTGACTTTTAACTGAATTTATAAATTACAGTTAGGTTGGTCGTTTCTGCTTCTATCTCAAAGCAAATTTAACGTTGTCAATCGACTGGGTTTCTTCAGTGGTTTTCCCAGCAAGTGTGAGTGCTCCTGCTGAAGTGGAAACACTTGGCAGGTCTCAGGTACACTACGAGTCATAGTGGTTAATAGTCAGCCACTAAATCAATACCTTAGAAATAGGAAAGACACCAAATTATGTGAATGATATACACGCGAAAATAATGTTGGTACATAGAGATTTGGCATGCATTAATATGTATGTTAATTCATTTATTTTTATTTCATTACAAATTAGATATATATATATATATATATATATATATATATATAACATTTTTTAAAAATATAAAAAAAAATTATGGATAATTACAATTGAAGTAACTAGTCATTATTTTTCATATAATTAAAATTAAAAATGTTAAAAGATACCAAATAAGTTCAACACTATTATACTATAGTATAGATACAGAATCCATTAAAACAACTAGATGTGCTGAAAGTAATTTCAAATTATAGTATTTTGTATATTTTCATCAAAACTTAAACTTCGTTTGCAAATAAACCTCTTCTATGTCAGTTGGGGAGAGTTGTATATCAATAATGGTTGATGATAAAATACTAAATTTTGTTTAGAGACGCTGTTTTGGTAATTTTAAAAATAAAATTATTTTAAAATTTTTAAAAATTTGATGAAAATAATTGTTTTTTTAAGAAATATTTTAAATAATTTTAAACAATAATTTTTTTAAAATTTTAAAATTTTTTAACATAATATTAAATATATAAACATATAAAATTAATTTAAATTAATATCTATATTAAATAATAAGTAAATATATTAATACAATAAAAATTTTGGTTTAAATTTTAACAAAATTTAACAATAATATATTTTTTGTATTTATTTATTTATCTTCTTAATTTTTGTGTGACGATTATTTTTAAGTCTTTTTTTATAATTTTATTTTTATTTTTATGTATCTTTTTTAAGTATATTTTTTTTGTTGTCTCTTAATCTTTTTTTTTTTATAATTTTTTTTTAAAATAAAGATAATAAAAAAAATTATCATAAAAATAAAGAGAAAAAAATAAGAAATTAACAAAAATATTATAACTTATAAAAAATAATAATTTAGAATTAAATGTAAGGTGACGTTGTTTTTATTTATTTTTATATTATTAAATTTTTTATTTTTAAAATTAATTTAATATTTTTTTTATTAAAATAACTCAAAATTAAAATATTTTTATTAAAATAACTTAAAATAAAAATATTTTTATCAAAATATTTTATAATATAATAATTTTAATTGAAATTACATAATTTTTAAATAAATATTTTATTTTGTTTTAATAATTTTATTTTATATCAATAACTTTAAAATTAAAAATATTTTGATCGATAAAAAATAAAAAAAAAATTAATTCTCGAGGAAGATAAGATTGAGAGTTGACGAGGAACCGAAACGGTATTCTCAGAATTGTTTTAATTTTCTAGAAGACAAAAAGCAAATGAAAGTGGTTTTCGTAGAGTGTCGTAACTTGAAAAGAGCAGAGTGCTTTTAACGTTCATGGATGACAGCTCTTTTCCAATGATCACTTTTACTTTTCCCCCATCCAATCCAAATAGAACCGTAGATGGATAACCCCTTCTTCTTTTTTTCTTTTAATATTAGTTAAAGAAGGCGTACAAATTTTACCAAGTCAGCAATAGCATAGAAAATCAATTATACCTTAAAAGTAAAAGCACATAAAATATTAAAAAGGGTGCATGACATGTAGGCCCCTATGTTCCGTGGGCGTGTTTTTTAATAGAGAAATAGCACCTAGTACCGAACACCGACACTTGAAAATTATATTTTCCCTGTTCTATAAACAAAAGCAGAACTAGTTAATTCACCAATAAGCAACAAATAAGGTGAGAATCATATGATAATAAACAACTAGTGATTGGAGAAATGTCCAAGTGAACCTCTCTGATAAGCATGATTGAAGCAATGAAGAGTATAAGAGAGTCAAGCAACCCTATTGCATGGTGGATGTTCTCTCTCAATAACTTATAAAAGCTTTTCTTTTATTCGTTTTTTCAGTTTCTAGTTTGTTGAAGTCATTATTTGCGATGAAGAAATGGTTAGTTCTTCATTTCCGGAACAATAAAGGCATATATCTTTCAAGTTAGTGCTGATTTATAAGGCAAAGCTAAGTATTTTACAAATAAATAGGGAAACACATGATTTTTCAGGGAAGAAACTTGATTCGATTAAAGTTTGAGAATATCTCTTAACGTCAAAAAATAATAAAACATTAACGTAAAAAATTGGTTGGGGTACCTATATGAACACAAGTTGTCAATTGCATGACGATGTCTGTACAACATTCAAAAAAGTCATTTGTAGGCGTATATTAATGCAACATTGGTAAAACGAAGACCAATTGAATTTGAATTGGCGATTCAGTTGGTTTTAGTATAAAAAGTAACTACAGATGCTGTTATGTACAATGCAGCAGCCACGCAATTGGTAGAGGTACTGACCACTGAAGCAGTGTTTTTGTGGCAGCTTAGCCTAGCCCTCATCATACAGATCAAAACCCAATACTGGACTCAAAGGCTATTTCAAGATGAGTGACCGGGCAACTATGATGATGCCATTGTCAGGTTCCAGCTGTTGCTGCTTTATCACTGAAGACGCTATACAAGTCACTGGAGATGGCTACGGTACTTGATGACACAGCCAAAAATATCATTACCCATGATAATAGCCTGTCCTCCTTTGTTGCAACTCCATGGGTGTCCCTGCCAAACAGTATGTCAGAGATGTCAGAATATCTATTTCAAACCATACACCCATTAAGGTCACTTCACTTACTTACCTAAGAGCAATAGCTGCAGGAAATATGAATCCAGCAGAAATGGCTGCAGTGGCACCTGTGAACTGGAAGGCATCCCATATGCTGGGCACATAATTGGCTCCAACAAAAATGAAAACCATGAGAAATGCAGTCACCAGATAGAATCTCCTGTTGTCATAGGCAATGGGAATGGCATATGGAAACACAAGACCATCGAGGTTGAGGCGCAGGGAGTAAAACACAATGGGGAACACCAGCATAAGGTGAATGCCATAACTCAATCTCACCACATCATTAAGCAAGGACCCAAAAGGGACTCCAAGATCCCCATCAAAGTTAGCAAGTACATCATCCAGTGTTTTATCCCCAAATAACAAAAAACCAAAAAGACTGGTCGCTATGTACACGCACGAGCATAATGAGAGGGATGTCCGGACTATAGACTTCATATGGGTAGGGTCTTTTAGTTCATTTGCTATAGGATGAACTGCATAACGATGAGAGCAAGTAGCTATAAGGTATGCAACTAAATCTCTTCATCTAGTTTAAAAAAATTATAATAGCAAAAGCCTTGGAATTAGTTTACGTTTCCACTTTACATGCATGGTACATCAGGCCAGATTGTAGTTTAATGACAATCATTAAAGATAAATTACGCTTTGCATCAATTACGTTTCCACTTTGCATATCATCAGTAGGTATTTGTAATCCACGATTGCAATGCTAAACTGATTACTATTTCCTGAATTGTTGACAACAAAATTGAGGATCTATCACAGTACTCAGTACTTACCATTATGATGGCAGATGTAAGCAGTGACTAAAATAGGGATAGTTGTGAAAAGCTTCCAAAAAGATTCCTGGCCAGTGAACTTTGGCATTAAGCGGGGCATCCCAATGCTTCCATTGATTAACTTAACAATTGCTACTCCTGCTGTTATCACCACAAAAACAACAGCTAATCCCACTGACAATGCTGATGTGTATCTCAAAGAATCTGATACAATCAAGACCAAAGAAGAAAAATCAATATTAATTCAAACAAATAAACCGTTATTTGGTGGATACATTGTGTGCACTGGCAGAAAAAGTCTGATCAGGCAGTTTTAGAACAAAATATCCAATATTCAAGAATCAGGGAAGAAGAACAGAAACAAACATAAGCTTGTACAAGCACAATCAGTGATAAAGGGCGTCAAGTATTTTGCAAACACTTGCTAAAGCAAGAAAGCCACTTCACTCATTTGGTGACAATTATAACCTTGATTTATCAGCAACCAAATATATGATAAGCCAACAAGAAAGCATAAATTCACAAATTGCAGTAAGAGATGAAGAACATTGTGTATTATCTAACCACCTTTTAAATTAGTTTCACAGGTCAATCAATAATTCACCGAGGGATGATGCACTGATATTTTCAATTCAGTGGGAACAGAAATTGATTGAACTTCAATTGTGGAAGCAATGGAGGTGAGGACATATTCAAGAATCCTTCACAGTGGACGGGTCCTAATACGTAAGGGAAAGTTCAACGACTTATTATCCTAGTTGACTATGCAAGTTTGAAATACCGTCCATCAACAAGTAGAAATTTGAAAGAAGAAGAAGAAGAAAAGGAGGAGAGGAGACGTACCTACGCGCTTGAATGAAATGAGAGGCAGGAAGACCAGCAGGGTCGTGAGCAGCAGTAAGACTGAACGTGTTGACCACCAATGTTGACCAAACCATTCTTCAATGACCCCCGAATAGTGGACCCCTTCCGACCACGTTCCCGATAACACATCTCCTGTAATTAAAGAATATTCTTAGTTAGAGCATTTCCTTCAAGTTTTCAATCAGACGGCTTTCAACGTTGTTAGTGTAGCTGACGAGTCGATGTCTACTCTACCATGTTTATTTTTTTATATATCAGAGGACAAATTGATAATCTGTTGCTAATTACTTATGCCCACGCCACTAGATTACTCTGCCGTGTTTTGGTAACACTGACCAGTGACCACAAAAGGATTAAGAATACAATAGTGGCCCATCCGAGCCTACCGATTCCACATATACTAGTGTTCCTAAAAAGTTAAAAAAAAAAAAAATACAACAAAATTTTTTTGTCATTTTTTTTCCCATTTTGTTTGGGAAACAGACCGTATCTTAGCCATTAACTGAATGACCTAATTCCTCGTCAACCAGGTGCAAGCTATCACAGTTATCAAAAAAGACTCCAACTTTAGCGCGGACCATACCAAAAAAAAAAAAAAAAAATCTTGCATAAAACACCTAGGGCATGAATCTAAAATCGATTTCGAAAGGAATATTAAATTTATTCTCAAAAAAAAAAAAACAATTTTTGAGCAGAAAATATGAGTACCGATAATGATCATGTAGACAATAAGCATTCCCGTATTGTTGACTACAATGCAGACCTGCAAAAGGACCCGCCCAACCCCACCGAAAGCGTCGCAAACAACACCAGGATAGGTGGAGGACTTGGACACACGGGTGAACCTCAGGAGCATGTCAACGGACGATTCGGTTAATATGGCGCACAGAGCGATCATAATAAGGCCAGGCATTAACCCCAATTGCTTGACGGCAGCCGGAAGTGCCATGATGCCAGCACCGACGATTGTGGTGGAGAGGTTAAACACCGCACCGGAGAACGATGCGCCATCGAAACCTGCTTCGATAATTGGTTCGTAATAGTCTTGTTTGTTTGTGGGAAGAAGAGCGGAGCTTTTGGGGCTGCGGCGGTACTTGCGGTCGGAGAACTGTAGCATTTTAAGTGGAGGAAGGGAGGATGTTGAGAGAGAAAGAGAGAGAGAGAGAGAGAGAGTGAGTGAATTGCAGAGTCCGTGGGATTTGGAATTCGATGTTAGGTTGAAGGCTGCAGAGGGAGGAGCTCAAGCGGGAAGGGAGCTCAACGACAGAGCGTTCCGTTGTTGCTGACGAATGGGTCCCCCTTCCCTTCCCCCACTATAACTATACATATGATATGATTTGGATTTGACTTCTTTGTCCAATGTCAAGTTTGATTTTGAGTTGGCGCTTTGGCTCCGTCCCTTGCAAACCCCCTTTTCATGTTCAGACAAAGATAGTATTGCTACGAGTCTGGGACGCAACCTGCAATGGAAGTACAACCAAATGATATCCCTCTGTGTTTTCCTTTTCTACAAAATTCAAGCTCGACCTGAGAAGGATTTTTCTTTTTTTCCAGATTTAGTTTAATTAAACCATTTAAAAAGTTCCATCTCAGACGAACTGAATTTAAGTTTAACAAATAAATAAATTCATACAGATATCGTCAATGACATAAATTTTTTTTTTTTATTAACAATTTTTTCAATTTAGTGTCTTTAATTTATTTTTAAATTTTATTTTAATCTTTTAATTAATTTTTTTTAGTTTCTTAAATTAAAAAAATCATTATTTACATCTCAAATCATAATTTAAATATAAAAAAAAGTCCTATTAAATCCTAAACTTAAAATCATAAATTTATAAATTCAAAAAATTAAAATCTTATACTCAAATATTTAAAATTTTAAAATTTAAATTTTAAAATTTAAACCACAAAATTTTAGGGTTTGTTTGATTCTGTTTTTATTTTTTTGTTTTTAAAAACTGTTTTTAAAAATTATGTTTAAAAGTTGTTCTGTAAAACAAAAGTAAAAAAAATCCGTTTGATAAACTGTTTTGAAAACACGTTGTTTTTTGTTTTTTTTCTTCTGAAAACAAAAATAACTTTTCATTGTTTCTGTTTTTCTGTTTTAAAAACAACTTGTTTTCAAAACTTATTTCCGAAACAACAACAGAAAACAATTACCAAACAAGTTTTTTTGTTCTGAAAACAACTGAGAACAAAAAACAATTTTTAAAATAGAAAAACAAACAGACCCTTAATCTTCAAATCTTGAACCATAAACTTTTAAATTCCAAACACAAAACTACAAAATTTATAATACTAAATTTCAAACTCCAAATATAAAACTGCAAAATCTCTAATACTAAATTTTAAACTTTAAATATAAAATTGCAAAACCTCTAATATTAAATTTTAAACTTCAAATACAAAACCACAAAACTCTTAACATTAAATTTCAAACTCCAATATCCCAAATCTTAACCTCTAATTCTACAAATTCTAAATTTTAAATCTTAACTCTAAATTTTAAATATAAAAAATTTAAAATATTAAAATTTAAAATCCTAATCCTTAAACCCTAAAACTCTACACATAAAATTCTAAATGTCAAATACCAAACTCTAAAATCTAAATATTAAATTTCAAAATCCTAAACTTTAAACTTTCAAACTTCAAAACTTGATCGCTGAATCCAAAAATTAAAAATCCTACACCTCTAAAGCATAAAATTCTAAACCCCTAAATCATTAAAATCTAAACCATAAACACGAAGTGCCAAACATTAAATTTCAAATTTTAAAACTAAAAAAGTCTGCCAAATCTTAAATTTTTAAACTCCAAATATCAAAACTTTAAACTATAAATTACAAACACCAAAATCATAAAACTCTAAATTATAAATTGCAAACATCCAAAATCTTATAACCTAAAACCCCAAAACTTAAAATTTGTGGTTTAGTGTTTAGCATTTAGAGTATTAGAATTTGAAACTTATAATTTGTAATTTAAGATTTTAATTTTTGAACTTTGAAATTTGATATTATAGAGTCTTTATATTTAGAGGTTTTAGATTTAAATTTTAAAATTTAAGACTTGAGTATTTATAGTTTATAGTTTGAGATTTTAAATTTTAAATTTTAGAGTTTTAAAATTTTAGATTTAAATTTTTTATTTTTTAGGTTTAAGATTTAGAACTTTAAGATCTTAATATTTAAAATTTGAAATTTATAATTTTAATTTTTTAAGTTTGATAGTTTTCATATTTAAAATTTTGAAGTTTTGATATTGAAAGTTTGAAATTTAAAATTTTATAATTTAAGTTTAAAAATTTAATATTTAGAATTTTAAGATTTAAAATTTTTAAATTTATAATTTATGATTTTAAAGTTTATAAATATTACTTTATTTTTTATATTTCAATTATAGATTGACATAAGTGGTGATTTCTTTTTAAGAGATTTTAAAAAAAGTAATTTTAATTAAGGGATTAAAATAAATTAGAGGAGAAAAAATAATTTGACCTAAATTTCTATCAAAAGAATAATAAAATAAAAGAGTATTTATATTATTTTAAATATTATTTACAATATAAATTAAGAGAGATATTATAATAATAATAATTATATTAAAAATATATTTTAATTTATAATATATATAATAAGGATAAGTGCTCTTTTTCCTTATAAATTTAACTTGATAAGTTATTTTGGCCCCATGGATGCTAGCCCATTTAATTTCTCAAATTATACTTGCAACTACAGCAAGCTTATCGCAGCCGCCCCCTCCTCTCTTTCTTCTACTCATTTCTCTTAGTCGTCACCCCTCCTCCCCCTTTAACCGCAAAATTCTCCTCTTTTCCGCAACTCAACAGCCATCCTTCTCTCCCCCATCTGCTTTGTCCCTCTCACCCACCCTATAGTATTTTCCTCCCTTTCCCCTCCCCTGCCCCCTCCCCTCGGCGCACAGCACAACAAACCTCGTTTTTTTTTTGTTCTTTTTTTCTTGCTTTTTTCTTTTAGAGAAGCTTGTTTTCTCTCTTTTGGAGAGTATTTTATTTCTTATTAGAGAAGAATTTTCCTTTTTTAAGAGAGGTGTTTGAACTTCAAAGTTTTGCATTTTATTATCCAGGTTACAACTATGATGTTAGAACAACAATGAATTCATTTGGAGGAAGAATTTGAAGAAATCTAACTCTCAAAGAGAGTTGAGAGGTGTGTTACCTCTCTTAGAAGCATCTCTTTTTTTTTTTTAGATATTGTATTGTTGTATATTTAAAATTTTAAAATATAAATTTAATAATCTAGTGTGTGAGAGGTGTGTTGCTTTTACATTCTCTAAATTGTAAGATTTGTTATTTTGTATCTTGTATGATCAAAAATTGTGGGATTAAGTTATTAAACTTAGTTTATCTGCCTTTATCTTCTGTTTATTGGCTTTATGTCTGATGTAATCAATAGTGATATTCTATTACTCCAAAAAAAAAATTTTTTTTCTTTGGCCCGAAAAAAGAAAATATAGTTAGAACATCTGTACAAGAAATTTGCGTTCATTGAGATCGGAGAGTACAGTAATGTTAAAATTCAATATTTGATAATATAATATTTACAAAATACATGATCTTTACATTCTTTACTTTTAATACTTATTTATTTATATTTTTTAAAATTACATGACTAAACTGGATAAATTTGTTTCAACAACTTTTATCTTCTATTTTATTAACCCTAGTGCCTAACATATTTATTTTAACAATAATTTTTCACTAGTCCCAAAAAAAAAAAAAAAACAATTGATGTGGCCGGCCAAAACCTAACCTACCTTCGCATATCCAATCTAAATGAATACTAAAATAGAAAGATAACCGAAAAGCTTCAGAAAAGTTTCTTAGCGGTTAGATATTCTCTCTATCTATTTCCCCAAAACTAGCAATGCGCAGCATTCTACCATTAAACTTTCTTCGTTCCCCCCACATTTATTCTACCATTAAACCTAACCTACCTTCGCATATCCAATCTAAATCCCTTGCAAAATACAATGAAACCACTCCTCTGGAAGCTCTAAGCCGGTTTTCAGGTAAATAGAAAGGGAAGAATATATAACATATATCTCAAAAAGAAAAAAAAAGAAAAAAACTCATTTCAACTTCCAAGAGAATATTATCGATGACATCTTCACGGTACCAATACGTTCTACAGCTTATGTGCATGTTAATCAGTTGGCTTTAAGAATAGCAAAAAGTAACACCTGTGTTCCTATCAACAAGACGCACCCAAAACATACAAGCATCAAAATTCTATTCAACAACAGGAATTTTACTGGAAAACAATAAGTTTTAGTTCGGGCAAAACTTACAAACAGGCGTGATAATTAATGACTCGAACTGTCACACAGGAGGACGAATCCCATGGAGAGACAAAACTAGTTGACCCTAGAAAGAAAGAACATAGGTTACTTGTAAGTTCATTTATTGGTCATGTCAATTTTTTCTTTTTCTTTTAGAGCTTCTGCTAGGATTGTTTTGATTTAATTGGGGTGCTAATGACTTCCCTACAGCACAACTCCACAAAGCCCTTTCTACATCCGATGGAGTAAAGGAGGCTCCTTCTGAACTTAACTCCTGCGAATGATTTTTCCACCAGATGTTAATAAAAGCAGCCAAACAACTTACATGCAAGGTCGTAGTCGCTTCATCCAATTAACATAGTTTGTACAGCAAAATATAATCACAGTCAACAAACATGATGAATACCAAATTGAAACCAAGAGAGAAAGCAAGATTTGGATATACAAGTTCGTATCACACAGAACATTTCTTGCAATCACTATTTGTTCGATCAATATTTCATAGTTACAACTTACATTCAAAATGCTTAGACGAAGATTCGCAAGAAAGAATTCCCAAATAAAAGGAGGGAGGGGAAGCTTTTTGGTATCTCCGGCGATACTGTTTTTTAAGTAAAATTGTACTAGATATTATGTAAAAATGCAAGCGCATGCGAACATGAAACCAGTACTAAACCTTATGGGTTGGAGATTTTAAAAATAATCCGCGGTAATAGTTATCGCAAAATTCACTAAAGAAATATATATTTCATTGAGTGTCGATTTAGGAAGGAGGGTACATATCTCAGCATGGAAAATGGATGGCCTTAACGAAACAAGATTACATTCATAGATGGACGCATACCTTTGCCTTTGCTTGTAGTTTATCAGCGAATAGAAGATACTGCTTCAGTGAATAATCTTTTGAATTGCCAAGAGCTGCCTCCATAGCCTGTCGCGATAAAAGTTACAATAATAACGAAGAAAGACAGAAAAAGAAAATGAACTTAGTGAAAAAGTAAATGGTGAACGGAGAGACCTCGTCGGACATGAAGGGGGTGAGGTGAGGGGCGAAAGCAGCCAGGACGGCGGAGGCAGTGGCGGGACCAACGCCTTTAAGGACAGTAAGTTCGGAAACAGCTTTGGATATATCAGGAAGACTCTGAAAAGCTTTCTGAGAAGTGGATTTGACTAAGGACTCGTCCAGCGACGAAACGAAGTCCAAGAGACGAGGCCTGAAAGTCACCGCATAACGTACACAATAAATAAAAATGAAGAGAAAGACAGAGAGAGAGAGAGAGAGAGGAAAAAGCAGGAAACAAAACCTCCATTTGCCACGGGTGAGCTTCCATTGCATAAGCTTGGAAAGTTCAGAAGTGGTGATGTAAGGGTTAGGGTTTCGTTGGAGAAGGAGGGAAGGGAGTTCGTTGCAATAGAAATCGTCCAGAGAAACTAAATTGGGTTTGTTAAGAGATTTGATTCGAGACGGATAATTACACACAGCTTCTTGCCAAACACTCAAATCCAAGCATCCAAAATCCATCGCTCACCTTCATCGACCGCCAGTTCCCGCAGAACTCCCTCTTTCATTTTCGGTCTTTGTTTTTTCGATTCTTTTTAAATAAAAAAACCTCATGAAAAAAATGAGTTTCAAAATAATTGCTTATTGTTATGAATATCTTGTGTGGATGTCCATCATCCCGATATTTTAGTTATCCTATCTGATAAGATATTATTTTCAGTAATTATCTAAGAGGATAATTATCACTAGAGAGTTATCCTACAGCTGTATATTACTATTAGGACTTTCTCATCTACTTGTATAAATATCCCCTCATACATGAATGAAAAGTTCAGTTCACTTTATTGTTTCTCTCTTACTTCTCTCTCTCTACTTTTAAGTTATTTCATAACACGTTATCAGCACGACGCTCTACCTCCTGCTTCAAGGTTAGTAATCTTTAAGTATTATTATATTACTGTTGATTTATTTTATTCTTGAAGGACCACATCAATTTATATACAATTTTTTTTATCTCCCTTCCTCTTGCTTCAAATTATATATGTCCCTGAAGGACTGCACCAATTTATATGCAATTATATGTCCCTGAAGGACTGCACTAATTTATATGCAATTATATGTCTCTGAAGGGCTACACCTCTATGTCCCTGAAGGACTGTACCAAATTATGTCCCTAAAGGACTGTACTAATTTATGTGCAATTATATATCCCTGAAGGACTGCACCAAATTTATGTGCAATTATATGTTCCTGAAGGACTGTATCTATAAGTCTCTGAATGACTACACAAAATTATATATCCCTAAAGAACTGCACCAATTTATATGTCCATGAAGGACTGCATAAATTTATGTGTAATTATATGTCCCTGAAGGACTACACCAAATTATATGTCCCTGAAGGACTACACTTATATGTCCCAGAAAGACTACACTTGTATATCCTTGAAGGATTGCACTAAATTAATGTCCCTGAAGGACTGCACCTATATATCCCTTAAATATTTCACTAAATTATATGTTCTTGAAGGACTATACTAACTTATGTGCAAATTCTATTATTTTAGTTTGTCCCTAAAGGACCGCAACAATTTCAATTGCCTGAAGTTTGTCCCTGAAGGACAATAGTTTAGGTGTAGCAAGTCTATTTCACCTCTTCTATTAAACTTTATTTCTTTTTAATCACATGGTATATAGTTCTTCATGTAGTTCTTTAATAAATTAATATATATAGTTGCTTGTATTTATTTAATATATGCAAATAATAGTAATTACATCGATAGAAATATAAAGACCCTATGATTGTGCATAATTAAAAGTTTAATATGCCTATTTAATTATAACTTCTTTTAATGAATATGGACATCCCGATGGCATATATATATATATGTTTGTATGGATGAAGATTATGTATATATGCCCTATGATTTATATGTGTAGAAATCATAGTTATCAATACATGGTAAGTTAAGTAATAATTAACATTTATCTCTTAATTAAGGAGAAAGTACATGTCTATGTTGATTGACATTAAATAATTATGCTTACAACACTTTGGCATAAAAGAATGATTTTCTTTCTCCTTTTAATAATAATTAGAAGAATACCACGAATTTACATGTCTTTATTATGATGTATTTGAAATTGTTCACTTTATTTATGGATAGTTATTGACTAGCATTATGTTTTATGGTAGTCTTAGCATATCGAACCTTACAAAACTCGAATTCCTTCATCATCACCTTCATAAAGGGATGAAAAGATGAGTATTTACTATAAAAGACCCATTTGTTCTTTGAATAACCACTAGAAAAATAAGTCTCACCCAATTGACATTGCTCTATTCCCTAAAGTGAATGTAGCAACATATAACCACTATGGTTAGATTCAAATTTGAAGTTGTGGTTGTAGTGATTATTTCAAGAACATACCTTCTCACCAGAAGTGAAAAAAAAAATTATATGACTAAAAATCTCAACGATGGCTATGATTGATATAACTTATTTAGATGTTACAAATTCCTTTGCTGATTGTCATTTTAGTTTATGTACTATTTCCTCAAATTGACTATTCTTATTTTATTTTTCACTCAAGAATGAATGTTTCCTCTATTAATACCAACATCACTAATGAAGAGATATGTCTCATTGATAGTGGCACAACTCACACAATTCTCAAAGATAAAAAGTATTTTTCCCAATTAGTAATGCAAGGAGCCAATGTTAGTACTATATCTGGTAGTACAAAGTTAATTGAAGGCTCTGGAAGAGTTAATATAATGTTACTTGGAGGAACAAAACTGCATATTGACAGAACTTTATATTCCTCCAAGTCCCTTAGAAACTTACTAAGTTTCAAGAATATCCGCCGAAATGGATACCACATTGAGACAACAAATGAAAGAAATATTGAATATCTTCATATTACAAGTACAATCTTAGGTAACAAATGTATATTGGAAAAGTTACCTACATTTTCCTCCGGATTGTACTATACATACATAAATACAATTGAAATATATGCTATTGCAAACTAGAAGTTTGCAAATCATAATAACTTTGTTATTTGGCATGACCGGTTAGGCCATCCCGGATCAATTATGATGCGAAAAATAATTAAACATTCAAGTGGACATTCATTGAAGAGCCAGCAGATTCTTCAATCAAATAATTTTTCATGTTCTGCTTGCTCTCAAGGGAAATTGATTATTCGACCATCACCAGTCAAAGTTATGGGTGAATCACTCACATTTTTAGAAAGAATACAAGGCGATATTTGTGGGCTAATACACCCACCTTGTGGACCATTTAGGTATTTTATGATTTTAATTGATGCATCAACTAAATGGTCACATGTGTGCTTGTTATCATCTCGTAACCTGGCATTTGCGAGATTACTTGCGCAATTGATTAGATTACGAGCACATTTTTCTTATTTTCCAATTAAGAAAATACGCCTTGATAATGCTGGTGAATTCACTTCCCAAACATTTAATGAGTATTGTATGTCTATTAGGATTGATGTTGAACATCTTGTAGCACATGTTCATACACAAAATGGTATTGCAGAATCATTTATTAAACGTCTAAAGTTAATTGCAAGACCATTACTTATGAAGTCAAAACTCCCAATATCTACTTGGGGATATGCAATCTTGCATGCTGCATCATTAATTCGCATAAGGCCAACAAGTTATTATGAACACTCCCCATTACAAATGGTTTTTGGTCAGGAACCAAATATTTTCCATCTAAGAACTTTTGGATGTGCGGTATATGTCCCTATTGCCCCACCACAACGCACTAAGATGGGTCCTCAAAGAAGGTTGGGAATATATGTTGGATATGAATCTCCTTCTATAATAAAGTATCTTGAACCATTAACAGGAGATCTATTCACAGCTCGATTTGCTGATTGTCATTTTGATGAATCAGTTTTCCCAACATTAGGGGGAGAAAATAAGCAGCTGAAAAGGGAAATCAGTTGGCATGAATTATCACTAACTCATCTTGATCCTCGTACAAAACAATGTGAACTCGAAGTTCAAAAGATAATTCATTTGTAAAATTTAGCCAACCAATTGCCAGACGCATTTACTGACTCAAAAAGAATTACTAAATCACATATACCAGCTGCTAATGCTCCAGTTAAAATTGATGTCCCTGTCGGACAATCCACCATTACAAATAAGCCTGAGACCCGCATGAAGCGTGGTAGGCCTGTTGGTTCCAAAGATAAAAATCCTCGAAAAAGAAAAGGAGCTAAGAATCCAGATGGTCAAATAGAGGATTTAACAACTCCAGAAGAATCTCCAGAAGAGTTTCAAGACATAATTAATGTTTTAGTTCCAGAAGAAACTCAGGTACCTGAAATTTGTGAAAATGAAGAGATCTCAATTAATTATGTTATGAATGGAATACGATGGAACCGACAAAAGGTCAACGTTGACAATAATTTTGCATATAATATAGCGCGCGATGTTTTTAACGATAATGAGGATCATGAACCAAAGTCTGTTCAAGAATGCAGACAAAGACATGATTGGCCAAAATGGAAAGACGCAATTGAATCAGAGTTAAAATCGCTTGAAAAGCGAAAAGTTTTTGGACCTGTAGTCCGTACACCTGAAGATGTAAAACCAGTTGGATATAAATGGGTCTTTGTGCGAAAAAGAAATAAAAATAATGAAATTGTGAGATATAAGGCAAGACTTGTTGCCCAAGGTTTTTCGCAAAGACCCGGAATTGATTTTGAGGAAACATACTCACCTGTGGTGGATGCAACTACTTTTCGATATTTAATTAGTCTGGCAGTACGTGAAAAACTCGATTTGCGTCTAATGGATGTTGTTACAGCCTATTTGTATGGCTCACTTGATAGTGATATCTATATGAAACTCCCTGAAGGATTTAAGTTGCCTGAAGCATACAATTCTAGTTCTCGAGTAGACTACTAAATCAAATTAAATAAATCACTTTATGGCTTAAAACAATCTGGGCGTATGTGGTATAATCGCCTTAGTGAATACCTGTTACAAGAAGGGTATAAAAATGACCCAATTTGTCCATGTATCTTTATAAAACGATCTGGAAATGAGTTTGCCATAATTGCAGTTTATGTTGATGATTTAAATATTATTGGAACTCCTGAAGAGCTTCAAAAAGCTGTTAATTGCTTAAAGAAAGAATTTGAAATGAAGGATCTTGGAAGAATTAAGTTTTGCCTTGGATTACAAATTGAATATTTAAATAATAGCCTTTTTGTGTATCAAGAAAATTATGTAACAAAGATGTTAAAACGATTCTATATGGATAAATCACACCCATTATGTACTCCAATGGTTGTGAGGTCATTAGATGTGAATAAAGTCCTTTTAGACCTCGTGAAAAGGATGAAGAACTACTTGGTCCTGAAGTACCATATCTTAGTGCAATGGGGGCATTGATATATTTGCTAGTCATACTTGACCTGATATATCATTTGCTGTTAATCTATTAGCAAGATATAGTTCTTCACCTACATGAAGGCATTGGAATGGAGTTAAGCATATACTCCGTTATCTTAAAGGAACAATGGATATGGACCTATTTTATTCAAATGTACCCGAGTCTGAGCTGATTGGTTATGCGGATGCAGGATATTTATCCGACCCTCATAATGGACGATCGCAAATAGGCTATTTGTTTACATATGGGGGTACCGCAATTTCATGGCGATCTATGAAACAAACTATCTCTACCACATCAGCTAACCATGCAGAAATTTTAGCATTACATGAGGCAAGTTGAGAATGTGTTTGGCTACGGTCTATGACTCAACACATACAAGAATCTTGTGGCTTGTCTAAAAAGATGATCCTGACGATCTTATATGAAGATAATGCTGCATGTGTTGCCTAATTAAAAGAAGGGTACATCAAAGGGGATAGAACAAAGCATATATCACCTAAATTATTTTTCACTCATGATCTTCAAAAGAATGGTGATGTGGATATTCAGCAAATTCGTTCAAGTGATAATCTGACAGATTTGTTTACTAAAGCACTTCCTACTACAACATATGAGAAGTTGGTATATAACATTGGAGTTCGAAGACTTAAGAATATCAAATGATGTTGTCATATTTATTTGATAGT
Organism: Gleditsia sinensis; assembly: GCA_037074535.1. Taxonomy (NCBI): domain Eukaryota; kingdom Viridiplantae; phylum Streptophyta; class Magnoliopsida; order Fabales; family Fabaceae; genus Gleditsia; species Gleditsia sinensis. The sequence continues at coordinate 12,672,042 of CM073470.1, read as the reverse complement.
GTTTTAAAAGAATGATGTACTCTTTTTTCTTCACTAGGTTTTTATCCCACAGGGTTTTTCCTAGTAAGGTTTTAACGATGCACATTCTTAAGGAATGGACATCCAAGGGGGAGTGTTATGAATATCTTGTGTGGATGTCCATCATCCCGATATTTCAGTTATCCTATCTGATAAGATATTATTTTCAGTAATTATCTAAGAGGATAATTATCACTAGAGAGTTATCCTACAGCTGTATATCACTATTAGGACTCTCTCATCTACTTGTATAAATACCCCCTCATACATGAATGAAAAGTTCAGTTCACTCTATTGTTTTTCTCTTACTTCTCTCTCTCTACTTTTAAGTTATTTCATAACACTTATATTAATAGATATCATACGGCTTCAACAATTGATTTTCTTATTTATTTTTAATTAAAAAATTAAGATAGTTAAATACTAACTTTTAATATTAATTTTAAATCTTTAATCTTTTTGTATTAGAAGTTAAGTTGTATTTATTTTTATCAAAAAATAAAATTAATTTTTACCTATTCGTATCCCATAGTAAATAATTTTTTTTTTAAATCTTAGAAAAAAAAATGATGAAAAGTTATAAATTATTTAATAATTATTCACCCATGTCAATGTACCAAATTTCACCTACTATTTCATATCAGGACACTATTCAATCCACGCACCAAACAGATAAAACAAATAGGTGTTATTGCTTGAAATTGAATAACTTGGTTTTATTTTTTATAATGTTATATTATATTCGAGAAATTTTGCTTTAAATTTTTAATAAAATAAAAAATATATAAAATAAATTATGCTATTGACACAAATGTTACTTTTTTAGATAATAAATTATATTTTATTCTAATATTGAACTTTTAAATAATAATAAAAAAGAAGCAAGACCTATCCCTTTCTAAAATACGGCTGCTTCAGAAAACAAGGGGATGAACGGGACCTCTCACACTCCCTCTCAGTATATAAGTTGTTGGAAGGCACTTTCAGATGGTCAAAGTAGTTTTCTCATTATTATTTGCAGTTTGAACGAATATTAGAAAAATAAAGTTCTAAATGTAAATGCCCTGTAGATGAACTGTGCGCTAATGGTAACCCCTAACCAAGTAAAAGAATAATGGACGAATTTAGTTATAAAAAATAAAAAATGCAATTTGCCTAGTTAGGGAAGGCGGCTCAACTGTGTACAAGAAGTAAATTATTGTGCTTGCACAACCCCTCAAATATACTGAAACCACGTCACAGGGTCCTCGACCTTCTGATTCAAGTAGTAAATAATTACATACATCCCTTTTCTTCTATGCATTTCCAAAAAAAAAAAAAAATGCATCCACAGATAACAGCTTAATAATACAACAAATCCCCAATATCAACTTGGGGCAGAATCTTATTTAAACTGGATGATAATTCCATGAAGAAATTAGAAGAGTTAGGCAATCACACATTCTGGTTCGTTCTTTCTTGTTTTATGGCCTCGTACGAATTCATCACCTCTTTGAACTTGGCCTCAGCAGCCTCTGTAACATTCACACAACTTTTAAGTTATAATCAAGAGGTGAGGTTACAAGATCTTTATTCAATGATAAATAGTTATGACCTACCTCTATTATCCTGATTCTGATCAGGATGATACTCCTTTGCCTTGGTTCGAAATGCTGTCTGCAAAGATGAGGAATATTTTGTAAATAAAACGAAGACAGACAACACAAAGCAATGTAGGTAACACAATGTGCAGTAATGTATGAATAATAACAGAACGCAGTAACACACAGCCACTCAAAATAGTTGCTAAATTGTAAAGACAAATTATGTCAGCCTAATAATTTGCCTTGGACACAAATCATGGGGGTACCATTTATTTTTTTTACATAACCTCACTAATATCCAACAGAATGATAATGAAACTAATTATTCAAAAATGGTGCTCAAAACCCACAATTTATGGACTAGTATCTAACATAATCAATCCTAGCTATATGTTAGATAGCACAGAGGCTGAAAGGGAACCATATAAAACACTATCATGATAAAACAGTACTGAGAAATGAAACTAGGGGGAAAAAAAGAAGAGGAGAAATTACCTTAATCTCAGCATCTGTGTATGGCGCTGTTCTAAACCTGTAATTTAGAAAACGGAAGTTAGATTTTATGGTTAAGTCATAAACCTAAAGCAAGCGTTCAAACTTCTTATGCCAATAAAAATGCACACCATTCATGCATGGTTGTCAAGTCTCCACTGATATACAATTTTGAAATTCAACCAGAGAATAGCTCACTAGTTATGTCCACCACAAACTATCATAACCAATCTATAGACAACTGTTAAAATAACCAGAAATACTTTTATATACCCATTCTATCTTAAGGGTAATACTAACTTTACAACTTATTCTAACAACCACTAACCAATCAACTAATCCTTCAACTACTCTTAATCTCTCAAACTATTTATTTCTGTTATACTCACAATTCACCATGTATCAACTATTTCCCCATCAAAAGAAATCCTTGTCCTCAATGATTAATGATGAAGAAATTTTTTTTTTTACATAGCTGAAGCAGAGACTCTCACATAACATCCTCCAAAGCAGAGTGCTTTCAGCGAATGCAAACAAGAATTATATCCTGTTTCCCCTTCACTTTCTTCCTAACTATGAACCATTATCATAAAAATTTGTGATGGTTTGCATTTATGATCAAATGCATACTTCTTCAAACACCAATAGCACAACCCTTTCCTTCTTTCATCCATCTCCCTCTTAGACAAGGTTTGGAATTCATTTCTCACAACGGTGGAGATCTAGAATTGAAGGATAAAGATGAGGTCTGTATCTTAGGAAACGAAGAAGAATGCTTATATATAGCATTTACTATTTCTTCTTGCAGACGTGCTAGATACATGTTGTTACTCAATGCCTTCAGATTGAACATCCAAACTGATGCTTCAATCTTCTCCTTCAGTCCTCCCAAGAAACAACTCACTGCATGTTCTTTGGATAATTCCAGTTGCAACATCAATTCTTCAAAGCGCTCCTGGTATTCAGCCCCATATTCTCGTTTTAAGCTCTGCCATAAGATTGAAGTGCAGCATTTCTCCAGACTGATCGCCCAAGCATTTCATGTATTGGAACCCACTCATTTCTTGGTTCTTCCCAATTCCCATTCTTAACAAATGTTTGATGTCACTGTAACGCTATTCCCTCCAGATGCATGCTAATCAACTTTATTCTTTGATATTCTGGATTGCCATTGATCTCAAAAAATTGATTGCAGTGAAAACCCAACCCCTAAAATCATTACCATCAAACTTTGGAAAGTTTATTCTTGAAAATTTTGGGAAACAATACTCCTTAGTTCCCATCTCTCCAACACTGTCCAGAGAGGGTCAGCAAATTCCCACATTTCCCCTTCTCCATGACCATTGCAATTTACTCCTGATTGCAGCACTTTACTCTTTTCCTTTTCTTGTATCAGTTAACAACTTCTATATATAGCCTCACACTTACATCAGTAAACCAACAGCTGAGTTATATGTGTTAACTACGGTTAGGAAAAACTAATAACATCTAAACATAGCTAACAGAAAACAAACCACTTGCTTATCACTAATATTATCTGACATCCCCCTTCAAACTCAGATTGGAGTAAGGCTCCACTCTGGGTTTGAAACAAAGAGGAGCAAACAGAGAACTTGCAAAGGGCTTGGTTAACACATCTGCTAGTTAATCCTTTGAAGAGACACGAGAAACTGTAATTTCGTGATTCTAAACCTTCTCACGAATGAAGAAAATGTCAAGTTCCACATGCTTCATCCAGGAATGAAGGAGAGGATTAGCAATCAAGAGTACTGCACTCAGATTGTCACATAGAACCAAAGGAGGCTTAGGAGATGAAACTTGAAGCTCACTAAGGGACTTAAGCCAGAGGAGTTCAAAGACATTGTTCGCAAGGCTTCTATATTCTACTTCTATAGATGATCAAGAAACAATATTTTGCTTCTTTGACACCCAAGATATAAGGTCGTCACCAAGACAAATGCAACCCCCTGTAGTACTCCTCCGATCTTCCAAATTTGCATCCTAATCGGCATCACAATATGCAACTAAGTCAATCTGCTGAGACCTTCTAAAACTTAAACCATAATCCAAAGTCCCACTAAGGTATCTGAGAATATGCTTCACAGCATGCCAGTGATCTTCAGTGGACTAGCTCATGAATTGACAAGCTTTATTGACACTAAATGCCATATCAGGCCTTGTAACAATGAGATACTGCAAGTTCCCCACAATAGAACAATATTCATGAGGAAAGCCTAATTCCTTACCATTAGGAGTCAATTGTAAATTTGCAGCCATCGGAGTTTTGACAGGTTTTTGCTTTAGTCATGTAAGTTTTGTGCGAGAGGTCCTTGATGTATTTTGTTTTGTGAGAGATGAAAATGACCATCAGGAGTGGGTTGGAATTGAATTCCCATAAAATAATTAAGGGCACCCAAATCTTTTAAAGCAAATGTGGCGTGTAAATCAGTAATCAAGGCAGACATTTCAGCATCAGAATTTCCAGTGATAATTGTATCATCTACATAGATAAGAACAAAGGTAATAAAACCACCACTATGTTTAACAAAAAAAGAGGGATCAAATTTAGAAGCCATGGAACCAAGCAAATCATGCATGAGGAGCCTGCTTAAGACCATACAGTGTCTTATGTAACTAGCAGACTAGAGTCTTATCAGAGTGTTCAAACCCAGGTGGCAGAACTATAAACACTTCCTCACTAAAAGCTCCATTTAGAAATGCATTGTTAACATCAATTTGTCTAAAATTTCAACCATGAGATAAGGCAATAGTTAGGATTACTCGAATAGTTACATCCTTGACAGCAGGACTGAAGGTCTTTGTGTAGTCTAAACCAGACTGTTTATGTAAGCCCTTAACCACTAGCCTAACTGTGAACTTGTTAACACTCCCATCAGGGTTCTCCTTTACTATGACGACCCACTTGCACCCAATAAACTGTCTTCCAAATGGTAATGGTACCAAACGCCATTTTTGAGAAGAGCTTGATACTCATCTTCCATGGCTGCTTGCCATTGTGTATCACTAAGGCTTGCTTAACTGAAATGGTTCAGATGCTGCAAGAAATGATTTGGGTTTAACAACACCCACTTTGGATCATGTAACCATGTGATGACTCGAGGATGGTGCTTGTATAGTAGCTGAAGCATCAGATTGAAAAGGAACATGACTCTCGGGTATAGCATTTAACAAAGGTGGTAAATGATCTGTATTATCCAGTGGACATGCTGCAGATTCTGGGTCAAATCAAAACCTTATAATAGGAACTGCTGCGCTAGTAGGATGTGATGCTGAAATATTATTATTATGAGCAGGCAACAGCACTAAATGCTGAGCATTCTCACATGGCACACTAGAAGACGAAGAGGGAACAGTGGGAATGCTAGGAACAGCCGAAGAAAACATGTTTGGTAAAGAAAAACTAGAACAGGACGTCAATGGAGAAGAAAAGGATAAATAAGGAAAATACAATTCATTAAAAACAACATCACGGGTGATAAACTGCTTGTAAGAAATGGGATCATAACAGACATAACCTTTGTAGTTTGAACAGTAACCTATGAAGATGAAATGAACAGATCAAAAAGGCAGCTTATGAGAATTATATGGGCAAATATGGGGGTAACTACAACCAAAAGGTTTGAGGAAATGATAATCTGGAAGTATTTTGAACAATAGCTCAAAAGGAAACTTTTGATCAAGAGAAACACTAGGAAGCCTGTTGATTAAAAATACAGCAGTTCGAAAAGGCTCTTGTCAAAAAAGATGGTAGATGAGAAGTTGCAAGAAGAGTAAGATCCATCTCAACTATGACAGTGCTTTCTTTCTAAGACACTGTTTTGCTCATGTATGTAAGGACAAGCTACATGATGCACAATACCACGAGCTTCAAGAAAGTTTTTGAAATAGGCACTATGAAACTCACCACCACCATCACTCTGAAGTTGGTGGATTTTATGACCTGTCTGAATTTCAACCATTTCCTCGAACTTAACAAAACATGAAAATACATTTTATTTGTGTTTGATGAAATAAACCCGTGAAAACTGAGTATAAGCATCTATAAAATGCACATAATATGGATCTACTATCTTGTACATTCTCAAGTCCTATAAATAAACATGTACAGTATTTCCTATCAAATCTCATCTTAAATACGCCTGTATCTGGTATTCTAAAGGTGGAGAGAAAACAGGGGTTTCAACTTCTGTCACTATGTAATATATATTATTTTATACCACAATATGAAAGAGCTTTCAGCTCCAAAGTATTATATGATTGCAGAATAGCATTTTGATTATTAGCCCAAAATATTGAATTTATTCTAGGTGCATAAAAGAATTTTAACAGCTGCCAAAATGCTATTAGTACTTTTAACTTTTAAGAAAAGAAAAAGAAGAGAATCCAACCACAGGACCAATTCCAAATTTTTCAACTAGGTTTAAATTGTGCTTTCTTTTCTGGTTGAACACTTCGTGCTTTATTTTCGCCTCAACAGGAGCATCTCCTGTAAGACATAACTAAAGAACAAATCATACTACACTGGCAGAATTCCAGTGATAATGGACAAGGATTAGAACTGGTCACTTGTCAGTTGTTTCTGTGCAATAACTCCAAAAGTTTCTTATTTGTATATAAGACATTCAATTTTGGTCAAATCCAGCAGGATTTCTGGCAACAGTAATAGTTGTAGGAAAGGAGAGTTTAAAGTCTCGTATCAGCGCTGCTAAGTGCTAATATAAGGTGGACCACAAAATTTCTGTACGTACCTGTCAAGACCCAAAATTGAGTAGTGATGTGATAACAAATAGTTTCCACTCTCTCTAGGAGTTTCTCGATAATTAGTCCTGCGATCTCTAAAGGATGTATCTGCCTTCCAATACCAATCATCTCTCTGGAAATGCTGATGATAGGCACCAGGACCATTTTCCCTCCAGCTTTCGTAACTTCGTTTGTGCTTATTCCTTTCTCTGTTAAACACACTTTGCATACGCCTTATACGTTCCTGCAAAGAGAAGACAGAATTACCTATGCGCGAGCTAAAGTGCCATGGATGACCAGCCAATCAAACTTTTAGGTTACCCAAATATTGCAGTCAAATTTTTTTTGTTTGTAAAGTACTGGGATTCACATTTTTGAACAAAAAGAGCAGATTCAGTTCAAATTGAAAGAATGTAATGCATAGTTATCACAAATTAGAAGAAGTATAGAAATAAAAGAGAAAAAACTTACCACTCTTTCCATCTCCTCCTCGTATTCTTCTTGCAGTCGCTTATTGTATCTTTTCCATGCTTCTTCCTGAGAAGATGATCGGAAAGAATTGCCAGTCCCTCCTTTCCATGATGACCGTGACCTGGACATCTACAAAGAGTTCAATTGGATGCACGATCAGTTTCCCAAATTAGACTTTCATCTCAATCTTGTATTTCAAAAAAAAAAAAAATTAGACTTTTCATACAAAAACAATACCTGAAAAAATGTTCAAAGTAAGATGAAGGTCCTTTTCAGTTGTGGATAAAAATAAATAAATTGTCAATTACTCATTCAACTGCATCACTTGATGTAGAAAACAATATACATGGCAACCAGACCTTTTCTGAGATGTGCTGCCATTTTACAAAACAATAAAATAACCATGGAAAGAAAATGCAAAGTTGAAGCTGATCCCAGTAGTTCAAAAATGATTATGCAAACGTAAATACCAAGATTTAATCTCGTTAGTTGTAACACATTTCAATTCACTCAAATTGATACGGACAGCAGGTTCATTACTATGTAATAAATACAAACGGCAAAAGTCGCAACATTATTCAACCAAATATATGTCTACCTGTGCATAAAACCAATCAACATTCCTCCGCAACTGACCAACCTGCCCAATTGCTTCAAGCATTATTTGATAAATCCAATTCAAAGGCTATGCAAAAGGACTAGTCATCAACAGCAATAAGCTCTATTTAAACAAAATGAACCACAAGTCTTTATTGGCAAGTGGCAACTGGTCGCTTAGGACTAAATATTTTAAATTACAAAGTACACAAATTTCAGGAATTTCTGGTTTAGACAACCTAAACCTAGAAATGCAAATTCTGAGACCATTAATTTTTTTTCTTTTTAAAATCAGATTTTCGACCAGCAGTTTGAGTTTCGAAGGATAATATAATGAAAAGAGTAATAGCAAACCCAAAATAATTTAAAAACGAACCTGAAGAAAAGGGATGTGGATAACTTACGGCGAAGGTAGTGGCGGTGGCGCCAATTAAACCAAAGAGAAAAACTCCCCAAAGCTTACTATCCCCCTTATAGGGTTCGTTTGTTGACGACCAAGGATGATCTCGATTGCGATCAGCCCCGTCGTTCTTCATTTTGCCTTTCTAACCAAACTCAGAGATCATATATATTTGAATTTCACAATCCAAACACATGCCACACTCTTCTATTGTTTTGCTATCCTCTATTTTGCTGCGTTCACCGACTTACAGAACCTCTTTTTCTATTATCATTTCTATCTTCCTTCCCCGGTCGATAAAAATTGCGAGGTTCGGCTGTGAATCAGCGCAGGGAAGTCCAGGTGTATGCTCGCTCACGCGCAAAATTAACACATTCGTATCGTTAGTCTCGTTACGCTTACGCGGCACCATATGTGTTTTTTTTTTGGACACGAGCATTTACCTTTTGCCCATGACCCTCTTATATTGGGTCATACTTGGGCCCACTTGCGTGAACCCTATAAAGCCCAATTAGCTGAAGTGGAAAGCTGAGGATCATCGGTTGAGCACCGTTGGATTGAACACCGTTGGATGTCCCAAGTCCCGACCGACAATATAGAAATTCCATTTTTTAGTCAGTAGCAGGGCAACGGGAACTTTGCCACGAACCCAGACTGCGCGTTTGTGAAGGGCAGACAGACAAAACGGAAAATTCAGATCTAGCCTCTGACAGCTTTTGCGATAAGCAGATTCTGTAGCACTATTTACTGGTAATTCCTTCTCATTCTTGGTTAGACAACGTTGTACAGATCTGCGTCTGGAGTAGCCACACCTTAATTAGATGATTGGCTTCCAATGCTGCAAATCTTGATACATTTTCACTGCTTAATATAGCTGCCCCACTTTGAATGGGTTTCTTAATTGGTGCTCTATTTTCCTTGTGCGTTTGATCTGCGCTGATTACGTATATACGTTTGCTGCTCGATTGTGTCTTCTTGGCATTAGTTTGATTATGTTTTTACTTATGTTATGGCAGATAACTATATAACATTTTAGTCGTCATAAATAATTAAATCCGAAAGTTATGTCGAGGAGACCGGTGAATCCATCTCGACGATTTGTGGATACCGGAGGTGGATTGTTTTCCACTTCAAAGTCAAGGTCCTCGCCAATTTTGTCTGTTGGCCTCATAATCTTGGTAAGAGCCAATTTCGCCGTTGATTTTATTCGCATACTAATAATAATTGTCGATAATTCATGGAGTTCTTCGAGTTTACTACCTTATCCACTATGCCTTGTTGGGGATATTCTAATCACTTTCATTCCACCTCTTTTTAGGGAGGTCTGCTTCTCATTGCCTATTCATATAGCGGCTCAGGTTTGTCTCCCATTATTTCTTGAATCAAGTAACTGTTTTCCTTTTGTCAATGAGATGAACTTATGCATATTGTCGTTGATCTATTGTATATCTCTTGTTATTCTGTGGTTTTTCCTTTTTTTGCCGGACTTTTTGTGGACGATATGAATGCTTAATGCAATCTACTGTTTCCTATCTGTATTAAGACCGGCCCTGTAAAATGTCATAGTGCAGCAGCTAAACTGCATTTTCCCCTTTAATTTTTGGATAGGTGGATTCAGCGGCAGTTTAGAGTCTGTCAGCAGGGTTGAAGGTAATTTAAGTTTCTTTCCCTCAGTATTTTCATGTATATTATATTTCTTTGGCCATTAAAATATAATGTTAATCTTTCGTTTGGTATGCATTAGCTGTGCCACATGAGATTGTTATTTATATATTTTTATTACCAGAAGTCGCAAATTGAAATTTTACTTGTCTTATACAACGATTTCTCTCTCAAAAATGCATTTTCTGCTGTCATTTTAATAACATTATTTTTACTCAAAAATTTAACTTTTAACTTTGTTGTACTCTGATCTACTTTGGTGATTTGGATCTTATTTTTGTAGTTGCCTGTTTTATGCTTGTGGTGTTGTTCTGTAATGAAGGATATCGTAAGTGATCACTTATATATGAAATTAATTAAATGTGGAGTGTTTGGAGTTGTTTAGGAATTTAGGTGTATTGGTTCAGCATCTAATAGCCATGACTTATCAGTGTTTCTTTGAATTGACAGTCACTGGCACCTCCATCAAGAAGTAATGTGCATTTAATTGGCTTATGGATATATTGTAATAGATATATTGACCTTGTCGATGCAGGTGATTATTTGTGCACAGCAGAGGTCCAACGAGCAATTCCCATTTTGCAGAAAGCTTATGGAGATAGCATGCGTAAAGTTTTGCATGTTGGTCCTGATACATGCTATGTGGTCTCTAAATTGCTAAAGGAGGAGGAAACTGAAGCTTGGGGTGTAGAACCATATGATATAGAGGATGCTGATAGTAACTGCAAAGCACTTGTCCACAAAGGCCTTGTGCGTGTGGCTGATATCAAGTTTCCTCTTCCATACAGGCCAAAATCTTTCTCTCTGGTAATTGTTTCAGATGCCCTGGATTACTTGTCTCCTAGATACCTCAACAAAACTCTACCTGATCTAGCAAGGGTATCAGCTGATGGCATAGTGATTTTTACTGGTAAGAGTACTTGATGAAATCTTAAAACTAGTGGCCCTTCCTGTCTATCAGTAAAATCTCTTTCTCTATCGAAATAGGAACCAGTGATATCAAGTTTGCATTAACTCACTTAGATGTATTAGAATTATGACCCAAAATGGGGAAAATTGAAGTAGGGCATGTGTCTCCAAAATTACCATGGTTCTCAGACTAAAAGGTTTTGAAAAAAAATAATCCTGAATTGGAAACTTTCATCTAGAATCATAATTATTTATAGAGCAGAAGTAGTGTTTGAACTTATGTACTATACACTTAAAATGTATTGTTTGACTTAAAAGATCAAATGCTTTCTTTGCTGGTAATTTTGACACGTTACTAAGAACTTGAGCTTTTAACACTGTGTTGGTAGCTCAGAAGATTATTTTACCTCTAACTGACATCTTACAAAATTTATAAATGTAGGTTTACCAAGTAATCAGAAGGCTAAGGTTGCAGATGTTTCTAAATTTGGAAGAGCGGTGAGTAGATGTTGCATGAACAATAATAAAAAAATGTGTATTGATTGTTGCGTTATTGCTTTATTGCTAATTACTGAGTTCGATCGTATAAATAGAACATCACATGATGAGTTGTCATGTTTCGCATTCTTGTCTGATTTTTTGTTTGTTATGTTTACTTTAGCATTTCCGTATTTATATATCTATATTCTTTTTCGCGTGTTTGTGTGTGTGAGAGAGAGGGGATGGATCATGGAACTCAAAAAAGTAGTTGTGGAAGAAATTAATGAAGCTGTGTTTGCTTAGGCTAAAATGAGGAGTTCGTCCTGGTGGGTCCGGTATTTCCTTCAGACAAACTTAGAGGAGAATGAAAGTGCTTCTAAGAAGTTTGGGCGTGCTTCAACAAAGAGTTCATACGTTCCTAGATGCCAGATATTTCATCTCAAGTCTCTCCATTAAATTCTGGGATCATTTCATTTGTAGTATTGGATTGGAGCTCCTGATGGTTGCATATCCCTCCCTTTTCATCTAGAATACTTTCTTCTATATAGGTAATTTTATTTTTCTTCTTGCTGACTGTAATAGATTATTTATATTCTTTGATATACCGGCCCCCGGCCGTAAAATATAAATCAGTTTGGTATGTAACTAATTTATCACTTCAATTAGGTACCTAAGTCCAATAGTATTTGATGATTTACACTTCTTTCTTTTTTCTTTGTATATATATATATATGTACAGACAATTATCTGGCAAAGTCATAAATGACCACTACGGTGAACATAAGCGCTCATCTGTTTAAATTCGTTCAAATTCGATCAAAAGTAATTATTTTTCATAGATTTAATTGAATTGATGGGTTTAATTAAGTAAAAAAAAATTAAAAATTAAATTTATCGATTCAAGTCAGTTTCAAACATTTTAACTTAATATAACTTGATCCAGCCAATTAAAAATATAAAATTAAAATTAAAATTAAATCCATGTAAGAATTTTAACTTGGTGGTAAGAAATGTATACTGTGACCTTTGAAGCAAAGGTTCAAATGCAACTCATCATATTAAACTCTCCTTTTCTTTTTTACATAAAAAAAAAAAAGTAAAACTAAAATGACGTCGCTTGCCCTTGCATATATACTATTACAATTACAAACATTGACCCTCATTCGTCTCTCTCTTAGCCTCTGTCTCTTAATTGGATCAGCATCCTCTACAACGCGAGAAACCACAGCACCACGTGGTGTGGTTCTTGCGGAGTCTGATCAGGCGACTGATCACCAATTGCTTAGTCAAAGGGGTAGAGAGCGCACAGTATGCGATGCTGTGCGTCTCCCACTGCAGAGAATCCGCGTCCCTCTTAATCTCTCTTTCTATCTCAATATCTTAGATTCAGATTGAATATATAATTTATTTAAATATTTATAAAATAAAATTTTATATAAAAAATACTTATAAAATAAAAAATTTTAAATTAAATTATTTAATATTTAGATATATTCTTAAAAAAATATTTATTAAATTTATAATTTTTTTAAAAAATATTTAAATATAATTTTAATAAAAAAAATTAATAATATAATTTTAATAAAATTTTAACTTATAAAAATATAAAATAATTTTTTAATCACGTGAATTTAAATTTTTATATATATATTTTTTAATAAATTTAAAAAATTAATTTATAAAATTAATTAAAATTAATTTATTAAAAATTAATAAATTATTTATTTAAATTTATTTAAATATAATTTTTTATTTATTTAAATGAACCTTTAATCTTTCAAATTTTTAATTTTAGAGACTCTTTTAGCTTTGTCTGCCATCAGTGTCATTTCGTTGATTGATTTTACCCTTTATTGCGGTTGTATTCATGAAGTTTTAGGTCTGGCTGTGAATCTAGTCTGGCACTGCCACTTTTCGTGGTGGTTTGGCCGTGTATCTAGTCTGTCACTTTTTTTATTTTTGTAAATCTTTCTCTTTTTCAACTTGTAGCATCTTTATAACGTCCAAAAAAACAAAACTTGTAGCATCTTTTATAATCGAAATGCTTTGATTTTTATTTATTTATTGATTCTTTTTTTTCTTTAAATTTAAATGAAACTAATTGACCCCTATCACTTAAATTTAAACTTAACTTAAATTTTTTGAATAAATTAAAAAATGTCAATTTAAAATTTTTTTTTTTAACTCAACTTTTATGCAGTCAAATTAAATTTATAGTTCTACGCATGCTTACCCTAATTGGGTTGGCTGACGACTATCTTTACTTTATTATTGTTATTGTTGATGTGACATGCAGATATTAAAATATCTTTTAGCCTCTATTTACTATATATATATAATGGCACACTAGACTGTACAAAAGATGGGAGTTTTAGGCTATCTCTAGCTTGAATGATTATTTTTGTAGTTTGTATTTCAATTTGAATTTTTATTTTATAAGTTCAATCTCTCTCACGTTATTTATAAATTTTACTTGTAAATAAATAAGAGTTAAATAATAAAAAATTAAAATATTAATACGATTAAATTTATTAAATCATGTGTCATAAATATTAATTGAATTTGTACAGAATGTTGTCTCTTCTTTTTTTTCACTCTTTGTACTATACAAATAGTTTTATATTGGTACACAAAACAGTAAAAGTTTGAATCTAAAAACTTTATGTGGTGACGTATAGTCTCTTCGTCTGTAAAGGGTTTAATTGTTCTTTTTTTTTTCTTTCATTACATGTTTCCTTGTCTATACCCCAAATGGTTCTTATAATTCGATGAAAATTAATTTGTCTAAGAAGATAATCTATTTTTTTTTTATCAAAAATAGTGGAGGGTTAAATTTTTTTTAACTTGAAGATTAGGAGAGTTTAATCTCGTGTCACCTCTTTTCGAAGAAATTAAACTTTTCAATGAACTGAATATTTTGTTATAGTAAAATTGGTAATATTGATAGTTAGGTCACATCGCAAGGCAAAAAAGTTGAGAGAGAGGGTAACGAGGGCAGAGCGAGAGAAGCAGGAAGTGAAGTGACAAGCAGTGGAAGAAGCAGTACCACCATCTTATCAAGTTGGTGAAGGGTTAAATCAAAACACCAAGCTGGGTTGTCCGTGTCCTGGATCACATCACGTGGCCATTTCTCTAAGGAAAGGAAAAACAGAAAGAAAAAAAAGAGTTTCTGGTAATGTTGGTGTTGGCGAATAGGAATTGGTGCTGTTGTATCAGTCGGATGACATGTGTCTTTGATTTTGACGTTGAATAATGAAAATGATGAATTCCAACGCAGCATTAGACGTTATTTTTTAGGCGTAAGCGGAACTTAGGGTTGGCCCTCACTTTTCTTGTCTCCTTTCTTCACTTTTCGTTGGTTACATGCCTTTTAAGAAAAAGCTTGTATAATTTTCTGTTTGAATATTGTCAGCTGCAACGACCAACAGTCTTGAATTATTGTAAGCAAATGTAGAATAATCGGTTCCTAATGTCTCACCACTCTTTCTCTCTCATAGTATCTTAAGCAAAGCATCTCCTGCTCAGAATTAATGCCCAATCCCCACCATGCCGACTTCGTATAATTGGAGCTATACCAGTTTCCCTCTGAGAGAAATTTATGGAGAGGGGCAACAAGTTTTTCCAGGTACCGTTTTGGTGAGTAGTCAAAAAATTTTCAAGTCGGAAGTTGTAGTTTCTTTTGACCCAAAGGAGTTTCCAAATCAACTTGTGAAGAGTTGAGGGGAGAGAGAGAGAGAGAGAGAGGGTGGGATCGATATTGGGGTGGAAAGTGATCCAGATTGTCGAGGAGAAGGCAGAAATAGTCTAATTTCCGTAGTTATGTCACACTGCTGACATATAGGGGTACGTGCGGCGTCTGGTTGGACTTACAAAATCCTTCTTGAATCATTTTGCCGTGAGCCTTTCCTCATACCTAATAAGCCTAAGCAGCAACCGTCCTCGAGTTGGAGTTCTATTGCACTATGCGCGATATGTCAAAAAGCTCTAATTAAGGAGAAAGCAGAGTGAAGAAAATGGGCAAAGGAAAGACATCAAACTCATATTAATTTAAAAAATTGAAACTATTGTTTTAGATATAAGAATTATGTTTAATATTGAAAAAGTGAAATTATATATTAAAAAAATAGTGAACGTACAGAGTATTCCAGTTTGGTGCTTTGCTTGATGCAAAGGATTTTATTTCCAAAAGTTCCATTTGAATAATCACTCTCAACAATATTATAATTAACCACAATAACAACGAGGATATTGTGGTGTTTCTAATAATTATTAGGTATTGTTTAATGCATTAATATTTTAATTTTTTATGTATCTGAAAATTTAAGTACGAGATTATAAAATTTTTATTCTTTTATATTATTTAGTTTATAAACAGCACATAAATTTTAAGATTTTATATTCAAACATATTAAAAATATATTTTTCAATATTTCAAAAATTAGAATTTTTATGTATCTGACATCACCTTAATGTCTCTGATTTCCAAAGTTTCTGATGAAATAACGATTATTCTATAATTATAAAGTAATCCATATTTTTTTCTGTGGTTAATTGTATACATTCAAACTTAAAAGCAATGATTAACTTGAAATAAATAAAAAAATCAGCTAAGAATTGGACAGAAGAGGGGGAAAAATTCACGAATGAAATACATTAATTTATATATATCACTCCCAAAATTTTGGTAAAAAAAAAATACATAAATGATTAAAAGAATTTAGTTGGAAAATAATTAATAAACGATTCATTTCTGGCATAAAGAATAATGAAAAGATTCATATGTACCAAAATAAAATTATTTTATAAAGAGCTTTACTCAGAACGTTCTCACCATTAGTTTAACTTAAATTTTTGTGAATAAACTTGATATATACAAAACATTGATAGACAAAAAAAATGGTAAATGAAAATTCAAGTAGAAGGTGGATTCAATTAAAAAAAATATTAATATGTTTATTTAATTTATTAATTTTTTTGTAAATTGAATCATTTTAAAAATTTCAAAATATATCTAATAGTGAAAAAAAAACATCTTAAAAGAATAGTAGTCTACATAAAATTATATATTGTACTAAAAAATTTGCCAAATATTTATATGTCATTTTTTTTATGAAAAAATTATATTCATGCAGACTCAAAAGAAAAAGAAGTAGTACGGAAAGGGAAAAAAGAAGAATGATAATGTTTGGAGTTGGAATACATGTGGCCTAAGTAGAAGAGACGAGCAAGAGAGGGGCATGCAGTTAGATGAAGAAATAAGGGTCCAATCAAGATATAGAGAGGAAGGTGCAATCATTACCGGGTTTTCCACGGCATCATAAGCTGTTCTCCCTGTTGCCTACAACGCCACACTCCACACTTCGATTATTTTATTGATTGAGTTGAAAAGAAACGAACAAGTTTCAGAATCCATATGCCGTTCTTATCCTACCATGTCGGGAGGAGTCTTGTCTTGGTTTTTCAGTGTCACCCACACCCACCGGTCCTTTTTTAATCCATTAATCCCTTCCTTCCAGACTCTCTCATTACCTTTCTGCCCAGGCAATGCCTTGTGCCTTGCTCTCTATCTCTATGCTGCCTAGATTGGACAGACACCGCACATAGAAAATGTTTTGGTTTTTTAAAAAAACCCAAACACCCCAAAAAGTTGGAAATATCTAACAAATCCAACGAGCCCTCCAGATTCCTCTAATAGAAGCCCAAAAAAAAGGGAAAAAATATCTACTTTAACAAAGCACACAATATGTCTGAGTCTTCATAGTTATACATACGATATAAATTTCATATATTTCTGAAATATAGCTTTGTGACTTCCAAATAAGTGTGATCCAGAAAACATTACACTTTTGAAAAGTGTGGCCATCAATTTTTGTCCTAGAGGAACTCGTGCAAATGATTCCACTTTGTTCATGGGAGTAGATAATGGAATATACTCAAAATTCAACCACCCCCCCCCCTAAAGTATCATTCACAATTGTCTTTGTATGCTTATATTATATATTCTAGCAGTGCTCTTGACAAGTTCTTGACTGACACGTCAACATGACACATCAATGCGAATAGACAACTATAATTTAAATAGTAAAAATACTACTATGACAATCATGTCATATTTGATTTATAATGTAACAGTACAATCTTTTACAGAAATCGTATTTCAAGTACAAAATTAATAAAAGACTTCATATGTATCAATTGAAAATGATTAAAATACTCTTGAGATTATCTATATATAAATAGAGCATCTTCGCCTTTAAATAATAATCTTTTATTTAATTACTCTTGATCTTTCAAACACTAACTAGAATAGTGGAGGATCTTACGAGAATTTCTTTTGACTAACCTTCTGACATAACTTAAAATAATTTAAGAAACTAACGGAAAAGTAATCAATATATGCCGTTTTCTTATAAAAGGTGTTAACTGGTATGCTAAATCACATATACACTACTAAAGCTGGGAATTATGTCACTGGAAACCGTGTTTCTGGGTACTTAATTCATTTTCAAGAAGTTTAGGATGATATTTAACTATTTATTTGTCGGAAAAAAAAAGTGCCAAACAGTCAATATGAAAATTTACAACGTTAATTGAAATCACTTTTGAAATTTAATTATTTATGCTGAGTAACTAAGCCTTGTTTAACCTCTAACTCTATATCCTGGGGGCCTGCCATATTTGCGCATGAGCTGTATCTCACTGATCATTTAGCAAAAGAGTAGAGCTGTAGGTCACTCCCCCCCTCCTGGATATTAAATATTTGATTGAGATCTTTTAAGTGTATCATATTTCAATTATTCAAGCAGAAATACAAACAGGCTGTTTCTTTTTTGTTTAATTAATACTATATATGGGGTATATATATTGTATTACAAATCTATATCCAAATTCATGGAAAAAAATTGTATTACGTGATATGAGGAATTTGAATTTACCAAAAAACACTAGTAAAATATAACAACTTTATTATCTTAAACAAAATTAATATTCTATTTAAAAAGTATAAAAATACCCCAATCAAAATAAAAATAAATAAAAACTGAAATGAAGCTCATTAAACACGTAGAATGGCACATTATTAATCTTCCATCCAATTGGAGAGTTAATATTTAATGTTGAAGATGTTAACATGTTTTTCAGGTTTTGCTTATGAGACATGAATTATTGGACATTCCATCATTTTCTTACATATAATAGAATGGGAAGGGAAGGAGAATGTCCCGAATATGTAAGCAAGTTTGTTTCTCACCCCGTCACTATATATGAATGTTGTGCTACAAGAGGAGACACAAAGAAATATGGCCGACATGAAGTTGAGGGATCAGTGGGGACCTATATTAGCCGGAGCAGGGCCAAAGCCCTCCCATCGGACTCCTAGTGGTCCATGGACTATGTACCATGCCTCTCTATTAGAATAAGGACACCTGGCATAATTACACCATTCTAATTGGTTGTTAATATTTGAAAATTTTAAATTATGAAAAGAATAAGCGATTGGGTAGAGGACTTTGGTGATAATGGAAAGGTTCCTAATGTGCGGATGAGAATAGAGATAAATACTGGAGAAACTTTTTCTCAGAAAGTACTAAAACTCAGAAACGTGAGAGGGGGAACTGTCAAAATGGCATTTGATTGCATCATTGACTTGAAGAAGTTATCTCAAAACAGCTAGCTAGCTAGCTAGGGGCCAAAAAGAAATAAAATGAAATTGTTGAAACAAATAATGAGAAGAGAAAGCAGGAGATGGATATATATATATATATATATATATATATATAGATGTTTCATGTTAGCTTAATTATAGGTACTGCTCGACAACTCGTGATGTTACTTTTAGTTGAAAAGAAGAGTTGAGATAAGGATGGTTGTGTTGAATATTCCTATATTAATCCCAACTTATATGTGTTGCTTTCAGAGTGCAGTGAAAACTGATGAGGATCTTCTCCCCACTTCTAATACATGCGCGTTTTCAAAAATTGCCTTCTCTAATATTCTATAAAATACAAAAAACAAAAAATAAAACGTATGCTAGGTATATTTGCAAGACGTATATATGTCGACCAAAGATTTTCAAAATAAGCATTTCAATTTTGTTTTTGGGATAAAATAATAAAAATTCAGTTCGTCATTAATGTCAACTATTTTGATATATATATATATATATATATATATATATATATATATATATATATATATATATATATAAGGAGTACAGTATATTTAGTAAATACATGGAGTACGCAGAAGTGTACAAAGGACAATAAAAATGAAAGGAAGAAACGGAAAGAAAGAAGAATAGCATGTGTACGTACACGAAGCAATTAACGGATGACCTAAGCATATTGGTGTACACTGCCAGCTTCGTGTGTGAAGTCAAAATATTTAATGGCTGTATCTAGTAAGAATGTTAGATAATAAGTTATCTTTGTTGAATTAATTTATGTGAATTAGCATTAATTAATAAATTAGTTTAAATACAGAATTAATTAAGTAATCAGTCTTGACCCAACACTGAACTTATAATGGATTGAGACTTGGTTAAATGTAAATAATCTGTGATAAGTCAGATTAATTACTGACAAGCCCGTTGGGTAGAGGCCTCAACTTGCAACCCGTTACGTAGTCAGTGAGTTTTTTATCACAATACTGACTAAAGAGAGACAGGATTAAAATATTATTTTAATCCTGAAACCTTAATTTTTTTTTTCTATATAAAAGGTGCTTCCTCCCTTCATAAATCACAGATAGGTTTCATATTCTCTCTGAGGGTTAGGGTATTGCAAGTTGTAATCCTCTCCTTTTCTCTTCAGCAATGGATTTCAGTTCTTCATCAGGTATGTTCATCTCCCACATCATGTTAGCAATTGGTATCAGAGCTCAGGTTAGGATGGATATGATGAATTGTATGCTAAAGAAAAACCCTAAATTTGTTGGCTGCGTTTTTTAGCATATATTGAACAAATTGATTTCGGATTTTGCTTTATCTGATGTTAGATTAATGATCCGTATCATCAATTGCTGAAGAAATCAAGGAAAATTGCATGAAATTGAACCTATTTTCGCAGATTTAAACTCAATTTGGGATCTTTTATTTTGTCCGAAAAAATCCAAAATTGAAAGAGGGATTATGTTTAGAATCATCACATGATGATAATATATGAAAATCGTGGTTCGAATCTGCTTCAAACCGAGCGTATAAGCAGATCTATATGGCGCGATTTTCTTCAAATTTTCGTGGCCCGATTTGTAAATTTTACTGGATAAAACACAAAATTTCTTTGGGGATAATGTTTCTCGGCCAACCTAGAATAATATACATGAAAATCGGGTCTTTTAATTGAGTAAAATGGAAGAACAAAAATCGGGTCGTTCGCGGGTCGAAACGACCCTGTTTCAGGCAACCGGGTGAGGAAGACAACCTCACCGGCGAGGCCCACGCGCAGGCTAAGACGCGTGTGGCGCGTGAGTAACCATATGGAATTGAAAATTTTTGGATTTTTTATTCTTAAATTTTTATGTTTTATTTAAGAATTTTTTGTATAATTTGTGAAATTTTTTATTTCCATTATATATTTTCTTTTAATTATATAGAAATTAATTCAGTATTCTAGATACTGTACTCTCGGGTTCTGAACCCTAAAAATTTTGTATATGTTATTTTACATTTTTGTGATATATATATATGTTGGGTACTCTCTCTGGTAACATGTGTTGATCATACAATAAATTTTGAATCTTAATCTCGAATTAAAACAATATATTTTGCATTAAATTGTTATAATTTTGTAGAATATGCAATATTATATTGTTAAATACTAAAAGTTATGTTGTTATTTTGTATAATTATAAACTTGCCTATCGTGAGCATAATTATACAAAATCTTGTTAATTAAATACATCTTATATTAAATTGATGTGTTTTGAAAATTATGCAATGATGGATTATTATATGGCTGCAAATATAATATTATTTTGTATAATTATGAACTTGCCTATCGTGAGTATAGTTATGCAAAACTTTATGGGATCAAATAATTTGAATTCTTTTAGAATTTAAATGTATATATATAATTTGATAATGGACATGCCCTATCGGTGTGACATTGTTAAAATATATTTTGTGTTGATCTAATTTATCATGAGCCTGTTAGTAGTAAATATATTTAATGTTTCAATATCTATTGTACCCTATCGGTATGGAGGTATTGAGTACATTCTTGTGTTAATCTTTCTATGAGTCAAATAATTATGATGTGCAATGAGTTTTCTTGGTTTATTGTAATCTGAGACCCTTAAGCGGGATTATAATGAACAATCTTGTGAATGTAGTTGCATAAGCTGAGTTTTGGAGGAAACTTTGTCTTATAATTATGTTGCACATACATAATTAATGTTTCCTAATTATATTCCCTCAGTTTTTGTACCCATGCAACTATTATCAGTGAAAACTCTTAATGGGACTAATTATAACGACTGAAAAGAGTCCCTGGACATATATTTAGTTTTGGCCAAAGAAGATTTGGCTCTTAGGAAGGCAAGATCGGTAGATCTTGCTGTAAATTCTACTGCTACTGAGAAAACTTACCATATAAAATGGTATGACTTCAACAGATTATATCTGATGGTGATGAAGTACACTATAGATAAGACCATCAGACAGAACACTCAAGATAATGATATAGTTATTGACTTCTTGAGAGCTGTTGGAGAGAAATTTAAGAAATTTGATAAGATCCAAAAGGCCTATTACTTGTCTTTGTTGGACACTACTTGTTATGATGGAGTGTCATATGTTCGAGAATACATTATGAAACTTGTGAATTATTTCAACAAGCTGAAGTCCTATAATATTGATTTGAGAGAGAGTTATTTAGTGTGACACATTCTGAAATTCTCCCATTTCAATACGGAGTCCTAAGCACTGCTTGCAATTCTTAAGAAGGAAAATGTCATTCGAGGGGAGAGGTTGTTATATTGTCATATCGAACAAAGGAATGAGAGTATCGTTCAAGGAGAGGGAATATTGTGAAGTCTCGAATATGATCCTTTGTTCGAGGGGAGAATTATTGGTAGGAATGCGAACAAATTATTGGTAGGAATGCGAACAAAGTCTCACATTACTAGATATTGAGAAATCTAAATCATTGGAAACCTTTAAAACTTTTAAAAGGGTAGTTGAGTTGAAAACTGGCAAGACTATCAAATGTGTCAGATCAGATAGGGGAGGCGAGTATTATGGAAGGTACACTGAGGCAGGCCGAAATCCTGGCCCATTTGCTCTATTTCTGCAAGAGCATGGTATAGAGGCTCAGTATACTATGCCTGGTACCCCTCAGTAGAATGGAGTGGCAGAAAGGCGTAATCGTACTCTGATGGATATGGTCAGGAGTATGATTAATCACTTTTCTTTACTAGAATTTTTGTGGGGGCGATGCCTTGAAAACTACAGCATACATTCTAAATCAAGTTCCAAGTAAGGATGTACCAAAAACTCCTTACGAATTATTCTCTAGTAAGAAGCCCAGCTTAAAGCACTTTCATGTATGGGGATGTAAGGCAGAGGTGAGACCGTATAATCCTCAGATCAAGAAACATGATTCAAGAACTATTAGTGGATTCTTTATTGGGTACTGCACAGGATCAAGAGATTGCAGATTCTATTGCCCTACTCACACTACCAGAGTCATCGAATCTGATCTAGCATTTTATTTTGAGGATGACTTGGATAGTGGGAGTCAAGTACCTAGAACTATTGATCTACGTAAGAAAAAATATCATTTTGCCCATGCTTATTTTGTCACCTCTATCAGTAGTTGATCAATCTGATAGAAATGAAGTTATTCCGAACCCAGTTGATGATAATGAGGAATTATCTATAGACAATTTTGAGGAACCAGTCATTCAATTAAGACAGTTTCAGAGAATGCGTAGATCAGCAATTCCCGATAATTACATTGTTTATTTGCAGGAGTACGAATCAGATGTTGTTGATGACATAGATCCTGTTTCTTTTAAGGAAGCAATGTCAAACCCTTATTCGTCCGATTTGTTGAAGGCCATTACTGATGAGATAACCTCCATGTATCACAACAATGTTTGGGAACTTACTGAATTACCAGAAGGGTGTAAACCAGTTGGTTGTAAATGGGTATTTAAGACCAAACGAGGGGCAGCTGGTGAAATTAAAAAATATAAGGCCAGACATGTAGCCAAGGGCTATAATCAGAGAGAATGTATTGATTACACAGAGACCTTCTCACCAGTATCTACAAAGAATGCCTTTAGAGTCGTTATGGCCCTTGTTGCTCAATTTGATCTTGAACTTGGCCAGATGGATGTCAAAACTGCTTTTCTGAATGGAAGCTTGTCTGAAGAAGTTTATATGATTCAACTTGATGGCTTTGTTGAATCAGGGAAAGAGAACTTAGTGTGCAAATTGAATCGATCCATCTATGGGCTGAAACAAGCTTCGAGGCAGTGGTATCTGAAGTTTGATGAGGTTGTCACCTCACTTGGGTTCATTGAAAATGCTTCAGATCAATGCATTTTATCAGAAATTTGATGGGAGCAATTTTATCATTCTTGTACTCTATGTTGATGACATCCTTCTAACCAGCAATTCTGTGAGTTTTCTGAATGAGACAAAATATATGCTCTCATGCCACTTTGATATGAAAGACCTTGGAAAGGCTTCCTTCGTTCTTGGGATTCAAATCCATCGTGATAAGTCTCGTGGCATTCTTGGTTTGTCTCAGGCAACCTATATTGATCGAGTACTGAAAAGATTTAATATGCATTCTTGTACTCTTTGTGCTACACCTATTTAGAAAGGTAAAAGGTTGTTCAAATCACAGTGTCCTCAAAACGATGTTGAGGGGACTGAGATGAGCAGTATTCCATATGTTTCTGCTGTTGGCAGCTTAATGTATGCTCAGGTATACATTCGTTCGGACATAGCATTTGCTATCAGCATGCTTGGTAGATACTTGAGTGATCTTGGCAAGGATCATTGGAGAGCTGCAAAGAAGGTCATGAGATACCTACAAGGTACAAAATATCATATGTTGACCTTTAGAAAGTCTGATCCATTTGAAATTGTGGGGTATACGAATTCAGACTATGCATCTTGTATGGATGATCGTAAATCCACTTCTGAATACATCTTATGATGTCTGGAGGAGCTGTTTCGTGAAAGAGTGTCAAACAGACGCTCACAGCTACCTCAACTGCAGAAGCAGAGAACGTCGCTTGTTGCGAGGCCAATTGTCAGGCCATATGGTTGAGGAAACTAAATTTATGGCATACATTTTGTTGATTCTATATCATGACCTCTAACCATTTATTGCGATAGTTCGTCTGCCATGTACTTATCTCAAAATCACAGGAATTTTGGTCGTACTAAACATTTTTTGATGTTAAGCTCCTGTTTGTTGGAGAGAAGATTGTTGAATTTCAGACTCGTGTGGTTCACATTCTTGGTGAACATATGATAGCGAATCCATTAACCAAGGTCTACCCACAAGAGTATTTCAAAATCATGGAACTCATATGGGTGTTGTTAAATCTTTTGATGTAACCTTGATTTAGTGGGAGTCTGAATTTTATGTTGGTTCTGTGACCATCTATGTAATTTTGTTCAGTTTAAATATCGAAACATTATATCATTTGTTTCTCTATCGGATTCAATGATCTTGTGTGATTTCTTTTCTGAGCTATGGTTGAAGGACCAAATTTGTATTTTATTCTATTCGGTTTTGAGACTCTGTGTATTTAATGTCACTTGTTTCCCTATCGGATTCAGTGATTTTGTATTGTCTCATTTCTGAATTTCAGACTCATTTGGTTCATATCTCTAGTGAACAAATGCTAGCAAATTTGTTGACCAAAGGCCTACCCGTAAGAGTATTTCAAAATCATGTAACTCATATGGGTCTTGTTAAAACTTTTGATGATGCCTTGGTCTAGTAGGAGTCTGAGTTGTGTCTTTAAAAGACACTTTTGATGTAATATTGACATCTTTGAATGGTTAAAGTCCATTTATGTATTCCATTATATTCAGATGTTTATACATTATTTATGATTGAATATATCATTTGTTTCCCTATCAGATTCAATGATCTTGTGTTAATGTTTCGCTTCTGAATTTTGTTGGTGTTTAGTGTATACTGATTACTTAATATTTTCTGAAATTTTGTTATTCTGTTATTTGTCCTAATAATTAATTAATGCTATCCAAGTGGGAGATTGTTGAATTAATTTATGTGGATTAGCATTAATTAATAAATTAGTCCAAATACAAAATTAATTAAGTAATCAGTCTTGACCCAGCACTGAACTTATAATGGATTGGAACCTGGTTAAATATAAATAATCTGTTATAAGTCAGATTAATTACTGACAAGCCCGTTGGGTAGAGGCCCCAACTTGCAGCCCGTTACGTAGTCAGTGAGTTTTCTATCACAATACTGACTAAAGAAAAATAGAATTAAAATATTTTAATCCTGAAACCCTAATTTTTTTTATATAAAGGGTGCTTCCTCCCTTCATAAATCACAGATAGATTTTATATTCTCTCTGAGAGGGCTAGGGTATTGCAAGTTATAATGCTCTCCTTTTCTCTTCAGCAATAAATTTCAGTTCTTCGTCAGGTATGTTCATCTCCCACATCATGTTAGCAATATCCTGTAATTTGACTTTGACTGTCCCACGTGTTTAATGACTTCATTACCATTTTGTGTATAAAATAAAACAGAAACTAATAATTAATATCAACCTAGGATCTGAAATTAGACATGATAACGTCTTAAGTTGAAAAGCTCGTGTTTTTACAATGGACATCAAGCATCAAGAAGGACATGATGGTCCCAGTGGTTTGATGTTTAAATAGACTGAGAAAAAGGAATGTCAAACCTTGACACCCACTACTAGAAAAATGAGATTTAGAGACGGAAATTAGAGACGGAATAAATTCCGTCTCTAACAAAGACGAAAATAGAGACGAATTTGAGAAGTTAGAGACGGATGGAAATATTTATAATTTAGAGACGGAAATATTCCGTCTCTAAAAATTCGTCTCTAATTCCGTCTCTAAATGACTTTAGAGACGGATTTAGAGACGGAAAATATTCTGTCTCTGTATCAGAGACGGAATATTCCGTCTCTAATTCCGTCTCTAATTTCGTGAACAGTTTTAGAGACGGATTTAGAGACGGAATATTTTCTGTCTCCAATTCCGTCTCTAATATATTTGTGTATATAAATTTTTTATCTCTCATTTTATATCAAATTTTTGAAATAATATTTAAATTATTAGTAAAATTAGTTAGAATTTAGATAATTGTTGAAAAAAATTAAGTTCCGTTTAATTTGTAAAAATAAGTTGATGGAATGGAAATTAAGATTTCTTACATTAATTTATTGTGTTTGTTTGATATAGTTGACTATAATTTTTATTTCCACGATATACAGATTTTTTTCTATATAAAAATGATTTTATCTTGAAAAACTTTAAAAAAAGAACAAGTAAAATAAAATAGAAAAAAGGTTAAAATATATAAATGATGAATAGATATATTTTATTAATATATTTTATTTTACAAATTTTTCATATTTACTTTCATTTTACATTTTTCAGAATTAATGAGTAAATATATTGTATTAATATTATGAGAAATGATTTAATAATTTTAAAAAGAAATAAAAATTCATGAATAATAAAGACATGTCTTCCTAACATTCATGAAAATCAATATTCTCTTACATTAATTTATTGTGTTTGGTTGATATATATATATATATATATATATATATATATATATATATATATATGTATATATATATATATATATATATGTATATATATATATATATATATATACATATATATGTATATATATATATGTATATATCTATATATACATATATATGTATATATATATACATATATATGTATACATATATACAAGTTTCATTGCTTTAATATATATATTTATCTATTTAATAATCACACAATATAATCATTTAATTTAAATATTAAAATAAACTACCTTATATATTTTTAATAAATAAAAAAGAGTCTTTATTAAAAATTATAGAGACATACTTAATGGTAAATGAAACAAAAAATGTGAGTTCAAATTATTCTAAGTCTCTTCCTATCCAAGTCAGCTCAAGTAATGCACTAAGAGCATCACCAATGGTGATACTTACTTGAGTTGTTTAAGTGGGTTTTACAGGTGCCATATCAGCATTTCATCTTTTAAGTAACCCTACAGTATTTTAAGCAACTTTACACTCCAACGGTGCAACTTTCAAAATTTCATTAAATATGTCCCACAAATTACCTCACATTTTTATATTTTATTTATTTTTATTTTTATTTCAACTTAAAATATTAATTCATTTACATTTTAATTTTAAAATAATAAATACATAAAAAAAATTTAAACATATTAAAAATAATATAAATTTATTTTAAATAATATTATTTATAATAATAATTAAAAATAATAAAAAAATACATATATTATTTGCTTTTTTCTATTTTCTATTTGCCAATTATTAATACAAATATTATTTACTTTTTCCCATTTTGCAATTTTCTCCAAGCCATTCCACGCCAGTTTTTTTTGTTTTCCCATTTATTCATCTTTTCCATAAAGTCTTGGGAAGCCTTGAGAGAGAATAATTTTTTTTTTATTATTATGATTATGTTATTAATAAAACGTATAATTATCTACATTATAAGAATATTTCTATACCCATGAAAAATTAAAATTCTATCTATCTCTATAAATTTTTTTATGAAAAACTTATTAAAAAATTATTTTTGAGAATCATAATTTTTCAAAAATAAATTTTTTAAAACTTATATCAACTATAAAAATTATAATTTTTTAAATTGAAATTTTTAAAAAATTTAAAAAAATTTGTGTATCAAATATCAATAATTCTGAAACACGTATTATAAGTGATATAAACTATATATTTTTTGTGTCCAATTTCATCATTTAAATTTTTAAAATTTAAAATTTATATATGTTCCATCGATAAAAAGAAAGCCTGGGCACAATTTATCCCAAAAAATTTCTTTTCAGCCAAAACCCGCCATTTCTCCCCGCTAACCCAATTTCCCCCCGCCAGTAAATCACCCCTCCCTTTCCTCTTCTCTATCACCGCAGCTTTTCCCTTCTCCATCTCTCACACCACCACAAGTTCCTCCTCTTGCCCTCCCCTCCCTTCACTCCTCACACTTCCACCACCTTGAAAAATACCCATAGAGAGGCTTTTCAAAACAGAACACCCGCAACTGCCCACTGTGCTAACACCACCGCGAGACAAGGGCGGCTCCGAGCAATATCACCATGCGAGGATGTCGGGGACGTTGTTAAACACCATTGAAATCATGAATGGTGCTACAAGACTGCCCTACGTCGTTGGAGTTCAGTAAATTTGTGGGGAAAATTTCTTGTTCGACCAAGGTACTGTTACTTGAGAATTTTAGATGCTTTTCTTGATTTTGTTTGGATTTTCAGCATTAGATCTGGGATTACTTTCTTTCCTTTTTTAATTTGAAGATGGTTACGGTTCGCTGTTGCAGTTACTTCCTTCCAATTTAAAAAGAACTCTTTAAACATTATTGGTGAGATTTGTGGATGGTATGCGTCTCGAGGGACCTGATAGCTTGTTAACCATTAAGGGGGGTATTCCTTTCTCTTCCATCCCGTTCATTTCCTTTCCTTTCCATCCCCTTCTCTCCAGGACTTCCAAAGCCTTAGTGAACTCTACACATCATTAGCCTTGTGTAGTGTATTCTCTCTGTTGAATAGAGAAAAATGAGAGGTTCATGCAGAAGAGGGTAGAAAAAGGAATTGAGATGAATATTAGGATGAATTGTTTTATTTATGCAGTTACCCATGCTGAAATTATCTCAAAATGTGTATTGCACTTACCTTTTGATTGCATCAATGTCTTTCTTAAATGTGTACAGAGAAAAATATAAATAAACAACTTCCTGATTTCATTCATTCTTTCTTTTCTCTGGTTATTGAGTCTTCTTCTAAGCAAGGTAATTTCAGAGTTCAGACTAAACGAACATCAACCCAAGACATAATTAGTTTAATGTAGGACTTATTCTGAGTTCACTTCAATTTGTCAAATGTATATCCATAATAGACATTAAGTTTGGTGCCAAAGGTGACATATTTTAAGCTAGCATAAGTACTCCAGCTCAGAAGTCTCAGTAGGAATAAACCCAAATTTAGCTTCTTTAGAGCATGCTGAGCATGGATAATTTCAGCCGAGGTTCATATATGAATAGAGTAAAGATGGAGTATAAGCTTAGTTAATTAAATGAGCTGAGTTTTAACTAGCTATATTCATCTCAATTAGCTTGCGAGTAGCATGACTGATAAGTTATATATATATATATATTAATTCATTTATATCTCATGATTTTACCTTCTTGATGGTGAATTTATTAACATAAGAGTTCTGATTTGGTGATATTTATCAGGCTTATCATAGATTCCATTGTTTGTGATCACTTTTTGTTATTCCTCACACTTGATTTCATCAGAATTTATGTCTATTTATCGTTAGTCCAAGCTTACATTGTCCTAAATAGACCATGGGCTTTTGTTCAGTGGCTGGAGAAAGCAATTATTGAGGAAGAGTGAGTTTATTTTAGTTTTCTAGAATTTTTATGCTTTTTTCAATAACAAAGACTAAAAAACACTACAATTGGTGATTATTGATGCAGATATATTCTAATGGCAGAGCCTGACCGTATATTTGTAAATCCATTGCCTAATTTGGCTTATGGAAGCCAACCACCAGGGCATCCATTTTTCTATATAAAACCAGTTGAAAATGAAAAATAATTAGGAAATTCTACCCTAAGGAGAAGGGTCCTGTTACTGATGTTGATCCCATTGGCAATTCTCCTGTAATCATACAGAAGGTAATCTCACAATCAATAGCTCGTATTATTTGCTTGAAATCTTGCTACCTGAATGTAGATTTATTGAAAACACTGGACCACACAAAAAACAGAAATTAGCACTATGAGAAGAGAAGCTTGACATGAAAATTATTATTCTTAATAGTAGTGGCAGGAAAGGGCAAAAGGAAAACAATTTAGTAGTTATACTATGACCTACCATATAGCTGTTACTGTAGCATTGTAGTTATTATCTATTTGCCTATTTATGCTACAAGCAACATAGTCTCATATTAAGGTTCTGATTCATTTTTATCATGATTTTCAGTCCTTGCTGGAGGAAATTGCTCCAATATGGGTGAATATTTCCTTGCAAATGAAAGATGATCCAGCAACTGATAAGGCTTTTGGATGGGTTCTTGAAATGTGAGTAGTGCTTAAACTCCAGAGCATTATTTCTTAATTTGCATTGGTAACTGATCTTCATTTTATTTTAAAATGAATCTTGGCCACTAGTTCTAGTATCTCTAAAATTCTAATGTTGCTTTAATTTTGTTGGATAAAGGTATGCATATGCTATGGCATATGCATTGCATAATGTACAACATATTCTCTGAAAAGACTTTACGCTGCAGGTGTGCATTACCCAAATTCTATTGTATATTGCTTTTCCTCTTCCCCTTTCCTTCCCTTGCGAAAGAAGAACGATTACTTTGTTATTTCATGAAGTAACACATTAGTTAGTAACATGTTTTTGAATTTTTTTCAGCCACCTTGGGACTTAGATGTTGGAGATAAGTTTATAATTCATTATACATATGGATGGGACTACAATCTAAAAGTGAGTTGATCTCTCCTACCTTTGTTATATTATATTAAAGTAAGGTAGCAAAATTGTAATTCTCATAAATATTCATTTTGCTTTTGTCTACCCTTATGGAAAATCCAGTCTTGCTTACTTATTGGTGTATGGTGCTTTAAGTTATGTATTCCCTATTGTTTATACATCTAGGGGGAATTGACTTATGGGAAGATTGGAGAATGGCGTTTTGACATGAGATTATATCTTATGGGTCCTCTACCAAAAAACCTTTCCTTACGCCCTCCAGGGGTTTCTGAAAGTGTGGTAAGTCCAAATCTCCCAATTTTTTGGGTGTGTTGCCTAGAAATCATTAATTAAATCCTGCTTTGTTTGGGGTTGAAGCATTTGGAGGTTGCTCTTGCCCAAACATTCTAAAGTCAGTGGTGGTATGTTTACGGTAGAATTGACCAAGTATAATTTTTTACTTCTATCAAATGTCTTATAAATTTTTTTTCTTACAATGATAATATTGATGTTTGAACTTTGAAACTTCTGTAAAGTATTCAAAATTTTTACGATTAAATCACTCTTAATTATTTTTAAAGTATAAGATTTTTTATTATGATAAAATTAGGCTATTTCTCAATCATGAAAATAGGGGATATAAATATGTTGTGTTGTATCTCACTCCAAAAACTGATAAGTTATGCAATAAGTTTTTAAGCAAGCTTATTAAATATTTGAGATGAATTTGAGTGACTTGGTTCTTTATTCTATTTTTTGGTAAATGATCATTAATTATGAGTAAAAGTTATATATTTTTTTGTCTTAGTAATTTGCTTTTTATACACATTTTTTTGTTGGACTAATAGGAGGCCTCTTTTGCAGAATGCCAATCATAGTATACATGTATGACGAAGATGTATCAAACAAAAATAGCTGAGAGACAGTCCCAATTTCAGAGTGATGAGGGTTCTAGGCAACACTTCACCCAACATTCAGATAATGTTGTTTATTTGGATGTGGTTGGCGACAAGAACAATAAAGGACGGATATATGGGCTAGAGTCTCAAGCACATAATGTATTAGCAGCAAATTCTACTTCTCAGCCTTCTGCTTTTGATAGAGTTTCAGAAGAACGAGCCATTATGAATGCGTGAATTGATGCTTTATCTGCATGGCTCAAACAGAGTGAAGATGAAAATTTTATGTTAAAGCAAAAGGTTGACGAATGGGATTTGATGTTTCGGCGCCTCATGATAAATACTAATATAAGAATGTTTTCATCTCCACCTAGAGAGAATAAGAATAATAACAATGAACAAAATAGTAATGACGCTGATGGATCATGACAGTTTGTGTTATTTATGTATGACTGTGTTATTATGTATGATTTTGTTATGTATGACTTTGTGTTATGTATTATGATGCAAAAGTGTTATTTATGAATGATGATAGTTTGTTATTTACATGAAATATTTTTGGATGATATATTGGTTTGGTTTCTGGTATGGGATTATTTAAAAATTTATCTTGCTAAATTTCTGGCGTCAGAGACGGAATTATTTCCGTCTCTGACTATTTCTACGTATTAGAGACGGAATATTCCGTCTCTAAACTCAGAGACGAAATTTTCCGTCTCTGTCAGAGACAGAAATTTAATAAAAATTAGAGACGGATTTTTTATTTTTAGAGACGGAATTTTCCGTCTCTAATTAGAGACGGAAATTTGTATTCCGTCTCTAAGATTTAGCGACCGCAATTTTAGAGACGGAATTTTTTCCGTCTCTGATTCCGTCTCTAACAATGTTAGAGACGGAATTCAGCCTGTTTAGAGACGGAAAAATTCCGTCTCTAAATCGAATTTTTCTAGTAGTGACCACAAAAGTTGTCGTCTAACTATTTTATTCATTTAGAAATGTAAATGTACAAATATATAGTATATATATGGTATCAATATTAGTTTGTTCAAGAAAGATGGATTCATGATGAAATCTATTGGCATTTGTATTATCGATTGACAAATGAAATACGTAAACACTTCGTAGGCACAACATACATCTATGGAGAAATAAGAAAATAAATCCAGATGAGTGAAGAATTATTTTGGACAATAAACTGAACTAGGAATAGTGTAATATATTAGTGAATTCAACTGAAATCCAACAAACAGCGCCTCTCATTGGTCAAAAGAATCAGGGTCGTCATTCATATTGTCGGGCTTCTGTCTCTCACTTCCTTCGCCTTCAATTCAAACTTCAATCCTTAGGTCTTTATAAATATGCAACCCTAGCTAGCTATTATTTTCACCACCTCTCACCTTCACCAAAGCCTTCCGCATTTTCAAACACAACTCTTTCTTTCTTGTCTCTCTTAAGGCTTCACACCAGCTATAGTACCCAAATATTACTATAGCATGAAAATGCTGTCTAGTAAAGCTAGTCGGGATTCTCATGGCCAAGACTCCTCCTACTTTCTAGGATGGCAAGAGTACGAGAAGAACCCTTATCACCCCATTCAAAACCCTTTGGGAATCATTCAGATGGGACTTGCGGAGAATCAGGTTAGCCGGTTTATCAATCAACACCACCCCCTACTTCATCCGTTTTTCATTTCCTTATCACTACACAAGTTCATTTGTATTTTGACAAAAATGAATATTATTTTTGGCAACGAAAACCAAATTTTATTATTATTTTTATTTAGCTAAAATGGGGAATATAAACAACGACTCATATATGAGGGGGACATAAAAGACAGGAGAATATTACGTACATTCTTACAGGCAGACAAGACTTGATCAGCCAACGGTTGGGAAGACACAGTATATGTCTTTTACCTGCCATGTGAAACCTCTCTAGCTAGCTGTACTAAGCCCTCACTCGGTCTGTAGCTAATGTCACACAAACCAATATCTTTAATTTGCAGCTTTCATTCGACATTCTTGAGTCATGGATTCAAAGAAATCCGGACATAGTGGGATTGAAGAAAGATGGTGTATCAGCATTTAGAGAACTGGCACTGTTCCAGGATTACCATGGGTTATCCTCTTTCAAAAATGTAAGATATGCTTTCTTCCCCCATAGAAAAATGCATGCCTATATATAACCTGTTTTGTCTGACTTTTCAACAGTTAATTAGTCTCAGGCATTGGCAGCAAAACAAGTGTGGTGAAACCACCTAGTATAATTAATTCTTAATGAATGTTTGCGATGCTTCTTTTCATTAAGACTAAGCAACTTTAAAAACTTACTTCTGTACGTAGGAACTGGTGGACTTCATGGCAAAAATAAGGGGAAACAGAGTCAAATTTGCAGCGGACAAGCTAGTCCTCACCGCCGGTGCTACTCCCGCCAATGAGATTCTCATGTTTTGCCTTGCTGAGCCAGGGGAAGCTTTTCTTCTTCCCACACCGTATTACCCTGGGTATGTCTTCAACTAGTGTATTGTGCTATATTTCCACAATCTACATCATGCTAGCTCACGCCAAAATTTATGCATGTTTTCTTATATTTTTTGGCAGATTTGATAGAGATCTAAAGTGGCGGACTGGGGTTGAAATTGTTCCGATACATTGCTCAAGCTTAAACGGTTTCAGAATAAGTTCCTCTGCTTTAGAACAAGCCTATCAGCAAGCCCGAAATCTGAATCTAAACGTTAAAGGGGTATTGGTAACTAACCCCTCGAATCCTCTGGGCATAACCATGAGCAAAACCGAGCTTAACACTCTCATCGATTTTGTAACTGACAAGAACATTCATATAATATGCGATGAAATTTATTCAGGGACAGTTTTCGACTCTCCCAGATTCGTAAGCATCATGGAAGTTGTAAATGAGAAAATTCAGGACAACGCTCCCATATGGAACCGCATTCATATCGTGTATAGTCTGTCCAAGGATCTTGGCGTACCAGGATTTCGAGTAGGCATGATCTACTCCAATAACGAAATGGTTGTGGCTGCAGCCACCAAAATGTCGAGCTTTGGACTGGTTTCTTCGCAAACTCAGTATTTGCTGGCCAACTTACTCTCGGACAAGAAATTCACTGATCAATACCTGAAGAAGACTCAGAGGAGACTGAAAAAGCGAAAGGAAATGCTTGTATCTGGCTTGAGAAATGCAGGGATTCAATGTTTGAAGAGCAACGCCGGGTTGTTCTGCTGGGTAGACATGAGGCATCTATTAAGCTCTGACAATTTTGAGGCAGAGAAGGAGCTTTGGAAGACAATTCTTTGCCGTGTTGGATTGAACATATCTCCAGGGTCTTCTTGCCACTGCTCTGAAGCAGGGTGGTTCAGAATTTGCTTTGCAAACATGTCCCAAGACACATTAGAAGTAGCGATGCGACGGATGAAGGTATTTACAGATTCTCGTAGCACCACTGGAGAAACAAGCCCACTTTCCAAGTGGATTTCCCAGTTTTCATCCTATCTCTGCGAACCTAATACTTATTTCTCACTCTGTTCTGGAAACAAAGGCTGCGAAGCTCCTTGCCCTTGAAAATATTTGCAGTTTGCTTCAATGCCACTCGGTAAGAATAAAGATGTGTATGA
Source organism: Gleditsia sinensis (assembly GCA_037074535.1). Lineage (NCBI taxonomy): Eukaryota > Viridiplantae > Streptophyta > Magnoliopsida > Fabales > Fabaceae > Gleditsia > Gleditsia sinensis. The sequence continues at coordinate 12,636,372 of CM073470.1, read as the reverse complement.
TCGGAATACAGCTCTTAATCTTGGGTTCATTACCATATTATTATAACATGATGTAATATGAGGGGGAAAAAAAGAAGAAAAAACCTTCAGTCGGAATCTAGTTAGATTCAGATATTTATTGTATTATTTCTATGTATGTTAGTACTTATTTGTGCTTTGATGTCTCAGTTCTTGGATATGCCTAAAAGAATGTAGTAGGGCCCAATTATATTTTCTTGGTATGAACAAAGGTAGTTCAAAAGAAAATGCACTCCACTGAACAATTATAGAACACTAGTTTCGATTACTTGGTCCACAACATTTTTTGTTGGTATGAATTTTCATATTAAACTTTAAAAATAAATTCCTAAGCAATAGAATAATAAGTAAAAAAAAAAAAAATTGGCGCCATGATAATTTTTTTATTTTTTTCCAAATATTTAATTAACTGTATAACTTTATATTGCAAATTTTTTTTCCAAATTGATTCAAATTATGATATATGAAATGTGAAAATTTGATTTAATATAAAGTATTTCAATATTAAAAAAATCAGTTTTTTATAAAAACAGTCATGTCATTGATTTTAGTCGTTTGACCAGAATGAAGATAGTTTTTTCTCAAATAATTATTGAAAACAGATATATTCCTAACGACTGATTCTCCCTCACTTGATCGTGGAAGGAAACTTGCTGGAACCCATACTCAGATGAATCCTCATGGTAGTAGTACTGTTTCCTGTAATTGCAGGGTTCTCAGATTGTCACTTACTCACTAACGTTGTCAGTTATTCCTACTCTTCCGTCCAAGATTCGCCACCTTTCACCGACCATATTATTATAACTTTAGCAGTGTCAGATATAAACCAATAAATGTCATGGCAAGTGATTAATTTCACGGGGAAAAAACCATTTATACAAGATATTTTACCTTCTTTGCCCCCTTTTTTTAACCTCTTTTTTAAAGTTACTGATCGTTAGCCCGTTCAACCCTTTACTAAAGACACATTTAACTCAATGCGGAGTTAAGAAAAAAAAAAGGCTGATCCCGCATTCGTCTCTTCGATTGCATACATACATGCGCCAACTTACATAATACATTACATTAGGCTTCTTCTTGCCTGCTCCTTTAGGTTTTGAGTCCACTTGAACATGGTAAGCAGTTGAAGTAGTTAATTGGAGTTGGAGGAATACATTAAATGCAGGGCAGCTGAAACGGGCACGAAGCTTACCAAATCACATGGGTCAGATATTAGGAGAAAAAATAGAGTTTGCATCATATTGGCGCTAGTACCCAGTCTGCACAGAGACGATCCATCCATCTATCATGAAGCCTCCAACCCAGAGGTGGATCCCCCTTCATGTCCCTATGCATCTTCCCCTGAACTTCTCCCATACCATAATGCCTGCATCAGTCCACCATTTGCAACATGCAAAAGAAAAACCCGTGCTTTCATTGAACAACATGCTGAGATAATCTTCACAAATACAAAAAAGAGATACATGCCCAAAACATGCTGGTTCCAACCTTCTTCCTGTCGAGGACCAAGCAACATCAAAAGCAAATACATAAATAAATCGTACCAGGTGATGTAATAGATCAACGAGAATCAAACTTTGGAAGAATAACGAATAAAAAAGAAAAAGAAAAAAGGAAACACCTCGGAGCTATGAAACAATTTCTGTGATGTCTCTTTCAAAAACTCAGCAGTAAGGCAGCCAACAAATAGCCCTATGGGAATTATCAGTTCATGATTTATAAAGAACGTATATACAATGTCTGATAAAGAGCTCAAGACAAAAAATAAAACGAGAGACCACTTCGCTGCCTCTCGTGCAAGAGAAAGTAGCCTATCTAGAAGTTTATGCTCAGCTTTGCTCCAAGGAAATTCCTGAACTGATATTGGCATTGCTTCTCTAAGCTTCTCCCTCATGATTCTAATCTGCATCTGAACCTCGTTAGGTTCATTATGGTCCGCCATTGAGACTTTCATGGAACAAGTACGAGCACCGAATGTTTGATGGGGAAGATGTATTGCTGAGCACCTTCGGAGTTGACAGGGTTGGTCCAGAAACAACTTAATCTGTGCAAAGCACAAAAGATATTGCTAAGAATGAATGAACATTGAACAGTAGGATGATGTCAATTTGAGATTACAGTAACTCCATTTTGGTCAAGTTAAAAATTCATATTATGTGAAATCACAAATTGTGGAAACTACCAGCAAAAGTGGCACCCTTTGCACATATATTAAGAATGGGAAGAAATTTGTGATAAAAATACCAAGACTCAAATGATGAGGACGCAAACACCGAAAGTAAACCCAAACCTAATCTCCTTTGGTAAGCCATACAGGTATTCACAGCAGTTTTAAAGACAGTAATCTTATCAGGCATAGACTGAGAATAGTCTCTTATCTTCCTCCATGGGCAATGGACCAAGTATGATATCAATTGGTTCCAAAATTAAATGAATTCTAACTCAAAACAATTGAAGCCCATGACCTCATCCAAATTACAGGTTATAACAACTAAAATGCAGGGACAAGATCGAAAATTTATTACTGGAGTAATTTAATAGAGAAAAAAACCAAAGAAATTGAAATTTCAAGGAGGTTGGATCTAAATTGCATTTCTTTCTGCGTTCAGAAGGCGATGCTTTGCGCAATTCATATTAGTAGAAAATAAGGCATAAACATCGTAAGTTACATGAGGAAGAACAAAAGAGATAGAAGTAGGCAACCATACCCGAGACTTCGGAGTTAAGGAAATTGCAACAGAAGGCAGAAGCGCCATTGACACGAAGCCTTCAAAAGTTGTTCACTGGCAAATGGCAATATCTTCGACTTCTCCCTTCTCTAGGGTTTAGCAGACGGACAATTGTGGGCCTGATCATATGGGCCTGTTCTATTTTTTATCAAAAAGCACTTTTGGGCCTGACCAAAATAATCTGGCCTGTGGTGAAGCGAGTTTTGCAGTCACAGTGGTGGTCGAAAATAGAGGGAGCCTTCCGTCCAAAATAAAAAACAAAAAAATAGAGGGAGCCAAGCACGGAGGTGGGAATGAACTTGTTGGAAACGGAATAATGTGCAATATTATAAACTGTGTTAGTCATTCTAAAGTAAATAAGAATTAAAACATGTTAGTGAGTGTCATATTCAGTGCATAAAAAAGAAGGCCATTCCAATTAGTTAAGATACAGATTCGCTTAGAATCGGAAAGGGATCATTATATAATTAGCAAGTCGTCTTTAGGCTGCTGTCAGGGCTATTTGCCCTCAATCACGGATATTGTTTGGGTGCTTGTCGTAGACATTAATTAATTAATTTGACAGAATATAAAATGTATGCGCTAACTCACATAGTTTAAGTATATTGAAATCTTGGTTTTACCTTTTAGGATTGTTCTCTTGTGTTTTTTCTGGCTTAGGGATATTCCTTTTTACTTTACAGGGCGATATTAATTAGTCTAAACATTTTGTTTATCTTATGTCTAAGCCATATCTTTCTTTCTCTCTGACGTGCTAATTGAATTTTGTGAGTCTTTGTTTATAAGAAATCAAATCAGCTATAAAATTAACTGTGAGTTTTGCGAGTTGTGACCAAGTTGTAGAAAGGCCTTCTTTCATGAATCACTGCGAAAGGTTTTATACACACCCATTTTCTGGATTTAGGGTCTTCCACTTTGCCAAATGATAAGATCATAAGATCCCTTTTCTAACCTCATTAAGATGGCTGACTTCTCTGCTACAGACCCCACAAATGGAGAAGGGGGATTTGAACAGAGAAAACGAAGATAAGAGGCCTTTGGCATTGAAAGAGTTGCAGGATTAGCCAGTGGGACCCAAGTTTGAAAGTGTCATTAGCTACCTCTACCAGTTTCAAATTATGTTAACCAATTCTAACAAATCATGACCACAGCTTACCACATACTCCATATAGTCAACAAGTATTCATCTAAAATATTACAACTGTAATCAACTATTATATATGTTCGCAGTCAGCCAAGGCATGGGCTTAATTATACTATACAATATTCATTTCTTTGACTTTTTGGCAAACAAAGTAAGAAATGGGAGGTCTACAAATCTTGTTATATGTAGATGGGATTATGTTTAGCTAATAGCATCCCTTCATTTAATGCTTTATTTGTTTTTCACACAATGCACAAGTTAATTAAAACACTATATCACAAAGAGGAACTATAGTGACTCTAATAGCCATGGAAAGTGAGAAGAAAATTGTCGTCGATAAATATATATTAACGCTCCTTTGTCATTATAAACATATTAAAGAATTAAGCATTGGATTCCATTCCCATGCATGTTCGTTATGCCTACTAAATTGCTTGTACTGCATAAGAGTAAGAGGACTTTGGTCCACTTATTTCTTAAGGTTAAAACTAAAACAAATTAAATTGCTTGGCTTATATACATTGGATGGAACTGAGATTTAATCAACTTTGTTGTTAAGATCATTGCCAACTGTATTTGACCCAGAACTGAAAACCACATCTCTTAGAAATTCAATGACGGAAATTAAAGATAATATATAATCCATTTTGATGAGCATTTTTGCTTTGTTGAAAGTTATATGGCTGTTAGTTTAGTGAATGCGGTTAAAGGTCAAAGCTGTGTCTGTCTTCCGTTTGTGATATTGATTGAAACCAACTGTTGAAAAATGCATGTCTCATGATCACATGCAGCTCAAAGTTGATAACTGATGACTCTAATTACGTTGTTAGGTAAAAATCAGTATCATTGCTTTTACGTAGAGTAAAATCAACGCCTTGTGAGGAAATTATGATTCTTTGATGCCGTTATTGTTCTGGGGTTGCTGTGTGGCCATGTAAATTTGGACGTTGTGATTGTTCTAAGGTCGCCTGGTCATGTCCTTCTTGTTTCTAGTTTCTGGAGAAAAAATAAGAAGATGAAACACATGCAGGATAAACTTATAAAATCAAAGGGTGTTTCTCAAATTTTCAGCAAATTCAAAACCCAGGTCTTGCCCTGAACGAACGAAGATACAAAAATCCCTTACAAAGAATATCACTCAATTCCTCGAGGTGCAAAGCGGCCCAAGTCTAACGCTCATTTAGCATATGCATTTCGATCTTGCGGACACCTTTAGCCGAACTCTTTGAACTTTACCACCAAGCATATATATTATATATTTGACCTCTGGACCATCAGTTTTTTCACTGTTTGGCAAAAGCCGGTTCCGAGGTTTCAACTAATTGATTAATATATAGTGCCATATATGGAGAAATTAAAGGAGAGGAGATCGAGAAGAGAAGGGGGAACTAATTAATAATTAACCCAAAAAGAAGGGAAACCTTAAATCTAATTTATCGTCCAGCTGAAGTACAATAGTCTACAAACGAAATGCAAACTATTTTGACGCTAGCTGAACTTCAAGTTAATTGCGGGCCAAGATCAACCTTAGTGTGACAACTTGAAAAGAGGATGGAATAACCATACAGTACATGTTAAAGAATATGGGTTTCTCATACATCTACAGAAATGAAAGGTCTCAAGAGGAATATATACAGTCATTTCATAACTTAAGAACAAAAAGAATCACGTGTGATTCGCAGGCACTATATGACACCGCCCCCAGTGCGCGCCCCTTTCTGTGACTGTGATTGCCTAGAATTTTCCTTCTATATGCGTAATGATACGTGTGTGAATTTGTAATTAAGTTTTTCTGACAAATAATGCTTATCTCCAATGGCTCATTCAGTAGAAAGGAAATGAATGTTTCTCAGACTAGAAGGATGAGATGAATTACAAGTTGTGCTTGAACTTAAACCCCATGCTGCAAAATTTCTAGTTAGAACATGGAGAATATTTTAATGATTCTCGAAATCACAAAGACGCGAGCTAGTCACATAAACTGTACTGTCAATAAAAGGAACAATGATGGAAAAGAGAGCAGACATATATGGCCAGCTATATCTAGCTGATTTTATTATCTACGGGAATCAAAACAGGCTTCCCTAGCTAACTGCTACAAATTAAATGGCTAAAACCAGTTAATGTACATGATTGATACTATTGCGCTCCTGGATACCTCAGCTCTTGAAAAGCGCATTCCATTGGCGTCTCTTGTCGCATACATTCATAATTCGGAGGATGAACCAGGGAATTCGTCTCACACCAGCTCGTAGGGCCTATCTTATCACCGATCATGTCTTCCCCGTATAAGAATTCCAGGCCATCTACATCTAGACTTCGTGGATAAGTAGATACCATTGCCTCGAGTGCTTGGGTGAAACTGCCTCCTTGCATCAAGTTAAGTCCAGTCCCCTGAGGTAATTGCACTGGGCTGTTGTCAATAGCATTCATACAAGCCGCGGAAGAAACCATATTGACTTGTTCTTCATATATCGGTCGAGTGGAGGGATCATGAGTAGCATATGGGAATTGAAAATTCAAGCCATCATGGGTAGGCTGATAATCATGAGAAAATCTTCCTCCGAGTTTGATAAGCAATTTTCTAATAGAATCTTGGTCGTTGAAACATGGCCCTTGTTGGTATGAGCAAGGCAGCGGTGCTAGCACGGGCATCTGAGGCCAATATGGCTGTTGATGAGAACTACTTTCCGGAAGCGATGAATCCCCATTCCCTCTGTTCACTTCCTGCTTAAGTCTGTTGCCTCTACGGTGCTTACCCAGAAGTTTCTTCTTCAGCCTTGTGTTCCAGTAGTTCTTTATGTCATTATCTGTTCTTCCGGGCAATTGGGCTGCGATGACCGACCATCTGCGTTCGCGAAGCAAAGGGTTCATAAGAAAATCAAAGTTGCCTTAAAACGTAGACAATAGTAGCTACACAAAACCTGCTTCCAATGCTAACGTAGAGGCTGCAGATAATGTTGTCTTCTTCTTCAGAGAAACCCCCATGCTTGATATTAGGGCGAAGATAATTTAGCCATCTAAGACGGCAACTCTTGCCACATCTCTTGAGCCCTGTTTCAGAAATGAATTTTCTTTCAATGAATTCCATCTACATAACCAATCAAAATTAGAAGAAAGAAACCAAAGAGCCATATATATATAGAGGAATAAGTAGTACTGTCTAATATTACCGATCTTTTGCGGCAAAGCAATCCAGTTACCCCCGGTGCCATGCTGTTCGATGAAGGACTTGAGCTTGGCATCTTCTTCTGGAGACCAAGGGCCTTTCTTCACATTTGCTTTGTCGCAGCAAGGAGCCCTCCCCATGTTGATCTTTTGGTGTTGCTTTCAGTTTCTCTCCGCACAACCCCAACTCATTAATTATAAGAGAGAATTAATATAATAACTGAGGGGGGGATAAACATGATTCCAACATCTGCCTCGCTATTTTTATATAGGTGAGTGTGCCAGAAAAGAAGGTTAATTCTATAGAAAACTCCAGAATTTAAGTATTGCCAGAACAGGAGAATAAGGTTCCTTCTTCTTGTCTCTCATATATAAACCGGAATCTAGTTCACGTTGCAAGATATATGGGCCGCTTATTTAATTTTCTTGCTTCTTTTTAAATATTAACTGTAATATACATACATATAAATTATTCTAACCTTGATTATTATTTTTTTAAAATAATTATATATACAATTAGAATCTCTCACAACCTTTTTTATTCTTTGTGACACTGTACGTCTTTAATTTCTCATGAGTCTCACTTTTCCTTTCAGACAGACTCATTTGAATTTAAATTCATACCGTCACATTAAGTTTACTTGTGAAGATTATTAATAAAAGTATAAAAAAACATAGTTATATTATTACCATTACTACTTTTTTATTAATTATTTTATATTTGTCTGATAGCACAAGGAGGAAGTTTATGAAATGATAAAGACGTTATCCAAAGTCACCAAAGTGTGGTATTAGGAAAAAAAAATCACTAAGTTTAGTGTAATGCTATTTTACATTCACCTAATAATTTAATTATTTTGACACAATACTCATATATTTCTTTTAGTTAATTTTTTTTGGACAAAAGGATCTTGGATTGGAGTCCATGTTATATTCGAAATTCTTGTGACACTAATTTATAAGGTTTAATTACAAGATCTCCAGTTACACCATAAACTTTGTGAACATAATAAAATTAAGGAACGCATATATAGTTAGGGCTCTAGAATCGATACGTGGTTTCGAAATGTGAAAAAAAAAAATTATTAGCCATGCTCTTTAAAATTAATTACTGCATCCGTTCGCTTGTTTACATTAATTCTGTTACTGTTGCATATTTCATTTTAAATAAATATTATGTTAAGTCTATTATTTTAACGATTTCATATAATGCAAAGAAGATAAATATTAATTCAAAACCGCATGGTTGAGAGTCTATTTAGTATTATACATACACAACCTAGTTATCATTAAAAGAGAATCCTTTTTTAATTTATTTATAAATATTGAATTTAACACATTATGTGTTTGAAATATATCATTGTCATTCATTTTGACTACGTTGTCATATGTAAATTGTCTTAAGTGCAATTCCTAATCCTAGTTGACTGCCCTATCACTTTAGGTTGATGACTTCCTCCGAAATACTTGTCAAAGGGCACAGTGTTATCACTGCCTTTATTAGTAGGTTGTTTAAGTCACTTCCTCCTTTCAAATGAGATTTTTGAAAATTTTCAAAAAAAAAACAAAATTTACATCGAAAGTCTTAAAACTTCTTAATTTCTAATTGATCATCAATAACAGAGTGAAATAGACAGATAAAAATGATGAAAAGAGTATTTATATGGAAATAAAATAACATAAAAAATGCATTATGACAGAAGTGGAAGGAGAAAAAGACAAGGCATGCAGGGTAAGACGGAGAGAGAGAGAGATTATCCGGATGGTCACCAACCAAAAATCACCCAAGTGAAAGAAAAAACATGATGTTGAAATTTATTATCAGGCGAGGTCAAATCCATCTTATTGCGTCTGAAACCCTTGGTCTAAACTAAAAGAGTTAGAAAGTTTCTAGAAGAAAAAATTAATAAATAATAGGGCAATCGATTTATGGGAAAAATATGTGGGATTTTTTCTTCTTGGTTGGTGAACAAATTACCAACGAGAAACTAAGAGTCTGTTTAGTTTTTTTATTTTTTATTTTTATTTTTATTAAAAATTAAAAATAAATATAAAAATATATTTGTTTACTGTTTTTTTTTATTTTTAAAAAAAAATTTTAAAATTTTTAATTTTATAATATATTATAACGATGAAATTTTTATAATTATTTTAAATTATATATATAATATTTTATTATTTATATAATTATAAAGTAATAAAAATAAAAATATAATAATATAATTAAAAAATAATAAAAATATAAATATAAATTAAATATATTTTTTAAAATATAAAATTTTAAAAATAAAATTAAAAAATATTTTTGCAAATCAAATGTACCTTAATTAATGATGACCGGCAAACCAGCACTACTCTGTCAACAACAAATTTTACAAGTATGATAAGAGGAGAAAGAGGTCTAGAATGATTGGTAAATGAAATTTCAAATTAGAACACTAGCTTCTTGAATGAAAGCTTGTAAGTTAAATACATTTTGAGTCAAAAAGTGAGATGAGGGAGTGGCAGAAAAGTGGAAGACGTCATTGGGTTTTGACCTTAGCGGCCTCTCTATATCCTAATCCTCTACACCCCTTCCTGCCTAGTGCTTCCCAGATTTGATAGTGCAGCAGCGCAGCTATGTCATAGTAGCTGCTAGCCACTTATCGACACTACAAACCGTTACCACGTCTGCTTTTTCACTTGGTATACCATTTTCAAACACAAAACGAGAGGCAGTCAAAAGAAGGAAAATCAGACATCCAACAAGTCCCAAAAAGGTTTAGCGGAGAATAGAAGCAAGCAAGCTGTATGATCGCAACAAATTCCAAATTAAATAATGAAAGGGAAAGGACAAAGGTCTTCTTAGTGGGGCAGGCATGCATCATATTATCCTCGCATTATTTTTCAAGCTTGATTTGACCTACATCTTTGAAAAATCAATCATTTGTTGACAAACTCATTCCTCTCATTGGTCACTACAGCTAAATCCAACTTCAGCTCTGGGCTTTATTATCTTTTTTATCATAAACCTAAAAGATTTTCTACTATTTACAAGATTAATTAACAGATAAAAGGAACAGAGTGATGGAAATCAATTATTCATGCTATCTGAGCATACTGTTCGAAAAATAAACATCACAATGTTCATTACAATCAAAGTCAGCTAATTGGAATACATAGGCGTGCACGAAATTCAACAAGAATATAGTAGACGCAGGAATGCTTATCTGATTCGGTTATACTCCACGTCCAAGGAGAAAATCACCGGTTTCCAGTAAAACTGGTTTGTCGTCAAGTGACTGCAGGGTTGGAATATTTCGGGTGAACAAGACATGGGAGAATAAAAACAAGGGGCATTTCGTGGCATCTTTCCAGTCAACATTTTGGAGTAGCTGTGACTCTTGAGGGTTAACATTGGGTCCCATCCCATTTACTCCTCCAATTTTCAATCAAAGTTGGGCTTTGCCCCGACCCGAAAAAAAAGTTAGGCTTACTCCGGTGATAATTTTTATTACTCGGGAGCCCACAGAAATCGAATTGGTTTCCCTGTGCCCACTTTCTGCTACCCAATGTGAACACATGAGATTATGGATATTGGTGTACGTACAGGGACCGAATTCTCCCGATTGACGAATCTAATTTACCACTTAAGCGTATATTCATTACGAGCAAACAGTAATTACATATCACCTATATATATTAGTTTTTTTTATATATATACCCACTACTTCAAGTAATAGTGTAATACTTAACACACTGAGACATCACCCTCTAACAATTTTACTTTTGATTTTTTAAAAATAAAATTGCATAACATTGTACGTATTAAACGACCAAATTTTATTTTATTTTTTAAAAAGTTGACCTTCATTTTTTTAGCACATATTTTGTACAGGAAAACATCGAGAATTCAGTCAATCTCAACGACCCAGCCTTTCTTATCTTCAATATTACCCGTTTGAATTCCTGCAAGGGTGGAGCCCAGCTCTTGACTAATGGTTCCTGAACCTGTTCTATATTCCATCCTGTAACATACAGCACAATATTTCAGCAATATTGGGACATAAAGATGATGCATTTTATGTATAATGGACTTTTATTTGAGATGCAAAGATATCTGACTCTGCTTGGAAATGAAGAAAAAGGTATTGTCACTTTTTCAAATGCTTGGTGTGATTTTATATGGCAATTACCAGTTAATGCCGTTAGTTTACCTTGTACCCTGGTATGTGATGCTCCCTACAGAAGCAACACCAACAGCAGTTCCAGAGCAAAAAACTTCATCGGCCTCAACTAATTCATCCACTGCAACACCACGCTCCTCTACCTAAACAAATTTGAACAATTAACTAGACAGCTCTCATTTCATTGAGTGAATTTCAATAAAATAAGATGAAAAATTGTTTCTTGTTGACTATGCATGCTTTGAAGAAAATTCCTTTTACCTTTTATCTTTATACAAAAAGTATAGATTTGCCGTAACTAATATAATGAGTAAGGTAGAGGGTAAATTCAAGAACCATATACCAAGAAGTAACATAACAAATAAGAAATGCAGAATGAACAGCAAGTTTCATTTTCATGTATAAGCCTCAAATTTGTAGTGCCACCTGGTAGCCATGATCACGAGCAATTTCAATGACACTTTTTCTGGTAACTCCAGCAAGAGTAGTTCCATTGATTGCAGGTGTTGAGATGACTTTGCCCTAGCAAATTCGAAAACAGATAAGTTGGCCCAATTGCAAGCATGCATATATGTTTAAACATGTCCAAGAGGCAAAGTGAATAATTCGACCCAACTGTGATAATCTGCAACTCTAAATTATTTATAATCTTAATGTTTTTATGTCCAAAAAAAAAATCTTAATGTTTTTAACACAAATTTGCATATTTATTGACCTCTTAATTGATCATATGATCTATTTATATGTATAGTGAATAGTTTTCCTTCATTCCAATCCCCTTAAAGATACTACACTCATATTAAGAATTAAGAAGGGAGAATGATAAATGACTTGAAGAATACCTTTGCAATAAAAATGTTACAAGAAGAGACCTCCTCCAGATTTTTCTTAGTGGCCGAGTCGAGGTATAGCACATCTGAAAATCCTCTGTTCTTGGCACTAATTTGTGCCTTCAAGACCTACATTTCAAGACAAACAAAGACTTGACACTGCAATAACTCCAATCCAAATGCATGGAAGAAACAGGGAAATCAAGGCATCCAATAATGAGACTGTCAAGGGAATGGAGGAAAATTGACGCCAAGGGTCTACAGTGAACCAATTCCTTGCTAGAATGTTGAATATCCTGATGATTCCAATACACCTCACGATAGAAAGTAAAAATCCAATCTTGGCATTTTGTACTTACAGGTGCATAATTACAAATGGTTTTGACGCTTCCAGTTCCGCGACGAGAAGCACGGTCAAAATCCTCGTCCACGTACAAGTTGAGGGGTGCCGAACCCTCCTGCGAATGGACCCACAGAATAAATGACTGGGAATATTGTTGAGATAAGCTTAGGTACCAATAAGAAAAGGTTGGCCGATGCTCACTTTGAAATAGTTACCAACAGGGGAAGCATATATCAGGAACGTATACTCTGGTGATGGGGCCAAACCCAGCACGGGACCCGTTCCTATGAGTAGAGGCCTAAGATACAAGGATCCTTTCCCCGGCGGAGGAACCTGCTTCCAAGTTCAAATATGTATAAAAATTGGATCCTTCCTAAAGTGAACTACAAATTACAATACAAGAGAATTACCCAGCGCCTATTAGCCAAGGCAGTTTCCTTCAAAGCATCAACAAACTGACGAATGGAAGGTGACGGCATGCACATTCTTTGGGCACCACTCTGCATGCGAATGGCATTTTGTTCTGGACGGAAGAGAAGCAGGTGCCCATTTCCTTTTCTGTATGCCTTTGTACCTTCAAAAAGTCCCTGATTAGGTTTCCAAAACGACCTTCAGTTTGTTGTGCACTGTTATGGTGTTACTTCCATTTTCAAAATAAATAAAGAAAGAAAGCTAAAGGGTATAATATTCAGAAACAAACGTTCAAATATATTAATTTACAAAAGAAAATAGGTACTGTGAATAGAGCAAGCAGAGATAATGCAATTTTTGAAATACTAATCTATTGCATTATAATTCAAACATAGCAAAAATTTAATTTATATAAAAAAAAACTGAGACAACGGCAAAACACTTTCTAACTCTAATTCTTTTCAAATTTTTTATTTAAATAAGTACACTTAAATTTAAGCATAGAATTTAGAGTTGTAAATTTAAACATACAACATACAAAAACTTGAAACTCTGAAATTTTTAAAGAAAAAGAATTTTTTTTAAAAAAAAAAAGCAAACAAAACTCTCAAAAATAATTTTTTTTACACAAAAAATACAAGAGAGGGAGGCAGCCCCCTCCCCACGAAGCTGTCACTTTTCTCTAACTATCTCTTGCGGCGGTGCTACGACGCTTGACAACTCTGAAAGAGTGATACAGTCCAATAAAGTTGAAAGCTTACTTGGCCGTAGTTTAGAACCCCAGCAGATGGGCTCAATTGAATGTTCCCATAAAGACTGAGTTGTCCTTGTACAAAATTGTGGTCCGCACCGCATTTGCTGACGTACATGTAATCAATTGGCATCAGTCCAAACCCAAGACCATCCCAGTCCACATCGGCGTACACATCGCCCCTACCAATTCCAAAACAACGTTCAGAAAAGAAACAGAAAGGGACGACATTTGTCCCCGTTTTATTAGCTTAAAAAAGTTAGAAAATAGTTTACGATTATCTATGTATGATTAAAGTGTAGGGGACAAATGACCGAGGGATTACGTGTGAGCGTGAGGTGACGGTGGTTGAGGCTCTTGTTGAAGAGAGGAGGCTTGAGACGCAAAGCCGTGGTAGTTAGCTCCGATCCGCTACCATATGCAAAGCATAGAAGATCAGAAATGATTTGGGATTTGGGAATTATGTAACGATGACCTTCATACACAAGAAGCCGTTTTTCATTCTTTAATTGATTAATCAAGTTGGAGAGAAAGTAGATATGCCTGAGATAAAGAAAAGGAAGAATTTATGTTCCCCTTGATCTTCACATTTTACAGAGCAAAGGCGCCAGTAGGCGCAAGATTTCACAAAGCTTTAACTGGGTTTCTTTTATTTTGTGGGGAGCAAAAGGGAGCGATTGAGGTTCATGCTCCACCACTAGTTATCTACAAATCTCGGAACGAAGGAAAGAAAGATATGCCTTTATACAATACAATCGGGGTAAATGGAAAGAAAAGAGAGAGGGAATTGTTTGAGAAAAAAAAAATGTAAATGATAGAGAGTAAGAGATTACTGACCTTGAAAGTAGAGGAAGAAGAAGGAGCAAGCGGAAGAAGCAATCGAGCTAAACTCGTGAAGCACGGGGTCCTTCGAGTCATGATCATGGCGGTGGGTACTAGTTGTGAGGGCAGGGCAATAGGAATACCAAATTAATGGGAGGGAGCAGCAAAGGATAACGCCAAACTATGTATGGAAGAATTTTAGCACGTAACTATAATGGTGGATTTTTTAAGTTTGGAAATTGGAATGGATAGGAAGGTGGGAGTAGACATCCAGTCATCTATTGCTCCACTCCCCTAAGAATACCCACCAGCAGTACACATCAACCAATTTCCAATGCAATGGGCATAACCCTGTCTTTTACGTCTCGTGTATTGAGTCCCATCATCTAAAAGTGACAGACACCCATAATTTGAAAATACAAGAAATGAAGGGATCAGGGCTAAAACATTAAAGTTGAGTTTGGTCTGTTTTTATTTTTAATGTAAATAGAAAAAAAGTTGAAAAATACAACTGTTTGCCTTTTTATTTTTATTTTTAAAAAATATTTTTAAAATTTGTTAAACAATTTTGAAATTTTCAAAAAAATTGTTTAAAATGTTTAATATTGTAATAACAGTGATATTTTTACAATTATTTTAAATTAATTATTACACAAAAAAATATCATTTTATTGATTATATTATTAAACATATTTTATTATTTATATAATTAGAATACAGTAAAAATAGAAATAAAGTTAAAATACTTACCAAAACGTATTTTCAAAAAATATAAAAAACAATGCACGGGCAAAGACCCAAAAAGATATAAGTATCCAACACCAAGACGGCCGAGCCTCGATAACGGCTCCGAAATATAATAAAGAAAATAAATAAAGCTCCAATTCCAACCATGGGTTTGGCCCAACCAGTTTAAAAATCGCACATTGTTAACTATTTGTGGATTTTCAGCCAGGAAACCCAGGGTTTAAGTGAGCCTCTTCAGTCCAAAGACAAGTAAGTCTCTTGTATGAAAAGAAGGCAAAAGTCTCATTAATTTCTTTTATCTAGGCTCAAAATAAATAAAATTATTGTTGAATATTTCAAAATTTGATAGTTAAATACAAGAATTTATTAAAATTTTAAATAAAATTAAATTCTTAGATAAAAAAGAGAGTTTTGGGAGGATTTCAAATTTAAAAATATCTTGCTAAGTAGCTGGGATTATGCATAATAACTAGCTAGCTAACTGATTGGCAATTATATTTCTTCAAAACAAACGAATGAACACAAAAGGAACAAATATATAATATATTGAAAGAGAGATCTAGTAACATGGAATCATCATAGGTTTCATGATGAATCCGTTCTCTCTATATACACTTAAAAAGCTAGCTAGCAGCTAGTAACACTTACAGAAGTTCATTCAAATCGCATTTTCGCCTTCTGTTTACAACAATCACACGACAAAATTACAGCAAAGAAGAAAGAAAAGGGCAGCAACAGAAGGCAGCTACTGCAATTAATTCTTCTGATAGGACTAAGATCCAACAATAAATAGCAGATACTCAAAATACCAGCAACAATCATTGATAAATATATATAACAAGATCAGTATTTGCAGACTACCATATTGCCATGACACACTGTTATCGTGTTTGGGCAGTCAAGGCCCCAGACGGTAGGGAGCATCAGCCATGTAGTGAGCATCCATATAGAGAGTGGCGTTCTGTGGATGCAGTCCTTCCATCACCATAAACTGCATGTCTTCCGATGGCTTCCAGTGCCGCTTCCTTTGATTTATGAACCAGTTATTTATTTGCTTCTGGTCCAATCCAGTTGATTCTGCCAGTGCCACCTTCTCTACTTCCTAGTAATTAAAATAGCTCAAACAGATTAGAAAATATCACTGGAGTTTACAAGAGAATATGATGCTAACATCTCTACATACCGAAGGATAGGGCCATTTATAGTGTGATTCCCACCAGCTAAGTAGCTTTTGCCTAGCATCTTTAGGCAGTTTTCCTTTCTTCTTTTTCTTTGAAAGCTCTTGCCTTAGGCTGCTTAAGTAACCACTATACTTTCTCAGCAAGTGGTTTTTAAGCTCACGGTCTTCAGTTCGGGCATCCACTTCTGGCATTTCTGTTTCTTCTTCATCCTCTTCCGATGAACCAACACTTTCCCGCTTATCTTCTGCACATCGACTCCATATTAGCACCTCATAAAGTGAGAGAATGTACGACTTGAACACATGACAAGTATTATGTGTTGTGAAAAACATCATCACATAATATGATTTCCTCACTGGTGTCAATAAAATTTCTTGATTCCCCCACATAACGCTACAGATTTTGCTAAGGGCATATATGAACCAATACTAGTATGTGCACACACGCATACACCTCAAAGATTAATTGTCAGCTCCTCCAAGAAGCATATGAAAAGATATGCGCAACTTTCTTACATTTCTTATTTGCAGCGGTGATTTAATATAAAGAAACGATAGATGTAACTTGTAAGTGACGTTTAATAATAATAATAATAACTGTATGATTGGAGCGATGCTGCTGTACAAAATAGTATAGCTCTAGAGAAGATAGAATATCCTATGATTCAACCCAGGCAGTTGCATCTCGAAAATAAATGGTTGGGTGATTCAAACCTTGCTTTTTAACACTAAGAGGTTGAATTTTATAAGTATTAAAGGTATATTGAAATTTTTATTTAATGATTTATTAATTGAATTAGAAGTAAGACAATTTTAAAATTAAAATTCAAACTTACATCTAATAATAAAAATTTTACATTTTTCTTTTGAAAACATTAAATCTACATATATAGAATCAACCTAAAACTGAGCTACATCGGCAAAATTACTAACTCGTGAGGGATGTAACACCTAGCTACCACAATTCAGTTCTACCTGCCAATTAAAGAACTTGGAAGGACAGAAACAAAATCACAGAAATTGAGATGGATATTATATATATATATATATATATTTATATATATAACAACTGACAAACTTACAACTGCACAGAATTCTTCGGGTTGTGGGTGATTGGAACAGCATCCAATGAGTCTTGGGAGAATTATTTTTTAATGTCGTGTCAAATTTAATTTATATAGGTATTTATGGAAACTATAGTACGACAGTGTTTAAAGCTAATTACACTGTGCTCGAAATTTACCACAGTTACTACATTCACTAGTAGATATTATTTCGACCCCAAGACACATCAAAAGAACAGCAAACAAATGTGAATTTAATTATCACATCAAAAGAACTTGGAAGGACAGAAACAAAATCACAGAAACTGAGATGGATATTATATATATATATATATATATATATATATATATATATATATATAAAATCACTGACAAACTTACAACTGCACAGCATTCTTCGGGTTGTGGGTGATTGGAACAGCATCCAATGAGTCTTGGGAGAATTATTTTTTAATATCATGTCAATTATATAGGTATTTATGGAAACTATAGTATGACATTGTTTAAAGCTAATTAAACAGTAGTCGAAATTTACCACAGTTACTCTATTTACTAGTAGGTATTATTCCGACCCCAAGACACATCAAAAGAACAGTAAACAAATGTGAATTTAATTATCATCTGTTAAGAGGTACTAGACTAGAATAGCTCCGTCCTGACCATTATAATGATGACGGAGTGTGTGCAAGAATGTAATCACGAAAACCCAGCAAATTGTCGTAAAGCAGATTCATTGAAGTAATTGATTAGCACAATATGGTTTGCATTAGAAAGGAAGCCCTAGAAGAATAATTTTGTCAGACTTCTGAAGTTTGGGAAAGGAAGGAGCTGACAGAGAAGTGAACGTGTGAATTTGGGTTTTAGTCCCAAAAGATAAATGAATGATGTGAGTTTTGAACTAAATTTGCTATAAATTAATACTATAATGTAAACAATATGTAACTGGTCTATTATGGGAACTTGAAGAACTCTGATATATGGGCTGGTTATTAGGGTTCTGCGTTTCATGTTCTCTCTTTCTTTCGCGGTCCCCTCCCCTCCCACGAATTAAAGGAGTAAATTTTGGTCAAAGTTGCAAATCCAGGAGTACTATCAAGATGCAGAGATTGGGGACCATAATTTTGTGCACTGCCATATATAACCCATATCTGATTAGTTGTTTGTTTTCAAGGATAGGAAAAATTAATGATTCAGAAAGAGGATTTGAAAGTAAGAAGACGGGAATAGGGTGCTAGAAAGAGAAAGATAAAAAGTACCAGTGAAGATCCGCCCGGGGGTATTGGAAAGCATGTTTAGCTGAGTTTCTATCCTGCGCATGAAATCCATTGCCTCTTGGACTGGCCTTGTTAATTCCTCTCGATACTTCACAAGCATGTCATAGTAAGCTTCCTGTTATCACCGCACCAACACAACCCAACCTTGCTCACAAGTTCTATTCTTAATCACTAGCAAACAAACCAAACAAAATCCTGAAAGGGAAAAAATTGGCAGAAATCCTCACCATGAATTGGTCAAGCTCTGGGTCCTTGCTAGTTTCCCTGGGTCTACCTGAAGATCGCTGCCTTGCCTCGAACTCCTGCCGAGCGTCAGCCAGACGCGCCACCACTTCCGGCGGAGCTCCTACCTACAGTCAGATAATTAACATACGCAAAATAAAAAAATAAATAATCAGCTCAGAAAATTAATTTCCGACCTTTTGGCAATTCATGTAAGCTTCTAAAAGGTTGGAGTACTGAGGATGAGCTATGATTTTAGCTTTAATGGCTTCCACTTGGTTAGAGCTATGGCTTCCTTCTTGTTGAGGATACATAGTCTGGAGATAGGGGAAAAACTGAGTGTGGTGCGAGGTATTGGCTTCAGTTTTCACAGTAGGGTGCGGTTGATCGGACTGATAGCCCTCCGATCCACCCGATTGAAGATGAAAGGTACCGATGGGAAACTGGTGATGATTTCCTACGCTTGATCCACCACTGCTCCTTCTCCCGTACCCAACTCCGGCGGAGGAGTACAAGAAATTAGCCCTTGAACCTCCGTTTTCGCTCACCTCGTTATTATATTCCTCCATTAATCTCCTACTCTTGACTCTCTCGGCTCAACAACACCTTAAAGTGAAGTGCACCCCCGAAAACCCTACGTTATACCATTTGTCCAAATATATAAACATATAAAGAAAGGCCAAGAATATAAAACCCTAAAACGGAGAGATTGTTAATTCATGGGGTTAGTCCCCCACAGTCATCAGCAGAAGTCAGGTTTTGTGCTCATGTGCTGTGAAGGATATTACACGAAGAGAGCAAAGCAGCTTATGAACGTTGAAGTAAAGGTGATTGCAGCAGCAGATATATTAGGGGAGGGGTAGAAATTAAGGAGGGATAATCTCACAAGCTGTGAGCAATAGAAGAGAGAAGCGGAGGCCTCCCTGTTGGGATGGGGGTGGTTGACAACCCTCTCTTTCGTTGCGAGAAAAAGAAATGTTTGAAAATTATAAAAGCAAGCTAGCTAGCTAGTACAGGAGATAAGCCCACCCCGCGCTTCTTCGTTTTTTCTTTCTTTAATTCTCTGTCCCCCAATCTCTTTTCTTTTTTCCTCCACAACTCTTGCATATAAATTTAATATAGGGCCCCTTTCAATTGCTGTAAATTATAATATACAGCAGCATTTAGTTATGCTTGGCTACCAAATTAGCATTACTCACTAACTGTTATACACCCAATAGGCTGTTTCCTTTCTTCTTCTTTTCTGTGAAAAATGTATATTAGTTTCTAAATGTGCTTTTCAGCATGTGGTTTAATTGTTAAACTTTCTTTGAAAGTCGTAGAGTTAAGATGAATTTTTTTCCATACAAATCATTGAAAGGTGTAAGAAGGACTAAGTTATTTTTGTTGTATATATACTCGGCATCAGTCCATATTTTGATGAGAGCAAAGTTTGACTCCAATTCTAGCCTAAATCCAAGCCTTCTATATAATTAAAAATGCTTATACGTACCGATTAACACGCGTTGGCATGTTTTTATCTTGTAAGCTTGATCAACAAGGCTATTTGGCTATTCTAATTTGTTAATTACAATCTCCATCTATAAATTTGCTATATCTTACGTTAATTATACTAGTAATGTTAGTAATATGACTTTAATATTTACAAATATTCTAAATGCGATGGCTCTATCTAAGTTCAATTAATCTCATTTAAACATTTAGTGATTAGCATATGCAAAAATTATGTAACTAATAATAAAATTTGAGGACATTGAAAGTGAAGGTCTTCCATCTCATAATTAATTTCAATCATGCATAAACTGAAAGTGAAACATCTTGCTTTGACGTGTGGCGTTCTTACATACGGACGCAGCAGACGATGTCATTATTATTAGGAGGCCAAAGTAAAACGCAAACCAAACTTCATTTCAGAAGTGGTCATTTGAATATATTTTACTAGGGTATATTTCTTAATTTGTAGTGTTGATGTTAGGTATATTATACATTTTTGGAGAAGCCTTTTGTCAAAAAATTGGGAGAGTGTGGTAGTGTGGCGGCGACACTATCTGGTTGAGAGAGTTCTGGGCTACCCACACAGCCATTACCTGCTTTTGTGCAGAGTAAAGAAAGACCCCACAGTGTGGTAGAGGCCTCAAAAACCCCCCGCGAGTTCCGCGCTCCTACTTCTACCAGTGGGAGTGGGGGAGATCAGAGTCAGAGATGGCCTTCCCCCACCTCTTTCTTTTCTGTTACCATCTCTCCTTTTTCTTTTTATCTGAAGCAGACTGACCGTTTCAAACTTTTCCACACTAAAAGAGTCCAGTATGAGTTATGTACTTGTTCAGGGTACCCTTCTTCACTTCATTTGCCATTACACTTCACTATTTTTCGCCGCTTTTCCATGCATCGCGCCTTTTCATTTCCTCCTTCTCCCTATCTCCTACACAACCAAACTAAACCCAACTTAAAAAAAAAAATTGGTATTATAGAGGCCTCGTACCACTGCTAAGAAGTAATTTAGAAACCATGTTTTCAATCTACTAATAAAGAGGCCGTAATAAGATATAATAAAGCACAGATATCATAATGGGAGCTGATTCTATGGCTTCCGTCTTATTATTTTATAGGAAAATTGCTGCAGTCTTTGCAATCTGGTCCAGCTTTAGCAAAAATTGAACCGAATACTCTAAGTGACTAAAAAAAAAGCGATGAAAATAAATACAGAATGAAATATTAGCTAGAGACTGCATTTTAATGAAAAAAGTTCTTTTGAGTTTTTTATTTATTTTATATGACAATGTAATTTGACATTTTTATTTAGTAAATTTTTAAAACATTATTAATTTCAAGTATTTAAAATAAAAAATAATATCGGTTTTATTGTCTAGATAATTGAATATAAAATTTTAAAAAATTATAATATATATATATATATATATATATATATATATATATATATATATATATATATATTCCTTAATTAATATAAGGGTACATAAATCACATTAGAATGACTTAAAATGAAAAAAAAAAACATTATAACTTATGAAGAACGAAGATGGGGCATGAAGAATTTTCAAAACATATATAAAACCTAAAAGTTGCAATGATTGCGCAGTGGTAACATAATGCAAAATTGTGACTCATTAACAACTTTTTTTTACGTGACAATTAACACTAATTTTTTAATCAATGATTTGTTGTTTTAATGATTCTATGTCAATAATTAATGCAAAACCCAGGTTTATAGAATCCCTCCTTCCCGTAGTTTCTAGCTTTAATATTTTTTTTCTCTTATTACAAATATCTTCATACTTTTTATATAAAAATAATAGCTTTACAAATATTGTTGAAAAAGAATATGTATTTCTTTATTGGGAATAATAAGCGATTTATCAATAAGCAATAATGCCGAAGGGGAAAACACGATTAGCAAATTCTAAATATTCATAATTTTTTATCTATAAATTGATAATAAGTCATGGTAATTCTTTGGAACCTCTAATTGTACTACGGTTGTTAATTGACAAAAGGTTGAGTTGACTCTAAAATCTAAACCCGAAGTCACGGGAATAAGTGTACTGTGGGAAAACTCCATATATGTGAGATGGCTTCGACTTCGGTTCAGTCTAGCTGTCTATTATTGGGGCTTTGCCTTTTGCCAATCACATCGCCATTTACATCATCATCATCACAAGAATGAGCTGTTCCCGTCATATCACTCCGAAGCCGAGCATTTTCTTCAAGACAAGATGAGACATGGAGGAGGGCAAGTGATTGTAGATCGATCGTTTCAAATCTTTACTCATGAGTGAGATATACTGTAGTAAGGTGCACCCAAATAAACACACAATAGTGTTTGCTAAATGCTTCCACTCTTACCTTTTGATCTTTGCAGTTTCGCCTAAATGGATGGCCTTAATAAATAAAACATTCTAAATGTTTATAAAGGAGTACAATAAAATCATCGGCAGCTTATCTTCTTCTTTTTTGAAAAAAATAATTTCTTATTTGATCACGAACGTGTAGTTAATTTCTATGGTAGGAAATTAAGGAGTAACCTTTTGTGTCTGCCATTATCAATTGTAGTATAGTAAATCTTAGTCGTTAGTATAAAATGAACAAAGAATATATTATAAACAGGGCACAATTCCCGGCGGACCCATGTCTGCCATTAAATCATATCATATATGTTTAGCAGCAAACTTTCCAGATTTAATTAGGAATATCACGTACCCAACAACTTACTTTGTTGCGTAAGAAAGACAGAGCTCGAGAATTAATAGCATAATAAAAGTGGGCTGCAAATATAACTACTTTGTTAAGAAACCAATCAAAAGTTGATGTAGTACGAATCCGAGGGGATAATGTTTGGCTTTTGATTCACAAAATGAACAGCCGACGGAGTGAGGTGGAACAATATCATCCACGTTTCCTAGGTTCCCATAAAATAATGGGTACGCATAATTACGGATCCTCCCCAGCTGCTAAATAATCAATTCTAATTATGGCAGAAAGAAAAGGAAAATAAATAGCAAAAAAAAAAAAAAAGAGTCGCTTACTTTATTAGGTAAATAAATTAATCTGCTTTGCTGTCAAACAATGAACAAAAGGAGAATGAAGCATCCTAAGCAACTTAATAATTAATCAACGGGGCTTTAATGTTCTATAATTTGTAAAAGGAAAGTTGAGTGACTTATAGTCTATTAAACTTGGTTATTTAGAGTAAATTTTTATTTTTATTATTAAAAAATATGTTTCTAATTTTTAGAATTTTTTGAATTAAACATAAAATTGTTTCAAAATAGCGCCATCATTTATTTTTTTATTGTAAAAGAAAGCAAACGATTACAAATTCCCATTTATTAATTTAATAATATATTTTTTATGATATTTATAAATAAAATGATCAGAAAGTATAAGTATAATCACACAACTTGAAAGTGATGAGAGAACAATAACAAGCACTATCTATGCATCGAAAGAATTGGACAGAAATATAACTCGATCGTGGCAGATTCATTTTATATTAACCAAAAATAAAAGCTTCGCATAATAAGAGCTTTTATTTATTAAAATAAAAAAGCGTCAAGAAATTATTGGATTCGGAGCAAAAGATCAAATGTTAAATCTAGAATATAAAGAAATTTTCATGATATATATTTATTGTCAATTGAGGTTTGGAGCATTCATGCATGTCAATTATTATCTTGATCTCCTATAACGCACGATAGTACGTAATTAATTGATTGCCAGGACTTGAGCTATAATAAGACTCACGGGTCCTTCTCTCAACTTTCTGAGTTTTGGTAAAAAGATTTAACTTGCAAATTAGTAATATAATAAGTAATAACATCTTTAAAATACTTCGTTCACTGCTTTTGATGACACATTTAAAAAAGTTTGAGACTTGCAAGAACCTCAATTCATAGACATTGTGAAAGATTTAAACTGTTCGCTAAAGATGTATAATATTCACACTATATGAATACTTTATCTAATTAATATATACTTTTAATAATTACTATATAAAAACACTTAAATTTATTGAATAAGTAAATCAATGAAATAACATATTGATACAATATTTTGAATATTGAAAATATTATTTCTGCTAAATAATGTGATGATTTTTTTTAGTTTGTTTCTTAAAAGTATAGGTTTTTTATTTTTAGTTATTTTTAAAATAAAAAAAATTTGTTTGTTATTTTCTGTTATTATTTTAGAAACAAGATCTATTTATTTTTTGTTTTTAAAATAAAAAAATTCGTTTGATAATTTTTTTTTTTGTTATTTTAAAAACAAGTTTTGAAAATATATATTTTTTAAAATAGAAAAACAAAAACAAGTAAAAATTATTATTTTTATAATAAAAATAATATTTTTTTAAAACAATTTATCAAACTGATTTTTTTTACTTTTATTTTACATAACAATTTTTAAACATAATTTTTAAAAATAAAAAAATAAAAACAGAATCAAACAATGTCAAGTTGTTTTTAAAATAAAAATAATTTTTTTTTTAATTTTTATCTTCAGAATACAAAAAAAAAATTTAAAATAATTTATCAAACAATTTTTTTTTATTCTATAAAATAAATTTTAAAAATAATTTTTAAAAACAAAAAAAATAATCAAACGAGGCCATAATTTCTTCCTAACTTTTTTTTTAACTCCTTTCCTTCACACAAAATAAAGAAAAGTTGAAACTCTAAAAGGATAAATGGAAAAAGAATCTGCAAGCCTTTTAGCGAAGCATCATATAGAAGTGAAAGCAGCCACGGTGATATCCAGAAAAGAATCCAATCTAGGTCGACCATATTTGTTTAACTTCATAAATTATATCCAGTCCGATTGATTCAAAGTAAACATATTTTAGTGATGGCAAGATTGAGCGTCTTTAATAATGGCACATCAGATTTTGATTTGGAGTCGATCTCCCTGCATGTTTGCCACTTGTCAAATCTCATGGAAATGGCGTCGACCCAGGATCCTTCACATACGCCTAGCTACGACCCTAATTCTCCTAAAATATCACCTTCTCTCGTTTTGTTACAGCCACCCAATCATTAGC
The DNA here is from genome assembly GCA_037074535.1 of Gleditsia sinensis. Classification (NCBI taxonomy): domain Eukaryota; kingdom Viridiplantae; phylum Streptophyta; class Magnoliopsida; order Fabales; family Fabaceae; genus Gleditsia; species Gleditsia sinensis. Next base: position 12,610,947 of record CM073470.1, on the reverse strand, counting down.
AGCTCAAACATAACCTGCTTTTTCCGGCTTTAACTTGTTTTCTATTTGTGCGAATTATGAAATTTACACAAGTAACCCCATTTGAATATACATATCCAAGTAAATCTACACAAAGTAACCTTATTCCTATGAGTTAGATTTTTTACATCTTATAGATTTATTGTGCAAAATTTCTGTTGCATTATGTTATTAATTTTTATACACAAACTACGCACTCTCAGTTATTGGAAATGGTGGATTAATTAAACAAATTTGTAGTACAATATAATAAAAGTATGCTTACTTAGGCTGTGTTTGTTTACACGTTTGGAAACGTGATTCTATGAGAAACGTGATTTTTGCAGAAGCTCCAAGGTGGAGCTTCTGCAAAAATCACGTTCACATGCCCTACAAACGAGCTTTTAATTCATTCTACCGCAAATCCAAATAGGCACTTAAACTTGTACATGACACGAAAACAGAAACCCGATACACATTCTTTCATTTTTTTTTTCCCAGTTTATGAAATACAACATAAAAATTTGAGTTTGAGGGACGGGAAGATTTACGAAGCAAAAGAGAAATGTACGTTGTGAATAGTCATTGGTAGGACCCAATCCCCTGTCTACTACATATTGGAGGTGATTGCCGTCCTATCAAACAGGAATGGGAGGGAAATGTAATGGTGCCCATGTGGGAAGTGGGGTCCAGAGGAGGGTGAGAACCTCGAGATATTTAGAGGCATGGATGGGACTGGTAGTGGACCCAATCATCAGCATCTTCAAGTGGGCTTGTTTGCATGTCCTTTGCCTCTTCAGCAGTTTCCAAAATCCACCATCAACTGAAGCCCGTCCAATGGTAATGGACCAAACACTGCCCACCCCCAATTTCCCCCAGGCCCAGAATGAGAAGCTTTTTCTTGAATCCAAAACTGTCAACACAACAAAAGAGAGGAGCGTAAAATCCGGCCCAATACACTCCCAACTCTCAAAACGTTTTTTGGGACAAAGTTTGTACCATAAATATCACCTTCGCATCTCAACCATTTAGGCCCAGCTCCATTTATTCCTAAATATTAAAGTGAATTTATTCTGTTACAAAAATGCAATTGCTGTAAAGATAAAATACATAGTGAGAAAGTGGTGCTAATTGCTAAATGCCAACTATTTCATAATTGTAACGCCAAATTATTATTTCAATTATTTTCCCAAATTAAAAAGACTCAACTTCGGAGGACGAGAATAGTTAAAAGCTTAATTGTTGTCGTCACGGTATTGCGGATATTATTGTTTTCTCAAGTTTCGTGCTAATGTTTCTGAAAGCGTCATTGTAAGTAGGAGCGCCGTTGTTGTTATTGTTTTAGACTTTTATTTATTTTTACCCAATTGTGGTTTAATTTTTCTTAATTGGAGGGCAAAGAAAATGCAGCGTCAGCATCATAATGGCGAGACTTCAACCTCACAGGGTGGCTTTGTAAATGAAAAAATAAAACAAAGTAAAAAAGGGTATATTTTGGAGAGAATCAACAACACAAAGTGACCTATCTAAATTCAACATTAATGACTCAAATTACTAAATATATATCTCTTTTTAATTTCTTAATTAATGATCCTGTTATGCAACTTAAAGGAATTGAATTCCTGACACCAATATTAAAGTTCAGAAAACACGGAAGGCTCCTGACCACTAACTGACCAACTATTTGAACTCAAAAATCTTCTGCTCTAATAAAACAAGAAAAAATATTTAGTACACTGGCGGTAAATAATTTTTGATTCACCAGCAATATTCAGATCACGATATGTGACAAGAATAATAATTTTTTAAAATTATTTTTGCCATATATCATAATCTGGACACCGTTGGTAGACAAAAAATTGTCCACTACCGGTATACCAAATATCAACTTATAAAACAATACTCTCTTCAACATTTTTTTCCTTTCAACCTTGTTCAATATATGTATATATATAAACTTATTTGATTATTATTTCATTTGTTTAAAATGATAATGAAAATAAATTATATTATTAGTCAAAATATTAGTAATATTTAGTGGGATTTTTTTAATTCTACATTTATATTTGTGAAAAAGCACGGTATATATGTCTTGCATTTAAAAGTAGGAATACATATAAAGATTGAGCATATAAAGGAACCAATAGAAACTAGTAACAATAGAAATTTCAAAAGGATTATTTACTTTTTATACGATATAAAAAATTCTGATAATATAAATCATATACTTTCCTTAAAAAATAATTTTTTAATAAAAACCACTTTTAACATGGGTATTTTTTATTTATTTGGTTTATAAAAATTAGTGGATTAATTTTATATAAAATTTTGTTGCCTAAAAATCATTTAGCTCTTCGTATTGATTTGAGCAACACGTGGCAAAGATATGAACGATATTTTCTAAAGGCACAATTGGACTCAACCTCGGTTAAACAAATCCAGGAACCCGCCTCAGTTGCTCGCTGCACTGCTCGCCCTTCCTTTTGTGCAGTTTATATTTCAGAGTTCAGACACACAAACACTCCCTCCATTTGGTCATGCGAAGACGACGATAAATCCTCAAAAGTCAAAACAATGATGATCGGAGAACCAAAACGCTTGTTCCCTACTCTTCAAATTTCTGATTGGGAATGGGATCCATCAGATGATTCACCGGGAGCGCCACCACCCTCCCCATTCCCCATCAAATTCAACGGCAATGCCGCTGGCTGCGATTACTCTCATTCCATCGACTCCTCCGTCGTCCTCCAATGTTCTCTTTCCCATGATTTCACCCCTGTCGACTTGGACACACTCGGCGAAGAATTCCACATGCCCATTGGTGCTTTCTCCGGCGATCATTTCCGTATGTTCGAGTTTAAGATCCGGAAGTGTCCACGTGGCAGGTCACATGATTGGACAGAGTGTCCGTACGCCCATCCCGGCGAGAAGGCTCGCCGAAGGGACCCTCGGAAATTCCACTACTCCGGTACCGCCTGCCCCGAGTTTCGCCAAGGGAATTGCAAGAAAGGTGACTCGTGCGAGTTTGCTCACGGAGTCTTCGAATGTTGGCTTCACCCAACTCGTTACAGGACTCAACTCTGCAAAGATTTAACCAATTGTCGCCGCCGAGTGTGTTTCTTTGCTCACACTCCGGAGCAACTGCGTGTCCTGACTCCTGGGTCTGGCGAATCATCTGACGGGTCGCCGATTCGTTGGAGTAAAACTTCATTTATTTCATCGCCTACTTCAGTCCTTAACTTATCGCCGATTTCTCCGCTGCCTGATTCATCACCCGCGTTGCCGGGCAACCCCCAATATGGCCGTGGATCATTCAATGCGGTCGCGGAATTAGTTACTTCAATGCGTAATGTTCAACTTGATAAGGCGCCTTCAACCCGGGGTTCCAAGATGAGTTCTGGATTTGGCTCTCCCCCAACTCCACGTCCCGGGTTTTTTAGCCTTCCTTCAACCCCAACCTGGGCAGAAAGTCCAGCGGACTTTTGGGATCGGAGCCACGAAGAAGAGCCTCCCATGGAGAGGGTGGAATCGGGTAGAGACCTTAGAGCCAAAATATACGCCAAGCTGAGCAAGGAAAACTCATTTGGGGTAAGCGAGACGGGCGTTTCAGCTCCTGATTTTGGATGGGTCTCAGAACTGGTGAAGTGAAGATGAGTTATTATGTAATCGGCGGCCTTCGATTTTTGTGACCTGTGATTGGCTAAGTTGATTATAATAAAATCTCTGTACATAGTCGAGAAGGAAGAGAGCGTTCGTGTCTGTTTTGTGATTCCTTTTGACATTGAACTTTCACTTTTCCTGTAACAAGGATTTCTCATGGCTGCCGAATATTGGGTAGGCATTTGAATGTATCACTATCAATTGTTTTATTGTATAGATTGAATTTTCTGTCCCGAAATTTGTGCGCCGTTTGTTCATATGATCATTTCAAGTCATACGTATGTTGTCCAGAAAAATCAAGAAACTAAAACTGCCTCTCCTCGTAGTTTTACACATGAGTCGCCCCAATGTTCTGCATTTACTAACTTCCTCCCTACATTTGAGTTTGATAAATCGTCCTCTGCTGATATAAATCCTAGATTTGTTCTGGGCTTCTTGTGGTTCCAATTTTTTTAATGCTCTGAACGTCTTGTCCGTTTCCATTGATTATGGGTTTTTAAGGTTATCCACTAGTTTGTAGTTTGGGGCACTCTTCTTCGCAATCAGTTGATTTTTATTTAAAACCTCAGCGTTTGCAGGGCATTGAAAGAAATTTGTAGAAGACGCAAGTTACTTGTGGAGAGGTAAACGACACTCGCAGACAGCAAATTAAAGTTGATGAAAAATAAAAATGTTATTTTTATTTTTTTTTAGGTAAGAGAGTTGAATTGAAATTTCTAGATTGGTGGTGATGAATGGAGATTATGAAAGCTTTATCTCGGGCCATGATTAAACAATGCAGGTGGCCGGGGAGGTTTATCTGAAACGTGGATGGTGTAGCTGACAGGGCCGTCCTTATCTAGTGTTACCTAAAAATAAAATATCCTGGAAACTTATCCACTAAACAAATTGCTCCTTTAATATTCATGTAAAACAAAATAAGACTGCAAATGATGAAGCGAACAGGTAGTGGTCGAGTATGCGCCCACCGTTTCTGGGTCCCTTTGAAATAAAGCAAAATCTGACAAAGTAAAGTAGGTATTAATTGCTGGCAGGGAAAAGTATTATAGTAAAGAAAAGAAGCAACAAAGAGGACACCGGTTGTGAATTCAGTGATAGTGGAACCTCGTTTACGAACGCCTCTGAAAACTTTTACTCGACTTACTTAGGAGATTGATTCTATATTCATTTCCAAGCAAATGTCACCGAATTATCCAAACCACTGTTTGCTTTTATTGGTTCGCTTAAATTGATCCTTCCAAATTAGTGTAATCTGATTTTGGCCATAAATTTATATTTACCTTAAAACTGCTATGAAAACATTTACAAAAGATGTTTAAAATAGAGAAGAAAATAGGTAAAAATTAGGTAAAAATTAAGTCAACTTATGACTACTGAATGCTCATTTTTATGTTTTTGTTTTATAATGATAATAACATAAAAAGGAAAAGATGAAATGAGATCTATTCGATGTATGTGGACAATTAGTGTAATTTTCAGAAGTACATTATCATATTATTTTCCCCTCCAATCATTTTTATCAAGTTGTTAAGCATGCGTAGAGGTTGGAAATAAGAACGATAATGGATAGAATTTGAGTAAAGTATTTATAGTGTAATCAATTTTCAATAATAATAAAAAAATTTGCTCTATTTCTAGATTTATAGCCAAATACGGAACAAATTTAATATTTATTTTTATTTTCATCGAATCTTCCTATCTCTAATTTACATATATTTATCCAAAAAATTTGAAAATTGTAAATTTTTCTTATCTCTTTTTATATAAAATAAAAATAAAGTATCTCAAAAAATATATATAAGGAGAAAAAGCCTATTTAATCTATTTCTTTATAAATAAATAAGTTTAAAGTGTGGATATTATGATAAAAATATAAATATAAAATTGTCATTTAATAAAATTATATATATATATATATATATATATATATATATATATATATATATATATATATATATATATATATATATATATATATATATTGTGAGTACGGGATAAGATGGGTACTATAAAAATATTCTATGAAATCTTTATACCTAATTCTAAATCCATTTTGTAATCTCTATATTGGGACTTGAGTGGGTAGAATCTTCAAATGGACATCAAGTATGGATATTACTGTCATTCTCAACTGAAAACAATGGATTGAGATTTTTTTTATTTTTTAAAGAATTTTATAATATAAAATTAGAGAATTATCGATGAAATATACATCTGACTCTCATTAAACACTTAAAAAAATTGAAATTCAGAAAGAATATCTCGTAATCCCTATTTCCTAGCCGCATACATGTATTTCAAAACCCAATGTTGGTACTCGTCTACCTGGTAGAACAGGCCCAACAAATAAAGCTTACACCATTCCCCTTTTGAGTTAAAAAAATGAACGAGTACAGAAACAAATTAAGCTATATGGCCCAACGATATGGGACTAGGAAAATTTTAACTTCTTAGAAAGTTCTCTAAGCTTTTATCCAAAAAAAAAAAAAGTCATCTCATCTCGTTAGTAGACCTACCCACGTCTCTATAAGGAGGAATGCCACGAGGAAACCCTAGCCTCTCCCTTCATAGCTTTGCTCCGTGGCTATCATGGCTGCACCCCCCCCCTTTTTTATAACTTTATTTAAGAAAATTATTATTTTTCATTAAAATAATTATTTTATTCTATTAAATTTTTTTCTTTTTTTTTAGAAGAGTCTACAAGTTTATATATTTTACATATATTTTTTCTAATTTTATAATATTAAATTTATATTTAAATAAAAATTTATTATATTTACAATATTATGTTTATAATAAATAAAATATTTTTGAAAAAAATTTATATTTATATAAAATTGAGAGGTTGAAAGGTGTATTACATTTTTAATGATATATATATATATATATATATATATATATATATATATATATATTATTTTTTGTATATTATAATAATTATATTTTTATACATAAAAATATAATATTTGATAGATTAAAATTTGATATATATATTGTCTCTATATTTTTTTAATTATAATATTAATTTTTTTTATAATTTTTATATTTAAAAATTATAATTTTTTTTTTATTGATTTATGAATAATAATATTTTATTTGTTAAAAAAAATAATTCTTTAAACTGCATTATATTTTAAAAAATTTGTTTATTTATGTTATATTTATTATGTATCTAGCGTTTTTAAATATATTATTTAATAAATTAAAATTTAAAAAATATGTTTTATTATTATTTTTAATTATAATATTTAATTTTTTATTTTTAAAAATTATAAAATTTATTTATTATATTTTTATCTTTTATTTATACCTAATCTTTAAGTTGCCTTAGTTGACACTAGGAGTGCTCACTCCTCAGCGCCCGCTAAAGTCTAGCATTTATATTATTTGATAAATTAAAAGTTTTGAGAAATGTGTTGATTTTTTATAAATTTTTTTTTTATTTTTTAATATTATTTATGTTTTTATATTATTAAAATTATATTATTTAATAAATTAATAATTTAAAGTGTTATGTTTCTAATTTTTTTTAGTTATAATATTTAATTTTTTTTGCTTAAAATCACAAAATTATTATTTTTATTTATGTCATTCCCTTTTCTCTTTTGTTACTACTCTTTTGTATTTGATGTACTTTTTTTAATCCTTATTTTTGTGAATGAATGGCAAAAAAAAAAAAAAAATCCTCCAATACTTGAGATAAAAAAGAAAAAATATAAAAAAAACAAAGTCCCCCAAAAAATAAAAAATAAAAGATGCCCTCTTCATCAAGGAGAAATGCGAATAATAAATTACTCTCTAGTGCTATTAGAGTGTGCAAATTGATCTTTCTACTACGATTGAGATCTTAAGGAGCTGGTTCGTGTATAGAAATTCTTTTAAAATTTTCAGAAAATTTTATCTAAATAAATAAGATTATTATATCTGGTATAATTTTTTTTTTATAAAATTTATTAAAAATTTAAATTTTTATAGTTTTAAATTTATTTTTCAAATATTTGTATTCAATCAACATTTTTTTAAAAATTATTGATACCAATTATATTTTTATTTTTCAGTAACATACATATTTTTAACAAAAAATTAATTACAAATTAGAAAATTAAATTAAATTTTTTGTACACATACTAAAAACATTTTTTATTCATTATCTAAGTAATTAATGCTTGAGTTTCCATTGTTTGAATAATTAAATTCATATAATAAATTTGAAATCTTCATAGAAAACACCATCTAAGGATGTCAACTGAAACTACACATAGCTATTTTGTAAAATCAATATATTTCCCTCAACCTAAATTACAAAATAAATAAATAAGATTATGCACACGGAGATTTTAATTTTTTAAGTACTTAAAATATTATTTTTAAGATATTTGAATATAATAAATATACAAATTTCAAATTTATATCTTGTATAAGACCTAAATAATATAAAAAAAGTGTTATATATAATTTTTCAGAAACATAAAAAAATTATGATACTTATGCACTATGGAGCTTTTCTTTGAAAATGTAATTTTTTTATTCATTTAATTTCAATTAAAATTTAAATTCAACTCTAAAAACAATTTCACTTTTGTTGAATTAATTGGGTCATCTATTTTTAAGTACATAAGATTGTACAAGTGAAGTCATATTTATTTATTTATTTTGAGTATTAGGAAACGATGCTATAGTGGGTGTCTCAGAATTAATTAATTAATTAATTAATAATACTGCCATGACCAGCCAGGTAAGTGTTGATTTCTTAGTATAAAATATTTCGGCGACATGATTACGAGACAAAATGTTTATACTCAACGTCTCGTGGGATCGACCGTCATCTTTCTAATTTACAGCACCTTGAAATGAAGCCAGAATACTTTAAAATTGTCCATTTATTTGTTATTTTAATACCAGGTACAGTATTTATTTTTAAAAATACTTGGTAATGTGACCCAGAAATATAATAATCAAAATTACATATTAACAACACTTAAAAGTCGTCGTCCTTTGTTTCTTTGGGTAAAACAAAATAATTATACGGTTTCAGATAAAGAAGAAAAGATTTTGGCAAAAGTAAACGAAACTATTAATTACAATATGTTTGCAAACATTATTATTATTTTTGTTTTTATAAAATTGCTTTTTTAAAATTCAACGTAACATAGCCTGACATTTTAATGTGACGGTGGAAAACCACTTTTCTGGCAGAGTTGGCTGCATCGTGGCCTCAGAGAGTGTCGACTGTGATAATTAAGTATATATACGTTTTATAAAATTTATAATATTTTAATGCGTTAGTTTTTTAATAAAAGAATTAATTCATAATTTCACAAAAAATATATGATTTTTTCTTTAATAAACAATATAAAGTAACTTTTATTATGAATATATTATATGAATATTTATTTTTATCTTTCAATTATTCAATTTAATAAAATATTATTTAATGTGACTAAAATATAATTTATATTTATCTTTAATAATTATTATTTAGAAGATAATTATATTACTAAAAATTTATTTTATAATTATATATCACTATTAAAATTTTATTACCTACTTATATAAATATTTTTTTTATATATAAATAAAATATATAATTTACTCTCTTATTTTTCTTTTATCTTTAAGATATTTTTATAATAACTTATAATTAATTAACACAAATAAACATTTATTTCTGTCAAACAATAATAATAAAATAAAATAAAAAAATTTATAGGAACGTCCATAATTGATTAATTTATTTCTGCCGAACAAACCCGAGGATTGATAATTACTAAATAATAGACGTGGTTAGAGTGAACTATATACGAATTATAGAAAGATGAAATAAAATATAAATAAAATATTAAAATTTGTTTTATTAAAATAAAAAATGATTATTGTTTTTTTATGAGATACCATTCTAAGATACGATATCTATCCTTCCTAAGATATCTGAATAGAATTAACAATTCAATATTAATATAATTTAAATGTTGTTTTAATATGTTATTAACTACCGTATAAATCATAGATTACCAAAGATTAGGAGTAAATGGAAAATTAAAATAAGAAAAGGTAGAAAAATAAATATGGGAAGGTAATGATGATTAGAGGGCAGCGCCTCAGGCATGAAACAACCCGGTTGTCTTTTCCCTCTCGACTTCGCGCTCTGATCGAAACCACAAACGCTCTCTTTCAGATCCTATTTGTCATCCACTTCGATTCTTCCTGCTCTCAAGGCATCGAATTGCTTCTAATTTTACGTTTAATCGTCTGTCTGAACCTTTTCAGATCTGCAACATCCTTTTCTCGTTGATCTGCCTTATTTGTTCTCATTTTCCTATCGTCTTCTTTTCGAAATAATCTTTTCCAGATCCGCCATGGATTTCATGAAGGTCATCGATCAAACCGTTCGAGAAATGTAAGTTCTTATTCACCTTTAGTGGCTGGTTTTATTTTCTTTTGCCGGTATGCTGCGGTTGTTGATCCCCTTGTTCTGATTAATTTTTTTGGGAACAGAAAGAGAGAGGTGAATCTGAAAGTACTTAAGGTTCCCGAAATCGAGCAGAAGGTAAAACACTTATTGCAAAGTATTGGGATCCAACTTTTAATTGAACAGTTTGCATTTTCCGATCAATGGAACGCTGTCAAATTGTTTTTTTTTCCCTATAACTTCCTATTTTTGAGTACCCATTGTCACGTACAAGAATTACGTTTATCTTACAAACTACAATATATTTTCTCAATATTTTCAGCAACGTACATTCCTCATGGTTGCTGGAATTTATTTATTTATTTATTTTTTGAAGAATGGAATATTTTTGAAAACTGTTTCTCTTCCCCTCCCTCTGCCAGGGAAAGGTGGAAGAACTTCTGCGATTACAGTAAATAGTGATCTATCATCACAGAATTGTCAAATCATTGTTAGTTTAACATAGTGTTGGATCAATCCCTGATGAAAGGCTTAGACTTGCCGAGGAGGTAGCAACTACATAAATTTTAAGGACCTAAACTTGTCATTTTATAGGATTTGGATCTTTATGACCAGAACTGTCGAGACAGAAAGAGGTAGATTTTTTTTAATCAAGCATTAAGTTCTATATTTTGATCCACTGGTGAATCTGAAATGTTCCAGTCTAAGTTCCTAAAGTTTACCAAAATGTTACTGTCTCAAATAGAAATTTCCTTTAATGTCAGTGGTCTTCCCCGATTTAAGTATACCCATGTCCAGACCATTTACTGGAAAATTATCAGTTATGAGTTTCATTCCTCACATACTGTGTAATAACCAGTCATTGATGGAGATGGCTGACTATAATAATTACATTGGGAGCTTCTTGTCTGACATGATAGTTAGATATGAATTGGTCTAAGTCATGGCCATTCTCTCAGTTTTAAGATCAGGCATCAATTTTGAAGTCCACTAATCAGGTTTCTGCTTCATATTTAACATGGTATTCCAAGTATAATAACTATGGAATGAATGGTAAATGCACGTAAAGTTCAAAATTTCCAAATTATATGAATGATAAATCTGCCAGTATTATTTTCAGGTTAATTTTTACTCACTTTTTTTTTTACCATTATTTATAATTTAGGTATTGGATGCTACAGATAATGAACCTTGGGGTCCTCATGGTTCTGCGCTGGCAGAGATTGCACAGGCTACCAAAAAATTGTAAACTTCTATACTTTTGGACAGTTTTCTACTTATATTACTTTTGCAAAGAGTAATTTTTTTAGATGAAAATTTCTTGATATTTTTTAAGTATATTTACTTTTCTATACTTTCCAGTACTGAATGTCAAATGGTCATGAATGTCCTGTGGACAAGATTGAGTGAGACTGGAAAGGATTGGCGTTATGTATACAAGGTACCGCTTACCACCTAATTGCTTTATTGCTTAAAAATTTAAAGTTGTGAAGTACAAGGAGAAACCCTTTATTTTCTATGTTGGTAGACAGTACATACTACTTTTCTCTGTTTCAATGCGTGAACCTACTCTTCTGTCAGGCACTAGCTGTTTTAGAGTATTTGGTAGCACATGGATCTGAACGTGCTGTTGATGACATTGTGGAACATACTTTTCAGATCTCAGTAAGGACCATTCTCTTGCCTTGAGCATATTTTCCCTTGTAACTTTCAGCAGCATTGACTATAATTAGAGCATTGTCTCACACAATCATCATTTACCTTGCATTGATCAAGGCCCTTTCCAGTTTTGAATATGTTGAGCCTAGTGGGAAGGATGTGGGACTCAATGTCAGGAAGAAGGCAGAAACCATTGCGGCCCTTCTGAATGATAAAGATAAAATACAAGAAGTCAGACACAAAGCAGCTGCAAATCGTGACAAGTAGGTGAAATTTGTCAATAGTTTAATCCCATAGATAATGAGGTTTTCTATGCTACTATAAATTCTGTTGTAAGCAAATTAAATTTTTTATGTTGCTTAATTAGGTACGTTGGGCTTTCTTCTACCGGAATTACATTCAAGTCTGGGTCAGCCTCGGTTAGTAGTGAGAGCTATCAGAGCAGTGATAGATATGGAGGCTTTGGTTCGAGAGGTGGTGACAGGTTTAGGGATAATTCTAGAGACAAGACTTACTATGAAGAAGGAAAATTTGAGAAAAACTACACTGCAACATCGAGCCATGGGGTCTCAAGTGACAAACAAGAAAGCTCCTTCAAGAAGGGTTCTGCACGCCCTGTCAGGTAGGGCATATACTACAGTTATTATGGTTTGCAAATAGTTATATTTTTGGTGTTCGCTTCATGCTGGACTTGGAGTATGTTGTCATCTAGTTAGGTATAGTTTTCTTTGCAAGTAGCGTCTGCTACATGACCTACTAGATAGGTTCAGCAATTACTATGTGTAATTTTGGTGTATGTTATTTTCTGCTGCTCAATATTCATTTATCTTATGTCAAATTGTGGTCTCAAATTTCTAAAGTTGGGTAAAGGTGCCTTATACTGAACAATCGATTTAGTTCTTGACTGGAACTTTTGCTTAAAATTTTTTACTTGTTTTAGTACACAAGTTGCTCTTGGAAAATTTTGTGAATAATATTTATTCATGATAAGCATATAAAGATGCAATCTTTTATCTGTAAAATCGAACTCACAATATATCTTTTATAAGAACATTTAATGTTACTATAATTAAAATTTAGTTGGAATACATTCACATATTTCATCTTCCTTTTGCTTATGCCTGGAGAAAGAACTTTAAGTCTAAAACATAACGGATCTAATACTGATACTAATTCTGAATAAAGGAAAATATTAGTTCAAAAGGAAATTTCTTTAGAATAAATAACCACTTTGAATAACAATGAAATAAATGACGCTCAAGTTGTAATTTTTCCTTTTTTAGTTGGCAAAAGCTTTTCTGGATTCATTTTCTTGAGTTTCAAGTGTATGCTGTAATTCTTTGAAATTGTTAGAGAAGTGTCTATAATAAAGAATCCTAACTGTGGAAACAAATATAAGAAATTAAAGGTAGCTAACTTTTGTGTGCCATAAGAGTATAAAGAGATTCTACTCTTGCGTAGTATGGTAAACCACATGCTCATTGACAGGATTGGTTCCAGTCTAAAGCTGTTGATCGTTACTCTTTCTTTCTTGTTCATTGAACTGGTTTAAATAAGAGACCGTGTAATTCTTTGTGATGCTATTTATCTTGTTTCCATCCTTATACTTGCACAGGTTTCAGCTCATACACATTAGGACAAATGCTATCTTTCCTCTGCATACTGCGTTTATTGTCATTTTATTACGCTTTCTTTGAGTTCAGAATGTTTGTCTTGCAGAAAAAATAAGGATATTATGTCATCCAAAGTATCAAAGTCATCTACTATTGTAAATGACTATGATAACTACAGTTCAGCTCCCTCTCAAAGTTCAAGTGTACCTGTGAACAATGAAGACGAAGATTTTGATGATTTTGATCCAAGAGGAACTTCTACTGCTAGTAAGTATTCTGAAGTGGTCTTCTGCATTTTGGTTGCTGATTTCATTCAATTACTTCTAGAAAAATATTAATCTTTTGATTCAAGTTGATTAGACTGTGGTGCACATTTTTTCCATCATCTGTGGTGCATCTTGCACATACATTCCTTCCAACATTTTGTCCAGGGTACAGGAAAATATTTCTGCAGATGTAGTTTTTTGGATTTATCACTCTCATCTTGACTGCAGACCTCAAGGAAGGGGATGTGAATTCTAAATTTCTCCAGAGTGGCCTCTGGTAGAAGGAGAAGTTTGATTAAGGAAATTGATTGGTGTGCTATTACTAGTTTTTACTCATCTCTTTATACTAATGACTCTCCAAATAGAGCTTTTTGGAAAGGTTCAAGATTGGTGTGCTATTAATCATAAACAAGCTATTTGTCTAGAGCCATTTGAAGAGGAGGAAATTAAGAACGCAGTGTGGAGTATATAAAAGTTTGTTCTTCTCTTTGAGAGGTTGTATTACCCTCATTTAGTCGAGCCTTTCAAGTGTTCCACTTTATTATCTTTCTTGCTTTCGAATCTCAACAGGGGTTGCACGATGGTTAGAGAAAATTGTGTGGGATTTTTTTTTGGAGTGGAATAGCGGAGTTGAGAAGAGATCACCTTTTTAATTAGGATATATGTTGTAGACCAAGGAGTGAATGGGTGTAGGACTTAGAAACTTGGTGTCCAAGAACAAGGCTTTGACAAGCAAATGGCTATGGTGTTTTCCTTCTTGGGACTACTTTCTTATGGCATCAAGTTATTTGGAGTATGGTTTGAATTTGAATGGGTAGGATAGCAATCCTACAATAGTGCAATTAGGGCTACTAATTTTAGTCCTTGGAAATTCATTTCTCAGGGTTATGATGCTTTTTGCTTTTTTATTTCTGTAAGGGTTGCTAATGGGTGCCATATCAGATTTTGGGAGGATACTTGGGTAGGAAATATTCCTCTTTGTTAACCTTTTCCTAATCTTTACCATCTCTCTTCTTTGCATAATGCTCCAATTTATTATTTTGTTCTATTCAAGGGACTATGCTTTCTTGAATTTTTCACTTTTCTACCTAAATGAAACTGAAATTCTTTTGCCACTTCTTGATAGTGTGAGAATTTTCCAATTTGAAGATAAGAGAGTTTGGAATCTTGATCCTTCTGATGTTTATTTTTATAAGTCTTTCACTTCCTTATCTCTTCTCATATTAGGGAAGTTTTTGTTCTCGAAAAAACCATTTGGAAATCAAGATCTCCTTCAAAAATCAAATCTTTCATTTGGACAGTGGTACTCAACAGAATTAACACAATCAGCATTTTGAAATTAGAAGACCTAACATAGCTTTGTCTTGTGACATTTGTATAATGTGAATGAATAGTGCAGAAACTAGTCATAATCTATTTTTACATTGCCCAATGACTGGTTTCGTGTGGAATAAGATCTTTGGGATCTTTGGTGAAAGTTGGGTTTATCCAAAGGATCTACAACAGTTTCTCCTTATATGATTCAAAAGGTTTGGCTGTACAAAGGAAAGTAGCTTTTTGTGGCAATGTGCAATTTTTGCAGTTATTCAGAATATTTGGCTAGAGAGAAATGAACGAATTTTTAGTAATGTTTTGCTATGTTTAAATGACTTATGGGTAAGGATTATGTTTGGAGGATCTTTGTGGTGTTTGGCTTAAGGGTTATTTAAGGGAGTGCCTCTTTTGGATACGCAGAGTGATTGAGTAGCTTTACTGCATGCTTAAACTTTAGATACTGTGTTCTTTTCGGGTTTTTTGTTCATGTTTTCTATGTTTTGTTAGGCAGATAAGTAATCCTCTTTTTTGTATTTCTTTTCTTTCTTAATAAAATTTCTTCTTTTATTGAAAAAAACCTATGGACATACACTGAAACAAAATGGTGCACGGAGGATGTTGTAAGCAATGACTCACTCCCTGCTCCAAAAGAGAGAAAAAGAAAAAAGAAAAATCTAAACTGACTTAAATTTTTGTTGGCTACATGTGCTGTATTCGTGGTATTTTATGTATTTATTTGCAGGATTGATTTTCCTTTTCATGAGGTTGATTATTATTATTTTTCTAACAGAGGCTTCAGCTGGAAACTCTAACCAGGTTGATCTCTTTGAACAAGATTTACTTGGTGACCTCATGGATACTCCAACTTCTGTTCCCACTAAGAAGCCTGCAACAAGTAGTGTGTCAGAAGTTGATCTCTTTGCAGATGCAGCGTTTGTATCAGCACTGCCTCATGCGGACCAAGGAGCTAGTTCTCAAGCACAGGCTAGTTTTTATTACGGCTACTTTTTAGTTTTGCAGTTCTATGTTAGTGTCCAATGTCTTATTAGTTTAGTGGCTCAAACCTTTACTAATAAGAGGTAGGTCCTAAGCTTAAAACTCCCCTCCTTGAAGTGTTGCCCATGTTGCTCTAGTATATTACTTGACTAGGATTGTAGATCTGTGATATCAGTTTCTTTTAACAAATTATTACGTACTGGAAGGTGTCATTCTGGTAGAAATATGTAAAAGTTAGTATGCCGGAGGGGGACTAAGAGTTGGAATGAAGCACACTGCTTTCAGTTATTGTTAAAGATCATAATAAAACTATTTATAGATTTTTACTCAACAACTTAAGTTTTTTGGTTGAAATGTTTTTTAACATGGTACCAGAGCTTCTATGATTAAAAAGTTATGGGTTAGAATCTTGCTGACCCTCATTTTCTTAAATAAAAAAAATAAAGTTTAACCCAAAGTATAATGAATAAATTCACACTTTAAATTCAATAAGTATTTGTGTGAAGGAGCACGTTAGAGATTATAATAAAATCATTTATGGCTTTCACTCAACAACTTAAACTTTTGAATTGAAATGGTTTATGATAGTTATTAGAGTGATGGACAATTTATCATATGAAGATTATGTGTTGTTAAGCATGGTATAAAATCATTCGTGATATTATTTTGTAAATTGTAAATTACTCATGGGAAAGAACAATAATTTCTTTCTGTCTCCATATTTTCCTTCACAGCGCTACATTTCCTTTTGTTTAGCACTAACAAAGATTTTCTCTTATTTATTGGTGATTGCATGCACAGAATGAGGTTGATCTATTTGCTTCCCAACCAGCTCTTTCTTCTTCAATTACAGCAACAGTTGACTTGTTTTCTGTTCCTGAACCAGTTGTACAGCAAAACAGCTTGTCAGAAAACTCTGGTTCTACAAATAATAACATTGTTGATCCTTTCGCTGCTGTTCCTCTTAATAAATTTGATGGATCTGATCTTTTTGGTGAGTTTGCTTCTCATTCTGATTCAGTCTCTGAACCGCCCTCAAAAGGTCCTGTCGGTGATAGCAGACATGATACTATGAATGGTAAACCCTTAGCAGAGTCTAAAATTTCGTCTAAAAAGGATGGTTTCCAGGTGAAGTCTGGTATTTGGGCCGATTCACTAAGCCGTGGGTTGATTGATCTCAATATATCAGCTTGTAAGTTTATTATCTTCACCTCCTTACTAGGTTTTCCATAGCATAAGATATTCTCTGTTAAGTTGTTATACATTTGTTATATTTGCATACTTCAGATTTTATGAACGTGCATGATCTTTTTCTTTGTAGATTACATCCATGCACAATCTATTCCACAGGGTTTCAGCCTTTTAGGACACTTGATCTTGATTAATGCATTATATACTGGTATATATTTGTGATGCACTGGTCCCATGCTTGAGAGTACATCTATACATGAATAGGATGGTGAATCTTGGTAATGTGTCCATCCATTTCCCCTTGCTCCTCTACACATGCTCCATCATGAATCAACATGTTTAGTCATGTTCATGCATTCACGAATCAAATGCAGTCTAACAGCTTTTTCCCCCTTTTCATTATCCCCATGTGTGCACTTTAGGTTTACTGTGTAAGCACTTTTTGCTCTTTTATCCATAATGTCAATTGTTTGGGTGGCTTCTGTAATTACCTTTTTTTATTATCTTGCAGCCAAGAAAGTATCCCTGTCGGATGTCGGGATTGTGGGCGGATTGAGTGATGGATCAGACGAAAGGGAGAAAGGCCCTCTGCCATCGTATTACACGGGGACAGCTATGGGATCGGGATCTGGTCTTGGGAGGTCTGGATTTACTCATCCACAGCCAGCAGGCGGGGACGACATATTCTCTAATTTGAGCAGCCAACAATATAAATTTAGTGGGTTCCAAAAGTGAACTTTCCGGATTTTAAAGTCGTCCTATGTCATTACATTTTCACGACATATTCTGTGTGTCGGCATTATTGAAGCTGCTGAGCTCTTTTGCATGCTGGGTTTTTTTGTTCATATAAACATCTCACACTATGATTTAAAGATTAGTCACAATTGAGCCTCCACTGTTCTGGTCATCGATGGTAAAATCCTGTACAGTGCCCAAAGTTGCCCCACTGCTTTGAGTGGTAAAATGTCCGTGCTTTAAAGTTGCAGTTTGGATCACGTGCAAGTCATTAATAACTAAAATAATCTCTATTTTGCTTGCTGGCATCCGATTTGACGGGAAAAGATTTTAAGCCTTTATGGCAAAAAGTAGGACTATCATCTGTGGGGGAACACATGGTCAACTAGTTCAAATAAGTGATTAATGTTATAGTGACACAAGGTAGTTAATATTTGCCAAAGTTATGGTCAATCAGTTCAAGAATGTTTTATATATGTAACCTTTGTTCTTCAATCGGACTTGGGCACAAGTTTTCTACATATCCTAATGGCTTGTCCCTGAAGTAACTCTCCCGTAATAAAATTTAGGACTGGCTCAGGAATTTAAGAGCTCAAAGTAACAGAATTTTGGACCAGCGAGGTAACTGTTTGTGGATTGAATTGATTTTGATTAAAAGAAATTGAAATTTAGAATTACTTCTGAACTTCAGTGAAATAAATTGAGGAGTTGAATCGTAGACTTGGCATTTTAAGAATTTCAGAGGCCCCTTATTTAATTATTGACTGTATCTAGGATTCATAATTGAAATGAATAAATTTCAATAATTTTTTACAGACTGAAATGTGAATTCATACTTAATGAGTAGAGGAGTTTGTTTTGATTCACATTAGTATGCAACCTAATTGGAGGAGGATTTTGCTCATGCTTTTTCTAATAGCATTGATGATAGAACTATTATAAGAGGAGGGTAAGTAAATTTTTGTTGTTGTGAAAATTAAGAGTATCTTCATAAATATTAATGTAAAATTAAACTCTTTTAAATCTTAAAATAATTACAATTTTCACATTTTTTGACAATATCATCTCTTAAAAATGTTGAACTTATTAATTTTTTTTTCTCAAAGTCATAAATACTCTAATTAATTGTGGGTAGATATGTCCAATTTAATCTCTATGTTATTGACGTAGGCAGAATAAATAAGAGGACAAGTATATATTTAGCCTCCCCAACCCCCCTTCCCCTTAGATCTAGGTACCACTGTTCAAAGTCGCATACCCCAAAAGCAAGACGACCTCGGCTCTTTAGACCTGAAAGTAAGACGACAAATCTACCTGAATAGGGTTCAAGTTTAATTCTATCCAGTTATCACAATTGCCATGGTCCAAACAAAATCAGCCTAATAAAAAAATGCGTTTTGAAATTGTTTGGTTTGGAAGAGCAAATGAAACGATGAGATCCCACGACACGCCACAACTCGGCTTGTCTTATTTGTTTCTTGATATACATTTTTTGACCGCACCATTAAAACATCGCACACTCACTTCCCCACCACAAGAAATTCTCGATTGGATATCTAACAAAAGAAAGAAATTCTTTATAACAATTTACATACCAAATTTGCCGCCAAACTGTTGAATCTTAAACGACAAAAAAAGAAAAAAGAAAGTAAGAAGAGTTAGTGGTATGTAACACAAAGTAATTAACCAAAGACACATTAAAGGATCTTCTAGTTCTGTCCAAACGGGGCCCACAAGTCCGCACTTTTCTCTTTCCCTTTTCACAGGCGGATAGATCTTTTCAGGAATCCCTAAATAAGCCAGCCTGCCCCCGCCTCACTTCTTACTTACTTTTCCTTCTCGAATTTGTTCGCACACCTTCCTCTCTTCTTTCGTCGCCTCTACCCTCTTATATTCGTACCGTTTTCCGAAATTCGTTTTTATTTTTTTTTGTGTGTGGTTAATTTCCGCCGTGAGTTTTCTTCACAAGGTATTTCGTCTCTCACTTCGGGTTTTATAGATATTGCTTGATTTCGTATTCGGGTAATAAAGGAATCCGAACTTGTGATCTGATCCCCGAGTGAGGACTTGTACTCGGATTTCTGAACTGGGGTAATTTTCAGGGATTTTTGGGGAATTCTTTCTATATTCCGTGTCAGCAAGATTGAATTTTCATGCGTCCTCTCGGTGTCCAATAGGCGAAATGTTGATATCTTCTCTAGAGGTGGAGCCGATTCAATCATATAGGTTTCGATGATTTTTCTGTCTGCAGCTTGTTACGATTGAGAATTGATTATGTTGTCTGGGTTTAATTAATTTGGGTTTCTGCATGTGGATGTTTGGATTGGAGATCATGTCTGCTTTGCGCGTTTGCATTTTGACATAAAAGAGGTTTTCTTACATTTGTTGGAGTAAGGATGAAGAGAGGGAAAGATGACGAGAAGCACCTAGGGCCATTGTTCCCTAGACTCCATGTCAATGATACGGAGAAGGGAGGGCCAAGACCGCCACCAAGGAATAAAATGGCCCTCTACGAACAGCTTAGTATTCCATCTCAAAGGTTCAACCCAGGCGTTCTGCCACTTAACCCAAATAGTTCTTGTAATACAGTTCCCCCAGCATCCTCAAGCCAGGTAATTGTTGTATTTTGTGGCTTTGCTTATATTGTTAATTACTTCCTCCTTTTGTTTCAAACATATTTTGCTAGCCATGACCTTGTTTTCTGCTAATTCATTTTCCGGTATTTACGTGTCAATCGGTGATGAAGGATTGCTCTAGTAATGTTTGATATTTGGATAGCTGGACCTGGAAGTTAGTTGATATGCCTGCTTTTTATGAAAAGGCGCTTTGGGATGGGGGATTTTTCATTCTATTTCGGAAGCTTGTAGTGCTTGTGCTTGTTTAGTTCCTTGTAGCATAAGAATAGTTATTTCACGCATTAGAAATTCTTATTTTCATGTTTCTACCTTGGAGTTCGGAGTATTGGGGTTTTCGCGCGTGTGCGTGGCTGTGTGTAAATTAAGAAATAGTTGTTTCCCTTTCTGACTGTCTGGATTAATATGTTTGCAGGGGACTGGCTCCGAGAGAAATCATATCCACCCAGTTCATTTACCTCCACAAGAACCTACCCCTCGAGTTGAAAAACATGTTTCTTGCCAATATGATGGGACAAATCTGAACACTTCGAAGGCACAACTTGAACGGAGAAAGAAGGTAGATGAAGATGACTTTAGGGTTCCTGTATACATTAATTCAAGAATTGTTCAATCAAATGATGAAACTAAGAAGAGTTTTGATGTTCAAAACCTTGCCATCATGGGCGCTGGGTATTTTGGTAGTTTGGTAGAAGTGCAAAATGATTCTGACAGAGATCTAAAACGGTTTGGCTCCTCATACATCAATATAAGAGAAGATTTGAGAAGTGAGAGTGAAGGGTTTCCAAAAGTAAGCTCAAGTAGGGAGGAGCCGGTAAAATCTGTCAGAAACGTTTCTAATGGAGAAAATATTGACAGTCTAGCGAGACAAGCCAAAGTGACTCCAAATCAAGTGTATCAAGATTGTCCTGTGTCAAGTCTTAGCAGATTACAAAGGGTTGGTGCTTGTTTACAGCAGGATTGTGGGGCTAGGTCACAATCTAATGACACCAGACACATGGTTGGTCTCATCGACTCTACAAAGGATACATACAATGGAAACGTCCTTCTACCAAGAGGTTGCTTTCATTCTATCGCAGATCAAAATAGTCCAGTTGAGGCTATTGATGACACTGAATCTCATGATACCAGGACTGGCCGCCCAATATTGAAGAAAAAGTCAGACAAAAGTATCTATGTTTCCAAGATTTCAATGGTAGATGATTTGTTAAGTCAGCAAGTTACGCCTGATGATGTTGTAGGGATAATAGGTCAAAAACATTTCTGGAAAGCAAGAAGAGCAATTGTCAAGTAAGTCTTGTTGCCTGTCAGTAGCATATGTTTCTGTGGTAGTCTTAAACTTGACTCTTTCCTTGTGAAATCTTTTTCTGATACATGATATTTCATGCTTTTGTCTGATGGTATCTCGCTATCTTGTAATTGTTGGGTTTTGTAATGATTATATTTTTGGAATGAAAAAAGAAAAGGAATATACTTATTCTTGATGTAATGCTGAGATTTTGTCTCCTTGCTTTCTTACTTTTTTTTTGGGATACACGTTTGATTAGTATATGATGTCTGTTTCGAGTGTATGTGAAATTTTTTCCCCTTGGAGCAAAGTGATGCAGGACTAAGGTAGATTTTAGGAAGCTGCTACTTGGTGCTGGGATTTTTCTTCTCTCTTTTTGCTACAAATTTAAAGCTGCAGTTGTTCATTTATGCACCCTCAATCGTTCTAGGCATTTGGGCTGGACATTTTACGTTTCAATCAAGGAGTTGTATACATGGGTTTGAAGAAAGGAAATTTTTTAGCCTCGGGGTCCCTTTTAAGTTGGTTTTCCTGTACATTCTAAGTCATTACTTATGTTTTAATGGTGGTAATGGGTCGTGTTACAGCAGAGTGGTAAAAGAAGTCATATTATTATACTATGCTGAAGGGGATCCCTATGACAGCATGTCTTCTCATGTTTCAAGTTCCTCTAGCAACTGGATTTTGGATATTCCTGGCTTGGTTTTCTCTTTCTGGGTTCTCCATGTGACCGCTGGGGAAAATTCCCTTACACTGCAGTGAAGGGCTTGGACTCATAAGAAGGGGACCAAGTAATGCAGGAAAATCACTGGAAGTATGGTAGAAAGACTTGGAGAGTATATGACAAGTAATTAATATATATCATGGTGACAAAAGTTTTTTTTTCTTTTTCTGACATATCAAGCGTTTTGATTCTGTGTTAGAGACATTCTAGGATTGGGATTTTTTTTTTAAAATACACACTCCCACTTTAGCTAGTTGAGGTGTCCCTCCAGGTTGGTTGATTTAATTGAGACTGCGGAATGTATCCACAGTTGATTGTATGCCTCAAAGTTCAATTGTAGTGTTTGGTTTTTATTTTGAATCAGGGACCATGAAGTTGCACAAATATTTTGTTTGAATTAAATAATGTAATTTTCTGCTATGAATTGCATGTTATTTGGTCTTCAATATGAGCTTGTTCTGTTTTAAACCATGTGAGCTATCTTGTTGGAATTATAGGGATTTATCTCTGAAGAATCGATATCTTTTCTTTTATGAAGTGAGTGTGGTTATGAGCATATTTATGCCCAGTTGATGTGTTCAATCGTTCTGAAAGAGCCATGTATTCTATGATGATATGGTATGTAGTATGAGTTCTAAACTGGAATATATCCCACTTAACCAGTTACCAAGTGTGGTTGAACATCCTGTAATTTGGGAGTGTGGTTAATTTATATAATGGTCTTCCAACATGATCATATGTAGTTCGAAACCACGATGTCCTATTAATTTTGATTGTACGAGTCTCATAGCATCATTGAATGTGTATTGTGCAATTTTCTTGATCCAACTCCTGTTCCTCTCTACAGTCAACAGAGAGTGTTTGCAGTCCAAGTGTTTGAGTTGCACAGACTGATAAAGGTAAAATGACCTCTGGCACTGTTAAGTGGCTTGTGCTAGCTAAAAAAAGAGCAAAGATGTTAGCTTTTCTCACACACATGCACGTGGATACAAACATCAACCCTTGGAATTGGTTTATACATTGTAATATTTTTCACTTAAGCAGGTCCAACAGTTGATTGCTGGATCACCAGATCTTTTTCTTGAAGATGGTGCTTTTCTGGGAAAATCTCCTCTGAAGGGATCTACTCCCAAAAAGCTCTCGCTGGAATATGTTGTAAAACCTCGGCGACAAAATCTGAAGCGCAAAGATGACTCTGAAAAACTAAACCATAAAATGGAATGTTCTGCAGAGAATGCAGTTGGGAAGACATCTCTTTCATCTGTGAAAAATGGTAGCCACCTTTCAAATTACACCCCTTTTTCTGGTAATTCCCACCATGCAAATGATCCCTCGTATTTCCATCACCATCAGTCACCTGGGCATCAATGGTTAATTCCTGTCATGTCTCCTTCTGAGGGGCTTGTCTACAAGCCATACCCCGGACCTGGATTTTCGGGAACAATTGGTGGAGGATGTGGGCCTTTTGGGCCAGCTCCTCTGGGTGGTACTTTCATGAATCCTGCCTACGGAGTCCCAACTTCTCATCAAGGTTTTGGGGTTTCGCCAGACACTCCTCTGGGCAGTCCTGCATACTTCCCTCCTTATGGCATGCCAGTTATGACTCCAGCAATGTTAGGCTCAGCTGTTGAACAGATGAACCAGTTTAATGCACCAGGCTCTCATGGGAGAAACGGTCATTTATCTGGAGGAGGAGCCAACGTTAACACTCATAATCAAAGCTCATGTGATTTGCCTGTTCAGAGAACTGGAAGTAAATCACAGATCATGAAATTTCGGACATCTAAGGGTAGTGAGTTACACGGAAGCACAGCAAGTAGTCCTAGTGTAATGGCACAAGAAATCAGCAGCACAGGTCAAGTTGCTGAAGGGAGGGAAGCATTTCCTGTTTTCCCAATGGCTTCTCCAGGGTCAACAGAGGGAGCCCCCCAGGCTCTTGAAACTAGACAGCAAGCGCGAGTAATCAAAGTTGTCCCTCATAACCCCAGATCTGCCACGGAATCAGCAGCTAGAATTTTCCAATCAATTCAAGAAGAAAGGAAACAGTTTGATTCAGTCTAGTGCCATCTGTTGACGGGGTTGATTTGAGTTGGTATTATACGTCAAGTTCCTGTACTCTTGGAGTGTGACATCTTGAACGTTTTTTATTTTTAAATGGTTTTGACCTAGTTACAGCATATTCGTATGTAGGTATCCATGGAATATCAAATCTAGTCAAATGTAATATTAGCATATATTGTCTTTAAATGTGCCTACTTTTTTCCCACTGAAATTGATTACCCTCCCTTTGTACTGTACTGCGTGTGGGAAGGAGTTATTTCACCGGAATTGCCCAAGTTGCTTATCGTTTTATTGATTTTTTAATCATTAATCCTTTTAATTTTTGTAAAAACGTCGGTCATATTTTTTAAATTAAATATGAATTTCTAATCTTTCCACCACTACGTTGCCGAATTTAATAGCAATCTTGCATACTCCAAACCAAAGAAATTTGTGGCTACGGAGAAGACGTCTTTTCGGTTTTATATATATGTTGAATAAAATTTTATTTTTATATTTTAAATTTATAGTAAAATTTAATTTAATTTTTTAATTACATATTTAATATTTTATAAATATTTTTTTATTTTTTAAAATAAATTTTATTAAAAATATTAATTTAAATATAAATAATATTTAATTTACGAAGTTAAATTTTTATTATTATTTTAAAACAATGGCGGTTAATAAATTTTAACTGAATTAATTTAAATGAAATAATTAAATATTATTGTTTTAAATAAATAAAATAATTAAATATTATTATTTTAAATAAATTAAATGTAAAGAATATAAAAATTACAAAAATTTTAAGGTTTAAATCAAATTTTATAAGAAATATTTTATGTTATATATGTCTATTTAAATTTATTTAAGATATTTTATGAGTTAAAGATAAAATTAAATAAAAATAAATTAATAAAATTAATATTTAATAAATAAATTAAATCGTATCAATTTTTTCTCTCCAATTTTTCTTGGAAAAGTTGTTTAAAAACTTAATCCAAGGCATTTTCATGTGATAGTAACGTTGCACGTGGCAGTGTTCTAGTGGAGAACTTGTGCATAAAGAGTGGCAAGCTCGTGATTAAAAATTTCGTATGTGTGTGGAAGCATCCAGATCGAAAGTAAACGGCGAGACTGAAGATCGCTTGAAATTGACGCCCAACAATGGTGAACTACATGCTGATGATCACCGCTGAGCTTGAGAACCTCACCAATCTTCAACCACAAGGTGGCTGCGATGACCCCAACTTCTCCTACTTCTTCAAGGTCTCTACTCCCTCAATCTTTGCTTTAGGGCTTGGTCTTTTTCATTCTACTCCTTACTCTTAGATTATTCACTTTCTTTTTCATCTAATTTTTTAAAATTCATTTGCCTTCCCTAAATGCATTACGTGAGTGACTTTGAGTCTGATAGCTCCCATTTTTACAACCTTCTTTCTAATTCACGTGATCCTTGGTTTCAATCATCTGCCAATTCTTTTCTGACATTCAATTCAATCTGTTTCGCGTTGATTTGTTGGAAAAAAGTTGTTTCTGCTTTATATATATATATACTGGTTCATTCTGCTTTTTTCTTCCTTTGATGGAGACGAAGATACCTTATATTTATGTCTTACATTTATGTTATATTGTGTCATTCCCAGGTTTCTTGTGCTATGCTTACAGCTAAATAAAGGAAAATCATGAAAGCTTTAATAAGGAATATAATAATCTCGTAGGCTTTTTTTTTTTTTTTTGGAATTTTGCCTTGTCTCTTACGCAGGCTGATTTTCAATCATATCTCCAAATTCCATGACGCTCTTTAGTCTCTGCTTGCGTTTGATACACATTTTCTTTGCGAACAATGTGAATGAAACGCTGGATAATATTACTAGGGCAACCTCAACGGTTCCCCTATACTTGTTACTGTACTGTTATTTCTTTTTAATCAATCTTCCTTTCAGATATTCTGATTTTTTTCCCCTAGTCTTTTCTGAATATGTTTTGCTTATCCGTGTAATATTTTGTTGTAGGTAAAATGTGGGAATTGTGGAGAGGTGAGCCAAAAGGAAACTTGCGTGGCCTTGACTGAAACTATTTCTCTCCCAGTTGGCAAGGGAACAACTAATCTCATTCAGAAGGTACTCTGTGTACTGAGGGATTATCATATTTAGCGACATTTGTGATTTGTTGACTGTTTTTCCCTCATTGAATAAATAGCTCAATTCTGTTGGCCCCTTGATAATTTCGAGATTTTCTACCTCTATTTTTGTTATTTTACATGGATCATTTGGCAACCTGAGCATTGAAAGCTACCCACTCAAAAATTATTTCTAGTTACAATCTTCTCGTTGCAATAAGTCTAGGCTGGAATTCATTAGTACTTACAGAGCTCTGTCAGGTTGCATTATATGCACTTGTTTTATTAGATTAAATAAATGTTATTTTTTTTTAATTTATATCCGTAATTCATATTGAAATTTAAATCAAGTGATCTCACAGGAACCATGTGTATGAATTTTTGGAAAAGGAAAGACACATAATACTATATTTTGTTTGCATTTTTCCCTATTATAGTTTCCATTATATCCTTTTCAACTCGGTAGGAGAAGAACATATGATAAAGGGGATGCAACCTATGATGCCCATGCTTTTATCTGACTGAAATAACTTCTTGTTTGTAGTCACAGATTGAATGAGCTTGTGAATTTAGTTTTTACTAATCTGACTTATCACCTTTTAAGCTTGGTTACAAATAAGAATTTTATCAATTTAGCACGATTTTCCTTCTGCTTTTGTTCTGACATTGAAGGAAAGATCCTGTCAATGTTATTAGAATCTGCTGCGTAACTTCAACTAATAAGCTATAATTTTGTCCAAGTGAGATTCTTCAAACTGTTTCTTTCTACAGCTGGTGGTTTCTTGACACTTCTTCTTTGGTCTGCAGTGCAAATTTTGTGGCAGGGAGGGCACAGTGACAATGATCCCAGGCCGAGGCAAACCACTCACCCAGGAAACAAGTCAATCAGGGAAGTATGCCCCATTGATGTTATTTGACTGCAGGGGCTATGAGCCAGTAGATTTTGCATTCAGTGGTGGCTGGAAAGTTGAGTCTGTGAGTGTTCTAATTTCTGTCCTTTTTTCCCCTTCTGGTATTGTATCTCCAGTCTTCAATGATTGTTCAAGGCCACTGATATTTAACTGTATTTTAAATAGCTCATATTCCTTTTTTTCAAATGGAGCGGCAATGAGCACTTTTGCAAGCATATTGTGATGCACTTCTCTTGTTTTGATTCCTGCCCTGTTGCACTTGGATATCACATTTTATCTGATTTGGTGCTTACTGTTGATAGCTAAGCATATTCTCCTTTAAAAATCAATACTGGAAATCCTGTCAGACAAGTTCACCTATAAACTCTAATAGAGACGACTATGATGATAATAAATCTCTATATTCTTCACATTCTGCAAAAATTAAACCAACAATTCTATGAGAAGATAAGCAAGTGCAGGTAATATTATTTTTCATCATCACAAAGTGTAAATGGTGACATTTGCCAAATATGCATTACCTCATTTCTCTGTATATTCAAAGTTCGTGCAAAAGTTGTGCTAGTTGATCATTTTCATGGAAGAGACTGTGTTTCTGGTTTAGGTGTACTATTTTTTTTTTCCATGTTTCTTTCTTTTTAGTCATGTTTATACCTTCTTCCCTCTGGTTTTCCCCTTCTTTTGGCTAGGTATTTATTATTTAATTTTGTTAAGATATGTCAGCTACATCTCGAACCTACCCCTTTTTTTTTCAAGTGTTTGCTGCTAACTAAATATGCTGTGTATTATATGATTTATCTGATTTTTTTTCCTATTGTTTGCCCTATTTTCTAATTATTGCAAGTTTTACTTTTGTAGCTAGAGGGAACTAAATTTGAAAATGTTGACTTGTCAAGTGGAGAGTATGCTGAATATGATGAGAAGGGAGAGTGCCCAGTCATGGTATCTAATGTTCGTGCTACTTTTGATGTGGTGAAGTAGAGAGCACCGAAGAAGCATGGACACGGACATAAGGCCCGGCATTGACATGGTAACTTGACAAAATCTGAAGTTCATGGGTTATTGAAGTGCTTTTCTGAACTGAGTGCCCGTGCTTTATAGCTAGGAACAAATTTGTGGAATCTGCTAGACTTACATGTTAACCCGGATACTTTCTTATACGGTAAAAATGGTAACAGCCTCCAAGCGATTGATGAAGTACACTTACTATTTCATGTTTGGAAGTGTGGATGTGTTTTTCGTGTGTGTCCATACCCTCATCCTCATTGATGTCATAAAAATTAATTCCTCTGGTGCATGTAATTGTAAAAGAGTTGATGGACAAGTGAAGTGGTCCCGTCACTTCGGAAGTATGCATCTTTGCTCTATCCATGTACATAGCCTGTTTCTTGACGAAAATGGGAACACCATGTCAACTGTGATGATATGGTGTATCTTTCGAAGCAAGATGGGAGCCACCATAAATGGGCTTTCTTTTTTTATCTTTTCCTTTTTGCCTTTTTATATCTTCCATGTTCCCGTTTATACTGCGATTTTTTTTTTCAAGAATTACACCGAGATCCTGTTGCATCTATTACTTTCACCGTGAAGCTGTAAAAAATGATTAGTTGCAGGGACGTGGGATCCTAATTATTGAAGTTGTCCCAATAACACCAAATCCCCGATTGGCTTGCACCAATTAATATTTAGCGAAAATTAAATAAAAAGAAAACGTGGCTCCTATGTTCAGATTGTATGCAAGTTCTACAAGGTTCGGATCACAAAACGTACCAAAAATAAAAGAGGGTAAGAGAAATAAAGAAAACGTGATGAGGACGCGGACTAGTAAAAATTGTGAGAATTAAGCATTTGTCGTAAAAGACAAAATTATAGTTATATGTCAAAATGTAACTATTTTTTTTTTATTTCATTGTAAGGTAAATGTCAAACACTATATATCGAATAAGAAGACATTAATGAAGCGATCATCAACATCCAATCTATTAACAATCATAAAAAATAAAAATAACAGTATATATATATATATATATATATATATATTACCAGTTGTCCATAAAGAAGAGTGGGAAAGAGGAGAAATGGCAGTGGACAAGGGAAGAGACTTGAGGTAGGTTAAGCGGATGACTTGACTTGTAATTATAGTGTCTCTTTTTGGGGATACAAATTTTATATTCTTTGCCTAAATAACATTACTCCACTAGTTTAATTACAGCGATATTTCATTATCGTTTATTGCTACTTGTATTACTTTTGAACTCTCATTCATAAAAAGAAAATGGTCCAAATTGAATCTAAAACTTTTTATTAACTAACCATGTTCTTTATCATTAAATTACATTTAATAACTTAGTACCGTTACGGTTGAAATTGAAAACGAACATCCCCAGAAGAAAATTGCAAACCCCCCTCGTGACAAAGAAAATAGTTAACAGAAAATACACAATATGATAGATAAAGAACTGTTGTTTGTGCCTCGATTCAAAAAGTATTTTTTTTTTTGAATAAGTAGAATATTACTATTGATTATATCAAATATAAAGTCAAAATTCAGAAGATAAAAACAGATAAACTAAATCTAATAACTTAATCTCATAATTTTTAAAAATACAAAATACAAAATAATAGATCTTATAAATTAGAAAATACAAAAAAAAACACCTTCACAAATAGTAGATTACTAAAATTTATATTTTAAAATTTCAGATATACAATAATATAATATTTTTAAAAAAAGATATTTTTAAAAAAGACAACACACCTCCTAACTCTCTCTAAAGATTAGATCTTTTTAATCTCTTCCTCCAAATGAATTCATTGTTGTTCTAACTTCAAAGTTGTATACTTGATAACGAAATACAAAATCTTGAAACTCTCTCACCTCTCTTAGAAGAGAAAAACTCTTCCCTAATAAGAAGTAAAAAGCTCTCCAAAAGAGAGAAACAAACTTTTCTAAAAGAAGAAAGTAGAAAAATAAAGAGCAGTAAAATAAAGGAGTTAAGGCCAATTTGCTGCGCTTTGCGGAGGTGGGGGGGAGGGAGGAGTTTGCACAAGGGCAGGGGAGGGGGTGGCTGCTATGTGGTTGGAAGGAGGGCGGAACTCTGCGATTGGGAGGGGAGAGGGGTGGCTGCTGCGGGTGGAAAGAGAAAAAACCCGTGGCCAGACTTCTAGAAAGGGAGGAAACGCGAAGAAGAGAAAGGAGGGAAGGGGTGGCTGCTAGCTTGCTCTATCTACTGAGGTTGCGTGGCACTTGAAGGAGAGCTCTGTTAGGGTTTCATATTACCATTCTTCTATCGTATATCTAAAATTCGAGTTAATCCGCTTCATAAGCGGATTGTGTTTTCTAAAAAAAAAAGTATTCTTTTCAAAGAGTTCTAAAGATTGCATTCATGTTCTTGACCATTGGGCCATTGATTCTGGCTCGGCTCCTCCTTAAGAGAGATTTCTGAAGGGGCATTAGGGGTTTTTTGCATTTTATATTCGTTCACCTTGATCTGTCGTATCATTATTTGTCACCTTTGACTATGGACTACGATATTAAATTTTGTTTCGTTATACTATTTTGGTGATTTTAAAAATAGAAATATTTTAAAATATTTTAAAAATTTTATGAAAATATAATTTTTTTTTAAAAATATTTCAAATAATTTCAAACAATAAGTAAATATATTATTATAGTTAAAATTTTGACTCAAATCTCAATAGTATTCAACAATAATTTTTCTCTTGTATCTATCTATTCATTTTTTTAATTTTTTCATGACTTTTATTTATAAGTTTTTCTCTCTATCGATTATGATTCTGTTTTTATCTTCAAATATATTTTTCTCTTTTTTGTCTTTTAATATCTTTTTATTATGTTTATAGTTCTCTCTTTGAAATAAAAATAATAAAAAAAATAATGTCATGAAAATGAGGAGAGAAAGTAGGAAGTTGACAAAAATATTGTGATTTGTGAAAAAAAATAATTTGGTGTTTAATGTGATGTGATACTACTTTCAAATTGTTAATTTTTTTATTTTTTAAATTAATTTAGTACTTTTTCATTGAAATTCCTCGAAAAAAATTATTTCAATCGAAATAATTTAAAATAAAAATATTTTTATCGAAACAATTTAAAACAAAAATATTTTTATCGAAATATTTTATAATATAATAATAATTTTAATTGAAATGATATAATTTTTTATTAAATTTTTTATTTCATTTTAATAATTTTATTTTATTTTAGTGATTTTAAAAATAAAAATATTTTAATTATTTAAATAAAATAATAATAATTTCTTATTGTAGACTCCGCCCTTCGCCACCTACCGGAACTGCTCCTAACCCTTCCTCCTTTCCCCGTCACTTAAAAAAGTAGGAAAAGCATAGCTACGAGGTTCCCTCTCTATTGCTATGCACATCTGATCATAGCTAGATTTCTAGTTCATTGATTTTATCTAATGATTGTCGATTGCGATCATCTTTTATCGTGCTTCTATGTGGCATTAATCCATCCGTCATATATATTCATTCATTAATAGTTTCGCGGTGGATTTGCCGGAAGTTGATATAATTTTTGGATCTTTTAAATCAACTTACAAAATAAGTTTATTTTCTTTTTTAATTCTCTGGGGAAATTGCGTGATTATACTTGAAGTGAAGCTCGTGAGTGGTGGCTGCTTTTCTTGCCGGACTTGATTCGTGTTTTCACTTTTCACATGATAAACTAACTGCGCCGCCTTTTCCGACAAAACACTGGAATTTCTGTTGGGACAAAACACGGCACTCAATACTCACTCGCTGCCCATGTGCAAATCTTATCCTTATGCAGGTTGCCACACCAACAAAGTTCCTCAACGAAATCATGAGGGCTCTGTTTTGTCCATTAATTTCTGCACACTTTATTCTTTCAAAAAAAAAAAAAAAATTATTGGAGGTTAACACTTCAACTCAACTCCGGTTGAATAGAGGGAAATGCTATTACAAATTTTAAAATAAATCCAGACAATGGTATGTCCTTGAATTCTCGTTTTCCCCTTCTATCACACCAAATCTCGTATTATACAATCACTCACGAATTATCATTTATTTTTTTTGGTTTTAAGTTGTTCGTCGATGCTAATTTGTCCTTAGACGTAAAATAATTCAGACCCCTGACCTAATTATCCCTCTATTTTATGCGAGTCATTGTCCATGTCTGAACACTAGACAAAAATGAGGTCGAATCATTGCTCGAAGCCGCCGATCATTCTCCTGGAAATGGACCCTTCCGTCCGTATTTTAAAATACGTTTTACAAAACCAGAATGATTAACACAAATATAATGAATGTGGGGGGAAGGCAGGGTGAAAGAAAAAGCAACTTGTATTTGATTTCATGGCACGCTGAAAAACCAGTGTGGGAACATTTTTCACATCCTTAGCCAACACAAGCATGTTCGACTAATCATCTTATCTTCCGAGAGCGAAGCTGCCACCGCTTCTTCCTCGCTGCCTTTTTTCCCTATTCAGAGTCTGAATCCATGGTGGTGCCCATTGCTTTAAGCCCCCTTGGTCTCTACATATAATAATACAAATTACAATATTTATTTTCGTGGGGCAAAATTACGACCAGCCATTATTCAAACAATGATTTAGAATTGAGAATACGAACTCAAATTAAATACCTTTTTGGATATCTTCTTCTCCCTAACCTGATATCGCTCTAAGGTAAGATCGCACAACCATGCACCTGGACTCACGAGCTGTGGACACAGATCCGAATAAACCAAAAGCAAGATCAGAATCAGAATGCAAAATTTGCAATTATTTCAAGCTTTTAATTCACTACCAAACATGAACTAAATCCGGAAAAAAAAATTTAAAAAAGAAAGGCAGTATGCTACGATTACGAATATAAACCAACGACAATTAAAAGAAGCGATGAAAGACAGGCGAGCCGCCGGTTCTCCATTTAATTTGTCGGTAACCCGAACATCTGACTTTTTGTCGTTGTTAACAAATCCTCCATCAAAACCGTCCACGTGACGCAACAGGCCATAATCCAATATGCTCACTCACACTTTTCCAACGTATACGGCCAAAACACTGAGTGGACACGTGCTCAGCGCGCATTTTCTCTTTTTGAATTTTTCCTATAATATTCAACAATATTTTTTTGGGGTCATCCATGAGATACTAAAAAGAAAAAGCGGAGGCATATCGTACATTACACGCTGTCTTTCTAGTGACCTTGTGATCAGATCACGAGAAGCCCAAACGAAGATTTGGGTTCAATGACCCTACCACACTTATAATCTGTCGTAAGAATATAATAATAACGTAATATTTTATCATAATAAGAAAACTGGTTTCCCCGAGCAAAAGATTATTCGGTACTACTGATATTAGCAATAAATAAAAGCGGGCACACAAATTTTGTTGTTTTTTTTTTTAAAAAGACAAGCTGATTTTATTTTTAAAAATTTTATGGACTGTCCTCCACACCCTCCACGGAACTACGCTGAGATTTCAGTTTCGGTGTGAACCAAGCTTCCACTGACACGTGTAAATCCGTCCACAGTTTGCTAACCCTCCACAGCTTTTCCAGGCCAGGAAAAAGGGGGAAGCGCACTCCCCATACTTAAATGTATTATTTTTCCAATTTCTGCAGTAAATTATTCCGCACTCCACTTCTTCTCGTTGGCCATAGAAACTACTGCTGTTACTGTTTAACGTCCTACCTAACAAAGTTTATCATCGAAATTCTATAACGAGATCCTGTGACAAGAATTTGTTTTATCTTTTTAATGCATCCGTTTCTCCAACCTAAGATTTATGAGATATGACAGAATAAAAGGTTCAACATCTAAGATATTAAACACGAAAACACAAAAAAGAAAAAAAAAACAAAACAAAAAACAAAAACAGACAGCTTACATTGAGTGTGCGTTGTATGAATTTGGCTCTCTTCTTGGGTCGCTGAGGCAACTTTGACCCTTTTATTGCCAGAAAATCTTCTTCCTTCTCCTTGTTGGTGAGGGCAATCGCGAACTTGGGTGGCCAAACCGGTGGAGCCGCATCCCCGCTACCGGACGGCGAGCCGCCCTTCTTGCTATCGTGCGCGGTCTCGGATGAGGCCGCGGACTTGTTATTGTCATTGTGATGGTGGTGGTTGTGAGTATTGTGATGGGACCCTCTCTTATCGTGCGCACCCCTGTCCGGCGAGGCAATTCCCCTTACACCCCCGTTGCTCTGGCCTCTCATAGCACTCGAACTCTCAGAGTTCCTAAATTAGAAAAAACACGCACACACCCAATCCCACTTATTATATCCCATAGCTTAATCATAACAATATGTACATATATTGGGAAATCAAATCTGGATTGAACATGCTTTCTTTAGTTTAGATTTTAAAAACATAAAAAGGAAAGGGAAAATAACAGGAAAGTAGCGAGTTTACGAAATTGACCTTGGGATGGTCTAGATCGCTGGTTAGAAGCTGGAATCTCGACGGGTTTTGCGTAGAATATGGGGTGGTTTTTGGCTTCCTCGGGGACTTTCTATAGTGCTTTAAGCGAGGGGGTCGTTCACTTCTTTTCTTTAACGAAAGGGCGTAAGATTAAATATTAGAGAGATGTGATTCCCTATAACGGGCACAGCTGGTCTTGCAGCAGGTTTGGGGCCGTTGGATGTGGAGTGCCTTTTGGATAAATGAAGGTTACGTGTGGGGTTTGGGGCGGAGTAGATCTGCAACCTGGTCCCTCATCAGACGGCCACAAAGGGCTTTTCTTACGGAAAAGGACTTTTGGGGAACACGTGGAAGGAGACGGTCCACTCCAAGTTTCCAACCATTTTGACAAAAGATAGATGCAGAAAACAAAGTTGGAGTGTGTGATCTAGTACGAACAAGGTCCAGGGAGGAATAAGCTGGTGCCATTTTCTTTCCAAGGCCATGATCTAAAAACTGAAGAATTTGTAATTCCATACCATATAGAGAAGAGAAGATTGAAAGGAATATTGTTTAAACAGACATCAAAGATGTAACTTAGAAACATAGAAAAGGCACAGTATCGTGTAATCATGAACTAATACCTTGTAAAAAAATTCAGATTTGGAGATTCACATCCTATCTATTGTGATTTTTGTGTCTGGCTCCACTAAAATGAAAGAGTTATTGCCATCTGTCTATTTCGAAACGAGCCCAAATATCAAGAATGAGAAGGGCGATCTCACGCACTTACCGTGAGGTGCTCTTTCATTTGGATGACACATAACGCCACCACCTGACCAATTGGAGGGTAGACAAGATATAAGCCTCTTAGGCACGTTAGTATTCAGCCCAAATGCAGCCAAGCACATACACATCTTCAGTGCCTTACCCTAAAATTATATTTCATCTAACTGGTGCACGTGCCCTGGCACGTGCCTTTCTCTCTCTCTCTCTCTCTCTCTCTCTCTCTCTCTCTCTCTTAAACGAAAAATATATGAATAATACATTTGGAAGCTGAAGATTCTTCGACATCTGAGTCGGGCTGGACGAAATTTCGCGGCAGAGGCAACCAAAAAGCGCTGCCAAAGACGAACCCAGTCACAAGTAATTCCAAACATCTGCCCCACCTCTCGCAACCACTACCCTTTCATCTCATCCAAAAACCATGCTCGTATACTCCTCTTTTTTAAAACCCCAAAAAACGAACAAAGAAATCTGAATCACTCACTTCCAACAAATGGATCGGATCTTGAACTTAAGCGACATGTTAGATTGGGATGAAGAACTGAAAAAATATAAACTATATTTATAATTAAAATATATATTAAAAAAAAAAAAAGACGAGCTCAAGACAAGTCGACAACTGTAGCCCAGCCCTCACATAATGGCCACACATGCAAACCCTGACCCACGCCACCTATTGAATACTCAACACAAACCAACAAATTCAAATAAAAGTGGAAAATCACGCCGTTAACTGACCCCCGAAGTCCAAGTGAAACCTAATTTCAACACCGATCTCAGCCGGAATAATGATAATGTGTTTCATTTAATAGTTAACATAAAGCAAAGTAATTTACCTGAGAATTCGTTGAGGAGGTTGCTGCGGCGAAGATGAGCGTTGACGGAGATTCGGATACCGGTTGCTATGATTATGAGTAGTAATAGTATTATGAAGGGCAGAAGCAGGATTTGGAGGATCTTTAACGACCCGGCGATCCACCCGAACCGTTGTCCTCTGAACCGGGGCGGAAGGGTCGTCCTTCACCTGGATCTTCGTGCACCTTAGCCGCTTCCGGTTCCCCCACTGCAGCACGAAATCAGAGGTCGTCGTCGTCGTCTGTCTGATGGTGTCGGAGTTCCCCCTTAATAACAACGATGATCCATGTCCTCCTCCTCCACTTTTCTCTTTGCTATTGTAATTATTATTGTTCCTAACTGACTCTTTATTCATCTCCTTCCCCGCTGCACCTGTCATCTTAAATAGGTAAAGTTACCGGGGTTAATATTGGAATTACAACAAAAATATTATCACATCTAATTGGAATTCTGCAACTTCCACCACCCGGCAATCATATTCATACATCTACTAAAATTCAACAAAGCAGCTCTAAAATGGCAAGATCTGCATATCAGACGGTCCACGGTCTCCCAAACAAAACCCCCCCAAAAAAAAAAAACAATCAAACATGAGAATCAACATCTTCTGTATCAAGACAAGATGTGCGGTGAAATTTATGGGACGGAGAACCTGAGATTATGAAAATATTTTCACAACGATAACAATATGAGATTCAATTTGCATACCGAAAAGAAAAGAGCTTTATGATTTTCTTTAGTTTGGCTACATTTTGACAGGGAAGACAGTAATGTAGAAAACAGGAAATCAATTCGACGCTCTCGGTCCCAGATGACTCGAGGGACACTAACACCAGAACCAGCACTCAGTTGTCGACGAATGATTTAATCAGCTTGCTTCACCCTATTAATTTCATAGACTGAAACCAAATGAAGAGTCATTGATATCAGAAACTGAGAAGGGAAAAGCAAAAACGTACATGAATTTAGGCAGCTAAAACAAGGTATCAAACCTCAACTATACCAGCAATACTGCGAGAATCATAGCCAAATCAAGAGAGAAAGATGGAAATAGAACTATCCCTATTATTCCAGAAAATTAAAGAGGAAAGGCGAATCGTAAAGAAGTATGTCACCGGACAAAATTGAGTAAAACAATACGGCCTACTCAAGAAAAAGAAAATTAATAGCAGCGCCAAATTAGGAAGGGAGGTGAGGGAACCCGAATCCATGATATCATATGCGAAAGAAAGGAGCATCCAAATTATTAGCGAGGGATAGAGATCGGGAAACAGAGCATAATACAAGACCGAGCAACGGACTTAATGCATTACCAGAAAACTTTAACTCTGTTGCTGATCAGTTTCTTCTGGAACAACCGCACGAAGAAGAAAAGGAGCCGATTTTCCTATGTTCTGCGAGAAATCAAGAAGAGAAACCTCAGAGCAGCCTCAAAAAACTCAAAACTATCAAGTATCCACCATAGCAAGCAGAAATTATAATTAAAATAGGATAAGCTGCTGCAGCGAAGAGTAGCAAATCATCGGCTAGATTTCGATGACAATCGATTCTTCAGTTCTGAATTTTGACAAAGTATATCTATTCCTCACCTAAATAAATCTGATTCAGCTTGAATCCGCGACGCAGGATGTACGAAAAGCTCGCCGCTTTCAGTTCTGAAGCTTCGATTAATGCCAAGCTATTGCTAAAATCAAACTAATGATGACATTCCACGGTTTAAATCTGCGACTTAGGTTAGACTCCAAACTTAGCAAGCGAGGATTGTCCCCGTAATCTGGCAGAAAGTTTAGAGTTCCAGAGTGCGCCTGAATTTCCAGGGAAATGTCTACAGATGACAAAAACACAGAAACAACTTAGCTTACACGTGAAACAACAAAAAGAGGAAGATAATGAAACTCTGGCTTGATTCCCAACCGAAAATTATTAAGCACCTCTGTATATCACAATGAACACAAAGGGAATCTCAAGAACAGCTAGAAAAATAATGAAAATGGAATTCTGACAAAATTCGCCGATTCCACATGCTCTAAACATGCACCAGTCGACAAAAAATAAGCCAAAAACAAGTTTAAATCAACAATCCGAATTGAACATAAAATTCAGCTTCTGCTTTATGGGAAGAAAGGAAAAAGAAAAAGAAATTGAGCTCCTCTCTTAATATTAAACCTCTTTCTACAAATACGTACATATATCTTCAGAAAGTCCCAGATCCTCAACATTCACCGTTCGGTTATCAAAATTTGTCTCCTAAATCCCCCAGTTGCGTTCAACAGATAATGGTGGACAGCATAGAAAATTTTAAGAGATAATAGAAAGAGGGAAGAAGGCTACAGGGAGCTTCTTCTTCTTCTTCTAAAACGAAATGCTTGAGTTTTCTTGTACACCCTGTTTATATACATGGTGTGCCACTCTCCTTCACACCAACCGTCCACCCCGAGAATTGCTGACCGTTAAAAGAAAATCAGACGGCACTCGTCTGTCCACCTTTAAACAATACAAAAGGTCACCACTCACCTCGCGTATACCCGTTATGAGCTTTATGGGTGCCCTAACGCCGAACCGGATTACCGAAATCGGATTCAAATATCGATTAGAGTAAATTATAATTATAATGACTTCCTTGAAATTACATTAATATTCTTTTTAATCACATAAGTCAAATTTTATTTTAAATCTTTATTATTAGAATAATATCTTTTTATTTTTATTTCTCCAAACGATTCCTGTACTGTTAACGTTTATTGGGTTATTTTTTTTATTTCATTCTAGTGGCGTAGGAAATGATGGCACTTGGTACAATAAGGTTTTACAAGGATTAATTACTTAATATTGATTTGTTTTACTACACCAGAACATCGTTTAAGTCTTCATTTAAGAAAAAAAAAAGGTTAAGATAGACAATTATGCCATGTCCGCTATCTCGTAGATACAAACTCTCTGTGAGGTTGTTTTCTCTTGAACAAGTATAAACGCCAAACTTAAATGTAGCAAGTACAGATTGACGAAATCGTTAAATCATGGCCGTCTGTTTTTTCTTCGCCCCTTTAATTGTGAATTTAAGACGTAGAAGTGTTAATTATAAAATGTCCTCCTTTTTTTTAAAAAAAAAATTCTTTAATCCCTAAACTGTTTATTCTCATTCAATCCGTTTCGTCTGGCTTCTTTTTGTACAAAGATTTAAATTTCAAACTTCAAAATAAACTATCAAATTGTCTTCTCGAAGACTTCTTATTTAATTTTGAGCTGAGGGCCAATTTTTCATAATGTAAATTCCATTTCTCTCAACCCCACCCCGGCCTAGAGCTGTACCAGTGTGTGTAAAATATGTTAACACCCCATTCATAAGAGTTATTTTGTAAATATAAATATTTAATTTTTGTTCACTATAATTGTTACACCAGCCATGGATCATATGATGACAACTTTATAGAACACTTAGATATTTTCACTGAATGAAATATTAATTGTTCGTAACATACTTGCGCGTAGATAAAATCTAAACTTTCGAAGTAAACAAGCAACTTCGAAAATTTATAAATAATATATTCATGACGTGAAATCAATTTTTGTAGAATGAATATTGTAAAAGAGATATTATTTTTGTTTTAGCCTCTAGTAGTAGCATTAGGAATGAAAAATATATTTAATTTCACTTATAATATATCAAGGCACTTCATCCTTGATTATCTTGCAATGATACAAGCACATAATTGCATTCCAATCTAATTATAGCTGACGTTCACAATTACAATACGAATGGTCCCAAAGAGTGCCATAATTTTATGTACAGATACTGCATAGCAACTCATGGCCAGTGAACGTCATATTTACAGCAATCAAAAGACATATAACAACAATCATGCAATAGTATCGAATAGTGCTCTTTCTCCTACGATTAATCGATTATGCACTGAAACCCTTCTGCAGGGAACTCCAGGGACCGGCAGGAATACTGACGCATGCTTGTGCCGATGCCTCTGCCATTTGCTCATTCTGTATTCCTGCGTTGCAGATGTTTGCAAAGGACCTCATGTGTTTCATCCCATACTGGGACAGGGATCCACAATATGTCTCAAAAGTCCTTACCTGCATCGAGATTAGATTAAAAAGCAATATTCTCTCCCCATCAAAGTGATCAAATAAGATACTATACAGTAATCAAGAAATGAGTGCTGAGTCCTGTTCAAAAATATTTCTAGGAAAAAAAAAACTGTTGGAGTCCCTCTCTAAGGTCTCAATATTGTAAATTATGCAAGCTAAATATTTAAAAACAAACAAAAATAAAAGCCATAAATCCATTATCCTATGAATCATGGGAAACAGTACCAGTAATTTCAGGCAGCCCCAGTCATCAACAAGTGGTTGCCCAGCAGGCCTAACAGTGTTGAGCACTTCTGGACCCTTCTCAATGCCGAATAAAAGCTTTCCAATAAGTTTCACGCTGTTGTCTATATGCATTCTGTGAGACATAGCTTCCACAACTTGTTTCTGAGCTTCAACTTTCCTAGGAGAGCCCTCAGGAGCTTTGCGGTACTGGCATAGAACAGTGATCAAAGATGAAGTCATGGAGATATGAAAGAAAAAGAGGGTGGGGGAGGCTTAAACACTTTTACGATAAAAAGAAGTGTCAGCAGAAAACAACTCTCATTTCTTGTAGTTTCTGCATTAAATTAGAGCCCAGAAGGGGGGAAAAAACTCATGTTTGTTAAGGGATGGGATTCATATTTCTACTGATTTATCCAAGTACTTCTTGGATTCTTGTCTCCGTTTATAACCAATGAGGCTATGACCTTAAGTTTGTTTTATATCGCCATATATCTGGTTAGCTATATCTGGTATCCAGTGCATCTACTCTCTTACACTTTCATTTTCAATGCCTCGGGGAAAATATTAGATACTGGAAGTGGTTCCAGATTCTCCACATAAAACATAAATTTGAGTGAATAATATGAGGTGTTCTTATTATCACATCCTCAATGGTCGCCCTAATCCTCCAATCATTGGTAATGTTCAATTACAAGATTCTAATAATCTTTAATTATAATATATATCTCAACCATTTATATACCCTCAAGTTGGGAAGCAAAATCACAAAGAAGACACATAATTAAGCAGTTAATTTATAATATTGTAATCAAACAATATTGCACAAATATGATACCTTATCCCAAAAATGGATGAGATCAGCATCACGTTGGTTGACTGCTTTCATAGGTGGCCTCAAGGAGTTTTCATCCACATAAGTGAAATTTTCATTGGCAGGATCTGTTCCCAAATACAAGAAAAGATTATTCTTGCTCATCGGTATATCACCATATTGCATCACATGAGAACCATAGACTGAATTTCCATTTATGGTCCTTCTTTTAACCTGAGAGCACAGATGAGCAATGAAGACATCAGTCACACAAGACAAACACAATTACCTGTCTTTAAACCATAAAATCGAACCAGGAATTTGGTGAAAAAACTATAATTTTCTATGTTAGCAAGAGGATCGTACCAGTTCATATTGTTGGTGCAATGTTTCTGTTCGCAAATTGTGGATGTCACTGCTCAGGAATTTAAAAAATAAAAATTAGTCTATAAAAACTTAGAACCATATCCATAATATGTGATTAAAGGAAGCTATTTTCTCTTGATAACACTAAACAAAGTTCCAAGTTCAAGAAGTGAATAAGAATAACTAAATAAAGAACAGGTTCGACAAATCACAGGAGGTTTTAAACTACATGGTGGTTGCCTAAGTATAGCATATTTCCCCAAGTTGACGCTATATATGATCTTATTATGGATTTATATTCATACTTATTTAAAGCACCTTGTCATTCCAGGTAGCATATGTTTCCTAATCGTATGTGATATATATCCTAACTGTTAATAGCAGAAAGTATGCACATACCTATCTTCCATCCAAGCAACACTGTACAGGTCACCCAAGCAAGTTTCATATTCTGGGGGAGGACTAGGATTCTCCCCAGGGCAATATGTTCCCCAACTGCTTTCATCTGCATTTGAAGCTGTTGTTGCATAAATATTCAAACCTTCAGGAAGAAGACCTTCAAAGATACTCCCAGATTCACATGCCTCAAGATAAAATACCTACATCACCATAAGTGCAAAGCATTAGTTCTCAGCTTGAACAAAAATTGGCATAAACTGTAGCAAATGACTATTACTGGTAACTTACTAGACTTTTATACGTTCCAGAAGCATGCTTCTTTTTCAAGACTTCAATCAGATCATTTGCATATAAATAAGGACTAGTAGGCATCCCTGAAATCCAACCACCCCCGACCCAAAAAAAAAATCAATGAAGATATAGGAATAAAAACAGATATCATTGATATGAAGAAAAACATTGTCATGTTAAGATCCAACATATAATGTATAATCCACTTCTCTCTGTTTCTTGTTTGCTTTCCCTCTGGTAAGTGGGAACGACTAACTAGTATTTGCCCTTCCTGTTATCCACATAAATGGAAAAAGATTCAAAAAGAAAAAACAGAAAGCAAACTTTAACCAACTGCTTCGTGCCACAGGAGAAAAAAAGTATATAGCAAAAGGGTGAACATATATTATAATAAACTAGGATTACAAAACTCAAGTAACTACTGGCATGAATACAGTTTTCAGTTGATTCTTCGTGATCTAGCAACTAGAGACAGTGTTCCTCGTAAAGTACCAAGAACTACAGAACACACGTTCAAGCTAAAGGCAACCATAAGTGATGCTAAAGTTTATGGGTTTCTTAATTTTCATTCTAGTTGGGCATAATTAAGCAACAAAACAAACAATCAGCCAATGAACTCTGGGTAATTCACTTTGTCAGTAAAAACCTGAAATATAACGCCTATATCATGCTGAAATGCTTATAAATAACATGTGGTTCATGATTTTATTTAGCGTTTCTGTGAAAAGATTCAGAGCTACTAACCAAGCACTCCTGGACCCCCATGATCAGTATAGTATACAAATATATGATCATTGGGACCACTATCCACAACCTTCCCACTGCCACCTGTAAGAGCCGTCTTATTTCCAAGTATAGCAGCAAAAAAGTTGTTAATAGTGACATCTTCGCCAGTGTAATCCTGCCATAATAAACTCCATATTTTAGGATTATTATAAAATTTATGTTAGCCATAGGATACCAAAATGAAAGATAACAGACCTTTGGGACTCCTTTATAAACATCACCCCCATCTGGGCTGTTAATGATGACTCCAGGCCTTGGGTTCTCTTCATTGAAAGCAATGTCATCATACATAAAAACAATAATATTTTCTTCTTTCAGGCCACCTTTCCTCAGTAGTTGATACGCATGACAAACGTCAGACTGATAAAATGATAAAGGCTCATAGTTAAGATTAATCAAATAATACAGCTACAAATGTAAAATCAAAAGTCTCTGAGCTCTAAAGCATAGCTTGAGTATTTGCAGAGGGCTATAACACGAAATAGATATAACTAGTTACAGTGAACACAAAATAAGCTCTTACGTTTCTTAGATACAACAGCGTACAGAACATACTAATAACGCTAAGATACATCGGTGGAAACACGAATATTAATAATAAAATTATTATCTGTACAAGATAGCCATAAGCTATAACGCAACTATCTTTTCTTATAATTTTTATGTATGCCATACACTCAACCGAGACGAAACCGGGACTGTAACCTGATTATTTAAAAAGGGAAATAAACAAGTGAAATACCAATTATCAATAAGTTGATCGCCCCATTTTTAGTTTCCAATAAAGGTATACTTAAAAATGAAAGAATTGGTACCAAACAGTCGAACACCAAAAAGAGA
This sequence comes from Gleditsia sinensis, assembly GCA_037074535.1. Lineage (NCBI taxonomy): Eukaryota > Viridiplantae > Streptophyta > Magnoliopsida > Fabales > Fabaceae > Gleditsia > Gleditsia sinensis. Next base: position 12,566,516 of record CM073470.1, on the reverse strand, counting down.
AATCATTAAATATACAATCAATCCAAGCGAAATTTGTTAAAAAAGAGAAAGGGAAAAAATTGGAAGGATAGCGAAGAAATGAATTGCAATAGAACAAAAATCGAAAGCGGGGTTATTACCTGGTGCCTGTAATTCCAGTAGCCGCTGGAACCAGCAATTAAAATTGCCCATCTCGTCCCCTCAGCGTCAACATCTTGGTCGTTCTCCTCCGAGGGCAATCGGATTAGACCTCCGTCGAGATTCCGGGCCCTAGATAGTACACCGGAGAGGGTTACGGTGAGGAAGACGATGATAGCGAAGGAAAAGCGATCCATGGGGAAAAGAGTAGGGTAGAAGGGAAGGAAAGTGCGATGGGGGTGATTCGATAAATATTCAGGAGTACGGAGGTTGGAGGCTGCGAGCGTTTGATATTTAATAAGGTAAGCATGCCCCACATTGCTTCGTTTTCTTATTTTACGACGATCATCAAGATACATCTGTGATCTGTTTGCCATTGCCAAAGTTTGGACGTTTGAAATTAGTTAGCCGACCCTGGCCCCACCTGACTTTTTGACGAAGGAATCCTGTTTTTTGTCCATTATATGAATTATTATTAGCTTGCTTAGAAATGGGAGAAAAATAAATAAATAAATAAACCAATCAATCAATTTTGCAAATATGCTAGATACTGGAATCCATCCTTATAAGGCCTACGTGTTTACCTGATTCTTTTTCTTGATCGCGACAAGCACGTGAAAACGGAAATACCTTCCATTTCCCTTGAACGAGGAGGGATAATGGCCAACCATGGAGCGACCCAGAAGAATCACTTGCCTCATCCTTGACGATCTTGTCCAAGCCTAATCAAACACTTGCGTCTCCCACTTGCCTTCTCCCACTTGTTTGAATTATTACAAAAAAAACAAAAACACGAAAAGATGGCTTTCTCATTCAGTGCACGTAGTAGATGCGTGTTGGCGTCTTTGACAAGGGCCATACGATTACTCCTCCGAACCAACACATGGGCTGGGCTTACACTATGACTTGGGGGATGTTGGGCCAGCCCACACCGGATCCACCCTCTCTAGTATATGGCTTTGTAACATTTTGTTTTTTCCTAAAAATATTCCTGTCTTATTTTAAAAGGGTATTAATGACCCAAAAAAGAGAGTTAAAACCCCACAGCATCGGATTGAAATTTGTGAACTTTCTACCATAATTTTTTCATGAAGGTAGAAACGAAAGAATCTCTCACGGATAGACATGATTGAAGGCACGTGTCCTTTTTTTTGGCACAAGTGAGTATTAAAATTGTTTTTTTCCATAATTTTTTAAATTAAATTTTTTAATAATACAAAATTTTGTTAATCGCTGAATTCCATGTGAGTATTGAAGGCATATTTCCATTGTCTTCAAGTTTTATTTGGTTGGTGAAAATAAAAGTACGGAATGAATATGAAATTGAATGAATATTTTATTTTTTAGTTTAGTTATTAAAAATAATAAAAAATATGAATCTCATAAAATACTGATTATTTTTTATAAGATAATTTAAATTACTTCTAAAAATAGATATAAAAAAATGAATAGTACAAAAAAAATAAAATATTTTTTATTATTTTATTTATTTAGAAAATTTTATATAATTAAATATATATATATATATATATATATATATAAATTAAAATTTTCAATATTATTTAAAAAAATTTAATTCAAATTTTTATATTAATAATAATTTATTTTATTTTTTATTTAAAATAATTTTTTAAATTAAAATAATTTTATTATAATAATTTTATTATAATAATTTTATTTTTTAATAATATTTTTTTCTTTTTAATTATTTTTATTTTATTTTATTTTATTATTCTATTAAATTTAATTTTAATTATAATATTTTATTTTATGATATTTTATTTTTATTTTTAATTTTTCTATTATCACCAATCAAATGAGGCCTAAGTATGCATTTACAATTTATGTGAGTGACTAGGTTTTGCGAGTTATGTCGTATAACTTATTTCTTAACTCCCATAGACAGGCTGTCGTTTAAGTCACTCGTAAAACGCGCTACATCTCTGATGTCGTGCGGCGGCGACACGCTAATAAACAGAGAAGGGAAAACCGTGAAGAATCCGCATTTGCTGTGTAGCTGTTCTGCCAGGTTCACACCTCGTTTGCCTCACTGAAATTTTGTGGGAATCAAGCTGAAAAATGGCGTGCTTACATGACCACAGTTGCGAAGACCACGATTGTTCCTCTGATTGGTCTCTCTACAAACATATAGACCTCTCCAAGGTTTGCCTCCATCGTTTTTGTTCGTCGGTATTCTTTATTGTCTTTTAATGATTATTTTGTGACATTTCGTTGTAATTGAATTCGATATTAAATGGATTTTCTCAACGTTAATTAGATTTTGTCATTGAAGAAACTATGCCATCTAAACTAAACAACTGGATACTTTCTACTTCGCAGCATTCAACTTCCAGGGTTCCTAGGCACAGAATCTAAAGAGGCTAGTTCCGTATTTAAGCAACATTGTAATCATGCTAAAGAGTACAGTTCGGTATTCAGCAAGATTTCAATCTTAAAAAGTGATGCTTTTTCACCATACTTGATATTTATGCTGGCTCGACTTCTCTAGAGTTGGAACATTTTTACCATGAATATCGAGATTCTCACTTTAATTTATTAATTTATAATTTAACCAATTAATAGGTGAGAATCTTTAGATTTATCTAATAATGAAAAACTCAACCCTTTGTGAGGTCAAACTTTCCATAGAATTACTCATTAATGTTTATATTTCTCAGACAATTTTGATTCAAATGTAGCATGGGAGGTAATTGACAAATTTTATGTAGAAGGAGATTTTTTTTTTTTTTATGCTTGATGATTTATTCAGAGAAGATTGAAGAATTTCAATTTATGATTTCGTTTAGTATTCGCTCTTTACATGCTGTGTTCATTAACTATTTATTTTATAAAAACCCGGCAGTTTTTTTATATTGAGAGTGTTTTAGGAGGAGAATGTTGGAAGAGACTGTACTTTTGAAAAGAGGATTTGACTTTTACTTTGTCAGTCCGTCTGCTGCTAATATGTTGTTGACTTTTACTATTTCTTAAATCATTCAAGCATGGAGAGCTTGTATGGAAACTCCAGAGGGTGATAGGATGTTAAAATAGAAGATTTCATGATAGTTAAGTGTTCTTGTAGAATTGCACGTAGTGTAGCAGAATCCTTTTAAAAAATCCATTATATAATTCCTAACTTGAGGAAGGTCTGTCTGGGTCAGACAATGCAACATAAACGTGCAACAGTTTTCTTTGAAGCCTGGGAGCTTAAATCTCTTTATTTATTGATTCCTTAGCACATAGGATTTGTCAGTTACGCCTTTTCTTCTGTCAAGTCTGGGCCAGTCTTTCAAAATACAGATTTAACGAATTCCATATTATTTCTTATCTATACAAAAATATATTTTCAACATTTCCAGATTTAGTTCTGTGGTCCGCACAGCATAGGATGAATTGTATGTATGGAATTGTACATGTGCACACTGCGGCAGATGTGTGTGTTCCTGGTATTGCCACATATCTTTTAGCTTAGAAGTGAAGTGAAATCTATGTTTTAGCTGCATGATTTTTATATTAGTTCTTACTATTACAAAACTGCAGCACTCCCTCCCTGTAGGTCTCTGTTTATCTGTCTGTCTTCTTCATATGCATTCCTTGTGGGGCAGTTGGGATTATATAATGCATATTGTACAGTTATGTGATCTTGGCAATAAATAATGATGAAGGATTTCTTAACTGCTGATTGATAAGATACCAATTCTAAAATATTTATTTGACTTTTGTCAGTTAAGATGTGTCAACAATAAACAATGCAAATGCATTTATTTTTCTTCTTTTTGAACTTCTTTGTTAGGTGTCTGCTTTAAATGAGGCAACTCCAGGAAGTGTTAAGTCAGTTTTTAAAGCTTGGGAACAGCGTTTGAATTCTACTGGGGTAATATATTCAGCAATCAGCATATCCACTTCAGTTTTTCTGAATGAACTGATCTGGTTCCCCTTTTTTTGGCTTAATTTTGTTGCTAGATATTATAATTTTAGGATTGATTGTTTCTGCATGCTAATCTTCAATGTACAACGTATCTTCTTTGGTTCTCTTGGCTGTGACAGGAGTACTTGGAAAGCAATGATGGTGACCCTGAGTTACTTGTTTTCATTCCGTAAGTTTCTATTTCTGAAGTTATCATCCTGAAAAGATGGTTTATCTAATTAAAGTTTGTACTGCTATTCGCATATGGAATGTGTTCCTTGTCTGTTTTTGTCAACTGCTCTTCTTTGAGCATCTTCTGCAGTTGTTAATTGAATTTTATTTATTTGTGTTTTTGCGATTGTATATGTATCCTTATGTAATGTATATGAGAACTTTCTTGTACAATTTTCCATTTTTAATTTTGAACATTTGGTTCTGTTAGTGCTTACAAAGCTTTTGTTCATCTGAATGAAATAGATTTACTTCAGATGTCAAGATCAAGAGTATATGCATAGTTGGCGGAGCTGATGGAACAAGTCCTTCCAAGATGAGAGTGTAAGTCTTTATGCTGGGAAGCAGCTTTATTCTATTTGATACATTTTTCATTCCTTAGGTCCAGCTTGTGAATTTTATTTAGATTATTTGGAATTGGATTATGTCATGTGGTGCAGATTTATTTTTGATTACTGCCTTGGCGTATTCTTATCTTTCTCTTCCATCCTTGTACCCCATTTTCTATGTTTATCTCTCTTGTTCTTTCCTCCTGATACTATCCTATTTTGCTTGTAGTATGATTCAATTACTTATATACTCAGTTGGATCGTCAAGACAAATACTAAATGCTTGTACCAATTAAAGTTTCTTCTATTCCTCCGCCGCCCCCAACACCAAAACAATATTTTTTGTTAGGAGGAAACCCCATGTACACTTATATAAAAAAAATTGTTTTGGGAGTAAGGTTTTTAAGATGATAGATGATGATGGAAGATATTTATCAGTCTGTTTCCTACCCAACCCTTTGGACTATTAAAGAAAGATGAGAAGAAAAGCAGCAGGAAAAGCTTCAAAAGATACACTATAACTAGATAAATCTCTTGTTACTTTTACCAAGAAAAAGGATGATAACAGAAAAACCTCTCACTATTCAGTCTAGTGTTTGGACCATCAAGCTCTTTTTCATAGATTTTCCTGGTATGCCAATTATAGTTAATACCACGTGTATGTAAAATCTTTTGGAAAATAATATAATTTAGACTTGACATAGGACCTAATTGAAAACTCAATTCAGTGTTGAAACTGATTTACTGAATTACTGGTGTTAGTTAAGTACGTGACAAAAATGAATTTCAATGTAAAAGTGGTGAAAATATTCAACTTACAGGAAGTCACTGAATACGTTCAGCAGCATCCCTTCTCATACTTAAATTATTAATTGACATTTAGCCTTGTTTATTTTATACCAATGGTTTCCTTTAATACAATTTCAGCAAGTATAACTAAAATCTTTTCAAATATTACAGATTTAGTGCTTAATTTTTCATGACTAAAAGTCAAGTGTCAATGGTAAATTCTTACATTCATTTACCAAACACATCCACACGCTTAATTGATTATTTCTTCACATTGGAAACACTCATATATACAAAAGACTGAACATTTCAACTTGAATTAGGTTCACCAATCGAGATGGCATTGACTTTTCAGATGCTCAAAACATGCAAGCCATTCAGGTATAGCCTCATTCAAGGCTGCTTGGGATTAATTGGCTAATTCAACAGAGCAACATATAATGTACTTGAATTTTTGTTTCTTTAAGGAATGGGATTTGGTTGAGAATATGCAGGGAGTATTGGAATACCAGACGAGGTAAATTACCCACCACATTTTATTTATAAAATTGCATTGCTCTTGTTTACAAACATCTATATCAGATAACCTATTAGAAATTATACAAGAAGGCGATAATACATGTATAGAATTCCTTTTCCAAGTTGTAATAACTAGTAATGTAGTGTATTAACAGGCCCTAGTGCTTTGTGTCCTTTGAGTTTTTTGGAGTTACCACTCACCACAATCATGAATTTAATTCATTAATTCTTTTAATTAGATACTCTAAATTCCAAAGTGTGGCAAATATTACGTTGCACTTCCCTGAGAATTTTGGCGGTGACACAACTAAAATACACTATATTGGCTTTAAAGGCGAAGCCACCCAGGTACCGTAACTGCTAAATTCAAGTTTTTAAGGTTGTTTATATTCTGTCAGGAGATTAACTTCCTTGTTAATTGTACAGTTAAAAAGGGACGTTGTTGCCACTATTGTTTATGAGCTTATGCCTAATCCTTCTGACCACAAGTAAGTATTAAACTAGTGACGTGGTTTGGTTTATTTTGGCTGAAAATAAGGAAATAAGCTAGACAGATAGTGCACGCGGCTTGCACTAACAATGGTGTTCTTCTAATTAATTTCTCTCTTCCGTGCATACTGCATTTATTTCTCTTCACAAATTTCGTATCCAAAAGTTATGACTTATTAGCATTTTAGATTCGCTGAACCATGCAAACCACGTTGTCCATACTGGAGAGAGTATTATCATGTCTTTAGAGGTGGTAACTTATCGAATATGCATTATCTTTACCAACTTGATAGTGAATAAGATTCCATTATCTTTACCAATTTCACTTGTCTGGTCTTTGCTGGAGACAGAACCTAGTTGAAAATCTTGAGAAGTTCTTAATCTTGAAACCCTATGCTTTACCAGTTTCACTTTGCTATAATGTTCATCTTCTCTATATTTTTTTTCTTTTGTAGGACGCGTGCTGAAAGTGGTGGTGGTTTTTCGCATGTCGAATGAGATACGGGATAACCATCATAAACCACACATTCCCCTCTTTTTCCTTGGACCTTTTAGGGCAAGAAGTTACAGCTGGATAAATACAATCCTGTACGATGAAGGATTTTTTTTTTTTAAGTTCTGAAGTCAATATGTAGAATTGCATATGGAGTTCTGTACCCAGCACCATGACTCCACAATTTGCAGATATGGGTAACCATCATCAAGACTTATAATTATCTAAATATCTGACTGTACAATGTAAATCCTAAGCTCAGCCCTATCCTAAACGATGATTAGGACTTATCTTGCATCAAGTAAAAATTTGGAATTATGTTTTTATCATGCACGGATCGTACCCCCGAGGGGAAAGATGATCTTGTACGGTTAATAATGCCTTCCTTCCCCCCTCCTCCCATTCTCCCTTGCAAAAGTACTTGAATTGTGACAAATGATATCTGAAGCGCAGTTTCTTAAATTTTTTGGTACCGAAAGTTTTTAGCAAATTATTTAAACTCCTCCTCATCTCTAGAGAATATGTGCTTTTGGCCAAATGCAATGGACAAAATTTGAGCCTCATTTAGTTAATGGTAATGAAAAGAATGAGAATGAGAATAAGAATAAGAATAAGAATAAAAAATAAAATGAAATGAATGAAATAAAATATTATAATTAAAATTATGTTTAGTAGTACAATAAAATAAAATAAAATAAAAATTATTAAGTAAAATAAAATTATTATAATAATATTTTTTAATTTAAAAAATTATTTTAAATATTTTAAATAAAAATAAAATAAATTACTATTAATATAAAATTTTAAATTAAATTTTGTTAAATAATATTAATAATTTAAATTTAAATATATATTTTTTTAATTATAAAAAATTTCATAAATAAATAAAATAATAAAAAATATTTTAATTTATTATTATTATTTATTATTTATTTATTTTTAAAGATAATTTAAATTATTTTATAAAAAATAATTAATATTTTATAAAATTTATATATTTTATTATTTTCAACAATCAAACAAAAAATATATATTTTATTTTATTATATTTTCATTCCTTCGCTTTGATTCTTCTTATCAAACGTAGCCTTGGTACACTTTTTTTTGGAATGTAATTGATGCCATAGTGAATGGTTTATGTGTGATGACTTGTCTTTTTTTTTTTTTTGGACTTAAGACAAGGCCTCAAATACAAATTGGGTGGGCATAAGCCCAAAATTGAAAGGCGCGGGAGACCCGTATTACTAAACAATGCCGAATCTAAATGATTAAAGGTTGAGAAAATCAAAGCATCACATTTTGGGGGCGTTTGTTACAGGTTTTATTTTCAATTTTTCTGAGAAAATTTAAGTAATGTTTGGTTGGAGGAGAGAAGGGGAGGGATTATGGATGCCTCCCCTCCCTCAAAACCCCTCCCCTCTAAAAGTGAGGGGTTTTAGAGAAGAAAGAGGCGTCGATTTTTTTGTTTTAAAATTTGTCTTTTTTATTTTTTTTTAAATAAAAATAATAATAAATTAAATTTTTTAACAAAAAATTTTAATAAAAAAATTATTTTAAAAATAAAATAATAAAATTATAATCATCATACTATTTTTTTTTTATAAATTGAAAAAATTATTATCTTTTTTTTTTTAATTAAATTAAATAAAAAAAAAATTTTTTTTTTTAATTTATCTCTCCTCCGTTAAAATTTCTCCCCTCCCTTCCCTCCTATGAACCAAACAGATGCTTTAGACAAGAAAAAGAAACTTTTCTTCTGAATAGAATTTCTTCAAAATAGAATTTACGAAAGCACTTCAAGACTTTTATTCCCACCGATTAGGGTGGGAATAAAACTTTTCCAGGAATAACATTTCCTTCTTCCTTTCATAACCTAATCACGCGAGACTAGAGCTGTACCGCTGTCTTCCTTCTGCCTTCCCATCGCGTTCCTGGCCCCCTGCATAGCATCCCGCATATCAGCCCATCGCGTTCCTGGCTCCCTGTCTTCAGGTCCCCTCCCGGTCGCGTTCCTGGCTCGTCCCCTCATTGCATAGCAGCCCAAAATATTTTTTGAGCATACTCGCCGAGTGTAAAAACCATCCACTTGGATGATTCTCAACAGTCAAACACCGTAAATCCTTTTGGTCCCTCTTCGCTCCCTCCCTCTGCTTTCTGCTTCTCCTGTCTCGGAAGCCATCTTCTTTGTGTGCTTCCTGCTCACCTCGCCATTTTGGTTTCTTCCTTAGGTGAGACCCATCATTTCTGCTTCTTTGGAAAAGGAAGCAGCTTTTCGCTTCTCCTCTGTCTCTGAAGCCGTCGTCTTTTTCTGCTTGCTCGCCTTTTTGGCTTTTCATTGGGTCAGTCCAATCAAACCCGCCTCTTTGGATAAAGGAGTAGCGTAATAAATTCGTCTTTTATGTTCTATATGTGTTGTTAATGGTTTTTCTTTTCTATATTGTCATTTTAGATTATCGTATGACGACAAATGTGTGTACTGGGTTTTATATTTGTGTCCTCAGATGATTATTTATTTTGTTTTATTGACTTTCGGTAGCACTATGAAGTGTTTTTAGGGTGTATCTGAGCTAAACTATACGTTTTAATGTTGTTTTGTTTTCCATAAATCGGTATTGTTAGTCTCCTTAAAGAAAGATAAAGCGGGCTATGAATTCTGAATGAACTATGTAAAATAACGGTTCTAATGCATATGTATCTGGATGCTGACGTCCTTAAACAAATTATTCTGAAAATGCTAATTTAAGACTTTAGTGGTGAATTTGGTTGTCTAAAATATTCTCCAGTTGCAAGAGAGAAAGCAGTTGCAATTATGATGTGATATAATGCGCCATTGCCATCTCAATTTCATTGTACAATGTATTATGAACCATGCAGGTAAGGGTGTAACACTGAATTTCAGAATCGTAGACAAGGATGCAAGCTTGCAGTGGAGTTGCAATGATGGGTTTGTTGCAACAACCTGTTCCGACCAAGGCACTGACTTTTCCTGCAAACGGGTGCAGCAGCTATGGGTTTATACCTCAAGTAAAGCTCAATAATGTGAAGCCATGTAAAGCATCTTATGTTGAAGGAAGTTTGGTCAGTGGGAGAACATCGTCTCTTTCAGTCTCTGTGCCTGAAATTGGAGGTGACTATACCATATGATTGGAATGAATTCATGTGATTAACAAGGATTTACTATTAAAGTCTTTAATTTTTAGTTTTTGTCTTTCAAAATAAATTGAAGATTCTAATGACTTTAAATACCTAAGATTAACACTCTCTGATGCCATAATTAGTTGTGTATAGGAGAAGTGTGAGGCTGCCCAGGCAAGAGGCTTGTGATTGTTGATTTTGTGTCTACCATTGCATTACAACTGCAGTTTCCTAAGTGCAACATGTGATTTAGTTGACTGGATAGATTTCTTTTATCTTTTTTAGTAAATTTTTTATCAGCTAATTTCTTTGGTGTTCTACATGGCTTCATGCTTTTTAGATACTTTGTTATTTGGCCCAGTGTTTTGATATGATGGTTGCATTGTCTAAGGCATGTATTGCTTTTGTATTGTTGTAAAAAGATATGAATTTTCTTCTTCTTGAGATTTCACTAAACTCTATCTTGCTATTACCATAAAGTAAATGTATGATAAAAACTTTATATTTTGCCTTATGGTTGACCTAATCTCTTTTATGACTATAGAAGCAGCTTTGCATCCTCATTTACTATATTATTTTCCCCTGTTTAGTGTTCAAGGTGTTCGTTCAGATGAATATTTAATACTTATACCGATATACACCTGTATACAAATCATTAAATCTTTGGCCGGAAATCTGACCTTTTTGTACATGGGATCACATGCAACTTTCAGGTGATGGAAGCAGCTTCCTGGACTATGGCTTGAGTGAAGCTGACCCAGAGGTTTGTGCAATTATTGGCAAGGAAAAGGACCGACAGTTCAAAAGCCTTGAGCTTATTGCCTCAGAAAATTTTACATCTAGAGCAGTGATGGAAGCAGTTGGTTCATGCCTCACAAACAAGTACTCAGAAGGACTACCTGGTAAAAGGTAAATTCTCTCTATTTTTTCCTTTTCTAATACTAAATACCTCTTCTCTTTTCCACTTATGTAATTACATTGATTGGAGTCTTATTATACATGAAGGTACTATGGTGGAAATGAGTACATTGATGAGCTTGAAACACTATGCCAAGAAAGGGCATTGGCTGCATTTCACTTGGATGGGAAGAAGTGGGGTGTAAATGTTCAACCATTGTCTGGTTCTCCAGCTAATTTTGAGGTTTACACTGCAATTCTTAAACCACATGATCGAATAATGGTAAACTCACATGATTTTTGCTATACCAAAATAGTGGTCCTATCATGATGTTTTCCTAATATAAAATGGTAATTTCCCAGGGTTTGGACTTGCCTCATGGGGGACATTTATCTCATGGATTCATGACTCCTAAAAGACGTGTATCAGGCACATCAATCTATTTTGAATCCATGCCTTATCGGCTTGATGAATTGACAGGTTCTTACATTTGTCATTGAATTTATGGGAGATATATTTTCTAATCTATGGGGTAACTTGTGAATTCTAACTTAGTTCGGAATTGCAAACAGGCCTTATTGATTATGATATGCTTGAGAAAACTGCTAATCTCTTCCGTCCAAAACTCGTCATTGCTGGTGCTAGTGCTTATCCTCGAGACATTGACTATCCACGCATGAGAAAAGTAAGTCTTGTGCTTATCATTTTCTGGAATATGTTGTTTGTGATCTAATATCTCTTCACATGATATGTGATTTTCCTTAAGCTAATTACATCTCCTTTGCATTAAAGATTGCAGATGAAGTAGGTGCTTTTCTTATGATGGATATGGCTCATATAAGTGGACTTGTTGCTGCTGGTGTGGTTGCAAATCCCTTTGAATTCTGTGATATTGTGACAACCACAACCCACAAGGTTTAGCTCAGGACATTCCCATGTTGTGCTTTGTATTTTTGGGTTCAAAAGATAAGGGAGCAGAATCTGCTATTATTTTTGTAACATATGTTATGTTTACCTAAAATTATATTCTCTTCTATGTTGGATTTCATACACCTTTGACTTGATACAATTAGATTTTATTTTTTTTCAGTCTTTGAGAGGTCCAAGGGGTGGTATGATATTCTTCAGGAAAGATTCTGTGCATGGAGTTGATCTAGAGTCTGCCATTAACAATGCTGTTTTTCCAGGTCTACAGGCAAGTTAGATATCTGTTCTATTTAGGTCTCTTCTTGCAATTCTAGTTGGGAAGATAGAATGTCAAGTGTCTTATGTGCCTATGAAGTCAGATTCATATATCACTACCCCCTAGTTTGGTCTGGTAATATAATGTAAAATTATCTTCATGCAGGGTGGTCCTCATAACCACACAATTGGAGGACTAGCAGTTTGCTTGAAGTATGCTCAATCCCCAGAGTTTAAGGTTTACCAAAACCAGGTATTTTTCTTTTAATCAGTGGTCAGATTGTAGTCCAAGGCATGTCCTAACAACCGCACTTGTTCAATTGCTATTTTGCAGGTGGTCTCTAACTGTAGAGCTCTTGCTAGTAGATTAATCGAACATGGGTACAAATTGGTTTCTGGTGGAAGTGATAATCACTTGGTTCTTGTTGATCTTAGGCCATCCGTAAGCATCTTGCTCTTTTATATCGACTTTCAGAAAAAAATGTTTAGTGCTACATATTTTCTCCCTGCTGTTTCAGCAACTCATTTTTATTACAGGACAAAATTTATTTCATTTTCCTAGTTTTTAAGGAAAAAAATGATTTTGGATATCAGATATATGGTTCTTTTTTAACATAACATAATATGGAGTGCTGTGCCTATAATATATATATATATATATATATATATATATATATATATATATATATATGGGGGTTTCGCGGCTCCTTTCTTTTGTTTTGGCTATATTTTATATTAACCAGCATCACATCCCCTAGGGTATAGATGGTGCTCGGGTGGAGAAAATTCTTGACATGGCCTCCATAACTCTCAACAAAAATTCAGTGCCCGGTGAGAGTCATGCTACTTGTTGTATATAGCATTTTCTTGGGCATGTTTATTTATACTCTGATCTTTCTTCCGTGTTTTTACTTAAACATGTCAATTACGACAGGCGACAAGAGTGCCTTAGTTCCAGGAGGCATTCGCATTGGATCGCCTGCAATGACAACAAGAGGATTTGGGGAGGAACAATTTGTTCTAATTGCAGACTTCATTCATGTGGGTGTACAAATAACACTTGAAGCCAAACGTTTGGCCTCGGGAACGAAGCTTCAGGAGTTCATGAAGTTTGTATCATCTCCTGAATTTCCTTTGAGAGATCAGGTTTCAGACTTGCGTGAAAAAGTCGAAGCCCTCACTACTCAATATCCAATTCCTGGAATTTAAGTGGCGTAGTTTGCAGAGTGAGATCTAATAACTAGGAAGATGTTAAAGAAAATTTTGGAGGGAACTGATATAATTTCATGCATCATTTATGTATTTCTAATAATGTCTTTACAAATAAAAAATTACTATAATTTAACTTAAAATGTCTGAAATATTTTTTTTTTTATGAAAAAGAAACAGACATTAAGTAATGGGTTACTTTTCGTATCACTGCTACTTGTGACTTCGACAGAAACACCTCGGACCCCATTTGGGACTGGATGTTAACCAATTCTCACCCATCAAATGTCTTTTTGGGCATTGGATTCGATAACAATTAAAGTAAATTATTTTTTTCTGTTTTCATTAATTCTCTTGATTTCTTTTTTAATTATAAAAATATGTATGAATTTTTAAGAAATATATATAAATAAAATATTTTTTTCTTTTGATTAATATTTATTATGTAGTCTTCTCTTTTATTATAAAAATATGCATATACTTTTTTTTATAAATTAAAAATTACTATAACTTTAATATATTAAATATTTTTTATAAAAGAGAAATAGACAATAAATAAATAATTTATCTCTTAATTTTTTTTTTCTTTTTACTCAATTGTCAAGTCAATTATTTATAGAAAACCTGTTATCACGTAGTATTAATTTATAGGCTCCGTATTTGGTGGTATGGATTTAGAAAGATGTTTTGCATTACGAATAAAATCTTGGATGGCAACTGGTTAATTTATCAAGTGATGGATTTTTGTGATAGCAATACTGAATACGGGTTCAATTCAGTGATCTTCAACAGAACCCAAAGCCAAAAATGCAGCGTTCGTGCAGATGCCAAAAGGAACACAATCAGCTTGATCAGTACAGTATACCCTGACCAAAATAACAATAATTTCGAACTGCTGTTCCAATATTCCTAGTTTCGATTGTACATACTAAATACTCGGTATAAGCTCCAAGTGATTTTTGCCTGCCTTGTTTTTCAAGTGACTATGGAATATAAGACCCTTCTATATATTACTTTTACTGATGCGTCTACCTTTTTGTTAAGCTGTTCAGATTTCTACACCCTCTCCTCTATACGTCTGTGCTATTTGGTTTTCAAATTGACTCCCCCAAGTTCCAGGCTTTGAGCCACACCATGCAGGTTAGTCAAATACCCAAAAAACCAGACTTTATTTTGACTGGTGCTATAAATATTTGGTAATTTCGAAACTTTTGAGCTGCGTCATTGGAAAAATGCATAAGATGAGATGTTGATATGTCATTCTTGAACTTGACACTGACAATGCTGTGATAGAATAAATGATTTTTATGTGGTACTAACGAGACTAATTTATTGATTTACTTTTTTGTGAATGTCTCTCTCCATGTGCATTGATTTTTGTTGTGTCTTCCTGAAGCCAAAATATGGAGTTTCCGATCCCTTTTGATCAAAATATGCTCTGACAAGTGTGCATCAGAAGCAAACGGCATATGCTCGGGGAAGAAAAAGTTGGGGTGCTGCTTCTCAATCTAGAAGAAAAAGTCCTCGGTTCTTTTTGGGTGGGTGCTTCCATGTCATTCTCATATGTCTCTAACTTTTCTTTCATAATCGAATGACATACAGGGTGATCAATTGTGATTTTAGAAAAATTTGTGCTGAGCTTCGATCCTTCAGCTTAGACTTGAATCTAATATTTAAAAGCTTCTTGAATTGTCACTTGTGAGATTTCTCAAGCGTATAATGACTTCTACTATTGAATTGTCAGGGAAGATGCATATTTGTCGAAGCTTTTTTCGTTATAATGATGTCAATGGCAGACTTAATCGAGAAGGAGCTTCAGAGTTTCCCCGAGTCCAAGGAAATGGGGTTTAGTTCTTGCTTTGACTAATTTAGGCATGGTTCTTTTGATGCAAAAAATGCCATAACTTTCATTATTGTCAGGGCTTCTAAACTTCAGTTCTACTGTAATCTGAAACATGGTTTATCTTAATTCCCTATATTTCAGATAATTTTTTTTTTCAGGGCTCATGGTGTACCCGTTAATTACATCAAGTATGCTGGGGAAAATGGAGGAATGCATCTTCTTGATCATGCACGAACTGGAAGCTAGAGGAGTCGATAATGAGCACTCTTGTTAATAATATATGAGCACCTTGACATAGAACTCGCTTATCCTGCACTATTTTGGTTCCAAATAATCACTGCTTACTCTTCTGTTTTTCCTAGTGTCGTTCTTTTAACGTACAGTGCTGAGTTGAAACCACAGTCAATGAAATTGTAGTTCAGCCTGGCCAGATAGGTGTAAAAGTCTTTTGGCTGTTCCCGTAAGGTACATTACTATTGGCTGAAACCTCACCATCTGGGATTTGAAATATGATTTGGGAATTGAAATAGGGCTTAAAGACCGTTCAAGAGATGACCCTTGCGAGAGTGGATAAAATATTACAAATAGCAATAAACAATAGCTTAGAAATTGTCCAAGAGATACACATCACAGATAATGCAATATAATCCTGAGATGAAACCACGACTATGCACCTAATATCTATACCAGCAACAGCCCACATATTTTATATCATAAACGCATACAGTGCCACCGCCAAATTTTTAACCGAACAATGAAGCTCACTTTCCCGTCCAGATCCGTGCTCCAAAAAGATAGGATAGCAACGGCCAAAGAAGAAAACGGCATTGGTAAATGAGGTTCGAAATATTCAAGTCTAGCATCCAACATCAAGTACAAGATGCAAGTTTCTACTAACCCCAACAAAATACTGGTACTAGATTCTCAGGACATCAATGCTGCCATCTAAAAGCACTGCAAACCTATGTAGTCGTCACCATTACAATAGAGAACACTAATCCATCAAATACAGATTCAAAACCAACACACTACAATATCAACTCTGTGGTGATGCTTTAGCAACGCTGCCCGGCTGAGCAGCTTGCGCAGGTGCACCATTACCATCACTAGAATATACTGGAGGCTGAGAGTAACCAGCAGCATAAGGACCACTGTTGTATGATGGTGGTGCCTGACCATAACCAGGCTGACCAGCTGGAGGAGCACCATATGATGGGGGACCATACCCTGGTTGCACTGCAGAACCAAAACCAGATGGTGGTGCTCTTTGAGAACCAGATTCCGGTTGGGCATACCCAGAAGGTGGGGGCTGAGCAGGATACCCAGGTTGCAATTGGCCAGATTGACCATAGCCTCCTGCCGTGCTAGGAGACTGTGTGGACTGTCCATAAACAGGAGTACCACTAGGCTTTTGAGGTTGAGGGGGTCCATAACCAGTTCCATAACCAGACTGTACTTGCGGTTGACTGCCATAAGCTGCTTGGGAAGTCGGGGGCATACCATACCCTGGCTGAGCAGTTCCTTGGGTTGGATAGTTGGCTGGGTTTGGACTGGGCTGCTGGTTGGTACCATAACCTTGCTGGGACACTGAAGAAGTTTGTACAGCTGGAGGAGCTTGGGTTGAGTCCCCTTGTGATCCATAGTTGGGAGTGTGGCCCTCGTGGGCCGGGTTGCTCCCACTACCATAGCTGGGAGCTGAGCCATAGCCTTGCTGCTGATCATATGTTGGTGGCTGACCATACCCTGATTGTGGTGGTGGATTATACCCACCATAGCTGTCCTGGGCATAACCCTGTCCAGGTTGGTTATACCCAGAGGAAGGTGGCTGACCATAATTGTAAGCAGTCCCATCAGCTGCAGGAGCAGGACCTCCAGGATTTTGCTGTTGCTGTGATAGTGGCTGTTGACTGTAATAATCATAACCCCCACCACCATGAGTAGACTGCTGGGGAGGTGGTACAGTGGACTGGTCCCAATTAGTGGAATATCCACCAGATGACTGGGGAGGATAGCCTGGATATGGTGGCTGAGGCATGTTATACTGGGGTGACGGACCAGAGTATGCTCCAGGCTGCACATAGCCATAGCCAGGTTGTTGCATAGGAGCACCAGGGGGAACCCAGCTAGAGGGTGGTCGGGCTTGGTAACCTTGTTGAGGATAACCACCAGACATTGATGGATTTCTTAAACGATTCTGCAGAAAAAAGAAATTGTAATAACAAATAAAAAAGTGAACTCACCCAAGGAGCTATGACATACTTGAATACAGAGTGATAGATGCAAACACAAATAAACAAGTAAAACTTACACCAAAAATCAACATATAAAGTACACAAGATAAAGGGCATATGTCTTGTATTGACTAATTCTATACAGCATTAAAAAGGGGTATAAAGGCCTACATACCGTACTGGTTCGAGACATAACTGAGTTACTCCAGCAGGCAGAAGCACACCCTCTCCCTATTAGAAATGAGTGGGTACAGAAACCATAGAAGCAGACAAACATACATTGTTTGCCGCCTCAAAAAAGCAAACCACTATGTAGTATCTCAAATAATGGAGTGTTTAATTCCAATTGATGCATTATTAAATCATTAAAGTAATTCAACAAGCTCAGTGTTTGAGCCATCACATAACAGACAAAATACAGATATTATGCACTACATCTACAGGAGAGGTAGAAGCAACTGTGAATCCAAAGTATAAGGACCATGCTAAACTTTACTCTAAAATATAAAGCAAATTGTCCTCTCAATCTTCCCACAAGCTCAATCTAAAAGGTCCACCTCGATCACATATTTCAGGTTAGCAATCATCATCAAATAAAAGCACATAAAACTAAAGAACATTTGAACTGAAGGAATTCTCCTACTCAAACTTCAATAAATATTATAATGTGACGATTTACAAAAATAAGCTAGAAAAATGAGAAGCGCTATGATAATAAGGAGCAGAGGTTCGGGGGCACATGGGCACCACAATTGAAAAATATATACCACTATAAATAACAGAAACAATACTCTCAAATGAAAATAGCAATCTTAAACACCAAATCATAATTGCTATTTGAAAAACGGACAAAAAATTAAAAAGTTGACAAAGGGTTTCATAACGGATGGATGTAAGGTTGTTGTGCCAAATGTAAGCTGCTGAATAAAGCACAAGGACAAATGGTGTTATCAAGTATAAAGTAGTTCTTTCAAGAAATTGAGCAAGGGATAAAATGACATTGTCTAAAAATATTTCAAATGAATAATTTAATATCTAATCCAATGATACTATAGACATCAACATGAGACTAAAAGCCCTCGATAATGAATATCAAATTTGAGATTTAGAACCATACCGGGGCATGCTGAGGGAACACCAACAAAGGGACATGTTGGTGTCACCAATGGTCCAATACACACTAACCCTACAATGGTCCCAATAACAAGATCAGTCATAGGATACACAATTAATAAGCACATTTGATGGTTGAACAGGATTAGGCTATAATCCCAATGTTTATTCACTTGGACCAAAATACAATTGCATAATTAAGGAAGCCTTGATGTCCTCTACATCCTACACCAAAAAAAAGATGAACGAACCACCTCAACAGAACACAAAGCCAAGAGAAAAACTTAATCACAGTTAATAATCAGTCCTTGCAAGATCTTGGCATCTTGTACAACAAAATTGATGCATCTAATTCTCAAACAAATATACCCAACATCCTCCTCGATCAATTTATCAAAATATGAATATACACTGTCTACAAAGGTAGTTATTTTTCTATGGAAGACTATATATTTCACACGCACAAAAGTAATGTTGACAAGTCAAAACTCAAAAGAACCTGTCCATCCAGTCAGAAACTCCAGGTCCTAATCAAACTAGTTACAGTATAGATTTCAACGGAAACAAAACATATCTAACAATGGTAACTACTGCAGTGTCTTAGATCCTTACTCAGATTTCCATTTGACAAGTTAATGCAACTACAATGTGGAGATTAGCAGTAGAACGTCCTACACATTATCAATTTAGAATATCTTCTATTTACATGAACATATCCCTTGGACAGTCTTGAAAGCTCCCGGTATAGCAACACAAATGAAGGCAGCAAACAAAAAAAGGACCTGAAACCGTGCTCTTCTGCTTCTGATAAGAAGATAATGACAATAATACAATACAGATGTATCTTAAATCAAAGACCGCTATAGCTAGAGACATCAATATCTTAAATATAAAGCAAGCGCTATTTTTTTACTGCTAAATTTGTAAATTAGAAGCTGAGCCATATCAAACAGATAAATACAAAAGTTTACTAATAACAGAGACACTAGCACACTTATCATCACTAATAATTTAAAAATTATAGACAGAGGAAATCATACGGGCCAAATATTGTCAAAAATCTACTATATTTTACCAAATTGAATATTAATATTACCTTGCCTCTGCAACTGGAAAAACAAACAAAGAAAACAAAATAGCAATACTCACAAAAGTAGAAAAGATTACAGGAATCCTTGAAGAAAACCCAGTGTAATTAGGACTGGATGACTCACTTCGGGAAAAAGTCACAAGGCACCAGACTTAATTTTAATTTGGAGCGCAAGAAACATTAATAAGGACCCATCTGGCTTTCAAAAGGCACAGTATCTGTCTACCCACCAAAAATTAAAGACTAATCCAGACATAAACACATCTAGTCTAATCAAACACAACCATCCTACAGTATGATTAGACATATACAAAATGAAAGTACATATTTCTAAACTAATAGACTTGGCGCATTGCAAACAACATGCTAACCAAGGCCAAATCCAACAAATAGAGATGCATACTGAAAATACCTCACTAATGACTTGATTAACCAACTGTTTTGCAGATTCAATTTGTTCACCAGTCCCATCAATTTGTAATGTTCTTTCTGTCGATGTGTCACCTGGGGGAAGATGCAAAGGTATCACCTAAAAGAAGGATACATACAATACATTACACACAAAATAATATGTGGAAATTCAACAACTTGAGATCCAGCAGTATTGTAATTAAATTATAATAGCAGTAAGTAGAGTGCTACAGTAAGAAC
Source organism: Gleditsia sinensis (assembly GCA_037074535.1). Classification (NCBI taxonomy): domain Eukaryota; kingdom Viridiplantae; phylum Streptophyta; class Magnoliopsida; order Fabales; family Fabaceae; genus Gleditsia; species Gleditsia sinensis. Next base: position 12,546,290 of record CM073470.1, on the reverse strand, counting down.
TACCCGGGACAATATACTATACATGACTAAAAGGACAAACCTGAATTCGTGCTCCAGTCTGAGCTTGCATATTCTTTATTGTTTCTCCTCCTTTACCAATCACAAGGCCAACCTGAAGGAGAACATATCAAACCATCCCAACCCAAACAGATGAAAACAAAATTATATTTATAGAACAGAATCACACAACATTCTATAAAGCATATATTTCAATATATATCTCCTTCGCCTACCTTATTATTTGGGATTTGCATCACAAATTGCTCAGACCCTGTTTGTCCAGTCAGTCGTCGAGCAACAATACCAGAACCCCCAGATTCAGCCTGCAACATACATGACTTTTTAGTGAGATGCTACTTACCCCCTACTGCACTGACACATGATTTGAGCAATTTTATCAGAAAATAATTTGTATCATAACATAAAATACTCTATAAATGATCCAGGTATCCATCTGCAATAATATGTAAAATAGTTCATTGGTAGTTACACTTAAATAGGGAGAAAAAACACTTTAGACCCATTACTATTTTACACATATATTCATTCAAAGAGATGAGAAAAGCGACAATGCATAATGACACCACACACGCCCATGCAACAAAGGTTCCCAAGATCAAACCAAGATTCATCATTTAGGTCTTGATAAAAATGGGCAAACATAGCACTGGTAGCATATAACAATACCAGCAATTTACTAAAGCTGCAAAGACAAAGTTTTTTGCAGTACCTCAGCAAGAACTTCGTTTATCAATTTCTCAGCCGCTGAAATTTGATCTGGAGAACCCATAAGTTCTACCATCCTAGTTGGAGAATTCGGGTCCGCGTCCATATCACGGGTAACTTGGATCTTCGCTCCAGACTGCGTTTGAAGATATTTGATCGTCTCCCCACCTTTACCAATAATAACGCCGACCCTTCCATTAGGGATGTCTATCTTTTTGCTCGTACCCTGATAGGCATAAACAATGGGCGCAGTTGAAGGGGCTGAGTATTGAGGCTTCGAATCTGTGTCCAGCGACATCACATTCATTAAAGGTGCATTAGTACTGAAGAAACAGACGCTTCTATGGGCAATGGACACGCAACGCTACGGGTTAACTACCCAATAAATCAAGCCAAGAATAATTAAGCACAATCAATAAACAAGACGTAAACAACAAATTCAAGCAGCGAGAAACCCTATCTTAAAAACTCGATGGCGAACAGATCACATGAAGAAAATAAAGTATAAAAAAAAACCCTTACCAATGGAATCAAACCCAGTAGCACCATTATCGACCTTGGGTCGCTTGGCGTCCAGCCCACCAGCTCCACTACTAATATTGTTTAAGAGGCGAGCAGCAACCTCCTGAGCACGCTGCTTGGCAAGCTCAATTCCAGTTGCCGCGGGGGGAGGCACGCTGTTGTAGGAGGGAGGCGGCGCGTGAGCACCATCGGGAGATGGAGACGCGATGGGCGCAGAGAAACCAGTGGGCCTGTGAGTAGTGGATTGTGGAAGCGATGGCTCTTCGTACTTGCGCTTATGGGGTGTGGTCTCTGTGCCCGAGGAATACTGAGCTTCGTCGGCCATTGGATTTCTTGGCAGATGAACAGAAGAAACCCTAGAGACAGATTAAGCAATTGCGTTCGGCATTGTCGTTTTATATACAATGGTGGTTGGAGAGATATTTGCCTCCACGCTGGGGAAAATATCGTCTACATTTTTCTTATGCAAAAGGATTTCCCTTTCCACTGTTTTGGTACAAAAAGTGGTATGTTAAAAAAAAAAAAAAACTGTTTTTCTTCCTAATAATTTATTTCATTTTTTAACATCGTAAGTGAGGAATAATGGCAACGACATTTTTCAAGTGACAGGTAAAATACGAACACGGGTATGAATATTAATTCTATTTGGGATTTTATTTTATAATTGTAAATTATATTTTAAAGATATTACTTAAAATTAATATATTTATAATATTATTATTCAAAGAAATTATGTATTATTTTTTATTAATATAAATAAATTGGCTTAAATCAATTGCTTTAGAAAAGCAAAATTTACAAAATCGTATATTTTTTTATTAAGAAAAGCAGTGTAATAATAAAAACATTTATAGTACACTGTTAGATAGTATTTGATATTAGAAATCTTTTAAGATTTTATTAACAAGTTTGACAAAAAAAAAATTTATGTTTGATATCTGACATAAAAATTTATTTTTGTAAATTTTTTATTTTTAAGAATAAAAAATTATAAAAATTCTTACTCTTTCACTTATGAAGGTGACAATAAAAAAATTTGATGAGAATGAAAAAAATTTAAATAAAATGATTAAATTATTTTTAAATTTTAAACTTAATTTTTAAATTTTTAAATTTTAATTTTAATCCTTAAATTTTTACAAACTTAATTTTTAGACTTTAAATTTTAATTCTTAAATTTTAAACTTTAAATCCCAACGTCTAAATCATAAATTTTAATTTTTAAATTTTAAATTTTAAATTTTGAATCTTAAATTTTATTTTTTAAATTTTAATTCTATTTTAAATTTTAAACCATGAATCTTCAAACTTAAAATATAATTTTTAAATCTTAAATTCTAAAATTCTAAATTTTAAATCATAAATTTTAAACTCTAAAACTCAAATTTTAACTCTTAAATTTTAAATCTTAACTTCTAATTTTTAAATTTTAAATTTTAAATTATAAATTCTAAACCATTAATCTTAAACTCAAAATAAATAATTTCATTTGTTAATAATATTTTACGTAAATAAAATATACAAATAAAAATTTAATTGTAAAATAGGACACTATTCTCAAAAAAATAAAATGATAACTAAACATATTTTCTTAACTTTCTCATCTATCTTATTCTCATTCTTAAAATAATAACTTTTCTAAAAATAAAATTAAAACATATAGGACTTATGCCTAAAAAAGTTTTGACTCGACTAATGGGCACCCACTACAATAGGTAAATTGTAACTACAAATAATTTATACTATTAAATTTACATGTTTATAAAAGTAAAACCCTCGTTCCAAACTTTTAAACAAGTTAAAATTACAATTAAGTTAGTCACCAACAATTTTTTTTTAAAAAAATATATATCATTTTAATTTGGAGAGTGAAGTGCACATTTAACAATGTTTGAAATGAGAACTAATTTTATTTGATGAGTAATGAAAAAAAATTATTTAAAAAAAAAGAGTTAATATTTTAATATTTTATTTTTAATTAAATACATTTAATTTCTTTTATTTTTAAAAATTCACATAAATCTTTTTTGAGTTTCCATTAAATACATTAATCGCTTTAATTTTAAAAAATTAAATACAAACTTCACTTATATATTTAAAAATGTTATCTTTAACTATTTTTTAAAACAATACTTATACTGTGTTTGTTATTTAAAATATTAAAAATATGGTTAGGCACTTAGCTCAAAAAAAAAACATTTAAGCCCTAAATTTGAGACTTGAATGGAATTCACGCTTTTTGACTACAGCCGAGATAAATTTTAGGTTGGCTTAATTTGGATTTCAATATCTAAACGAGCTTAAGTTAGATTTTACTAGAATAAATTGAATAACCTTTATAATTTAATTCATTAGTAGTTTTTAAATGTGTTCAATATATATATATATATATATATATATATATATATATATATATATATATATATATATATATATATATATTCTTAAATTTTTACCTTTTTATAAAAATAATATTTTATTTCTTAGACCAAGCTTTTAACTTAAATAAGTCGAAATTATTTCAATTTTCCTATAAAAATTTTGGCCTAAATATAACTAAATTGCCTTGTCGATCGATCTAATTAAATGCTAGTAAAAAAGCTAGATTCAATGTTAAAATATTTAAACCACAGTTTATTTATTACATATATGACTTTAAATATTATTTGTGTCTATTCGAAGATATTAAGAGTGAAGTTATATATATCTTTTAAATTTGAAAACAATTTATTAGAGTTTCAAGTATTATTAAGCAATGGTGTTTAATTTCAACACTTGATAATCCAATTTTAACATTTTATTTGATATGTCTTTTTTTTTCTTTTTCCAAATATGTTATAAATGTCTTTAAGGAGGTGTTTGGTACAATAATTCTTTTTTATTTTTAAGAATCTCACTTTGAAAATTTAAAATTCTTATGTTTGGTATAAATTTTTAAAAATTTATTCATGAAAAAATAAAATTCTTAAGAATCATTTTTTAATAAATTTTTCACAAAAATATTTTCATGAGGAGGAGTGAAAATCTTAATTTTCTATAGAAATGAGAATTATCTTATGATATTAAAAAATAATTATACCATTTATTAATAATATAATTATAATAATAATAAAAAAATTACTTTCTCTCTCCACTCTCACTCTCTCTTATCTCTTTCTGTTTTCATTCTCTCACTTTCTCTCATTCTTTTTCTCATTTTCTCTCTTCACTTTTACTTTCTCTTTCGTAAGTTTAAAGAGTTTTTAAAAAAATGTACGAAAATTTATAAAAAATTAAATATAACAAAACATAAAAATAGAAAATTTATAATAATTTTAAAGGTCAAACAAACACATTTTATACATTTTTAAAAATTATAATTTTTATCAATTATGTATTTTAAAAAATACGATTTTTAAAAATAAAATTTTTTACTATTTATCAAACGTCCTCTAAAAATGATTAAATGGTAGCATATTTTTAAAATATAAAGAATATTTATATATATTTTCAAACTAAATGAGAAAATATGTATTTCATGTTAAATTTATGAAAGGTCAACATATTTTATTTTTATATTTTAAAATATATTAGAGATCTATATATTTTTCAAAATAAAAAAATAAGTTCATTTGATAAAGATAAATACATTTAACATATAATATAAGAGAAGTAAATATATTTTACTTAAAACTAAGACTGCAAGTAAAGTCATTTGTACATCTTATTTTTCTCTTCTCTTTTAGCGCAAATATGGAGTTAATTCTTGAAAGGGGGTAATTAAGAATTAATGTCAGACTAAACTCATGTTCATAATTTTGAAAACATAGTAATAATTTCATTTATATTAATTAAAAGGAATTTCACGGAACAAATTTTTATTTCAAAATAATATTTTATTATTTAACTTTTAAAATTATATTACAAAAACATTTGTAATTATTATTTTTAAATAAAGTTAGTGTTAAATTCTTAATATACATCATATCCTTTTCTTTCAAGTTTGAGACTATTTTTTTTATCCTCCTTGTCATTTTAAGAAAAAAAAGTTCCACCAGATATTTATGAATGATAATTAATCTATTTTAATTAAAATTTATTAAAATTCATTATTTATTTTCTTAAAAGAGCATATTAATATACTATAAATACACGCTCTAATTTTTATATCATCAACGGCGATATAATCTTAAGTTTAATGCAAAATAAATATAACAAAAAAAAATAAAATAAATCTAAAACAAATTGAATTATTTTATTTCGTAGTTAGATATACATGAATATATAGACAATGCAATCAAATACAAATAATATGTTATATCACGAATATAAAATAAATTGAATTAATTTGTAATTTTTGATATAATGTGATTTTCTGTTCTGTTATTCATTTCAACATCTTATATTAACTTAAATATTAGAGCAAAAAATTATACGATATAATAAATTACAAATTAATTTAATTTACTTTGTATTTTTGAAACAATAAAAGTAACAAAATAATTTTAAGTTTAAAATGAAATAATTTGATATAAAGTAATACAGAATGTATTTTGGTATTATAATTTTAAAATTTATGAAATGAATTTTTATTTTTTTAAAACAAGAGAAAAATATTTATATAACTTCACGAATGCCAAAAGAAACTATAATTTATTGAATAAAATAAAGAGGAGAATAATAAATCATAATTGCTAAACGGCGCTGCAAGGACGTCGGATGGAAAGAAGCTTAGCCAAACGTAAGGTGTTTTATTTATTAAGTGATTAATCAACATATTAGGAAGCTATCAACGAATGTAAAATATAATACAATAAATATAAATATGTTAGAAATACAAATAAAGTCTCATGTTAACTAAATATTAAAAAAAATAGATATATAAATAAAAATATAATATTTATTAGTATAAAGTTTTTTGGAGAAAATTCAAAAATAAAATTATGAGGACTTTGACTTAAAGTGGACAATATCATACTATTGTATAAATATGTGTTGTATTCACTGCGCTCAACAATTAATATCAGAATTCGGTCTAACTATGTGGAAGAAATTCGTCAAACAAAATGTGATGGACCTTTAGTGTTTGGAATAATAAGAGTTAGTACAGTGCTTTCACCAATAAAATCCTCCAACTATAAATAAAGAAAGAAAGTATTATTTGAAGAGAGGGATTGTTGTGTTGCCTTTCGATAAATTTTATAATTCCAAATAAAGAATGAGAGTATTGTTTGAAAAGATAGATTATTGTAAAAGTCCGAATGTGATCTTTTATTCGAAAGGAGGATTGTTTAAATTACAAACAAAGTCTTACATTAATTAAATATTAAAATATATATATATATATATTTATATATATATATATATAAATAAGGATATAATTTTTATTAGTATGAGATTTTTTTAAAAAAATTTATAAATAAAACTACGAGATCTTTTGTTAAAATTAAATAATATTATATTATTATAGAGATATGTATTTACAGTTAATAAAATATTATTATATTTATATATAATTTTAAGTGTTAAATAATATTTAATATAAATATTAAATATGAAGTATTGATATTTTGTATAGGAAAAATATTTAGTACACCAGCGGTGGACAATTTTATATCCACCAGCCGTGTTTAGATTACGACACGTGGTAAAAATAATATATTTTAAAATTATTTTTACCACGTGTCATGATCTGAACATCGCTAATAGATAAAAATTTATCCACTGTCGGTGTACCAAATACTAACTCTTTCGTATATGTAAGCCTAACGGAATAACTTCTGCGAAAGTTTCAGCAGTTAGTTATGCTTATTATGCCCTGCAAAAGCTGCAAAGAATCCGACACACCAGAAGAACATCGTGGGATGTGATTTAGGAATAGGTCGAAGAAATCTCTCCCTTGTACGGTGCTTAGAAAGGCAAACTACGGTGTATTTGTTTATGTAACAGAAGAATGACACGTCTTTGTTGCTAGGATATGAAGCTAATTAGCCCTCAGTTCTTGCGTCTATTTATTTATCTTCTTCAGCAGCTGGAGGAGTCCGTCCATATAGTAAAGCCTCGGCAGTCGGAGGGCAGCCTGGAACATATATGTCAACGGGAACGATCCCGTCACATCCTCGAACAACAGAGTAGGAGTAGGGTAGGGGTAGTATCCTTCACCATTGGCACAACTTCCCTTGGAGATGACCTACCTAGGCTCGGGCATTTGGTCATAAACCCTGAAAGAAATTTTCAGCGTCAATAAGAAAAATGCGAAATTAATTAACGTAGCTTGGTTAAGTGCAAGGCAGAATATGAATCGAGTTTTCAGTATCAAAAATAATATGGTAAAGCTAAAAAGGAAGGGGATTGGGAACGGGGAAGAAAAAGAACATAAAAATCAGTGTTGCATCTCTAGTTGAAATATCCAACACACCAAGAACATGAACTGCCAACATTCCTGTAGATGTTCTAGAAACTAAAGAAAAAAATATTTAAAAAGTAAATCAAAAGTTGCAGAGTATAAGAGCAACTCCAATGAAACTCTAATTGTGTGTTGCATAATTTACTATGGTGGCACTAAAATTTTTGAAAAGTTTAAGTAACGATATTTAAATAAAAGAATTATTTTTATTATATGTTTTTATTATTTATTATTATTATTTAACATAAACTTATATTATTTTTAAAAAATTTATTTATGTTTTTACTGTTTTAAAAATTATATTAAAAATTTTGCTTTATTTAAAAATTTATATTAAAATATTTTTTTTTATATTTATTATTTTAAAATTAAAATACAAATTAATTATATTTTTAATTAAAATATAAATAAATATAAAGATATAGAATAATTTATGAAATTTATTTAATAAATTTTTTAAAATTATACTATTAAAGTAAAATATTACTTAAAATAATAAAAAATTATTTAAAATAAAAAAATAATAATATAACAATATAAAATTTATTTAAACAACTCTAATAAATCATTGGAACTGGAGATGCTATAAATGGATCAGCAACAAGCTCAAAAGAACATAAAAGTCGGTGTTGCATCTCCAGTTGAATATCCAACACCATTCCTGTACTTGTAACGTTGTAGAAACTAAAGAAAAAAATAAATTACAAGTTGCAGTACTTGTGCCCAAAATGTACTGCTACCGTACCTAGTTGGCATTGTTATCAACCATTAGATGAATTCGGATGTTCTCATTCAAAAAATAATATCATTGCCAACCAGGTAGTGTACCAGTGCATTATATGTAATTATAAATTTTGCAGTTCGTAAAATCACGAGTATAGGAACTTCTGACGCACAGGGCCAGTCAATGATACTGCTTCCTGCATTAGCCTTCAAGCTTGGCGTGAAGACTCCTACTGGTAGAAAATCCCAGCCCACAAAAGTACAACAGAGAAACAACGAACATCAACCTTCCTTTAATACTAGGCATGTTTAGTGATAATTCCATAAAGTTTTTTGACGACTGCACAAGAGCCTCCAAACACGCATGAAAGCATTGACGACGTTTCAAGTCACTGGGGATATTATGTAGTCGTCACGTCACGTATTACAGATTAAGTCTTAAAAGGTTTATCCAGGAAAGACGAGAGGAAGGAAAATGAGACCCAAGGAATTAAAATATGCACATTTCATTCTTCCTACCTTTCCCAAAGAATGCCCAATGGTCCAACATCACATACGAGCAAATAGATATTTTTCACAAGGCAATCCAAATCAAACAAATTTGTCCTTATAATTTCATTAATGTTCTACTGTGGCATATAGTTTGAATCAACCCTGCCCCATGATTATAAAGGGAGATAATTCACAAAGAATCAGTAAATCTGTTCTCATATATTCAGTATTAATTAGATCAGATGCAAGGGTAATGTATTTGAAACCTGCAGACCTGAAAGAGAAACAGGAAAGAGCTAAAACCAGCAGAAAATTCCCATCAAACTTGAAAAGTTTGAAACTTATGATCCAATTCCCTCACACTCTCTCAGCAAACAAGCAGGATTATATGAAAGGGAAATACCCAAGTGAAAGAAAGAAAACGAAGAGAAGACAGGGAAATGTACATGCGGAGGGTAGGATTGAGCCACCTTATTGGTGAGAGTGCCGGCAACAATCTTACAATCGGACTGGCGGGGGCTGGGCCTGAAAATGATGCCGAAGCGATCGAGATCGTAAGGGGAGGTCCCGGGGTGCATCATTTCGACTGCGCAGCAAGCAAGGCCGAAGGTCATAGGCCAGATGGAACCACGCCGAGCCCAGTTTAAGAGATCGTCATATCTGGAAATCACGTACTACGCCGCCTTAGAAAGGCCAGCAGGAGAGAAAGCCGATGGGGGAGGTTGGCGAGCATATGCTGATAGATTTTATTAACTTTATAATCAAAGTTTTGTTTTTTGGTTTGTTATTGAGGATGATAAATTTTTTTCCCCTTAGAATCATGGGTAATTTATGTGCGAATCCCTTTCCCACCTTATAATAATTACTGTTTTCAGCCATTTCTATAATAATATCTTGTTTTATTCAAACATTCAGGCTATGTTTGACAAAAATAATTGATAAGTTAGCTGAAAACTGAAAAGTTAGCTGAAAGCTGAAAAGCTAATTTTTAACTGAAAGCTGTTAGCTGATAGCTAAAAATTATTAAGCTAATTTATTGAATTAGAAGTGTTTGGTAAAATTAGCTATTGAATTAGCTGATAAGTGTAAAATGACATAAAAATACATACTTATATAAAATTTATCATTTTTTGTTAGTAATTATATTTTATTATGTAATTCCAAAAAATACAAGAATATAATTTGTTAGTTTTAATTTTTTTTCTCTTTTACTCTGTAATTATTTTTCATCAGTATTCTAAGAATATAAATTCACCCACTTTTAGGAAGTGTCGCTTGATTAGTAGAAGAAAAGTGCACACAAAAAAACTTGAAGATCAATAAATTGAGTCAAAGGTCATGAGTATAATAGTGTTGAAATTTTAATAAAATAATAAGGATAAAAAAAGAACAAAATTATAAAAACTATAAGCTAATAGCTATAAACTACTCAAAATAGCGTATGATAAAATGCTATAAGCTATCTAAATAAGTTCGTTTACCAAGCACCTCTAATTTGGTCAAACAAGCTTATAAGTTAGTCAAATACGCTATAAGCTAACTTATTGGACTTGCCAAACACACTCTTAGCCAATAATAAATAGAATATATTATCTTTTTTATTTTTAGCGTAACAACAAAACTTAGCCCAAAGAAAAACAAATAGCCTGACACAAGACGGCCGGGGCAACGCAACTCCAATAACATCAGTAAACAAAACATGCATCGATCAAAGGATTTGGAGGATCATCTCAGATATGCATGCAGCTCAAAGTCCATCTCCAAAGGTAAGTTGGCCAACTTAGCCGCACACATATTAGCTTCTCTGAAAGCATAATAAACTTGCACCGTCCACTCCTTTTTAAGCATAACTCTGATATCTTTGCACAGCTTCGTAAGCCTTGGAAAGTTGCAAGATCATGCTGAAAGCTTTGAATCACCCCCATCGAATTACACACCCCACGTCTTTGCTGTGAAAACATCTGAATAACCCAGCCTCTTCGAAAAGCCTCTAACACGACGACCAGTTTCTTCCCTCAATAATTTGCCTGGAACAAATTATCTTTAATATTGTAGTATTTCATTCTTTCTTTTTTTTCTTCTTACTATATCTCCGAACCATTGCACAGTTCACCCATATAACCTTTTTTTTTTTTTTTACTACTCGCCCAGATAAATTTGATTTCATTTAACTTTGTTATAAAATTAGTAGATTTTCACTTTTATGACCCCAAGAAGACAAAAGAGACAACCTAATAAGCAACCAAGGTAAAGATGTACAACCCTTTTATAGCACAATTTGCAGATAAACAAACATTGATGGCAGGCTCTTCCATGTTTGGAGTTTGTACAAATAATGATATTAATGAAGAAACCCAAAAATACATTGTATTTTCCTCTTTCAACAATAATCTAGAGAGGCGCTACCCCTAGAAGGTGGCCTTTAAATACAAAATTCACAAGTTACAATTTTTGAACGGGTGGAAATGGTTAGAACAGAGTATAGCAACTATCAAAACATAGAGCCTTATAACTTTCAGATAAGAGAAAATATTTGGTCTATCGGCGGTGGACAATTTTTTGTCCACCAACGGTGTCTAAATCGCGACACATGACAAGAATAGTATTTATTAAAATTATTTTTGCTACGTGTCATGATTTGAATATCGCTGGTGGACAAAAAAATATCCATCGCCGATGGACAAAATTCTAACTCTTCAGATAATACAAGTTGAGGCCCTCGGAATCAGTGACAATTTATTCGCCACAAAAACTCTTCGCCATACCTAAACTAAGTGCCAGCCATTCAGCAGCCTCAATTGCGATTGAGCATACATCATATTTTCTTTAACCCAAAAGATAAACCAAAATTGTGGTGTTCTACTTTTCCATAAGGAAAATAAAAATAATTAGCGATATCTGCCTGTCTGAGATGTGAAGGCCGGTCACTTCCCACATATTCCAAATCAGCACAATAGAATCTTGACGTCAGAATTTAGTGAGAGTATTAGTGGGTCATAAACTCATCCAGATCGGAGTGTAGATTTCACGTCATCTGTGATGGGAAGAGGGATAGCAGCCTCCGCCACATGCAACGTTATGTGGACCTCGTATAGCAACTATATAAATTTCCAATAGATTTCATGCATAATACAAGTAAAGACTATTTGCCGCAGCACAGGCAAGTGAGTTCTCAGTCGGATGCCATGCTAGATGAAGCAACTTTGAAGTGAAATCGAAGGCATTCCCATTTGTATCAACCCCAGGATTATGGATTCCTTTTACAGTCATGGTGAAGGAAAATAGTTAGGATAAAAATGCAGGGTCCAAAGATAACAAATACAAGTTTGCTAGGGTAGTACGTTTATAAACAAAACGCTGGAAAGAAGATAGGTTCTTATAAGTTAACTTTCAGTATTCACTCAATTCATTAAACAGCAATGAGTGAAATTCCTTCTCAATACAATAGCCTGAGTGCAGAAGGAAATAAAATGAGTTTTACTACATAATTATTATATAGGACTATACTTGTGATTTTCTATTCAAACAGTGCAGCAAAGGCATACACAATAAGTCAATATCACAGCCAAATTTTGAAACTACACACCAGAACTTGCATACAAATGCAGCAAGTGTGCATTAAGACATACCTTGCCTGAGAACCCGGGGAAGGGTGCCCACAGATCTTGAAGGACTTGAAGGAACTTGAATTTGTCTCCTGAAAATACATTACATCGAGATGAAAAAGTCCACAAGGGCTTTTGTAGACATCCATCAAAATACTGATTAATTTGAAGGGCAGCAGTTCTAATCGTTATACACCTTCAATAGCCCCAAGATTAGAATCTACCTCATTGGGTTCTTGGTGGCTTCCAGTGTTGTTGCTTCTGTGCTGCCTTCAGAACAACCAAACACACGGAACAGATTACTGGAATTAAAGAAAAGAATAAAATTTTCCAAGTTAAAACAGGCATATTAGGTTAGTAATAATGACATAAAGAATTAGGTAAACGTCTGTACACAAGACCTGTATGAACCTGTTGCCACTCGGCGTCCATCTCCACTAAGACAGCACTCAAATTTATCAAGGATGGAATCATTTTCATATAAATCACAAAGCTGACAAGAGTTAAAAAAAATTGCAAGAATTGCATTACATGGCGTTGAAAATGCTTTAGATGCATTTGATGGCAACCAAAATTGTCAGTTAAAAAAAATAAAATTAGTCACCTTTGGTCTTAAATATTCATGAACCTGGAAAGTAGCAACAGGACCAGAATCCATATTTATGTCCCATAGCTGAAATGAGAGAAAGAGAAGAATGTGAGAAAATATAACTTAAAAATTGTTCTAGGAGTACACATACTGCCATTATTGTTCCAAACTAACAAAAGAAGCCAACAGGAACTTAAAGAAATATAAGCTGGATATGATATTCATGTATACAAACAAGGGAGTCCCATATGAGTAATTCAAATTTTATCAATCATAAAGTTACCTCCCATGCAAGAAAACTAACTGATTCACTGATAGTGCCCAAATTGCAAAGTTCTTTGCTTATTTACACAATAAGATGCTGCTTTTATGGTTATAAAAATAAGCATTCCCAACAATCAAATCTTAATGGAAATTTCAAAGAACTAATCCATGGATTCAACTAATTGAAAAACTCGTGCAATCTTCCAAAGAAATTGCCTACCATATGACTTCAGGATATTACAGTTTAGATATTATAATATTTTAAATTTGCAGCAAATTCAATATTCCCAGATGCCAATTTAGTGTCTGCAGATGCTTAGTAAAGAAGTACATTAGATTTAGGCAGCAAAATTCAGTTTAAAATGAACATATGCCATTAATTTCTGTCACAAAAGCCTGATAATAAATACTTTTAGACATATCCACTTGAATTAGTGTAGAAAACTACATAAATGCAAAGATGATAAGAAACCAACCTTAAGAGTCATGTAGTCACGACTAAGTATATGCCTTCCATCTTTGGAAAACTTAATATTTGAAATCGAGGAAGTTATTTCAGTGAAAAATGAACGTGAACCAGGTGCCTCCTGTTCCTCAAATCTGGAATACTTAAAAGTAGTAAACATAAAACACGTGGCCCCATCTGTGTGCATGTATACAAAAATACTAACACAACCACATTCAATAAAAGAGGGGGCAGGGGGATGTAGATATAAAAGCAAAGATAATTTACAATTTGCTATGAGTATCACATAAGGCTGACTGCCGCATATCAATAAGACGGATTGAGCCTTTAGTGCTACTGTATGCTAGCATATTACAATGAGTAGGATGAAATTCAGCTGAAGTGATCACCTCTCTGTAAAGAAAAAATATAAGCACAAAATCAACTTCACTGAATAAGTAGCATTATTTATCATCCAAAATGATATGCTAATAATTGTCAATGAACTGGCTTGTTCCTCACCAACCTGCCCCAATATAAATGCATGTAGATAATCAGAAAAACACATTAAAATGGACTAGATAGCAACACAAGTGGAAACAATATAAGGAATGATGCTCTCACTATTCAAAAAAATATTTCACATACAGGAAAAGTTTCTAGGGAACAAATTAAAACAATTAAACAATTAAACAACCATCCGAACATGATATTGGTATTTAGACTCCAAGTTCTACCAGTTAGATCCTCCATATTTGCAGGCTTGATGTCAACAATATTAAAACTTTGATTGCTTATTTCCAAGTTCCAAAGATTTATTCTTAGATCATCGGCTGATATAAAAGTTTCGCCATCACTACAAAACAAACAAAGAAAAGGTGGAAAAGTAGGGATAGATAAGGGGTTATCAATAACATATTAAAGAAAAAAATGCATCCAAGGGATAAGATATATGCAGCAACAAAAATACAAATTTAAAAAACTTCAAACTAACTTAAGGAGAGCAAAAATCATATTGCTCTTTGATGTCACATCCATGTCTGGAGTACAAGGACCACATAATTAACAGTTCCCCAATTTACATGAAATAGACAAAAAGAATCTTAAAAATTAAGGTATGAATGCACTCAAAGTAAGCAAAACCAAGAAATTTTAGACAAATTAGGGGAATACAACAATGATACAACCAAGAAGATAACCTGTTACTTGAGATAGAATTGATATGATAGTCATGGGCATGAGCATAGATTCTTCGACATCTAGCCACAGGGCTTGTCTCAACAGTAGTCACCTGATTTTTTGACATGCAATCATCGAAAGATGTGAGTTAGACATGGCGCAGATTTCAGAGTGATGGCTTTGGCAGTTGATTCCAAATTAATATAATGCCATAAATAAGTTTGAGGAACCGTATAAATTTTCAAATCAAGATAGCTCTGTGTTTATAACTTCTAACCGAGAATTCAATCTGGGTTCCAAAATAATATCATGTTGAGATTAGTCTTAGAGCAAGTACTACCACAGTAGGCAAATGTAGAGACAGAGCATCGTCATATGGAACTGAAGTGTCATTGATGGGTATCTTACTACACCCTCCATTAGCTATATAGGGCATGGAATTGTTTGATGTGCTTGAACCAACAACTAGACAATTTCCCATAGCACGAGAAGGAGTAGCTTTCATGTGACAAACTTTCTTCACCTTCTTCTCTTGGACCTATCACATATCGGAAACAGTGAAAAAAATGACTGCCATAATATCAAACTTCCCCTTCAACAGTTTTAAGTTGAAGCTTTTCCATTAGTCTGAGAGTTTAACAAATTCTATTTATTCAGAATACACTTTTTATAGGTCATCCGGATTAAATATCATTTCCATATACCAACCTGCACCAAGTTGTTCTCAATTCATACTTTACAAATCAATGAAATTAAGTATATCATATCCTGTGTATGTTGAATACTAGGACAGGTAAATCATCTAACTAGATTCTTGCCTGTGATAAACTCGTAAGTCAACCTTTCCAGAAAGGTACAGTTTAGAATCAACAGACAGTGAGTAAGCTGAACAATAGACTTAAAGGGGTCTACCAAAGGCAAGTCCAGTAATCCTAGTTGCTCACACACCAAACAAAAAGATAAGTCCTATCCTAAAATTAAGAGATCTTGTCAGTTATCCAGGAAAAACCTGGCCTGGCAAACTTACCCTGAATATAAAACTCTTTCAGGTGCTATTACCAGCCTCCCAACTTCCTTCATCCTAGGTTCCTTATTTTTTTTGCTAAAAATGAATTATCTCTAAATTTTATGATTATATCATCCAACATGCAAGCAATGACTGCAAATATGAAATCATCCAAAACATACTGTATGATAACATTTAAACGTAGATGGCTGAAGTTCAACCAGAATATATTGTTCAGTGGTTGCTGACCTACATGATAAATAAACCTTCTACCACAATTATTCATTGAGTCATAATTAGTTAGAACATCAAAGACTTATTAAGTCACAACCCGAAAAGATGCAATTATCCAGAAGTCTCAAAACTAATTAATGGAGTATGAAAAGATATATTTACTACTAATTTTATTATGTAACAATATAATTATAAATTGGCGATTAGCGTTTCTAATTTGACAGTTGGTGTAACTTAGGATTTAACTACAGATTTAAATAAAGGCTATTGGGTATAGGGTTTTATCGGTCCCTATTGTAGTATGCTATTAAAATTAGGAAACATAGTATCATGCCTATGGCTCTAGTTAGTTATTACCATTACCCCCTTTATATTGATTTATTGAATTGATATTTGAAGTTTAAAATTTTGTTCCATTTTCGGTGTTCCGCTTGTGTGTACTGCATCGCTAACTGTTCACTTGATGTCTAATCTTCCCATGTTCTTGACTAACTCCGGAATATATTCCTAAATTTCAAGAAGGAACCGTCATAACATCCAGAAAATGTAATAATAGTGATGTAGCAAGTATATTTAAAGAATAAAAGGATAATCTTGATCAATTAGCGACCCATTCAGGCAAGCAAAATATCTAAGAGCAATGCACCGAGAAAATTATACTTCATAAAATTTAATTATTGAAAAGCATTCCCTGCTACCTTCCAAAATTTAATGGCTTTGTCATTTGTAGAGAGAAGAAAGACCACCCCATTAGCTGTCTGGCACCATCTAATTTTATTGATTTTCTCCTCAATTTCCAAACTCTTAAGATAGTCAAACTGTACTCAAAAACATAAATCAATGGCAAAATGAATTGAGATCAAGATTTCAGTGCAGCACAAGATGAATCTATACAGAAAGCATCAATTAGTTAGCCAGAGAAAGATGACACCTCTGGTTCATGGCTCTGAAACTCAGTTTTATAACGAAACTCAGGATGTTGGTTGATTGAAAAATCCATCCTCTCTAAATCTTTCCGGAGACTGCCATGCTAGATATTTTACATAATATAGACAATTAAACTCTGAGACTAGATCATTACCAAACAAGAGTGGGAGGCTCAGTGAAAAATGAAAAAACTAATAAGTTATGATGAAAAGCTGTCAACAGACTTACATCTCTTGTATCAGTTCTTTCAAATAAAACAACACGGCCACCACGGTCTCCAGTAGCAAGGTGGTTCCCAGTGCCATCAAACTCAATTGCAGATATAATATCAACTGCAAACACAGAGGGAACAGGTAAACAATGCAAACAATACACACTGGCGCACAGAACGTGAAGCAAATATCGACCCTCTACTGTTGATGGACTTATTAAAAGTTCAGACTAGTTTAAGTTATCATCTGGCAGTGCTGGGCGTAGTAGTTAATATAACCTCAACATTCTTCAATTTGCCTTAAAATTTATCACCTACGCATTATTTCTTCTCTTTCACGGTAAATTTTACTGCTTCCCTTTTTTTTTCCTTCTGCTAAATCTGCTTCTGAACACAACAAAATGGACCAAGTTTGTAGCAATCAGATGAACAACAGCTACCGTATTTTTACCCACTTGACTTCTGCCTATATTGGGTAACATAGTTTTTACTAAGAATATCACAGAAAAGATATTTTTCACTCAATTCTGCCAAATATATATAAGTAATCCGGAGCCTATGTCACAGTTATCTAATAGAGTCACCAGTATCTTTCCAGTCGATTTATGGTACAAGAAGAGTACGCTGCCACGCCCAGTTGTGAATATATCATCGCGTCACAGTTGTGGTCAAGGAGTGAGACCCACTAAAGATAAAAACCCACGGTCCTAAAAAAAAAGAAAAATCCCCCTACACACATGCGACCCCGGGAAGCTAAGTGTTTCAGTACGTCATTGGAAAACCAACTTCAGCTCCAAAAACTCGCAACAACTATATTATTCCATGCCGCGACTACGTTCGAACTGTTCTAGTATTATTAGAAAAGTAATAAACCAAATATCATTATAAGCTAGAACGTATTCCAGCCATCCTGTGCAAGCGTCATATTACTGCAATTCACTACATCCGATAAATCTCAGGATCAAAATATGTTGCAGGCAAGAGAATAACAGTAAAGACTTGTATATTCATATCAATTCCCAATAAAAGAAATAGTATATCATAGAAATGGGGCAGCGTACCCTCCTGAACTTCTTCCTCGGCTGTCCTTTCGCCAAACACTTGGGAGAATTTCCACTCAAGTGGCTGTGGTACCCCCACTGCCGTTGAGACCTGGAGTCCCACGCTGCTGCCACCTCCATCCATTTCTTGTGCCAGAATTTAAAGAACAATAACCAGTCGAGTAAAAAGACCCAACCCAATGCGACAACCAGCCGATCCAAGACTCAACGTCGGGTTGAATGATATATTCGTTCGTCGTCGTCCATTTGGAACTGAATGCACTCAAAACCGACCAAAAACACTGTCGAATTCCTGTTCCTGAAGCTTGTCCAACATATGTAATATCGATGAAATTCAATCCTGCTTCTGTTACCGTCTCGCTTAGACGAGAAACAGTATACTTCCCCCTACTCTCTCCCTTTCTCTCCTTTTTCGTCTTTCTTTCTCTTGAGAATGAAAATGATCCAGAAAGAATTTCGTCGTGGCTCTCTCTTGCTTGCGCTTAAAACACAGCATACAGATTTCTCGTTGGATTATTTCGATATCATTTATCCGAAAATTAATATACTTTTGTTTAATGAAATAACTAAAATTAAATAAACAAATATATATATATATATATATATATATATATATATATATATATATATATATTATTTTTTGTATATATTTTAAAATTCTTCTGAGTTGATTACCACAATCGGGTTAATTTGGTTTGTGGTTTGTTTATTAATAATCTGAGATTTTTGAAAAATATGGATTGATAAATTTACTCATTTAAGTACTTAAAAATATATATAAATATTGTAAAAAAAATATTAGTTTAACTTATGACAATGGAAAATGAGTTTCTAAGTAATATTTTAATAATTTTTTTAAAACATTTAAAATTATGATACAACTTTATAAATTAAATTTGAAAACATGGGTCACTCTTAATTATTATATAATTATTAAATTTAATAATTTTTTATTTTTATAAAAAAATAAATGAAAACAATTTATTTCAAAAATAAAATTCAAAGTGAAATTTATGTTTCTATTATTATTTTAATTGAACTTAATTTTTATTAAATAATTTAATTTAATTTAATTTAATTTATTGATATTATGGCAAAGAAATATGTAGATTTGAGATGTTATTTAACATATTATGTAAGATAAATCATCATAATATATATAATACTAATAAGTAATAAGTAAATTTTATACTTTATATTTTGTGTAATTTTTAAATGATAATAATAAAAAAAATATAATATGTTAAGATTGCTTGTATTAGTAGGATAATTTGAGATAACATATTAAATTAAAATAAGTTTTTTTAAAAAAAGTGGACCAACATCAAAACGTGTAGGATTCTAATCACACTAGCATTTTACCAAGTCGAGCAACTTTATAAACAAGTAAAACGAGTCAACTCAATGAGTTGAATTCGATTACTCTATCAATCTTTACTTAATCAGACAAGAAGATTATTAATTAAGTATAGTTACCTGTTTTATAATAATGTTTTTTAGTGTAAATATATTCTACAATGTGCTTTTACATTTAATATTTTAAAATTACACCAACACTTTTTTTTAATTTTAATTTATACAAAAAAATTTATTCTAATTATAAAATTGTCAATAAAATTTATACCGTATAAGTTTTATAAATCTCAAAATAATTGTTTAAGCAAGGTCATGTATACATAAAGGGAATGCATACTGTTATGCTTTATTTTCTCACTTTTTGATTCTTTATTATGTCTGGCACTCCGATTCACCTTTGTTGATAAAAAAATTACTGACAGTCAAAATAAAAGTAAAATTTTTAAAATTTTGTTTATTTAAATATATTTATAGCATTTTGTAAATATCTTATTTGAGTCTATAAAACTAATTTTATTTAACAAATTAATACAAATATACGTAATATTTAATTTGTTAAATTTTTTATTTAAATAATTAAATCAGTCAAAAATTAACCTATAATTAAAAAATAACAGTATCTATTCATTCACCGGAAAGTTAATAAATTAAAATAAAATTTTACCAATTTTTATAATAACTTGTTTGTGATGTTTTTTTGAATTGAGATCTACAATCAATTTTAAAAAATTAATTGTATTCTATGTTTTGTTGCTAAAACTTTTTTTTTAATAGGTAAAATAGTATAAAAAATGAGAACACTATTTTCCAATAGGAGCAAATTACGTAATACTTCCTTCAGCATTGTTGATGCATCTTTTATTTTTTAAAAAAATAATCTTTCATTAAAATGTACTTTCATAAAATTTGTATTCACCTAATCGGTTGATTATCTTATATTTTAATTTTATACTTATCATATATTAAAAGATCATTTCAATTCAATTATAATTTTTTATTATGATTTTTAACCTGCGGCCTTTTATAATAACTAGTTTGAATTTTATTTAAAAGCGCATTTGATTTAAAAAAAAAACTTAATTTTTTAATTTTTTATTCTCTCATCTTTCTTTTATTTTTATTTAAGATAATAGTGATCGATATAAAACCAAACTTTTAGATATAAAAACTTTGATATTATATAATTTTTTTTAATTTATTAAATAAAAATTTATTAATAATTTAATTTTTTTGGACATTATTGGAAAGAAATAATTAAATAAAAAATAATTTAATTTTCAATCGATTCACTTACATTGTTAAAATTATGAAAAATAATAAAAATAATATTTTTTAAAATTATTTATATTATGTATTATGATTAAATATTATAATAAATAAAAAATTATTCACCAATAATAAATTAAATATAATTATATTTGATGTAAATAATATTATAGTATATTTTTTATTTTTATATATCAATATAATACACTTATATTTTATTTATATTTTAAATATAAAAAAATAAGTGGAAAAATTATTAGATATTTTTAATAAATTATTTATGATTATTAACTTAAAATATATCTATCACACATAAATTTTCAATGGATAAAAAAATTTAAAAATAAAAAATAAAAATTATAGAGGATAGTAACAAATATCATTGTTCCATTGATTTTCTGTAAGATGTATGCAATCGGAGAGCCACTTGTAATTTTGTAAGAACCTTTGTTTATCTTGTTAATTTGTAAATTGCCTTACATACTAATTTTATTTATTTATTTATTTTTTAACTTGCTTTCCTCATTAATTAAAGTATCAATCTGTATGTGTATATATATATATATATATATATATATAATGCCCGAATTCAAAAAGTCGCCCGTTACCAAAATGCTCCATATTCCCTCCCGTTTCTTTGCTCCATACATCACCCGCAAACCTAGGGTTTATGAGCTGATTTCAAATTTCTGTCGTAGTTCTTACCCTCCAACTGGTTGCTTTAGAAATTATAACTCAAAGTCAAAAGCATAGAGCGACGAGCTGGAGATCTCTGAAATTCAAGGCTTTCATTTTTTCTTCTCGCCCCTCTCAAGATGAACCAAACTCCATTGAACGCCTCTCAGAGCCCCAACATCGTCCCCGTACAACCTTACCATTCCATTCTTAACGAATCGATCGATCATTTCCTAGCTAAATACCGGAATGGGGTCACTGATTTCTGCGACTTCAGTGCCATATTTTCCCGATTGCTGCAGAACTTGCCTGACCCACCACTGCAAATCGTCTGGTTTTATTCGGCCATTGGATTTCATACGACTAGACTAGCAGTTCGGAGAGAACCTTCACGCAGAGCAACAACAGCTAAAGATTTATTCCAATCGCTAGTCTCTTGTTCTGATTATTGTGGTTCAATGAAAAGAATTGGTATTCTCGCTCCTTTCATTTATGAGTTGTACCGTTTGGCGCTCGAGGAGAAAGAGTTGAAGAGCGAGGTCCAGAGCTTATTAGAAGGACTAATTAGTTATTGTAGTATTTTCTGTAGTAAGGAGCTTCATGAAGACAGCGATGGGATGACGAGTTTGGAGCCGAGTTTTCTGGATGTCATACCCGTGTGGATGGTTGATAAAACTGGGGTTCGGGATTACTCGAAGGAATTTTTTCCCATTGTCAGCGACCAACTTCGCAACGTAATTAAAATGGGACGTGAGATTGGTTTCTTAGCTGGAATTGTTATGTGCGAGGCTCTCTTGTTGCAATTGTGCTTGAAGTTCGAATCAGGGATTACAAAAGCGGAGCAGGAGAAGAAGTTGCACGGTCCAGCAGTTCAGACAATTACTGGGTTTCGGAATTTTTACTTTTTGGGTAAGAACTCGTTTCTGCATATTGAAAATTTAATTTGTAAACTGTAATGGTAGAGTTCCATTACTTAGATTGTAATTTAATATAGTCACGGTCTTTCATTATTTTGGAATATGGGTTCTTTAGGTTATAGGAAGCTGAACCTTGATGAAATGCCCTTTTATTTGTTTAATATTGGCATTTCAATACTCAGATTTGTTTTGATATTGTCTGGATTGTCGTTAACCCTTTTTATATGGACCAAACTAATCAGATGACAACGTATTAACTAACGTCTGTTGGGTTTCTCATTCATTCCCTCCTTTACCCCTATTTGTTATCTTTTTACCTTGACATTGGTTAAACTGCTTCTTGGGGTGACCGTATTCTAGTTTTCATGTTTGTAGTTCCTGATTACTTATTGTTGCATATCAGATACCCTTTCAAGGATGATGTTGGAGCCAGTTTTGCCAGTGATCTCCCTACTGGTTAGTATGATGTCTTCTTTGCTTTAGTTTTTCCTTGGTCATTCATACTTTGGTTTGGGATTAAGGGCTTTTACATTTCGGCTAACCACCTTCATACCCAGACGGTGATGTGTGGGTCTCAATGCTTAAGGGGCCATAACTATAACCTCAAATAACTTCAAGCCCCCTAAAGAGATTGAGGAGACTTCTGTGCCTTTGCGCACAAGGCATAAATGTCACTGTCTTCTATAGATGTTAACTTGCGACAAGATCAGGAGAATATTTTTCAGTTGGCATGCAGAAGCATATTTTACAGATGAGAATATGAATGGAGCGAGCTATTGTCTCGCGTAATGTTCATGTCACTTCACCCTGTCGTTATACTCATATGATATTTGAGCCTGGAGTTAAATTATTGAACAAGATTTGAAATTATGGTTTAGATTTCGCAAGTTTAAACTTACTTGTATTAAACCTTTTTCATTGAGATGATTTATTTCAGTAATTATTCATGAATAGATCACGAGTTGTGATTTTCAGTTTTTGTCCTTAAAAAGGGTTATTGGGTTAGCTTTTTATGGTATCTGTTTCCCTTAGTCTTTGTGAACTTCTAGAGTTTAGTTTTATGGAAAGACTTATATCCTAACCCTTCAAGAAGTATGACATTTTTTTGGTTTCTAATTTTTATTATAATGTTCAACAACTAACGACTTGCTTTACTATATAGGGTTCTGAAAATGAAGTTCTTTTAAAAGAAGTCCTGTACAATGCTATGATGATGGTAGAGTATTCATTTATTAACCCTCAAGCAGGAGTTCCACTATATGGCAAAAGCTTGAAAGATTTTGCTTTAACATGGTTGTTTGTTGCTGACTTAGCTATACAGTCTGCTAGGTATGAGAAATTACATTTGTGGCTGTGATGGAATAAGGGGTTTATAGAATGCTTTTGCTGATGAGTCTTATGATCTGGTTGGTCACAGGGTAAAAGGCGATCAGGAGAAAGCCACGTCTTATGTAAATGCCTTCTCTAGATCCTGCATACCCATTCAATTGATTAATTGGGTTAGTAGTCAAAGTAGTGTGGGCGGAAAGATTAGCCGACCAAATGTTTCCACTCCCATAGCTCTTATAAGTGAGTTCCCCTGGTATATCTGGGCTCAAGGGTTTTAATTCTCTGGCAAAAATTCAGAACCTCTATCTAATTGTTGTCTGTTATGACTCTTCACTCTTCATTTTTCATTGTCGAGTGGCTGTTGTTATATCTTTGAAAAGTTTAGTTATATCAGTGAATGTGGCTTCACTCTAAATTCACATTGTCGCATTATCATTGGTGATTGAATTCAAATAGTAGTTAACTGAGACAAGCTGCCCATTTTTTGGATTTTCTTTCTTTCTTCTTGTTGTTTTGTTAGTGATTAATTTTCTTTTCGGTTCGTCAAATATCTAATAAGTGGTTTTGTAATCAGAGTGGCTTCTAGTTGTTGAGGATCAAGGATTGACAGTCTTTGATGGTGACACGGCCAAGCTTCGTGCGAAAGCCAAGTTTTTCACATCAAGATCTGAGTACGCGCTCCCAGTAATAGAAAGTTTATGTTACAATGCGGATAAGAATCTTTTTTTCCATTCTATTCATAGAGGGACAGAGGAAGATAAACTTGATGCCAATGATATAGAGATGGTTGATCCTATGGACACCATTGTTTTGGCTGCGGATGATAGAATGAACACTACCGGCACTGATGGGACTAGAAAACGCAAGGAAGGGATTGGGGATGAAACTAAAACACAGCTAAAGTTTATGAGGTGTCAGTTACACGAGAATTCAATGAAAGAAAACTCAATTGTTTTCCGGCAACAATGATGCTTTGGATAGTGAGAGCGAGGTGGATGTTTCGGTCTCTGATGAAGTTTTGAAAGTAATGGAGCAATGAGATATGCTTTGTATAACCATACGAGGATGCTGGGCTAGCAAATGTTTAAGGCGATCCACTTTGGTCAGTCATTTTGTTTTGTAGCGGTAAAACGGAAAGTCTGAGAAGCCTGTCTCCTGATATAGAGACCTCCAGCGTGTGTTTGGAAGTTGGTTTAACCAGAGCTTTTCCAAGGTTGGTATTTGTAGTTCAAACTTGAAGAGTAGTCTTTCGGTGTAATTATAGCAACAACTCCACTTGGTCTAATGTCTTTCAGGTCAGTAACAGCTGCTCCTCTTATTTCTTTCATTTTGCTGTCTGTGCGTACGGATGAAGAGAAGCTCCTGTATGAACTCTTTGATAGAGTATACACGTTCCACGAACTTTTTCTGAAATGACTGGCATTTAGTGATGATGTTGTTGGTCTAGAGTTTTTTTAAAAAAAAATAGAAAATATGGGTTTTCATAAGACTAGAGTAACAAACTTTCAGTCTAGATTGCAGTTCACTGTAATTAATGTTCAATCTGAAATATCACAAATTTATAAATATAATTAAAAAATCTAATAATCCAGAATCACGAAATTAAAAAAATTGAAATAAAAGTCACTTGTTGAATTTAAATTTGATCAAGTTCTCAATTCAAATCTTTTTGGGTTTCATTTATTTACAAACGAGTGTTAAATAAGTACAGTAAAACATTTATAAAATAGTTTTATTATATTTTGTTAAGTAAAAGACACTCGACACGTCATAAGATGCTTCCTTCCCATGAAACGATATATCGTGACCGAGTTTCGTTAAAGAACTCTGCAATATGCTTGCTATTGAGATTGGTTTGAGTGCTTCCAACGTGGACTTTTAAGTTATTTTAATGCTCGTTTATGCTTCCTGGTAGTAAAGGGAAATGCCTTCTATTTTTCGAGTAATTTCGCAATACTCTTTTGTTAAAGCTGTGTCACATCATAACATATCAACTCTGATTTTGAGGAAATGAAAGCATACATAGCCGCAGATGGTTTAGTATACTTCTATGGTGAGTACCTATAAATGAGCAACTCTTAACTAATTCAAGAACGAGCTCCTTCTATACAAGTTTGATTACTCTCTGAGGTCACTCAAATTCCAGTGCCTGTGCAAGACCATAACCATGAGATTTGGAGATGAAAAAGGATTATTTTTTTGTGATATTTCATGTGCCACGTTGAAACCGTGCACGGACCTGGTTGATTTAATTTGGTGATTAACGTAATTATTGGATTTATAGCACTAAATTGATAATAAAATAATGATTAAAATGTCAAATTACTCATTTAATGACTGCGTAGTTATTTTTTAAGGGGAAACAAAAAATGTCTGCCTAAACTCTGGTTACTGGTTAATTGAACCAGAGTCTTTCCGTTGGTGCGTTCGACTCGTGAGCCAAGCCAGGCAGAGGAGTGAGCGTCGGTGACTCGATTTTGACTCGTGCGAGTTAACCACGGGTGGAATTTTAGCATGGAATCCTAGTGTAGTGATTAGTCAAGCCAACTGCGAGAGAAAGTGAGAAATGACGGATTCAAGCGACCCAGTGTCGGTGGAGATGGAAAAAGATCTCTGCTGGGTCGAAGGTACTGCATTCCATGTTCTGCAGAAGGCTTGGCTGTGATGCAGGAGTTTTCTTATAATGAGCTTTTTCAATCAGGCATCCTGCAACCTTCTTCCCTGCTTCGTAAGTTCATTTACTCTGGAGTCAAGTTATTATGATAGTTCACTTGCTTATATTGGGTTGTTCTCCGTGTTAGTCTTCTTTAATATATGGACATCCTTGTGCTTAATCAATTTCTTTTTCCAGCCGTCGACCGCAACTAGTAATGAAAAATGCAAAGAAGAAACGGAAAACGCAAGAGAACAAGGTTCAATTCATTGTAATTTCTTCTAAAATGTACAAGGGGCAAAGCACTCCTTTTTTATACATGAACCGGCCAACTAATTCCAATGCCTAATCACCAACTAACTGTCAACTAATCAACGACTGATTGCCTAGTCAGCAACAAACTGAAACTACTTAATCCAGCTGGACCGAAGAGTTAAAATAT
Organism: Gleditsia sinensis; assembly: GCA_037074535.1. Lineage (NCBI taxonomy): Eukaryota > Viridiplantae > Streptophyta > Magnoliopsida > Fabales > Fabaceae > Gleditsia > Gleditsia sinensis. The sequence goes on along the minus strand of CM073470.1, from coordinate 12,519,283 downwards.
CTCCAATAACTAGTGCTTTTGATTAAGCATTTCTAACCTGCAACCTAAGCTGTTCTCTTTGTCGTCTCGTCTGTCGATTGAAAATGGCTTCTTCATTCTCTCTCTCTCTCTCTCCATTTCTCTTTTTAAGTTGTTTGTTTTATTTATTTCTTTTTGGAATTGGCTAATCACCAATTGACAAGGAGTCTAAATAGTTAATAAAGCTCTAAAATTGTTTCTGGATAAAAATAAATGATAATTCTGGTTACAATTGTAAAGCAAACATGGAGGGGCATACTGCCATTACTGTGCAATCTCAATGTTCAGAAAAGCTGTTTCGTGGCTTCTTTTTTCCCCTCCTTTTTAGGAGAATTACCAAGATAAAACTGAAAAGTATGTTTTTATCATGATGCCAACAAGTATATCCTTCTGAATTTAAATGATTTAATTTTTAATGAATAATTTTTTATTAATCAATAATATTTAAATTATAAACACTGTTAATGGATATGATAGATTAAATATCAACTCGTTTTTTAATTTTTTACACTATGTACTCGTTTAAATCAGACACATGGCCCAAATAATTTCTACAACTCGAACTATAAGGGAAGTAAAGCATTTTTAATTAAGCTAACCATCACCTTTTTAACCAAACTGTAACCCTCGCAATACCCAACTCGACGGAGCATTATGCCAAAAGCTAATTTGTGTTCTTTTCCTACTTTATTTATTTATCATTTTTTTTTAAAAAAAAAAAGGTGCTCCCTTACATTTTTATGTGACTTTCTTCATCTTCATCTCATGTTGAAATTTTGATTGCTCATGCTTAGCCTGCTTCTATGGCTGCTCTCCGTTCCTCTTTCATTTCGACAAGCCTTTCTTTTATTCATTTCAGCATACATTTCCTCAATCATAGGTTTCCATAGCCGAACGCGAGCATTTATAAACCAGTTGGATACCTATGAGCCACCCAGATAAACATTAGAAAATTGGAGTTTGTAAAGGCAGCTGGTGGTTGGTTCAATGAACCAACCAGCTCAAAGCACTATCAAGAAAAATTTGAAGAGCTCCTCCCAAAATGAAAGAGTTTCAGCCAAGCAAGGATGTAGCAAGAGCTGCATGTACCTGGCTTCTCGTCAACCCACTTTTTACTGCAAGTAAATGCTTCTCCGCATCTTTGGGATACCTGGAATCCATCAAATCATATAAATATATATATAAAATGGAGCACAGTTCCATGTACAACTTGATATATGTATTGGAGCGCAAGAAAGAAATATGATAGTAGGGTTCATAAATAATATAGATTATAGTAGGAAAACTCACGGATGGAGAAAATTCTGAAACATCCAAGACCGCAAGACACAGACAGATTTTTCTGGCAAGCCTCTTTGGGGCCTCCATAACTGATGGTCTGTTCTTTTCAACTGTTGGAGAGCCCATTGCTTTTGGATGAATGAAGTTTGAACAGATCTTTCAATGTCTTCTGTGCATGGGTTGTTAAAAGTCGCTCCCATGGCAAGAATGTAATTGCAAATCCTGTCTCGCAAGTCCTTGTATAAGAGTGAGATTGTTTGAAGGGCAAAATGTGCATGTACCTGTGGGTCCAACTCTGTAGCAGCATGGAATGCAGATACGACCGTGTGTATCTCATTCAAACATTGACTATATCGATTGTCCACCTGAGTAAAAAGAAGATTGCTAATAATGCTTACTTTCTCAACATTATTTCGATCCATTTTTTGCAATAAAGAAGTTAAAGTGAAACAAAGAAAGTTAACGTATTTACAGGACCATAATTGATACCAAGAACAAGTGAGGGTAAGAGATGTAGGATCATACCAGTTGTACAAGTGTGAGCAGTTCGGTTTTATTCGATTCAGCTGCATGTCTTTGCAACGGAGCTTCCGTGTGAACTTCAAACTTAGAATTTGCATTGTGACCCATCGCTATCCCTCTCTTGGGTGGGAAAACTGAGGTTACCGCATTTCCTCCTGCTCTAATATCATTAGATGAACAGTTTATCTGTTCTAGATTTTCAAGGGAATACCTTGCCATTTGAGCAAGTATCTCTTGAATTCCAATAAGATATCTTGATCCCAGTATAGCTTGTGAAAAATGCACATGTTTATTGGAATTCAAACTCATAGAAAGCGACCTTGTTTTATTCAAGCAATGGGTAAAATCAGAACAATTCACCTCCGAGCACTCACCTACGGTGGGAGATGTTGCAAGACTTAATACAAGCTCATTACTAAAATTAGACCAAGTGGTCAAGTTTGCAACATTTGGCGATGCCCATCCATTTGAATCCAGGTTTGCTGTGGATAAATGAGACTGGAACCCAGTTCCATCAACCTCTGGAGCTTTTGGAAACTCGTTGGCATTACCAGGTATTTCATGGCAGCTATTGTCCCCAAGGAAATGGTTTGAACTATCCTGCCAATTTTCAAAGATATATGGTCCCAATGCTTCTAAAGGAGGCAAAGCTGGTGATTTCTCTAAATTTCCGTCAAAACCAAATTTAGGATCAAGTGAAGCAGGAGTAATAGGCATTCCTCCAGCTGTTTGCACTTGAAACTCACAGCTGTCCAACAAATTAGAATGGACAACACTTGAAGGATCGATCAAGTGTACATTTGCATCGACATTACTTATAGGTTCGCCTTGAACTCCGACAAGCATAGAAATTCCTCCAGCGGTTTGGTGATTAAGGTCAAATGAATCGCACTGAACGAGCGAGTTCGGTGTTGGATGTAGTGGGGTTTCATCCATGACATTAGAATTTCGGCCACCCATGTCCATTGGAGCACTGAATGTATCGTTCTCCATCCACATAACAATAGAATGGCAGGGCATAAATAGCAGGTAAATTCGCACTCGAACAGTTTGTCAGGCAGCTTTACTTTTAAAAATTCAGGGCAATCTGGGCCAAAAGAATCTAGTTACCATCTTGCTTAGAAAGAAAACAGACGCTTATTATAGCTACATGTGGAGCCACATCCACGCTATAGAACAAGACAATAAAAACAGGGAGAAAGCGAGATGAAGGAACTAGCATTATCTAAAATTACAGAAAGGCGAATGATGAAAATTTGATAAAAGACTGCTTTCAGACTAGTATCAAATCAAATCATTTAAAAAAAAGTATCGAGTGAAAAGAATATGCGCGAGAGAGCGCAACCAACCATCCCTTAATCTGCAAAGGAGTTATGACCCACCAAAAGCAGGCAAAGTTGCTATACGTATACGGGACTTTCCTTGATGAACCAGAAATCATCCAAGCATTTGACAGCTGATACCCATTATATGTAGTTGTCTTCCGGTAATCTTGAAAAATAATAACAAAGAAAGGCCTGCGTTAAGGTTCAATGTTAATTACCGGATACTGAAATTCACTCTAAAAAATTATAGCAAAAAGCAGAAACGCAGATTATTTGTTTGAAAACTAGGAAAGAGGCCTGTGAGAATTCAGTCGTTCCCACCTCGCTCAAACCACGCCAGAAGCCGTCGATTTCTTCTGCATGAACAGATGCTAGTTCAGTTCACTTTAAGAACCCCAGACCCAAAAGGTGAGTTTTTATTGTACCGGACGCCACCGAGACGCTTTCCGCTCGCAACAGTTTGCACACTAAAAACCTCAAAGACCAAGCTCCAGGCAGGCTATGTGCGTGGAGGACTCATTAATTAAGATAGAGGGACGAGGAGGAGGAATAGGCACTAAAGAGCAAAACAAGAGGGGGAGGGGAACACATTGCTTAATTGGTGGAGTGAAGCTAGTGCCAACTCATATCTGTTGCAGGCCTTTCGGGGCCCCCCTCTTCCCCCTATCTGATCTCTTTTATTATCTGTTTCTCTACAATCATCACAATCAAAATATCCGGATTCTCTCGGTTCATGGCATGTCTTCTCATAAACTTTGTCAGAGGAAGCTCTTTGCTTTTTAGCTATTTTAAAACTAGGAGGTAATGTCATGAGAAACGAGAGTATATGGAGTACAAAAGTCTCGTGCTTTCCCCTGAGACTGCAATAACTGGAGGCGCGAGGGAAACGGGAAAGGGCAGAGAAAGGGAGAAGCACTGTTTATCAGTACGCTTTTTTTTTTTTCTTTTTGGCGGGGTGACCACACAGAGAGGTGAAGGAGATGAAATGGTGAGGGAAGCAAAGCTAAAAGTACTGACAAGTTTTGGCTCCTTGGCGTTGTTTGCATGGGCCAATCCTGCGAGTATGAGAATGAGTTCCTAGAGCGGTATAGTGTGCATAGAGGATAATTATGATAAGTAGGAGCTCGACCTCTGCATTCATAGTGGGAACTGTGGCTCCATGTGCTCTTTATCGGCATTTTCTTTGGATCATGTTTCCAGAGTCATAGATCATAGTCTTGCCTTCTTTTGGGGTTTTCTCAGCTACGGCCTACGGGGTTGGTTTCATTTTTCTGACGTAGGTCTGTGCTTTCATTTCATACATATATCAAATAAACCAAAAAAAAAAAAAAGCAGGAAAAAAGTTGCAAATTTATTTAAAAAGAAAAAGGCACTACCGTATATATAGCTGTGCCCTGCAGCTTATAATTATCTCTATCTTGGCGTAATTTTCTGATAAACCCTCACCCTGCGATCCTACGTGGGTCTGGTGGCGTAATTTACACATTCTACTCCTAGAGTTCTGGTAGCTGAAATTATTTTAAGAGGAAGTCATCGAATAGGCGAGTTTTACTTTGGGCAAGTTGGATGGTTCAGTCATTAAATTTTCATTAAAATTCGTACGCATTTAGTGCATCAATCTCAATGAATGTTGAACGACTGAATATTTGAGCCTTTGGAAGCAATATTTCCTTATTTGTAGCTTGAAAAGTTTTTTTTTTAATATTTAATTTATTAATAATAGATAATTTTTTATTTATTAATAGTGTTCAGATCGCGATACGTAAAAAAAATAATAATTTTTAAAATATTTTTATTATATATCATAATTTGAATATCGTTGATGGACAAAAAATTATCTATTACCAGTATATCAAATATCAACTCTTTTTTATTCGGTTAAAACTTAAATATAACAAACGTAATAAAAAAAAGAAACATTCGAGTGGGCCTTTTTTAAGGATTGAGAGAGTCATGAAAATTGGATAGATTCTAATATTATTTATCACAGTTTTATTATTCTTTAAAAAAAAAGTGCGTATAATGAAGTGTGCAACAAATTATGTTATAGATTTCAAATCTTTTTTAATTTTTATTCAATTTGGGACTCCTTGACACTAAGCTCATATGATACATTCTTTCTCCCGGAGTCTGGTTTAGATGTTTGAAAATAAAATTTATGTATATATATTCATTCTAATCAAATATGGTAATTAATACTGAAATAGACTTCCACGTGCTCATGTGGACAAAACTAACATTTGTAAATAATTTGAACTTTGTAATTTACACTTTTTAAAAAAGAATTATTAAATAGAATTACCCACAAAAAATAATTATTAAACAGAAAAATCGGCCCTACTCATCTACCCAGTACCATAAAGCGCCAAGAAAGTCCCTGTGTCTTCTAGTGAGTGAATAAGAAACACTGAACTGAACCCTCAAATTTCAGTAAGTCTTTTGGTCAAGTACGTTATACGAAGCACATGGTTGGTTGCCCAAGCTGAAGACCGACATGGCTCATTTACTGCAGTAAGACAAACTCATATATGGACTATGTGTAGCTTTTTGAATAATAGGATATCAGCTGGGCCAGTGGCCATTGTTCCTTATGAATGTAATGACAAAGCCACCTCTGCCTTGTGGGCCTTAAACTCAGTTATGCTTAAGAAAGCAAAACCAGCTCGGGTCATGAGATTTACGAGTCCAATGCAGTTGAGACCCAACCCAAGGTTTGAGCTCTACGAATAAAGTAGGCCTATATATATATATATATTTCAAATTTTATTTTATATAATAATAATAAAAATTAATATTTAATTTATTATTAACGAATAATTTTTTATTTATTAATAATATTTAAATAATAAAACATAATAAAAATAATTTTTAAAAATATTATTAATAAATAAAAAATTATAAATAAAAAATGAATCAAATTATTTTTTTAATAAAAAATATAAACTTTTATCTGATCGGATAATAGAGTTACGGAACAGGGAATACGGAGAGGATGAGCGAGCGTGGGTAGTCACGTGATGCTTCACAAGATTCTGTGACTTTTTTGTCATTGCCGTTGAATTCAGGGTTGACATATAAGCCGCACGAAAAGGGTACTGAACTACGCCTGTACCAATACCAACACCATCATCCACCCTTTTCTCTGGTTTGTCTTTTTCCTTTTAAATTAGCTGTATCCATACTCTAACTCGTCTGAGTATACGGAAGCCCATGTGAAGTCACCCTTCATCTGTCACTGAGTTACCACATGCACGAACTCGTTATTAAGATTATTCTTCATCTTAAATATTGGAGTCATCACCATAAACAAAGTTTATAGTTATGTTATATATAAAAGTTGAAATTTTATTTATTGTGAGAGGATAATTTTATCTATTAATAAAATTTAAATTATAATATGTGATAAAAGTAATTTAAAAAAATAATATTTTAATATTTATTATTATTTAAATATTGTTAATAAAAAAATATTATTTATATATATAATTGACCGAATAAGTAAAATCAGCTGAAAATTTAATCATTAACTTTCTAAAGATGGAAATCTGACTCTAAATCTAATTTTAAACGCATCATTCCCACAATTAGAAACTTTGATTTATATATGTATATATATATATATATTAAAGCCCGTACTACAATAAAAACAAAAGTCATAAAAACTAATATTTTCAACATTAAATAACAAGTCCGTTGCTTTATATATAACTTCAGCAGACACAAACTACTTAATTTAAAAATACACAAATGATCAATTGCATCTGTCTAATAATTAAACTCCAGTAATAAAATAAAACTATCTTATTATTGAAGAAAGGAAACAAAGAAAGTTGCAGGAAGCATTAATTAGGTAGAGAGCAAGGATGGATGCTGTGAAAGAGAAAACAATTTTATGGTTGTGCATGCAGTGTAGACATGGCGAGCAGGCCAAGTTTCTGAAGGTTGAGCTTGACCACAGTGTCCACAAACATCTTTGTATCCTCACGGGTGTTGCCTTCGGGTATGTTGACGATATAAGACTCGAGAACAATAGTATAGACCTTGTGACTATCTTCCATTTGAAACTCATTTACGGACGTGACAGAGCGATAATCTTTGAGTCGGTGCTCGCCACCCACAACCCTAAAGCTGAGTATGTGGTTGTCATCGTCTAACATCTCAAGCCTCTCGGTGCTGGTAGATGCAGGCAGACCCGAAACCACAGTCACCTCTCTAATGCTGCCAACGCCTCCGTCACCTTTCATGCTGCATCCCTTTATGAAGTGCTTGTATTTCTGAGGGTTTTCAAAGCTCCGAATCAAAGGCCACACCGTGCGCACCGGAGCATCGATTCGCTGTACTATAATGGAAGTGCAAGTGTCGGGTGATGCCTCAAATTTGTGGTATTTATTGATGACGGGCTCGAGTTCGGCAAACTCTGCTCCACTTAGACCCTGAGGCTGTGCTTCTGAGGCCATGGTGCTTAGACTCGCAGATCAGGGACTGTGTCTGTTTAATTCGGGTTTGTGCCCTGGAAACTTGAGTTTGATTTATAACACCTCGATCCTTTTAGTCACAACTGTATTTTGCTTCCAAACTAAGTGAAAATTAAAGGGTGGACCGTGGACCATAACTTTGTTTCTGATACTTGAATATTTTTATTTTAATGTACGGCTTTGTCTTGTGGCGACGAGACTACAAGGGGATTCTGAGGCCCATAACGTTGATCATTCTTAAAGAAAACTCAAATTTATGCAAAACGCGTTGTTGTCTTGTCGCCCTTCCCATGATTTCATGTTTTGTTTTTGTAAAGAAGTGACATTGATATATGTGGAAAGGATTTATTTTATTTATTAATGTTGTTCTTGAGGCTTAAATTGAATCTAGAGCACGACTTTGTTAATTTAACTACTAAATAATGAATTGGCAGCAAAAATGAAGAAAGGGATGTGTAAAAAGGTGATGAAGGGGAGAAATGGAGAGAGATTCGTGGATCATGTGACAACTCTAACACTCTCTCGTTCTTGTGATCTAAACTCCACTTTCCAGGATTCTCACACCCTCACCTGTCCCCAATAACTTTAATTTGTATAAGCATTTTATATCTAATAAGAAAACAAAAAAAAGACTGATATCTATCTCGTGCATATATGTATAGATTTCTTGTCATATATTGTTCTAAAGGTATTGCGGTAATAGAGTCATTCTTAGAATCTATAAGTTGGAGTTAGAACAAAAAAAATCAGATCATATATATAATTTAAGACTTTAGCATAACTAGGTTAGTATGATAAATGAATTTTTAAAAATACAAATTTAAGTAAAATTGAATGATTTATTTTAATTTTAAAAAGACTTTTAGACTATGAATTAAAGAAGAAGAGATAAATTTAAATCGATTCTTGACGATAACTTTAATTTTATCTTTAATATGAATTTTTTTATTTGTTATATTTTTATATTTTCTCTCATGAGCTAATTTGTAATCTAAGGTCACAATACTGAAAATTATCATAGAAGCTTTGAGAAACATATAAAAATCATAACATTAATTGCAGATAGGATTAATAATAAAATAAATAAATAAATGGTAAATTGGTTTTCAATTGTCCTTACAAGACCAGGAGAATCTATAAACATTTGATTGGGTTGCCATCAACGAACTCATGCTCTTACCAGTGTTTCGATTGGGCTTTTATTGAAAATATATATCATAGTTGGCCCAAAACATATCATACCTCGTTAATTATCCAAAAACAAACAATGGTACCTAATTAATTAATTAAACATATAATATAATTAATAACTTGAGCACTCTGCTAGATTTATTTTATTTGAAGCGAAAAGAAAGCGATTTGAGATAGTTAGATGCCGTTGATATCTCTTACTTTTCTTTGGGAGCTGTGTGTCCTACTACAATGGGCTCATATTATGGAATCTTGGGTCACAATTCAAGCACTTGCAATAGTCACAGAGGGGTGGATTAAAGCTCTTCGGATGAAAATTCAGATAAAATGTCTCGTACTTACAAAGCAAGAACTCGGGAAATGAACAAAGGTTAGCTTGCGAGTGTGATTGGGGAGGCATCTCCGGGAATTTTGTGACAAGAAGAACGCCAACCCAAGTTGCTAGTCACGGACAAAATATTTACTCCATCAGAATACCTTCAATAAGAGAAAGCGCCTCGATGAGAGTAGTTTGATTGATCTGCAATTAATTAACTTGACTTTTTTTCAGATCCTTTAAACAGTTCCTGTATCACATTATCACAGTGCTTGCTTTTCTGAGCCAAGGGATGCATTTGGTCCCTGTAATTTTGTCTCAACACAGTACACATTATGACTTTGAAGAATTATGCCTATTTTTCCATCTATAACTGCAAGCTAGACCATTGCCTCTTAAAGCAGTCCAACGAGCACTCGAGAAAACATCTGTAATTCCCCAAAGGACTTGACGCTTTATTGTAAGAGAAGTTACAAATTTGTAAAGAGGGGAAAGTGAAGGCCGAGATGGAATCATTTCAAATCCCAGAAGCGTTTCGGAATGTGAATGTGCGATGTCCAAAATGACACCATCTTAAGGTCCATTGCCTTTTCGTACCCCATAGCAGAAGCCAACGTGAAAAGTAACTTTTTACCTGTAGCTCGACGACTTCATAGTCGGCTTTCAGAGTATTTTAAACCAACGTGAAAAATCAAGAAAGGTATATTTCAGTTTCTAGAGGTACTTTTTGCTAGACATACAGTGACATTCTCGTTGAGCACACCTAATTCACTTTTAATTTTTAAGTTACGTCTATAAAATTAAATCTAAATAAATTTTTTATTATAAAAATAATAAGTATAAAATTTTTTTTTTTCAAAATAAATTTAGAAGTTATAACTGAAATCTAATTAAAATAGTAACACACAAAGTGTGTCTTATAATACTTTAAGAGTATTTTTTCACTATTTTGTTATTCACTATTTGAGAATTATTTTTCAAATATAACACTAAACTCTTCCCTATTTTTTTCTTCAAAAAACTCTAATTTCTCATGCTTATTGCCTCTAGTTTTTAATGTGTTTTAACCTTTCGTTCTTTGCCTATTTATAGGCAAAGAATGTAAAAAAAATTGAAGGCTGCTCCATTTTTCTTCACTTGTCTTTCTTCATTTCGTATTTGTTGAATAACAAATATTCGGTACAACTTTTGTTCCGTTTTTTCCTTTTTCACCTTGCTGTTGATTTTTTTTCTAAGTGAATAGTGATGGTGAGCCCTCTATATTAGAGAGATCCACCCCACCACTAACAAATTTCCTTCTCCCGACTACATAAAGGATTTTACCATTCCTATAACTAATTGACAGAACTCAAACTTCTTATTTAGTAGAATTTTTGTCGACATGTCTGATCTATTTTTATCAGTATGGATCTTTTCAAATTGTAGTAGCTTCTTCTCTAACACATCTCGAACCCAATGATATCTCATGTCAATATGTTTGGATCTTGAATGAAAAGAGGAATTATTCCTAAGATAAATAATACTCTGATTATCACAAAATAGTTGATATCTGTCATGTTGAAAAATAAGTTTATTTAAAAACTTTTTCATCCACAGCAACTCTTTGCACGCTTCTGTTTCTGCAATAAACTCTGCCTCAGTAGTTGAAAGAAAAACACATTTTTACAATTTTGATTGCCATGACACAGCTTCTCTTGCAAATATAATTAGATAACCTGAAGTAGACTTTTTTAAGTCTACATCGCCAGCCATATTTACATCTGTGTAGGCGACTAACACAGATTTGATATCTTTAAAACATAAGTGTATTTTAGAAGTATTATGAAAATATCTGAAAATCTATTTTACTGTAGCCCAGTGTTCTTTACCAGGATTAGAAAAGAACTGGTTCACTACTCTAACCGAGTGAGCAATATCTAACTGTGTACATACCATAGTATATATCAAACTCCCAACTGCTGAAATATATGGAACTTAGTCCATTTCTTCCTTCTCCTTATTTGTAGAGGGACCCTATTTAGAACTTAGTCTAAAGTGATTAGTAAGAGGACAACTAACTACTTTAGTTTTATTCATATTAAATCTCTAAATTACTTTCTTAATGTACTTCTCTTGTTACAACTACAATTTATTGGCACATCTATCTATGGTAATCTTCATGTCAAGAATCTGTTTTGCTGGCTCAAGTCTTTCATGGCAAAATATTTGCTCAATTGTGTTTTTAAACAATTGATTCTAGAAACATTATGACCAACTATCAGCATATCATCCACATACAGCAAAAAGGATAATAAAATTATCATCAGAGAAATTTTACACAAAAACACAATGGTCTAAAGTAGTTTTCTTGTAGCTTTACTCTCCCATAACAGACTCAAACTTTTTATACCATTGTCTTGGTGCCTATTTTAAGCTATAAAGACTTTTTTTCAGTTTGCAAACATAATCCTCTTTTTTTCTGCTTGAAACCCTCTGGCTGCTCCATGTATATCTCTTTCTCCAAATCACCATGAAGGAAGACAGTTTTCACATCTATTTGTTCAACCTCCAAGTCAAGGCTCACTACTAAGTTTAGCACTGTACAGATGGATGTCATTTTTACAACTAGTGAAAAATCAACATCTTTTCTTTGATTAAATCTTTTAACAATCAGTTTAACTTTGAATCTCAAATAGAGACTGTGTTTATCATACTTAATTTTGAACACCAATTTATTTTTCAAAATTCTATTGCCTTTCGACAACTTCACCAATTTAAACATTTTGTTCTCATGCAAGGACTTCATTTCATCTTGCATGGCTTCTCTCCACTTCTGTTTGTGCTCATATTCTATAGTTTCTTCAAAACTATCAGGTTCTCCTCTGTCAGTGAGTGTTACATACTCATCATTAGAATATTTAATAGAATGTTGTATTATTCTACTACTTCTCCTCAATCGATTTAGAAAAGGCATAGGTGTTGGTAGTTGATGGTAAGCATTATCATCTTCTTTTGATTCAGCCTCTATAGGAGTATCATCAAGTTGATCGTCATTTCCAACTTGCTTCAGCACCATTGTTGGAGGAATTAATCTTAAATTTATTGAGTCGTCATTAGAATAAAAAACATCTTTTTTATTTTGTTTACGTCTTTAATGGTCTGATCTTCAACAAACACAGCATCACGACTTCTAATGAGTTTTTTTTGGAATAGGTCATAGAATCTGTAGCAAAATTGATCTTAACCATAGTTAATAAATACACATTGTCGTGTCTTGATACCAAGTTTGGCCCTCTCATCATTAGAGATATGCACGAAGACTTTACAGTCAAACACCCGCAGATAATTATAGAAAACATTCTTTTTTTACCACACTTTCTTTGGTGTATCATATTGTAGAAGAATACACGGTGATAAATTCAACATGTGTACAATTGTAAGTAAGACTTCATCCCAAAATTTTTTGGGTAACTTTACATGTGAGGGTAAACATCTGACTCTTTTCATTAGAGTTTTATTCATTCTCTCAGCTAAACCATTTAACTGTAGTATTTTTGGAGGCGTTGTTTGATGTTGAATACCATGCTCTTCACAATAAGCATCAAATGGTCCAATATACTCTCTACCATTGTCTGTCCGGATGTATTTTAATTTTTTCTCAATTTGTCTCTCAACTGAAGTATAAAACTATTTGAAGACATCTAATACCTGATCTTTTGTCTTCAAAGTGTATGCTCACGTCTTCCTAGAATGATAATCAATAAAAATCACAAAATATTGAGTACCACCAAATAACTTTGGTATTGGTCCACACATATCTGAATGTACCAGATCTAACATATTCTTCATTTTGGAAGGAGGGAAATTCTTGAAAGCAACTCTGTTCTGCTTTCCCATCAAGTAATCATCATATTTCTCTAAATGTACTTGATCCATTTCAGATAGCATTTTCTTCTTAGTCAGACATGTCATATTTTTCTCACTCATGTAGCCAAATCTCCTGTGCCACAACTCAACTACACCTTCTTTCTCTACGATATTCATAGTATTGTTGGAGAGTTTTAAATGCATAACATACAATGTTGAGTACTTTCTTTCTCTAACTGCCACTAAGGCACATTTAGTGAGTTTTCATTGGCCATTCATGAATGTGTTGCAGAAGTCTGTATCATCAAATTTGTTGATGAAAATTAGATTCAGGCGAATATCTAGAATTGCTTGACATCTCTCAGCACTAATCTTGCGCTATTTATTGTCTCCAAGCAGACATATCCTTTGTCCACAACTTTTAATAAGTTGTCATTTTTCATTTTAACAGTTCTAAACTCTCCTTCTATGTAAGATGAGAAGAAATCTCTTCGTAGTGTAGCTTGAATAGTAACTCCACTATCAATCATCCAACTAGTCTTATGGGATGTAAGATTGACAATATCATCATCATAAACGACATTGAAATCGTTTATAGAATTTTTCTACTCATCATTACTGCTATCGTCTTTCTTTACTTCATTGCCTTTATTCTTATCTTACTTAAACTTTCGGTAAAAATTTTTGATATGTCATTTTTTCTTACAGTAATGACATTCAATGTTGGCATATTTGTTTGAATTTTCTCTGCTTTTATCTCTAAGTTTTGTATGTCTAGAATGACTCCTCCCTTTGCATTTTGTAACAAAAACATCTGGTTGTGATGAAGAGGTTGAATATTGTGATATTTTTCTCATCTCTTCATTCAAAATACTGCTTTTAACATTTTTCATACTCACGACACCGTTAGGCGCTGAGTTGGTAATTGAGATATTTAAAGTCTCCCATAACTCTGATAGAGAGGCGAGTACGATGAGAGCAAGTATTTCGTCGTCAAATTTTATTACCATCCCCGACAACTGGTCCATGATCTCTTACTTATCGTTCAAGTTATATGCTATAGAAGTACTTTCTTAGTATTTCACGTGCATCAATTTTGTTAAATAAAATAATTTGTTGTTGTCAGTTTTTGAAACATATAGCTCTTTTAGTTTATGCCACAACGTTCGTGCTTGAATCTCATTAAAAATGTGATTATACACATTATCTTCAACAAACTGTCAGGTGAATCTACATATATGCTCATACTCAAAGTTCTATTCTTCATCTGATTTAACTTCGGGTTTAGTCATAGTAAACATCAATAAATGCAGTTTCATCACAAATAGGAGATTTTTCATCTTATTTTTTCAGATGTGATAGTTTGTACTATTTATGTTGATCATCTAGCTGATATTTGCATCTATTTTGAGCAATATGAACAATATTATTACATATGAACAGTATCCGTATGTATAAATGGTAACCTCATATGTATGAATAATATTAGTACGTATGAATAATGTTCGTACAGCTTCATTCAACTTATAGTAATTCTAATAAAATCTTTTCTGATATAAAAGATAAGTCAATACTACAACTACAGAGCATACTAAATTTTAAAGAAATAACCACCACGGTTATGATACCACTTGTTGGACACAACATATATTACCAGTAAGAATAAATACAGAATAATCAATAAAAATGACATTGAAAAATTTAATATGGTTTACCATTAATTTTTGGGTTACGTCCACGGAATTAAATCTGAATAAATCTTTCACTATAAAAATAGTAGGTATAAAAAGAGTTTTTTTCAAAATAAATCTAGAGATTACAACTGAAATCTAACTAAAATAGTGAAACACAAAGTGTTTTCCACAATACTCCAAGAGTATTTGTTTACTATTTTGTCACTCATTATTTAAAAATTATTTCTCAAATATCACACTAAATTCTCTTATATATTTTTTTTTCAAAGAACTTCTCTAGTTTCTTAAATTTATTACCTCTTTGCTTTTTATTGTGTTTTAACCTTCCGTTCCTTATCTATTTATAAACAAAGGATGTGAAGAAAAATTAAAAACTCTTGCGTGTTTTTTCACCTATTTTTTTTTTGTATTTGTTGAATAACAAATATTCGGTGCAACTTCTATTTCATTTTTTCTTTCTTCACTTTATTGCTGATTTTTTTTTTAAGTGAACAGAAATAGTGGATCTTTTATGTTGGAGGGATTCACTCCCCCACTAACAATTTTAACCACCAAACGATGAATATCATCGGTTGAAGTCAAAATACAGATCTTTATGTATGTGGGCAGTATATGTATAACCAACACCTGCCCGCCACCTTCTTAAACCCACGACAGGGTGTTTATTGATATTTATGGATTATAGGTGACCTCGTCCTTTAGATAAAATATGCCATGAATAGTGATCCAACCCTCCCATGTATTAGGGAGCCAAATTTACAGACTTCCAGTTTCCTTTTCTATTTACTATGGGTTTCAACTTCAAATCTAATTTCCTCAGTTAGAGAATCTATTGAAAATTTCAAATTGGCTTTCTGGAAAGCTACAAAATTTGGGGCTGACTTTGGGGAGAGCGAATGATGAGAACGAAGGGGCGTAGGGGGAAATGTTGTTACTTTGCTGAAATTAGTAATGGCGTGTGATGGCAGTAAAACGTCAGCGTTCGCTTCCCGTAATTTCAGGTATCAAAGCCTATTATAATATATTTGATTTACAAAGCCGTATCTTACTATTGATAGCAAAGATGGTACACAAAATTTAATACATTTGAACTACATAGTACATTCTACGCTTGCAGCAATAATCAAGGGCAGTGACTGACTCAGATTACATGCTATATATGATACATTTAAACACCCCCCCAACAAATAAAAAAAGAAGTGAGGCGAAAAAAAAATACAGCGAGAAAAAAAAATGAATGTGAAGTGGAATATGAGAATGAAAATCTTCGGTATAGCTTCATCTGTCAGTCTCGACGGTTTAGTTGCTTTCAATTTTTTATCCTTCCCCTCCCCTTCCGTTTCTGGGGTTCGGATGTGTTGATTTGGTCAGTTGCGTACACAAGCGTTCATCATGGAAAAGGTTTGGACTTTGGATGACACAAGAAAAAAATTGCAGTTAGGTCAATTTCTTTTCGACACCTCGGAAAGTCACGTCAAGAACTTCTCACGCAAACAAGGAAATTCCCTTGTCCAGTACAGTGCTTAAGAATCATGAGATTCTTGGTCTATCAGAATGATGCGCTGCTTACCACTTTCTGTGGGAACACAATCTACCTTAAATCCAATCTACAATCAGAAAACACATGTCAGATAAGCAAGATGTCAAGGGAGAAAAAATCACAGATACGGACACGGACTTTCAGACATACAGAAGTGAAACAATTCTCAGGAACTTAATTTCATGATTAAGGATTACCTCCACTGAGCTGTCAGGAGAGAACCACCTCAACAGCACGCCAAGATGCACTACAGCAGGAATTAGCTTGAAAAGTAAGGGAGTTGTCACCTGCAGAAATGAGCCGAGAAATTATTAATAGGGTTATTACTTCACAGAAATAATTGTACCACTTAATTTAGAGCATTGAAGCAACGTATGGTTTGATTTTTGGCTTTCTACGATCCTAAATTTCTTGCCACTTTAATTTAGACAAATGGTAAACGTGTATCTGATTGCAGCTTAGATGCACTCTTCAGGTTTTGCCTAAAATTTGTTTTGAAAGATGAACCATCATTACAAGTTTTGATTGGCCTCTAGCTAATTCGTTACATTGTCTTGTGATTGTCAGCTAAATGAAGAAAGCTTATACGATAGAGAATTGTTGAAATCCTAATTTGCTAAAAATAAATAATGATGAATGCAATGGTTAGAAAATCCATTCAGACTAGCGTCAGGTGTAGATCTTTCTTTTTTTCTTTCTTCAAACATGCATTAGGGAACAAAGACCAATGAATCGAAAGGATACAACATGGCAGTTAGAAATCCCAGTCACTGTTAATACAAACAAATGAAAAATATTTCATACCAGACTAAGAGCTGTAGTCCCAAGAAGCAGCAGATACAGTTTACCCTGAAAAGAATCAAATATTAAAATTCATTGAGGGTTTTTTTTTTTTTTTTTGGCGTGTGGACAAAAGGTAGCTCGTACTATTTCCAAATTCTAGTGTAAGCACACAACACCGTACCTGCATTTAATCCATTTCGAAGAAGTGGTTAACGGTACAAAGACATTGACCATTACAATATCATGGCTATACATGTTCGTGGGTCACGTGGGCCACGTCAGGCTGGGCTAGGTCGAAGCACAATAAACTATTAGGTGTTAAGTCCATGTCCAAACTTAAAGCCAACCTTGATTTAGGTCCATTGTCAAGCCTATGGGCCGAGTCAGGGTTTGACCCCTGTTTATTTGCATATAAATATAATTTTGCTTAAATTTGAAAAATAAACTCCAAAAATTTGACAATTTTTACAAATAAATAGCATTTTCTATGAAAAAAATGCTTAAAAAATAAATTTATAGTCAATTTCAAATCACTTTCATAAGTAAGGGCATCTTTGTCTAAGTAGTCACATTTTTTCATATTCAATTTATTAGAAGAAAAAAAATTGAATTTATGAATGAAAAATGAATAAAAATGAGATATAATAAAAGAAATTACAAAGAATGATAACAACTAATGTATATAATATAAAATTCAAAGAGAGAATAAATTAGTGGGTTTATCTTCTTGGGACAGCTCAAGCTAAGCCTACTGGACATAAACATTCAGTCCTAATACTTGAGTTTAAATACAAGTTCATTTGGCCCAAATATTAGGTTTGACCCCAAACCCATTGAGTTGGGACAAGTATACCCTCAAATTGGCCTAACCCATAAATACCTCTAATTATGACCAAGAACAACAACAATCAAGTCTTTTTCCACCAAGTGGAGACCTCTAATCATGACCAATTATATAAAATGAGAACAGTAGGCAAGGTTTTCTAAAGAAACTTCTAAGCAATTGAGCTCTTAATTATTACCATGAAAAATAACCATTTTATCACTAACCTCAACAAGATGAAGATTGGAAGCACGACTGAGAAGAACAAATGCAAATTCTCCTATCTGTGCCATTGACATTCCAACCTATACATGTGCATGAAATCAGGAACATTAACTACTAAGGAAAAAAAATGGAAAAAATAACATTGTAACTTTCAAACTATCAGATAAATCTTACAAGAACTGAAGTCTTGTTGTTGTAACCAAATCCTTTCACAACAGCAGCAACTACGATTGTTTTTAGGACAATTACCAATATCACAGATGCTAGCAAAATATCAACATGGTTCCAGAGAAAATGAACATGGATCAGCATTCCAATACTGGCAAGGAAAAGAGCAGCAAAAAGATTGCGAATAGGTTCGATCTGCAAAGATAGAGGACATCCAATTTCAGGTTTCGTCCTCAAATCTGACCATCAAGCATGCCTTTCAAGCGTCTAGGTTCATGAAATAATCAGCAATATTTTGTTAATAAAAAGGAAATTCTACTAATGTCTTTAATAGTCTTGTAGCTAATTAAAAAAAAAAATTAGTTGTCACATATGAGGCTAATGTATCAAAATGATCAATGAATGTGCTCTCACTATGGACCTCTTTGAACTTTGTTTGACACATCTGAGAAAATATCATCCAATTTGCAAACCAATGATAGATTGTATTTACACATCGCACAGTACTACATCACAGGAGGATGATAAAAAATATATAATCTAATAAGGTAAAATAACCACAACTTCATTATAGTTGCATGCATTCTCTGATACCATTAAATGCATGTCTTTTGAGTTTGAAAAGCTAAACCTGTACAGATCAAAAGTCAACTGATGTGTATTGTTATGTTTACACCAATAGCATAATCAGAATTTTCTAAAACCTTCAGAGATATATTTACTACCTACCAGACAAAGGTGAAGGAAGCCATTTTAATATAGAAAGAACAAATAAAGAGGGCAAGGGGGTGTATAAGATCCCCTTCAAGTAACCAGCAATCTTTAACTTGTTATACAAGATATCCCCGAAATCTTTCGCAGATAGAAATTATGGCTTAATATCGACAATACAAGTTCCATCCATGCATGCCTCATGGCTTCTGAATTCATATAGCCTTACTTGCTCTAGTGTATGTTGTGCCAGATCAGTGGTTGAAATCATAACTCCAGCAGCAAAAGAACCCAGTTCTAGACTTAGTCCTAGCTTATCACTACACTGAAAACATAAAAGCAATCAGAGACAAAAGGAATTTGACGTGTAACAATTAGCTGATCTGGTTCCAAGAAACCAATGCAAATCCTTGACCAATGTATTCAAGTACATATAAATTTTTTAAAAGGTAAACTTAAAGGTTGTAATGAAGCATGTAGCATTTCAGATGAAACAATGAGTAGAGTTTCAAAGGACAGATGCATTCAGTATATTAACAATAAAAAACTTTAGTGCTCATTATCATATGATGTGAAAATATAGTGAACTGCAGCAAGCAAAATGTTATTTGTCTGCACAACTGATAGAGTTAGGAAGATCATGAATTAGGAAGTGAACGAACCCAGGCTACAAGCAAGCAAAATGCAACTGATGCCAACTGATAGAGTTCATTTGTCTGCACAAACAAAAAATAATCATAGAACCACTCAAACTACAATGTATAAATAAATAGTAAAACTTTCTAAAAAACCAAGTTCCAATTTAATTGCATTGTCCCTTTCATTGTTGTTAAAAGAAGTGATTTTATGCTTAAAGTAGGACAATAATACAGACCTGTGATGATAGGCTTATCATCAACTTAAGTAACCATGGAAGACATGTACGAGACAATATTGACAGAACAGAGAGGAATGCAATCAACATCACCAACCTGGGTTAACAAAAGGATTAAAGTGGTATGCCCAAACAAAACTCCGGCACAATGGAACATGCTATGCAAACTCTTCTACTAAATCCAACTAACTTAACAGACGTGATAAAGACCAGTTAATCAACAACAACAAAAGGTCAAGAAATGCGACAATTAGTATAAGTTTAAGACTTCAGAGGTTCTATACTTACAGCTTTATCATGGATATCACTCCTTGAAGAACACCTGAGGTGCCACGCAGAACTGGAAGCAAGGCAAACAGCAATCCAACAGCGCAATCCTGCAAGGCAAAAGAACTTCACAAGCCTTAACATATAACGAAGGCTTATAGTGATCAAACAAAAAAAAATTACTCATGACAAAGCAGAAAAAAGTTCCACTCACAAGTCACATCCAACTATATACCTGCAGAATAAGGGTCCCAATTGTGACTTGTCCATGAAGGGAATTAGTAGTGTTCTTGTCCATCAAAAACTTTAAGACCTGGCCCAGAAATTTTATTTTTTAAATCAACAGTTGCAGAACAATTATTGTCTTCCCTGAAATGCACGAGTCTACCACAGAATTATATGCATGGGATGCGATCAGATATAATGTGATATGAGGTTATACCACCGCTGTTGATGACATAGAAAGGTAAGCACCAACAAAAACTCCCTCTGAAGCTTTACCACCACATAACTGTAAAAAGCATCCAACCATAACTGCACCATTCCAAGTGTCATATAGTAAAGTCTACTTGTGCGAAAGATATGTAAACTATAGCAAATTTGGTTGCCTCAAAGCATCCACTGAATGTGCAACATCTCAAACATCAAGTTATGAATGAGATATAAGGTTAAAAAAGAAAAGAAAAAGAAAGAGATAAAATGACCGCATAGTCTCCCTTTTTAATTTATTAGTAAGTTGATTATGCTAATACTACTTAAACTGTAAACTTAAAGGACTATGAATCTATGATGTTTACATCTTTTTAATATTATTTCTGTGATCTATATCAAATTTCATTGAAGCTATAGAATATAAAATTGTTTGGCTAGCAAGCATAACATTATGGATCTGTAAAAAAATAAGAAAACATACCCCTGAAAAAATGATAAGATGCAAAAACTACTACTTGGTCCTTTACCATATACCTCAATTATTCCTACTATATGTGTATAACAGCAATTTAAAACTACCAAACTTGAGATCCTTTGGGTACATTTTAAGGGTTTTAGTTTTCTCTGAACCTACTTATTGAAGCAGAAGGCAGAAGCCTTTAAGTCAAACAACATGCTTACCAAGTTCCAAATCAAACAACATGTAACTTACCATTTGGTTTGGAAAATTGGTATTTCTTTGTATTTAAGGATGACAACAAGGATGAATAAAACAATAAATAGAAGATATAACTAACCATTCAGATTAATCTAAAATATGGCATGGATGCCAGTAGAAGAAAACTTAATGTCCAAAGGAGGCTTGTATCCAACTTGCACTTTGTGATAAGTAATTCAAGGGAGTAATAATAACAAAAACAAAGCTCAGGAGAAAAGTGACTTAAAGAACTAAAATTATAAAAAATATACCAAGGCAGTAACACCGCACAAACACATAAATAGAAAAATCTGAATCAGGCCTCCTAGAACAGCAACTGCTCGAACTACTCGAAGCTGCAATTATAGAGGTAAATGGTATGTAAGTAAAGGTTAATTACCACAAAAATAGTATAGCATGAAAGAAAGAAGCAAAAAGAAACAGAAGACTACCTTTGTTGTGGAGAACTCCAGGCCCAATGCAAACAGAAGAAATATTACACCAAATTGAGCTACTGTTTCCACCTACATGGATATTGATGTTTAATCTGATTTTAAGACAACCAATAAAAAGGTAATAGAATTAATTTTAAGCATGCTATGGCTGTTGGTAGTAAAGATATATTTTAACAAATTTCCAGGGTAATTAAGCCTTTCTCTCAAGTCTCGACAAATATTATCATATTAGGATATATTAATTTTTGTTAATAGTGTGAGGACAATACTTCCATACTTAGTTATAATCTAACAGCCTAACTATAATCTCCAATTCAATATTTTGTAAAGGAAATAATTTGATAGAGAACCAAACTTCAGGATTGCACAGAACAAATCAAACCCTTAAACAAGTGTTGTTAGTTGTTATTTTTCAAACATTAAAAAAAATGAAGTAAGGAAAAATACAACTGACGTGAATCCTAGATGTATACATACAATGTAAATTGATATAAAGAAGCAACAGATCGTTACAACAAAAGATACTATATACCTGCACCATTTCATTGACGAAGTTGAAGCCACCAGGTCCAACTATGGAGCCTGCTAGCAGATATCCAGTAATAACCTGTCAAATAGTTGTTTGAGGTTAGGCTACCAGCTGTTTAGCTGAAAGTTTTACACAAACTAATTCAGAAAAAGAATGTTCAGACCGGTTGTCCAGCAAAAGCAAATGCAACACCACCACAAGTTGCTGAAACAATAGCAGCTACCAGGTCTGATATCAATCTACAAAGCAATAATGAAACAAGTGAGCATCAGTAATCTAGTATATTTACACTGAAAAAAGAACTAGTAGTTAAGTTTACCTTAAATCTAGTTGCAGCACTGGATACTTGGATTTAAAGTTAGAAATTATGAAGACATTGTCCTGAAAAAAAAAAAAAAAGTTATACATACAGAATTTGGAAAAGGAAACTGAACATCATCAAGGTTAACAAAGCTATCAATTAGCTGTCTCACCTTTCGATCGATCAACATTGGAGTATCTTCGGCTCTATTATCATTGTCCAAATTGAATACATGATGAAATTGAAGTGACCTGTAAGTATAGAAAAACACACCTAACTGTATTTAAAGTTTAAACAAAAGCATGTATTAAAAGCTCAATATCAGCCGCAAATTCAAGTACTTGGCAAATACACTTAAACTACTAGCTTAAAACTTGAAATATGTACTTTTCTTCTTTTGTATCATTCTTCTTTGGCTTCACTCTGGCTACAGTTTCCAGAACTGCCTGCTCCACACAGAAGGCAAGAAGATACACTTAGCATATTATTAAGCTCAAAGATACATATAATAAATTGGTATTATGAAAGTGGGATACATAGAAGACTAGGTGCCCATTTGGTCCAAAAGCTCAAAAGTGAATCTGGTACAAAGATTTCTTCTTCTTTTTTTGGGAAAAGGAAAATTTTCAACTTTTACAAGAAGCTTAAAAGTTAAGTTTAAGGTTTCTCTCTCTCTCTCTCTCTCTCTCTCTCTCTTTTAATGTTCCTTTATCATAAACTGAAGTTTTTAGCTTTCTTTAAAAGTACTTTGTTATTGCGAAAAGAAAGAAAAAATCACTTTCTACTTTTTTGCAGCAATAAAAATGATGCATGCAAACGTATAACACTTTTCCTTCGTAATATAAAAGGGTATCTCAATCATGTCATTATAATTTATAATGCTCGATGGGATCAAACTAGTTTATCATTGCTTAAAAAAAAAAAATTGAGGACTATGATAGAACCAAGTCAACCAACCTGTTGTTCTGCTACACTGTTGTTGAAGCTACCCGCATCAGATGCTGCAGGTATGAGGGGCAAAAAGACAACCCAAAATTTAGAATCGATTTTCAATTTGTTCCATGCTATATTTAAGAAGAGGAAACAGAAGAGACGCCTCCAACGGGGCAAACGCCCAAATTATTATTATTATTATTTAGAAAAAAGCAAAAAGCAAATCATTCATGCTACTAAATTGAATTTGGACGAATCTGCCTTTTCCCTGAGGAATACATAAGTGCGGCAAGTACAGAATAGCCGCTTATGTTAATAAACCAAGTTTGATAAATGAAGAAATGAAATGAAAATGGCACGTATAGCTGAGCAGCAACTTCAGAAGAAATCCTCAACTCTAATAAGTTTATGAGTTGATTAAATATAACATTGGACAAAAATAAACCACAATATCCATTATTCACAAGGAAAAGAAATAGAATTCAGTTCAATTTTCACTGATATTGAATACTTCAAGTATAGTGAGGAGTATTGTGCGTAGTTAGTCTCCAAGCAATCAACGACTAAAAAGGAAACGAATAATCAAAATTGAATTGCCGATAAACCGTTAAACAAGTATAAGAAGCCTGAATCTAGGAACCTTCATTTTGATCGTTTTCAGTGAACTCGTGCTGTAGAGCTCGATCAATCATGTCGGCAAAGCTGCCTCCCCTTGGCGTGGAAAAGGAGACATTGAAGTCGGTTGTATTGACAAGGTCGGGCCGATCTGCATCAGCGGGCCGGAGAGCCAGTGAGAATGAAGGAAGCAGAAGAGCAAGGAAAAGGAGCAGCAAGTGGCTGTCGTAAGTGCCCAAGGAGGATGTTGGTGGTCTTCTTCTCAACATTTGTAAGCCGGCACCGTAGGTTAACACTTCGCAGTCCGTGCCCGGGCGGAGGGCGGTCGTCAGCGTTCACTAACGATACTCTTCTCGAGAGAGAGAGAGAGAGGGAGAGATGTGAGTACAACGAGAACCAATAAAGACAGTGTCAGTGAGAGGAAGGAGGTCAACTTGCAGTTATTATTACGCGACAATACAACACAGCTTGTCGCATTGACGATCGATGGTGCCCTTGTTTCCAGTGACTAATAATGTGCCTCATCCGGCAAAACAATTTTAGATCCCCTCAGCTCTTAATTAGAGTTGAAGTTGACAATTACTGGAAGTCTCGTACAACGTTAATTATTTTTTAATATTTTCATTTTTTATTTATAATTAAACCAACAAACAGAAATCAGGCCAAACATTAAAACATTAAAGATCTGTTTAATTTATTTATTTTTATTTTTATTTTTATTAAAAATTAAAAATAATTATAAAAATATATTTATTTATTATTTTTTAAATTTTTAAAAATTTAAAAAAAATATTTTAAAATATTTTAATATTATAATACATTATAACAGTGATATTTTTATAATTATTTTAATTTATATATATAATATTTTAATTATTTATATAATTATAAAAATAAAATTATATAATTTAAAAATAATAAAAATTAAATGTATTTTTAAAAATATAAAAATTTTAAAAAAATTATTTTTAAAAAATAAAAATAAAAAATAATTTTATAAATCAAACAGACACTAATATTTTTATTTCAAAAACACTTCTTTTTTGTTTTTAAACTTTTGAGGCCGATGGCTAAAAAAATTCTAGGGGCAACAACTCTATTCCTCAACAACATGAATTTCTTCCCTTTATTTGTCTTTTGCCAAAATGAACAAAGAGAAACCTTGTAATGGAAGATTCCTAATTAATATAATAATAAGGATTTACAATTATATTTAGTTTACAACATGGTACCTTACAAGAATGTTCCTTACTTTGCTTACCACGCCTGCTCTAGGTGTTTTTTTTTTTTTTTTTACATATTAAATATTTTAATTTTGACTACTGCTCTTTGAAAGAAATGAAACTTCAACTTAATGCAAATCGTTCCTGGACCATCAAGGGAAATGCTTATTATTATTGATTATGAGCAAGTCAAGATGACTTAGTCACTGTTTCTTTTCTAATAGATTACGTCATAAGTAACGCTTATAATTGTAGTACATCTATTTCTATTTCATTTTAAATAAAAGCAAGAAATGCTTTCTTTTGAACACGACAAATCCATGGATACAATTCAGATCCATTTCAGTTCACGACAAATAAGGTCAAATGGTGCATCAGAGACCATGACAAATCAGAGTCAGCGACGATAGAAAAAATAAAATAACATACTCACCCTACGGATTGCATAGCGCATTAAATAGCGCATTAACCCCGAAAGGCCCACTTCAAAATCTTTTTCTTTATGCTGCTGCAAATGACCTCTTATAGATACATGGTAGAACAAGAATACGCTGTTAGTTCTTGAACAGCTTCTTTTGCCACCAGCATTCTCGGGAGTAACATGTTCACATGAGAGATCTACATTCCCCTAAGTGGTGAGCTATACACAGTATGCACCGACATCGTAATAAGTTCAGACTTAAGTTTTACTAAGTTAAATTAAATATATTTGTACACCGACCTAACTTAGCTCTATATAATATGCATGGACATCCCTGATGCGGTCTTTCCTATTTTGTACTTACAACTCTTCTACGTATTATACAGTTTCACAATTACAGACATGTATTTGCAACTTCTACATCTGAAGTTCATTTTCGACTAAATTTACATTTTTCTTTCATCAAAAACTATATATTTAAGTTCCACTAATATAGCAACATTATAGTCCGGATACTTCAAGGATATAAAAACTCTTCCAGCTGATCTTTCCAACTTCAGTGCAACACGGTGTAATCTGAAAATGCAGGAGCATCCTATGTAGACTTTGGACCTAAACTCGTCTCTATCAAGCATTTCTTCGAGAGATTGACTATTGAATCTGCAATAACTCTAGCACTGGACTTCATGTAACCACCTGAAACATAAGAAGATATGTAAAGACAACGTGATAAAAGTAAGCTGCGAGAATACTTAAAGGAAATAATCGAAAAGGTTTATCGCATTAGTCACTTCAGATTTTTGTCCAGTTTACAGTGATTTATCTAGGACCCAGCTCCATTACGGCACTCACATGAGATAAAAATGGAAAAAATATAAGGTTAGGGAGTACTATCAGAAAAAGTCACTCCCATTCAAACGTGATACTGAAAAGACCCTAAACAATTTTAAATATTTCGTATGGGGAAGAACTAAATATGGTCAGTCAGTTTTGACATAAAAAAAATATCACATACAAAACATTTTAAGGTGATTAATATAGTTATTTGATCATTTTTTAAGTAAAACAATTTTTAAGGCTCCCGTCACATGGTTAGAAGGACTTCATTATAACATTGCTTCCTGATTATATTTTCCGAAACAGGATGCTCACAAAATTAAAAAACCAGTTACAAAAGAGACCAAGATTTGACTGAATAGTGTTATATATGAAGGCGGCAAGTACCCTTGCTAAGAATGTTTCCAGGGTTCATGTGTAAAACCTTGGCTGCGGCAAAAGGGGGGGGGGGAGAGAAGGTGAAGAGTGGGGAGCAAACCTGACGTGAGCATGACAATAGGAATGTTCTTCTCACGAGCAAACCGAAAGACTTTCTCATCTCTTTGGGCAATTCCTTCAGGACTGATCTGCATGTACAAGCCAACACAAGCACCAAGTAGGTTAAATAATAAAAGAACCAACCAAAAACACAAACTCATAATGATCTATTATTTCCAACAGAAACTAGCAATCAAGTAAAAACTACCAGCAACCGAAGTCAAAAGAAGTTGAATTTTTACTGCAATAAAGTGAACCCAGAAATGACATTCACCTTCAACCTGCCTAATGGATCACCCTCAAGGATGTCAGTTCCAGCATTATAAACTAACAACTCCGGGTCAAACCTATGCCCAGCAACCTTGAATCACATGGAAAAGAAGAACAAAAATAAGTCAATCGATCTGAATATCACTTCTACTTCTACTGTAGCTCTTTTAGCTAATAAATAATTCTCCAAAACTTTGTACTATTATTCTAGCCATATCCAGGTTAATATTGGAAAATTAATGGATGAAATGATGAAAACGATAAAAGAAGATCACTTAATAGTTGAGAGCAATTTGCAAAGGCCCCCAAAGAAATAGTTGAGAAAATTATCAACAGCATTCTTTTCGTCAAGCACAATCATTTTACACCTTAAAAAATCACCGATTAATCCTGTTGAGAATAAAGAAATAATTAAGAAAGTTGTGCATACAAAACGTGAAGCTAAAATTAAGCAAGCCATAGGGATAATTTAAGAAGTTCCAAACCAAGGGTTCAAAACTAATATAGTTAGACTGGTGGTTTGACATATATGATATATTTTATAAAAAAAATTCAAATATTTAAATAAATTAAAATTTAAAAATATTTAAGTAATCAATCATTATTTTGGAATATTTGAGTAACCAAATATTATCTTTTGAACAACTACTCGTTATGTATATTTTAACATCACTCATTATTTTTTAAGTAACCACCCATCCATTATCTATTTTTTATAATATTAATTATTTTTTTTATTTCCATACCAAGACACTAAAAAGGTCCTAGACCATATATATTAGTATAAATATGATATAAGCAATACAGAACATTATTTTTAACCTTAGTTGTCTAGTAAATTATTCAAGCCAGAAACAATAAGACGATAACAACGTTTACAATGACATATTAACATTGACTAACATACCTCAAGCGCTTGATCTAATTTCTGTAGGTACTCTTCTGTAAGTGTCCCACTCTGAAAGTTCAGGGATGAAAAAGCAAGTTATTATTGTAGAAGAAAATCAGAAGTGTATATGATCGAGGCGTTCATTGAGATAATGAATATGCACCTTAACTTCAACTTTCTGATTTATGTAGTTCCTTGCCTCATAATCCTAAAGAAGGAAGAAAGGGAAAGATCAGAGATTGTCATAAATTGACCAAAATATAGAAAAATGATGATAGCTATTGTAAATGAACCCATTCATAGACATATTTAGGCCTTTTTCCCAATAATTTGTGAAACAAATAGCACTCTGACATAATTACAAAGCATAACTATTTAAAAGGGACATACTTCATGCTTTAATAAACCCATTTTCGATAATTGTGTCAGTAGCACTATTTCCTGTGCATTTCATTTTATTTTGCAAGTCAATTTCAGGTTCAATCAGAGGGATCTATAATGCATTCAACCTGATATAACTGCTCCCTACTTTAGTAGATTAATAGGCTTTTAACCATTGGTTTGTAAACTACAAAGAAAAACAGAAAATTTGCATCATGCCACAGGCAGCAATGGGATACACAGGGAGAAATATTCATCCTTCCCACTAAAGCAAAAGACAATGATAAACCAAATTTATGGTATAACCTGCAGAACACCAGCACCATGTTAGCTGGCATCCTTGGATAAATAGGCAGATGAGAAAAAAGAACAGAGAAGAAAAATGGTTTCATAAAACTAGAATTACATGGATACAAAGAAAGAATGTGCAACATATCTGGGAGCAGACTTACAAAAGGATATATTCCAGGGTTGTACATATCCAGGATATAGACACGGCCTGCCATTACAAACTCTATAAGTGAAATTCTAAGAAATATCAATTCAAACATCAGGAGAATTTTTTTTGGCCATACTGTCATTGGCAAAGTCCATTTCATGACCATTTCCTTGATGTGCATCAAGATCAACGATCATCACCCTGTAAATTTTGCAGACAATTAGAGAAAATGCTATATAAGCAAGTGTTACTTAGTAGCATATGGGAACTTGTAACTGCAAAGCCCAGATATGACAGTACCTAGATATATTCAATCGAACAAAAGCAAAGTGGATGCATAAGGAAATATCTGCATACGCACAAAATCCACCTCCTTTATCAGCAGAGCAGTGATGGAAACCTCCTCCTATATTAATGGCCCATCCTCTCTCCTTTGCAAGCTTTGCGGCCAATATAGTTCCTCCAACCTATCATTTGAATAGTAGTAAGATCCTAGTTTCAGAGAAGTTAACCAGACTTCAAAAAAAAACTGTTACTTCACCTGCTTCCGGAATGGGAACAGAACTTTCTGTTGCACAAGACAATTGGGAAATAATGCCACAGGGGGGACCTGTATTTATGTAACTTATATCAGCAAATAATCTTTAATAAGCCAAAGCCATAAAACCTCAGCAATACCATTCAACCGGAGGACACCTACATGGTAAAAACTCAATTGAAAGCATATTGTCATACAGAACAAGAAAAGTAATGGAAACTAAGACACAAAAGCCTTCTGTCACATCATATCAGTTTCTTTTAGCTCTATCATGTTAAGATAAATTTGGATATTAATATAGACACAACCGTCAAAATAACATAGACAAGAAGCCACACATTTAGCATAAAGGGGGCAATGATAAATATGTGCTAACAAAAAGCAAATGTGCCAAGCCTACAACCCAGAGGAACATACCTCAATTATCATAGCAACATTTGAACTTTCCTTCAGGCTATTCAAGTATGATTCTGAATGTACCTATTAAGAAAAAGAAAGAAAGAAAATGGATTTAGCACTAGACATTATGCTAAATCAGATTGTTCATTTCTCTGTATGAATTATACCAACAGCAAACAAAATGGTCTGTCCATCAACTTTAATGACCAAAATATTAACCATCCAAGAAACATAGATGGATAGTTCTTCTTCTTTGGGGGAGGGGAGCCGTAAAAATCTCATCCTTCATAATCACAAGGCATATGTATAATGTAACATAATACAAATAAATTTATGCATGGCAGTGCTTTTGAAGCATGTTAAGGAACATGGTTATTAGAGATTACCACTAGAAGATCGTCCTTGGAAGCTTCCAAAGGCTCAACAATGCATTTTTTGTCTAGAATACCAAGTGAGATGAGGAATTTACAAATACCTCCCCATTTAGATGAATCAAATGGATGCCTACACCAACGAAGAAGTAATCCAAGGGCACAAAGTTACCAAGTCAGGATTCAGCCAACATTCTTAGATCACAGCTATAACAATTCCATAAATAATAATGTAACTCCAAATATTATTGCCGGTGGATCTATAGCAAATGTAATGCTTTAACATGTCAATTGAGATAATAAAAAGAAAAATCAGCATATGCATCTTGGCCATTTTTATTGCCACTTTACCTCAAAAAAATCTGCCATTCAATAATATTGAATTTCTGTATTTTTATTAACTAGTTCCAAGAAGTTAATTGAAATGTAACATGCTGAAGTTTTCTAACTTAATATATGAACCGATGAGTTAAATTTTTGTTTTTTGTCGCAACCAAGGTATCCACTATCGGACACAGTGACTAATCCTCTCGCTCATTGTAACACCTCTAAAGGTGGGACAGCTGGCCGAGATTTAAGGCTGCTCCATACCCAAAGGCAGAATCGAAGCCCTGACCTTTGGTTAAGCATATTAGTATCTAATTGTGGCTTTGGCAAGTTTGCCTCTGTGGTCCATAATGCGCTACTAAAATAGGATACGTCCCCCCAAAATTGGATGACGTCGAGATGTTATGCTGATTACCTTTCCTAAAGGGTCCTTAAGAAGTATAAGCTTTCGTTATGCAGGTATGCTTTTTATCTCGCCCCTACCCCTCAACAAAAAGAAAAAAGGGGCCATATGAGCTTCCTCAAAGTCACGGTAAATTATCAATAACCAAGAACTTCAGCAATAAATCAAGACAGAATGAAAAAAAAAAGTTTATGATTTCTTACAATTTCTCTATGCCGAGAAACGCTATATCGTACGAGTCCGAGTAGATAAGTGGGACCTGATTAATTTAATTTTTGACTTCTGAGTCCAAAAGCCACATAATTCAAAGCGCAAAGAAAGGTTGATGTATATGTAGTTTACCTTGGACCGAGGTGCATCAAAGTAGAGCTTGCTTGAGAGGATACGGCTGCGCTGGACAGCTTCGGCGTCGTCCATAGAAGAAGATGACATTGATACTCCAGAGAAAAATCTAGAATTTCGGTGAAGATTGTCGTAGGGAACAGAATAAACTTTATAATGGGGGCGACAGTAATGAACAAGAAAGTTGTCCAGTTGCGGAGATTCCGAGTCGAATCGGTCAAAGTCAAGAATCTTCAAAGTGACCCGAACTTGGACTTTGGAGAGATCAATAGTGGAGTGTTGAAGAAGAACAAGTTCGAAGCGAAGGCACGGAGCGGTTGAGCGTTTCTGAGTCCCTCCCAATTGGAGAAAGTGAGGACTTGTAGCTCGTGACACGTTTATTTTAGATTAGAATTATAGAACACGTCGTACGAACCACTTCTACGCAGTCCCCCGCTCGGGAATGGATGGATCTAAATGGCTTTTAAATCAAGGAAATAAATTTTTTCTTTTATTAAAATGATTAAAATATTTTTATTTCTTAAGTTATTAATACGAAATAAAATTATTGAAATAAAATAAAATATTTATTTTAAAATTATATTATTTTAACTAAAATTATTATGTTTCGAAATATTTCAATAAAAATACTTTTATTTTAATAAAAATTTAGGTAAAAATATTCTTATTTCGAATTGTTTTGATATAAATACTTTTATTTCGAATTATTTCGATAGAAATACTTTTATTTTGAATTAGTTCTATGAAAATACTCTTATTTTGAGTTGTTTCGATAGAAAAGTACTAAACTAATTTAAAAAATAAAAAAATTAATAATTTAAAATTAGATAAAAATAGCATTATATCATATCTAACATCAAGTTATTTTCTCTCATAAATCACAACATCTTTATTAACTTTATACTCTCCTCTTTTGTTCTCATAACATTATTTTTCTTCATTATCTTTATTTTAAAGAAAAAACTACAAAATAATTCAAAGAGAGATTAAAAGACAAAGAGAAAGAAATATCATAATCCACAAAAAAAGAAATTTAAATATAAATGTTACGAAAGAGTTAAGAAAAAGATGGAGAGATAGATGTAAGAGAGAAATTATTGTTGAATGCTGTTATGATTTGAGTTGAAATCTCTATTATAATAGTATGTTTACTTATTATTCAATTATAGAGATTAATTTAAATTAATTTTAATATAATTTTATATATTTATATTATTAATATTATATTAAATTTTTTAAAAAAATATTATTTAAAATTATATGAAACATTTCTTAAAATTTTATTTATTTTTTTAAAATTTTTAAAATATTTTAAAATATTTTTATTTTTAAAATTAACGAAACGATATCTCAAAATAAAATTTAATGACTTCCTTGAACTAAGATGGACACATCCCAAAAGTGGGGGATCCAAATTTCTTTGCTCGTGGGGTTAGAGTCCAGCTTGAATACCCGTCATTTTAGTGTCCAAAAAATAAAAAGGTATAGCGTGAGGTCTTCTGTGTATATATATATATATATATATATATATATATATAATACTCCTCCTACCATCTAAAAAACAATGAAGAAGGAAGTTTTGCTTGGATTTAAAAAATAGGAGGCCCGTTAGGATGGGTAACAGCATGGAGGCCTTCTCTGCTCTCTATCACTCTCCTACTTTTATATCTTCATCTCTATTTTTCATCATAAAATGATTTTTCTATTCTCGATATGAGAATTTACAAAGATATCTATACTTTTGAATTTTTTTAGCAGTTAAATAGAATTTTTAAAAATAAATAAAATTTTATAAAAATTAAATAATATAATATTATATATATATTAAAAAATAAATATCAATTAAAATATATTAATATAAATAATATAATTATTAATATAAAATAAATAAATAAATAAAAAACACACACACACGCCCGCACACAGACATATATATATATATATAGATGGAATACTAATAAGTAAAAATTTACTCCATTCTCGCCCCTAAGAATATATTCTCTTCCCATTTCATAATGAAGAGCGATCTGGTGGAGATCCTTGCATGAAAATTTGCAGCAAATAATAGAGTCAAATCTTATTTTAATATTTTAGAGTTGGAGTAAAATATAAATTAATCTATAAATTTATAAATATTTTTTTTAGTGGTTAACTCTAAAATAAATTAATAAAAAAATATTGATTTAATATATATAATACTTAATATACTAAATTATTTGATTAGATAATTAATTTAATTAAAAATTTATTATTTAAAATAATAACATCTATCTATTTCACTTTAACTAAAATTTATCACTAAAAATTAAATGATGTGTTTTAAGTTAATAAAAAAAATATTTAATTAATTATTTAAACAAAAAATTTATCAAATTAACTATCTTTTATTTTTATATTATTATTATTATTATTTAATAGAATTTTTTTAAACATTAAAAGATAGTGTTTATAAAACATTAAAAAATATATTTGAATTAAAAAAAATTTAAAAATTAAATTAAATTTTACTGCAAATTAAATTAAAATATGACTTTTTCTATATAATATTCTCCCTTGCTTTTGAGCACGAACGCGCGCCGCAGTCAGACTTGCTGTTTCCTTGTTATTGTCTTCAATGCTGGCCACGGATGCGATATTCCCCGTGTCAGAGACTACGCTACCCGAAATTTAGTATTGTAGTTCCCTTTACCTTCCTCTACACTCTCGGCAGCATCCAAACCCAGGAAGGAGACAAGGCAATGGCGGATAAGCCGAGCCGAGCTCTGGTCTTGTTTGGAGACGGGTTGGCCCGTTTTATCGATCCATCGCACATTCATCTTCATTCTCTCGCGTTCAAAGCTTTCTGCGGTTTCTTGAGCCTCCCCAATTCTCCTCCTTCAGGTCTGTCTCCATTTTGCATTTCAAGTTATCGATCATAAATGAAGAATTAAATGAGTTCTCAATAAATAAGATAAAGAACTATAAAATAACATTTGATCTTCTACTTGAAATCCCATCGTGCAAAAAGTTGTTTCTTGTATAATACAATCTTTTGCACATTCTGTTCCTCAATTCTGTGTTAGCCCTCGACGGTCGAAGGAAATCATACTCGAAAGTGCGTGAAAAAGTTTGGATTTTTATATTAAGTAAGCAACTTCGCGATTATCAAATAATCAAATTTCTATGTAGAGCTTCACTTCCCCTGAACCTGATTGTAATAGGGTCAAGATACCAGCAAGCGATTATAATTGTTTTTAAGATTATAGTTCTGACTTGTGTATCTGGCACGAAATCAGATTGGTTCAAGTCCTTACTATCGTACAGTGGTGTCTTGAATTAACAGATTTGGGCAAAAAGAAATATTGGAGTCATAAGACAAACTCTAGCTATTGAGTGTAAATTCTGAAGATGTTTGTAGAATATGTCTGATTCCGTGTGTCTCTATAGGACATTATTAACTAATGAATGTCCTGAGCCTTATCTTTTTACAGTGTCCTATGTAGTAAGTGCATGGGGTATTCTTGCGACCATATTGGGTGGTTGTTGGTTTGAGTTCATTTTCAGAAGTTTCTATTTGCATAAGTAATGTGGAACGCATTGATGTTTTCTGCTGCTCTTTTGCTTGGATGACTAAAATTTTATCGTTTAGATGAAATTACAATTTTATATGTCAAATTTATTTTTTAAAAAAAGCATGGCAACTTAACGAGGAAAAATTTTCTATCATCAAAATTTGTGTGTTTGGAAGGGAAAAAAAAACCATGATTTGAAAAGACTTTTCTTGCATTTGGGTCCATTTCAGTAGTGGAGAATTATGGTGAGCAATGTAAGACGTGCGAGGGCCCAATTTATTCATGTCACAGACTCACAGTATTTCTACCATCAGCCTTGTGTTACTTTTGCCATTTGTTGTCTCTGTAACATTGAGATTCACTTGAATATTGTTTTCAGAAAGCGAGGATGAGAGGATAGTTAGAGAGTTTGCTGTACTGCTGGATGCATATGAGACTTATTTAAATATGGTGAGATCCAGTTGTGAATGACTGTCTTTCTATAGAGAAGCTTGCTTAATAATGACATATCATTGATGGTTTTTTATTCATTCTTAGAGTAAGCAAATCACTGGTAATGATAGTAAAGGGAATTCGATGAAGCAATCCTTAGCTGATAGGTAATCTCTCTATCTACTTTTTCCCTATTTGTCTCTGTGTTGATCTATAGCAAGATGATATCAACCAAAGCCTTCCTTTGACTACAGGTTCATGGGAATGAAAGCCGCTATACTGACAAACAATTCAAATTTGAAATCTTTTAGTGTCAAAATTGGCTTCAGTGTACTCCAATTAGATGAGTTAGTGAAAGCTCCTAATGCCGATTTACAAATTAATGTAGAGGCCCTTGAGCTGCTCAAGTTGCTTGGCTTTCAAGAAGGAAAGGTGCTAGACAATAATCACTTTGATATTGTTTTCTTTCACATTGGAGCTGGTGAAAAGGTAAAGTGTAATGAACAGAAAGTGATTGCCACCGATATGGAGTATATCAATGCCTTGGTTGGTGGGATTATGTGCGAAGCCCCACCTGGATCTGACATCAGCTCTCGTCTGCACTTGTCCCTTGTCATGAGCTATGGGAATGTCTTGGAGGATGATGATTCCGAGTTTTCAGTTTCAAAGAGTGTTGATGAGAAAAACTCTTATCTTTCATTACTCTTGCCTTCACAAAGTTACACTATGAAAGGAGAAATACCTCGGAAGGATGTAAGGTAATCAAGAAATTTAATTAAGGATCTTCGTAATCCTTGCTTTCTCTTGGGAGTTGGGACTGTCTTGCATATTCACCACATTTCCATGATACAGGCATCATTCTCCTATGTTGATCACTCAATGGCAGCATGCTGTGACTCGCAAGGATAATGCGGAGAAATTTTCATTCATA
Source organism: Gleditsia sinensis (assembly GCA_037074535.1). Taxonomy (NCBI): domain Eukaryota; kingdom Viridiplantae; phylum Streptophyta; class Magnoliopsida; order Fabales; family Fabaceae; genus Gleditsia; species Gleditsia sinensis. The sequence goes on along the minus strand of CM073470.1, from coordinate 12,483,031 downwards.
GACTTTAAGGAGGTATGATTTTGAGACACTAGATTCAGTTTTATATTACAAGCTAATAAAAATATATCTAGTCAATGTTACTGTATTTGCTTTGCCTTTGATGCATGATTTACTTCAAGCCCCTATTTATTGTTTTTAAAGATGTTTTGCACCATTAGTGGTTAGCCTGATCATGTTCAGCGTCAAATGTACATGGTGGCAAAATTTTGTTCTTCAAGTTTAATTGCATGGGATTCCCCAACTAATAGACTTATTACGTGGCACTGTAACGTTTCATTACTTTATAAACTTGTTTCATTTTGCCATGCAGCACGGTGGCAATCTCACAATACCGGCAGATAGGTTCTTGCATGAGATAGCCTTTAAGCTTTGGAAAGCACCCAAGTATGGAGCGTGATTTTTTTTATATTTAATTTTATTCTTGTTACTTGTCAGCCTCTCGTCGGACCGACAAAGCTCAGTGTGGACACAATTGTTGGTCGACTGATGCTGATCATGTTATTTAATTCATACTTTACTATGTTCCGTCATGTAATAAAATTTTGATGTTTGAATGGCACCTTGACCCCCGCAAGTTTTTCTCTCTTATAAGGCAGAAATCTGATGCGAGGTTCGATTTTGATTTGTAATTTTCTAAATTGGAGCGTGTTCCGCGTTAAGCCCGGAAGATGCCAAGGTCCAGAAATTCAACAAATATCATATTGGGTAGATGTTTGTTGTTTACTACTTCATATGGTCTTGTGGTTGATATCATTATTAGCGGGTGAAATATGTTAGCTCCAAGCATGATATTTTTTCATTATTTGTATTTGAACTTGCCCACGTCCTGACCCCAAATAAAAAAGGTTACATTTAATTGCGGGTTTAGAATTTGGATGAAGTACCAAGAAAAATGGGGACGGGATGAGTTTTATTGTCTACGTTTTAACATTTAACCCAACGCTAATCATTCAGCGTGAGTGATACATATTCCTGTTCCTCGAATATAGTCTATAGACAATTGGATCTATTAGTTGGTGCGGGGGAAGATACCATTGTGGTAAGACAAATGACAAATGACGAGATATCATTGTTGAATATTCCACTCCCAAATACATCAGGCATCAAAAGCCAGCCCTTTAATTCAAGAGCGTGCATCTAGCAGTCTAACAGATTTTTGACAAGGTATGTACCCAAAACATACCACCCCATTAAAAGGAGAGAGAATGTTAGTAGCCCAAGCAAGAATGGCCACCCAACCATGAGAACGCCCATGGAAACAACCACAACGAAAGGCAGGAAAGATCGTACAATTGACCAGCCGTCCACCCACTGCCCCTTGAATAGTATCAAGGCTCCAACATTGATCATGTTCCAACTCATTGATCCACCATAACACAGCCGATTCAGACAGTTGGCAACAAAAGAGTGGCTGTTGCAAGTGAAAAGGTTGTAAGTTTTATTCTCAAAACACCGCATGCTTGATCGTAAGGCGTCATCCCATGTTATTGCAGTCCCATTCTCAGAATGTCTATAGCCATTCTTGCATGTATGTGCAGACAGGCTTGGCGGAAAGCAGCACTACAACATCTCATATTCCACAGTAAGGTCGTCAAATAAGTAAGAGTTGAACGCCAAAAAAGGAAAAAAAAAAAAAAAAGGTGAATTTGACCATAGCATGCATGTGTACAATCCGGAGGATAGAAGAAATCTGAGAAACAGTACCTGACTCCGATCAAGTTGCAAGTATCTTGCTACGGCACCAAATGCAAAATCATCAACATTCACAAAATTAGATCCTGAAAAATCTAAAACAGCTCCATCCTCCCCGCAAATGCCAACATGACCAACGAAGGGTGCTAACCACGAGACAACAGGAAGTGGAGTCCAGACTAAACAACATGGAAACTTTGCCTTTTTTGGATCAACAGGATCGAGGGGCCACAGCTCATGCCGGATTCTTTGCATACAACTTGAATGTTTATTGTCATAACTTGCATTTAGCTCCATTGTAAAAGTATACACCACAGCATACAGCTTTGCTTAAGTTTTTGTACGGGTGCATCACTTATCAAACTACAGATACAGACATTCCAAGTCTGTTTCTAATACAGTATAAAGATCAAGTGAGATAGTTATTTTTTCATCAGTATGATAAGATCTGTTCAGCAATGATGAAATGATAATACATATTCCTAATTTAGAATAGGGGGAAGAAACACAAAATAAAATATGGTCTGTGGCAAGATAAAGTTCTAGAGTATGTATGACTAACTACAATCCCCAAACCGTAGTGTATGACTTTTATGCAGCTCATTGATCATCGTAGGTAAATAAAGGAGGAAAAGAACATAACAGAAAAGTTCAAGGATCATGTCAAACACGCATTTGATTCGTGTCAACATTTTTTTTTTTATATTTTTAAAAATATGTTTGAATTGTGTTTTTATTTTTACTATTTTTTAATTATGAGATCTTATTTTCACTTTATTTTTATTTTTATCACTTTTTAATTATAAATATTATTTATATAATTCGATATAAAAATACCACCATTAAAATTTGTTAAAAATTCTGAAAATGACTTTTTGACATTTTCAAAATTTTAAAAAATTTAAGAAACATATATTGAAAATGAAAATAATAAATAAATACATTTTTATGATCATTTTCAATTGTAAGTGAAAATAAAATCTGAAAAAGCTAAAACCAAACAGGCCATAATATTCCAAGTATTGCCTTGATTCCTTAATTGAAAGATTTCTTGAAGCTTTTTGCCCGAGGCACATTATAAGTCATCGTGAGAAAAAAGTTAAATTCAGGGAATAACCACCAAACATTCATGTCCTTGCACATCATAATAAATCCATTTATTATATACCACATCGAGGAACTACAAGATTTCTGAGTAGAAAAGTTTCAAAATAGGTATACATCTCACACATCAACATTGTTCCTTTCCAAACAATCACAGTAATCCGGAAAATGCACAATGACAAAGAATCTCCAACCAAAGCATATTTGTATTTAAACTTGTTACTACAATATTTGAAATGAAAATCATTTTCATTCCAATGACATAGGCATTCTTCACTTGATTAGCCAATGTTTTTTCCCTTCCCCCTTTTGATTTAGCAATTTCACACAAATTCTGTCTGGAATTGAAACACAAAACATCAAATGTGCGTAATAAGAGAAGATGAGGCAGTGATATAAACTCTAATACTGTAATACAGAGAGCAGCTTCTAATCAATTAGTTAGAGGCAGCCTCTTGGTATGCTATTAATTTCCATCAAGTTATAATCAGAGCCATAGATGAGCACATAAACTAACAACCATCTCTCCCCGAATTCATCTTATGCTCCCCTGCACATTGTGGCATCTCCAACTTAAATCAAAATGCGCCTATCCAGGATATATGATATGCCATATAGAAGTTGCTTCTATTACGAGTTACGACTTTAACCATTAAGAGGAAGTAGAAGAACACCAAATGTGAATAATGCTAGAAAAGAAAATCTCCATTTTTAATTTATAATCTCATAATTTATCCTATATTGCTCGGAAGCAGCATTACCCTTGAGACCATAAACTTTTTAAATTTCCTTGACATGAGCTAATACCGAATCCATATATCAAATCCCTAAAAAATGCTGGACGGATCGGAAATTATAAGACAAACCAGTACTTTTTAAGTTAAAGGGATATTCTAGTGCTCCAATTACCTGAAGAAAAAGGTGATGAAAGTAGAACGTATATTAATGCCCCAGCAATAGGAAGGCACCCCGAAGAAGCTATAGAGGACGACGAAGAAGATGTTGAGGTTGTAGATGATGACCCAGGAGCAAAAGCGATGCTATTGGCCGTCATTGCTGAGAAGCACAAAAGAAATAATGAAGGCCGGTATAATTTATTCTGTGGGGGAAGAAAACCACTTTGAAAAAAAAAAACATTTTTTGGAAAAAGTCTTCTCTTTACAAACTTATTTAATTCCATAATTTGGAAATTCTTTCATTTCTGGAACGGAAATGAGAAAGGTGCATGAACCCTTGTCCTCTGGCGGGCCCTTTATCTTTTAGCTTACATCAGGTCAGGTGTATTCTGTGATTGACACGCCCTCGAATGGTTACTGCTAGCCGACACGTTTGGAACTGGTTTGGGTGGTGCATGCACCCAATGGTTGATTTTCTTCAATATTCATTCATCCAATCTCCTGTTTTTCTTCGATGTTTTCACAATGTTGCTTCAATGTACATGAACCTGAATTGATTGTATATAGACATATGTGTCTCACGAGGCAAGACCATTCTGACGTGTGCTCTAGAACTTTCAGTTTTCAGTTATAAAAAAAAAAAATTTAAAGAGGTGAAATAAATAAATTCAATGCATTTATCATAATTTAATTCTCTTTGACTTCTTTAAAAATTAAAATTCAACCTGCTATTGCCTGTTGATGTCTACAAGATCTTGTAGGAGATATAACCTGCTGGTTTTTTTTTTAAAATTTCAATTAGTTGAAAAAAAAAATGCAAGTATGCGGTATATCACAATTACTCTTCCCTTTAATTTTCGTCCCAACTGTCAACTGACACTCAAATTACCACATATAATCAGACCCAAAGAAAAAAAAGTAACATTGTTTTGAATTTGAGATACTTTTCTATTATAAGTAGGGTCATGTAAACATACAAACGATAGAATATATTTTCACCCATCAGTGTCGAAACCTCTAAATCTTATGTGTCAAATCCGAAGTTATATAGTGCTGACATATTACACAAGTCGCTCAATTAACCCAAAAAAGAAGAGTCATGTTCCTTTTAACTTTCTAGTAGTTTACAATGCTACAAGGCATCAACAAGAAGGATGGTCATGGTACAAGACAAATGGAAATTATGTACAGGAAATATAGAACATGCTACTGAATATACGGTGTAATCCTTCCCTCCCATTTAATACTATACATAAGAGGGTCAATGATTTAAAATTCTCGAGCATTAGTTGGCATGTGAGATTATCATAGAAGATCAGGATCACCACAAAAGGCATCTGGTTCAAATGATCTTGCAGAATCATCATTGTAAACTCCAGGTATAACTCCAACTCCAGCTTCTTTGGATGTTACATATGGGCTATTTTGGTCCCCATCCATGTTAACGAGGATAAGAGCAAATACAAATAAAGATGTCGCCAGACTGACCAAAGTAAGTTTCAGTCTGCTCAGTACAGGCTTGACCTTCAACATACACAGACAGCATATACTCGGTAAGTCAAATATCATGCAGCAAAAGATTATCGATCTTTTTAATGAGGGAAATTCAAGAGAATACTGTAAAATAAAATAGTAAACTCGAGTTTCCACGCTGGGGATGTCACTATCTCCAAGTTAATTTGTGTGCAAGGACTCACAGAGAAACATAAAATACCAGAAAAGATTATTAAGGAACCATAATTCATATGAGAGCAGAAACTCCGCACTTAAATGAACGATCAATACATCATCACATACAGACCCATTATCTCTGCACTACCTTATTGCTTCAATGCCGGCTACAAATCTTGCAGTCGTGGAGGGCATTTTACATATGAAAACCATCCAGTATCTTAGAGATATATAAAAAGATGCAACTTCCTTATTTTCAATATTGGGTATGCTCCAGAGATCTAATAATTGAAGGAAAGATTCAATTATAAAACATCAAAAACACATTATTCTGCAGTTTTACGTCATTAATATCCTGAATCCTGATAAAGTATTACGGTGCAATATGATTGTTACAGTAACAATGGTGATTCTACCTATAAGCTACTACCAACATACTCTAAATCTTAACAAATTACAGTAGGCCCAAAAGAAAGCAAGAATAGTCAATGTTGCTTGATTCATGGTTCACAGAGTCAGCAACGGAAAATGATTACTTTTACAGAACAGATCATGCACAAGATTACTTTTACAGAACTACTTACAGAAAATGATCCTAGGAGACGGTCTCGTGCCAAAACTTCAGCAGTTTTCACCCATATCTGTTAAGAAAAAATTAGGCCTCATAGCAAAAGTCAAATTTAAAAATAAAGAACTGGTATTTACAGCCCTAAATATTCCTTAGTAACAGCATTACTCCAATAACAAAAAAAAAAAAAAAGAGCAAAGTTGCAGTGGCATTTGCACCTGACTTGCATACATAGCAATGGCTGATTGACCGTGGCTATTTGTGCCATGCTTGAAGTTGAATAAAAGGCCCCCAGTAATGCAGCTTTTAGAGAAAGTGTGAATTTTAGATTTACTGAAAATGTTGGACAACACACTAAATTGGGGAAAGGTCATAATGAGGTTGCTTTCCTATAAGTTCCCATGAATCGTTTCGTGTTAGCAGTTTTCTTAAACTATTTTCCATGCACATCAGACAAGGCACCAAAACTAATATTAAACCCTGCTGGATTTTTCAGGAGGAATACATGCGAATAATTCAGGCAAGATTCAAAAGTCTTATATTCGTATCTTTGAATAATTTTATAAATTCAAGGGCGTCCTCCTCATAGCTTGATTGTATAACTTATTCAACTAATACAAGTAATATGTCTTTAAATTGCTGAAATCTCATCAGGGGGTTCTTGTTCATGAGACAATTAAAAACAAATTGGAAAAGCAAATAATATTGCATTTCACTATGTCGAAATTTCTTTCTTATAAAAAGGAGTAAATTTCACACAAGCAATAGAGATTATTTTTTCACTTTCAGAAATCTATAACAAAAAGAACATAGAACATTAAATTCTGCTTGACTGCTTCATTAAGATTTTACCAGTTTTTCTGAGAACAAGCTAAAACATTTAGAAAGAATAAAATGTACCTGACCATCATACCACCCCGTCTCTTCATCTGCAAAAAAGAGGTTGTCAGAGAATACATATCCCCTTTTTTTTAAGTCCAATTGAGACCATTTAATCTTTACAGAAACTAGCAATAATTGCAAAAACAAAAACACAGAGAACAAATAGTATACATTCGACGGTGGCACTGAGCAAGCGATTGCCCACATAAGCCCATCCCAGATACATTCTCACGACGGCTAAGGTCACCGCAAAGACCCCACTAGAAGTAGCACATAAAATTCGCTTCAACGGCTCCGATTCGGCCCCCACAGAACCGAACCAAGAAACTGGGAGTCCGATCAAGAGCGCGAAAGAAGTGCCTGTGACGAACAGGCGGGAGCTATATTCAACAACATCACCAGATGCCCATGAAAAGGGGAAGGAGGTTGAAAGGGACTGGTATTCGTTTATGGGCAGCTGATCTTGTGGAACAGGGCACTCTGTTTCAGATGGGGTGTTACTTCCGTTTCTGAAAGATGAGGAGGGTAGCCTGTGAATCAAAACTTTGTTGTTGTGACGGGAGTGAAGAAGCTGGAGTCGAGGGTTTGTGAACGGAATAGCTGAGAGGAATTCCGGTGTGAAGGAAAATATGGGTCTTGGCAGAGGCAGGGGGTAAGACAGTCCTGGTGATATACGGAAGACTGTGGCCATTGCTATGGAGACCACTCCGCAGTCTGCCCCGACTCCGTCACTTGCTCCTTTTGCTCCACGCCAATATCCAGATTTTTTTTAATCAACTTCCTTTTTTCATTTTTCTTGCCTTTAATTAATTGTGAGCATTTATTAAATTTAAAAAAAAAAAACCCCCACAACTACGCTGACTCAACGTAGTCCGATATATTTTTAACTGTCAAACAGTCTAATATTTACTTCAATTCGCACCTGAACATTCATTTCCCATAATAATAGCATTTACACAAGCTCTACTCTTATGGATTTGGACAAAATAAGAAAATAAAAATAGTTGAAGACAACCAATTATATTCGGATGCAACTACATAACTTGTCAATTTGTATACATTCGTGATCACATTACTCACCTTCATTTTCTGTATTAATTGATTTGAATATGAACTTCTAACGCTGTGTCCCCTCAGAGCAAGATCATAACATGTATTTCCAGCAAAAAGTAATTTACAAAACATAATTGACCAAACAACTCAAGCAGAGCAAATATGCAGATGTACAAATGCCTTTTTTTTTTTTTTCATTTCCACACAAACCTGCAGAGATCATATGTTTACAATTCCAAATAAGACCTCTACATACAATCAACAATTTTGTAACGTATGTACCTACTCTTATGCAGATGTACAAATGCCTTTTCTTTTTCTTGTTTCTTTTACTCTATTTCTTTCTTCTTCCCCCCTCTTCCCCTGGGGATTCTTCAATTGTACCTAGTCGTACTAACTAATACTTGATAGAACCTCTACCGCAGTTATGCAGAGACTCCGAAGGGTCTGCACTCTGTTCTGATGGTTTTGTCCGGCCCCCACTTTGAATGAGCCAACACTTCCCAGTTCAGTAAACTCTTTATATGTCAACAGATAAAAACTTTAGCAGCTGCTCCGGCTCTTTGAACCGGGGAACAACTTCAGCATTATTGCAGTAACTCTAGTATGGACAACTTCATTTAATGCGTTAAGCTCATTTTTCTAACAACCAGATGATGAAGATGACGGAGCCGAGACATGAGCTGTGAGAATGATGGCCGCAAGTGTGGCTCCCTGCAAACAAACAGAACAAACAAGCAGTATCAACTATCAATATACAAATACAAATACATGGATTATCCTGAGGTACATTAATATATCATTTAAATTATTATCAAAATCTTAATTTTAAAAAGAACAGGAAACAGAAACACTTTAATAATTACACTAGTGAAAGCCTGCTCTTAATTTTTTCCAACATTAAAGGAGTGTCTGGACTTTAGAATATAAATTCTTTCAGGCATTCAGCTTTAATTGTTATGAACCTACTCCTCACCATTTAGATGTCATGAAAGAAAGGGAAATAATTATTGCCACCTATATAGACGAGAACTTCCTTTCAATAATATTACTAATGCAGTATGAGAAGGGAAGAATATTGTTTATTTAATTAATTTATCATGTAATTTTAATTTCAAAAGTAGAGAATTTGATGTAATCTGGGTTATTTATTAATAGTTCAAGATTTTAATAAAGGTGTTTGGACCTAGGATATCTTAGTAGAGTTTTATTAGGATTGCATTAGTTGCATCTTAGTCAAATTAGTAATATTTGAATTTAAGCTCAACTGAAATTGTTCATGTTGCCTATAAATAAGCCTTACTGTCAATCTTAGGAAATGACCCCTTATATATTCAAGAAAGAGAATTATTGAATTTTTGTAACTGTTTTTATTTTTCTCTTAATTCCCGCTCCCACGCTGCATCAATTACTTGGTGCTTGGTGCTAAAAGTAGTAATCAGAAAACATATGCAGGAAACTAGAACTTACATTTGCCAACAATCATGTATTATTTGTGCCACAGCTGGATCAACGTCATCTGGAATTTCAAGCCGTCTATTTTGAAATCCAACAGCTCCAACAACCTGCATTGGGTTCAACCCTTTCCACGGGATCTTTGTGGTAGCCAACTCCCACAAAATCACACCAAAGCTATATACATCACATCTGCAACCCCGCAAACCTCAATTGTTAAGTCCTGTATATAAACACACGTTTCCAGGAAGGAGCACACACATATACACAATTAACTTACTTCTCATTGGCTGGTTCGTTTCTTAAGACTTCTGGTGCCATCCACTCAGGCTGCAGTCAAATGATAATTTAGGTTTATCAACTTTAAAATTATATTTTCTAGAAAGAAAGCAGTGTGGTACTTGTAATTTAGGTAAGAGATGCATGAACCAAGAGTAGTCACAGAATTATTGAAAATCCTGAATACATCAAGATTTACCGTTCCAGCAGTAGACTTTGAAGACAAATAAGTATGGTGCTTCATGCGTGACAAACCAAAATCACAGACCTATGAAGAGACAGAAACAAAACAAAAATCATAAAGGCAAGAAAAAGTCTCTTTAGTAAGGTTACTGAAATGTTAAGACATAACAATGCCAAGAAGAGATAAAATTTTATTTTTGATCAATCATTAATTGAGATGAAACGTGGAAAAATAATTAATGCACAAAATAATGCTATGTCCGTCACTGATAGGAGTTAAAAGTGGCAGTAATTTGTTTACTATGAATGCCCTACCAACTATTGAGCACCAAAACCTAGAGAGAGGCATTGTTACATGCCAGACACATACAACACAGAATCTTACTATGTCAGACAAATTTTAGGTATCAGTATTAAAATGCTAAATTATCATATGGGGCGCTAACCCAAATACCAAATTCAGCAATAATTGCACATGTTTGGAGTTGAACATGTGGCAAACACAGCTTAAGCAATTCTCATATACATTTCTCCGACACATTTACTCATTCTGACATGCATAATGAGAAATGGCTACTTATTTATATGAGATGCATCTTGCTAGGCTAATAAATGTTAGATACTTTGGCGTGATTAACTTAATACTCATTCTTAACAGTTACTTGTCATGAATTCATTTAACAATTAACATAACTGACACTATTCTTTTATAACCTCATTTTCATATGGTGGTTGAATATTTCCTAGTTTTTATTTCCTGTTTATATTTCATATACTTTTAATATAAGATACCTATGGCATGTAATGTCTCTAGTGCTTAGGATTTACTTTGTTGCCATGTATGTCATATCTCCCATGTTCCCGTCCACAATAGCTTACAAATATATTTTTTATATAAAACAAAAGTTTAATCAGTATACTTCTGTTGCATATTTTGGAGACATAACCATTTCATATTTGTTTGATTTTTCCATTGCTTAATTGAATAAATTTGTTAATGACGAGAAGGAAATGTATCCACCAGTCCACCCTCATTTTATTCCTTTGGTAAACTCATTAGCAAGCAAGCCTTAATTTAGATTTTTACTCTCATAGTTTTATTTCTGTCCTTGCATTCCTTTCATTTGCAATTGAGTGAAGCAAATTATAAAGGGCAAATAGTTCAATGTTAGTACCTTAACAACCCAATGTTTGTCAACAAGAAGATTTGGAGACTTTAAATCTCGATGGACAATGGGAGGATGGCTTGTGTGCAAGTAATTCATTCCCTTAGCCTGGCAAGGCGAAGTAAGGATTTCCACATCAAAAAAAAAGAAGGAAAGAGAAACAATATATATAAAGATAAAATGAGGATAAGTTAAATATTTTCAACTCATACCACATCAAGGGCCATACGCATCCGCCTCTTCTCATCAAGTTGAAAATTGGGACGATGCAATAGCCTATATAAACTCCCTCTGTATGCCATACGAAAAATCAATTTATCAATAAATTTGGTAGTACGCTAAGTTGCATGTTGACTGAGACTTGGAAAACAATATCGAAAACATATGCTGTCAAAAAATTAATAAAACTCACTTCATATTCAAGTAGGCAAGGCAAGTCTACTATTGCAAATCCGGTAAAGAAAGGTTCACATTATTCACATCATTCAACCAGTCTCCCCACCATAATATGTAAATAAAAGCATAAAACAGAAATTACCTAGGAAGAAACTCTGTCAAGATAGAGAAATGTGGGGGACGAGTAATTGCTCCCATGAAGAGCACAACATTAGGATGCCGCAGCCTCAACATGATCTCAACCTGCAAAAAGCAATGTATGAGTATATATTTATATGTGTAATTGAATGCATCCTAGATATGCATATAAAGTAAATTGCTCACTTCAGATTTGAACTGAGTCAATGCATCACCAGAGAAATCTTGGTCTAGAAACTTCTTCACAGCAACTTCCTATCATGTCAAACCATTCATACGAAATTACACAGACAAATGCACAAGATGAGCTATTTGTAAGTAGCAAGTCCAGTACCATCGGTGCTTCACATGGACATAGACAAAACTGATTCCAGCATCAAAGCAAGATAACATAGACAGCAAACTCAGACGAAAGAAAATAGGTAATACACGTCCATTTGTGGATAAAGATATAAAGCACATATTCATATGCATTTCATTGTCTATGAACACAAGCCACTAATACAATATATAGAGACAATCATACCTAAAGGGGGACCAAGCCAATTATCTCAAATCAATTTAATGCTACAACCTCAGCCACCCTCGACCAACCAACCAACAATCAAGTTTTCTTTTATTAGGTGAGGTCGGCTACATGAATCAATTGATACCACAATGGCTATTACAAATGAGATTATAGATAGATTATTAATTATTAAATTGTTTTTAATAATTTCACCTATTTTTTTTTATTTTCCTCTATCTCTAACTATCAGAATACTCTCCATCTGATCTACTCTTTTCAGTAGGGTTTCTGCAAATCTTCTCCACACACGGTCAAACCATTTTAAGCGATATTCTATAATTTTCTCTATAGTAGATGCTACCCCAACTTTTTCTCTAGTGTGTCCACACATCTGGAGACAACATTCTCATATCTGCGACATTGAATTTATCTTTTTGTTGTCTTTTAACTGTCCAACATTCAGTACTATACAATATAACAGATCTTATAGTTATACGGTAGAATTTTCTTTTAACTTTGAGCGGCACTTTTCTATCATAAATGACACTCGAAACCTTCTTCCATTTCATCTATCCCGCTTGAATCCTATGATTTATTTCCTCCTTTACTTTGCCATCATTTTGTATAATAGATTCAAAATATTTTAAATTTGTGACTTGTTTTAAAAAATAGTATCCAAATTTTACTTTTAAATTCATATTTATTCGCCTTTTATTAAAATTACATTCCATATATTTTATTTTATTTCTACTTATACGAAAGTTATTTGTTTCCAAATCTTATCTCCGTGACTCTAATTTTATATTTATTTTCTCTTTCCATTCACCAACTAAAATTATATCATTCGTAAAAATCATACATCGAGACCTCAAATTTTGTATATGTTTAGTAATTGCATTTAAAATCAAGTTAAAAAGATATGGACTCAAAGATGACCTTTGATGTAATAGTCGTGAAAAAATTATTTGTCCCATTTTGTGTTCTCACACAAGTCATGATCCTATTGTACATATCTTTGATTGCTCAAATATATGCAATATGTATTCATTTTTTCTCTAAAACTTTCCATAAAATCTCTCAATATTTTATCATATGCTTTTTCCAAATCAATAAAAACCATATATAGATCTTTTTCTTCCTTTGATATCTCTTCATCAATTTCCGCAGTAAGTAAATTGCTTCTATAGTTGACCTTCTTGACATAAAACCAAATTAATTCTTTGTAATTTGAATCTCTTGTCTTAATCTCTGTTCAATGACCTTCTCCCATAACTTTATAGTATGGCTCGAAAGTTTAATCCTCTTATAGTTTACATAATTATGTATGTCCTCCTTATATGTATAGATAGGGATTAAAATATTTCTCCTCTATTCATACGGCATTTTTTTAGATCTCATTATCACATTAAACAATTTAGTGAACCAACTCTGTCACCCCCAACAAAAAAATAATAATTAATTTCCTGTAGTAACTATTGAAATTCAGGGATTTACCATCCATTCTTATGGCTCATTTTAAAGGCTTCTTGCCAATTACCAATCCTATGTAATATCTTGATCTCAATATTGGCTAAAGGAAAAAGAATTAATCATTTACGAGCTTCTAAGATAGAAGCTATGCCATCTGTCAATGTATAGTCCCCACACTTTTTTAATCCCTTTTATGAGCACGTAGATGAAGTCAAACCACAACTTTAACAAAATTGGATGCCCTCAAGAACATGGCATTAAAGATTTCATCAAAGTGATCATTTCACAGAAATTTTGACATAAATTCTTTCTTCACAAAAGTACTCATGGAAATGAGAGTAATTCATAGCAACAAGTTTAAAAATACAGACTATAATCTTGATATAGCATTAAACAAGATAGGTTACACATTAGAAAAAAACCCTACCTACTACAAATATAATCATGTCAAGCCTAACCAGAGTATTATGCAGTCATCATGGAGTTTTCTGAAAATGTCCAGATTATGCAATTCAAAAAGCTTCCAAGAAAAACACTAGACAAAAACTGATGTACTAAAGAAGAAGATGAAGAAAGAGAAGGGGTAAACTTACAGTGCCTTTCAAGTCAGCATGGTAAACCTCCCCATAAGAACCTTAAAATAAGAAAGTTGAAGGAGGTTAAAGTAGATTACATCATAGACAAAGAAAGCATATTCCCAACTAGCAAGTATTTGATCTTCATAAAACGTCTAAATTCCAACTATCCTTTATCAAGCTAAGACCAGAAAATAACACTTTGACAAGCCATTGATAAGTTGCCACTTATTAGAAATAATGTAGGCTATAGGCGTGACCGCATGAGGCCATAATCTGCAAATATAAATGCTTATTTTTTTTCTATAAAAATCGAAGTTGCATCACATTTTAGGCAGTGCAAGATAAGACACAAAACTAGTATATTACAGTAAAAGGAAATCTTACCAATACCAATACGCTCACCAATGTGAAGATCCTCCCATTGAATTTCCCATTCTGTGCTCTCCCCCAGTACTGCATTAATTTTCTCCATTTTACCATCATATAGAATACGCTCTTTATTAGCCATTTCATATAATTGAATTGCAGAATCTTTCCCCAATTCAATGTTATTAGAAGTCCCTCCAACCTTATTATTAAGACCATCTTCATCATCATCATCATCATAGACAAAGTTAACCCCAATTTGTCTTTTGCAAGGCACCGCTGCCTTGGGCAAGGATGACTCAAGAAATTGCTCTTTGTGCGTCTGAAGAGGGTTGACATGAACGCTATTTACAATTATGGCATCAATTTTCTTCAATTCTTTAAATCCATTACAAACAGCCACTAACCCCTTCCCTGTATTATCACACGGTGCAGAATTGTAAGAGCTAAGGACATCTATCTGCATTTCTTTTTGCCGTTCAGATAATTGATTAGTATATTGACTTAATCTAATATCACTGGCAGAGCACCCCCCTTGAGGGGGTTTGACAGACTTCTCATAGCTTGATAACAACCTGTCTGGATCAGCTTGACCAGAATCATCAACAACTTTTACCTTAAATTCACCTTTATCTTGTGGATTAATATGTAAAAAGAGATCAGGAGGAGGTAGTGCACCACTCTCTAATAGAACAGCGCGTAACTTTTGAGCAAATTCAGGGTCTTTTGCTGCACTGAGGACATATTTGGAGACATTTTTTACTTGCATCTTTTCTGCAGGCGAAGCTTCTGTATGTGATGAGCTTTCATGTGATTTATGCAGTGACTGAAGAAGATTCCCCAAATCATGTTCAAATCTCTCTGTTTGATTTATCCCAACACAATCCCTTTCCTCTGGTTTCATTTGACTGCCAAAATTTGATAATTCTTCTGACTTAGCGTTGCAAATTGTTGAAATTCTTCCAAGATCAGATGAAACTGCCAGCATTCCAGTTCCATCATCAAATACCAAATGTTTGTTGTTAGGTACTTCCACAATCTCTGCACAACCGCTTGGAGCAAAACTATAGTTTCGGAGCTGACTGCTGGGGACTTCAGCAGGAATAAGGGCACCGGGAGCACCCATCAGATCTATAATGTATTCACTGCATCATTTAAACAAATAAATAACAGCATTAGAAGTTGTTCCAATATGGATGCAAGACCAGAAGAGGTATATTGTAAGCAGAATTACAAAAGATCTAAGATGCATGGTTTGTGATCCAATTTTTTGACCCAAAAAAAAAGGTTAAAATAGAGCAACTAATAAACATTAGAGCATCCAAGTAGACATAAATTGCTATTTATGTACTCCAATGGTATATCCTCCAGTTTGCAATAAATAATTCATCTCTCCCAACCTAAATTGCATTTGTCACAAGGGTGCTAGACTGCTGGCCATCCATTGCTCAACAATGTTATATTCTTATGAACCGCATAAAGGAGGACCAACTTCTCTTTCTCAAAAAAGAGGCAGGTTTTTATAGTGCATTGGGACCACCAAATAAAAGTGTCAGTTAAAATTGCTTTTAGTTTTAGATACCTGGTCTGTTGCCCACCATGAGGATGAAGTTTGATATAGGGCTTTTAACTCAATAGAACAAACATAAATTGGCATAACTTAGATAAGAGGCTGACCAAAAGTTCCCAGTGAAAACAATTCTGTTACAGTAATCTTGATAATAGGGAATTAAATATCTACCAAAAGAAAATTACCTTCCATCATCAGCTTTAATCAAATTCACAGCTCCATCATCAGTTCCAGTGTAATAGCTCCCTTTGACCAGCATACAGGGAACATTAATGCTATCAGCAAGTACCTAAACACAGAAGAGTGACTTGATTGGCTTCAGTTGAAAACTTTTGCTGAACAATCAAGTAAATTGAATAACCAATGTCAAAATTGTAGGTAACATGGCAATAAGTGCTTCCTACAAAAGAGACCCGGGAAATTCATTATAGTTTTCAGTATATTGCTTGCTTAATAGAGTAAGAAATGCAAATTCTGTACTCTTGATTGTTTTATGTTCTTACATCAGGTTAGAAGATAATTACTATCTCCAGATATAACCATAAAACCATTTTACTGATAATTTGACAGACAGACCATGATAGATGGCCCACACCACTCCACAATGCAAAAAATGCATTATGCATATAAGGGGGTAATGATTAAAAATCATACAAAAAGAGTTATCTCAACTCTCAAGTGACTCAATTTTGGCTGCCCTTTAACTGAGAAATTGAAAGGATTTTACAACCTTAAAGAGCAGGGCTCGGTGACGTGAAAGTCCAACATCAAGACAGCCAAGGGGAAGAACAGCAGTTTTTAAAGAACTTCTTAACTCATAGCTCCTGATGGTCCACCTTTTCAACATTTCATCAGCATCACCAACTGGCCCACCCATTCTATTAACAACAATGTCAGCGAGTTTCTGTAGTAAGCCACTAAATAGTCCTTGTCCAGGAAAGCAACAGTCCATGGATAATGTGCAGGCTTTTTTCTCAAACTGCTTCAGCTCAATATCAACTATACGGTTCACCAAAATCACTTCACAATCAAGATTTTCTGAAATGGATGAAGTTTGTAGATCCATCAACAATGGCATCTTTCCTCGTTCAACTAAATTTGAGGTGATACCATAAACATCATAAAATCCATCCATCACTTTCTCTTCATAATCAATGACATTGTAGTTCTGCCAGTGATAAATTAAAAAGGAGTTAGAAATCCCATTTCATCATGATTAACAATGTTAAATGTCTAGTCGTCCAAGTAGCAACATAGAGAAGTTGATCGAACGTCCAAAAGAAACCAAAACAAATGAAAGCCTTAGTTATAGTTCTTGTTCAATATAAGTCTCGTTGAAAATTATTTATGTGCTAATGCATTACTACCAAAATTCATTTATCAGAAAATCCTAATTATAGTTCCTACATTATTGGAAAGAAATAGGGAGAAAAAAAAAATCACCACGAGAAAAAGAAAATACCCAATATAGAGTACGGCAATCCCATCATGAGCGTCGAGGCAACACATATAAGGCCAATCAACGTTACCCAGATAAAAAATGGTAATTGCCCTAATTCTCACTCAAATGCAATAAAGTTGGAGTGCATAATAATTGCAACTAAGGGCATGCCAAATCAATTACATATAAAACTATAAATACCCAATAACGAAGCGATTGAAACTGGACGAGGCCCTCTGTATCAGTGACAGAAGCTGCGGACCCGAGGCTAATCTGCTTAGCGGCATCCATCTGAGCAGAATCGGGGTCCTTGCGCACATCAGGATCGGAAGCGCTAATTGCTAAGGCCAACTGCATCTGAAACTCCTCCTCCAAAAGATTAAAATCCACTCCGTTATCACCACAAATACCAGCGGTATCATCAATAGGCGTCCGATCAGCAACCGATTCATTTGGGGCGACGGTGGCCATTGTAGGCGAGTCCAAAGTAGAAGAAGACAGAGTGAGATTGGGGGTGGGGCTGAGCACGGGGGGAGTCTCAGGCAATCTCTGATGTTCATTGATACCACCGCCGATGTGAAGCTTTCTTAGTAGATGCTTCATTCGGGGCATTGATCATCAAGTAGGACAAGTTCGCTTATCTAAATTGTGCGTATCCCCGCCCTGAGACTTGGTTCGTCCCTATGCACTGGCTTAACCTACGATCCCTACAGACAAAGCATATTCCTTTAACTTGCGCACCCTTCTTCGTCAAGCTACCACCGCTTGCAAGACTTCAATTAACCGCTCACCCATTCCTATTCCCTCCAATGCACCTTATAACCCCGAGATGATCAATTTTTTTTTGGCTTCTCCCCGACCTCGGGGTTTGTCCACATTCCGCATTGCTTTCCATGCACTCCATTTAATCTTCAACGTTGGCTTGGTTGACTTTTTATATGTCGATCATCAGACGGCTATTAGATGTTATTTACGTAAAGATTATTGTTTTAGTCACTAATAGTTTGACTTTGACTTCACTTATTCATAATTGGTATATTTACATATACTTATCCAAAATGAACTTGGTTATAGCCAATTACATATACGCTAAATATATAATAATTTCACTTTAAACTATACAAAAAAAAGTAGAAATACTTAATAATTATAATGTGTAGATAAGATATGAGATATTTATATATTTATTTATAATAAATTTAATTTATTATTTTTAATATAAGAAAATTACAAATGCTCCTTTTAATTAGAGTCGTCTACGAACATTTCATTCAATTTTAAAAGTAAAAGACTATTTTGTTTTTAATTTTCATTTATCATTATCTAACACCTTGTATTTGTTTTCATCCATAGAATTGAGAGAGATGCACGGGATTTACCATATGGTATCTTATTATTGAGATATATATACGACGGAAGAACTATAAGCTTATTTATTTTGAGAGAGTAATGTGACATGAAACGTGTGTAAAATGTTGAGTGTGATAAATTTTTTAAATAAATTATCCTCAGCTTCCACTCTTATTATATGTCTTTTTTTTACTATAAAAATATATATAATTTTTTTTTTAAAAATAAAATTAAATTATTACTTCATTCTTTAATTAATATTTTTATTACACTATTTTTTCTTTATTAAAACAATATACATAAATTTTTCTTTAAAATAAGATTAAAGTATTTTCTCCTTCCTTAATTAATATATTTATTACACAATTATTTTTACTATTATAAAAATATACATGAATCTTTTAAAAAAATATTATAAATTAATATAAATATATTTTATAAAAAAACTAAATAAAAAAAAAGATCACTTTCTCAAATTTTTCTTATTATTTTCAATTTTCAACTAAAATTTTAAATTAACAAAAATTATTATTTTAATTTCCTGAATCACTTTACAATTTATTTTGAGAGTGAATAATTAATATTAAAAAAAATTGAATCATAGTTTTTAATTTTAAGAAAAATTTATTTATAATAAAATAAAAAATAATGTAATAAATATATTAATAAAAAATATATATAATAAGTGAATTATAAAAATAAAAAATAATAATTTTCTCCCATTTTTTAAGGTCAAAATGCTATTTTAACTTTTTAAAAATTATTATTATTTTGCTTGAACCGACATCTTCCGTCGTTTATCCGTTACAAGTGCCCCGCATTGGTTCTTCATTTGGTCATAAAGTACACGTGTTGTGCAAATGGGGAAACTTGCAACTTGCCCGGCTGTTTGATTTATTATTTTTTATTACAATTTAGTCCATTATTTTTTTTTTATTCCATAAAATATATTAATAATTGTGATAATTTCAAATTGGCCATCTACGGTCACTGGTCAGGCATTCGCTATCTTAGGTTTCAATTCCATGGATAAATGTCTCACTCATATCTCTCTTTAGTGTTCTCTTCATATCTCTCTTTCTCTCACTCTCCATCTTCAAACACGGAAACACCCAAGTTTGAATATAGAGGACGATGGCACTAAAAAAATGCCAAGTTGGTTTTGTATCATATCGTTCGCCAAATATTATTTTTTATTTTCATCCATTCATTTAGCTTCTTTAAATTTTTTTTTTTCACAAGCCAAATATCTTTTGGCGAGAGTCTTAAATAAAGTTTTAATTATGTTCTAGATATGTTTTTTAAAGAGTATCTTCACTTCCCTTTAAAAACACTTCATGTATTGCTTATAGTATATTCTATTGCTCTTTTTAAAATAAGTTCTTGCAAATCTATCTCTTACTCCCCATAATCTTGATGTCTTGGTCAAAGGCCCTACATACAAAAGGAGATTCACCACCTCATCCTTTGATTTTTTCGATTTTTCTTGAACTTCCTCCCCAGCCGTCGTAGTGGGGGGGAACAAATAAAGAAAACTGAACAAATTTGAAACATCATTGGCTATGGAGCCTATACATTAGCTATCATCAACACCCTCCAAGCAACTAGGATTACGATGCAGTAACCAAATCTCGGCATCTCTTCTAGGTTAAGTCAAGGAAGGATTAATGCAAATACAAGGGAGAACCAAGTAAAGTAGCGCAATCATGAGAGGAAAAACCTTCTCAAACTTTTTTATTTTTAATATTTTTTTCCCTTTAATATACTAATTATAAATGCTATTTGTTGTAGCCTCGTAGGCCAGTTGACATGTTCCCAATTCTGTCCATTTATATGTCTCTTCCAAACTAAAACCTTGGCTTCACGAAAGGGAAAAGTGCAATGAAAATTCCCAAAAGGAGAAGGTTATATAAAGAAAACAAACTTGAGACTTCAGCGCCCTTTTTATACTTTAAGGTTAATGCTGTGCAAAAAGAATGATTTTGTACTGTGCATATTATTTACATTGTCACTAAATTCGATTGCCATATATAAATAACATGATGTAACGATCAACAAAAACGAAACACTATTTTAGAGCTTTGTGGGTTTCACATTTATCTAATAATATAGTATGAATTCATTCTTATTATTGATTGAATATGAATTGTGGATAAGTCATGGTATTCCTTACACTTAGCCTTTATTATAAATTTAACAGTTGCACGTAGAGTTTTCATATGAGACTCAGACTCCTCCATTAAATATGTATATTATGGAATAAGAAATATTTTCTTACTATTAAAAGTGGGGCAGTATAATGTTTTTTTGGGGTGGGGGTGGTTGGATAAGAATTAAGAACAGTGGATGATCGCATTGATAGGAGGAAGCAAGCGTAAACAGGTGCAAGGACTGTATAAATAGAAAGTATATGTACAATACGAAGAAATGAAAATAATTGTGAATGAAAGACTAGGCAGTGGCGGTGGCAGCTGTTTGTTCTTCCTCAGCCTGTGACGCTGGGAGAAGAGTGCAGATGAGGTTGCGGTCACCGTACACATTGTCAACACGTCCTGAAACACCCAACCACATTTATTAGGCTATAGTCAAACAAAATTATGCAGACCACACTGATAGAATGAAATTGTGATTCTATATTATACAGCTTGGAGATTGAATATCATCTCCATTCTATTAGTGTTGATGAATGACACTGCCAAACAAAGGATGATGAGGTAGTATGAGAAGAATGCCATTAGAAATTAGAAACATGAGTACCTGTGGAAGGCCAGAACTTTGAAATACGGAGCCAGGAAGCTGGGAAGGCTGCATATTCCCTAGAGTATGGTTTTGTCCATGCATCTCCCATCAGCAGTGACGGTGGGTGAGGGGCTCCCTGCACCAAAACATTTTACATAATCACTCAAAACTGCATCTTGGAGTTGCAAACAACCAACACCAGTCCAATGGTTTACTGGTTTACTGCTCAAATAATCAAACTTCAAAAATTATCTTCTCCTCTTGTTATATAAATGGAGAACAGCCTCACTTAGTCCAAAAAATCAAATCTCTTACCTTGAGTACATTGTTGTGAATATCAGCTTTTCCATTCTCAATATGGGCAATTTCTTCCCTAATGGAAATAAGAGCATCACAAAACCTGTCTAACTCAGCCTGCAATTATATTTCTCAGTTAAAGTAGAGAAGAAACGACAAAAGTCCCCAAAAACAAAAAACAAATGAACCCCAAGACACAAAAAGGTTTCCCTGAAGGACTTACCTTGCTTTCACTTTCAGTAGGTTCAATCATGAGAGTGCCAGGCACAGGCCATGACATTGTTGGTCCATGGAACCCATAGTCCATAAGGCGCTTTGCAACATCTTCAGGTTCTATCCCGGCAGTATTCTATGATAGAAATACCTTCAAGTTAATCAGAGCATCCATATAGTTGGAAAAAAAAAACTGCATGCATCAAATTCACCTACCTTAAAGCCTCTTAAGTCAACAATGAATTCGTGAGCAACTGTTCCATTGATTCCACGGAAAAGAATGGGGTAATGATTCTGTAGACCCCAAGGAAGTAAAGACAAAATTAGCATACAGAAGAACAGTACTAACCAGACAGAAAAAGTCCCCATCCCTTTTTTCACTAGGACCATTGAAGTTGTAAGGGAAAGAGGAAAGAGATGTAATCTATGAGGAAGCACAAACCTCCAATCGCTTAGCCATGTAGTTAGCATTCAGAATGGCTATCTTTGATGCTTCGGTGAGTCCTTGAGAGCCCATCATGGCTATATAAGTGTAAGAGATGGGCAATATGAGTGCCGAGCCCCAAGGAGCAGCAGAAATTGTACCAAGTGGTTGAGACTTGTCAGGGGCAGGAATGCCACCAGTGGGTACCTTCAGTATGGTAACATATATTTAATACAAAAAGAAGACAGAGATCATTAAACAACAATAACAAACTCATGCAAATGTTTACCAAGGATCTCAGTTACATCATAATGTTACAAAACTTACAATAAGGAGGAACATTTCCGTGGAGTGGAAACACTGTGACTTCTAATCAATATATGATTCAAAACATGCATGCATCTTATAAATTATGTCATCCATAATTAAAATATTTACCACAGGATGAGATGGTAAAAATGGTGCCAGGTGTTTCTTTACACCAATAGGACCCATGCCTGGGCCGCCACCTCCATGAGGGATGCAAAATGTTTTATGGAGATTGAGATGGCAAACATCTGCTCCGATCCAACCAGGACTTGTAAGTCCCACCTGTAAACAAGAACTCTGTCAAAATTTAATTTGATAACTGAAATCACGTTGTTTGCAAATTAAGGACAAAATGTTATATTCTGAATTAACATGATTGCAGAACTGAAGCATCAGATATAGTAAGTCCAATTTTGGCAGACAATATGATCAAAGGTTTTGGATCAACTCACAATTTGGAGAAGACCTGAACATAATGGGGAATAAAAGTGATGCAGGCAAATATTTCAAACTTAAGCTCATAATACCATAACTACTCTAGCAAAAAGATTAGTTTGATTCTTGGCTTAACAAAGAGTGCATGAATGTAAAGATGTATGTTTTAAAAACAAACCTGTGCATTCATGTTAGCCCCATCCATATACACTTGGCCTCCATTATCATGAATAATCTTGCATATCTCATCAATCCCTTCTTCATAAACACCGTGGGTTGAAGGATATGTTACCTATAATTTAAATCAAATTTAAATGAATACAAAGCATGCACATGTTTTCCATGACCCCTCCTCCCAATCCGCTGGTATACATTACAAGTAATACAAGTAAAATTCCAATATAGGAAGCAAACTGTACCATAAGCGCAGATAAGTTGTCCCTATGTGTTTCAGCAGCCTTCCTCAACTCTTCAATATTGATGTTTCCTTTGGCATCAGTTCCAACAGGAACAATTTTCATTCCACACATAGCAGCACTAGCAGGATTAGTTCCATGTGCTGACACAGGTATAATGCATACATTGCGGTGGTGGTCTCCTCTTGCCTACAGTTTCCAATTCCCAAAAGAAGTAAGCATCAGAGCATCACACATAATTTTTAGAATGTTAATGAATGGAAGTAACGTAGGAAATAAATTGTATCTCTTCTATATATGCAGCACGAGAAATCAACACAGTTCACATTATCTGTTGCTGGTTGATATACAAAATAGAGTATAAAAATTCAATAACTGAACAAATTCCATATCCTAAATGTATGTCAGAAGAAACTATGAATGCCCTGCTGAACTGAATCAATAAGGATCATCCTTCCCAATAACTAATTTTGCCTACAAAAGTTAAGCAAACATGTTTATAATGATCAAAGTCACCATACCATATGATATGCACGAATAACCATCAGTCCAGCATATTCTCCAGCAGCACCAGCATTAGGTTGCAAAGAAAAGGAGTCAAAGCCAGTGATGGTACACAACAGTTCCCCCAAATTTTGGAACATTTCCTGATACCAAAATTGTTTGTTTAGACACAGACAAAGCAACTGTCTATCCTATATTTTTGGGAATAAAAGCATTTATGAGAATCTCATTTCATTGTGATTTTTATTTAGACCTTGTAACTACCTGATAACCTTGAGCCTGTTCAGTTGGTGCAAACGGATGAATGTCAGTGAAGCTAGGCCAAGTCACAGGCATCATTTCAGTTGTTGCATTCAGCTTCATTGTACAAGATCCCAGTGGAATCATACTGTGGCACAGCGAGAGATCCTTGGACTGTAGCCTATGAATGTACCTGAGCAACTCGTGCTCAGTGTGGTACCTAATAAGAGCAAATAAAATTTAGGTAAGCTTCAGTAATGTAACCACATAATTCAAATTTTGTGAAAAGAGACATACGTGTTAAAGATAGGGTGAGTGAGATAAGGGCTCTCCCTAATTAGTCCAGAAGGAACAGCAGTCTGAACATTTGATGCAAGAGATTCAGCTGTGAAGGAGACCTGAGAATAAAATAAGCGTTTTAGATGAACTTGTAGTGATGAGTAATGACAGAATTCGTAATTATGAAGAGGATATATTAACAATACTTACAGGCTTGCCACCAGCAAAAACTTTGAAAAGCTCATCAACATCCTTCAGGGTGCTTGTTTCATCAAAGGAAACAGTGATCTGAAAAGCAACCAAACTCCTTAATCCGCAGACCTACAAATTAATTTAATTGATTTGATGTAAAAAGCAACACTCACGGTGTTTCCATCAACAACTCGCAAATTTATTTCACTTTTTTTAGCAGCTTCAGCAATGGCAAGGGCATTGGCAGTCTTAACCTTCACAGTGTCAAAGAAGGGAAGATTCTGAACATCCACTGTTCCAAGTTTCTTTAACCCAAGAGCAAATACCCCGGCAAGACCATGAACTCGTTGGGCAATGGATTTAAGGCCTTCAGGTCCATGGTATACGGCATACATAGCAGCCATGTTTGCAAGCAGCGCCTAATGAGAATCAAGTAGGAGTAATTAAATCAACCAACTCATACAGAACCATTGTGTTTTTCACTCTAAGTGGGATGTTCAGAGTAAATGAATCGGAGCAGGACTAGATATTGTAAAAAGTAAAAACTAGAATTGATTGTATTAGTTTTTAAACACCAAAAAGCAAATCCATAAAACTAAGATTGATCGGAAAAAATAAATTGTACCTGAGCAGTGCAAATATTACTGGTAGCCTTGTCCCTACGAATATGCTGCTCCCTAGTTTGCATTGCCATTCGCAATGCCGTCTTCCCAGAAGAATCCATGCTGACGCCAATAATTCTTCCAGGCATCATCCTCTTGTACTCTTGGGATGTGGCCAGGAACGCTGCATGAGGCCCTCCATAACCCATTGGAACCCCAAACCTCTGAGCTGAGCCAACAACGATATCTGCCCCCAATTCACCAGGAGGCTTCAACACCGTCAATGCCAGGAGATCCGTTGCCATAACAACCTTGACTTCATGAGCATGAGCTGTTTTAATGAATTCCCCATAATCCAAAATCTCACCCTCAGTGCCCGGGTACTGAACAAGAACACCACAAACATCACCCGATTTGTAATCGATATCCTTAAGATCTGCTGTAACCACCTTAAGATTGAAACCGTCCGCTCTTGTCTTACAAATATCAATGGTTTGCGGGTGACAGTTATTGGCAATGATAAAAGTCTTTTTCTTTCCCTTCTGAATATTGTTACACATAGACATTGCCTCAGCAGCGGCAGTTCCTTCATCAAGCAGTGAAGCATTTGACATGGGCAAACCAGTTAGATCTGTGATCATGGTCTGAAAATTAAGTAAGGACTCGAGACGTCCTTGAGATATCTCAGCTTGGTAAGGAGTGTACTGGGTATACCAAGCTGGGTTTTCCATGATGTTTCTCAAAATCACAGATGGAACATGGGTGTTATAGTACCCCATCCCAATATATGACTTAAAAACCTCGTTCTTAGACGCCAAATACTTCATGTGCTCAATCATTTGGCTCTCTGTCAACCCCTCATCAAACTTACCAAACTTCATTTCCTTCAACCGGATCGATTTAGGCACCGTGGCTTCAATAAGCGAGTCAAGATTATCAAACCCACATGATTGCGCCATTTTACTCTGTTCTTCTGGGGTGGCAGAGTTATGGCGTCGGGGAAAAGTGTCACTGGGTTTGAGTGCCTCGATCGAAATGGATCGAGTTTGAAACCCAACACCAAAACCAACATTACGTGACAGATTCCTGCCCAGCAAGTTTTCTGCTTTGAATCCTCTGCTTAAAGCAGAGGGAGAAAGAGATGATACGTACCTTGAAGGTGTGTACAATACAGGGGTTGAAGAGTTCAACAAAGATTCATTCTGGCGGCACTGCTTCGCCTCTGAAACCAGACGTTTCAGAATCGCCCGGTTCGCCAGCCGCCGAGCACGTTCCATGAATGCGGTATACCACGTTAAGAGATAGAAAGAGATTTACAGAAGAAAATGAATATCAAACAGAAACCAGAGCAAATGGTTTTTTTTTGTTCGAAAGCAAAAAAGGTTTCAAATTCAGGGTGGTTTTTTATGATTCCATTGAAGTATGTGAGTGGATGGGTTGGACTGACGATAATATAGTCTCTTGGACTACCTACATAAACATTATTTTAGATGTTTCAAAGAGTAGAATATGCACACAGAAAAAAAAAAAAAAAATCAGGGGGGAATTTTATAGTATCCAGATCTGCTGGAAATGGTAGGTGGTTGGTGAGTGCGCGCCCACCTATGAAGGAAAAAGACAGATTCAAGGATATCAATGTCTAGCAGACTCACAAAACACCACAGACTCGGGAATGAATGAATGGAAGGCATTGAAGCTATAGAGATTGAGTTTCAATGGATCAAAATGCGTTTCATTGGCATTCAAAAATAGAATCTTTTTCAATTATAGTTTTCTAGGAGGAAGTGGAGGGGTTTTGATTTTGTGAAGGTAAGATTAAAATGAGCATCTGGCAAATTCTCTGTCACAACAGGCTTATCTCTTTTTTGTCACCAGCCCCCACCGGCAGAAAGAAACAAAATGATGTTGCTTGGGTTAGGGTTATGATTTCTGAAGCAATAGATGTCGGGGAGATGCAAGTGATCGGTGCGTCCGATCACACTCTAGAATGGGGGAAGCATCACAATCTTTCTTCTTCTTTTTCTTTTTTCTTTTTTTGACAGGGAAGCATCACAATCGGAATGTGAGATTTTTGAATCAGGTTCATTCTTTCTTTCTTTTTTATTTATTTAATTCACTGAGCTCCATTTGGTGGGACATGCTTGATTTAATTAAGTAGGCAATATAATATTGAATCTTGAATACTACGAGTCAAAGATTGTTTTTTGGAGCACGCAGGTTTGGTTTCATGTCACCAGTAAGATATAAAAATAATAATAAAATAAAATAAGCAAGTCTCACAGGGCGGGAGTAGGTGTGACCAAAACATGGTGAGGCGTTTACTATACAGTAAAATTTGTTATTTTTAAAAATTATAATTTTTTTAAAATATAATTGATAAAAATAATAATTTTTAAAAATATATAAAATATATTTGATTAACTTTTAAAATTATTAAAAAAATTTAAATAATATTTTTTTAAATTTTTTATTTATTTATATAATTTTTAAAAATATTCTTATTTATTTATTTTTTAAAATTTTTTTATTTGTTTATTTTTAAATAAAAAATATAATAAATTATTGTTAATAATTTATTAAGTTTATATTAATTTTAAAATTATTAAAAAAAATATTAACAATTAAATTTATTTTTATATAAAAAATTTATATACAATATTAAAGAATAAAATCATATTTTATTTTTAATAAAGATTTTCACTCCTACGAAAATTATCAATTCACACTCTCCTCGTAATCTTTTCATAAAAATTTTTAAAAATCAAAATTTTTATTTTAAAATTAAATAAAAGAATCTTCAATTCTTATATTAAAATTTTTAAAAATCTAAAATTTTTTTTTCTACTAACCACCCTCTTATATTAATAACTTAATAGCATTACTTGATAAAAAATATGATGAACTTTTTTTATTCATTTGTGGTTCTTACTATCACAGCTATTCATTTCCATGATTGTAATTTGTTATTTTCCTGGTTAAATAAGAAATTTGAATAGCGAGAGAGTTGTACAAGAAAGAACCGGCCATCAATATCCAGGAAATTGAAAGAAAATGATATAAGGGAATCAGTTATAGAGGGTAGATGGCTTGAGAAGCAAATGCAGGGACAAAGACGTCTTAAGTATAAAACCAAGGCCAGTGATAAAAGGGCTAAAAAGATACATACAATAAATGGTGAGATATTAAATCAACAAGGTGCTGTAGTTTATACTGTAAAAAATAAATGAAAGAATGTCCTGTGCATGATGTGTATCAATAATTAAAAAAATAAATTATTATTTTTTGGTAAAAATAGACCGACAATTAGTTATTAATTTTTTTATAGACTTGAAATCACCAAAATAAATATATTTTTACCAACAAAATTTTTTTTATACACACAAAATAATTTCACATTTAAATTCAAAGCATTATCATCTATTTTTTATATTTTTTTTTATTTAAAAAAATGTCATAGAACAACAGTCGTTTCTGTTCTTGAAACTAAATAATATACAATGTAAAAAAAATTGAGATTAAATATTTTTTAATTAAATAGTGAATTAATTAATATAATTAAAATGGTCGATAGACTCAGACCCATTTCTTCATCAGAAAAAAAAGGGGTTCAAATTTGAAGTTAATTTTTTTTTAAATTATTATTATCTTTTCAAACGAGTAACCATATGCTTATTTGAAGGGCTAGAGATGGAGTGTAGAGTATATAGACGAATCGACGCCAAAAGCCGCATCCTGCGAATGACAATAAGGAGAGAGACAGTGACGGCCCAATGTGTTACCACTAACCAGTAACGACGAAAGATGGAAATTGTTGATCTTTGATTTTGTAGAGAGGCCCACCTAAATGAAAGCACCCTGTGACGACGGGTTCTGTCAAACATGAGGTTTGTGCACTAAATGCTTTGAATTTCAATCTAACCAAACTATATTTGTATTCCTGGATAGCAACTAGGAAACGGAATCGAATCAAAATCAAAACCCCGAAAGGGGTCACTGCTCTGCTCTGTGTGCTCTGGAGGGACAGAAACAGACTCTTCGCCATAATATATTCGAAAGTGTTTTATTTTCAAAAAACTACACACTAAGCGCACTTAGAGCGATGGGTTGGGTGGCTAATCAACAGTTCAAAAGATGGAAGAGAACTCGTCTTTGGACAGGAGCATTTCTCGGTTGCATCTGCTTCCTATTCTTCATTCCCAAAATCCCTCGCTCTCCCAATCACCACCATTTCCTCGACATGCGCAATCTTCTCGGTAACTAAACACTCTTTACAAGATTATATTTCCTTTTCGGTTGCTTGATCTTCTGATAAGTCAGATAATTTGGGGTTCTGGGATTTCTACAGGGGTGCCCAATACATTGAATGTGATCACAAATTTCCCATTTTTGGTTGTTGGTGTTCTGGGTTTTGTTTTAGCTCTTGAAGGAGGAGTTTTTAACATAAGGTTTTGATTCCTATGACCATTTTAACAAAAATTACTAATTGAAGTTCATCGTGTTGATTATAACGGGCATTTTTTGTTCTCGGCAATGGGTTGGTCTCAGTTCTCACGCGGAGGTTTGGGCTTGGGTACTATATTACGCTGGAATAGTAGGGGTGGCTTTTGGCTCGGCTTATTACCATTTGAAGCCGGATGATAATCGAGTTTTGTGGGACACTTTACCGGTTAGTATTACATGTCTATTTGACGTTGCTAGTATTCTGTGATTCTTGAGCTCTTTTCCGTTCTGTAGTTGCTCTATTTAGTTTCTGAGAGGCAAGAGCAGCTTCAGAAACTGAAGAGATATACCTTATAGTGAATGGAAGGCATAATTAACTGGATAATTTGGAAAATATCCGTTTGGTCAAACTGTTACTGGGTGCGAAGTTTTCTCTATTTTCCGACCACACTAATACGCTTTGATTTGTCAACTGCAGATGATGGTGGCCTACTCCTCGCTTTTCTCTTGTTTAGTTGTTGAAAGAATAGGCCAGAGGATTGGGTTATGTTGTTTGTTTGCACTTCTTTTGACTGCCTTTCTCGGTGTAGCACATGAACGGTTAGTTATTTGTTTTTGTATATTTCATGCTGCTTCTCTCTTCGAATTGTGTTACTTCAAGATGCTAAAACTTTAACCGAGTTTTATGCTGAACTCTGTCTGCTAGTTGGTTGCAGGATTTATAATGATATTCGGTTATGCGTGATATTCCAGTTGATTCTTCCTCTTGCTATTCTAGGAGTGGCATTTCTGTACCCTTCCAAATATACTCACTCAAGATATTGGTTTTGGTCATCAGGTACGCCTTGGACTTCCTTAATTATTTTATAATGAAGAAGGTAATTCTATTTGGTTGCCTATTATGTTTTTGATCTGGAAAACTACTACTTATAATTTTCTGATAGTAAATGAATACAAAATTTATTTGGACTAAGTCTGAGATCTAAATGTTTGTGGAGCATTTGTTTGGAATCAACTGGAACTAAATTTTTGCTTCGCAAGTGTTTATATATGTTATAATGTAATCTCTCTTGGCTCTTGGGATTAATCATCATTGCTTTAATGAAGATGAGATTCATTCTCTGCTCACAGAGTTGAAGTAACTATCTTACGCAACAGACTTTGAAATGCTTGATATGAAAAATAAACTGTTAGTACCATTGGCTATTATCCTGATGCTTAGTGGTGGATAGCGGATTGTGTCTTTGAATTGAAACTCTAGGTGTCTACTTATGAACTGGTTGGATTTTTGTGAACTATTTGATTGGGACATGGAGGTAAAACAAAAATTAGGTGAAATCAGATTTAACAATTAATAATATCTATTAGAGATAGATAAGATGGAGTGCACCTGATAGTTAGAGTTAAAGGGAGACAAAAAAAAAAGATGAAATTATTAAAAAGAACTTAACAATTAATAAACTCTATTAATTTCATTTATAATAAGTTACTATAGCGTTGTTTGATTTATATAGCCGATCCACTTAGTGAAAAAATATTTAGTTATTGTTGTATTTGTTTGGGACAGGGGAGACTGCTCTTTTTTATTAAACTGAAAAGTCAAGTATTAAGATTTTTAGTTGGCTTATGAAAGCGGGAAAAATAAAAAAAATCTTATCAGAGATGCTACAAATCATGAAGAGGTCAAGGGGATTGGAGTTGCATTGATGATTGGATGTGGCTTTTGAAAGTTGTAGTGTTATTAAGAATCTAGTTTCTAATTTGATGTCAGTTTCTAACACAAGGCTTGTCTAGGGTTTCACTGTACCATTTTAACACTGTCATTTTACGGTTTTGGGGCTGATTTGTACTCGTTAGTTGGCCTTCTCTCTCGGAAATTTTGATCAGTTCTGTTGTATCAATATTTTTTGTATCTACTGGATTTTATTTACCAGCCAAAACTCATTCTGATGAAGCAATTCAGTTCTGAAGGGAAATTTTTGGTGTTTCACTTTCGAGTTATCTAACTCGTGCCTTTTGTGCAAGCCCAGTATTGTTGTGTTTCCCATTACTTTGTCTGTGGCCGCGAAAGGGTTGTTTTGATTACATTGACAAAGTTCACCAATCATGACACGCATCTTATTGTCTGAACAGGAGCTTTCTCCCATATAACAATCTTCACTTGTGAACCCATTGCGTTCTAAAAGTGTGCTGTTCCTTTCCATTGGTTTGCCCATGTGTGATTCATATCTTGAGGAGACTAGACCAGCTAATATTTTCATTCAAGCTATATATCACGTGGTTAAGAAATAGCCATATCCTAAAACTTGTCAATAGGTTTTGAAGCCTGAACTGTTTGGCACAGGGATTTATCTGCTGGCAAAATTTGAAGCTGTTGCTGACAAGAAAATATACCGTGCAAATAAATACATTATCAGCGGTCACTCTTTGGAACACTTGTGCTTAGCGCTGATCCCAATATTACTGAGTGTTATGCTCTTCTACAGGGAACTTAAGATTCAAAGGTACTAGATTCTTACAGTTCCTCAAATTAAAACATCTTGGGGCATTTTTTATTCTTTGTATAAGTTGGAATAGCAAATTATCTTTGTTATTCTGATTTTTATGCTTTTTTTCTTTAAATTGTCATCAACTGTTGTCCTCTGAGAAGGATTTGGGCTTTTCTTTTTACATATTTGTCGGATTTGTGACAGATTGGGTGGGCTTAAAGATCGACTGTGAAGAAGCATTTAGAATTGATGAAGGTGTATGTGTGCAATTGCTCCTTGATGCCTGAGATGTTGCAGTAAAATGTCAACTACGTAAGATAGATAGTCTTCAAACTAGATGAAGTTCTCTTCCGTGTCTTCTCGAGCTAAAAAAAATTTCGACGTGGAGTTGAGCCAAATTCTTTCTAATATTTGCATTGTTGCTGGTTTTACCTTCTCTTCATAGAGGAATCTGTGGACACCAAACTGCACATGGCTTGTGGCCAGTTATAAGGATGGGATGGGAGCTCATGCATTTCAGATTATATGGAAATTTTTCTCAGAAGACCTGAGGTGATAAGCAAGTGGTTTCTAACTGGAATTTGTGTTCTATGTAATTGACCATTGCCCTCATCCTAGTCTTATCTTGGACCTAGAGTGTCACAGAATAGTCATCAATATCCTTCCAAATAAACGTGAGGCATTGAAATTTTGTATTGACTGGTTCCGAATTGGTTTTTTGTTGGACATGTGAATGACTAATAGGCAGAGCAGAATGTGTTGTGATTGGTTGATTTACAATAGATTGGCATTTCCTTTGTTTTGAGTGTTGATTTACAATAAATCCAAGTGAATATTGAGGAATTGCAATAATTAAGTTTATGGCATCTGTTGGACTATGTAATTGAATACCTGGGAAAGTTATGCTTCCTTCACGTGCCTCTGTCTTTGTCCTTTTGAACAACTGTATAATAGCTGCATAAATGTTTCTATATTCAGAATCATGTGGCTGTACCCACAGATGCCTGATTATAGTATTACATTCGGTCATCTTTCATTTTCTGTTGGGCTCCCCTCCTTTTTGGTAAGGGCATATCAGATTTTTTTCAGAGAGAGGTTTCAAGTTTAATCCTTTGTAAATAATAATAATAATAAAAGAAATGTGCTGCTTCTGCTAACGAGATTTATTTTTTGTTAATTAAAGGAATCATTAGCGCAGACAGTAAATACTTTCTGATAGTGGTAAAAATCTTTTTCTCATATGGCAGCCAGCAGGCTAAGGCAAAACTGTTGGGCATTTAATTCTATAATTTTTTTATTAGCAAGCTGATTTCTTAACATTCATTATAAGTAATTATGAATATAAAAATTGTGTATATCCAAACTCGTTGCTATTGGGTCACATTTAACTTGGCTGGGACGATTTTAAGAAGATTCCTCTCTTGAGTCATATTTAAGAATTAAAAAAAAAAAAAAAAAAAAGCAAGTGGGAGAGGGTATAGATTATATGGCTTAGGACAGCTGCTGGGTCAGATTGCAAAAACTGTCACCGTTTAAGATAATGAAAGTAATTAATTTAATAATTAAGAAGTAGAAAAGCATCCAAGCGGGGGACATTATAATATAAAGCCATAATGAAATATAGGAACACGTAAAATAAGAACATAAAGAATAGGGAGTGTCGCAATCTAAACCTCGAAAGTAGAAAGGGAATGGTGGGGTAATTATTGACTTTGAAGTCACTCAAAATGTAATAACCACTATCATTATAACCTAAACAATCCTAGCAACGTCAAGGGTCAACCTCTGATAATTAAGAAGTTTCTACTGTTTCCAGACTCTCTTGGAAAACTACCTTGTGTGATCTTGCTGGACTAAAGTTGAAATTATAAAATAAAGCTTCGGAAGAAGATTTAGAATTAAAAAATGTTAATTTTTGGCATCAAATCCATACTGAAATAGTTAATTGAACTCCATCTTTGATTGCTTCAATAAAAATTATTGAATTAGTTGATGATGTCTATGCTAACCAATCATTCATTACTATGAATTTCCACCCACCAAAATTGTAATAATGGATTAAAGTTTCCCTTAAAACCCATTATATCTAAGGTTCTTTTTTAAGTAACAAGCTCCGGGGGGCAAAGTGTCTGGCCATCAAATTTCGGTGAGCTTGTTTTTTTGCTTTCGAAGATTGATGAGGTAGGAAAATGTGAAAATGAAGTTTCAGAATGGAATGAAAATATATAATATAACTCGTTGTATATTCCATTAAACACGTTTTTTAAAATAAATAATGAAACCGTGACAAGCTGCTTCGAATGGAAAAGAAAATTAAGCAAATAAAAAGAAAACGCCGAATTAACGCAGAGAAAAAGAGATTCTATTTTTGGTGAGGTGGAAGCATCTCTTCGGTTTGGGGTTCCTATCTCTAGTCATCTCTTCTGCCTCCTCGCTCTTTCTTTTACCTCTACAAAGCTTCTTC
The DNA here is from genome assembly GCA_037074535.1 of Gleditsia sinensis. NCBI lineage: Eukaryota > Viridiplantae > Streptophyta > Magnoliopsida > Fabales > Fabaceae > Gleditsia > Gleditsia sinensis. Next base: position 12,448,222 of record CM073470.1, on the reverse strand, counting down.
TTTCGTCAGCCTCACACAAACTCCTCCTCATCCTCCCCACACCCTACCCTCTACATAATACACCCTACTGCTTCAGCTTCTCCTCCTGGATCCCACATCTTTGTTTGCATCCAAGCGGATCCCAACATGACGGACCAAGTCTACACATCTTCCAAACCCAATGCCAACGGTACTAATGGCGCCGCCGCACCAGCCGCCGCCAACGGCAATCCCGGCCCAGTCAAATCCCAACTTTACAACCCAAACCGTCAACTTTACCGCCCCCAATCGCAATACCACCGTCGGCGACGCTCTCACCGCAACCTCTGCTGCTGCTGTTGTTTCTGGACCATACTCATTCTTCTCGCCCTTGTTCTCCTCGCCTCCATTGTCGGTGCTGCTCTTTACGTCCTCTACCGCCCTCACCGACCCCAATTCTCCATCACCAATCTCCGCATTGCCAAGATGAACCTCACCACTTTCCCTGACTCCCCCTCCCACCTCACCACCCTTCTCAACCTCACCCTCATAGCGAAAAACCCAAACAACCACCTCATATTCTTCTACGACCCATTCACTGTCGCAGCCTTCTCCGATTCTATACCAATCGGAAATGGGTCTCTCACGGCCTTCACATCCGACAAGAACAACCAGACTAGCCTCCGAGCGGTCCTATCCGATACCCGAGATCTAGATACGGAGTCATTGACTTCTCTTAGATCAGGTCTGAAGAAGAAGAAGGGGTTCCCGGTGGAGATTCAGATGGACACGAAAGTGAAGTTGAAGATGGAGTGGCTGAAGAGCAAGAAGGTGGGAATTAGAGTTACGTGTGACGGAATCAAAGGGATGGTACCCAGTGGGAAGACTCCGTCGGTGGCTTCGGTGACGGATTCGGAGTGTAAGGTGGATCTTCGAATCAAGATCTGGAAGTTCTCTTTCTAGCTTTTGATTGATCATTGATTCATTACCAGTAATAATCAATCCAATCAATTGCTGCTTCTTCTTTTTCTTTTTTTTTCTTTTTCTTTCCTTGACTTCATTTTTTAACTACAATTTCGTTTCTGGGTCTTCTTTTTTAAAGGGAATATATGAACTGCGGGAGATTATCCCAGCCCAAAAAAATTGTGTCTGAGAAGGTGAATTGGGATAAAAAGATAATCATAATATGAGCTTGTTATAGGAGATTTAGGGCCAGGAAGTCTTAAATTTAGATTTTTTTTTTCTCACTATTTCAGTTTCTTGCTGTAAGTGGTTTCTTAATTTTATAGTAATGCAACTTCACAATTGTCTGTGTTTTTTAAACCAAACCGTTGCTCTCATTTTCTTCATATCACTATTTACCTTTTAGTTTTCCCCACCTTTTATGATACTGTTAGGATGAATTCAAAGTTCCCACCTCTTTGAATGGGAATTCCTACATTCCTTTGGATGAATTGGAGTAATCCAGAAGCATAAGAGCCAGGTGTGAATGACTAACAACCAAAGCCTAACGAGACAGTGATTTTAAGAAGAGAAATGAAGGACGGTGTATTTTATTTTGCTTGTTGCTTTAGCAAAGGATGTTTATTTCCTTTTCCCACGTAGGACATCAACTTCAACAGTGATGTAAGAAAAGGAAAGGGGGGGGGGGGAACGTGCGTGGTAGGTAGGTCAATGGACAAGAGAGTAAAATTTGGATGATGACTTTACGAGGTCTGTCCTTTATATGTGCGAGTCTGAGATTTGAAGTTTCAACAAATTCGAAGTACTGGAATTGATGCGAAAGGAGTAGTATCAGGTGCTGTGTTGTAAGCGTGTCCCCACCAAATGCCGTGTGGAGGTCTGGTTCTGTTACTGTTCCACCAGCTATTCTCGAACAGCTTTTTAAAGTTTGAATCACACAATTTAAGATCTAGGGCAACAACAAACTGTAACTGGGATTAGTTATTCATAATTGCTACATCCACGTATAGGTGAGAGAGAGCAAAAAGCCACGATAGCTTTACCAAGTGGGTGGTAATGGCAGGGCATTTATTTGTGCCCCTTCGTCTGTGGGCAATTGGTCATGGGTACGGACCTTTAAGAGCTTTCTACCCTTCTGGGGCGTACTTCTCGTTGCCGGGTAATAAATCCCAAATTCATCCTAAGCACATGAGAGACTGATACGGATTAGTTCTTTTTGGGCCTACATGCACCGAAATCACATGAAAAAGATAAATCATGGAAAAAAAAATTTTCCATTTGAGAAAAAGGAATAAATGAGAGTAGAATTAAAAAGAAAAAAGAGGAAGAGAAGTAGTTTACTAAAACACATGAATCTGAATGCATTTCTCATTTATCACCGTCAAGTGCAGTGCATGAAGGCCATAAGGGTGTTTTGATTTGGGTGCACGTGGCTTCTATGGGTTTTTGATCTGGTCGGCAGGGTAGTTGGATCTTCAAATACCTTTTTTGTTTTGTCCCTCAGTTTATGGCCTCTTTCTCCATTCTTTATTTATTTATTTTTTGGCGTATCACCCTCTCCTTGTGTTGATGTTCCGCGCATGATAAAAGCATTTTTAGAATCGAACTCATTGAGAAATGAGATTATCACAATATTATTGTCTTCACTTAGCATCAATCCAATGAGATGCTCCCAAGTAACAAATCATTGCAAAGGTGACAAATTGAGTCGTGGAGACAATGTGAACTTGAGCAAAGAACAAATTGCTTGTCCTTCGTCTAAAGGCCCATGCATATGATTTACTAGAGTCAGATGAATGACTCAATGAATTTATAAAACTTTTACTGATTTATATAAAACTTTTATATATATTTTTATTAGTTTAATGTAATATCTTTACCCTTTTTAAATAAAAATAACAATACATCATTTGGTTATTTAGTCCAAGTATAAACAGTTCTACCACTTGCACTCCAATTTCTCTCACCTGTGATGATGAATTCATAGGAGTCGTGAAGATTAAATTGAGGAATTTGATTGCTATGGCATAGTTTCCCTTCAATGAAGGTTTCACGTAATGGTAAGGTATGATTTGCCCATCTCTATGAACGAAAATTTAGAGTCAGCTCTAGTTCAGGTGTTATACCAGATGAAAGAACTGGACAGAAAGGACCCAAAATGTCAGATAGACAAACATGATGGCAATACCGATGATTGATGCAGCTATTTTTGACAGGTTCAGTTGTTGAAGGAATACCAATAATATGAAACTTGTGTGGGATCTGTCAATTCTTCAACTCCAACAACTAGTTATTATTTAACTATATCAGCATACCGGGAAAGCAAGCACTAGAATCGTGAATGAAGAGGTTTATGTAATCTTCCAACTCCCGGTGACTGCTTACACGCATGTTGAGGAGCCTTAATAAAGTCCAAAACTAAGCGGATCAAGTCATGTTGATGACAAGTGTATTCATGATCAGCTCCTTCTATGATGCGCAGTTCATGATTGGATATGAACTTGGCAAACTCTAAAGCATCTTCAGCTGGTACAGTTTTATCCATGGATCCGTGAACGGTCAAAACCCTGTGCATCAACAATCAAAAGTGATACTTGATAAAATCAATATTTGCAATGTTGCTTGACGAATGATAAGCCACACCTGCAATCTTGAGGAATTAATAGGCAAGCAACATGTGTATTGGTAGAAAGACGGTCCATCAAACTTTCCTCCCTGACACGATACATAATCTTCCCTATCATCAGAAGAGCAATATGTTGATCAGAGAACAACACTAATCAATAGAAACAATTTAGAGATTCATTACATTTAAAAGCTCACCTCTTGTATTCTTAACGTCTATAAATCCATCTTGCTTGATTCTTTGTATGAAATTTTTTCCCAAGCGACTTTCTATACCTCTCGCTAGATTAAACCGGCCAGAAATATTGACAACAATATAAACATCCTTATATTTTGAGGCATACAAGAGTGCCGCATTACCCCCTGCAAAAGCCATTATAAAACCATGCATAAATAAGCTTCTTAATTTAATGGGCCTCAAAATTAGCAAGAATATGTCACCACAAATTGCATAGGGTGAATTCTCTTGCATTCTCAAAGAGATCTTAAGTTCCAGTTACCATTAAGCCAAACCAAAGATTACTTTCACTACTGATACTGCACAAATATATCTTTATCAGTGTACCCATGTGACCTGTGACCTTGGACAGCTATATATTTTCTACTACGCTTTCCCATTAAACATTTGTACCTCTAGTTTTACATGTGAAAAACATACCAGACAACTTTCTGTCATCTCTACCAAAGGATCAAAGCTATTGCTTCCTCTGATCAAATATTTTAATACTGTAACTTCCTTCATGGTTCTAAAAATCCACCACTCAAGATATATCTCCTTACTCTTAAAAGCCACCGTTCTAACTTCCCAAGAGCTATAACATATGCTTTCTCCAAATAAATGAAAACCATATAGACTAATCCTTTCTCTCTGCACATCTCAACAAGTCTTCTCAGAAAGAACACATATTCCATATTAATTCCATAGGATTTTTACTTCTATCATTACCCAAACATGTTAAATTGAGCATAGCTGTAATCTGACCTTTACTGTGACCAATAATTGCCGTGATTAAATATTTCTCCTCACGGAAGTGTTGAACTACAGCTCGCAAGTCATCAGCTTCCCTATAGTAGTTACCATACTGAAATGAACCTTCACTTTCTCTGAAAGACAATAACATAAGTAGTCTCTGTTAGAGCCCATATCAATATTAAATTCTTAATGTTAAATGTTTAGTATTTCAACAAGAGGTACACCTTTCAGTCATCACTGAGAAAGAATCGCTACTTTATAAAATTTTATCATAGACCAGTCCCATTGGTTTCCATTTTGGCTTCACTACTTTCAGTCCTAGTTATATTTAGAAAAAACAAAGCCAAGAATGCAAGACAAGATTTGAAGCCTAGATCTGTATACATTATTACCATTTAACAGGACATGAAGACTACATAGATAGGAGTGTTTATGAAAGCGGTATTTAAAATTACTCTTTTTTTTCTTTTTACTCCTGGCACAAATATCTCCACACCATTAATCTCGCTCGAAGTACTAAAGCTGTCTCTTCCCTTCCACTGAACTCAAATTTAATTACCACTTAAGCCACAAGCCTGTAAATTCAAGCTTGGTCTTTAGTTTGATGATAAATACACGTAAGTTGTGATCCTAAACTGATATTATATAGATATACACATTTGCACAAACATTACCAAAAGTTTACACATCTTAAATACTGATTGTTCTTCAAGTTCATGTCACCGGGAACATCTAAAATCTATTCCTGAAAAAACCATGATAAAGCAAAATAAAATTGCCCAGACAAATGCGTTTTATCTTTCCATCCTTGAACAAAATAGCAACTCACTCATTTAATATTTTCACAGAAGATCTTACCCATTTCCAGCAAAGTCAAAGCGGTAAGCACTAATTCCATCTTTTTCCAGAGCAGCAGCAAGGTTCACCATGGGGATTCTTTCCTAGAAATAAAGTCATCTAACCATTCAGTTCAGAACAACCAGTTTCAACATGTCATATGCTTGTGAAGATATATCAATATAACAGCAAAAGAACTTAAGACACCAAACGTCACATAAAGGTCTAAACATGAACAAATTGTTCTATTTGACATAAAATTCCTAAAAATGGGCTATATATAAGCTTATCCATTGACTTCTGGCACTAATGGAACTTCATATTCCTAAAATTAATAGTTAGAAATGAAATCAAATTATCCCATGATCTCACTTCAATCGTTTTGAATATTAGATATCACCATGAAGAAATTGGGCTATGAAGTTATTGTATCCAAACAGCAACGAACTGACAGGCTAAGAGATTAACAGGTCACAATCAGTGATTACACAATTCTGTACATATAGAGGATACATATATTACAATGTATATTGCTAGATAGTGAGTTCTGAGGTTCATTATATGTCAAGACCAACAACCTTTGAAGATTGCAATCCATGGCACAAAATAACAAGCTCTGCTGAACCTGCATCATGTAAAATCCCCACAAGCTTTTCCCCATGGTAGTTTTGTATTGTAACTCTCCGCTTCTGACTTCCTGCATAGGGGAAAGGAAATGGCCAGGGTGGTTTGATTAGAAGGTCTAATAAGGCAACTAAATTTACGGCAGTGGATGTCTAACATATATTTAAAAATAAGACCCGAAAAATATGTTTGTTAACTCGAGGAAGGAAAAAAAAAAAGTAAGAAAGCTGAAATTTTTATAAAACAAGCTTAAGAAAATATCAAAATTATAGATTATGAATCCACATCTTTATAAAGAAGAGAGATCAACTCGTAAAAGACGGCAATAAAACCCAGCTACCATAAAAATGAAATTTCGGGCGGTTTCGAGGAATACCCAGGTAGAATTCATCAATTGACGTGGATAATGGCTATAAGGCGCAAAGAAAGAGAGAAATGGCTCACCAGGATTGTGAACTCGTTCATCCGCATGTTGACGCGGATGAGTCATCAAGCTTCGCCTTAGCTCCGCTGAATGCTGTTGCTGTGCAACGGCAACCACTATGGCAAATCGTTCTTTAACTTTCCATAGAATATTATGTATACAAAGAAAATAATTATTTGGGATGGAAAAATAAATAGGAATATATTTTTTAGCGTAATTTTTTTTAATATATATATATATATAATAAAAAATATTGCACGGAAAAAGCGTAAAAAAATAAACTTACGAGATACTTAACGATGAGAAAAATGTTATTTGACTCAAAGTTGTTGAACAAAAGAAAAATTATATTTATACAAGTTAAAACACCAGCCTGCGAGTCTGTCATTTCCTTTGTCCTGAAGTTAGCAATTCGCACGGCCACTTTGGAATTCTGTCTTTGGTGTCAAATCATATTTAGTGCATATTAATTTTAAAGTTAAATAATATTTTTTTTTAATAATATAAAATTTATTTAAATAATAAAATTTATAACTTATTAAAATTTATCTATCAATATAAATATTTTTATGTTAAAAAAATAATATTTTAATAAATTTAAATAAATAATTTATTAATTTTTAATAAATTAATTTTAATTTATTTTATAAGTTAATTTTTTAAATTTATTAAAAAATAATTTTGTAAAAATTTAAATTCATATCATCAAAAAATTATTTTATACTTTTATAAGTTAAAATTTCATCAAAATTATATTATTCACCTCTTTCCTTTCATCAAAATTATATTCAAATTTTTTTTAAAAAAATTTATAAATTTAAAAAATATTTTTTTAAATATGTATCCAAACGTTAAATAATTTAATTTAAAAAATTTTCTTCTATAAACATTTTTTATATAAGATCTTATTCTATAAGTACTTAAATAAATTATAATACTCAAATTAGACCATAGTAGTTCATTGAAAAAAATAGTATTATCGTATTATAGAAAACATTTAGTTTATAATTTTTTGCCTAAATACATTTTTTTGTTTTAATATTACATGTAACTCTCTTTTATCGTCAAAGTCTATATTTCATAAACCTCAATTACCTGCCCCTGTAATATTTCATACACACGTGGTGCTATAACTTTTTAATTGAATTATGCTTCTTCTTTTTTAATTTTTTTTCTTTATACTTGTTTTTTCCTTGCTTGTGCTTGATTTTGAAATATTATTAGAATTTGATCTATTTTACATCTTTAACTATTAAATAATAAAATAAATAATAGAAGTTAATCCTTAATATAAATAAAAAATAAATGCTAAATAAAACAAACAGAAGAGGCTATATAAATTTAAAAAATTATCAAATTATTGACGAAAACGGAAAAAAAAAAAAAAAGAGAGATTCTAACCCTAGTACAAAAAATTAGTACAATGAATTAGCATAGTCCAATTGAAAAAGTATAATATATATGTTACGTTACACAAACAAAAAGTATGAGGTTGCCTTGTGGTAATGTCTTTTAAGTAAAATCTATTGTTATTTATAAACTAATAAATATTAAGGGCCGTTTGATTGATAATAACGAAGAGAATAAAAATAAAATGAAATAAAATAAATTTAAATAAAATAAAATAAAATAGAATATTATAATTAAAATTATATTTAATAAAATAATAAAATAAAAATTATAAAAAATTAAAAATATTATTAAAAAAATATAATTATTATAATAATATTATTTTAACTTAAAAAATTATTTTAAATGTTATAAATAAAAAATAAAATAAAATATTATTAATATAAAATTTTAAATTAAATTTTGTTAAATAATATTAAAAAAAATAATTTAAATATATATATTTTTAATTATAAAAATTTTTATAAATAAATAAAATAATAAAAAATATTTTAATTTTTTTATTTTTTATTTTTTTGCACTGTTCACTTTCTATTTAATTTTAAAAGTAATGTTAATTATTTTATAAAAAATAATCAATATTCTATGGGACTCACACTTTTTACTATTTTCAGCAACTAAACCAAAATATAGAATCCTCGTTTCATTTTATTCTCGTACCCTTACTTTTATCTACCAAACAAGACCTAATAGTATTAAAATTATAGCTTTCATACAATAAAACTCTAAATGCTTTGCGACAATTATTAATTAATGAATCTATACAAGAATACCTTAATTTTGAGACAACCACGACCATAAATGCTGCAGTAAATTTCAGAATATTATTTTATAAAAATTTGTCAAATGGTTGTTATCATATTTATATTAATAAATTTATAGCATATCCGAATTGAATATTATTATATTAAAAAATTTTAATTGGAAAGTACATCGATCAACTGTTGAGTAAAATTCAAATAATTGAAATTTTTATAATATCAAAAGAATAATATTAACCACTTATTTCACTAGATATACCTGAGTAAAACGAAATTATATTAGATTCAATATTCCTTTCTCGTGTAATTTAAAGAGTTTCAAAAATATTTATGCAAAGCAAATCTTATGAAACAACGTATTTCATGTGACAGCATTAGAAAATAATTAATTAGACACTACTTTCGTAGTTAAGATTAAAAAAAAAAGGCCTGAATCACTTTACATGTTGTCCCTGGTTAAGCATGGATTTTTCAAAAATGCAGAGACCGCAAAGTTCAAATTGAGCTGCCTGAGGTATGATGCTTGTAATAAGCAAAATTACCTTCCCGAATCTCGGTATTCGGATGTCATACTGCTTTCACTACTCTGGTTGGGTCATTCAACCCATCTAAGATTCTACGTACTTTAGTCATAATTACTACACTTGCTACAATTTCGAGTCAACTTGACTCCGCCAAACAAGAATTAAATTCCACTCACAGAAGTGGAACCACATGAAATTGAAAATAAAAATTAAAAAAGAAAAAAGAAAACTATCTGCACATTTCACTCTTATCATAATTATTAAGCAGCAAGTAACTGGTCTTATCTTGCTAAGAACCCACCGGAGCAACACCTTGAGCCTTGGCCGCTGCAGTAGCTGCAGCAGCTGCGGCAGCTGCAGCAGCAGTCGCTGCTGGACTGGATGATGGAGGCACTGGATTGGATTGTGAACTACCCTGTGCTTCAATTATATGCGGCTGCGGTTGCTGCTGCTGCTGCTGGGAGTTAACTTTTGCAAGCAAAGCCTTTATTTGACTACCTGTAAGAGTCTCGTGCTCCAGTAAAGCATTTGCTAGTGCATGCAGCTCCTTATTGCGGGTCGTTAGAATAGTTTTTGCGTTGTTGTAAGCGCTCTCCAGAAATTGCTTGACCTCTTTCTCAATAAGAAGCCTAGTTTCAGAGCTCATGCTTCTCCCATCGTCATTATAATTGTGAGTGACAAGTCCCACTTCATTGCTCATACCATATTTAGTTACCATTGCCTTTGCCAGATTAGTTGCATGCTGAAGATCCTCCGATGCACCAGATGTCACTTCATTTTCTCCAAAAATTAGCTCTTCAGCAACACGACCTCCCATGCAAACATCAAGGCGGGCAAGCATCTGTTTGCGGGATATACTGGTCTCATCTTTGTCAGGCAATTGAGTAACCATGCCAAGAGCCATCCCTCTTGGAACTATTGTTGCCTTGTGAACAGGAAGTGCTCCATCAGTATGAATAGCCACGAGAGCATGACCACCCTCATGGAAAGCAGTCAATGTTCTTGATTCCTCAGTTATGACAGCTGACTTACGCTCACTTCCCATCATAATCTTGTCCTTAGCATACTCTAAATCATTCATGCTCACCGCCTTAGCACCATCCATTGCAGCCTTAAGAGCAGCAACGTTAACCAAGTTTGCAAGGTCAGCACCAGAAAACCCAGGTGTTCCCCGAGCAATGATCATTAAATCAACATCATCAGCCTTCAGAACCTGTTAAAGAGCATTTTGATTGCAAATAGAAAATCAGCAAAAATAGGAACTGTACATAAAATAAGTAATGGAAATCGCGGATATGCTGCCAATTTATGTAATATAAGTAAAAAAAATAAAAAATAAGGCATCATGTGAGACTATTTTGGGTGCAAGCTCATAAACAAAACTATCATATGAATATCCAATTATAACTCACAGAAAGCAATCTAGAGGTTTTGCACCAATATATTGTCAGCACTAACCAAGCAAATCTCAAAACAGAAATTATACACCAAAAAGGTTGGCTCTTGCACAATCAAACTGCATCGACCAAAAAGTCTTCCATTAAATTCCTACTAATGATCCTTTCTTAATAGACAGCCACTAATTACAATGCAATGGAAAAACCTATAAAGCATGGATACAGCTTCAAGCTGTACCTACATTGGGTATGTATTGGGTACTGCTACTCTTTGGGTACTCCAAAATACATATTTTCTTTTTCTTTTGAAATTTTGGATTGTATACATAATTATGCCTCCTATCCACCTCCAAACAAACTTTTAACTTTGATTTTTGGAGACAAGAAATTAAATCTTACCAACTCGACCCCCAAAAAACAAAGAAAAAAAAGACATGAACTTTGAGGTCATAATAAGAAACTTAGATTATATTTTGTTTGATTACACATTGTAGAATGTTCATTATTTATTATCATTGGGAGAATTCTTATAAATTATAAAATATTCACTATATATATATATATAGTATATATTACCATACCCATATCCTATGTTTTGAAAAATTAGGATATTCATTACCGTACCAGGTAGAGTACCTGTGCAACATAGAATAAGATTCATTCTTTCCAAGAAGTAAAACCATACCTTAGACATGTGGGATTCCAGAATCTGTCGCCTTCCATCTACATCTGGATTGGGAACAACAACATGGCGATCAAACCGCCCAGGTCTCACCAAAGCCTTATCCAACGACTCGGGAAAATTAGTAGCAGCAATCACAATTATTCCTTCATTTTGCTTGAATCCATCTAGTTCAACAAGCAACTGATTTAATGTCATCTTCATGTACATCTGGTCCTTTGGGTTTCGGCTTCCTCCAATAGCATCTATCTCATCAATGAAGATTATACAAGGTGATCGCTTCTTCGCAGCAGAGAAAAGATCCCTGACCCTTCGTGCTCCAACACCGACAAACATCTCTTCAAATTCACTTCCACTGCATGAGAAGAAAGGAACGGAAGCCTCTCCAGCAATAGCTCTTGCCAACATTGTTTTTCCAGTCCCAGGAGGGCCAACAAGCAAAACACCTTTTGGGAGTTTACCCCCAAGACGTGTAAAACGCTGTCACAATGAAACTGAGTCATCCAAATATGATAAAGAAATATATTGGCATGTACATGAGGTCAGAGAAACAGTATATAAAAAAAACTATTAAAAGTGAGAAAAAAGGATATGAAGCCAAGTGGAGTTGGAGAGAATTCACGTTCTAAAATAGCTTAACATTAGCAAATACCTTGAACATGTCACCCAAAGCTGTTATCAGATTCTCAAAAGAAATCATCACCCAAATGGAAGTAGTAATTAGTAAGCTGACGTGAAACAAGTTTTGTAAGAAGTTATCATGCTGAACAAACCTAAAACCCACTTTCCCACTTTGCTCCAGCACAAACTGTGCCTTTTATAAAACCAACCAAAAGAGTGAAGTAAGCAGGTATTTCACAATTGTGGATTGGGACATTGAACGCTAAGAAACCAAGGAACCTAATGAATACTGATGCAGAAGCATCTAAAAAGAAACCTAAGGCCAAAAGTGTTACTGTTCACTACAGCCATAGCATAGATCTTAAAATAACAGAAACCAGTCATATAATATAGAATATTTACATTTTAGTATTCAAAGTAACAGATCGGATTAACAGTTTTCTATGATTTTCTGCTAGACTGAACAGCACATTTCTATCTTGGCACAACATCACTTATCACTGTCATCTTAAGAATGATCAGTTTTTCACAAACTTGTATCTGCATCCCCATAAGGAGTAGGTTACGTATAAGTTCATTAACATAATCTTGATAGCTTAGGACATGTGTCAGTGAATATATGCAACATGCTATATCTGCACATACACTTGGGCTCAAGCAATTTATGAAACTGCATAGACTTATGCCAGAGATGTCTACCTTTGGATCTCGGAGGTAGTGAACAATTTCTTCCAGCTCTGCTTTTGCCTCATCAACACCTTTTACATCATTAAATTTTGTACTTGACTCCATGCTAGGTTGCACTTCTTCGTTCATACCAAGTCCTGAGAAAGGAGGAGAACGAAACAAAGAACAATGTTTTCATCAAATTCAGATTCTATACAGAATGAAACTCAGAATCTCATAAGTTACAAAGACAAGGTAATACCTTTACTAATTCCCTTATCCTCAATAAGTGCTCCTACACCAGAAATCAAGAGAAAGACCACAGCAACAGACCTAAATGTACGCCACAGCTGCTCTTTAAAATTCCCCCCTTCTGCAGCCACCATATGGATTGGAGCACTTGCAGTTCCAAGAATTCCATCTTTTGTAGTCTTTCCCACATTTCTAAGAGAAGAAAGGCCACCTATACTTTCTTCCTCTCTCATTGAGTTAGAAATACCTGCTAATTCATAGACACGTGTGACTATAAGATTCCATACAGTTGATAAAATAAGAAGGGGTAAAACATTGTTCACACAAGAATGTAATCAAAATGCCAAATTTTGAAGTTTGCAAACTCCAAAACAGCAGTAGATAAGAGCTTAGTTTAATATAGTTGCAGTCTTCCATCATTCTATTACTTGTTTAAGCCACGCCATCTTAAGAAATCATACTTGTCTAAGCACTACATACAAAACTGAGAGGAGGCACAATAATCCTGGTGCAGCACTGCTGCATTAAATAACAGAAAAAAGTGAGCTTCTAGGTACTTTATCTCATTAACAGTGAAAGACATGATTTGAACTTCATAAATCACCAAAACATCATTGACAATCAGTGCCACTGGACAGACGGGTAATGGCACAAAGCAAATATGATATTGTTCTCCAGACCAAGACTTCAACATAAAACACTGGGTTGATGGAAAACAAGATTAGACGAGGAAAATATTAGCCACTTAGTTCTATTATTTAAAGAATATGATGATGGCGTGCTAATTCTCCTCACAGCTGACATCATAAAAGTGTTTGAGGTAAATGAGAGAAGATAAGAAAGTACGTCTGAAAAACCTAAAATAAGAAATTATAACATTTAAAATAATCTACATTTTGAATTATAAGGCTTGGTTTAGTGGAAGCAGGCAATTTGACCATTGCCAAACCCCTGTACAACATTAGTATAAAAATTTGCCAGTCAGGTGGCACCTCAAAAGTAAAAGCTCAAGAAAGGAATAAGCAAGAGAACCATATATTTGACTGCTAGCTTAAAAACATTTCCTTGAGCAAGGATAACAGGTCAGTGAACCAAAATTGAGGAGAAATATAGGTCAACAAGAGCAAGCATAAGCATATGCAAATTGCAAGAACATAAGTGATTCAAGTCAAACAGCTACCTCTTCGCAATGTCTTCAGTAATTCACTTTCATCGAGCCGATCAACTTTCACTAATGCTTTAATGTATTCAGAAAGTGCTGAAGGATTACTATGCAGAGATGGCTGACTTTCAAATTGTCTAATCACAGCTTCAGGATCATTTCGATGGTAAAGTTCTTTAAGATGAGCAACTTCACTGGCTTCATCTGCATCACGTGCTCGGCGAGCAAAACTGCCAACATAGCTGGATCGGAATCTCTCCTGAGTGCACAAAAGCCTATTCCCTACAGAAATTTGAAAGTTAGTGAAACAAAATAAAACTAAAGGCAGAAAGTAACATGTTTCCACGTGTTTACAACCTAAATATAGAAAACGAGCATAATTAATTTTACATCTTGAAACAAAATTCTAAATAATTCTACAGCAAAAAGAATTTTCAAAAGATATTCTCCAGAGAAACACAAGTTGGAAAAAAAAAGTTAAACATTAAAAACAGAGATCAATACATATAGTGGAAAACAACATAAACTTAACTACAAGACTCATGCATGCCACAAGAACAAGGTGTATGCATACCTGCATGGCCTTCAAACTTATTAGCAGAGAAATAGGTTCTAACAAACAAATTTTTAATCTGTTCAACTTCTGATTGACGCCATGAAACCTGTAAGAAAAACTTATAAATTCAACTGCCAAAAAAATGAACACAAGATACAAATCACATATGGAAATTAGTTTAATAAATTATAAAAAATAGTACATGAAGAATGTATATGACATGCTTAACTTAACTGACGATAGTAAATCCCCTCTTCTATTCAAATAGATGCAACTCCTTATAAACTTATAGATACAGTTGTTTACTTGATATTCAGTGTCAGAGACAGAGAATGAAAGTACTTCTAAAACTGCTATCCATTTTAATACAAAACCCATAGTGTATTCTGGTACTGTTGGAGTCTTAGTTCAAAGATATACTTCCTAACTCGACAACAACATATTTCACTTTTACGTCCATCAATTCCTGGCAAGTCCTTCCTCACCTAGTGTCATACATTCTGTCCCAGTACAGCAAAACAAGAGAAGGGGCTGTGGGGGTGGGTGGAATCCAACAAGTAATAACTAATAACCAGCAATCAAACGCTGTTAGCCTCCACAGAAAGTCCATTTCTAAGCCAAATCAATCATACCGGGTAATCTAACAAACTGTAATTTGTCGACGCTCTAATCTCTTGGTTTCATCGCTCTGCAAACTCGGTGACAGAGAAATTAAGTCAAACACTCAAAGATAACTGCTCCTTATTGTCTCTAATTTTCTTTTCTTTCCTTTTTTTTTATTTACCTTTTTCCGCCTCCGATACCGAATTGCATCACCCAATTCCGATATCAAGTCCTTTATGCATTTGGATACACTAAACGTCTAAGTATATGTTCCATACATTCGATCCGAAATGAAAGCAAAGAAGGGATACACCCATTATCCATTTAAGTAATAAATCTGATTGATAAAGGACAAATACGAATTGACAAACACCATTCTGAAATTATCAAAACTAGGGTTTTCCGAATAAAACGAGAAAGTCAAAATCTATGGAAAAACATGGACAAAATTGGCTCGTGTCGAAATTCATGGGGTGGGAGTTTAAGTGAGAAATAAAGTTACCTGCGTAATCAAACGTCTCCAAGCCATGTCTTCCGGAGAGACCAAAAGAGGTCTGTTTCAAGAAACGGTTCTGTTCGTGCTGAATCCCCCTATAGAGGCAGACCTCCGCCGGTCGTACGAAAAAGAAGAGAGGAAGGAGCTCAGGAAAAAAATGAATATATCGATTCTGAGGTTGGAACGACGTTGTTTCTCGTTACACCGAATGGTTTCTGGTCTCTGGTCTGCTGCCTGGTTCTGATTTGTGCACGCTGCTTCCGCGCACACCCTCAGGACACTTTGGTGCACTGAAATGTCCTATTTGCCCTTCATCCAAGTGTATATTTCATTTGTCAGATTTCTTTTGTGAGCCTCTAAATGACGGTGTTTATTATTTAAATAAAAATATCTCTTTAATCTTTAAAATTTAGCTTGACTTCTAATTTTGTTTTAAAAAAAAAAAAAAAATTTCAGTGTTATATCTGACTTTTAACACTGTTAATTGAAAATGTTTATATAGTTAATCACCGACTTTATCGCACGACATTTATTCATTAATTTTTTTTATATTTTTCTTTTCTCTTTCTTTCTTTTTCGTCTTTCTCGTCTTTTTCCTCCTATTCCCCTCTCTTCTCCCTTCACAAATTTCTTTTTTCCCGGTTATTGATGGGAGGGGCACGACAGCAGAAGGAAACCGAGCTGCGGGAGAGCTAAAGTTGTAGGCTCCTCCATGTAAAAGGTCGTAGCGGTACGCTAATTGCCCGATCAAAATTGGGTGAGAGAGAGAGAGAGAGATAGGGTACTGTTCAACGGCTTCACTGCAATTAGCCTATTACTGAAATTTGCTTGTGGCTAAACGGAAAGCAAATAATAAAAAAGAAAAACACAGAAACAAAATTTTAATAAATATATGTCGCGTCGTGACCGAGTTTAAGCTATTACATGACGTAAAAAATGTCACAGATATTTTTTTATTGTAAGTTTGATTTAGTTTATAAATGATTTTATTTTAAAAAAAGTTATATTTTTAAAAATAAAATAAATAAAAAATTTTAAAAATGTTTTATTGTTATTTTATTTTAAAAATAATAATTTATTATATTATTATTAAAAAAAATTATGTTTGATTCATTTAAAATATTTTTTAGAATATAATTATTTTTTAAAAAATATTTTTGAAAAAAAGTTTTTAAAATAAAAGAAATGATAAAATAAAAAAATTTCAATTAAGTTAAATTAAAATGAAATACCAGAAGCTTGTTAAATTAAAAGCTTTAAAAATGTAATTTAAAATTTTAGTAAGTTTTCGATTCAGAAATTTGTTTCTAATTTAATTTAACGGAGAGCTTTTTAAACATAAAATGAACTTTTGAGTAAATTCATTTTTTAAACGAAAGATTGAGAATGAATCGATCCAAATGCAATTAAGTTAAGATTGAGAAATATATAAATGGATCCAAATATATCATATGAAATTTAAAAACAAAAACTTGTCTCACGCACGCCCTTCTGTGTTTTTACCCTCCCTCGTATTGGTCCTCTATATATATTGATAATGTGAAGTTTTCTATTTACCCTTCATAATCATATATATATATATAACTTATCTCTTTTACATAAATTGGAATTCAGACTCTTAACATTAAACAGTTTTAACTCAATATAGTGTCATTTCTGAAAGAAGCACAGAAACGAATGAATAGAGAAGGAGCAGAAATTCATCTGTGTTTTATTAACTCAGAATGCAGCCAGGCTGAGATACACTAACAGTATACCTCATAACTGATCCCTCCAGGAAGCTTGAAAGACAAAAAAACTTGTTGGAAGTAAAACCCAGGTGAGCTGTGCACCAAATAGTCACTATATATATATATATATATATATATATATATATATATATATATATATATATATATATATATATATATATATTGAAAAGACTTTTAAGTCATATACCTTGTGGCTTCTACTAAACTGGAAACAAGTTCCGGAACCCTCACAGCCTCCTCAAAGGATGTTCTCTCTGATGCTCTGTTTAGTTTGCAGACTTTGAATTGAGGAAATGGGAATCTAGGAATCTAGATTCCCATTTCTTCAATTTTTGCATTTGGTTCCTAAATTTAAGTATCCTTGAAAAAATGGACTGCCTTCCGTATGAAAAAACAGATTCATAATGAAAAACGATGAAAAGCTGGAGAAGGAATTTCTTCCGTTGCCACCAACTGAACAAGGTCTAACATATATATTGGACTAAGGCACACTGGCACAGTACCCATCACATCATGGAAAAAGAGGTGTTTCAGCTATCATACTTCCATTTCTTGTCCCCCAAGCGCCCTTGATGGGTGATGGTGAGCGCGTGTTACATTCCTTCTTGTCTCTTTGCTTTATCTTCCATGCCCCTCTTCTATGAAGCTGAATATTATTATTGTTGATGGCAACTAAGACACCACGAGGGTTCCTCAACAGCTTGCTAAAAGCACAGTTAATTTCCATGACGTTGTCTGCGTGTGTATACATATACTGACATTTTCATTGCTGATAAGTCATTAATATGTGAAGAAAATATAGGCAGACTCCTACGAAACCATAATATGTGTAGGCCACTTTTTTTCTTTTTGGAAGGGATTTGTGCCCAAAAGTTATCTGTATTTACGGATAGTTATTATAACATTGCCCTTTTTTCTTTTAATTCAAATTCTGAGATATTTGTCTCGGTAGAGCATACGGTCTTCACGTGATCATGAGGATTTGATTTGAAAGAAAAAAGAAATGCTAATTGATATTTGAAATTATTGAATTCTATCTTAGTCTTGCCTTGATCTTAGCGAAACGCCCAAGGTATCTTTCTAATCCTTGGCTAAACTATGCAAATTGTTAAATAATTGAAGATGTCGCTATCGTTATTATCGGAAACGTTAGCGACTTCAATTTTTTAATAATTACTTCTGCATCACGAACCTAACTTGGGTTGGTATTTACCATTTGGTTGATTGCCAACTTCTTTGTTTATTTTTTCTCTGGACACTGCTAGTGCAAGTTGGAGACAAACTATAGTACAGATCCATGGAATCATCTCTGGAGCATTTGTTTATTAAGACCCTCGCCTCGCCCTAAGGGGGAAAATTTAGGGTTGTATGAAATTATATATATATATTTCCGATTTTATGTTGTAAAATATGCCATCTCATTTTCACACACTTACAGATTAGAAATAGAGATGGAAAGCTGACTGTTGTTTTTATTTAGTATAAGATATTCAGATTCTAGTTCTAAAATGGTTGTTTGAAAGACACAAGTAGAAAAAGAAAATAATAGGGTGTTGGTTAATTTAAATTTACCGTCAATTTTTCTCATTTTCTTTCTATTTTCATTTCATTTCTCATAGCCCAAGATCTAGTTCTATAATGGTTGTTTTGTATAAATAAAATAAAATCTAATTGACTAAGACTTCTCTCCGTTGGATTTGTCTCCATCAGATAACCATAAGGCAAAGACCATCTGGCTTTTATTAACTTATAATGCAACCCAATTGAGTCATTCTTTTGCTTATGTGACACAAGTTCAAAATATAGAAATGTTAAAAACTAGTAAAGCATTGACAGAGTAGAGAGTCATCAATAAATAGGTCTTCCTGCTGTAATGGCTGAGATTTGTGTGGACGGTGATGCATGTATAATATATATACACATACTAGTGAATTATCAAAGCACAAGGCAAAGGCCACAATCATGGAGAGATCACCAGCAGTACTAGTCATCTGCCTATTTTGTTATGCGGTAAACAGTGGAATTGAAATTGAAGCATCCCCACACAGCATCCAAAACAGGGTTTCTGAAAAGCAGCCTTATCGAACTTCTTATCACTTTCAGCCCCCACATAATTGGATGAACGGTATCACTCTGCTAATCTGCTTTTTAGCACTTAGTCGTGCGGGTTCCTGCTTTCATCAATATGTCTAATTCTTTGTTCTCTGTTTCTTTAATTTGTCGAGGATAACTCAATCTGCCGGTGCCTAAAATATGCAGATCCAAATGGTAAGCCTGTGAATTATCTCCTTTGCATTCGAAGTTGCTTGAATGGAATCTTCTATATTTCAATGAGATGAGATCCAAAACTGCGAACCGATGACTAATACTATGCGTGCATCTATCTATGGCAGGGCCGATGTACTATAAAGGAGTTTACCATCTTTTCTACCAACATAACCCTTATGCAGCAACCTTTGGTGATACCATAGTATGGGCACATTCTGTATCCCATGATCTCATCAATTGGATTCATCTGAATAATGCTTTAGAACCAAGCCAGCCATCTGACGTTAACAGCTGCTGGTCTGGCTCAGCCACAATTCTCCCAGGGGAAAACCCTGCCATTTTGTATACCGGGATTGCTTATAATAAACATCAGGTTCAGAACTTGGCCACACCCAAGAATCTGTCAGACCCCTTCTTGAGGGAATGGATCAAATACCCTCACAATCCTGTCATTACTCCCCCCGATGGAGTTGAGGTCAACAATTTCAGAGACCCGTCAACTGCTTGGCAGGGAAGGGATGGAAAATGGAGAACAATCATTGGTGCTCAGAACGGGAATGAAGGGAAAGTGATTCTCTCTCGAAGTGAGGATTTTGTTAATTGGACGGCAGATCCCAATCCTTTTTATGAGTCTGATAATACTGGAGTAGTGGAATGCCCAGAATTCTTTCCTGTGTCCATCAATAGCAAAAATGGCGTCGATCTATCCGTCCAAAGTCAGAATGTTAGACATGTCCTCAAGATAGGCTACCTAACAAGACAACATGACTTCTATTTTCTGGGTAAATATCTCTCTGATCAAGATAGCTTCATTCCCGATACTAAATTTACAGGAACCAGTTTGGATTTAAGGTATGACTATGGCAAATTTTATGCTTCCAAGACATTCTTTGACTATGCCAAGCACAGGAGGGTCCTGTGGGGATGGGCGAACGAGTCTGACACCGCACAAGACGACATTGAGAAAGGATGGGCTGGTTTACAGGTATCTTCTCTGGGATATTTTGGCACTTTCATTTGGTTACACGTTTTAAGGCTATATTCATATCCTCAACTTCATTTTATTCGATAACGTTGTTCGACTATGCAGACCATTCCCAGGCAAGTTTGGCTTGATAGAAGTGGGAAGCGATTGATACAGTGGCCAATTGAAGAGGTAGAGAAAGTACGTTACAAGCAAATTAGTATGAATGGAGAGAAACTCGCCAGCAAATCATTTCTCGAAGTTTCAGGAATCACTGCTTCGCAGGTAAGCCAAAATGGTGTTCCCAAATTTTCAGGATTAAGTATGGACAGTGTGGTGATTGTTTTGATGTTTGAAGGCGGATGTGGAGGTGTTGTTCCAGTTACCTGAACTAGAAAGTGCTGAGTTCATAGATCCCACCAAGGTTAATCCACAGATGGTGTGTAGTGAAGAATATGCATCAAGCAGTGGCATAATAGGGCCATTCGGTTTGTCAGTTTTGGCTTCAGAGGACCAGACAGAGCACACTGGCATCTTCTTCCGAATATATAAAGCTCCCAACAGATATATTGGCTTGATGTGCAGTGACCAGAGCAGGTTGGTTTAATTTGACGTTCTCTCTTTTACTTGGAGCTTGAATATGTGGTTGAGACTTGAGACTTGTTTACAGGTCTTCATTGCGGAAGGACCTCGATAAAACCACATATGGAGCTTTCTTTGACGTAGATCCTTACCTCAAAACGATTTCGCTTAGAAGCTTGGTATGTTAATTCCTTGTGATAATTGTTCTTGTGTACAAGCGATTGCTAGTGTTGATACATACGGGTTGTTGCAATGCAGATTGACCACTCCATTATTGAGAGTTTTGGAGACGAGGGGAGAGTCTGTATCACCGGTAGAGTTTACCCCTCACTGGCTGTAGACGAAAATGCTCATCTTTTTGTTTTTAACAATGGAACCCAGAGTGTCATAATTTCAAGATTGAATGCTTGGTGCATGAAAAAAGCGGACATCGGCCATCAAGAAAGAGTAACCTGCAGCTAGGCAGTAATAGAAACAAATCATTTTTTTTCCCTTGTCTCTCCATGATTGTTGTATCCCGGAAATAAAATTGAAATTTTCTTGAATAACAGGCTTTTTATTTTTTTACATTGAAAATACGATTAAATAATATATATTCTTTTATCTATATTTTTTAATATATAAATGTTTAATATGGTTGCTGAGTCATGTAAAAGTTAACATGTTTTGGTAATTTCCATTTTATAAAAAAAAAAGTGTATATTTTGACGAAATGTCTTTTCATGCCCCAAAATAAAAGTTCTATAAACCAGAACCCAGCAGGGGCATTAGGGAAAAAAAAATACCAGAAGAGAAGATAAGGGATGCATGGAAAATTAAGGGAAAATTAAGGTTGCGTTTGGTTTACCTGTTTTTAATTTTTATTTTTATTGAAAACTGAAAACAGAAAAATGCATTTATTTATTGTTTTTTGTTTTTATTTTTAAAAAATATTTTTTAAATTTTTAAAAATTTTAAAAATATTAAAAAAATATTTTTAAAATTTTTAATTTTATAATACATTATAATGATAAAATTTTTATAATTATTTTAAATTATATATATAATATTTTATTATTTATATAATTATAAAATAATAAAAATAAAAATATAAAAATATAATTAAATAATAATAAAAATAAAAATACAAACTAAACATATTTTTAAAAAATAAAAATAGAAAACGTTTTCTCACCAAACGCAAAAAAATCCAAAGAATTTGCTTTCCCCGCTGGCTGAGGAGGTGAGAGAGAAAGTGGGGTAGTGGGTACCAACACGACATCTTTATCCATCGCAGTCCTGAGCGGAAGGTCAAATGGATAACTAAACAATCTTGGGGATCAAAGTTACTATATTGGGAGATCAAGTTCGATTCCGTGTTTATCCCGCAATCCAGGGTTCATGAGTGAGAATATTACCAGGCTTTTTAAGTTCAAGTTCTGGAATGTGATTTATAGATTTATATAACTTGCTTTTGAAAATTTCGAAATTACAAAGCTGGAACCTCATTGATGGGCTCTGATTTGCATTAACTTAACCAAACAATAATCTGTCTTCCCATTTAAGCAAAGTGTGGGAATTGGAAAAAAGTCAACTACTATTGGTGTTGGAGGCGGGGTTCTGCGTAAGAGAGTTTAAGAGGGCTCGGGAAAGCAGAGCCAGTGAATCGAACGATGGTTGCAGATGATGGTACCCCAGGAAAAAGAACCTCAAATATAAGACAAGAATCACTGAGGCCGTATTCTTGGTTGACGAACTTTCACCGTGATCTGATGGCCGGAGCGGTCATGGGTGGGGTTATCCACACGATTGTGGCCCCAATTGAGAGGGCGAAGCTTTTGTTGCAGACCCAAGAAAGCAATATGGCTATTGTTGCCATCGGGCGTCAAAGATTCAAAGGCATGTTAGATGTCATAGTCCGCACCGTCAGAGAAGAAGGCATTCTCTCCTTGTGGAGAGGCAATGGCAGCAGTGTTCTTCGGTATTATCCTTCAGTCGCACTCAATTTCTCGCTCAAGGTGTGCTTTAAATTTCTCTCTTGTGTATTTATAATAATATTTTCCTGTTTCGGTCAATTATACACCCTGCTATCTGTGAGTATATTTATAGGAAGCCTCGCATGTATGTTTTGTGTCTTTGGATTTCTTTTGTTTATGGCTTTCTCGCATCTCTTGTAACCCATTGGTTGGTTTCCTATTTTTGTTTATGGCTTTCTTGCACTTTTGTAACGCATAAGTTGGTTTTCTCTTAGATTGTGACTTTCTTGCATTTCTTGTAACCCATTTGTTGGTTTCCTCTAGTTGTCATACTCATTAATATTTGCAGATAGTCCCATTAAGTGAGGCAATAAATTACTTTTGTATGGGGAATTTGGTTTCTTACATGTCGTTGTTCAGTGATGTTTTTTGATACCTTTTGTTTTTAATATCATTGATATTGGGTCTAGGCTACCATTTGAGATTTGAACTGATAATGTTAACTTTTAACTGGTGTCCCATCGCTGATCAAACTTTGGAGAAATTGGCCTCCTTCCGTGTTTTTTGTTTACCCTCGTCTTTTGTGAATCTGAAACTTCTATTGTGTCAAATGATCCTTGCAGTTTGTACAGGTAGATGTCATCTGAGGTTCTGAAGAAGATATAAGTGACCCCATGTATTTTTCCTTCGGTGTTTTCTTCTTGGGTGTCCGGGGGAGGGCCTACTTGAAACGTTTCCAATATATTATAAAATAATGCACCCATCTGGGGCTTATATTCCATAATAGTCTTTCTTCCTGCCCTTATAAGTTGCTTTAGTCTCTTGAATGGCCTTATTTTCTAGTTCCAACGTCACTTTTGGCTAGATATGTCAAATTAAGAAAGTAATTGACACTAGTAAGATATTATTGTGGTGTATTGTGGCTTGGGAAGAAGGATAAAGGGAATTGGATCTATGAACTGTGCATTTAGACGCCACCATTCCTCAGATGTCCTTTCTTTCTAAAATGTAATGACTTAAGCTGTTGGAGGAAGGAAGAGAGCAAAATTCATGCCTTGAAGCACCAAATTTCTAAACCTTTCTGCCATAGGTTGCCATATAAATTACAAGTCAATCAAATTAGCTTCTGGAGCTCTAGAATTAATTAAAAAAAATGTTTGTCAGTCTGAGCCTTTAATCTCATGCGTATGTATTAGCAATTTCACCCATCCATTGTATTTTTTACTTTTGGGAAAGGGCTGGTTTGAAGGTGCTTCACTTTACATGTAGCCCCAGTTAAGCATTTATTCTTTTTTAACAGCAAAGATCTCAAAGTTCATATAGATGGAAGCCGAGCTATGATGCTTGTAATAACCAAATTTGCCTCCCGGCTCTTTACAATCTTAGTTCTTCAGATGTCATATTTCTCTTGCTGCTATGGTTTGGTCATTCAATTCATCTAATACTTCGTCCATTATAATGGGATCCAGTCTTTGTCCTTTACCTTATTATAGTTTTTGTTTTCTGCTCCTTACGGATTTCTCTCATGCATAATGTTTATTAGATGTTCCATCGCTTTTTAATGATTCACCCCTTATAACCATTGGTCCCTATTTCTAGAGCAAATAGACGTAAACCTACAGATTCTGATTTACATATATTACCCAGACTGCCCTATTCTCCTTGTACTTACTAGTGACAAAATGGATTTCGACAAATATCTCTTGGCAGAATATGACCCTAAAATGAATTAGCACACTTGCATTTTACAAATTTACTATGTGAAAGAGGCTTCATGTTTTTCTTGAGTTTCTTTGTTATTTTTCTTCTCTACTTTTTTTGCCCTCAAGGCTAGTTGTCACAAAGATTTCCTTTGCATTGCCATCCCAAATCCCTCCAATCTCTGTACAGAAGTCTGACCTGCCCCCTTAAAGGAGAGTAAACCCATACCCAAACCGAAGGAGTAAAGTGCAATCTTACTTATCTGCACTGCCTAGTTTTAATGGAAACATTTCAATCTTTGAAAATTTCCTTCGATTTTATAAGACTTCTTTGTTGACTTTTTCTTGAAATGCTTAATATCCAACTGACTTTTCTACATTACTTGGTTTGCTTTTTTAGCATGGAGACAGAAAATTCTTAATGACCAGAATTTCTTTATATGATTTTTTTACTGTGTCTATCTCCAACCTCTTTTTATTCTCTAGTAGGAGTATGATCTAATTCACAAATATATGTTAAGGTATGGGTGCATGTGCAAGTTTCCAAGGACATCAAATCATGTTATAAAAATTCAGTGTTACAGATGTCTCATCCAAGTTGATGATGTAAGGTGCAATTAATAAAACCATAGCATTCTGGTGCATGTATTAGTTGATGATGTTATAACTTGTGTTACAGTTAGTGGAGAGTCTTGATAGATTGTTTTCTTGTTCAGGATCTTTACAGAAACATATTAAGAAGTGGAAACTCCTGTGAAAATAATCTTTTGTCTGGTGCATCCACTAATTTTGTTGCTGGAGCTGCAGCCGGTTGTACAACACTTGTCTTGGTATATCCACTAGATATTGCGCACACCCGCCTTGCTGCTGACATTGGACAAACAGAAAAGCGCCAATTTCGAGGCATCTACCATTTCTTGAGCACCATGCTTAAGAAGGATGGTGTTCGAGGGATTTACAGGGGCCTTCCTGCGTCTCTGCACGGGATGGTGTTACACAGGGGACTTTACTTTGGAGGCTTTGATACGATGAAAGAGATGCTGTCTAAAGAATCAGAAGCAAAGTTGTCGTTGTGGAAACGGTGGGTGGTAGCTCAGGCGGTGACAACATCAGCTGGGTTGATATCATATCCATTAGACACAGTTCGAAGAAGGATGATGATGCAGTCTGGGATGGAACAGCCCGTGTACAATAGCACCCTGGACTGCTGGAGGAAGATATATAGGACAGAAGGGTTGGGTTCATTTTACCGTGGGACAGTCTCCAACATGTTTAGGAGCACCGGGGCTGCAGCTATATTAGTCTTGTACGACGAGGTCAAGAGATTTATGAATTGGGATCCATTGTAACACCAACTTTAATTTGATGCTCATTCATTTCATTTTATCCTACGCCTTTCAGAATTAGGATCATTTTCTACCGTCCACATGAGCTCCATTACAGTTCATTTGCCACGTCGCTTTTTTGGTTCTGCATATATATATATATATATATATATATATATATATATATATATATATATATATATATATATTTTCTTACTGTTATATTACAAATATATAATTTTCCAAGAACGATCGTCTTTGCTCTACACTTGGTGGAGGCTATTAGCTATCGGTTATTGCCAGTTTGGTTTCCTAAATTTGTTTATTTACACATTTTGTAAGCTAGCTTGCATTTTAAAATGTTGAGTTTGGTTTGTCCATAACTGTGTATGGGAAATAATCGCAAGGGGATTCTTCTCAGGTTAGACTGTAAAGATACTAAATAGGGTTCGTCATTATTGCATTTTGTATATTAAAAAAAAAAAAAAGGAAAGTGTAGACGTACTCACTTACTCTTGGTCTTGGATTGTGGCTATAGCCTATTGTCATCAATATCACCAAGCTGTGTCTTTTCCCTGCCCAAAAGAAAATCACGTGGTCCCATTGGTGGGAAGTGGGGTTAGGACTCCTTCCCTTAATTCATCACCTTTCAACTCCCACTTCCTTTTCCCCAATTGGGAAAAAATGGTTCTACCTTTTTTGACCTCTAAAACTTGCAGGCCTCTTTGACGTAATGCTGCTATTCAGTTCCTCATGGGACTTCTCTACCTTTTTTTTTCGTGTTACATTGAGTTTTAGTTTGTGGATGGGCTTAAGCGAAGAAAATGGATATATTTAAGGGGACAATGTCACGCACCCATGGGATTATGGATATTTATGAAGGCCCAACCGAGTTAGACTTAAACAACTTTTGGCAATAATTGGAGGTGCCTTCGCCACTAATCTTCTTTTTCCAAGGTACCTCGAATCCCCCCACCCCATTTCTCCTTCATTCATTCATTAACGGCTTAACCCCAAGTTAGTCCCCTTTTGAGCGGTCATGGTTATCTTGTATAAAAAGGGTAAACCCCAAAAGAACCATCTTTGTAATTTACTTAAAAATAAATTTACACAGAGATAGATAAGGTTAGGAGCAAGCGGAAAAGCTATTGGGCTATCAGCCTTATCTGCGACCCTGATTGCTTAATAATTGCCAATGGGACCCAATCTACTGAGGGTTCTGACTACAGCAATCTACTGGGTTAAACGTTGAATACAAGCGACTGCACACAGATACCCTATACACGTGTTCCCTCTGTAAGCGGCGACTACGATTCAACCCAAAGCATTCTCGCATATGGATTCGAACGTCTTCGGACTCTGGGTAATCAAACGCTTTTCCTAAATTCCATTATACTCGTTTCAATTAAAATACCAAATACCTCGTCCTTTGAAATTTCAGATTTCGCAGAGACCAACCAAAATTATACATTGGAAATTTTAATTATAGTACATATGGAGGATCATAAATCATACCCAAAGAGCACCGACTTCGACCAGCTTGGGGACGAGGTGGCCACTCAAGTGGAGGGCGACGAGGGATTCCAAGCCGCCGACGCAGGTGCCGCCGATGAAGACTGCGGGAGTGCGATTAGGGAGGGCTTGGTTATTGGGGGCGGAGGATGGTGGGAGAGCGGCGATCTCGTGGTCGTCCAATTCGATAACGGCGGGGTGGACGCCGATGGTGGCGAGGAGCTTCTTCATGACGTGGCACATGCAGCAGGAGGATCGGCTAAAGATGACGACGGGGTGCTCCGAGATGAGGCGTTGGATTCGGGTCTCGGTGGATTCGTCCACGTCGATGGATAAGGAGGAGGAGGAAGAGGAACTGGAGTTAGAGTTGGTCATGATGAAGGAAGAGGTCGCGGCAAGGTCTAGGTGGACGGCGTCGTTAGAGCAACTGCGTAGGCCTTGCATCGCCGTTTAATAGTAGTGGCACGGAGAGAGAGCGAGAGAGAGCGAGAGAGAGAGAGAGATAATTTCAATGTCAACGGGGGAAGGCCAGTGCAGAGCCTAAGGGACTTCGGAGGCGTTTTATAAATTGAAAGGAGGGCATGGTTGCTTACATCACGAAGTACTGTATTTCCTCACCTCCTTTGAAATCTCAATCACTGTAGATACCCCACGCGCGCTTGTGCAATCTCAATTCCTTGCCTTCACACCTGACCCGGTAAATATCTTCAAAGATTCCCAGTCTAAGTGGTGCCTACGTTTCTCGAGGACCATTAATGATTACGAGAAAAAGAGAGAGCGAGAGTGTAGCCACGAGCAGCGAGCGCGTGCTGAATTTGCATTTACGGTCACATGGGAAGATTGGTGGTTGTGAAATAGAGTGACGTCATATTGACTTGGACGCGGAACGGTAAGACAGAACCGTGACGTAACCAAAAGTTAAAAGCCCGGAGAGTAGTAAAAGACAAGGCGTGATGACATGGAGTGAGTGCAAACAGTGATAGTTGTGGAACCCACGCCCATGACATAATCATAGGAGGGACCTTACACTTTGCTCGTCATCGTGACGTTACCCGTCAGACACGTGGCGTAATGTTTTGCGTTCCTTCAGGCAAGGAGGATTGCAGCGTGGACGGTGGGAAGCCAATCAGATGAGGCCACGTGTTATCCGTTTGCTGGAAACCGGTACTAATCTATCAATTTTATATTTAGTCGTTATGATATAATTTGATGATTTCTCCTTCGGTATACTTGTCACATTTGTACGGAAAATAAAAATTGAAAAATGAGAAATGAAGAAGGGCCACGCTTTAAACATAGATTGGATTATGTGGATTTCAAACCAAAATTTCTGTTTGTGCTCTTTCCGTGGCACTTCAAAGCTCGAAAGGAATTGAGATTTGGTGGGTTGAGTGCGTGAACTTAATTATGATCAGAACGCAGTGCATGCACAATGGACCCATTTAATACTAATCTTGAGACTTCGAGTTGATCACGTGCGACGGTGCCGCCCAATTTGATTCCTTGGATCCATTAGCCGCGTTAACTTCATTCCACAACACTAAAACCCCATATCATTAATTGTAGTAAGTTTGAGCTTGTTATTCCTCGTGCTTTACATTATTGATTCTCTATGTGTAAGTGGCACATATAGTAGTTGATTAATAATTCATGAAAAAAAAAAAACTTAAAAAGGCAGTCAAATAAAAGAAGCGTAATCAGAGTTGGTGGTGGTCACTCGCCCGCAAACCACGTGGTGGGACATTCATTGCATGCAGATGGGCTCTCCCTCGGCTCTATCATAATTGGTTGAACCCCCCCACGTGAGCGGCAACATGTCAGTACCTTCCACACAAAAAGCCTTCCACTGCGTTCAATCCCCCGCAAGCTGACAAACCCGACTCCGGATCCACCATGTAGAATTGTGCTTTTTGCTAAACGGATCTTAAAGTCTAGAACATCAAATGTATTTAATAATTGTTCGTTCATTATAAAACTATTAAGATCAAAATTCCAAAGCCTTTACACTCCTAAAGTTATACTAAATTTTAAAACAATAAATATTAAGAAAAAAAGTCAACAAAAATTTTCTTTGAAATTTATTTTCATGAAAATAAATAAGATAAAAATTAACTCAAAAGTTATTAAATAAATACTCTTGAAGAATTTATAAATAGGTCAACTGTTTTTATGAAAATAATATTTTATAGACAAACCAAATTTCATTAATCCTTTTTTAACTAAAATAAAATTGTTTTTATGGATTAATACTATTATTTAGAGATGTTAATATAGGATTGGCCAGACTATAGGGATGTACAAAAATCGAACCGAATCAAAAAAATCGAATCGAATCGATTAAAAACAGAACTAAACCGATTAAAATCGGTTTCGTTCGATTTTTTTTTGAAAAATCGACCGGTTCAATTTGATTTTCGGTGAAGACCGAGTCCCGACCGAACCGGATTGATTTACTTTAAATATATTAATTTTATATAATTTAATTTAATTTTTATTATATTTTAAAAATATTTTACATATTTTTTTTAGACTTAGCTATCTCTATTTGGGCTCAAACAAAAATTTAAAATTGATACAAAAAATAACAAAAAAACAAGCTCAAAAAAATTCAAATAAGTTAAAAAAATAAAATAAAAAATTGATAAAAAAAAATCAAAAAATTGAACCACTATTTAACGGTTCGGTTTGTTTCGATTTAATAGAATCAAACCGAACCGATTACATCCCCTTTTTACAATTTTTTTTTGGTTCGGTTCGGTTTGATTGAACTCCAAAATCGAAGCGAACCGCACTTATGTATACCCCTACTCGATTAGAAGCCTAGAAATTAAATAAGGATTATTTTTTTCTTCTCAATCATGATAAATTGATTTTCTTTTTTGGATGGTTTTGTTGCAAGAATAATTGAGAATTCTCTTGGGCCAAATTAGAAAGAGAAAAAAATAAAATAATGTTGTGCAATTGATGAGTGTGCTCTGTATGTTTCGAAAATAATACCCTCTGTTGCAGAATTATTTAATGGTACTTTTCAGGAGATGGAACAGTATTGGAGTGAAAGTGGGAAAGTGATGATGGCATGTGACTTTTGTTTTTAACATCTTGTGGCATATTCAATTAATCAAAATAGATGGCATTTGAATTAATCGAAGGTGAGACAAAGGCGTAATATTTGAAGAACACAGAGCATTGGTTAATAAAAAGATAGGGTAAAATGGAAGACGAGTGGGGGAAATTGAGAGGTGAATGCGACGGTGACATGATGACTTCACGTTGTGAATCTTTGTCGGCTCGCTCATATGGCTATTTGCTGCATTCAGAGCAAATGAAATACACATATCACCTTTTTATTGTATCTGAAACTAATTAATATTTAATTTCGAATACTGATTAAAACATCCAACGCATCCCTTATATCCCAATGAATGCATGTTTTGTTTGTATCAGTGGCATCGGATTCTTTCCCCCACTTATCGCATCAATATTCCCCCCCCCCCCCACATCCATGCATTTTTTTTTGGACTGGGCCCAACCATGCTTTCGACGTACTTTTAACTTATTATCTCTTTGTTTTTTGGACTTGGCCCAAATTCAAACCATTCATCCTTATGGATGGGCCAACATAAGTGTGCTTCTCCGCCAACTTCGGCCCGATCATTTTGAGTTGGGTTTAAAGAACTTTTGGAATGCGGGCCATATCTTGAGAACTTTCCAGAACCTTTTGGTTAATATTTCTGGCCAGATCAGTCTGACAACTGGCAGAAACTTGTGACCAATTTCGGAAAAAGTTAACACTTGCCAAATCTCTTTCTTTTTCTTTCTCTCCTGTCTCTAGAATCTTCCTGCTCCACCGCCTTAAAAATTAAAATGCTTCATCTCCCTGCCAGCTTCCCACCCCAAGATATTTTCTTTGCTTCCATTTCAATCCCCTTGATCACTGAAAAAAATAAAAAATATCACACCCAAAACCGAACTCCTTAACCGACAAAACCGACTACAACAACCTCTGCTACTTCTTGTTTTGATTAGATTGGCGGAGTCATACCAGTGACCGGTGAGTGTGCTGCCATGGACGGAATAAGAGTGAAAGAGGAAGAAACAGTAACGTGTGCAGCTGGCTCATCATCTTCTTCGTCTTCCAGCTTCTCCCCCCAGCCAATGGAAGGGCTGCACGAAATGGGGCCACCTCCGTTTCTGACCAAGACCTTTGAAATGGTGGAAGACCCATCCACGGACTCTATTGTTTCTTGGAGCATAGCTCGTAACAGCTTCATTGTCTGGGACTCTCATAAGTTCTCCACCACCATTCTTCCTCGGTACTTCAAGCATAGCAATTTCTCCAGCTTCATTCGCCAGCTCAATACCTATGTAAGTGATTCCAATAATGTTTGTTATTTTCTCTGAGTTCCTTTTTGTTAGCGATTTCGCTGAACGTTTTATTTTCTTTGACGTCTACAATTGACCTCCGGTGTTTTAAGAAATTTGGCTATTGTGATCACTTTATGGGTTTTACTATAATTCATTTTTTTTGTCTGCTTTATGAATTCCGATATGTCGATGAATTTCTATGTTGAGCAGATTTTCGACCTTTTTTTTTTTTGGTTGGATTATGAAATATGCACAAATAATGCATAGTTTCGATTAATTTATAGTATCTGTTCGTTAATTAATTAGTACGTCTGTGTATTTGATCAAGTAGAGCTACACGACTATTTGATCAAAATTTTCAGGCGATCCATTTGATTCATCTTTGTATACTTTTATGGAGGTCTGGCAATCGCCTTAACTTGGGAAATGGATGCAGGGTTTTAGAAAAGTTGATCCCGATCGATGGGAATTCGCAAACGAAGGCTTTTTGGGAGGACAGAGGCACTTATTGAAGACCATCAAGAGAAGAAGGAATGTATCACAGGGTATGCAACCGCATGGAGGAGGTGCTTGTGTTGAACTGGGGCAATATGGATTGGAAGGTAAGCTTGACAGGTTGAGAAGAGACAGGACCGTGTTGATGGCAGAAATTGTGAGGTTGAGGCAGCAGCAGCAGAACTCACGCGAGCAATTGGTTTCAATGGAGGCAAGATTGCAAACCACGGAGAAGAAACAGCAACAGATACTCACCTTCCTTGCTAAAGCACTGAACAACTCATCTTTTGTACAGCAGTTTGTCCATAGAAACGCTCAGAACAGAGAATTACAGGGTGTTAAGATTAGGCGAAAGCGGAGACTTACAGCCAGCCCAAGTTTGGAGAATTTTCAAGAAGATCCTGCAACGATGGCAGTGCCTAGTGTACCAGTGGTGGAGTATCCCGGCCAAGAACAAAAAGAATTGGGCACGATGGAGCCTGAGATAGAGACCTTTTTCTCGTCTGTTCATGATGACGAATCAAGCAGTGATATGAAAGACCCAGTATCAAGTTCATTTCCAACAGCTAGTGGGAGCAATTTGGGTTCAGTCAGTGACTCAATCTGGGAGAACTTGCTGAACCAAGACTTAGTTTCTGGGAATCCTGAGGAGGAAGTTATAATTGGTGATTATTCCCAAAGTGATGCGGCTGTGGAAGACTTGGTAGCAAAGCCCGGTGACTGGGCTGAGGATTTGAGGGACCTTGTGGATCAAATGGGTTATCTAGGGTCCAAACCGTAGTAAATATGAAGTGGTGGTTGTATTATCCATTTCATCAGTTTGGTCTCTGCAACTGCATCCCCATTGCATTACGGTGGTATGGCTTAAGCTTTTATCTTATATTTATGGTTTTAAAAATTTTCTGTGATGGTAATTGATATAGAATGTGAATGCTTTTGTATGCAGCTGGGAAGGTGGTAGTTGCAGAAGGGGCCAAAACAGATAACGCTCTTTATCTGTATCCTTTATAAAACAAAACAACCTAGCCTTTTTGAATAGTTGTTGTGCTTCTCATCTACGATTCTGTTGACCTGGTTGTAACTATGTAAGTACATTTTGCAGGCGATGTTATCAACAAGGAGATGATCCGAATGGTTGACAGGGAGACGAAGTAGTATTATGCTGCCGAGGTTTATTTGCTGGACATAGTTACTTCTTGTACATAAATTTTAACTCCTTGAGAACACATCTTGTGGTATTTAATTATTTATAATATTTTGGTTAATATTTGTACACATATTTTTCCGTTGTAATATAAATAAATTGAATAACGAAGGACAGAAAGTGGGAACTGGGTATTGTCTGGTGATGTTGAGGTGAAGGTTATTTGAGCCTGGTATCAAATTTCCACTAGAGCTTAAGAGTGAGTAATGGCTTACAAATGTAGTTTGAGACCATTCTAAGTAAAACGTCTAGCTCAAAGCGATACGTGCAGGTTTGGGAATAATATTATCAACAATTTTATAGTTTTAAGCATCTTCGGTGACTCAGAAGCTCGTCCTTTAGGGGCTTCTTGAGTCCGATGAATGCTTTCAACCGTTTTTCTGAAGCATCCATCCATCCGTGGGCAGGTCTTGCTCTGCTTAAGTAGAAATAACGAGAAACCGTCTTGCTCTTGACAGAGTCGGTAGTAGTTCAATTAAGATCGAGTTAGGAGGATGAAGAATGAACTGACAGGGAAAGACAAAAGGAAGTTTTTTTTTTTTTTGGGTTTTGATGAGATGTAAGTTTACGTAAAATTATATGATGTGAACCAGGATTTGTAGATTTATATTAATAACAATATTGATGGGATAACCAATATTCAGTTCTATAAATTTTCATTTCGCCATTCCAATAACATGACTCTATACATTAGAGTACTCGATGCTTAATTATTATTGTGTTTCATACGACGCAAAAAGAGACATTTATATAAATGTACAACATTTACTAACACATCGAGGACGGAGAAAAGCGAGCAAATCACATTGGTGTACATCAAATTTAAGGACTTGAAAGATACGCTACTACTGAAGTTTCCATTTCTATGTTTCTACAAATCCTTGTGCCATTCACTGATTTGTCGTTAACATGTTAGAGCTGTGGTTTGTAATATTTTATAAATAATGAATTATTATTTAATTAATTATTAAATTCAGAATAAATTTGATTGTTTTAATTTTATGTAAATTGTGATAAATAGACTACACACAAAAAACAGACATAAGTTTAACCTACAATCTTTTTAACAGTTAGTTTTTTTATTTATTAAAAAGTTGACTGAATTAAAAAAAAAGATAATTAATTTAAGGTAGTTATTTGACTAATTTTTTTGTACATTGAAACATGGTGCATAAAAAATAGTTCTTAGGCAGACCACAAAATAGATTACTCTATTTGTCTCTTTTTGTATTCTCTCTAAAAAAAAAAAAAATTAGTAGATTGTGAATTTATTTCTCAAATAATAAATTTTTCGTATGCGATCATTGAACTATTTTTTAATTATTTTGATTATTTAGTAAAATATTTTAATATTTGGTATCAGAGCAGAGACTATAATATCTTAGTTGACTATGTTATTAATGTTCAATTGGATAAAGAAACCCTTTTTAATTTTGATAATGCAATCAATCCTCATATGTGTATATTGGAATGAATTAAGCTATATAAGACCAATCAATTAACACAAAAAAAAAGAAGGACAAATACTGTTCCAACTAAGAGGAAATATCTTCTTCGAGAAAAGGAAACAAACTCCCACGGAGGAGAGGAAAGCATGCCCAACACATAAGCATACAAAATTAGTTTTGAGAAGAAAGTTAGTTTATACCCTCGGTTAGATATGGTTCACACACACACACACACACACATATATATATATATACATATCCTACTTTTAATGTTTCGATGGTTGATAGTGTTAATTGTTGTGAGAAATAAGTTTCTAGTGTTTTTTTTTATCACAACGGCCTTTCTCTCCCTAGGAACCGTCGTCTGTCTGAATTACCAGAAAACGCACTTACATCTCCTTTAATTTGCGGCGTCCAATTGGGTCACGATGCATCCGGGTTGGGTTTTAGGGATTCGGTTGGGTGAGGGAGAAATGCATTCTGGGCTTAGGCTTAAGCTTCTGATTTTGGGCTGATGCTTTCCTAGAATCTTGGCTTGGGCTGCCATTGAAACAGTCTGGCCTAGTCTCATAAAAAGAAATTGAGCCAAATTACAGGACAAAAAAAATCCCTTAGTAAAATAGACTTTTCACTTAAGTAGAAGACTGGGTCAAATAATAGGCCTAGTCCAATCACAAAAAGAATTAAATTGGGTCAAATTATAGGCCTAATCCAATCCAAATAAACATTCTAGAATTACGATTTTTCACCTAAACATTTCTCAAAATTTTATTTATTCTCCTAGTTTCTAATAAACTCTAAAAATGTATGAAATTTTTTTAATTTGTCTTAAAAATCATGAAAATCTTATAATTTGTTACGCTTAAGATCATATTGCATTGATGATAAATATACTCTCTAGGTATGACATTGTTAATGTAATTTTAAGGATTTTGACTTTTAAAGATATGCATATATATAGCACTTAAAAATATTGAATGTATTTTTGTATAGACTTTTGTGTGAGTTAAATCATAATGATATAAAAATCTTCTTTATATGTCATTATAGTTGCATAACTGAAATTTTTATTTTGAAAATCTTGTATTATAATTATGTTGGACATGCATAATTACTATTTCTCATTTTGTTATTGATTTCAATTTCTGTTTTGTGCAACTATTTTTTGTGAAAACTCCCAACGAGATAGACTATGATGACGGGAAAGAGTCCCTAAATATATACCTTACCATTTTTTAAAAAGATTTGACTCTAAAAGAACTTAAACCAGGGGATCTCACTTCATAGTCTAATGCTACTAACAAGGCTTTATCATAAGTAATAGTTTGAATCCAATTAGATTTGTTTAGCAATGATCAAATATACTATTGAAAAGAGAATTAAAGATAATATTCTTGAAAAAGATACTGCAGTGGACTACCTGAAAGTCATTGGTGATAAATATAAAAGACTTGACAAAAGTCAATTTTTTTTATTATCTTTCACTACTTAATATTACTCGATAAGATGAAGTGTATGATGTTATGGGGC
The DNA here is from genome assembly GCA_037074535.1 of Gleditsia sinensis. Lineage (NCBI taxonomy): Eukaryota > Viridiplantae > Streptophyta > Magnoliopsida > Fabales > Fabaceae > Gleditsia > Gleditsia sinensis. The sequence goes on along the minus strand of CM073470.1, from coordinate 12,411,589 downwards.
ATATTTTGAAACTTGTTCATTATTTCAATAAGTTGAAATCATATGAGGTTGATTTAGGTGAAAACAACTTCCTTTATCGTGTTTTTCAATCATTGCCAATAAAGTATGGGTTTTTTAGAATTTCATATAATTCGAAAGAAGTAGAATGGTCTATTAACCAATTAATCTCAATTTTTACATAAAAAGAAGAAGTTATAAAGAAGAATCATTCTTACTCTGTGAACTATATATCTCATGGCTCTAATAGCCAGTTTAGAGGATGGAATAAGAAGAAAGAGAAGAAGTCTGAAGTACAAAAAGCTGATAAACCAAATTTTAAGAAAAATAGTAAGAATGACAAATCGAAACGAAAATTCTTTAACGACATTTGCAATTATTGTAAAAAATTCGGCCATAAGAGAATTAAGTGCTTTAAACTAAAAAATAAGCAGGAAAATGAATGGACATTTCTTCAATTTGTCCCTCTATCTCTAGTTTGTTTTGAATCTTATAGTATTAAAATATCTTCTGACTCTTGGTGATTAGATTCTAGTGTCACTGTACATGTTGTAAATTCTTTATAGGGGCTAAAAAACAATAGGGTCCCAAGTGAGGAATACAGAACTGTTTTTGGCATGGCATGGAGTAGGGTATCAGTAAAATATATATTATACGTTTATTTAAATTTGAATTATGGATATGTTCTGATTTTGAATAATGTTATTTATGTACCTTCTGCGAGAAGGAATTTAATTTCGACTTCTGTATTAGATATTGATGGTTATTCATTTTTTTTAAAATAGAAAGAATGATGTTTGTTTTAATTCTATTGTTGTTGGTTCTGCATCTTTAATATGTGGTTTATATCGTTTGAATAATTAGTCACTTAAAATTTTTAATCTTCAAATTAATATTGTAATTGGGAATAAACACTAGAGATTTCGTGACAATTCCTCTATATTGTGGCATCGTCGATTGTGCCACATCTTTAAAGAGATATTGGAAATAATGACTAAATAATGTGTTCTCACCTTGATTACTTAGATTTTAAGACTTGTATTGATTGTATAAAGGAAATTTTTTTAGCTAAAGCGAGAGGGGCAAAGAGGTCTAAAAATATTTTAAACCTTATCTATACTGACATATGTAGACCTATCACACTTGTGACTATGAGTAGTTTCAAGTATTTTATTACTTTCATAGATGATTACTCTAAGTATTGATGGATTAATATCTTGCATGAAAATGGAGAATTATTAAATGCATTTAAGAATTTTAAAGCGGCGGTTGAATTGAAATCTAACAAATTAATTAAAGTTGTTAGATATGATAGGAGTGGTGAGTATGATGGCAAATATACTAAGATTGGCAGGATTCTTGACTCTGTTTACTTTATATATACAAGAACATAGTGTTGAAACTCAGTATACAATGCTTGACACCCCGCAACAAAATAGGGTAGCTGAAAGATAAAACTGTATTATCATAGATATAGTTAAAAGTATGATCAGTCACTACTTGTTACCAAAGTTCTTGCAGGGTGATGCATTGAAAACTAATGTCCACATATTGAATTAAGTTTCTAGCAAGTCGATCGTAAAAAACCCATATGAATTATATTTTGGAAAGACTCTCACATTGAAAAATATGCGAGTATGGGGTTGTAAAGTATAGGTAAAACCCTACAATACATAATAGATGAACCTTGATTCTAAAACTGTTATTGGTTTTTTGTTGGATATTGCATCGATTCTCGTGGGTACATATTTTATTATATAGATTTTATTGTCTAGAATTCACTACCAGGATCATCGAGTCAGATCGAATATATTTCTTTGAAGATGTCTTAGTAAGTGGGAGTTTTATGCCTAGATCTATCTCTTTACAAAATGAAACCAATATTGTACATGTGCCTATTGTGACACTTTCTTTTACAGATGGAAATAATGTCATGGATTATGATGAATGTGAAGAGGAATCACCTTTAGAGGGTGATAAGGAGCTGGTTATTGAACCAATGGGTTCTTAAAGGGTTTGTAGGTCTGCTATTTCTAGTGATTACATAATGTATTTACAAAAATTTAATTCAGATGTTGTTGATAATTTAAACCATATATCTTACTTAGAAGCTGTATCGAGGGCTCACTCTTCTACATGGCTAGAGACTATGAATGAAGAAATTGCCTCTATGTTTGCAATCATGTGTGGGAACTCGTAGAGTTGTCAAAATAATTTAAGCCAATAGGTTGCAAATGAGTTTTCAAAACTAAACGAAGACCTAGAGGTGAAGTTGATAAACATAAAGTTAAACTTGTAGCTAAAGGCTACGAGAACGAAAGTATTGATTACACAAAGACATTTTCTTCGGTTTCCACTAAAGATTATTTTAGAGTTGTTATGACTCTAGTTTCACAATTTGATCTTAAATTTCACCAAATGGATGTCAAGACTATTTTTTGAATGGAGACTTGTATGAAAAAATTTACATTACCTAACTTGATGGTTTTGTTGAATTTGATAAAGAGTATTTAGTGTGCAAATTTAAGAAGTCTATCTATGGGTTAAAACAAGTCTTTAGACAGTAGTATTTAAAATTTGATGAAGTTATTACTTCACTCGGTTTTGTTGAGAATGTCTCAGATCAATGCATTTATCATAAAATTGATGGAATCAATTTTATAATCTTGGTCCTTTATGTTGATGATATATTATTAGCTAACAATTCAATGAGTTTTCTCAATGAGATAAAGTAATTATTATCATGTCAATTTGATATAAAGGATATAGGTGAAGCCTATTTCGTTATTGGGATACAAATTCATCATGATAGATCTTGTGGCACTCTTAGTTTATCACAAGCAACCTACATTGAGTGAGTACTTAAGAAATTCAAAATAAAATTTTGCGCTCCCTCTCTTGCTCCTGTTCAAAAAATAAAATATTGTCGGCATTGCAGTGTCCTAAGAATGATAAGAAAATGGTTAAAATGAGAAATATATCATATGCTTCCGTCGTAGACAGTCTTATGTAAGTTTAGATCTGTACTCATCCAGATATAGCATTTGTCATTAGTGTATTTAATTGATACTTGAGTGATCTTAGCATGGATCATTGGAAAACTGTCAAGAAAGTTATGAGCTACCTTCTAGGTACAATGAATCATATGTTGACTTATAGAAGATTAGATCCTTTTGAAGTTATTGGCTATTCAGATTTTGATTACGGTTCTTGTCAAGATGATTGTAAGTCCACAACTGGGTACATCTTCATGATGTTTGGAGGAGTTGTTTCATGAAAAAATGTAAACAAACACTTACAATTGTCTTATTTATGAAAACAGAATATATCGCTTGTTTTAAGACTACACTTTAGGCTATATGGTTTATGAAGTTAATATATGGAATGTGCTTAATTGATTTACATTGTGTCCTCTAACCATCTATTTTGATAACAAGTTTGTAATGTACTATGCTAATAATCACAAGAATTCGAGCTATACAAAACATTTTGATATCAAACTCATATTTGTGAAAGAGAAAATTGCAGAATCTCAGACTCATATAATTCATATTCTTAGTATACAGATGTTTGCAGATCCATTGACCAAGGACCTACTCGTAGAAATTTTTCGAAGTCATGTAACTTATATGGATATTGCGAATTCCTTTGATGCATTTAGTTTGATGCGTTTTATATCATTTGTATCCTTATTATGAGAAATATTTGGTATTATGTCATTATTTACTTTATTCTTCTTGCAAATTTTTTTAGTTCAGTTTGATGCGTTTTATATCATTTGTATCCTTATAGAATTCAATGATTTTGTTATATATATCACTTATTTTTCTATAAGAATCAGTGACTGTATTTTTTGTGCCCGTTTGATACGTTAGAATAAATTTCAGTGAAATGGAAAGAAGAAAGGAAGAAGGAATGAAAAAGAGAATAGAATGCCGTTACCTTGTTTGATATACAATGGAAAGAATTAAATAATATAATATTTTATTGTTTGATTAATAGAAATTGAAAAATAGAAAGATAAGATAAACAAAATGATTAAATTAATTTTAATATAAAATAATTAAATTAATTTTTTTAAATAAAAAAATTTTAAAAAAAATAAATTTTCTTTAAAAAAAAAATTTTACAAATTAATTTTTATAAAATATAATCAAATTAATTTTTTTAATAATTAAATTAAATTAAATTATTTTAATATAAAAAATTTGAACTTAGTATTGTTTTATGATAGAATCATGGATTTCATCCATTATTGGAAGGAGTCCATTTTCCATCATATGATGGAATGGAGTATTCTATAGAATGGAGCATTCTATGGAATGCTCCATTCTATCTATTCCATCATACCAAACAGTAGAATCATACTTTCCATCTCAGATTTCTTTCCATTCTAGTGTACCAAACGGTTCCTTTATTTACTAAATTGAGTTGAAAATAAAATAATATATTATATTCTATTCAAATTATGAAACATTATATTTGTATCTGATATCACTTGTTTTTTCATAAGATCTAGTGATTTTGTAAAGTGTTATTTACTGAATTGCGTTAATGACTTAATGATGTTTTTCAAATAATTAATTGTTGAAATACTGAAATATTTTATAAATAGTGAATTTTTATTTAATTAATTATTAAATCAAAATCAAATTGGGTCGTTATAATCTTATGTGGATTATAATAGATGAACTGTACAAAAAAATATATATTTAGACAGAGATCCAACTTACAATCTTTTAATTATCAATTTTTTTCCTATAAAAAAGTTAATTTGGTCATACTGTGAGATAATTAATTTAATGCAATTATTTAATTAATTTTTCTGCATGTTAAAACATTGTGCATGAGGAGCAGTTCTCAGTTAGACTACAAAATAGATTACACTATTCTTTCTTCTCTGTCAATCTTTCTTTGTACTCTTTAAAAAAATGTTAAGAAAATCTAGTAAGTTGTGAATTTATATCTCAAACAATAAATTCTTCAAGTATTCTCATTGAACTATTTTTTAATTATTTTAATCAATTATTGAGATATTTCAGCACTTCCTTCATGCTATGGATGCTTTCTAATGCAAAATCCACATTCTGTGACTTTAGAGAAGTGCCACCTGTACCCATTCATGGAAATCCATCAATTCTAATTAAGCAAACCCATATGCTTCATTAATTTTAACTTACCAACACGGTATGGAGACCCACAAGCTTTGCAGCCTCTATATTGCGAATGCTGTCGTCGAAGAATAGCCGCACATGTCTTGGAGTGAGAACATTTGTGTGTTATTAATAGTTTAAGACACCTATATTGAAGAACAAAAAGTATACGAAATTGTACTCAAAACTTGTACCGTTTTTCGAGGGTCGGTGTTAGCTTTCTAATTCAAAGCTATTTCAAATGCAGTGTCTTGCGGTTTGCAAAGGATACAAGTTGATGATGGAACTGCTGAGACATTATCGCCTGTGTTATTTGGGGGATTCAAGGTCTGAAAGCAGATGATTTCCTCAAAACAGTCATCCAATCCGAGCTTGCTAAGAACTTTAGCCACATGAACCTTATCCGCGTTGGAGGATATCTGTTTGATGATATTCATATAATAGTAAGAGCGGAGAAGCAAATCATGAAATATCATAGTAGCAAATTAAGCGATCTTACAACTTTCCGCATTGGCAAACTCAGTAGAAAAGTCCTGAGATGATAATCAGGCTTTATGGTCTCATAGGGTAATCTCCCATGAACAAAGCTGTACGCAGGGAAGATCACACATATCCATATTAATATTTCTCACGTTGAGGTATAACTGATATGAAGAAACAGTATTTTTAATTTTGGATTGGTACCTGTGATAGTCATCATAATCGAAGTAGTAACCAATGGCCTACACGGTGTCGGTGGAACTCGTGAGAAAGGGTAAGAGGAAGAGAAATTAAATAGGTAGATAGAGATAGAGGAGAGTCATAAGAGTCCATATTTGTATAAACCCAGAATATTTTGGGTGCAATGTCTCGACAAACCACAACTCAGGGGATAAAGAGTATCGTCAACATCTGCAAGGTGCAAACAACTGGTTAACTTGTTGTAAAGTTGAGAATATCATGTGGAATTAAACAGAAGACTCACCAAAGAGAAGACACTCATATTTTGGCAGTGAGGCCTGCTGGTATTTTTTTCCATGTTCCATTGTTCTGGAAAGGGAGTTCAAGTACCAGAGAAATTAAGAGGTGCAAGAATTCAGCGGAGCGAAGAAGAGAGTGGGAATGATGGGGTTTAAATCCAGAAACCATTGCCTTTCTCCTTCCTCCTGCAGAGGCTCAAGTAGGAACAATAACGTGAAAACGAGTGCGCAGATCAGAATGGTCTTTTTACCACGGGAAACAAATAAATAAATAAAAAAGAACTTAGTCAATGGTCTTTTTATATCAATAAAACATGCTTTTTTGTTGCTTACTATTTAATACGAGGTCAATAATTCATGTTAGAGAGTTGAGACAGTAATTTGAAAACGTACGTGGAGTATTTTATTAGACGAGAATCATTACAAGATCTGTCCAATAATTTGTTTAGATAAGTGAGGAAAACTTGTACGTAATATTTCAAACTCAAAGCTCAAAGTTATAAATTTTTTTTAGATACACGAAGGAGTAGAGATTTAAAATAAGATTAAGATTATTATTATTATTTTATAACTAGACTATATCACTTAAGGTTTTTTTATTAACTACCTAATAACTTGTATAGTTATAAAATTTTACTAATTTTTTTTTCTTGTGAATATCTTAATGTTGAAGTGAATAGAACATATGTAAAAAGATAGATTATTGGAGGAGCGTGTACAAACTAACATATATACTAGCTAACCGCAATTTAAATAAAGAGATAGAATCAATGTGTTTGAATCTTAAGCAACAAGCAGTTTAAAATTTACGAGCAGGAGGAGATGAAAACGTAGTATAGACTATAGATTATATATATATATCTTAATTGAGAAATCTTGCCTATTGGGTATAGTTAACCACCTTGACATTCATATTTCGATTTATAGTTATACTTTTATTTCCATTTCACTAGTTATTCACATTAAGACCTTTATCCTTTTCTACGTCGGCATTTTGATAATTTTCACAGGAGGAGTGTACGTGAAGGAAGATTGGTTCGGAAGTTGTTCATATTTCATGCTCCGTATGTATCGTTCTACATGAAAATTTTACATTCACCCGAGGACAGAGGATTTGATTACCTACATACAAGAATTGCAAATACCTAAACTGCTTTTTGAAGCATCGCCACTGTGTTTGTCAACACAAAGAAATAGTAGCAGTATTCTTCACGCACTAACTATTCCAATAATAAATGATGGAATTATAAACTTTGAGTTTTATTGGTTTTTTGTTTCTGGGTTTGGGGGATCAGGTAGGGCAGCAGGATCCACGAAAGAGGTTTGTCCAGAAAGGGAAATGGAGTTACTGTTTTTAGGGTGGTATGCTGAGATTTTCTTGCCCTTGCCCTCATAAATGACAGCATCCTCTTCATCTGGAACACATTTGTCCCCAAGGATTATTGTCTTCATCCATACAGAGTCCTCTGTTTTGAACTTATCTTTCTTTCGTCCATGGCTGTCGTCCTTTGGATCACAGCTTTTTGCCACTGACAAGCTTCTTGGCATTTTAAAGCTTAAACTAAATGACAATCTTCGTTCAGAAGTTGCTTTTTTCATGTTAATAACGGTAGCGCTCGAGTTGTTGGGCTGGTGCAATGCCGGTGGAAGAGGCAATTCCTTGTCATGTATTTCTTGTGCTGCGGCTGTTGCGGTGCCTTCCACAGTTGGTTCTGGTGGATCAGACAAGGTGGGAGAAGAGGGTGATCTATTTCGAGATCGAACACCGCATAGAGCTGTGATTATAGCAATGATAGCAGCCAAGGCTGCTGCGAGGAATGAAAAATGTAATAAAACTGGGTGAGTGTATGAGAGATTATCGGCAGGGATGCTTCTTCCCATCACTTGTGGGCGATTTCTACCCCTCTCTTGTCTCTTGGAAAATGAAATGCCATTGTTTTGTGTTTCTTAGGTCTCCTTGGAGTAATCCGAAACAGATTGCTGGAAATTAGGAAACGAGAGGAAACAAAGAGACAGATGTTGAGAGAGTCGTATTGGTTTTCCACTCTTGCCGTTTATGGTAAACACTAAACACGCCCATAATTACGTGTTGGTCTGGTCACTGGGAAAAGCCCTCCAGATATGGCAAACAGTATCTACATGCACACGGTATGGTCATATTCCTCAGATGCATTACACAGCAACTTATTCAACTTGGGCGTGTTCCCGCTGAACCTTAATTGGGATTTTCATTTGTAAGTTTGCTGTCCTGCCAACAACTTCTTTCAAAACTTTGCTCTTGCTATATATCATGCTATGAAAAGTCACCCTCTAAAAATCAACCATGTAATAGAACAATAATGACATTCAAAATATGATAATTTTCTATAATATAATCGCATTATATTATTAATTTTTTTTTTATAATACTATCTGATTATTTTTTTTTTAAAAAAAGGAGTTTCCGTACAAGATACAAAATATTAAACCGTGTTATTAAGATACTTTACGATACTTTTCACCCTTTTTCGCACTCTTTCTCATGAAAATTACTTTTGTTGATTTTTTTTATTTTAGAAAAACCTTAAGAAATGTGGTAAATTTTTTTGGACAAAATTAAAAAAAAAAAAAAAGCAAGGTGGTAGGCATGTGATGACTGGGGAATATTTTTCTTGCACGAAATTCGGATCGGAAAAAAGGAAGTTGAAGTGGATAATAAATAGAACACGTGGGCTTTCTTTGCTTCGTTCACCGAATATAAAGTCTCGTCGATTTGTGTACAATGCTTCGTTCGTCAACTTAGAATGAACCTGTTTTGCCCTTGAAAGAGTTTTTCTGGCTTTTGGTGGTTGCTCAAAAAGTTATTCGAATAAAGGAAGTGCTGTTACCTGTTTAAAGGTGCCTTTTTGTCTCTTTTTTTGTTCAAGATAAGCGACAGAGAGCATTCTTTCTGAATGGAGGAAGGCTTCCATAGAAGCAAATTCAAGAAGGTTTGTGTCTTCTGCGGCAGCAACTCCGGCAACAGAAAAGTCTTCAGTGACGCTGCGATTGATTTGGGCCATGAACTGGTCAGTTATTTTGCTGCACTCGTCTATTCTATTCCTTGATCCTTGCTTAGAGACTCGTTTTGTCATAATGGATTTGTTTATGGTGGCAGCGCACGTACTGTATATGTTGCTTTATGTACTACTTGATGTTCTGCATACCGTGTATTCGATGTTTAGTAACAAATTCTAGAATGTTGATAGCTATACTAAATTTATCTTTTCTTGTTTGGTAAAGAACATATAACTACGTTGTAGTCGAAGAATCTTTTTTGATTACTAACAAGTTTACATAAATAAATGTTTTTATAGCTCTAGATTGAAATTCTGATACACTGGAATTGGTCTGTCCATGATCATGCGGGGATGTTCTTCGGTTTCGGTGTCTAGGCACAACACAATGAAGTTCATTATTATCTGTATTTTGTGGGTGTGAATCACAGGTTAAGAGGAAGATAGACTTGGTTTATGGTGGGGGAAGTGTTGGGCTGATGGGCTTGATATCTCGGAGAGTGTCTGATGGAGGTTGCCATGTCCTCGGGTATGCCTAAAGCAACATGCTTTGTAGTGTTTATCACGGTTGCTCTAGTCATTTGCAGTAAGCGAGGCGTTATTGATCACATTATGTCACTTATTTGGTTTATTTCCTTTTCATTTTCTTCTCTCTTGACATTCAGGATAATTCCAAAAGCTCTCATGCCTCTTGAGGTATTTGTGCTACTATCCGTGTAACTCTTACCTCTAATGATCTGTGTGATTTTACCGATTTCTCTTTCCGGATACAGTTAAACGAATCGTTTGCAATTGAACTGGTTCTTGTTTATCAGGCTACTTCTTTGGATTTAAATTATGATGATTTGATTTTGATATAACCCAGGTTTTCTTTGTGAAGAAATAATTTGAATTGGGGTCAGGGGGAAAAGGGATTTGTACTGAATTGGCATTTCACTTCTTAATTCATAGCAGGAAGGATTCAGGGAAAAAATTTACTGGAGCCTTTACGATAGTAGTCTTTTTGTCATGGAAAGAATTTATAATCTACTTTCTTCTCCGTAAATATGATCACTTAATCATTATCAGGTTATGAGTAATTTTGACAGATATCTGGTGAAACGGTAGGTGAAGTGAGAATTGTTTCAGATATGCATGAGCGTAAAGCTACAATGGCTCGAGAAGCTGATGCATTTATCGCTCTGCCCGGTAGTTACCTCAACATTTCTCATCTATAATTTAATAAAGTATTTGATGATTGTATGTCATATTCCATGTGAATGCTCCTTAGACATGTTCTTTTATTTAACTGAAATTTGTTTTTTGTTATTGTTTTTGCTGTGCTTCATGTATACTTTTTAATCATTTTGCCTTTTATAATTAGGAGGATATGGAACCATGGAAGAGCTGTTGGAGATGATAACTTGGGCCCAACTTGGAATTCATAAGAAACCGGTAACTTGGTGTTTTTACCTTCTAAGATAATATCCTTAATATACCAAATATTAACTAAATGTCGTTCTGCACAGGTTGGTCTACTAAATGTTGATGGTTACTATAACTGTTTGCTTGCATTATTTGACAATGGAGTTAAAGAAGGTTTCATTAAGCCTGGTGCTCGGAATATAGTTGTCTTGGCTCCTACGGCCAAAGAACTTATGATGAAGATGGAGGTGTAATTATGACTAGCCTTTTCCCCCTAATATGTGAATGTATTCATTATATTATGTCTACATGGAAATTTAACTCGAAAGTTGTGAATTCACGTCTTCTGAGGATGAATGGTAGTATATTGCTTTACTAGACTTTAACCAAAAAAAAAAATCAGTTGAGCATATTTGCTTCTTGGTATATTACTAAAATGATAGGGGACCTTCCAAAGATGTGCAGTCGATTAGTCAGTTTAAGAGTAGCTATCAATGAGCTTGAACATGCGAGATACTACTCTTTGCGTCGCTTTTTAATTGGACCCGAGAATGATTGGACCTCTATTTATCTTTTTTCATATATATTCTCCCCTATGGCCTTTTGGGGAGTTACATCTTTCGTATTAGCGATTTCATAGTATTGCGTCATTGTGTCAAAACTCTAAATGCTGAATTCTTCATTTGCAGCATTACTGTCCTTCGCATGAACATGTCGCTCCTCATGAGAGCTGGAAGATGGAGCAATTAGGTAAATACCCAGGACAAGAAAATGCGGAGTGAGACTTTCATTGGCGACAGGTCTTTCTCCTTAATTGATTTCTGATGTGATTCTTCATCATTTGTGTAGAGGCGGCTATATGTTGTTCGCTTGTGTGTACTATGTTGTTCACTTTGAGTGGAGTGCTACTGTGCTAGTATATGTGCTTTGTTGCTTTGCATCATTTTTTTTATTTAAATGGTCAGTCGAACCACTGTTTGATAGCAATATGTGGTCGTTACCACTTATTGAAGGGCAAAAGTAATCCGAAATGCAAAGAGGTGATAAGCATTTCCTGGGCAGAATCTTAGTTTTCCGTAGGGGTGGTTTACACAACGTTGCTTCTTGATACTAAGGTATTTCGTGAAACGTTAATAAAAATGGAAAACGTGGTATGTCTTTAAAAATATCATTGTGTGAGTTGAGAGGTCTTTTTGGATGTGGAACCACGTGGAATAAGTCCAGCATTAGTGTGTGGGAGAGGTTGCTTATATATTCTCAGCAAACACACTCCTTGGTAAAATATGTGGTGTCTGGATTGTCAGTCAGGGATTTGTGGATTTTTCACTTGTCCTTGCCATGGGGGGACCAACTCGTTTGGTTAAATCATGAAGTGAAGTTCCGTGGAGATGGCTATTTCTTGCTCAGATCTCATAATTTGTTTGCTGTCCTGAAAATATAAAACTGTTTAGCAGATCCATCATGAAGGGTTTGCAGCAGAGGTATTTGAATTAAATTGTTCAATTGGGGGTCCCTTGTAACTTTATTGCTCAGACATGGCTTTTTGCAAATGTATCTTGTTGGCTTTTAGCGTTTCTCAAATGCCATCGGTACATATTGTCAAGAGTATTCTTTTCTTCTTCCAGTTACAACAAAAACTGTAAACAGCACCAAGTAATTTTTGGCGTTAATGCAATAATGCTAGACGTGTAGATAGTCTTCCCAGAATCTTTCATCCCCAAGATTATACAATTCAGAAGAAATTAACCCATAGTTAATTATTCATTTGGTAGTTGACATGAATTATCACATCTTTATGTTATCTTCTTCCTATTTAAAAGCTCAACCTTTGCTTTCTTGGTCGTTGTCCACATCATCTGCCATATTTAAGTTGCTGTTATACAGCTACAACCCAAAAACTGGACTAGGTATCTGTTCTCCCTATATAAGGACGACTAAGTGGGAATCACGGCAGCTAATAATGTCGAGTTGAAATGATTTCAAAAGTTCACAGAAGAAAGAGACAGAAGCTATAATGAGTAAATGGGAAGTGGGAAGGAAGCACCAACAGGGCACATCTTGGTGAGGTAGCTTAGGAAGCATTCATTAGTCATCACCATTCATCACACAAAAGTGAAGTCAAATAGTGTTAAAATGATGCCCCCGTCCCAACCAAACAAGCAATATATACCTTGCTGACAGTGGCCATTCAGGTTCTCTGCGTAGGATTCATGATTCCAGCAAAGAAGATAAATCCATGATTTTTGTCTTTAGATCCAAGGCATAATCCTTGAGATCGTGTCCCTTACAGGCATATCACATTATTTTTGGTTATGGAATGCTTGTACGGTCCCCCTACCAGTGTTCTTACCCAGTTCAGACCATCTCAAGCTAATGTTGGTGCTCCTCGCAAAACAAGTCATTTTTACTGGCCATCCAATAATCAAAATCATCTTTAAACATAAATAACATACTAATACTGTTACGCTTTTAATTTTAAGACATGTGAAATACATATATTATAAATATATTTTTTTTATTAACATAAATATTTAAATCATTTATTATGAAAACAGATATATATAGGTTTTTTCACACATATACTATATACATATAAAATTTTAAAATATTATAAATACCATAAACCCTAAACAACAAAAATAACTCAAATTAACAAGGTAATTGGCAACTTCAGCAGGAAGACAGTATAAGTTTCTCACCTCAAATACAACATATTTTAGATCGAAACTATATCATAGCATGAGATGGAGACTTCCGTGCACAACGGATTTCATGTGGCTAATTTATAGCCAACTAGACCTCACGGTCTGAAGATCCATCAACAAATAACATTCAGAGGCCAAGTGAAACATCCATGCCAGAGCTTTAAGTGATTGCTAGCTCCATAAGGACAGGACAGGACATTTTTGAAGGTATTTCCATACCAGGGATCGGCATAAGAAACAACTGGACATTCAGTAACATAAAAACAAACTTTTCTATATCATGCACTTTGAGCTTTTGAAGGGCTATCTTACTTCTCACAACCCTTTTTGAATTATGTTAAAAGGAAGAAGGGAGAGGGGGGATGGCATGTAAGAGTAAAATCCTCGAGATCACATTATCAATAAAGCTGTTTGTTGCAAACCTTATCTGCTATAAAAACAGAGGCTTGTAAGAGTATTGAAAGAGAGGTTATTAATAAATGAAAGCATTGGTAGACAGAGGAAGCCATATGAAGAACAAATATGTATAATTCGACCCTGACACAAACTCCTTGCAGGACCCAATAAAGTCACAGGTTATGAATTTTACAATAGAAGCTTTGGCGAAGTCAAGTAAACTGATCATAATCTTCACACAAAATAATAGCAACCAGCAAATCACCACCAACCGTAAACCGCCTGCGAGTACTTATCTTTAAGCCACCTGAAGCTCCTCCTCAAGGAACCTTTGGCCTTCCCCTCCACAGAGTACATTTTATAGCTGGCTACCCTCTTCTTCCTCTGAAATTCAGGATCAGCGAAGCTCCAGGACTTGGAAGTAGAAGACCGGAAAATGCTCTTCCCTTTCTTAAAGACATTAGGATCCATTTGTGTCTGAGCATAAGAAGTGCTGTAGCTCCTCAGATCATAAGGCCTGCGTACTCCATAGTAGCTCTCCATCTGCATCATTTGCCCATTTCCATAAGACCTTGATTTTTTGTAGTCCTCCATGAAAAATTGGGTAGGAAGACTGTAGGGTTTGTCTATCTTGAAGCTTTCTTTTCCCTATCAGACGGATTATCAGAATATGAGGAACAATGGTAATGTGGGGTCCAACAAAGACCATAAGAGTTCTGTACTGTGAAGTTGGTTGCTATCCTGTTAGCTGGCTTAATATTAGTTCCAACTCATCAATAGTTTCTTATTAGCGACTATGTGGAGACAATTGATCTATTTCTCGTCAAAATGGCGGGTAATGGGGAATCATATTGTCTGCGGCAAATTCTTTATAAATTTCCAATGTTTTACATTAGACCTGGACAAAAGATTCCCACAAAAAGATAATTTGTCTCCAACAAAGTTTGAATATTTCAAGACACTTTCAACAAGAAGTTAACAGTTGATGTTACACAATATTATAACTCATTATGTTTCCTCCATATCAATCATAAAATTTGGGGGATAAAAATCAGTATACATGATTCTTAACAAAAGATAATGTTCTTTTTTAGTAGAAAAACCGATAATTGGGTTCGCTTCATTTTTGTGCAACGAGTTCTAGTGGTAAAGAAATTAAATTGAAAAACGAAAAAGAGAATAATCTTCTGTATAAACTTTTATGGAATTCGATAGCTTGGAAATTCATAAAAATTGCACCAATGGGGGGCTTGTGGTAGCCCAGTTTCCACCAACAAAGCAGGGGAAGCTCATGGATTAATCGGAAAAAAAAAAAGGCCGAGCGCTTTGCGAAGATTAGCACTAACCCATCAGTAAATTACAACGGCCCACTATCTGGGAGGATTAGTTGATGGCTAGCTAGGCGAAGCAAGAAAGATTGTTACGATCTATGAAGTAAGAACATAGCTCACGTCAGAGTTCCAAAATACATTACAGTCTATGTACTAAAAAAAACTCAGCAACCTAAGCTGAAGCAATTTGCCAGAGAAATAAAACGGAACAGAATCTAGGTTAGATTCCCTCTACCTCCCACCCCCAGCAGGGTTTTCCGCATCCGACGTAGTTTAACAGGAGTCCCACTTCAAAAACCAATCAGTAAGTCATGGGTGCGAATGATAGGCAGTAAGGTACGCATGAGTCATCGACACAGAGGATAACATTAGTATATTCCCAACATAACAATTTCAACTCTACACAAGTAACCACCCTCACACAGATATATAAAAACAAAACTTAATAGAAAAAAGATTTAGATGAAATCTAACAACATTATGCAATCTTTCTCAAGACACTAGAAATACAAGCAAACTCAGCAAAATTTGCAACAACACTTTCTGCTAGACCCAAAATTACAAGAAAACGCCAACTTCAAATGCACAAGACCCTGATCCCCCAAATTTTGGGCAAGTTCAATTCATACTAGAAAGAGGCCCTACACCATGAAAAATAAAATGAAAATTGCGGCCTCCATAATAAAGGCATTTACCAGTGACGGAGAAACCACATCAAAGGAGATCAGCAACATTGGCTGGCAGCTCCTCGATCACCACATTATAAAACTTTTGGATGTCATACAGCATCCTTTCATCATCCCTGGTCACAAAATTGATAGCAACACCCTTTCTCCCAAACCGACCACTACGACCAATTCGATGGAGATAGTTCTCTGGCTGAGTTGGCAGATCATAATTAATGACAAGTGAGACTTGCTGGACATCAATACCACGGGCCAAAAGATCTGTGGTTATTAGAACGCGGGAGGAACCAGAACGGAATTCCCGCATTATGATATCCCTTGTGTTTTGATCCATATCTCCATGAGTGGCTGAAACAGTGTGATCACGACTTCGCATCTTGTCTGTCAGCCAATCTACCTTACGCCTGGTGTTGACAAAGATGACACTCTGGGTAATTGCCAAGGTCTCATAAAGATCACAAAGTGTCTCGAGCTTCCATTCCTCCTTCTCAACATTCACATGAAATTGCTTAATCCCTTCCAGGGTAAGCTCATCACGTTTTACCAGAATCCTCACAGGTTTGTTCATGAACTTCCTTGTGATCTCCAAGGCCTCAGGTGGCATTGTGGCAGAGAAAACACCAACCTGAATTTTTGGTGGCAGCAGCTGAAAAATATCATAGATCTGGAATAGGGAAGAAATGAAAGGAGCACATCAGTAGAATAAAATCATAGATAAAATTGAAAATATATTTACATTCTTTTTTTCTTTATTATAATATATACATATAATTACCAGTGCATTCCATTAGTTTGGACATACCCTAACTAATTTTCTTTTCATAATGGCCCTCAATACTCCCCCAAGTATTGCAGCTTCCTGCCTATTAAGAACATGAAATAGTAACACTTAAATAAAAAATTTTCACTTAAAATTACTGTCCCCAACAGTACTATCACTATGTATACTTTTTTTCCCAGCATCAGAGATAAAGATGGGGAGAAAAAAATAAGGGAAATAAAATGAGTGAAAAAAAGAAATGATCAATGTCACTGGCTTCTTCCTCCTCATCCCCCATACTGTTTCTCTTCTCATTCTTTCAGATTCAAATTAAAGTCACTATTCATTTACATTTTCACATGTTAATATATTTCTTAGAAATAGTCAAAAATATTATAACTTTAAACAGGATTGGAAGCTAAGAGGAAGCCAAGTTATGAAACTGAACAGCAATACACAACTAACCTATTTAAAGCATTTTACAGCAAAAACTATTTATTGATAATTTTATTACACACCAGCAAAGAAGCAGATTAAAGAAAGAGAGCAACAGACACCAAAAAAATGAGGGTACCTGATCCTTGAAACCCCGAGAAAGCATCTCATCTGCCTCATCCAACACAAACATTTTAATATAATCAGGGCGCAGAGATTGTCTCCGCAGCATGTCAAATACACGACCAGGAGTACCGACAACAACATGGACTCCACTTGAGAGGATGCGTTGATCTTCACGAACACTGGTCCCACCCACACAAGCATGAACCTTGACTCCAAGATAGTCCCCTAGTGCTCGCATGACCTTCTCAATTTGTTGAGCAAGTTCACGAGTGGGGGCAAGAACCAGGGCCTGGCATTCGACTAAGCTGTAATCAAGCTGTTGCAAAATTCCAGAGCAAAAAGTAGCAGTTTTTCCAGTTCCAGATTGGGCTTGCTGAATTACATCAAGTCCCTTGCAGAAAGGAACAATCCCCCTCTGCTGAATTGCAGAGGGCTTCTCGAAACCTTTCAGAAATTACACATCATCATTGCCCAAATTTATCGTGTAGGAAAGTTAAAAGGAATATAACTTAAAAGTTAAAACTAATATCCGATTCAATGCAATTAGAAATAACAGTAAGAAAAAAAACTCTCAGAAAGTATATATAGTACATTCATGCATTAATGTACATACCATATGCATAAATACCCCTCAAAAGGTTCTCCTGCAATCCCATAGAATCAAAGCTTTCATAAACTTCATCATAACTAGTAAAGAATTCTTCTTGCCCATCAGATCCAAGTCTGCTCCCATCAGCACATCAAACCAAAAATGAGCATATAACTAGGTATCAGATGCATGCATTATGTAAAAGAAACTAAAAGCATATCTCTACGCTGGTGCATCTCTACCAAGTACCCAGCAGGAAACTAGAGAAAGGATAACATACAACTCAGTCATCTTTGCATCATATTGACGAGTATCAAACTGTGATCCTTCCGGTGCCGACCCAGACATGACTGCAAACTGTGGATAAAGCTATACGTCAATTCATTTGTATCTTCAAATCAAACTTCAGATATTTAATGATACAAGATAAAAGAAATTTAAGGGTTCACACAGTTTACATTGTCTCGTAGTGAATCAGTAGTTTTTTTAAATAAAACTATTTCAGTTTTCAGAAATAGCATCTGAGGATTGCATACCTTAAATAAGTATATCAGGCAGCATGGATTTTAAAGAAAACGTGTCAGCAAAAGAGAGGTCAAGACATCAAACACCAATTACTTACAGCACAACACGTATTTCTTATTCCATTTGAAGGCGGCGAAGAATGCATCAAGAGCATTGAATTGCCCATTTGTCTAAGGCATGCCAAAATAAAGCCAATCATAACAAAACGAAACATGACAAATATCCAATATCTTCACGATATCACACTGTAGAAGACTAGACTCAAACAACTCAAGTAGCTTTATTAGTTTCACTTTACTTATCTGAGGTGTTGGAGGTCTAATATGAGTTCTTAAAAACAAATTTCGTACGGAGCTCATAAACAAGACAACCCCACAACAAAAATCGATCTATGTAACAAGCGAACAATCTGGACCAGAAATTAGAAATTAAGGAAATATAAGACCAGCTCTTGAATACATCAACTAAGTAAAAAACCATGAATGAGATACAACTTTTGGAGAGGAAGATAAACAAAGATGAAACCAGCAGCAAGTTCAAACCTTTCACAGAGAGAGTAGGAGCCCGAACACGTTTAAAAGAGTCCGTTAGCGAGTGGATTGTGAGGTTAGGGTTTCCCAAACTCCTCGGATCTTCGAAATTGGCTGTGTTGGAGGAGTTGAGGAAGGCGACGCTGAGAGAGAGACGCCGGCAAGGGCAAACAGAATGGAGTAAGATTGGCCAATGGTCGGGTAATTAAGAATCCTGATGCCTTTATAATCAGTTTGTCGATTTTACCCCTGACGTTTCGTTGTTATTGCAGCCCTGTGGGACGAGCTACGACGCCGTGTAGGCCACAAAACCTCTTGTAATGAAATTGACCCGTTTGTTACACGGCATTTAACTGATGGAATGAAAATTCAGATTCTCATTCCATCATGTCACTGCGTTTGATAGGTATAATACCTTTTATTATAGAATGAGTTAGAATTTGCCAAGGTAATGCTCATTACCTTTCAAAAGCAAAGGAAAAGACGGGAATAGCGTGGATTAAGATTGGAAAAATCTGAAATACCCTCACTTTTTTACTTTTTTCAGCTTTTTTCCTACCGTCCTACATACTTTTTCAGCTTATCACTCTCTCCTGCCCCTTCCATTTTTTCGAAGCTTCTCTGCTTTTGGTGTTAATCAATGTTGACAAAAAAGCTAGCAGATTGGGAAACGTACTAGTGATGTTTGTTGTCATTTATAATAAAATTAATTTAAAATTTATATAAAAAAATTTAAAAATTCTTATAACTTTTTGGTGTTATCATATATAATAAAATTTTATTTATTTATTTTTTAAATATTTTTTATTAAATAGGCAACAAAAGTATTTTTTTTAAAAAAAGTAATAAATAAATTAAAAAATTTATAAAATTTTGTTTGTAGTTGGTGGAAGTGTTGTTTGCAAAGACATTCATAAATAATAAATAATCAAAAATATAATTCTCAAAATATTTAAAAATTAAAAGAAAGAATAAAAAAAATAATTTCGTATTATTTTCTTTACAAATTACAAATTATTTATTATTGATAAATAAAATAAAAAATAATATTTAAATTATTTCTCAATTTTATTCATATTTTTAATAAAAATAAAATATTATTAATTATTTTTATATTCATATTATTTTTAAATAATTTTTTAAAATTAAATAATATTATTTTACTATTTTTATACTTCAAGGGTATTTTTGTTTTTTTATCAGCTTTCCATTCCATTCAATTTCATTGCGTACCAAACGTAATTTTTTTTACAACATTCTATTCCATTCCATTCTATTCCCAATTTTTCTTTCCATTCTTTTCTATTCTTTTCTTTACCACCAACCAAACGACACCAGAGATTTGTTGACGCAAACCCATTTTATTTTTTTATTTTTTCTCCGTAACAGTATTTATATATATATATATATATATATATATATATATATATATATATATATATATATATGTTATTTTAGATCATTATAAATTTATATTTATAAAAGTGGATCAATTTTAAGATTAATTAAAATTAGTAATCAAATTGTTTTGAGTTTGGAGAGTATAATATCATAACATTTTATTATGATTAAAATTTTTATTTTAATTACTTATATATATAAAAATTAAGTATTTATTTATTTATTTATTTATTTATTATTGATAAAAATAAATAAATAAATATTCTATTTGCCTTCGTTCTACATCATTTTTGTTTTAAGAGAAGTTAAGATGTGTAATTTAGTAAAAATAAATAAATAAATAAATTAGTAAATGTTTAATTGAGAAAATTAGGACATAGCTCAACTATTTGCTTTATAAATTAAAAATACGTGATTAACTCCAATGTAAAATTGGATTAAAACTTCGCTTTTAATGTGATTATATATGTAAAGTAGAGAATCTAAAGTCGTAATCGTGGAAGCTATAATGCGAATTATTGAATGAAATGGTGTTGTGTTGCCATGATGGATTATGATTGATTGCTAGAAAATTTCAGCTCGTCCTCTTAGTTTCTTTTGTGATCACGTTGTAATTTGTTTCAACGTCTTAGAAGTAATTAGTAACAATTTATACTATAACGACAAAACATTCTTTCCTCAAATCTATTTGGTTTTTAACTTTTTAAGACTATTATATATTATACAGAATTTCATGGACTTTTATAAATTTTACTTTTGACATAGATTAGAATCCATAATTCATCAATCATGCTTTTTTTAAAAAAATAAAAATAAACTTTATAGTTTGTACTAACAAAAATATCTTTAATTTACTCCTGCGATAATAGGCTTTTTTTTAGTGAACTGGACAACAATTCCACATGGGCCCTTCTTCAAATGAATGTCCACTGGTCTTAACACAAACAAGACAGATACTTAATATGCCCATAGCCACCAGTCCAAATAAATAAATAAAAAAAGAGCCCATAGCCCCAATTGGAACAGCAAAGCTTGCAGCGTGTATGTGCCGCTTTTGCCAAGCTAGTGCAATACTAAAAAAATCTGTATACTATTTTGAGCGAAACTGTTTCAATATATCATTATAAAATATGTTAAACCAAAAATTTATTCCTCTGGTAATTTTTTAAATGTTTATTGGGGAATAAAACCAAAAGACCAAAGAGTGAAATATGAATGAATAAGAAGGAAAAAGATTTAATTTGTCTTCTTTTTTTTTCTTTTAGGATGTCAATGAAAAAAATACACATCAACCAACTCTCTTTTATATAAGATCATAGTTTGAGAAAAATTAATGTAGATATATAATTTATAAAAATAATATGATAAGATTATATCATATTATTTCTTTCATATTTTAGAGATTTATTTGTGGTATCTGTTTTATATATAAAAGCAAAGATTAACTATCTACCTAGCTCTACCTTAGACAGTTTATTATTTTAATTAGTCTCTCTCCTTCAAGCATCACTGCAGTACTTGAGCAGCAGCCCTCCCCTCCTCTCCTCTTTTATTGTCTTTTTTTTTTCTTATCTCTTCCTTGTCAAAATTATTCTCTAAATTATTATTTTGTTTGAAAGTGTTTCGTTTGTTTAGTGTTTAATTTTTGAAGATTTGCAATATTTTACATTGACCCTCAACAATACTAATAAATCAGAAAAAAATTTGTAAAAAATTAATATTCACATAAAGTTGAAAAATGTGTAATCTCTCTTTATATTTCATTTCCTTAGTGGTTAGTAGTTTAGGTAAAGTCATGTATTTTTCTTTTAAGGTTTAGTTTTTATCTTTATATTTTAATCAATGGGTCACATTTTAATTTTTTATGGTATTTTTTAAAATTTGAGTGTGTCGTTTTAAATTTATTGAAATGTGTATTTATATAATTGCCTGAAAAGATTGACCCATTTTCAACACCGAGAGAGTTGGAATATTCCATGTCAACCGCCCAAATAATAATGCAAAGATGGCTAAAGCAAGGATATAAATTAATAATGCATAGTAGAAGGGATTGCCCTTGATCCATAAACAATTAACTATATAAATGTATGCAGCTAACAAATTAATTTGTGCTTGTTGTCTGCAGATATATATGGATACATTTCAATATATATTTAACTAGAACGTGATATAAACAAATCAGATCGATAATGATAACATTCTTATCAAATCTATAGTGTTTAGTAGGGATGATGATACAAATTAAGATTAAAAATTGACTCTAAAATTTCTTATACTCAAAAGAGTAATTTTTTGAAATATTTAATTTCACTTTTACATGTATTATAATTTATTTAACCAAAAAAACTAATGGCTCTATCATAAAATTTGAGACCGTTTTAGTGTGCACAACTTGTCCTAATAAATGGTTAATAATCCCAAATGCAATGAAGGTTTGCACATATTGTAATTGCACTAATTAAAAATTTGCCATAATATCTCGAGTTCTTGACCTCCTCGTGATTTAGTAACTCTAATGAACCAATCTCATCAATCATATACAATTGCTGTATACATATGCTTGACATTTCTTCAAACATGCTTCTAAACTATCTTTTATATATATAATTAAAAAGGTAAAACAAAATGACAAGAAATTAAAAGCTGTTAATGAATTGATTACCGCCCCAACAAATTAATTAAAACGCCTATCTTAAAAAAGCAAGGACGACCATGAAGAAGATCCAACTTTTTCAAAGTTGCTGCAGATGATAATCGACCAAATCCTGGCTCCTAAGGATGCATTTGCTTTACTATATATATATATATATATATATATATATATAACAATATGGAAGATGCAACTACGCTTTTATAACGGCTGGGCGAATCACAGGGTGGAGAGACTATATATATACAATGTTTTGTGCTATATGGAATGCGCATAAAATAGTATACAATATTTTCTTTCACGTTGTACTTCCTCTTACAAACCTTCTCCTACTCTTACAAAAATATCCAAACAAACTAAGAAAGGAATAAAGTGAAATTTCTTTTTATATTAAATAAAGGAAAGAAGATATAGAAAATAGATAAAGAAAGGCCAAATTATATGCAGCTTCCGAAGCACTGTGTAGGTGCAGAGGTGGGGATACTGCTACACCGCCACACCTGACCAGTATCGGCGTGCACACCAGCAAAAGATCTGAATGCGTAATGCAGGCACATGGCTTCAATTCCGGTCCCATTCTCCCCCTCCTGAGTTGGCAAGTCGGCCGCTTAAAAATTCCCAACCCCAACATCCCTCTGTGTGTCTGGCCACATTAACCAAATGATAAAATAACCCACAAAAAATACAATTAACCTCATTTATGTCCTATCTATTTCCGATGTGCCAACATCGAGGGCTGTCTTTGACTGAGTTTGCTGGCCACTTCCCAACACACAGGAGTGGACTGCGTATCGCATTCCAAAGGATATGAGGATTAGGGTTTTATTGGAATAACCTAACCCACTTGACTACCAAGGCAACCCCCAATCACAGATTCGTGAATTTGATCATATCCTTTCAGTTTCATATTGGATGATGCGACGCCAATTTGAGAGCATATATATATATTCTAAAGATTTAAAAGCTCAAAGAAATGCAAGGGCTGGGACCAATTCTTATCATATCCTTTGAGCATGCCTAGCCCTACGATGCCACGTAGATTGGAGTAACCATCATTTGTCAATTGTCATATTAGACTTGATGGGAATACCTGTTTAAATTGCCGAAAGTGGTAGGACAAAGGATCAATGTAGAACGTGCTTGTCCAAAGGTTCAGCTCTTTACCTACGCAATATGGTTTATCTTACCCAAAAAGTAAAGAGCAGTTGCCCGTGGTAGAAGTGAGATGCTTATCATTATTGTTGGTGATGAAGCAAGTGGGCTTTCTTTCGATTGGCAAAGGGAAAAGTCACTTTGGTACTAATCTAACAAAATATGTACTTTTTTTTTTCTGTCAAGTCTGTGGAAACGCTTCGAATCAAGGTGTATGTTCATCCTCTCTCCCCCCAAAATGGAAAGTCCAGAAACCTTATATTCATATACCCCTTCCCTATTGGGAAAACTTATACTTGCCCATTGTGGTACCCACCTCATATCATGATTATAAGTACAATGTAGTGACCGATCCATAATTACACAGCAATGGTCTCAAAATTCGTACTGCCTGTGAGTAAAACATCAACATATGGTGACCGGCGTGATTCATATAAATAATTATAATAATCTTAGGACTGGGAGCTTCATTATGATTGACTTAGCTTCCTCAAATCATGAGCTTATTTGCGATCGATGCATCTAGAGCAGAAGGGATAGATTGTAAAAGACGTGCTATAGACCAATCAAAGTGGTTCATCTTCAACTAAATTACGCAAATTAAGTATCAAACCTAGCTAGCTAATATATTGATTTTACTACTCAATGGGGAATGTGGCATGACGTCCTGCAAATCGCGCACTTGTAGCGATTTATTCGAACATTAATGTCAATGATATACTTTGCATCAATAATGGTTTAACTAATTAATATAAAGCATAAAGCATATATACTTTAAACTGCTTTAACGCCCCATTAGATTTTTATGAGGCCTGTGTTAAACTTTTAATGGGGTACGTTCTGTCCAGCACTTATTGGTCAATTAGCTTGTGCAAACCAATTCCTGCCTCTTTTCCTTCCTCTTTTATTAAAGGAAGGGGACCTGCCATTACAGTTCCATGTGTAGAGCTTCAATTCGATCTGCAGCATATTGGGGGTACTATTGCAAGGGCACCTTGAATATTCCTTGAAGATGGATTACAATAATATCACATTCTTTGTTTTTGACATGATAATTCAAAGAAAGAACTTGCCTATCTCAGTAGTCTTTTCTCTCATTTAGAATTAATAAAAATAAGTCGCGACTTTCTAATAATTACTGAATATATTCATTCGATAATGCTCAGTCCAACATATTCCGAATGATTAACAATTTACAAAGACCCAGACAGAAATGCTGCAAATCCATTAATTAGTCATCAGTTAACTGGGTATGACATCTGTGCTAGAAGTATCATTCATAGCAGCTTTTCATTGCATGTGTGTGAGTCGGTAACAGTAACAAGCATTCTTAGGTTAAATATATTTAATAAGTATTATTGCTTTATGTTCCTTTAATTATAATTAATTAAACAAAATCAGAAACTGATTGATCTCGGTTATTACTCAGAAATGATTATCTATTTCGTTTTAAGGGCCTTCTAGTTTAAGTAATATAACCTTTGGGAGGCATTAATGACAGCAGAATATTTACGGTTATGAGATCAGATCTCAGAACATGTATAGTATTTATAGTAAGGATTGGACTGTTAATAGATTTAGAATTACAAGATGCCTTGGTAACAAACAATGACTATGAGCGTGTGGTGGATTTGTTGCGTATGGGTAGAGATCATAAAGATAAAGTTCCTTAATTTCTTTTTTTTTTTCCTGCTTTCTCTTTTTCCCTTCCCCAAAATGTTTAAAATATTATAGAAAGACCAATGAAAGATAAACCCACATATATTCCTTCCATACGTGATGCAAGCAATCTCTCTTACCGGCTCTATATAAACCCCTGCATCCTCATCTCCTCTTCACACATCAACATGTTCTAGGTTTATGGAACAGTTTTTGGGGTTAAAGAGGGAACTGGAGACTTCTCGCCCCCTAACCTCAACCCTCAGCTTAGTCTGATCCGATTGAAGGTTTAAGGTGCAGCGATATAAAATTCCCATGGAAAATTTCAAGGGTAAGGGAGGTGACAGAAGAGAGTGAGCACACATGGTACTTTCTTGCATGATGCCGTTTCATGCTTGAAACTATGCGTGCTCACTCTCTATCTGTCACCCCACCACCATCTCTCTCTTTCCATCCATCTTTCACTTTCTGTATTTTACTTCCTGTTTTGTGATCTTTCTTTAATTTCTTGCTGTTACTTTCCCTTTTTATTCTAGAACTGGATCCCTACCGCTAACCCTAACTACTTGAGCTTGGTGTACATTAGTTACAATATCTGGGAATTAACTTGTATAGTCCATGTGTCATTTTTATTATCAATTTGACTGGCATATGTATTACTTGTTAGGAGCTAATTAGAACCAGACTGCATATCTACCATGTTACTCAATATTTACACCATGTGTTTTGCTTACTGGTCTTAGGTACTCATAGGTTCTTCTTGGCTCTGTGGTACCTCCTTCACGAAAAGCACATTTTAATTTCTACCTGTAGGGATATATATGTGCGAGAACTGAAGAGAACCCATTTTCACAAATTACCAGGGTCCAAGAGGTTCCCCTAACGATCTAACTCTGTCAACTTAGAATACATTTTATTATACTTTTGGGCAGATAGTTATGTCGGATATATATATAGTTTCCACGGTCAGGAAGAAAATTGATCGGCAGCGCAAATCTTTTGGTTTTTCCTGTGCTTCAGAACCACAATGCATTAATTTCTGGTCTATTATAGTTTATAAGAGTAGTTAATTTCCATAATATTAATTCAATTATTTAGTTAACACAGTCAATCTGATGCTATAAACTGGTGAACCATTTTCTATATCATCTTATGTTCTAAGACACAGTTTTGGCCAAAAGAAATAGTAAAAGAAATAGTAATGTCTATGGTATAAGTTTCCAACCGCTGACACTAATTTGCTAGAATATATATTATAGCTGGATCCCTAATTTCAGGTAGAGAAACTATGCAAGAGTGATTAAATGTGAAGGTGGTCTTGTTGGCAAGCCATGGATATGAATAGACTCGCAGATTTCTTGCTTATGTTGGAATCCTCCTCTGAAGAAGGCCCGTTTTTGGCTGACAGAAGCTTCAATATGGAAGGAAATTAAAAGAAAGGTTCTTCTCCATTTTTGTGCTGGCTGTCATGAAAGAGTTGAAGGGATAAACTTTACGATTTATCGAGATCGATTTGATTTATTTTGAATTCTCTCCTTTCATTGCTTTCATCCTCATTCCTACCAAATGCAGCTTAACTGAAAAAACAAAATAGATTGTACATGTTGTATATTTCAAATTGAATTATTTAACCAAAACTCCATTATTTATAACTTGATATATATGCTAATGCAACCCTTTTCCCTTTTAATTATATGATTTTTAACTTCTATTTCGTTTCCATGATTGCCAAGCCCCCAAAATAAAACAACAAATCACCAAATATGATATGGCAAATGTGTAACCCTCAGGCCAATCTTTATAAAACTGTCAGTGCGTGATTCATTTGTGCAGTACTTAGTTTATAAAACTATCCATTTATGAAAACAGTGGTAAAAAAAGTTAATAGTAATAAAAAGAATAGTCAAAAATTGTAAAAATGACATGTTTCCTAGATTGATTTCATCTGCTTACTTCATCTTCTTACTTTTTAACTCTAACCATGACTTACTATTATATATCTTAAGTTTTTATTAATTAGATGTAGAAAAGAAAATGAAGAAAAGACGTCTTTAAGGATTTCCAAATAGAAGCGGTTAAAATATTAGATCAAGATGGTATAAAGAACAAAGAAATGTTTGCCACCAATGTTTTGCAGGTGCAATTTTTGCAATGAAATATGCCTTTATACATGTCATTTAAGTTAACATATATATTATGTAAACAAAAGAATTCCACAAAGATATTCGAAGGGCTTATGCTCTTGTCAACAAAAGATTACTATTTTTTACATTGTTTCATGCAAGGTAAATACATTGAGCAGAACCCTTTGCATTTACAGAAGAGTTAGCCCATGTAGATAAGAGCAACCCAGTAAGAAACTGCTTAGAATGAACATGTATACCCTTCTAAGTTTTTTGTTAAGTTTTTTTTCTTAGTAATGAATAAAAATTGAATATAGGGCTTAATTTGGGTGAAGAGAAACTTAGAGTGGTCCTTGTTGCTAGGGTGGTCCTTGTTTAATTTATTTATTTCTGAGAGGCTTGAGCTGTATGGACCAAGGGATCAGGTTGACTAGTTGGACCATCTATCTAAAAGAATTCTTTTTTATTTAAAAAAATCCCCATTAGAAATATACGCTTCTTCCACCGTTTAGAGGTTCTGATTCTCAAGGAATAAATGAAACAAAATAAGGTTCAATGAAGCGAACAAAGTCCGGCTTTCGCGGAAACAAAACTCGAGTCAAAATTTACCAGAGGCTTCCACCAACATTAGTAGAGGAATTGCGCCAATTAAACAAGATTCGAGTAGCTTGTGCAATGCGCATTTTAAAACTTAGCTCTTCAAGACAGTAATCTACAAGTATAATTAGTACCAAAACAAAATTCAGGCATTTGCATTTCCAGACAAATGGCGGAGGGTGCAACCAGATTTGAATACACAACAACCGTAAGTAAGTCCACCAAATTGGTTTCAATATTAATGAAATTAAAAAATTTAAAAGAATTCTGCTCCACAAGCCTCCTTCAGATCCGCTTCCCCATCAAAATATAAATTTCTCTCTCACAAACACCATCTGTGCTAGCCACAGAACTGTCTTCTACAAATGATCCCAAACAAATTGCTAATTACCTTGCTTGGCCAACTTGCATTTTACTACTCCCTTTTCACGGAAGAAAAGAAACCAATTTGTGTTGAAGATAGAATGCCAATTTTAATTTCACTCTTTGTGGAAGATCATCCTTTAAACCGTTGTCTAAAAACCAAATTGCCCAGCAGCTGAAAGTAGCGATGGTTCATCTACTCGGAGGAAAGTATGGCAAAGAATTAGTACAGGTTCCTCATCATCTTTACTGCTTCCACAGGAAGCAATCAGCTCTTTGGCCGTTGCAAACAAAGGCAATATAGCTTCAGGAACATATGTCACATCAGTAACCACAATGACATCAAAACCTCTATTACTCACTTCCTTCGTACCTTCTATGTGGTCCCTGTTTCCCCATTCCAGTCTCTTTGTAGTCAGTTTAGTGAGCAATGGTGACTGAAGATTAGATGCAACATTTTTCGCTAGGAGATCAAGAGCAAAATCATCTCCATCAGTGGCAACTACTAGGTCAGAATATCTAGCAGATTCCCCCACAGCCACACCCCAGCTCCAAGACCCTCTTCCCTGCAACAATATTGGGATTTTCTGCCAGGACAGAAGCCATCAATCGAGCTGATTCCCACGGCATCAAACCAGTTGATCTGCAGGTATGTCGGTACTCTTTCGAAAGTACCCTAATCTTGAAGTTCCAGTCTCTAAGCTTGACCTCAATAATCTAATAGGAAAAATTTAATGAATGATGAGAACCGTATGTTTAATCTAAAATTAGAATAATAAGGAAGGAAAATTGGCCTTCTCAATTAAAAATATGAAAAACCCTTCTATTTGCTTCCAAGTTCCAACAGATACCTGAAATTTGAACAACTTATAAAAGCAGCAACCTGATCAGATGAGATAAGTTCAATTTTCCAAAAAATGAGATAGGTTTGACTCGGGTAATTTTTTTGATAGAACCTACGTGAACTGGAAAGCACATAGCAAATGGGAGAACCTTACCTCGTTCTCACTGGAAGGTGAGATTCCAAACATACCAACTGCCACACCCTCAGACAAGTCAATTGCAGAGTCATTTGCGAGAACCTTTATATTATTTTCCTTGACTTCCTGACCAATATTATCACAATCAAGATAATTGGCCTTTGGCACATCTTTACTGGAGGAAGAGTTGGAACCATCTGAAATGCGAAATACAGCTTGAACCCAACGTCTGAAACCACCAAACAAAGAAGAGGCGGAAAAAAGAGAGAAGAATAACTGCAGTCAAGGGAAGATGAATATAAAATTATTTCTTTTCTAAGCAGTAGATGATGGGAAACAAATTAAATTCCATATGTACATTACCGATTCATTACCAACTCCCTTGAGCGGTTCTCAACTTGTTTGCAGCACACACCAAGTTGTTCAACATCAAAACCATTTTCTTGGAATAAATTTGTCAAGAATTCATTCGAAAAATAGTAAGCACGCTGGATTGAAACAGAAGGAGTATTCCATTAAAAAAGAAGACACGCATACTAAACTACAAGATAACTTGGCAAAAATTGAAAACTTATAGTGCCGTCACCTTTGACATAAAAATTATCACTAATCTTTGGATCTTTGCCAGAGAATCTTTCCTACAGAGCAAAAGAAAGACAAATATCAAATCTCAGTTGTTCAAACTAAAGAAACTGATAAATCAAAATTTAATAGTCAAACAGTTGCCCAAATGAGGAAATGATATAATTGAAGAGGTAATTTGTTGGATGGTTGACCATATTTCAGCTAAAGGTCCAAAAACATGCAATCAGTAAGGGTACTTGTGGCACTCTAAAGAGAGGACAAATCATTTGAATTTAATACCTACAAGTTTCATTTCCTATGCAAATCAAAGAAAGAAACATGTTGCAAGGATAATTGTAGCACTCTAAAGAGAAGACAAATCATCTGAACTAAATACCTGCAAGTTTCATGTCCTATGCAAATCAAAGAAAGAAACATGTAATCATAGTTAATAACACTGAATGAAGTTTCAAATTACTTTTGCATTAACCATAATGATAAGCAAACTAAGATCTTCCGGTTATCACAGAGAAATATTAAACATAAGAAAAGTATGCTCCCCGTCCTGAGTTGGCAAGTCGGCCGCTTAAAAATTCCCAACCCCAACATCCCTCTCTGTGTGTCTGGCCACATTAACCAAATGATAAAATAACCCACAAAAAATACAATTAACCTCATTTATGTCCTATCTATTTCCGATGTGCCAACATCGAGGGCTGTCTTTGACTGAGTTTGCTGGCCACTTCCCAACACACAGGAGTGGACTGCGTATCGCATTCCAAAGGATATGAGGATTAGGGTTTTATTGGAATAACCTAACCCACTTGACTACCAAGGCAACCCCCAATCACAGATTCGTGAATTTGATCATATCCTTTCAGTTTCATATTGGATGATGCGACGCCAATTTGAGAGCATATATATATATTCTAAAGATTTAAAAGCTCAAAGAAATGCAAGGGCTGGGACCAATTCTTATCATATCCTTTGAGCATGCCTAGCCCTACGATGCCACGTAGATTGGAGTAACCATCATTTGTCAATTGTCATATTAGACTTGACGGGAATACCTGTTTAAATTGCCGAAAGTGGTAGGACAAAGGATCAATGTAGAACGTGCTTGTCCAAAGGTTCAGCTCTTTGCCTGCGCAATATGGTTTATCTTACCCAAAAAGTAAAGAGTAGTTGCCCGTGGTAGAAGTAAGATGCTTATCATTATCGTTGGTGATGAAGCAAGTGGGTTTTCTTTAATCTAACAAAATATATACCTTTTTATTTTTTGTGTCAAAGTATGCGTTTGATTTTTAGAATATTTTATTTAAAAAAAAAATTATATTTTAAAAAAAATATAAAAAAATATTTAGCTGTCATTTTAATTTTTTTAAAATAATTTACTCTATTACCATCAATTTTCTTTATATTTGGTTTACCTAAAATATTTTTTAAAAATGAAACTTTTTATTTAAAATTTAAAATTTAAGATTTAAAAATTAAAATTTAGAATTTAAAAATTAGAATCAATTTATGTTTTAAAGTTTAAAGTTTAAAATTAAAAATTTATATTGTAAAATTTTAGAATTTAAAATTTAGAAGTTAAGTTTGAGGTTTTAGACTTTAGAGTTGGGATAGACTTTTAGAGTTTAATGGTTAGAATTTAAAATTTCGAACTTAATGTTTAAGAGTTTAGACATTAGAGTTTATTGTTTAGAATTTAAGTTTTAAAATTTACAAATTAAGAATAATTTCATTATTTTACTTAGAAGAAGTTTTCTATTTCCACTCTCATAAATAAAAATAAAAAGATGAAAATCTTTAAAATTTTTCATTCTCAAGAATAAAACATTTCTGAGAATAAATTTTTATATTTGATATCAAATGTAAGAAAAAAAAAATTTTACTTTACTTTTCTAAAAATCTTAAAAAAAATTTGATATCAAACACGACCTTGAATCAAGGTGTATGTTCATCCTCTTTACCACCCCCCTCCCCCCAAAAAGGGAAAGTCCATAAACCTTATATTCATATGCCCCTTCCCTATTGGGAAAACTTATACTTGCCCATTGTGGTACCCACCTCATATCATGATTATAAGTGCAGTGTAGTGACCGATCCATAATTACACAGCAATGGTCTCAAAATTCGTACTGCCTGTGAGTAAAACATCAACATATGGCGACCGGCGTGATTCATATAAATAATTATAATAATCTTAGGACTGGGAGCTTCATTATGATTGACTTAGCTTCCTCAAATCATGAGCTTATTTGCGATCGATGCATCTAGAGCAGAAGGGATAGATTGTAAAAGACGTGCTATAGACCAATCAAAGTGGTTCATCTTCAACTAAATTACGCAAATTAAGTATCAAACCTAGCTAGCTAATATATTTATTTTACTACTCAACGGGGAATGTGGCATGACGTCCTGCAAATCGCGCACTTGTAGCGATTTATTCGAACATTAATGTCAATGATATACTTTGCATCAATAATGGTTTAACTAATTAATATAAAGCATAAAGCATATATACTTTAAACTGCTTTAACGCCCCATTAGATCTTTATGAGGCCTGTGTTAAACTTTTAATGGGGTTCTGTCCGGCACTTATTGGTTGATTAGCTTGTGCAAACCAATTCCTGCCTCTTTTCCTTCCTCTTTTATTAAAGGAAGGGGACCTGCCATTATAGTTCCATGTGTAGAGCTTCAATTCGATCTGCAGCATATTGGGGGTACTATTGCAAGGGCACCTTGAATATTCCTTGAAGATGGATTACAATAATATCACATTCTTTGTTTTTGACATGATAATTCAAAGAAAGAACTTGACTATGTCAGTAGTCTTTTCTCTCATTTAGAATTAATAAAAATAAATCATGACTTTCCAATAATTACTGAATATATTCATTCGATAATGCTGAGTTCAACATATTCCGAATGATTAACAATTTTACAAATACCCAGTCAAAATTTTTGCAAATTATAACAACTCCAGTTTTTTTTTACATATATACTTATATGTATATTTCTAAAATTCTATAAAGTCATTATCTTCTTCTTCGAATTATTTAATTCATAATAACATTCAATTAAATTAATTAAACATAAATAAGATTTAAGAAATACCATTAACACTTATACAATTCTAAGTTCACATACACATCATTAATCAAAACATATATACAAAAATCAAACACATAAAAAAAATTACATTTTATTCATCCATATTGATTAATTCTGAAGATACGAGTGTGGATGGTTGCACCTTCACCGAGATTTAGTTAACTCGACCCAACGTACGCTAAAAGCCGGTTATAAAGAATATTTGTATAACTTAGTTTTCTTATTCATTATATTCACGTGCCATAATTTTTCATCATAATATAATTATTACAAAAAATCATTGATAATTATGTCATAAATATAATTGTTTCAAATATCACTTTATAAAATATTTTTATGTCAAAATTATACACTTATGATGGTAAAGAGTTCATACAATGGCTATGGCATACACTATTCATTTATTATTCTCATTTATAAGATTCTTTTTTTTTTAAATATTATTATCCTCTCTTCACTAAACAGAGCATAACATCCTCATTTTAAATCCAATTGAGGTGATTTTAGTATTAATTGAAAGATAAGACAATCTTATAAAACACTTATGTTGAACATTTTAGTGAAATTTTAAGTAATCTTGGTGTTACTACTCCCTCAAATTCAATGTTTTTTTTTTCGAGTAGGTTCAGACCGCTACTTACTAATCAGACCATATCTCTCTCATACAAATTTCAACTAAGTTAATTCCAAAGCCTATAAAACGCTAAGAAATTTATATACAACTTTCATGTTTATCATTTCTTGATATTTTTTACTAATTACTCCCAGAAAATTGAAAACAAAAACATTTATATTTACCACTCTAGATTCTACACTGATTTTAACATTTACTCATTAGTCAGCCATATCTCTCTTATATGAACTCCAAATTAAGTGATTTCCGAGCCTATAGATCCGTTATTTATATATCTATATTTATTATATTAACAATTTTCTTTAATTCTCAACATATTTTGTCCAAAAATTCAAACACAGAAGCATACTTAATAGATTCTTCCCTGATTAGCTAATTTCTGATATTTTCTTACTAATCTGACCATATCTCCCTCATATTGATTTCAATTTGAATGATTCCAATGGATATAAATCTGTGAAACATATATCTACATTTTTTATGTTAAGTATTTCTTTTAATTCCCTACAGATGTTTTCAGAAATTTAAATACAGAAGCATACCTGACAGATTCTTCCTTGATTAACTATTTTCTGACCACTGTTTACTTATCGGGCAATATTTCCCTCATCAGGACTCCAAATTAAGTGATTTTAGTAGCTAAAAATTCGCGAGACATAGATTGACATTTCTCATGTTAACCATTTCTTTTAATTCCTAACCGATTCTTCTCAAAATTTCAAAAATATAAGCTTCCCTAATTACCTCGAAATCCAGTTTCCTAACCAATCATTTTCTAAGGTTTTAATTCATCATTATATTACATCCTCTTCTATTTTCTTTACATCTAATCATATTCCATCAATTTTTCACCATATTCAAATATACAAAATAGTAGCATAAAAATCATAAAATTTTTACCACCCATAGCTATACCTATGCAGAACTTTTTACACCAACTGTAATGTCTAAAACATCCATCATATGCAAAATAACATGTAACATGATATAACAACATTCATGACCAATCATCAAAGTAACAAATATTGTAAATGTTATCAAAGTTATAAGATTAAAATCCCACATAAATGTTACAAATTTCAAAAAAATTCTTCAAAAGGAGATATTGTTAAACCTACCTAAAAATTTCCTTAACTTACTTAGTGAATTCTTTTTTTTTTTTTTTTTTCTCTTGAAGAAAGTAACAAGATTCCTTCCTTCCCTTAACTTTTCTAGCAGCTTAAATAAGAGAAGGAGGGTGAGTTTTTGAACCCCAAGGATGAAAAAGAAAGATGGATTCAAGTGAAAATTAAACTAACTTACCTTGAGTACTTAGTCCTCTAAACTTCTCATTCTTCCTTCCTTTCTTCTCTTCTCTTTCTCTCATTTTCTTACTCTACCCTACTTCTATTTTTCATCTCCCTTACTTGGACGAAATTATAATGTTATAGGGGTGAGTTTTGCTTAAATAGACTATCAAGTGGTTCACCTTTTATGATCATGGGTTTACCTTATCACAATTAAGATGTACTTGGTTGATTTTTGAAAAAAAAACAACTCATGTTCTTGTCTTCCTCTTTCTTAGTTAAAATATACATAGTAAAAGGAGATTTGTATTTTAAAAATTATAATAATATGTTCTTAAGACAAGGGATAAGGTCTCTTTGATTTAAGAATTCATTTCTTTTTTCTTTTGTCTTAATCAAGTATGATAGGTTTGCCTTTTTAAATGACAAATTTTCAGCTATTGGATGTCCCTTGCTTAGCTAAAATTATTTGTGTAAGATAAAGATATTTTTTCATAATGCTATGTATTATTATCCACTTGTTGAAATTATGAATGTAAGATATAGATGTTTTGTCTTAATGCCATGTGATATAATCTTGATTATTATTGCACTATTATTTTCTCACATGATTCTTATTTTTTTCACTATTGGATTTGGGCTCATTCTTACCCATTTCTTTTGCTTTGACTAAAATTTTACCTTTCATGAAGGCTTGGTCACATTTTCATAATTTTTGGGCTGTCGGTCCAACTTCTATATCTTAGTCCAAATCTATGTTTTATTTCTTGCTTGAACTATCTAATAGACTTGTTAGAAACTTATGTGAAGTGAAAAAACTCTATATGAAGTATCCATATGTGAAAACTCAATTTATGGTTGGATATGTTAAACTTAAAAATTTCTAACTCTTGAATTAGGAAAAATTACACTAATCCAATTTTTTTAAAATTTTAAAACATTTACTTACTTCACAAAAGTTTTTCTTCCTTGCTAAAAAATTTTGCCTATCTTTAATATGTTATTTCTAATTTTTTATATTAAATTTTCTCTCTTTACTTGTTCCCTTAATGTTAGAAACATTTTCTATACATACACATAAGGTGAAAAATTTCTAAAAATTATATTTTCTTAAATATTTAAAAATTGTCTAATCAATTTTATTTTTTTAATTAAATATTTATATACTTTTAAATAAACAAAATTAAGAATTTAATTAGTCATCTGGGTATGACATCTGTGCTGGAAGTATAATTCATAGCAGCTTTTCATTGCATGTGTATGAGTCGGTAACAGTAACAAGCATTCTAGGGTTAAATATATTTAATAAGTATTATTGCTATATATTCCTTTAATTATAATTAATTAAACAAAATCAGAAACTGATTGATCTCGGTTATTACTCAGAAATGACTATCTATTTCGTTTTAAGGACCTTCTAGTTTAAGTAATATAACCTTTGGGAGGCATTAATGACAACAGAATATTTGCGGTAATGAGATCAGATTTCAGAACATGTATAGTATTTATAGTAAGGATTGGACTGTTAATAGATTTAGAATTACAAGATGCCTTGGTAACAAACAATGACTATGAACGTGTGGTGGATTTGTTAAAGTTCCTTAATTTCTTCTTTTTTTCCTGCTTTCTCTTTTTCCCTTCCCCAAAATGTTTAAAATATTATAGAAAGACCAATGAAAGATAAACCCACATATATTCCTTCCATACGTGATGCAAGCAATCTCTCTTACCGGCTCTATATAAACCCCTGCATCCTCATCTCCTCTTCACACATCAACATGTTCCAGGTTTATGGAACAGTTTTTGGGGTTAAAGAGGGAACTGGAGACTTCTCGCCCCCTAACCTCAACCCTCAGCTTAGTCTGATCCGATTGAAGGTTTAAGTTGCAGCGATATAAAATTCCCATGGAAAATTTCAAGGGTAAGGGAGGTGACAGAAGAGAGTGAGCACACATGGTACTTTCTTGCATGATGCCGTTTCATGCTTGAAACTATGCGTGCTCACTCTCTATCTGTCACCCCACCACCATCTCTCTCTCCATCCATCTTTCACTTTCTGTATTTCGACTTCCTGTTTTGTGATCTTTCTTTTCTTGCTGTTACTTTCCCTTTTTACGCTAGAACTGGATCCCTACCCCTAATCCTATACTTGAGCTTGGTGTACAGGAGTTACAATATATGGGAATTAACTTGCATAGTCCATGTGTCATTTTTATTATCAATTTGACTGACATATGTATAACTTGTTAGGAGCTAATTAGAACCTAGACTGCATATCTACCATGTTACTCAATATTTGCACCATGTGTTTTGCTTGTTGGTCTTAGGTACTCCTAGGTTCTTCTTGGCTCTGCGGTACCTCCTTCACGAAAAGTACATTTTAATTTCTACCTGTAGAGATATATATGTGCGAGGACTGAAGAGAACCCATTTTCACAAATTACCAGGGTCCAAGAGGTTCCCCTAACGATCTAACTCTGTCAACTTACTTAGAATACATTTTATTATACTTTTGGGCACAGTTATGCCGGATATATATATATTTTCCTTATAGTTTCCACGGTCAAGAAGAAAATTGATCGGCAACGCAAATCTTTTGGTTTTTCCTGTGCTTCAGAACCACAATGCATTAATTTCTGTCCTTTTTTATAGTTTATAAGAGTAGTTAATTTCCATATTATTAATTCAATTATTTAGTTAACACAGCCAATCTGATGCTATAAACTGGTGAACCCTTTTCTATGTATCATCTTATGTTCTAAGACACAGTTTTGGCCAAAAGAAATAGTAATGTCTAAGGTATAAGTTTCCAACCGCTGACACTAATTTGCTAGAATATATATTATAGTTGGATCCCTAATTTCAGGTAGAGAAACTATGCAAGTGATTAAATGTGAAGGTGGTCTTGTTGGCAAGCCATGGATATGAATAGACTCGCAGATTTCTTGCTTATGTTATAATTCTCCTCTGAAGAAGGCCCGTTTCTAGCTGACAGAAACTTCAATATGGAAGGAAATTAAAACAAGGGTTCTTTTCCATTTTTGTGGTGGCTGTCACGAAAGAGTTGAAGGGATAAACTTTACGATTTATCTAGATCGATTTGATTTATTTTGACTTCTCTGCTTTCATTGCTTTCATCCTCATTCCAGCCAAATGCAGCTTAACTGAAGAAAAAAAAAAGATTGTATATGTTGTATATTTCAAATTGAATTATTTAACCAAAACTCCATTATTTATAATTTGATATATATGCTAA
The DNA here is from genome assembly GCA_037074535.1 of Gleditsia sinensis. NCBI lineage: Eukaryota > Viridiplantae > Streptophyta > Magnoliopsida > Fabales > Fabaceae > Gleditsia > Gleditsia sinensis. The sequence goes on along the minus strand of CM073470.1, from coordinate 12,373,173 downwards.
TGCAACCCTTTTTCCTTTCAATTAAATGATTTTTAACTTCTATTTCGTTTCCATGATTGCCGAGCCCCCAACAACAAATCATCAAATATGATATGGCAAATGTGTAGCCCTCAGGCCAATCTTTATAAAACTGTCAGTGTGCGATTCATTTGTTCTGTACTTGGTTTATAAAACTATCAATTTATTAAAAACGGATAAAAATCTTAAGTTAATAGTAATAAAAAAAATAGTCAAAAATTGTAAAAACGACATGTTTCCTAGATTGATTTCATCCACCATAAACAATATATATTATATATCTTAAGTTTTTATTAATTAAATGTAGAAAAGAAAATGAAGAAAAGACGTCTTTAAGGGTTTCCAAATAGAAGCGGTTAAAATATTAGATCAAGATGGTATAAAGAACAAAGAAATGATTGCCACCAATGTTTTGCAGGTGCAACTTTTGCAATGAAATATGCCTTTATACATGTCATTTAAGTTAACATATATATTATGTAAACAAAAGAATTCCACAACGATATTCGAAGGGCTTATGCTCTTGTCAGCAAAATATTACTTTTCTATACATTATTGTTTCATGCAAGGTAAATACATTTAGCAGAACCCTTTGCATTTACATAAGAGTTAGCCCATGTAGATCAGAGGAACCCAGTAAGAAACTGCTTAGGATGAACATGTATACCCTTCTAAGTTTTTTGTTAGTTTTTTTTCTTAGTAAAGAATAAAAATCGAATATAGGGCTTAATTTGGGTGAAGAGAAACTTAGAGTGGTCCTTGTTGCTAGGGTGGTCCTTGTTTAATTAATTTATTTCTGAGAGGCTTGAGCCGTATGGACCAAGGGATCAGGTTGACCAGTTGGACCATCTATCTAAAAGAATTTTTTTTTTTATTTAAAAAAATTCCCATTAGAAATATACGCTTCTTCCACCGTTTAGAGGTTCTGATTCTCAAGGAATAAATGAAACAAAATAATTAGTACCAATCTAATGTCGTGTAGTACTTCTTTATGATAATTTGACTAATAAGCCAGAAGAAAAACTTAGCTCTTCAAGACAGAAATCTACAAGTATAATTAGTACCAAAACAAAATTTAGGCATTTGCATTTCCAGACAAATGGCGGAGGGTGCAACCAGATTTGAATACACAACAACCGTATGTAAGTCCACCAAATTGGTTTCAATATTAATGAAATTAAAAAAATTAAAAAGAATTCTGCTCCACAAGCCTCCTTCAGATCCGCTTCCCCATCAAAAAATAAATTTCTCTCTCACAAACACCATCTGTGCTAGCCACAGAACTGTCTTCTACAAATGATCCCAAACAAATTGCTAATTACCTTGCTTGGCCAACTTGCATTTTACTACTCCCTTTTCACGGAAGAGACCAATTTGTGTTGAAGATAGAATGCCAATTTTAATTTCACTCTTTGTGGAAGAGCAAGATATTTAATGCCGTACTAGGAAGATCATCCTTTAAACCGTTGTCTAAAAACCAAATTGCCCAGCAGCTGAAAGTAGCGATGGTTCATCTACTTGGAGGAAAGTATGGCAAAGAATTAGTACAGGTTCCTCATCATCTTTACTGCTTCCACAGGAAGCAATCAGCTCTTTGGCCGTTGCAAACAAAGGCAATATAGCTTCAGGAACATATGTCACATCAGTAACCATAATGACATCAAAACCTCTATTACTCACTTCCTTCGTATCTTCTATGTGGTCCCTGTTTCCCCATTCCAGTCTCTTTGTAGTCAGTTTAGTGAGCAATGGTGACTGAAGATTAGATGCAACATTTTTCGCTAGGAGATCAAGAGCAAAATCATCTCCATCAGTGGCAACTACTAGGTCAGAATATCTAGCAGATTCCCCCACAGCCACACCCCAGCTCCAAGACCCTCTTCCCTGCAACAATATTGAGATTTTCTGCCAGGACAGAAGCCATCAATCGAGCTGATTCCCACGGCATCAAACCAGTTGATCTGCAGGTATGTCGGTACTCTTTCGAAAGTACCCTAATCTTGAAGTTCCAGTCTCTAAGCTTGACCTCAATAATCTAATAGGAAAAATTTAATGAATGATGAGAACCGTATGTTTAATCTAAAATTAGAATAATAAGGAAGGAAAATTGGTCTTCTCAATTAAAAATATGAAAAACCCTTCTATTTGCTTCCAAGTTCCAACAGATACCTGAAATTTGAACAACTTATAAAAGCACCAACCTCAGATGAGATAAGTTCAATTTTCCAAAAAATGAGATAGGTTTGACTCTGGTAATTTTTTTGATAGAACCTACGTGAACTGGAAAGCACATAGCAAATGGGAGAGCCTTACCTCGTTCTCACTGGAAGGTGAGATTCCAAACATACCAACTGCCACACCCTCAGACAAGTCAATTGCAGAGTCATTTGCGAGAACCTTTATATTATTTTCCTTGACTTCCTGACCAATATTATCACAATCAAGATAATTGGCCTTTGGCACATCTTTACTGGAGGAAGAGTTGGAACCATCTGAAATGCGAAATACAGCTTGAACCCAACGTCTGAAACCACCAAACAAAGAAGAGGCGGAAAAAAGAGAGAAGAATAACTGCAGTCAAGGGAAGATGAATATAAAATTATTTCTTTTCTAAGCAGTAGATGATGGGAAACAAATTAAATTCCATATGTACATTACCGATTCATTACCAACTCCCTTGAGCGGTTCTCAACTTGTTTGCAGCACACACCAAGTTGTTCAACATCAAAACCATTTTCTTGGAACAAAATTTGTCAAGAATTCATTCGAAAAATAGTAAGCACGCTGGATTGAAACAAAAGGAGTATTCCATTAAAAAAGAAGACACGCATACTAAACTGCAAGATAACTTGGCAAAAATTGAAAACTTACAGTGCCGTCACCTCTGACATAGAAATTATTACTAATCTTTGGATCTTTGCCAGAGAATCTTTCCTGCAGAGCAAAAGAAAGACAAATATCAAATCTCAGTTGTTCAAACTAAAGAAACTGATAAATCAAAATTTAATAGTCAAACAGTTGCCCAAATGAGGAAATGATATAATTGAAGAGGTAATTTGTTGGATGGTTGACCATATTTCAGCTAAAGGTCCAAAAACATGCAATCAGTAAGGGTACTTGTGGCACTCTAAAGAGAGGACAAATCATTTGAATTTAATACCTACAAGTTTCATTTCCTATGCAAATCAAAGAAAGAAACATGTTGCAAGGATAATTGTAGCACTCTAAAGAGAAGACAAATCATCTGAACTAAATACCTGCAAGTTTCATGTCCTATGCAAATCAAAGAAAGAAACATGTAATCATAGTTAATAACACTGAATGAAGTTTCAAATTACTTTTGCATTAACCATAATGATAAGCAAACTAAGATCTTCCGGTTATCACAGAGAAATATTAAACATAAGAAAAGTATGCTCCCCGTCCTGAGTTGGCAAGTCGGCCGCTTAAAAATTCCCAACCCCAACATCCCTCTCTGTGTGTCTGGCCACATTAACCAAATGATAAAATAACCCACAAAAAATACAATTAACCTCATTTATGTCCTATCTATTTCCGATGTGCCAACATCGAGGGCTGTCTTTGACTGAGTTTGCTGGCCACTTCCCAACACACAGGAGTGGACTGCGTATCGCATTCCAAAGGATATGAGGATCAGGGTTTTATTGGAATAACCTAACCCACTTGACTACCAAGGCAACCCCCAATCACAGATTCGTGAATTTGATCATATCCTTTCAGTTTCATATTGGATGATGCGACGCCAATTTGAGAGCATATATATATATTCTAAAGATTTAAAAGCTCAAAGAAATGCAAGGGCTGGGACCAATTCTTATCATATCCTTTGAGCATGCCTAGCCCTACGATGCCACGTAGATTGGAGTAACCATCATTTGTCAATTGTCATATTAGACTTGACGGGAATACCTGTTTAAATTGCCGAAAGTGGTAGGACAAAGGATCAATGTAGAACGTGCTTGTCCAAAGGTTCAGCTCTTTACCTGCGCAATATGGTTTATCTTACCCAAAAAGTAAAGAGTAGTTGCCCGTGGTAGAAGTCAGATGCTTATCATTATCGTTGGTGATGAAGCAAGTGGGTTTTCTTTAATCTAACAAAATATATACCTTTTTATTTTTTGTGTCAAAGTATGCGTTTGATTTTTACAATATTTTATTTTAAAAAAAATTATATTTTTAACAAAAAAATATTAAAAAAATATTTAGCTGTCATTTTAATTTTTAAAAAATAATTTACTCTATTACCATCAATTTTTTTTATATTTGATTCACCTAAAATATATTTAAAAAATAAAATTTTTTATTTAAAATTTAAAATTTAAAAATTAGAGTTTAGAATTTAAAAATTAGGAATGATTTATGTTTTAGAGTTTAGAATTTAAAATTTAAAATTTATATTTTAAAATTTTAGTATTTAAAATTTAAAAGTTAAATTTAAAGTTTTAGAGTTTAGAGTAGGTTAGACTTTTAGAGTTTAGGAGTTAGAATTTAGAATTTAGAATTTAGAATTTAATGTTTAAGAGTTAAGAATTAGAATTTAGACGTTAGGGTTTATGGTTTAAAATTTAAGTTTTAAAATTTAAAAATTAAGAATAATTTCATTATTTTACTTAGAAGAAGTTTTTTATTTCCACTCATGGAAATAAAAAGATGAAAATTTTCAAAAAAATTCATTCTAAAAAATAAAACATTTTTGAGAATAAATTTTTATATTTGATATCAAATGTAAGAAAAAAAAATTTTACTTTACTTTTCTAGAAATCTTAAAAAAAAAATTGATATCCCAAAAGGGAAAGTCCATAAACCTTATATTCATATGCCCCTTCCCTATTGGGAAAACTTATACTTGCCCATTGTGGTACCCACTTCATATCATGATTATAAGTGCAGTGTAGTGACCGATCCATAATTACACAGCAATGGTCTCAAAATTCGTACTGCCTGTGAGTAAAACATCAACATATGGCGACCGGCGTGATTCATATAAATAATTATAATAATCTTAGGACTGGGAGCTTCATTATGATTGACTTAGCTTCCTCAAATCATGAGCTTATTTGCGATCGATGCATCTAGAGCAGAAGGGATAGATTGTAAAAGACGTGCTATAGACCAATCAAAGTGGTTCATCTTCAACTAAATTACGCAAAGTATCAAACCTAGCTAGCTAATATATTTATTTTACTACTCAACGGGGAATGTGGCATGACGTCCTGCAAATCGCGCACTTGTAGCGATTTATTCGAACATTAATGTCAATGATATACTTTGCATCAATAATGGTTTAACTAATTAATATAAAGCATAAAGCATATATACTTTAAACTGCTTTAACGCCCCATTAGATCTTTATGAGGCCTGTGTTAAACTTTTAATGGGGTTCTGTCCGGCACTTATTGGTTGATTAGCTTGTGCAAACCAATTCCTGCCTCTTTTCCTTCCTCTTTTATTAAAGGAAGGGGACCTGCCATTATAGTTCCATGTGTAGAGCTTCAATTCGATCTGCAGCATATTGGGGGTACTATTGCAAGGGCACCTTGAATATTCCTTGAAGATGGATTACAATAATATCACATTCTTTGTTTTTGACATGATAATTCAAAGAAAGAACTTGCCTATCACATTAGTCTTTTCTCTCATTTAGAATTAATAAAAATAAATCATGACTTTCCAATAATTACTGAATATATTCATTCGATAATGCTCAGTTAAACATATTTCAAATGATTAACAATTTTACAAAGACCCAGTCAAAAATTTTGCAAATTATAACAACTCCAATTTTTTTTTCATATATAATTATATGTATATTTTTAAAATTCTATGAAGTCATTATTTTCTTTTTCAAACTATTTAACTCATAATAACATTCAATTAAATTAATTAAACATAAATAAGGTTTAAGAAATACCATTAACACTTATACAATTCTGGGTTTACATACACATCATTAATCAAAATATATATACAAAAATTAAACACATAAAAACTACATTTTATTCATTCATATTGACCAATTCCAGAGATACGGGTGCGGGTGGGTTGCACCTTCAACGAGATCTTAGTTAATTCGACCCAACATACGTTAAAAGTCGGTTATAGAAAATATCTGTATAACTTAGTTTTATTGTTCATTATACTCACGTGTCATAATTTTTCATCAAAATATAATTATTATTAAAAATCATTGGTAATTATGCTATAAATATAATCATTTCAAATATTTTATGTCAAAATTATACATTTATGATGGTAAGGAGTTCATACAATGGCTATGGCATACACTATTCATTTATTATTCTCATTTATAAGATTCTTCTCCTTTTTTAAATATTATTATCCTCTCTTCACTAAATAGAGCATAACATCCTCATTTTAAATCCCATTGAGGTGATCTTGGTGTCAATTGAAAGATAAGACAATTCTATAAAACACTTATGTTGAACATTTTAGTGAAATTTTAAGTAATATTGGTGTTACTACTCCATCAAATTCAATATTATTTCTTTTCGGGTAGGTTCAGACCGCTACTTACTAATCAGACCATATCTCTTTCATACAAACTTCAATTGAGGTGATTCCAAAACCTATAAAAAAACGTTAAGACATTTATATACAACTTTCATGTTTATCATTTCTTCATATTTCTTACTAATTACTCTCAAAAAATAGAAAACAAAAACACTTACATTTACCACTCTGGATTCTAGGCTAATTTTAACATTTACTCATTAGTCAGCCATATCTCTCTCATATGAACTCTAAATTAAGTGATTTCAGAGCCTATAGATTTGTGATTCATATATCTATATTTATTATGTTAACAATTTCCTTTAATTCCCAACATATTTTGCCCAAAAATTCAAACACATAAGCATACTTAACATATTCTTCCTTAATTAGCTAGTTTCTGACATTTTCTTACTAATCTGACCATATCCCCCTCATATTGATTCCAATTTGAATGATTCCAATGGATATAAATCTGTGAAACATATATCTACATTTTTTATATTAAGTATTTCTTTTAATTCCCTACAGATATTTTCAGAAATTTAAACACAGAAGCATACCTGACAGATTCTTCCCTGATTAACTATTTTCTGACCACTGTTTACATATCGGGCAATATCTCCCTCATCAGGACTCCAAATTAAGTGATTCTAGTAGCTAAAAATTCGTGAGACATAGATTGACTTTTCTCATGTTAACCATTTCTTTTAATTCCTAACCGATTCTTCTCAAAATTTCAAAAATATAAGCTTCCCTAATTACCTCGAAATCCAGTTTCCTAACCAATCATTTTCTAAGGTTTTAGTTCATCATTATATTACATCCTCTTCTATTTTCTTTACATCTAATCATATTCTGTCAATTTTTCACCATATTCAAATATACAAAATAGTAGCATAAAAATCATAAAATTTTTACCACCCATAGCCATACCTATGCAGAACTTTCTACACCAACTATAATGTCCAAAACATCCATCATATGCAAAATAACATGTAACATGATATAGCAACATTCATGACCAATCATCAAAGTAACAAATATTGTAAATTTTATCAAAGTTATAAGATCAAAATCCCACATAAATGTTACAAATTTCAAAGTTTTTCTTTAAAAATAGATATTGTTAAACCTACCTAAAGACTTCCCTAACTCACTTAGTGAATTCTTTTTTTTGTTTTCTCTTGAAGAAAGTAACAAGATTCCTCCATTCCCTTAACTTTTCTAGCAACTTAAATAAGAGAAGGAGGGTGAGTTTTTGAAACCTAAAGATGAAAAAGAAAGATGGATTCAAGTGGAGATTAAACTAACTTACCTTGAGTACTTAGTCCTCTAGACTTCTCCTTCTTCTTCCTTCCTTTCTTCTCCTCTCTTTCTCTCATTTCCTCACTCTACCTTGCTTCTATTTTTCATCTCCTTTACTTGGACGAAATTATAATGTTATAGGGGTGAGTTTTGCTTAAATAGACTATCAAGTGGTTCACCTTTCATGATCATGGGTCTACCTTATCACAATTAGGATGCACTTGGTTGATTTTTGAAAAAAAAAATAACTCATGTTCTTATCTTCTTCTTCCTTAGTCAAGATATGCATAGCAAAAGGAGATTTGTATTTTGAAAATTATGATAATATGTTTTTAAAACAAGGGACAAGGTCCCTTTGATTTAGGGATCCATTTTCTTTTTCTTTTGTCTTAATCAAGTATGATAGGTTTACCTTTTTAAGTGGTAAATTTTCAGCTATTGGATGTCCCTTGCTTGGCTAAAATTATTTGTGTAGGATGAATATGTTTTGTCATAATGCTATGTATTATTATCCGCTTGTTGAAATTATGAATGTAAAATATAGATGTTTTGTCTTAATGCCATGTGACATAATCTTGATTATTATTGCACTACTATTTCTTCATATGATTCTTATTTTTTTCACTATTGGATTTGGGCTCATTCTTACCATTTCCTTTGTTTTGGCTAAAATTTTACTTTTCATGGAGACTTGATCACATTTTTATAATTTTTGGGCTATCGGTCCAACTTCTATATCTTAGTCCAAATATATATATGTTTCATTTCTTGTTTGAGCTATCCAATGGGCTTGCTAGAAACTTATGTGAAGTGAAAAAACTCTATATGAAGTGTCCATAGGTGAAAGCTCAATTTATGGGTGGAGATGTTAAATTTAAAAATTTCTAACTCTTGAATTAGGAAAAATTACCCTAATCCAATCTTCTTAAAATTTTAAAATTTTAAAATTTTTACTTACTTCACAAAAGTTTATCTTCTTTACCAAAAAATTTCACCTCTCTTTAGTATCACTACTAGAAAAACATGATTTAGAGACAGAAATAGAGACGAATTTTGGAAGTCAGAGACGGATGGTAAGTTTTGCAATTTAGAGACGGAAAATTTTTCGTCTCTAATTCCGTCTCTAAACTCATTTAGAGACGGAATTAAAGATGAAAAATTTTCTATCTCTAACAATCCGTCTCTAAGTTCGTAAACAGTGAAAAAAAATTTTGAGATGGATTTAGAAACGAAAATTAAGAGACGGAAAATTTTCCGTCTCTAATGTATAAATTGTGTAGATAAATTTTTTATCTCTAATTTTATATCTAATTTTTAAAATAATATTTAAATTATTAGTAAAATTAGCTAGAATTTAGACAATTTTTGAAAAAAATTTAAATCCCGCTTAATTTGTAGAAATAAGTTGATGGAATGGAAATTAAGATTATCTTATATTAATTTATTGTGTTTAGTTGATATAATTGACTATATTTTTTATTATCACGATATACAGATTCTCTTCTATAAAGAAAATGGTTTTATCTTGAAAAACTTCTATAAAAAAACAAGTAAAATGAAAAAAAAAAGAGGTTAAAAGAGATAAATGATGAATAGATATATTTTATTAATATGTTTTATTGTACAAATTTTTCATATTTACTTTCATTTTATATTTTTTAGAATTGATGGGTAGATATATTTTATTAATATTATGAGAAATCATTTAATAATTTTAAAAAGAAATAAACATTTATGAAGAATAAAGACATGTCTTCCTAATAAATATATATACGCTTAATTTTGAATATAATATAATTTTGGTCATAATCATTATGTAGCATATAGTATTTTCGTATATGTATGTATATATATATATACATACATACACGAATATACTATATACTACATAATTTTTTTAAATCGATTTATTGTATTTGGTTGGTTAATTTGACTCTAATCTTGATTCTTACGAAATACAAATTTCTTTCTATATAGAAGATGATTTTACCTCAAAAAAATAGTGAAAAGGGAAAAAGTGAAATGGAATAAAAAATTAAAAGAGTAAAATACCTTTCACCATTTTTCCTTCATATCTTCGCTCCATTTTATTGATAAATAAAAAGATTAAAATACCTTTCATCATCAATTCATCTTTTTCATTGGTTAGTGAAATGAGCTAGTGAATTCATAGAACAGATCGAACACAATAAGGTTAAAAAAGAAGAAAATGATCATAAAATATCATATTTAGTAAAGTAGACATAACTTTCAACTGAGGTGGAGTTATGAGACCCACTAGAATTTACCCAGTGAAAATTGTTTCAGGCTCAAAAAATCATTAAAAAAAAGTGAGTTTTAAGTTGTTTATCTATTTATTACATATTTTTAGAGATTTCTTTTCTATTTTCGCATTTAATGTTGATTAGTATTTTATCTTACATTATTTCTATTTAAGACTATATTACTAAGACTTTGAATTAATAAAAATATCTCAAACCTACTATACAGTTTTCAGATTTACTTTAAATTTTATGTTTTTCAGAATTGATGAATAAATATATTTTATTAATATTATGAGTAAAATGATTTTATAGTTTTAAAATGTAAGTAAACATTTATGAAAAGTAAAGGCATCTCTTTTCAAGAAATATATGTATGCTTAATTTTGAATATATATATATATATATATATATATATATATATATATATATATATATGTATGGCGACGGTGGTTTTATAGGAATGTGTATGGACTTCAAGAATAAGGCTTTGATTCTTATGGCCACAAAACTATTTTAATTTTGAAATGTTCATAATTTTTTAGGTAGTATTATATATTATTTTATTATTATCGATCTTTTGAATGATATTAATTTTTTAAAAATATTAATACATTAAAATATATTTTAATTAGTCATTTGACATTTATTAACTAAAAAATAATTTTAAAAAGATACACTTACATTTTTTTTCAATTTAAATTAAACAATTTTTAATAATAAAATTATTAATAAAATTTATGCTTTATGCATTTTTAAAAGAAATTATAATTAATTTAATTTAATGTAATACATATAATTAAAAGGTCAAATTAATATTTTAAAAAATTTAAAATAAGAAAAAATAGTGTAATTTTAAAAAAAAATACCTTGAGAGAGTATCAATATAAATTTAAAAAGAAATAAAGAAAACGTGAATTTTTTTTAAATTTAAAAAGAGAGAGCATAATCTATTAAAAAAATAGCATTGACATAAAGAAAACGTGAATGTATTATCTTTTCTCTTTCATTTTTTTTAACATCAATGTATTAACTGGGGAAAAAAAATAAAAAATGCTAACCGGGTATGCTCTTTTAACATGGGCATAAAGAAACTGGCATTTTTTTTTATCCTTTTTCCCACCTTGAAAAAAATGCCTATGTTCAAAACATCTAAAAATATTTCCCCCACTTTATTTTTTCTGCCCGCGCACACTTTTCCTTCCAAACCGCAGCTTCTCCTTTCGTCTCCATCCAGCAGCTTCTCTTCCCTTTGGCAATTTCTTCAACAATCCAACCCCCAATGAGCTTAGATCAAGTGAATATGTGTATAGTAACTAGATTGAGGATGGTAAGGCAACAAAAATTGTGAAGAAATAGCATCAATAGCGACCCCTACAGTAGAAAATCGAAGCACTGTTCACAGGTTCAATCTGTCAAATTTTTTCATGTTTTTGGTTTTTTTAGAAGGTTTTGACCATATATTCTTGTTTAGAAGGTAGGATAACATCTTTAGAATATTTTTATGGTCATATAACATGATTTTTTAGCTGAAATCCATGGATTTTGCTTGAGCGAACAGTGCACGCGAACTATTTTTCCAAGGTGCTTGAATTTACAATTTCGTGGGAGAACCACCGATGAACTTTCATGTTGCACATTGCCGTTGAGTCCAGCTTAAAGCATCCAAGGTGCATTACTTGAACTCAGAGTGGTTAGCTGGATGAACTCATGGATTACTTGATGAGTGTGAGTTTGAATTTATTAGGCTTTTGTTTTTTTTTTTACTTTTGAAGTTCGGGGATAGTTTGTCCTCCAAATTTCATTGTTGGTTCGATTATTTCTTAGTGGTTCAGGAGAAAAAGAAAAAATAGAAGACACGCAAAGATACATTAGTATTTTGATTTGTCAGTGAGTCTGTTATACAGTCAAATAATTGGAAAGATTAATAATTAAGGCCATAATTTAGCAATGTAAAGGCAAAAAGTAGAGGACAAGGAATAACCTCTCTAATCTCTTATCTCTTGTTTGGCCTTCCACTAGAAGCATACTATAGATAAAGTCAAGGGGCCTCAAAGTATTTAAAAATTCACAGTTTAGGATACTAATTGGTTTACATTTGATTTATTGTCCCTATGTTAGAAAAATTCTAAGTGGGTCAACTAAAAATGGCACCCAAAAAACTTTTAATACAACTTACATGATGGTTATAGATATTTACAAAATAGTGATGGAGATATTGAAATCAAATTCCTACCCATTAAAGAACCTACAAAGAAAAGCCTATATGACCAAGGAAGATCAAACCACTCTAGAAAATATATGATTTGTTTTTCATATTGTAGCCTGAACAGAAAATTCTTTTGAATGGGCATAGCCCCACTCTGTACTATCATGTAATCACTGCTTGTTAAAAGGTATTGATACTCTTGTTATAGCGGTTGGAGTGTTGGACAGTAATTGAGTAACTTTCACTAGATGGAAATTATTTTGTTATGTTTAAACCTTTATCCATACTTCTATATTCACTAAAACTAGCTTAAATTTCATTAATTAGTAACTAATAATGTATTGTCTTCAAATTATATGTACTTGCTAGTTTATTGTATACAAAATGATAGTTGTATGAGTAAGACTGAGAAAGCACTTCTACTACAAGGGATGTCTTTACCTGGTAGTATAATCATTTTACAATATCAAACTTCTCAATGATAAATATTTTTCAAGAATTGTTTTCTTCAAAATGCTCTTTGACATGTTGTATGGTGTATATTTGGGAGTTTTGGATTGTCAAATTTCTTAATTACATTTGTGCACATCAATTAATGAATCATATGCTCTATCAACCTTTTCTTCTTTTTAAAATAAACTACTTATTGGGTCTTAACGTCTCTCGCACAGGTGGTGGTTTTCCTGAATCTAGAAGAGCCTTTGAACTAAGTCAACTATTGGGTGTAAATGTCTCATCTTCACAGGTATTGTGAAAATATGCAGAAATTAATAATAAACAGTAACCACTCTTCTTGTCCCTTGTTTCCTATGTATATTATGGTTCTATCTGTTTCATCCATGTTTCTGTAAAAATTGACTGCCTTGCCCTGAATCCTCTTCGCAGACCTTCTTTTGAAAGTGTAGAAATTTATCCTAACCCTTACACATGTGATCATTATGCAGGTCATACAAGGCCATTCACCTTTTAAACAGTTTGTCAATAGGTATGCATTTTAAGGTGGTGTACGAATAATATACTGAATCCAATAAGATTAGTTCTTTATATATGGACAAACAAGCATGTGTTCAAAGCAAGGTTGAAGCTTCAAGAACAGTATACTGAGTATATTCATTGAGATTCACTTCCCTTTTTCCTCTAATCCTTTTTTTAAGGCCCAAACACTTAATTTTGTTCCTTCTTTGTCTTCTTCTATCTCTTCATTTATTCCTACTATTATTCCCTCATCTAATGCATAATATTTTGCTAATGTTTACAAGCTACAAGATATTCCTAATTTCCTAAACATTATCACTTACTTGTGCATTTGATTGAGAATATTGATGTTGAATTAGCATATATTCATAATGACAGTTTACAACATTTGTCATCATCAGTTTCAACATTTAAGTTGTCAGATCCTAATGGTGATACTTTAGCCGGATCATTAAAGTTTCAGCCTTACCATCCTATGACAACAAGATCTAAGGATGGAATATTTTAGCCTAAGGTTTTTTTAGCTGAATTAAAACCCAAAATTGTCAAGGAAGCATTAACACATCCACCATAGAAAAATGCTGTGAAGGAAGAGTGCAAAGTTCCTATAAACAAACAAATATGGGACTTAGTAGAGTTAACATAAAATAGAGTAGCAGTTGGTTATAAATGGGTGTTTCAAATTAAACAATATGTTTATGGCTCTATTCAAAGGTTTAAAGCAAGACTAGTAGTTAAAGGATTTCATCAAAGAGAAGGGTTTGATTTTAATAAAAATTTTAGCCTGGTCATTAAACTTACAACAATTAAGGTTGTACTTACAATGTCTTTATTAAAAGGATAGCATATGCACCAACTAGATATAAACAATTTGTTTTTAAATGGAGTGTTACATAAGGAGATTTACATGGTATAACCACAAAGGTTTGAGAGTGGAGATAAGAGTTTGGTGTACAAAGGCTTTCTTTGGGCTAAAATAAACCTCAAGAGCCTAGTTCGAAAAGTTTGCTACAACACTTACTCATTTGGGGTTTAAGTCAAGTAAGTGTGAAACCTCATTGTTTTAGAGGATTACACAACAACATTCACTATTTGTGCTTATGCATGTGGATGATATATTGATAACTTGTTGTTCTAATGTTGCAATTGCTACCTTGATATCATATTTGAATAAAGCACTTTCTTACATTAGGCCATATAATAAACTTAAACTTCAATTTAGATCACTTGACTGTGTTTTCATGGGCTATAGTGACAAACAAGAACTAATGGTAGAATGTTTATTTTTAGTGACATCATCTTCAATGTTTAAGTCCTATTATAATAGGTCTTTAACTTTCAAAAGAAGGCAAAAAACCAATTCAAAATTCTGTCTTGTCCAGGTCCATTATTGGTGCCTTACAATACCTTGTTGTAACTCAACTAAAGATTTCATTTAGTTTAAACAAGCTCTGCTAGTTCATGCACAACCTATTAAAGGCTAATTGAAAGGCAAGAAATAGGGCATTTAGGTATCTAAGTGGAACTATATTGTAAGGCCTTCATCTCACCAAATCCAAAACCTAAACATTGTTGGATTCTCATATGCAAAATGGGGTTTAGACCTAGAAAACATAAATTCCATTTCAGGTTCTTATGTTTACCTTGCTTCTAACTTGGTATTTTGGTCTAGTAAGAAGAAACATATAATTTCTCAATCAAGTACTACAACAGAGAATAGAGGTCTTGCAAACATTTTTGCAGAAGTCATATAGCTTAAATCCCTTTTGCAAGAATAACAGCTTTGAATAGAAAAGACTTTAGTAACCTTAGCACAGTTCAACTCTCTACCAACTTACAAAGCATATAGAGCTGAGTTTGTTATTTATTATATCAAAGTGATTAATAACTAAGTCATAGTCAAGTATATTCTTTCATTCGAGCAAAATGCAGATATCCTTACCATAGTACTTTTAAGTACCAACTTTAATTTCTTTAGAAATAAACTTAAAGTAAAAGATGTATCTACCTTAAGTTTGCAGGGGAGTGATAAACCAAGTTACTAGCACATGAATTTAGTTATGATTATGTTGCAGAGATTACCAGAAGTAGATGTGTTAAACTCTCTATACATGTTTGTACTTATATGTTATAACCATATGAATGAAAGTGTTGCATTATGTCTTATTCTTCTTCTTTCTTTACTTATGCTTCTTTCTTTTCATCAGTTAGGTAGATAATAGAGATGGTTGTGATGTTTTACTAATGTTTCTTGTATTGTTTTTCTCTTTGCTTAAAGTTTTTGTTGAAAAAAAAGGTATGTTGAAAATTATGTGAAATTAATTGTTGTTAGTCTAAATTTAAACAAGCAAAAGCTAAGAATATGAACAATTCAAATTCCTGTTGCACTATAAAAGTTGTGTGTAAACAACTAAACATATAATTATCTCTTTGAAGAAAACCCAAGTGTTAAAACCAAAATTTCTTTGAAGATAAGCTAAAAAGAAGTGAATCCAACAAAACCCAAAACCCAAATCCTAAAATGTTGAACTTGAACCCAACCAAAGTGTAATTCCTAAATTTTCTCAACATTTTATGGAGAAACAGGGACATGTATGAAACAAAAAATTTCATTTAGGTTAAGAAAATTCAATCCAACAAACCTATGTCCAAAAATCTAAGCTTAAAACCAATTTCCCATCATTTCAGTGGCAAAGATAGATCATGTTTTTTTAAGGACAAGTGCGAAGGCAGATCTAACCAAAGATTGATAGCTTATAAGCCCAAGAGGAACCAAAACTGGGAAAGGGAAATAGGGTAATTTTTTATTTTCTGTTTAGAAAATTTGAAAACCCAACATTTGATGGTTAGTATAAGTGGAGAGAACTTGGCTACCAACTTGCTTGAGTTGTGTGGTTGTAGTGACTCACAAGTACATATGTTAAACTTGTGGTTTATAGTGAAAATCTTAAGTTACAGCTTTAAAAGCTTTGTGATTGTACTAAACCAAGATAAATCTTAAGTTATAGCTTTAGAACTAGTTTTATTGGCATATATGGAACCAAATGGCTTAGATATCTAAACTTTGTTATGAGTTTTAGATTAGTAATAGGTAGAAGTGAGTGTGGAAAAATAAATAGAAATGTTGGGTAACTTTTTGACACCTTATAGACATCATGTAAATTAGGGAACGAATAAAAATAAAAGATACCTAAATGGACTAAATTCAAGGATGGAAGGAGAATGGGAGTTGCCAAATGAATAATAACTTTTACCATTTTTTGTGGGTGAATTGCTACTTGAATATTCACACTAATAAACTTACATTTTTGTGCTTTATTTTTTCATGGTCAACATTATTCTTGGTGAAGTGTATGGCACTTTGGCTATCACACCCCATTTCTACAACCACTCCACTTACTACTAAGCTAGCTGCCATGCATTTAGTCTACCTTGTCTCTCTTTTACAGCTTTTTTCAAAGCTATGAACTTAGCTTTTGTTGTTGAAAGGGAAACTAGCTATGAACATCTCTAAATCTCTAAATCAGATTCTAAAGATATTCAATTTGTCTAGTGGTATAAAGCTCATAACATATCTAAATCAAAGACTAAGGCATTTTCATTAATGGTGTTTTGAAAAATAGTATTATTAGTTGTTTTATAGATAGTGACAAGTGAGATGCTTGGAGTGTATAAAAATTAATAAAAATTTATGTGAACTCAACAAATTTTCACACACATGATGCTTTTTTAGCTCAGAAACAGCTACTCTCAACACAAATATGAATTGAAAATTATGTCATGCAGCCAAGAAAAAGAGCAAAAAAAAAATGTTTGTTAACCGAAAAATTGATTTCTATTCACATTATATCTTTGATGTTTGATGAGTGAGTTTTATACTCATAAATTAAATATTTTTATCTTATTTTTTTACCATAATTAAGCATAAATCTCCCTTACTTGTCTTTAGTTTGTGTATTTCTTACAGATGGAGAGAAGAGTAGAAAATGAACTTAATTAGAGGAATCAGAGCTAAATTGTGGTTCTTTGAAAATGATGTCTATAAATCAAGCAGATAAAATAAATTCATTAAGGATGGCTGAGTAAGGAGCATTATCATATTGACTCTTGAGACGCATCCTAATAGAGATATGCACAAATTTATTCTTGATTTATGACCACATTTTCAAAAGAACTAAAACATAAAGATTCACGGCAAAGCACCCAATGTTGAGAATATGTTTGTTGTTTACAGTCTAGCCCAACCTTACTGCAATACTTGAGCCATATCGCCAAAAATACATATCCAATATGTATGCAATTTGATAGGTGTGTATCTGACACAATTAGATACAACTTTTATGTTCAAGTGGTCAGAAAATTCAGATATTAAAAGGGCCAAAAGTGGACTAGAACAGAATTTGTCTCCTGCTGGAGTCCAGCCCGACTTTACTCTAGTATTTTGACCATAAGTCACAAATTACATATCCAATTTATCCACATTTTGTCTTGACAGAAATATAATGAATTTCCTACAACTTTTGTGTTGATGGAGTCAGCAAATTCGATAGAGTTCAAGACGATATTCAAGGTTCAAGTTCGGTGCACATGATGGAATTCAAATTGTCAACTTTGTACAACTTTCTACTTAAAAATTTTGACAATTACCACACCTACCACACCTAATTGTTTCTATAAATAGAGGGCTTGAGGAGCTTTGGGAGAGAGTTTGGAAAAGCTTTGTTGGAATTTTACGTACTTGTAATGTTATTCTCTCTTTAGATATTTTGTATTTTTCATTTTCTTTTGTAATATTATCATGTTTCTTCATCTTTCATTTTACTTTCTCGCTTTAATTATGGATAACTAATCTCCTAATGTTAAGGTGAAAGGGTGAAACTCTTGGTATGAGAATAATAATTTATCTAACTCTTAATTTTAATGTTTATCTTTGATATTGTATTTACCTTCTTATTTCTTTTCTCATGATTATTTCTTAATGGCTGGTTTTATTATACCGTCAATTTCTTATTATTTTATTAGCTGATTTTATTAGACTGCCTATCTCTTATTATTTTTATGGTTGGCTTCGCCACCTATCTCTTGTTATGTTTCTTCTTCTTACCTCTTTTCATTCTAATCTTGTAAACTTTGAATCTTTATACATTGTAGACAATCTTTGGTACAATGAATGCTTGATTCAATCTTGATTTATTGTAGACAATATAATGATTGGCACAATGTATGCTCGATTTTAAGTATAAGTTATCTTTTGCATCTTTGTATTTTTAATCTTGCGAAGTGTGAATCTTGATATATTGTAGACAACATGACAATTGGCACAATATATACTTGAATCCATTTTACAAGAATGTTTTGATTATTAGTAAGGAGGTAAATATAATTCATGTATAAACAAAGTTGAGCTTAAAGTAACATATCATCCTATTAGAACTTCATTCGTGTAAGGATTCTAATTGAGTAACAAAAGAGTTAAATTTATCTTTATTCTATATACCAAGAGTGGATCCTCTAACCTTAGCATGCTTCTTTACTTTGAATACATCTTCATTTAATTTTAGTATATTAGTTCTTTGTGTAATTTGTTCAATATTCCTCTCACAAAACAAGACATCGGGAATTATGTTAGAAGTATTTATTTTGGATTTAAATTAGAATTTTCTCTCAATTGGCAATCTCTGTGGGATCGACCTTGCATACCACTAAATCTATACTCTAATAGATTCGTACACTTGCGAGTTTTAATTAAAACAACAACAATGTTGGTATTGCTTCAATATGTTATTATAATTTGTGATATATTGAATTAAGATGTTTGTTTTGATTCATGTATGCCTAAAAATAGGATGGAAGTTCCTGAACATCGTAAGTGGATGGATAATAGGGTGGGTCCTGATAAGAGAACAGTTACAGATGAATTTATGGACGGAGTTGTTGAGTTTTTAGAGTTTGCTTGTAATCAGGATCATTTTAAAAGTGTGGGAAAGTTGATGTGTCCTTGTAAAAAATGAAAGTGTCAGAAGTATTTTTTTAGTTGATGAAGTGAAAACCCACCTTTGTATGAAGAGATTTATGAGTAATTATTATTATTGGACCAACCATGATGAACCAAGACCTCTCTTTCCACCAATGGTTTCAAGAAACTCATATTATGGAAGTAGTGACTTTCAGGCATGCTTCAATGATTAGGAACAGATGGTAATGGATGCTGCTGGACCATCTATTGGTAATTATATAGAGTAACAAGGTTTTGGTCATTATGAATAGAGGGATAAAGATCCTAACCCGGAAGCCAAAAAAATTTTTAATATGTTAGAAGTTACGCATGCTCCTTTGTATGATGGTTGTCAAAATTATTCTGAATTGTCAGCTACAGTGGAAGCTTTGGATATCAAGTCGGACTTCAACATATCTGAGAATTGTTTCAATCGGTGGGTAAAATTTATGAAAAATGCATTGCCGAATGAAAATCGTATGCCTAAAAACCTTTACTGTGCAAAGAAATCAGTGGAGCAATTAGGATTAGGTTGTATAAAAAGTCACTGTTGTCGAAACGGATGCATGATTTATCATAGTCTTCTTGATAAGGAGCTTCATCATTGTAAATTTTATGGTGAAGAGCGTTACAAAAGGGTCATCACAAATGACAAAACAAGAGAGCTTCCAGTGAAAAAAATGTGGTATTTTTCACTTATTCCAATACTGCAAAGACTTTATTCCTCAATGCAAACAAGTCAAATGAGATGGCATCGGGCAACTGTGAGGGTGACAAGCTCTTTGTCTCATCCATCTGATGGTGAAGCCTAGAAAAAATTCGATGAAAAATATCCTAAATTTGCAATGGACCCTTGAAATGTAAGGTTAGGTTTGTGTGCTGATGAATGTGCTCCATTTGATAAAATAGGTCAGACTTATTCATGTTGGTCAGTTATTGTTACCCCTTACAATCTTCTCCCTTGGATGTGCATGAGAAGAGAGTTCTTGTTCTTGACCATTATAATCCTTGGTCCTTCCAATCCAAAGAATAGAATTGATGTATATTTGCAACCACTTATAGATGACCTCAAACTTTTATGGAATACTGGTGTCACGACTTATGATGTCTCACTAAAATAGAACTTCAACATGAAAACTTGTTTGTTATGGACCATTAATGACTTTTCTGCATATGGGATGCTTTCAGGTTGGATGACAATGGGAAAACTTGATTGTCCAATATGTATGGAGTGTTTAAAGGCATTCACCCTTCGACATAGTCAGAAGACGTTTTTCTTTGATTGTCATCGACAATTTTTACCACTTGATCATAGTTACAGAAAGAATAAGAATGTTTTTCGAAAGAGACATACTAAAACATATTTACCTCTGCCTCGATTAACAGGTGAAGAAGTGTTGGAAAGGGTTAGACATATGCCTAGTATAACTAAAGAGACATATGATAATATCCCAGGGTATGGAGTTATTCACAACTGGATGAAGCAATCTATATTTTGGGAGTTACCATATTGAAAAAAAAATCTTCTTCCACACAATCTAGATGTTATGCATATTGAGAGAAATGTATTTTTGAATATTTTATACATAGTGATAGACACTAAAGGTAAGACAAAAGACAATTTTAATGCAAGGTTCAACTTAGCAGAAATTTGTAGACGAAATGAATTAGAGCTGTAGGATGGAAGAGATGGCAAACTAATTAAACCCAAAGCAAAATACACATTAACTGAGCAACAAAGATTAACTGTGTGTGAATGGGTCAAAAAATTGAAACTGCCAGACGAATATGCCTCTACATTATCAAGGTGTGTTGACATGAGAGAAGCAAATTTGTTTGATATAAAAAGTCATGATTGTCATGTGTTTATGCAACGCTTGCTCCCAATTGCATTCAAAGTATTACCAAAGCCTATTTGGAATACACTCACAGAATTTAGTCAGTTCTTTCAAGAATTGACTTCGCCATTGTTGCGAGAGGATACTTTACATGTGATGGAGCAAAACATTCCAATCATTCTTTGCAAGTTAGAACAAATTTTTCCTCCAAGTTTTTTTGACTCAATGGAACACCTTTCAATTCATTTGCCATACGAAACAAGAGTTAGAGGTCCAATGCAATATCGATGGATGTATCCATTTGAAAGGTAGAGTTATGTATCCTTTTTGTTTTTTTTTTTAAATTAGGGAATCATATTCATAGTACTAAATATATCAATTAAGTGTATTAGGTTTATTCGCACACTTAAAGACAAGGTGAAGAACACAGCTACAGTTGAAGGATCAATTTGTGAAGTTTATTCGGTAGAAGAGACCTCTACATTTGCATTCTACTATTATCCACCTAATATTCCATGTAGAAGGACTCAAGTGCCATGAAATGATGATAGAGGTGAATGTTGTTCAATTAGACCACTGCTTTCTATCTTTAATTATCATGGCCGTCCAACCGGTAGATGCATATCCTTCATGTTGGAAGAAAGGGACTTGTAAACCGCACATTTATATGTTCTTCTAAATTGTCCTGAAGTGGAGGCATTTTTAATGTAAGTGTATAAAATGCTCATTTAAGTGTTATATAAATATGTATATAACTATAAATTGTTCTAACATGTTTTCTAAATGTAGCACATATACTAATATGTTACAAGAATGTGGGATGAGTGACTTGGAAGTGGACAGACAAATCTCCACAATGTTTCCTATTTGGTTTAAAGAATACGTATGTTGCACAAATTCTCCTTAATTCCTTATTTTCTAACATTTTTCTTTTTATGTGAGACTGACTTAAATATTTAATGACTAGGTGTTAAATAATAATGTTGAAGATGTCCTTCTAAAGAGTTTGGCATGGGGTCTCCAAAGAAAAGCCAACAAATGGCCATCATATTATGTAAATGGTTATAAATTTAATGCAAAAGATCATGGCCAAGGTATGGGTACAACAAATTTTGGTGTGTGTTGTCAAGGTGGTACAGATGAAACAACAGAAAATAATTATTATGGGGTTTTAACATACATTATTGAAGTACACTATACAGGATGGCCTATAAAGATGTTAGTTCTATTCAAATGTGATTTGTTTGATCCCACCTTAAATCATGGAACAAAGGTAGATAACTATGGGATTGTTGAGGTTAGAACATCCAGGAGATATAAAAATTATAATCCCTTTATATTTGCACAACAAGCAACACAAGTATATTATACACAATATCTTGAAGGGCAACGTGATTGGTTAGTAGTGATCAAAATTAAGGCACGAACCACAATACAAACCGCAGTACAAACTAAAATGCCTGAAAGTGATGTTCCATACCAAGAAGAGTCATCAATGCAATCGCCTGTAATAGTTGCAAATGACAATCTCGAGTAGAGTCTTGTTGATATTGAAAACCCTGTGGATGAAGTATATAGTTCTTCTTTGAACCTACATGAAGTAGATACAAATATAGATATTGAAATAGAAGATGTGGATGAAGAAAATACTGAGGAAGAAGGAGAATGGGAAGATGAAGAAGCAGAGGAAGAAAATAATAATGATGAAGATGTTTAGGTATTGTTAGGTTTCTTCATTTTACTAAGTGTATTATGTAGATAATATATTATGTATTTTTGAAGTAGGTTATAAATCTATGGTAGTATGGTTATGAGTTTCGTTATCATTATCTTTTGTAATTATTTGTATCTTTTATTATTAAATTGTCATCAAATTTAATCGGAATATATGATTATCTTTTTGTCTGCAGATGACAGGTAGAGGAAGGGGTAAAGGTAGAGGGCGAGGACGAGCCATCTCTCAGCCATATACACAGCCAGACACATCACCTGTTGCTAACATAGCTCAGCTTGACCAGATTCACACTGGACATACACCTACTTCATCTCCTTTTTCCCAAACTTGTCATACTTCTATCCCATCTTTCCATTCACAAGCAGCGCATTCCAGTGCCTCATCTCTTCATCTTTCTAGTACGGTTGCCCCTACCCCACCTACACATACCATATGTGCCCCATCTCCTAATCCATCCACATGTCCAAATGTTGAGTCAGTTCCTTTCACACCACAGACTATTCAGTGGGGAACAAGGGACATAAATGGTCGAATTTGGATTAGATCTGCATCTGGGAACACGTAAGTAATATGTGTGTGTGCGTGTGTTTTTTTTTTGTTAGTATATTTATTTAAATTGATATCTATACTTTCAGCTTTTATCTTGACATCTTAACAAGAGGAGTTCAAGGTAATATGTAACATTTCTTATCATATTTATTGATATCTTTTTTAAAAATGTGAGAATGTTATGTTAATTTGTTTACTTTCTTTGTTTAGGCAAATTTTAAGTGGTTGGACAATGATGAGCACAATATTAAAAGGTCATTTGATAGCAGGGGATCAACAGCCCTAAAAAATGCATTGTTTAAGGTGCGTAGTGGTGAGGACAAGGGTGCTTGGATTCCACCAGAGAAGCTACAATAGTTAAGGGCTGAATGGGATAGTGAAGACTGGCAAGATAAAGCCAAAAAAAAATAAACAAAATAGACTTTTCAAAGAAGGACTTAATGTACATAGTGGAGGGTCTATATCTGCACGAGAACATACCAAAAGAATGGTGAGTAATTTCTGTCAAATATATAGTGATTTAAGTTCTTACTTCAATATTACTTAACTTTTTATTATTTTAGAGAGTGCAAATGAATAAAGAACCGACATGTTTTGAGTTGTATGAGCGGCTTCACCGGCCCAAAGGGAAGCCATCGGGGTGGTTCAACGACCAGTAGGGAAGAATTACTATATGTAGTCACTACTCTTTTATTTTCATTTCTTTACAAATATTTATTTTGTTTAATCATTTTATTTTTTCAGGAAATGTATCGAACAAAAATAGCTGAGAGACAGTCTGAATCTCAGAGCGAGGGTTTTGGCCAACACTCCACCCAACTGTCACGGCCCCAAATGATGGAACACATGACCGGCACGGCATAAGGGTTTCCCCCTAGCCGCAAGCCTAACACATAGCATGCACAAACATCCAGCATACAATCCAGAGTACATAATAAATATAACTGGCCACATATGCCACATCCAATATAAGAAAATACTGTATATATGTATATATATATATATATATATATATATATATATATATATATATATATCTCATGAATCCAACATCTGTGATTCAACTTGGCCCATGGCCTCATAATATTCATGTGATTCAACTTGGCCCAAGGCCTCATAATACCAACATCGTTGTAAAATATAAAACTGTTTTTCAAACAACACATCAAAATACGCAAGAAGCGAGGATCCTGCCTGTATGTTTATGGAGATACACTAGACATAAACTAAACTATACAACCAGTACAACGGAGCCTTGTCTAAACTGGGGCTCACCAATGCTATATTCAGCCTCCTACAGAGCTGTAGCTGGATCAAAGTTTCTTTGACTCTCTGTGGGGAGGAAACAGAAGAGGGGTGAGATTACCACATCTCAGTGAATGGATAAATCACACTATAACAGAAACAGGGCAAACCAAGCACGAATGTTTCGCAATAAGTTTAATAATTGAAATCAAAGTGTAAAACTAATAATAGAAACATTAAGCATTTAACCATAATTTATTGAAAGAAAAACTAAACAGTTCAAATGTATGTTCAAAAGATAAAACAGAATTAAATCAGTAACAGTAGAGCAAATCAATTATGCATGGTAAGTAATAAATGAAGTTATTTATGCAATAACAATGATGAATGAGATTGTTTAGAAATATTTAATCTTTAAGAAAAATGCAGTAGTTTATTGGAGTTCTTTCCTGACAGATCATCATCTTCCCCAAGCACATAGGAAGAGAGGGGTAATCACTGTAGGCGTAGACATAAGTCCACCCTAAATTTCTCCAAGCACATAGCAATGGGTATGGCAATCACTGTAGGCATAGACATAAGTCTACCATAAATTTCCCAAGCACATAGCAATGGGTATGGCAATCACTGTAGGCATAGACATAAGTCTACCCTAAATCCCTATGTCTTCGGCAGTCATATGCCCGTCACAGTATCTTAGGCCGAAGCCTTAACATGATTATGGTGCACCAGGGCTAGCACTACCTGCGGCTAGCTAACAGTGATCTAAAAGGGTCTCTCCAATATAAAACATTTGAAATATGCTATTCAAAGAGTTTAAAGTAAAACATTTCAATAACTTTACAATAAAGCTATAATTCTCCATCTAGCTCTTTTCATGCATAAAATTTCGTTCTAAAATATATCTCATCCATGAATTCCCATGGAGACCTTTATAATCATAAACTTTCCCTTTTAAACATAGATCGTCCGTAGACGTCACATAGATGCTCATCATGCATCAAATCATTTCATGACTGACTTAGTTCATTTCTATGACTAAGTTCGCATTTCTATAAATCTAACTCAAATGGAGAATTATCAGCCTAGAATTTAAATTTATAATTTCTAACATGGTTGGAACATATTAATTTTCAAAGCAGTAAAACAATTTAACATACATTCCAACTAGTTAAAATCATACGAGAGAGAGAGTTATAAACCGAATTCATAAAACATGCGCTATAGTATGAAAAACCCACTCACAGGTAAGGGCTCCAGATTGGACAGCCCTAAAATCCTAGTTCCTGGTCTGTATTTGGTAAAACAGACCCCAAAATCGAGTCCGAAAGGTCCAAAATTCTTAAATGAGCTTGGTTACTGTTCATCGCCGAAAAATACTATTCATGCCAAAAAATACTATTCACTGTCACAAAAATTTTACCGAATCAACAAAACAATTTCATATCCTAATATTTATCTAGTTTCTGAATCCATCTACGGAGTCAGATTTCTAATTAGAAGTCCCTAAGTAAGGTTTCTCAGAACTTACCTTTTACCGAGATTTTCTACTTCAGATCTACGACGATTCAACGGTTGATTTGAAAAACTGATCGGTCAAAACTGAAGTAATCTTCGTCCTAAATCCAATAACACGTTCAGTTTTAATATCGGAAGCTAATCGGTACTCCAAATCGAAAGAAAATGTTGGATGTTACTATTCCTACACTATTCATTACTATTTATTTATTTTCGTTTTTCTTTGAATTCGACGCAGTCGCCCCTGGTTTCGTTTATGGTTTCTGAAGTTTGTTTTTTTTAAAAAAAAAATATAATAATTATTATTAAATAATTAATAATAGGATTTTCTTTTATAAAAATTCATATAAATTTCATTTTTCATCATAAAATATCCCAAAAATTTCTAAAAATTTCTTTTCTCATAAATCTTTAGTTAAACTCTTAAATCATAATTTTTCTTAATAAAAATCGTAATAAAACAAATATCTTTATTCATATTAAAAGAAAACAATATTTTTAAAAATACCATAAAAATTCAATGGAGGCCGATATAATTATTTTAAGCAACACAATACTTCTTTTACTTAAAAGTCCACTTACTTTTAACAAATCATAATCATTTCTACATAAATAAAAATATATTTGCTTATAGGGCGCCAAAACATAAATTCTCATATTTCTTTTGTAATTCTTTAATCCATTTAATAAATATACATATTTTCTACGGTTCTTATTTCTATTGTCAAAATTCTCTCTTTTATTCTAAATTTCTTTTAATTGAAATTTTCGTTAAATTTTACGGTTATTACACTAACATTCAGATAATGTTGTTTATTTGGATGTGGTTGGCGGCATGAACAATAAAGGACGGATATATGGACTGTAATCTCAAGCACATAATGTATTGGCAGCAAGTTCCTCTTCTAGGTCTTCCGCTTCTGATGAAGTCTCAGCAAGTTCCTCTTTTGTTATGAATGCAAAAATTGAGGCTTTATCTGCACGGCTCAAACAGAGTGAAGATGAAAATTTTATGTTAAAGCAAAAGGTTGAAGAATGGAATCGGATGTTTCGGCGCCTCATGATAGATGGTAGTATAAGAATGTCCTCGTCTCCACCTAGAGAAGAAGAGAATAATAACAATGAGCAAAATAGTAATGTTGCTGATGGATCATGATAGTTTGTGTTATTTATGACTTTGTGTTATGTATTAATGATGCAAAAGTGTTTGATTGCTGATATTTTCATGTCATGTAATTATTTATATGATAATAGGTATGGAATATTAAAAATTTATGTTGATATATTTTTGGATGATAAGAGGTTTGACATTATTTAAAATTTATGTTGATATTTCTGCCTGAAATATTTGGATTTTGGCTGTTGGTTTATATTGGTTGCTGGTTGATAGGTTTGAGATTTTTTAAAATATTATTGATATTAAAGACGGAATTTTTTCTGTCTCTGATATTAGAGACGGAATATTCCGTCTCTAAAATGAGAGACGAATAATTTCATATCTGGGTCAGAGACGGAAAAATCCGTCTCTGACTCTAGCGAACGACAGAGACGAATTTTCCCGTCTCTGGAGTCAGAGAGGGACAAAGACGAAATATTCCGTCTCTGATTCAGAGGCGAAAAAATCCGTTTCTGATTCCTAAGACAGAATATTTTATCTCTGCAGAGACGAAATTTCTAATCAAAATTAGATACGGATATATTACTTTTAGAGACGGAATATAAATTCCGTCTCTAAATTTTAGCAACCGCGTTTTTAGAGACGGAATTATTTCCGTCTCTGATTCCGTCTCTAACTATGTTAGAGACGGAATTTTCTCTGTTTAGGGACGGAAAAATTCCGTCTCTAAACAAGATTATTTTAGTAGTGTATATTATTTCTAATTTTTTCTATTAAGTTTTTTCTCTTTACTTGTTCTCTTAATGTTAAAAATATTTTTTATGCATATACATAAGGTGAAAATTTTCTAAAAATTATATTTCTTTAAATATTTAAAAATTGTCTAATAAATTTTATTTTTTTAATTAAATATTTATGTACTTTTAAAAAAATAAAATTAAAAATGTTACATAAATCCCTTAATTAGTCATCAGTTAACTGGGTGTGATGTCTGTGCTGGAAGTATCATTCATAGCAGCTTTTCCTTGCATGTGTATGAGTCGGTAACAGTAACAAGCATTCTAGGGTTAAATATATTTAATAAGTATTATTGCTATATGTTCCCTTAATTATAATTAATTAAACAAAATCAGAAACTGATTGATCTCGGTTATTACTCAGAAATGACTATCTATTTCGTTTTAAGGGCCTTCTAGTTTAAGTAATATAACCTTTGGGAGGCATTAATGACAACAGAATATTTACGGTAATGAGATCAGATCTCAGAACATGTATAGTATTTATAGTAAGGATTGGACTGTTAATAGATTTAGAATTACAAGATGCCTTGGTAACAAACAATGACTATGAGCGTGTGGTGGATTTGTCAAAGTTCCTTAATTTCTTTTTTTTTTTCCTGCTTTCTCTTTTTCCCTTCCCCAAAATGTTTAAAATATTATAGAAAGACCAATGAAAGATAAACCCACATATATTCCTTCCATACGTGATGCAAGCATTCTCTCTTACCGGCTCTATATAAACCCCTGCATCCTCATCTCCTCTTCACACATCAACATGTTCTAGGTTTATGGAACAGTTTTTGGGGTTAAAGAGGGAACTGGAGACTTCTCGCCCCCTAACCTCAACCCTCAGCTTAGTCTGATCCGATTGAAGGTTTAAGGTGCAGCGATATAAAATTCCCATGGAAAATTTCAAGGGTAAGGGAGGTGACAGAAGAGAGTGAGCACACATGGTACTTTCTTGCATGATGCCGTTTCATGCTTGAAACTATGCGTGCTCACTCTCTATCTGTCACCCCACCACCATCTCTCTCTCCATCCATCTTTCACTTTCTGTATTTCTACTTCCTGTTTTGTGATATTTCTTTTCTTGCTGTTACTTTCTCTTTTTATGCTAGAACTGGATCCCTACCCCTAACCCTAACTAGTTGAGCTTGGTGTACAGGAGTTACAATATATGGGAATTAACTTGTATAGTCCATGTGTCATTTTTATTATCAATTTGACTGACATATGTATTACTTGTTAGGAGCTAATTAGAACCAGACTGCATATCTACCATGTTACTCAAAATTTGCACCATGTGTTTTGCTTGTTGGTCTTAGGTACTCCTAGGTTCTTCTTGGCTCTGCGGTACCTCCTTCACGAAAAGTACATTTTAATTTCTACCTGTAGAGATATATATGTGCGAGGACTGAAGAGAACCCATTTTCACAAATTACCAGGGTCCAAGAGGTTCCCCTGACGATCTAACTCTGTCAACTTACTTAGAATACATTTTATTATACTTTTGGGCACACAGTTATGTCGGATATATATATTTTTTCCTTATAGTTTCCACGGTCAAGAAGAAAATTGATCGGCAGCGCAAATCTTTTGGTTTTTCCTGTGCTTCAGAACCACAATGCATTAATTTCTGTCCTTTTTTATAGTTTATAAGAGTAGTTAATTTCCATAATATTAATTCAATTATTTAGTTAACACAGCCAATCTGATGCTATAAACTGGTGAACCCTTTTCTATATATCATCTTATGTTCTAAGACACAGTTTTGTTCAAAAGAAATAGTAATGTCTAAGGTATAAGTTTCCAACCGCTGACACTAATTTGCTAGAATATATATTATAGTTGGATCCCTAATTTCAGGTAGAGAAACTATGCAAGTGATTAAATGTGAAGGTGGTCTTGTTGGCAAGCCATGGATATGAATAGACTCGCAGATTTCTTGCTTATGTTATAATTCTCCTCTGAAGAAGGCCCGTTTCTGGCTGACAGAAACTTCAATATGGTAGGAAATTAAAACAAGGGTTCTTTTCCATTTTTGTGGTGGCTGTCACGAAAGAGTTGAAGGGATAAACTTTACGATTTATCTAGATCGATTTGATTTATTTTGACTTCTCTGCTTTCATTGCTTTCATCCTCATTCCAGCCAAATGCAGCTTAACTGAAGAAAAAAAAAAAGATTGTATATGTTGTATATTTCAAATTGAATTATTTAACCAAAACTCCATTATTTATAATTTGATATATATGCTAATGCAACCCTTTTTCCTTTCAATTAAATGATTTTTAACTTCTATTTCGTTTCCATGATTGCCGAGCCCCCAACAACAAATCATCAAATATGATATGGCAAATGTGTAACCCTCAGGCCAATCTTTATAAAACTGTCAGTGTGCGATTCATTTGTTCTGTACTTGGTTTATAAAACTATCAATTTATTAAAAACGGATAAAAATCTTAAGTTAATAGTAATAAAAAAATATTCAAAAATTGTAAAAACGACATGTTTCCTAGATTGATTTCATCATCCACCATAAACAATATATATTATATATCTTAAGTTTTTATTAATTAAATGTAGAAAAGAAAATGAAGAAAAGACGTCTTTAAGGGTTTCCAAATAGAACCGGTAAAATATTAGATCAAGATGGTATAAAGAACAAAGAAATGATTGCCACCAATGTTTTGCAGGTGCAATTTTTGCAATGAAATATGCCTTTATACATGTCATTTAAGTTAACATATATATTATGTAAACAAAAGAATTCCACAACGATATTCGAAGGGCTTATGCTCTTGTCAGCAAAATATTACTTTTCTATACATTGTTTCATGCAAGGTAAATACATTTAGCAGAACCCTTTGCATTTACAGAAGAGTTAGCCCACGTAGATCAGAGGAACCCAGTAAGAAACTGCTTAGAATGAACATGTACACCCTTCTAAGTTTTTTGTTAGTTTTTTTTCTTAGTAATGAATAAAAATCGAATATAGGGCTTAATTTGGGTGAAGAGAAACTTAGAGTGGTCCTTGTTGCTAGGGTGGTCCTTGTTTAATTTATTTATTTCTGAGAGGCTTGAGCTGTATGGACCAAGGGATCAGGTTGACTAGTTGGACCATCTATCTAAAAGAATTCTTTTTTATTTAAAAAAATCCCCATTAGAAATATACGCTTCTTCCACCGTTTAGAGGTTCTGATTCTCAAGGAATAAATGAAACAAAATAAGGTTCAATGAAGCGAACAAATTCCGGCTCTCGTGGAAATGAAACTCTTGAGTCAAAATTTACCAGAGGCTTCCACCAACATTAGTAGAGGAATTGCGCCAATTAACCAAGATTCGAGTAGCTTGTGCAATGCGCATTTTAAAATTTTAATTGTCTAATGCAGATTGCAATGGCATCGTAGCACCTGACGAATTCAATGCTAACGCTGTCTATCCTTGTCACCACTATTGTCGTGTAGTACTTCTTTATGATAATTTGACTAATAAGCCAGAAGAAAAACTTAGCTCTTCAAGACAGTAATCTACAAGTATAATTAGTACCAAAACAAAAATCAGGCATTTGCATTTCCAGACAAATGACAGAGGGTGCAACCAGATTTGAATACACAACAACCGTATGTAAGACCACCAAATTGGTTTCAATACTAATGAAATTAAAAAATTTAAAAAGAATTCTGCTCCACAAGCCGCCTTCAGATCCGCTTCCCCATCAAAATATAAATTTCTCTCTCACAAACACCATCTGTGCTAGCCACAGAACTGTCTTCTACAAATGATCCCAAACAAATTGCTAATTACCTTGCTTGGCCAACTTGCATTTTACTACTCCCTTTTCACGGAAGAAAAGAAACCAATTTGTGTTGAAGATAGAATGCCAATTTTAATTTCACTCTTTGTGGAAGAGCAAGATATTTAATGCCTTACTAGGAAGATCATCCTTTAAACCGTTGTCTAAAAACCAATTGTTGATAATGCTTTGAGATGAATATTTTGAAATTCCGGTAGGCCACATGTCCACTAGTCTAAAACCAAATTGCCCAGCAGCTGAAAGTAGCGATGGTTCATCTACTCGGCGGAAAATATGGCAAAGAATTAGTACAGGTTCCTCATCATCTTTACTGCTTCCACAGGAAGCAATCAGCTCTTTGGCCGTTGCAAACAAAGGCAAAATAACTACAGGAACGTATGTGACATCAGTACCCACGATGACATCAAAACCTCTATTACTCACTTCCTTCGTATCTTCTATGTGGTCTTTATTTCCCCACTCCAGTCTCTTTGTAGTCAGTTTAGTGAGCAATGGTGACTGAAGATTAGATGCAACATTTTTCTCTAGGAGAGCAAAATCATCTCCATCAGTGGCAACTACTAGGTTAGCATATCTAGCAGATTCCCCCACAGCCACACCCCAACTCCAAGACCCTCTTCCCTGCAACAATATTGGGATTTTCTGCCAGGACAGAAGCCATCAATCGAGCTGATTCCCACGGCATCAAACCAGTTGATCTGCAGGTATTTCGGTACTCTTTCGAAAGTACCCTAATCTTGAAGTTCCAGTCTCTAAGCTTGACCTCAATAATCTAATAGGAAAAATTTAATGAATGATGAGAATCATATGTTTAATCTAAAATTAGATTACTAAGGAGGAAAATTGGCCTTCTCAATTAAAAATAAGAAAAACCCTTCTATTTGCTTCCAAGTTCCAACAGATACTTGAAATTTGAACAACTTATAAAAGCAGCAACCTCAGATGAGATACGTTCAATTTTCCAAAAACTGAGATAGGTTTGACTCTGGTAATTTTTTGGATAGAACCTACGTGAACTGGAAAGCACATAGCAAATGGGAGAGCCTTACCTCGTTCTCACTGGAAGGTGAGATTCCAAACATACCAACTGCCACACCCTCAGACAAGTCAATTGCAGAGTCATTTGCGAGAACCTTTATATTATTTTCCTTGACTTCCTGACCAATATTATCACAATCAAGATAATTGGCCTTTGGCACATCTTTACTGGAGGAAGAGTTGGAACCATCTGAAATGCGAAATACAGCTTGAACCCAACGTCTGAAACCACCAAACAAAGAAGAGGCAGAAAAAAAAGAGAAGAATAACTGCAGTCAAGGGAAGATGAATATAAAATTATTTCTTTTCTAAGCAGTAGATGATGGGAAACAAATTAAATTCCATATGTACATTACCGATTCATTACCAACTCCCTTGAGCGGTTCTCAACTTGTTTGCAGCACACACCAAGTTGTTCAACATCAAAACCATTTTCTTGGAATAAATTTGTCAAGAATTCATTCGAAAAATAGTAAGCACGCTGGATTGAAACAAAAGGAGTATTCCATTAAAAAAGAAGACACGCATACTAAACTACAAGATAACTTGGCAAAAATTGAAAACTTACAGTGCCGTCACCTCTGACATAAAAATTATCACTAATCTTTGGATCTTTGCCAGAGAATCTTTCCTACAGAGCAAAAGAAAGACAAATATCAAACATCAGTTGTTCAAACTAAAGAAACTGATAAATCAAAATTTGATAGTCAAACAGTTGCCCAAATGAAGAAATGATATTGAAGAGGTAATTTGTTGGAAGGCTGACCATATTTCAGCTAAAGGCCCAAAAACATGCATTCAGTAAGGGTACTTGTAGCACTCTAAAGAGAGGACAAATCATTTGAATCTAATACCTACAAGTTTCATTTCCGATGCAAATCAAAGAAAGAAACATCTTGCAAGGATAATTGTAGCACTCTAAAGAGAGGACAAATCATCTGAACTAAATACCTACAAGTTTCATGTCCTATGCAAATCAAAGAAAGAAACATGTAATCATAGTTAATAACACTGAATGAAGTTTCAACTTACTTTTGCATTAACCATAATGAGAAGCAAACTAAGAATCTTCCGGTTATCACAGAGAAATATTAAGCATAAGAAAAGTATGCTCCCCGTCCTGAGTTGGCAAGTCGGCGGCTTAAAAATTCCCAACCCCAACACCCCTCCTTTGTGTCTGGCCACATTAACCAAATGATAAAATAACCCACAACAAAATACAATTAACCTCATTTATGTCCTATCTATTTCCGATGTGCCAACATCGAGGGCTGTCTTTGACTGAGTTTGCTGGCCACTTCCCAACACACAGGAGTGGACTGCGTATCGCATTCCAAAGGATATGAGGATTAGGGTTTTATTGGAATCACCTAACCCACTTGACAAGTGACAACCAAGGCAACCCCCAACCACAGATTCGTGAATTTGATGGTATCCTTTCAGTTTCATATTGGATGATACGACGCCAATTTGAGACCATATATATATATTTTAAAGATTTAAAAGCTCAAAGAAATGCAAGGGATGGGACCAATTCTTATCATATCCTTTGAGCATGCCTAGCCCTACGATGCCACGTAGATTGGAGTAACCATCATTTGTCAATTGTCATATTAGACTTGATGGGAATACCTGTTTAAATTGCCGAAAGTGGTAGGACAAAGGATCAATGTAGAACGTGCTTGTCCAAAGGTTCAGCTCTTTACCTGCGCAATATGGTTTATCTTACCCAAAAAGTAAAGAGTATACGTAGTTGCCCGTGGTAGAAGTGAGATGCTTATCATTATTGTTGGTGATGAAGCAAGTGGGTTTTCTTTAATCTAACAAAATATATACCTTTTTTTTTTGTCTTGGGAGACGTTTGATTTTTAAAATATTTTACTTTTAAAAAAATTATATTTTTAAGAATGATATTTTCAAAAATAAAATAAAATAAAATAAAAATATTTAATTATCACTTTGATTTTTAAAAAATAATTTAATGTTTTACTATCAATTTTTTTTTATATTTAGTTCACGTAAAATATTTTTAGGAAATGAAATTTTTTATTTAAACTTTAAAATTTAGAATTTAAAAGTTAGTATTTAAAATTTAGGGGTTATGATCGATTTATATTTTAGAATTTAAGATTTAGGTTTAGAATTTATATTTTAGGGTTTTAAAATTTAAAGTTTAAAAATTAGATTTGAAATTTTAAAATTTAAAATAGAATTAGAGTTTTAGAGTTTAAAGATTGAGATTTAGTATTCAAGATTTAAAATTTCGACCTTAAAATTTAAAAGTTAAAAGTTAGAGTTCAGGCATTAGAATTTATGATTTAAAATTTAAGTTTTAAAATTTAAAAATAATTTAATCATTTTACCTAGAAGAAGTTTCTCATTCCCACCTTTATAAATGAAAATAAAAAGATGAAATTTTTTATAATTTTTTATTTTTAAAAATAAAATATTTTTAAAAATAAATTTTTATTTTTGATATCAAATGTGAAAAAAAAAGTTTGCTTTACTTTTTTAAAAATTCTAAAAAAAATATCAAACACTACCTTAAAATCAAGGTATATTTTCATCCTCTCCCCCCACCCAAAAAGGGAAAGTCCAGAAACCTTATTTATATTCATATGCCCCTTCCCTATTGGGAAAACTTATACTTGCCCTTTGTGGTACCCACCTCCTAACATGATTATAAGTACAATGTAGTGACCGATCCATAATTACACAGCAATGGTCTCAAAATTCGTACTGCCTGTGAGTAAAACATCAACATATAGCGACCGGCGTACGTGATTCATATAAATAATTATAATAATCTTAGGACTGGGAGCTTCATTAAGATTTAGCTTCCTCAAATCATGAGCTTATGTGCGATCGATGCATCTAGACCAGAAGGGATAGATTGTAAAAGACGTGCTATAGACCAATCAAAGTAGTTCATCTTCAACAAATTAAATTACGCAAAGTATCAAACCTAGCTAGCTAATATATTGATTTCACTACTCAATGGGGAATGTGGCATGACGTCCTGCAAATCGCGCACTTGTAGCGATTTATTCGAACATTAATGTCAATGATATACTTTGCATCAATATTAGTTTAACTAATTAATATAAAGCATAAAGCATATATACTTTAAACTGCTTTAACGCCCCATTAGATCTTTATGACGCCTGGGTTAAACTTTTAATGGGGTTCTGTCCAGCACTTATTGGTTGATTAGCTTGTGCAAACCAATTCCTGCCTCTTTTCCTTCCCCTTTTATTAAAGGAAGGGGACCTGCCATTATAGTTCCATGTGTAGAGCTTCAATTCGATCTGCAGCATATTGGGGGTACTATTGCAAGGGCACCTTGAATATTCCTTGAAGATGGATTACAATAATATCACATTCTTTGTTTTTGACATGATAATTCAAAGAAAGAACTTGCCTATCTCAGTAGTCTTTTCTCTCATTTAGAATTAATAAAAATAAATCATGACTTTCCAATAATTACTGAATATATTCATTCGATAATGCTCAGTTCAACATATTCCGAATGATTAACAATTTTACAAAGACCCAGACAGAAATTCTGCAAATCCCTTAATTAGTCATCAGTTAACTGGGTATGACATCTGTGCTGAAAGTATCATTCATAGCAGCTTTTCATTGCATGTGTATGAGTCGGTAACAGTAACAAGTATTCTAGGGTTAAATATATTAATTAATAAGTATTATTGCTATATATTCCTTTAATTATAACTAATTAAGCAAAATCAGAAACTGATTGATCTCGGTTATTACTCAGAAATATATGACTATCTATTTCGTTTTAAGGGACTTCTAGTTACGGTAATGAGATCAAATCTCAGAACATGTATAGTATTTATAGTAAGGATTGGACTGTTAATAGATTTAGAATTACAAGATGCCTTGGTAACAAACAATGACTATGAGCGTGTGGTGTAGTTGTTGCGTATGCGTAGAGATCATAAAGATAAAGTTCCTTAACTTCTTTTTTTTCCTGCTTTCTCTTTTTCCCTTCCCCAAAATGTTTAAAATATTATAGAAAGACCAATGAAAGATAAACCCACATATATTCCTTCCATACGTGATGCAAGCAATCTCTCTTACCGGCTCTATATAAACCCCTGCATCCTCATCTCCTCTTCACACATCAACATGTTCTAGGTTTATGGAACAGTTTTTGGGGTTAAAGAGGGATCGAACTGGAGACTTCTCGCCCCCTAACCTCAACCCTCAGCTTAGTCTGATCCAATTGAAGGTTTAAGGTGCAGCGATATAAAATTCCCATGGAAAATTTCAAGGGTAAGGGAGGTGACAGAAGAGAGTGAGCACACATGGTACTTTCTTGCATGATGCCGTTTCATGCTTGAAACTATGCGTGCTCACTCTCTATCTGTCACCCCACCACCATCTCTCTCTCCATCCATCTTTCACTTTCTGTATTTCTACTTCCTGTTTTGTGATCTTTCTTTTCTTGCTGTTACTTTCCCTTTTTATGCTAGAACTGGATCCCTACCCCTAACCCTAACTACTTGAGCTTGGTGTACAGGAGTTACAATATCTGGGAATTAACTTTTATAGTCCATGTGTCATTTTTATTATCAATTTGACTGGCATATGTATAACTTGTTAGGAGCTAATTAGAACCAGACTGCATATCTACCATGTTACTCAATATTTACACCATGTGTTTTGCTTACTGGTCTTAGGTACTCCTAGGTTCTTCTTGGCTCTGCGCTACCTCCTTCACGAAAAGCACATTTTAATTTCTACCTGTAGAGATATATATGTGCGAGGACTGAAGAGAACCCATTTTCACAACTTACCAGGGTACAAGATGTTCTCTAACGATCTAACTCTGTCAACTTAGAATACATTTTATTATACTTTTGGGCAGACAGTTATGTCGGATATATATACTTTTTCCTTGTAGTTTTCACGGTCAAGAAGCAATTTGATTAGCAGCGCAAAGCTTTTGGTTTTTCCTGTGCTTCAGAAACACAATGCATTAATTTCTGTCCTTTTTTATAGTTTATAAGAGTAGTTAATTTCCATAATATTAATTCAATTATTTAGTTATCATCTTATGTTATAAGACACAATTTTGGCCATAAAATATATTAAAAGACATAGTAATGTCTAAGGTATAAGTTTTCAACCGCTGACACTAATTTGCTAGAATATATATTATAGCTGGATCCCTAATTTCAGGTAGAGAAACTATGCAAGTGATTAAATGTGAAGATGGTCTTGTTGGCAAGCCATGGATATGAATAGACTCGCAGATTTCTTGCTTATGTTGGAACCCTCCTCTGAAGAAGGCCCGTTTTTGGCTGACAGAAGCTTCAATATGGAAGGAAATTAACAAGGGTTCTTTTCCACTTTTTGTGGTGGCTGTCATGAAAGAGTTGAAGGGATAAACTTTACGATTTTTCTAGATTGATTTTATTTATTTTGACTTCCATCCTTTCATTGCTTTCATCTTCATTCCTACCAAATACAGCTTAACTGAAAAAAAAAAAAAAAAGATTGTACATGTGTTGTATATTTCAAATTGAATTATTTAATCAAAACTCCATTATTTATAACTTGATATGCTAATGCAACCCTTTTCCCTTTTAATTATATGATTTTCAACTTCTATTTCTTTTCCATGATTGCCAAGCCCCCATAAAACAAAAAATCACCAAATATGATAAGGCAAATGTGTAACCCTCAAGCCAATTTTTATAAAACTGTCAGTACGCGCGATTTATTTGTGTAGTACTTGGTTTATAAATTTATCCATTTATTAAAATGGTAGTAAAAATCTTAAGTTAATAGTAATAAACAAATAGCCAAAAATTGTAAAAACGACATGTTTTTTAGATTGATTTCGTCTACTTACTTCTTTTTCTTACTCTTTAACTCTAACCATGACTTACTAACGAAGTCAACTTCCACAGTAAACAATATATATTATATATCTTGAATTTTTATTAATTAGATGTAAAA
The DNA here is from genome assembly GCA_037074535.1 of Gleditsia sinensis. Classification (NCBI taxonomy): domain Eukaryota; kingdom Viridiplantae; phylum Streptophyta; class Magnoliopsida; order Fabales; family Fabaceae; genus Gleditsia; species Gleditsia sinensis. The sequence continues at coordinate 12,334,248 of CM073470.1, read as the reverse complement.
AAGAAAATGAAGAAAAGACGTCTTCAAGGGTTTCCAAATAGAAGCGCTTAGAATATTAGATCAAGATGGTATAAAGAACAAAGAAATGATAGGTGCAACTTTTGCATTGAAATATGCCCTGATACATATCATTTATGCTCTTGTCAGCGAAAGATTACTTTTCTTGACATTGTTTCATGCAAAGGTAAATACATTTAGCTGAGGAACCCAGTAAGAAACTGTTTAGAATGAACATGTATACCCTTCTAAGGGTTTTTTGTTAGTTTTTTTCTTAGTAAAGAATAAAAATCGAATATAGGGCTTAATTTGGGTGAAGAGAAACTTAGAGTGGTCCTTGTTTAATTTATTGCTGAGATGCTTGAGCCGTATGGACCAAGGGATCAGGTTGACTAGTTGGACCATCTATCAAAAAAAAATTAAAAAAAAAAAAATCCCCATCAGCAATATACGCTTCTTCCACCGTTTAGGGGTTCTGATTCTCAAGGAACAAATGAAACAAAACAATGTTCAATGAAGCGAACTAAGTCTGGCTCTCGTGGAAACGAAACTCGAGTCAAAATTTACCGGAGGCTTTCACCAACATTAGTAAAGGAATTGCGCCAATTAAACAAGATTCGAGTAGCTTGTGCAATGTGCATTTAAAACTTTTAATTGTCTAATGCAGATTGCAATGGCATCGTAGAACCAGACGAATTCAATGCTAACACTGTCTATCCTTGTCAACACTATTGTCGTGTAGTACTTCTTTATGATAATTTGACTAATTAATAAGCCAGAAGAAAAAATTAGCTCTTCAAGACAGTAATCTACAAACATAATTAGTACCAAACAAAAATCGGGCATTTGCATTTCCAGACAAATGACGTAGGGTGCAACCAGATTTGAATACACAACAACCGTATGTAAGTCCACCAAATTGGTTTCAATGCTAATGAAATTAAAAAAATTAAAAAACAATTTTGCTCCACAAGCCTCCTTCAGATCCGCTTCCCCATCATAAATTTCTCTCTTACAAACACCATCTGTGCTAGCCACAGAACTGTCTTCTACAAATGATCCCAAACAAATTGCTAATTACCTTGCTTAACCAACTTGCATTTTACTTCTCCCTTTTCACGGAAGAAAAGAAGTACTCAAGATAGAATGCCAATTTCAATTTCACTCTTTGTGGAAGAGCAAGATATTTAATGCCTTACTAGGAAGATCATCCTTTAAACCGTTGTCTAAAAACCAATTGTTGATAATGCTTTGAGATGAATATTTTGAAATTCCGGTAGGCCACATGTCCACTAGTCTAAAACCAAATTGCCCAGCAGCTGAAAGTAGCGATGGTTCATCTACTCGGCGGAAAATATGGCAAAGAATTAGTACAGGTTCCTCATCATCTTTACTGCTTCCACAGGAAGCAATCAGCTCTTTGGCAGTTGCAAACAAAGGCAATATAGCTTCAGGAACGTATGTCACATCAGTACCCACGATGACATCAAAACCTCTATTACTCACTTCCTTCGTGTCTTCTATGTGATCCCTGTTTCCCCACTCCAGTCTCTTTGTAGTCAGTTTAGTGAGCAATGGTGGCTGAAGATTAGATGCAACATTTTTCGCTAGGAGATCAAGAGCAAAAGCATCTCCATCAGTGGCAACTACTAGGTCAGCATATCTAGCAGAAACCATAGCGCAGATTCCCCCACAGCCACACCCCAACTCCAAGACCCTCTTCCCTGCAACAATATTGGGATTTTCTGCCAGGACAGAAGCCATCAATCGAGCTGATTCCCACAGCATCAAACCAGTTGATCTGCAGGTATGTTGGTACTCTTTTGAAAGTACCCTAATCTTGAAGATCCAGTCTCTAAGCTTGACCTCAATAATCTAACAGGAAAAATTTAATGAATGATGAGAACCATATGTTTAATCTAAAATTAGAATAATAAGGAAGGAAAATTGGCCTTCTCAATTAAAAATAAGAAAAACCCTTCTATTTGCTTCCAAGTTCCAACAGATACTTGAAATTTGAACAACTTATAAAAGCAGCAACCTCAGATGAGATAAGTTCAATTTTCCAAAAACTGAGATAGGTTTGACTCTGTAATTTTTTCGATAGAACCTCCGTGAACTGGAAAACACATAGCAAATAGGAGAGCCGTACCTCATTCTCACTGGAAGGTGAGATTCCAAACATACCAACTGCCACACCCTCAGACAAGTCAATTGCAGAGTCATTTGCGAGAACCTTTATATTATTTTCCTTGACTTCCTGACCAATATTATCACAATCAAGATAATTGGCCTTTGGCACATCTTTACTGGAGGAAGAGTTGGAACCGTCTGAAATGCGAAATACAGCTTGAACCCAACGTCTGAAACCACCAAACAAAGAAGAGGCAGAAAAAAAAAAAAGAATAACTGCAGTTAAGGAAAGATGAATATAAAAAGTATTTGTTTTCTAAGCAATAGATGATGGGAAACAAATTAAATTCCATATGTACATTACCGATTCATTACCAACTCCCTTGAGCGGTTCTCAACTTGTTTGCAGCACACACCAAGTTGTTCAACATCAAAACCATTTTCTTGGAATAAATTTGTCAAGAATTCATTCGAAAAATAGTAAGCACGCTGGATTGAAACAAAAGGAGTATTCCATTAAAAAAGAAGACACACATATGGGAACTAAACAACAAGATAACTTGGCAAAAATTGAAAACTTACAGTGCCGTCACCTCTAACATAAAAATTATCACTAATCTTTTGATCTTTTCCAGAGAATCTTTCCTACAGAGCAAAAGAAAGACAAATATCAAACATCAGTTGTTCAAACTAAAGAAACTGATAAATCAAAATTTGATAGTCAAACAGTTGCCCAAATGAGGAAATGATATTGAAGAGGTCATTTGTTCGATGGTTGACGATATTTCAGCTAAAGGCCCAAAAACATGCATTCAGTAAGGGTACTTGTAGCACTCTAAAGAGAGGACAAATCATTTGAATTTAATACCTACAAGTTTCATTTCCTATGCAAATCAAAGAAAGAAACATGTTGCAAGGATAATTGTAGCACTCTAAAGAGAAGACAAATCATCTGAACTAAATACCTACAAGTTTCATGTCCTATGCAAATCAAAGAAAGAAACATGTAATCATAGTTAATAACACTGAATGAAGTTTCAAATTACTTTTGCATTAACCCTAATGAGAAGCAAACTAAGAATCTTCCGGTTATCACAGAGAAATATTAAACATAAGAAAAGTATCTGGACAAGGAATTGTGCACTTATCAATGATCTAGCTGAAGACTTAAAGAGAATTCACAGCAAAGTCAACCTGAGCAAGGTCTCCAGTAGCATAGTCTCGAAACAGCACGTAACCATTTGGCTGAACAAGGGGAAAATGGAAATGAATTCATCACATACAAACAAGTTTTCTAGCAATGATAATGAAAATGCAACATTGAAAGTAATAAATATAGGAATTTCTTACCTTTATAACCCTTCTAATGTTCTGCAATACTAGAGGCATTTTCTCTGGGGACACTGCAGATAACATAAATATCTGCTTAACATGTCAGCTACTTAGACAAGAGAGTCATAATTAAATCTTAGTATTAAAAGCACAAAAGTTTATTAGAAACAACACACGAATATGATAGTCATCAACTAACAATCGCAAACATAGTCCCATAGTAACTCTAAAAAAACTTTAAAAATTATGACAGCCAATCAGATACCATGGTAACAATATCAACTGAAGATGGAGAAATCTTCTTGCACAGGTCATCAGCAGTCAAATCAGAGACAAAAGCACTAACACGCGACTCCCTGAAGTCTTTATGTGTCTACAACAAGCAAGACAAGTTCATTCTTGTTAGATCTAAATGATAATACAAACTCAATCCTGTTAAAGCTATAAATGGTGCACCTTTTAATCAGAATATTAACTCCTAAAGCTAGTTTCAATATGTGGACTACCAAAATGCACTTCCACTCAAAATTAGCCATATACTTATTTTGTATCTTATAAGCCACAACAATTGTGGCAAAAGACCACCAGGAGGTACATTCCAATAGGATGTATGCCTGCACAAGTCCACAGCTTATACCTAGTATGTGACATGGTTTTTTATGGGGACCTAAACAAGCAGGGAGAACCCTCCCTTAAAAACGGCTTGAAAGGAGAAAGAACCCCTCCCCTTAAATATCACATGAATTAGACTTGGTTTCCCAATATGTGAATCCATCAGTTTTCAGGTCACTGTATTAAGAACCGCAAAATGGGATAGGCTTCCCCAGAGTATTTCTATTTCACACAGCATGTTGTAGACCAATACCATAGACATTTCTGTGGATTTACATCTCATGCCTGCATGGTTAATGTTACCAGACACGGTTGCACCTATAGTTCAGTATTGAATTACGAAGCATACACCCAATTGAATTGGCTGTATGCTCATACATATGAGCCAATGATGATCACGGACAGTATATAAAAGAATATTTCCAACCTTAACCAACTCAACGGCCCGCGGTGAGAAATCGCATGCATAAACAAAAGCATCTGGGTATGCTGCAATCACAGGAAATATAGTATTTCCAGCTCCACAACCAACCTGCTTATTGAAAAGCATTATTTATTAAGCAACCACATAGACCAAAGACCTTCCAGGGACGATCGTAAACAGAAAATAAATTTCATTGATCAAAATGCCCATCGCAGATTTCAAAGTAATGAATAGCTAAGAAGAAAACCATATGGAATAGTTCTATCTCCATGATCATAGTATGTTTTCCATGAAATGAAGACGAGATTAATTTCCAATTTCACATAAATCCAATTGCAATGCTGTGGCGTGCAAATATGCTCAAAATTATTGAGTCATCGTATGATAATTAATAAACTAACAGAACTAGCAAACATTCAAAATGAGGTGAGCTATATTGACATAAAAAAATTGGAAAAGTTGAAAGAGATTAGCGTGGATGGGAACGTATTTACCTCCAAAATCACTTTTCTTCCTGCTCCCTGGGAATTGAAAATTAGTTAGACTATTGGGTCCTGAGCAACACCTTATAAAAATCAGACCAAATTACCAATTAAGACATCATCTTCTTCCACTCACAGAAAAATAGCTGCCCCACTCCTTATCCAAGTAGTGCCGATCTTTGAAAAACTGAAGGAAAAATGCCAAAATAAGAAAAACGGCATTAGTAATTGTCAAACCACTAATGGAAAAGGCAACATAATTTGGAATATGAACCAGAGTGAGTAGAAGAATTTCAGGAAGTGATCAAGACGAAGCTTGTAGAAAATACATGAGCCGGCAACATAAGTTGGATCAATTGAGAATAGGCTAGTTCGGCTAATGGGGTAATCGAGAGTCTAGCAGACTAAAGTAAGCAAAGAAATAGAACGGGAAGAGTCAGCAGAGTTTCGCGTGCACAAGACAAAAACAGAAGAATAGGGAAAACAAACCCTGTCATGGTGCCTCTTGTAGAATACATCCCAATATCTTTTGGCTTCTCTTTCATACTTCTCTGCGAATAAAACAACAATTTTAGATGTTTGGCAAACGCACGCAAGGGCATGAGAGATAGATCAGAGAGAGACCTCTCCAGAAGGGGGACACTCCAGTATTTGTAGTAGAGTAAATTTGTAACCTTTGCAGTGGTATCTGTTGCTGCCCAGAATCTTGTGTATCTGACGCCATTGCCCTGCCTATTTCGGGGGTTTGCGCAAAGGAGTCTTATAAGTGAAGTGAGCAAGCATTCATCAAAATCCGTGTAAGGACTCTACGGGTATTTGGGTTAAGGAAGTTTTTCGGAGTTCCAAAAACTGAAGCCGAGAAAATTAAATTCTCACGTTTAAAATATATAGATTTCACAAAATGTGAAGAGGCAGAAAATCAAATTTTTTATGTTATAGAAATTTTTTTAAAATATGAAAAGATAATTTTTTTTTTATTCTCTCATTCATCTCTTTTATATATTTTTTTTATTTTTTTCTTTTATTTTTATACTTATTTTCTCTCTTTTATTTTAACATAAATAAAAATATTTTTAAAAAAATATTAAAAATTATTTTAAATTTTTTATTATAACAAAATATAGTAATAAAAATTTATAAATATATTTTATACATTCACAATAATTATTATTTTTTTAAAATATATTTCTCAAATAATATAATTTTTAAAAATAAAAAATTTTACCGCATCCTAAACTAAACTAAGTAGATTAAGGTTTGTTTAAAGAACAAGATGTGATAGGATAAGATATGATAGCAGATAGGATAACAGCTGGATATGATATGAGTTTAATAACTTCTATCCTATTATGTGTTTGATGTGCAACAGGATAGATATTATGCTATCCAATCTTGTGTTTAGAGTAAATCAAATAATGGTAGAATAGGATATGAATGGTATAAAATGACAAAAGTACCCTTATAATAAAATTACATATATACTTATTTAAAATCAACTTTAATACAATTTTTTTGATTACTTTATATATTAGTGTAAATTTTAAATTAAAAATAAATATATATAATTAACATCATAATATTCATAAATTAATATATTATATAAGAATGGATTACATCACAACAATATAACCAATGTATCCATTTAGTCCAAATGACAAATATGAAATAAAATATTTTTTTCAAAGTGTGGCCATGGATATTCACAAATTTTTTGTTCACAAATTTTATTAAAAGTACCCTTATAATAAAATTACATATATACTTATTTAAAATCAATTTTAATATAATTTTTTTGATTACTTTATACATTAGTGTAAATTTTAAATTAAAAATAAATATATATAATTAACATCATAATATTCATAAATTAATATATTATATAAGGATGTATTACATCACAACAATATAACCAATGTATCCATTTAGTCCAAATGACAAATATGAAATAAAATATATTTTTCAATGTGTGGCCATAGATATTCACAAATTTTTTATTTGGTATAAATTTATATACGGAAGTCATTTTGATTACCTTTAACCAATTTTACTTAATGAAAAAAAAATTGAATGTTGTTGTATAAATTTAAGTATAGAGATCTAAAAATGAGTTTAAGTCTTGAATTGTTTAACAATTTTTTTAAGCTTGAGTAGTATAGTATTCACTTGTCTTGTATCCTAGTATGTGTGTGTGTCTATATATATATATATATATATATATATATATATATATATATATATATATATATATATATATATATATATATATCAATTTAACTACATATATGCACTTGACTTTAAATCTCACGAGCATTTGAATGAATTTTTGCACGTTGATTAGTAGTTATTGTGTTTGAAATGTGATTAAAGAGCAATTTATGATGCTTTAAATAATTATCTAAACATAATACTATTGAGAAGAGTCATATTTTTTTAGTAAATGAAAGAAAAATACCATTCAGAATGGAAGTACATAATTTTCTCCATCATATGCTTTACTTGGTATTAACGTTTGAAAAATCTTCCTAGTCCCATTGTACAACAATGTCCATTTCACTACTGTCTAGCTACATAAAATCAGTATACTATGTTAAGAATCAAGCATAAAATAACTATGAAAACTATAAAAATCAATCTTCTATTTCCAAAAAAAAGTTTGGTTATTGTGGAGTGAAAGGTGAAAGTAATCCCTTGGCATGTTGACTCTCCATCTCAATAAGCATCAAGGACTCCTGCCTCTGATATCAGTTTCTCTTAGCTACTAATGCTACAAAAAAGAAGCCATAACATACTCAAGTCCCTTAAAAATTAAAAAAAATCAAATAGCTCCAGTTATTCTCTAGCTTTACAATACTAAGATATTTTCACGAGAAGACATAATACCAAATATTTGTTGGGGTGCCAATTGAGACAGAATTTAACAAATATGAATGTAAAAAGCCACACCATATTAAAAAAAAGTCATTCACAGAACAAGAAAAAATAGTTAAGTACTATGGCATCCATTGATACCCAGAAAATACAAGTATCACTGCATGTATTGTTGTTTAAATGGAAACACCAACCAGAACACCATGGATTTAAAAGGAGCAAGAGATTTTCATCAAAACTCAACATACACAGACCTGTAACTGTATAAGTGTATCACCAAATACTAGTAGGCATTGTCTAAATTGAATTCTTTGCTCTGAAACCATTATAATTGCATAAATACCAAGAAAGCTTAAAAAATATAGGTTATTTCAGTGAACCCAAAATTAGTGGAAACTAAATGCATAAAGAAAACTCCACTTCAAGTTTAAATTCAGCAAGGGTGTTTACAATGTTTGCAATCAGAACATACAAGAGCCAAAACAGATACAAGCAGTTTAGACCATTCAAGGAGAACCACTAGTCAAGTATATACAAATTGAAAAAAACTGTTGTGATATATCAGTCCTCGTGGACAACTCTCTATCATAAATGACTTAGCAGCCATTCATATACATAGCACTAACAATTGCAAAATCTAGAGCACGGAGCAAACAGTGGAAAAATCAATTGTTAAAAATAGTGGCTGATATCAGGTAAAACCCATACACTTGATCATAACTCATAACAATCATATATATACTTGAGCAAAATAGAAATCATAAAACTTGAAATTACTTTTGTATAAAACCTTTACATCCAAATGTTACTCAGTATATTGACTATATCAAGAATAACAAGAAGTCAGGTAAAAATACTGTTGTATCTCAATCCTTCTGAACAACCTTATCAGGCAGGAAACAGAGCAAATCACAGTACAAATCGATGCTTACCTTGATGATGGAGCAGCATTCTTGATGAGGGAGGAGCTCAAGGACGAAGACAATGAGGGTTTGAGAACGCATCTTCTGAGGGAAGAGCTCGAGGGTGAGGGAGGATCTCGAGAGATTGGACGACAAAGAGAGCTCGGGTGAGGCGATTTCGGGGGAGAGAGTTAGAAGGGGGATAGCGCTTGGGTGAGGCAATTTCGGGGGAGAGATCTTCGGTGAGATAATTTCGAGGGAGGGAGCTGGAAAATGGAGAGGTGATTTTGTATCCGGTCTCTAATCCAACAGGTGCCTTAGGATAGGAATTTTAACTAATGAAGGATGATAGGATAACGAAGATGATAGTGTTATCATATCCCATTACTCACCAAACATCAAATAGCAGTAGGATAGAATAAGTTATCCTATCCTATCTTCTTTATTTGGTACTCCAAATGGGCCCTTAACTACTAACGAGAGAGGATAGGATAATGAAGATAATAGTATTATCATATTTCATTGCTCACAAAACATCAAATAGCAATAGGATAAGATAAGTTATCATATCCTATCTTTTTAATCTGGTGCTCCAAATGAGCTCTTAAGGTTTAAGGGCTCGTTTGGAGAACATGATATAATAAGATAGCAGGATAGGATAGGATAACAGCAGGATAGCTTTTATCATATCCTGTGTTTGATGTGCAACAAGATAGGATAAGAACTATCCTATCCTGTGTTTGGAATAAATCAGATAATGATAGGATATGATAAAAATAAAATAAAATGACAAAACTACCCTTATACATTGATATAAATATATATATATGTATATATATATATATATATATATATATATGTATATATGTATATATATATATGTATATACATATACACACATATATATATATATATGTGTGTATATGTATATATATATATATATATATATGTGTATATGTATATATATATATATATACATATACACATATATATATATATATATACATATACACACACACATATATATATATATATATATATATATATATATATATAGTATTGTATTAAATGAAATAAGAGAATGATATCCATAAAAGAGGTGAAACTTATTTTCATTTCTATCAGAGTATTATTGAGTATATCAATTTACAAGCATATTATATTTTAATTGTCAATCATAAACTGGTTAAGATTGCTTCAATTTAAGCCAACCACTTAATTTATTGAACACTATGTTAAATTCATTTATAAGATAATAAAAATTGACTCAATTGAAAATAAAATAAAGAACATTGAGCTCAATTTTTATTAATAACTCACAAAAAAACGACACCTAAATCCACTTGCAAGTAGTGAGAAAATCAGCAAATATACAAGCGCATCCATGGATTCATTCACCCAAAACTCTACTACATAAACTTGAGGAACTCATCTTGATCAATGAGTTCGTCTCCATTCAAATCAACTGCCCATTGACAGTTCACATTGGTCCTCTGCCTTTCCAAGTGTCTTGCAAACTTCATTTCTGCAGTTTGATAATGTCTGTTTTTCACAAGGGAGAAAACTAGTTTACTTCAACAAATTGACAATCAGAATATGGAATGAAGAGCAGTAAGTTATAAAATTGGACTAGCAACCAACAAAAAAGATAATTAATAAGTTAATCGAACTTCAAGAAAATAATATAAAGATATGAATTGAAATATAATTCTGAAAAGGAAAAGCTCAAAAAATAATAAGCAGATAGACACCAGATTTGGCTGCAATAGCATCAACAAAATCCATAGATAAATTTATATATGGAATATGTAATAACTAAGAGGTTAACAAACAATTCAAGACAAAATAATTGAAACAAAAGCCAATACATTATAGAAAGAGTTGAATAAACAATATTGTGATGCATGGAATTGCACCAGAAACAAATAAAGAGCTATATACGATGATAATAATACTAAAAAAGAAGCTTCACAAAATTTTAGTGATACAGAACCCTGCAAGCTACAACATACCCAACAAGAAATCTGAGTAATACATGATTTTAATTAAGGTGTACCCACATACTTTTCCACTGGTATTCACTTGCACCAAAACCTTCAGAGGATTTCTTCCTAGGGTCGAAACCATGCGGTCAAGATGATTTGCCACCTGCCAGTTCCAGAGGCACAAGAATGCTGACAATTGGGATCAGTTAGAAAATTAGATGTCCTAAAATCACAGTATAATACTTCTATAGGTTTTTTAGAGGATGTAAAATATAAAAAGCAATTACTAATTGCTATTTCTCAATTGAGCATCACAACCTAAAGACCAGTTTATGTATTATCTAGATTCGTTTAAATCTAAAACAGAAAATGAACAATAAAAAGCTCTAACAACTATAACCGCTATTGATGTTAACTGTTAAGCCTTTTTACCTTCTGATTGTCCACACCCTCAACCATAGCCAGATTTGGAACTGCACCTACATAAAGCATAAAATGTTAATCTTCATGTGAAGGAGCTAAAAGCAAGAAGATCAAACAAAATAATGCAGCAGCTTCAGATAGAAAGAAAGGTTAAAATAAAATAATAAATCGTTAAAAGGAAAAGGAAAACAATAAATCGAATCATACTCAAAATTGATTTGGCTTTGTTGCTTTGCAAATGCCCTATGAAATGCCACTCAATGTCTTCAGGAAGCTGTAGTGATGCAAACAATTAGAATTCTTACCCAGCGTTCCAAAGATAGATTTGAAACTAAAAATTCTCCACCTGCGGAGCTTTCTCGATTATTTCTTGAACGTAATTTTAGCCAAAGCATCGATGCCCTGCATCGTAGAGTTGGCGAATGAGAGAGACGGGCTTGGTCTTAGAGACCGCCACAACCTGAATCCTTTCGAATTGCGAACCAGATCTTTCCGCCGCATGCTGGACTCGGTGCATGACCGACCGGAAAGTCGCGAAGGCAGCTCCCTCCACCATTGGAGCAGCCATTTGGATTTTGTACGTAGTTGGTTATTCGCCAACGAGAGTGTATGGTCCTAGGAGAGCGCGAGAGCTGGTGAACGACGAACACAAATCCTTACCTGGGAAAGCTCGGGTAAGGGTGAGACGATCGTTCTGGAGGTCTTGGGAAAGGCAATTTCGGGGGTAAAGGAGGTTGGCGTTCTCAGGGATGAGGGGCTTAGGGGAGACGATGGTTCTGAAGGTCGGGCGAGGAGCTTGGGTGAGGCGATTTCTGGGGTGAGGGAGGATGGCGTTCTCGGGAGTGAAGGGTTTGGGGGAGATGATGGCTCTGGAGGTCGGGTGAGGGACGATGGTTCTGGGGTAAGGCAATATCGGGAGTCGAGTGAAAAATATGCTATCTGCTCTGTAACCCAGCTCATTAGCCAGGATAGGAATTTTAACTAAACCGGGAGGATAGGACAGGAGACGTGATTGTGATATTCTGTCCCGATGGTTCACCAAACGTATAATAGTAATAGGATAGGATAAGTTATCCTATCCTATCTCTCTTATCAGGTCCTCCAAACAGGCCCTAAGGGTTTTGATTTGATTCACAGTAACGAAGCGCTATGCTTTCTTTATTCCCTTCTATATATATTTCTAATTCTTGATTTATTTTTTCGGTGAATTTTCAACAAATTTTTTAATGAAAATATATTAATATTAAATTCAATTTGTAGGCAAGACGAAAAGAAAAAACTTAAAAGAAAGTCATAAATTGCTATATTCTAAAATGTGTGTTTTTATTTTTCTAGAAACCTAAAATGGAAGTTAAATTTTTGTGATATATTTTTCAATCTCAAAATAAGATTCATAAAAAATATAAATTATTGGGAATAATTTTTGAAAAATATTTCTATTAAAAATTTTTTATGCGAAGATGTGAGAATTTTTGGTTTATGAATTATTTTTTTGTTTTTGTTTTTTATTTTTTAAAATAATTTTTCTTTTTTATTTTTTATATTTTTTAAAATACATTTAATTTATATTTATATTTTTAATATTTTTAGTTATATAATTATATTTTTACTTTATTTTTATTAATTTTTAATAATATAAACAATAAAATATTATATATATAATTCAAAATAATTATAAAATTACTATTTAAAAATAGAAAACAACAAATAAATATATTTTGATGATTATTTTTAGTACAAATAAAAAATAAAAAAAATAAGTCTTAAATTTCTTATGTTATATTTTTTTTTAAAATATAAAAAATGATAATATTTTTACTTTCTCTCTCATCCCTTTTTATCTTTTTTTTATTCCTTTAATCATGCCTTATCTCTCATCTTAATACATATAAAAATATTTTAAAAAAATATTAAAATTCTTAAAAAAAATTTATTATAATCAAATGCAACAATAAAATTTTTTAGATAAATATTTAAAAGCAAATAAATATATTTTATATATTTTTAATAATAATAATAATAATAATAATAATAATAATAATAGTGATTTTCAAAAAATATATTTTTCAATAAATTTTTTTACCGCATTTAAAGATTTTTTTCCTAATCAATTCGGTAGCAACTGAACTTGGGCCCTATGTACAATGGGGCTATTTTTCCAGTCTGTCTTGGCAAAACCAGGCGTGAGCCCTTCGAACCAGATCCTTGAGTCGTTCTCGATCCGAAACCCAGAATTCGAAAGCACCACCATTCCAAAACTGCAGGAAGAAGACGATGCTACGTAGTGGTTAATTCCTCGGCTAGAATATTTGTGGTCTTGCACAACAGATCTGTGTCTCTATCAGTGATTCAAACAGCAATTGAACGGCCAATTTGAACGGAAATCAGTTCGAAGCTCCGAAAATGGAGTCTACAGGTGCTGCTGAGGACACGTCGCCCGTCGCTAGCCTCCTTCCTCTCGCCTCCGATTCCCAGCAGCCCTATGTCTCTGAACTCCTCTCCTTCACTCTCGATCGTCTTCACAAGGTCCCCTCATCATCTCCTCCTTCGTCTTTAATGCTGGGATTGTTTAGTTCTGATTAACAAAGTGTACTTTGCATTTCTGCGATCTTGCTTTAATATTTCCAGTTTCGATTTGTAATAAACTTAATTTTAGGAACCAGAGTTACTTCGGGTTGACGCGGAGCGGATTCGGAGGCAAATGCAAGAAGTGGCAGTGGGTAATTACCGAGCATTCATTGCTGCTGCCGACGCCTTGCTTGCTATTCGTGAGGAAGTCTCTTCTATTGACAAGCATCTTGAATCTCTGGTATTTATTTCAAATTTCTCACTTTGTTCACTATTTTATGCGGTCTCTTTCTCTATCCAAAAAAAAAAAAAAAAAGACTTATGTGTTCCCGTTATGAATGTTGGCTTTGTTTTTGTTTTTTTATGCCAAATCGTAAAGTTTATATGAACTTGAATAGGAAGCAGATATAAGTTGAAGCCTAAGCGGAGTAGATTTATTTAATAGTCATGGGAAGCAGACATCATGACCTTCATGTATGGTTATCCATGTTAGTTATCACTTATCAAGCTTTTGGTGCATTGATTTAATTATGATTTAGACAGAACTTATCCATGATTTAGCCTTATGTGTCATAATGCAAGCGGAAACACAAGTTTGTTTTGCCGTAGCGCTTAAGTTCTACAACTTTTGCTTTGAATATATTTTTCTTCGTTGTTGGGAATTAGGTTGTAAATGGGTACTTCTGAGATGATTTGTCTACTGTCTGTGTCTTGGATTTACCTCTTCTTAAGCTGGTTATTCAGTAAGTTTTCTAATATTATTCTCCTTGGAGATCTACATGTGCACATAGGCATGCAAATGCATGAAGGTGTATTTAGATGCAATGACAGACTAGTAAAGTCTCAAAGAACTGATAGAGGTATTAGACTGCAGACTATGAAAGTTGAAGACTTTTTAATTTTGAGGAGAGTATATAGATACTTCTTTGCCAATGTTGCAAGCACCTGTATATTTTATGTCTTGCTTTCTTTAGTAGAGTATGCTCATGAATTATTTGACTTGAAAGGATAAAATACATCAAAGTTTGAGACCTGCCTGATAATTTTGTACAAGCCAAAATATAGCATTTCATACAAGTCATCCTGGCATCTATTTCCTTTCTCACAGGTAAATGAGATCCCAAAGCTGACATCTGGATGCACTGAGTTCATAGAATCTGCAGAACAAATTTTGGAGAAGAGGAAAATGAATCAAACGATGCTAGCCAATCAAAGTACTTTGCTTGACTTGCTAGAAATTCCTCAACTTATGGACACGTATGTATTTTTCTTTTAAATTTAAGAGTTCGTTTAGTTTGTGAAAACGTTTTTTGTTTTTGTTTTCTGTTTTTATTTTTTGAAAATAATTTTTATTTTTTGAAAATAATTTTTATTTTCTAGTTTTTACATTTTTAAAGATAAGTTTGATTTGTATTTTTATTTTTATTATTTTTTAGTTATATGATTGTATTTTTACTTGATTTTCATTTTTACCACTTTATAATTATATAAATAGTAAAACATTGTGTATAAAGTTTAAAATAATTGTGAAAATGCCACTTTTACAATGTACTACAATACTGAAAATTTTAAAAATGTCTTTTTGACATTTTCAGAATATTTTAGAAATTCAAAAAATATTTCTTGAAAATAAAAACAGAAAACAATAAAAAAAACGCGTTTTTATACCTGTTTTCAGTTTTAAGTAAAAATAAAAATTGAAAACAATCAAAACAAACATGCCCTCATAGTTCACTTGTTGTAGTTGAATTTCCACATGGTCACACATTCTGTATGCCTGACAGGTGAATCCTTTTTTGAGTAGCCTTATAAATTCTTATGTTTCTGCAGATGTGTACGGAATGGGAATTATGATGAAGCACTAGATTTGGAAGCATTTGTTTGTAAACTTTCAACTATGCATCCAAAGTAAGTTTATTTGTTCTATTTCTAACAGTTTTAACATGTATTTTTGCTATTTTCTGGAAAAAGGCATCTTCTAAAATTTTCTAATACTTACTTTTTAACCCCCCTGCTCAGGTTACCTGTTATTCAAGCATTGGCTGCAGAAGTTAGGCAGACCACCCAATCTCTTCTTTCTCAGCTTATTCAGAAACTTCGGTCAAATATTCAGGTTCTTACAATGACTATTTTGAGTATATGAATGAATGCTGCACAGTTCATTTGGGAAAATGGTTTTAAATATTTAGTGTCTTATTAATGTATTTTTCTTTACCACAGTTACCTGAATGCCTCCGCATTATTGGATATTTGCGCCGAATTGGAGTATTTAGTGAGTATGAAATGCGATTGCAGGTGAGGTGTAATAAATCTTTTGGCACAATTTTCCTTTAGCTTTATTGCTTGTATTTTACTTTGAGACTTTTAGATTAATTTTAGTAGGTACATTCTTTTATTTTTTCTGCTTGTTATTAACTAAGACAGTTATTTGTCATCAGTTCTTGAGATGCCGAGAGGCATGGCTTACTGGTATACTTGAAGATCTGGACAAGACAAGTCCATATGAGTACTTAAAAGGGATGATTAACTGTCAACGAATGCATCTATTTGATGTTGTCAATCAATATCGAGCAATATTTGCTGACGACACATCAGGAAGTGAGGAAAATTATGATGGTGGGCTTCTGTTTAGTTGGGCAATGCATCAAATTACGTCACACCTCCAAACTCTAAAAGTTATGCTTCCAAAGATAACTGAAGGTGGATCACTATCAAATATTTTGGACCAATGCATGGTGAGCTTCTTCCATTACATTCTTCCAATGTGCTAGTCCAGTGATTTTGAAAGAGGAATGAATCTCTTCATATTAGTATATAATTTGGTATGCTTGCTAGTCCTGACTAGTATTGTGGAAAATGGCATCTAGATGTACATTTAATTTATACTGCAAGAACAAATCATATTGACGTTGTTCAATTTACAGTATTGTGCTATGGGACTTGGTTGGGTTGGACTGGATTTTCGGGGCTTACTTCCATCACTTTTTGAAGAGTAAAACATGTTCCCTTTCATGATCTTTCCAGGTTATATCATTTTTAAACCATTCTTGATATGTAGGTTGGTTGCTTTACAGGGCAGTTCTCAACTTATTCTCAAAAAATATGAGTACAGCAGTAGAGAATTTTCAGGTAAATGAACATGCAGTGAATTTAAAATACTTCACATATTAATGGCCTGAAACTGATGTTATGCATGAATCTCAATCATTTACACAACCAAGTCAGCCCCTTGGGCTCTCGTTTCTTTCTTCTCCTTAGCAAATATCAAGTAATCTACTTTCATGTAATAATTAATTATCTAACTTGATGTTCTTAGTTGGTCTTGGATTCACATCGTTGGGTTCCCCTGCCAGCAGTTGGCTTTCCTGCAAATATTATTGGTGAAGAAAATCAGGAGGACGTCACTCCACCCTCTTATCTGATGGAACATCCACCTCTTGCTGTTTTTGTTAATGGTAAGTTTTTGTTAATACTTTCTTCTAGATTTCTTTGTGAAATTGCTTGTTATCATTTACGTATTTGAAACAATTAAGTGATGGATTTTTGGGAAACTTGATCGAATGACTATAATGCTGTCCTTGTTTTCATTTATTAGTTAGGGAGATCAGGTTTCTTTGCAAATTATTGAATGCATACTACATGCAATTCAATTGCATATGCTTCACATGCTAATCAATATGATTGGCTCTTATTCTGCTTAAAATTAGATTTATTTTCGAAGAAATAGAGAGAATGCTAGATTCCAGATAGGAAAATAACCAAGGAAGTGCAAAAAGGAAATTTTCATGGTCGCTGATTCATTTAGAGGAACTTTCTCCAGTGGAACTTTAATGGGTTCTGTTTATTATGTTGCCATAAAATTTGAATGTACACTATACTGTTTTTCCTCCTCCTTTCCTCCAAACAACTTCATCCAATTGTGCTGATCTCTGTGGTGTCCGCAGGTGTATCTGCAGCAATGAATGAGCTGCGTCCCTGCGCCCCAATAAGTTTGAAACATGTCCTTGCCCAAGAATTGATTAAGGGATTACAGGTTGTTTCTGATTCTTTGCTGAGATACAATACAACTCGGGTGCTCAGAGAAAATGAGTCAGGACTTTTCCTCTCACTTTGCCGGGCATTTATAGAGGTATTGCTTTTTCTAATGTGTGCTGTTTATCCGCAGTTGGTCTCGATAATTTACTCTGAACCTTGAATTCCTTCAAACTCATTTTGTAGGTTGCTTATCCTCATTGTGCGACATGTTTTGGTCGTTGTTATCCTGGTGGATCTGCTCTTATCATGGATGCAAAGAATTTGTATGATGGAATTAGCCGCCTATTAGTGTCCTCTTCTGCAAGGGAACTACCAAAACCAGTTAATAATGGGGAAGTCGAGAGCGTAGGTGAGAATGGCAATCTGCCAGCGATGGAAAATGGAGAAACACTTGATGCTAAACAAACTGAAGCAATCAATGCTGGTGAGGAGAACAAAAGCCCCGCTTCACAGAGAGATCAGACAGACACTGATTTTGAAAAACCGACAGGAATTGCCACATTATAGTGAAGGACATAGGTTTATTTTTTATGGCTCCTTGCTTCTCTGTTTTTGTTTTCCCAATATTATGTATTTTTTAAAATTGGTGTCATTACTGTAATCAACTATATGTTAAATTACCTCATACGAAGAGTTCATAGAACGGATGGATTTTGTTGGAAGAAAAGGAAGAGGATTCTGATTCTGACGCAGATTCTTTTTTTTTTTTAAGGAATTTTTTTTAATACTCTAATATGAATAATAAATAATGGACAGTGTTTGATTAAGGGCCTCAGTTCGTGGGTAAAGGGTGTTTGTGTACCCTTGTAGTCGGGCTTTGGGCTACTTGGCATAAAATAAGTAAATCAGCATAACTATTTTCATATTAATTAAAAAGAAAAGAACATTTTGTTGTGGGACTCTCAACTTTAATTGGTAAAGTAAGAGCATCACCAATGGTGAATTCTTTCAAGGTTATTTAAATAAGTTTTATATTGTCATATTAGTATTTTTTATTTTAAGCAACTCTACAGTACTTTAAATAACTCTGTACTCTAACGGTGCAACCCTCAAAAGTTCACTAAATGGGTCTCACATATTATCCCATATCTTAATATTTTATTTATATCTATTTTTATTTCAATTTAAAATATTAATTTATTTATATTTTAATTTATACGTAAAAAAATTTAAAACACATTAAAAATAATACAAATTTATTTTAAATAATATTATTTATAACAATAATTTAAAATGATAAAAAATACATAATAAAAAAATTTAATTAAAAGAAAATACATAATATTATCTTAATTAATTCTATGCTTTTCTCTCATAATATTATATAATATTTCGTGATCTTGTCGTTGTCTCTCTGTCATCTCAGATGTATCCTTCAAGAGAAGATTTTGAAGGATCTTAAACTCCTTCAACTTTAACTTTCTCTCTTTTAGCTTGATTTCTTCCTCCTTAATTTGTGCGAACTTTTCCATGACAGTCATTTGGTGACTATGTGCCTCTTGTATCGCAGTAAACTTGACATTGTCAGAAGAAATTTTTGTTGGTTTCTCTTTACCTTTTTTCTTTGCTGCCTTTTTTCCCATAGGCCGAATTATAGTAGGCAAGGTTGAATTGTAAGTGCATTCAAATAGAGTCCCCGGATTAGAAGATAATGAGTATGTTCCAGAAGCAGAAATCTTTGTTCTTTTTTAAGAACCCTCACTTGATTATGCTGTCCATTTAGGCTCATCCTTTAGTAGCCGCCACCCATGTTCAAATTTGAACTGTTCACCCTCATCTTGATGAAAAATAGCATATGCCTCAGCCATGATATCATTTTCTGAGTTTCCACTTTTTTTTTCTATGAACGGCTTGTTTGTAGCACCCAACAAACTTTTGGACTGCACTGTTCAACTGATGCCATCGAGGTTTGAGTTGAACGGATTCTCTCTCTCGTAATCGACCACGATAGTTGTTATAATTATCTTTGATTCTTGACCAAAAACTATTTGTTTTTTGGTCAACGCCAACAATTGCATTATTTGAAACGTTGAGCCACGCTTGAATAAGAAGTATATCCTCTTCAGCTGTGAACTTGACTCAAGATTTTTTTTGACTTGTATTTCCTCCCCCCTCACAGAGCACAATATTTTTCAAATCGACTTGGGTGGAAAATTGTGGAACTTGAGACTTAGATATCGACTCTACTGGTGTTTTAGGTTCTCGATCAGTAGACTCTGCACCGCTAGTACCTATTGGAGAAGGCCTATAAAACATAACGAGATTTGTTGGTTGGAATGGAAGTGTATCTGTACCACTAGTATTCATTGGAGGCCTATAAAATATAGCGGGATTGGTTGGTTGGAATGAAAACATAAGAAATTGAAAATTTACAGTATTTAGATGACTTTGTGGATTTGAAAAAAATGGAGGAATTTGAGAATTTTCACTAATGGGAGGTTGATAATTTTTAGGGGTGTACAAAAACCGAACCGATTAAAAACCGAACCAAACCGATTAAAATCGATTTAGTTCGGTTTTTTTAAAAAAAAAACCGACCGGTTCGGTTCGGTTTTCAGTTGGGACCGAGTCCTAACCGAACCAAACCGTACCGGACTGATTTACTTTAAATATATTAATTTTATATAATTTAATTTAATTTTTATTATATTTTAAAAATATTTTACATATATTTTTTTTAGACTTACCCATATCTATTTGGGCCCAAACAAAAATTTGAAATTGATACAAAAATTTAAAAAAATGGGCCCAAACAAATTCAAATAGGTTAAAAAAATAAAAAAAAATTTAGCCAAAAAAAAAACCGAAAAACCAAACTAAATTGAATTGCTATTTAGCGGTTCGGTTTGGTTCGGTTTAATGAAATCAAACTGAACCGATTAGGTCCATTTTTTGCAATTTTTTTTTGGTTTGGTTCAGTTTGGTTGAGCCTCAAAACTGAATCGAACCGCACATATGTACACCCCTAATAATTTTGCATAAAATGAAAGAAAGAATTATATTAATTGGAATCTATTTGGTAAAATAAATAAACTTGTGAATTGAGGAAAAAGATGAAGAGAATTGAGAATTTGAGTGTGAAATTCTTCAAAATGGAGCACAATTTATAAGAAATGGCTGATACTTTCCAACAGCATGATTTCAACGGCTTTATCAATGGTAAAAATCTCCAACAGTAATATTCATCTCTTGTGTATGATATTCTCACGCCTGGATTCTTTTCTTTTCTATTGCAATTAATAAAATCCCAATGGCCGAAAATCCCAATTGCATGAAAACCTTTTTTTTTCCTTTTCGGGAAAAGTTTGGCCAAAAATGCCAAGATCCCACACTCACGCCTTCCCCTTCTTTCCCCTTCTTTCAAAACTAGTCTGGAAGCTTCTCACCCCTGAAAATCTTCTCGTCTCCTCTCGGGCTCTCCCCTTGGCCGAATCCCATCCTAAGCATTTAATCCACCAAAACTTCTCCCCTTCGGCTTTCCCCTTGGCTCTCCCCTTTCCTTCTTGGCTAAAGATTTCTCCTTTTTTACTGAAGATTTTTGGGTTATTTGGTCTTGAGAACAACTCTTATCTCGGTTATTTGGTCTTGGGAGCCCCAATGTTCTTCCGCTTCTGGTTCGCGTGTTTCTTCAGCAATCCAGGTGATAATTTTCTTTGCTGTTTTTGTGGTCTCATCATCTGATTGTTCTTCTGCAATTCTCTTCCTCTTTTTTTGGTTGTTGATGATTTATTTTTGGTTGTATTTTTGTTGCAATTTTTGCGTGTTCCTGTAATTCTCCCCTTCGCTCTTGATTGAGCGTATAAATCCCAGACTGTCCATGACCCAGCTGCTCGGATTATATGCAATTTCCTGCTTCTTCTTCCTGGCAATCATCTTTTGGATTCAGCACCTATCTCTTGCAACCCAGGTGATATTTTTTGTTGTTGTGATTTTTGTGGTAATCTAATTATTCTTCTGTGATTGTCCACAATTTTTATTTGGTTGTTTATGATTTATTTTCTGAAATTGGTTGTTCTTCTGTTGATGAATTTTTGGTTGTCAAGAAAAAATTTCTGGTTGTGAATTTCTGGTAATCTGATGAATTTCTGGCCATCTCCAACTGTTGTGGAATTTTTTTAATCCTTTTTGGATTAAGGAATCGGTGCTTGTAGAAAGAACGGTCCTTACTTGCAAATGCTAGGTGGATAACTCCAATGGATACCAAAATTAAGATGCGTTTCTTCCCTAAAAAATGGCTCTTAAAAACTACCGTTGGAGATGACCTAAGGACTACTCTTTGCTGCTGCTTGTGGCTCTCTACGACCCAAAAAAATAATAATTTATGCTGTTTTTTAAATTAATATTTTTTATTATATTATTTTTTAAATTATGAAAATATATAAATTTTATTTAAAAATGATAATAATATATTTTTATTATATTATTCTCTTTTTTATTAAAATAATATATAAAAAAATTTTAAAAGTAAAAATAATAATATTTTTTTTTCTAAATTAATATTTTTATTATACGTGTTTTGTTTATCATAAATATATATATATATATATATATATATATATATATATATATATATATATATATATATATAAAATATTTTTTAAAAATTTAAAAAAACAACTTAAATTAAATATTTTAAGTATATTTTATAAAAATTAAATAAATAATTTTTTTTAATTTTTAATTAAAATTTCTAATGAATAAAATTAATATTTTGATAATAAAAAATTACTATTAAAAGATAATAAATTAAAAAAATATGTGCTATTTTATTTTATTTTATTATTTATTTATTTTTTTTATAAAAAAATTTTGAAATATTTGAATTAAATTATAAAATATTTTTTATTTTTAAAAATATTATGTGTATATTTTTTATAATAAAAAGATAGTCGTGTAATTTTATATATATTTTTTTAAAAAAATTATATATATTTTTAAAATAAAAGAATATGTGTGGGTAGTAAAATCATTTATTCAAAATTTCGCCTTGGGTAAAAATAAGATTTACGAGACAAGAAGCTGTCCCGTCCCATAATGGATATTGAAAAAGGCTCAATTTATCGAAGCCATTATTACCGGAGGTTATTCAAATTAGGTTACCGGTCGTCGTCGATAATCATTCTCAAATCCAAAACCCTACTTCTCGAAGTTACTGTTCCAGCTTTCGTTTGAGTGAAGCACCAACGACTAGAAGATGTCGACGGTGTACGTCTTAGAACCGCCGACGAAAGGGAAGGTGGTGTTGAACACGACTCATGGTCCGCTTGACATTGAGCTCTGGCCCAAAGAGGCCCCCAAGGCCGTCAGGAACTTCGTACAGCTCTGCCTTGAAGGCTACTACCATAACACCATCTTTCACCGTATCATCAAGGACTTTCTCGTTCAGGGTGGCGATCCCACTGGCACCGGCACAGGTTTCTCTCTTTCTTAATAAACCTAATTATGTCTATTCGTTGTGTGCCCAAAAAAAATATTAATTTATTTATTCATCTTTAAAACAAGTTTTCATGTTTTCCAATTGAGAATTGGCTAGCTCAAGCTTTGGGTTCGAGACAAACAATAAAAGATTTGCTGTTGATTTTAAAAGAAATATTTCTTCTTTTCGCTGAATGACAATTCAAGTATGGGATAAGAGATTTCTTTTGTTGCCCTGTAGTCAGCTAAATTGATAGCTATGTAGTTGAAACTTGAAACTACACCGACCAAGAAGAATGATGAGCATTTCTATCAATACAGTTGGCATTGGCTGCAGTTCATGAATTTTAATTTTCAGTTGATTTTGGATGTTGAGACTTACTTTTGATTACCGGCTTGTTTGCCACTTCTCGAAATTATTGCAGGGGGTGACAGTATTTATGGGAGTGTCTTCTCTGATGAGTTTCATTCACGTCTAAGATTTAAGCACAGAGGTTTAGTTGCAATGGCTAATACTGGATCACCACATTCCAATGGGAGTCAGTTTTTTATAACTCTGGATCGTTGTGACTGGCTTGATCGGAAGCATACAATTTTTGGAAAAGTAATAGATGCAATAATGTTATCGCAAAACCTTTTTACTTTACTGCTTGTTTTGCTTTTTTATGAATCCATTGAATTCACTATTTTCTTTTAGGTAACTGGAGATACAATATATAATCTTTTGAGACTGGGTGAACTTGAAACTGATAAGAATGATCGGCCTTTAGATCAACCCAAGATATTATCAGTTGAGGTAAGTCAAGATTTTGATTAGCCTTTACAAAAAAATCATAAAATTTATGTCCAGGGAGAATTTAACCACCCAATTTTCTTCTTGAAACAATTGTTTTAGGTATTATGGAACCCATTTGATGACATCATTCCAAGAACAGTTAAACCTCAGATCCAACCTACTACTGATACAGGCAGTAGAGATTCAAAGAAGAAAGCTGTAAAGTAATTTCCCTTCACCCAAGAAAATAATATCTGGTTAGAACTGAATATAGTGATTTATGTTGTGAAATTTTTCTCTTTAAACAACGTGTCGCTTTGTTTTTCATAAATTCATTATGCAGAAAACTGAACTTGCTTTCATTTGGAGAAGAAGCAGAAGAAGAGGAAAAGGAATTAGCATCTGTAAAGCAAAAAATTAAGAGCAGTCATGATGTCTTGAATGATCCTCGTCTTCTGAAGGAAGCAACTCCTAATAATGAATTGGTAATAAGGCTGTTCCTTTCACCTTGATTCTTATATTGAACTCTTTCTTGTAACATTGCATTTACTAATTTACTAAATGCATTTTTTTAATTTTTATTTTATCTGTTTATAATTCATGGAAGCCATTCTTATAATATCACCCTGGTGGCCAAAAGTTCATAGTTTATTGAAAACCTAACGGTGTAAATGATACATCATATGCCCACTCATATAAATTCTTTTTTATTATGTAATAGTGTTGTATTTTGCAGGGCTTATCTGGTGGTAAGTCAATAAAAGATGTGCAGTTATCTGTAAGGGATGCACTAGGCTCAAGGAAAGAAGAGTCTCAGAAAAATTCAGAAGCTAATAACTTGTCCAACCTCGATTACAGTGATGATGACGAGGCAGACTTTGATGCACGAATGCGCATGCAAATACTAAAAAAGCGGAAAGAGTTGGGGGATCCACCACCCAAGCCAAAGTTACGAAATGGTACCTCAATCATCTTTACTGTATTTTAGCTAGTAATTTTCTCAAATTCTGATCCAGTAAACATTTCTGGTTCTGCTCACAAAAGTTTTAAGTAGCAAATATTATTGACATGATAACCTGAGTAGTCCTCAGACTGCCAATTTCCTTTTTTCGCCCCTAGAAGTTTTGACAAAAAAATAAATGTATGAATAAGGCCATGATAAAGCTCCTAATAATTACTTGGTTCCTAGCGCTGAACATGGAAAAAAGAAAAAGAAAAAGAAATGAGGTACTTTTGAAATGCCATTAGAATCCATCTTCTTTCCCCTTCCTTTTTTCACCCCTAGAAGTTTTGACAAAACAATAAATGTATGAATAAGGCCATGATAAAGCTCCCAGTAATTACTTGGTTCCTAGCACTGAACATGAAAAAAAGAAAAAGAAAAAGAAATGAGGTACTTTTGAACTGCCATTAGAATCAATCTTCTTTCTCCTTTTAAATAATGTTACAACAGTAGAACATTGATTTTGTTGAGCACAGATATGAGAGAATTAAAAATTGCAAAAGGTGAAGTAGAATCAAGTTATACATATGACATAAGATATGCTTGTCTAAGGGAATCAAAGAATGATAGAGAATAAAAAACGTTATTGTCTATAGTCTAAACAAGTGAAATAGACTCCTGCAAGAGAAATAAACTTGGTCAGTCAAAACAATTGAAGGAAAGTTATTGTTTGAATTGTTATAAAATATTACTGTGCGAACAGTTAGTTGAGACCCCCACTAGCACATATGGTATATTTGACTTTTGCTTCTACAATAAAGCTCCTTTTTGTTTTGCCTGCTCTATGTGAGAATGATTGCTTCATTTTGCTTCTACCAATGCAAATGAATGCAACTAACATACTAAATTTTAATTTTTAGAGGTAAGAATTACTGGAATTTGGTATGTACTATATGTCTCTATAAAAAGCTGGGCTTATTCATCATTGCTATAATCCTTAAACTTGTCCACACTTGTTTTTCTGATTCCATTGGACAGTGTAATGAAATCAATTTCTTCTCTATCATGTTTTGCTTATTCCATATGACTGTTTAATTGTTATGGCTTACTACCTTATCATGTTCAGGAGTAGGAATCTCTAGTCCAAAGGACCATGATACACCAGCAACCAGGTAATGATGTCAATTGTGGAAATACTTCTGTGGCTTCCACTGTTCCACATTTAGAAATTAGAACTTGAATTTGAATATCTGTTTAGCAGCTGCCACAAAATTATGATGCATAGAAATTTTGAATGGTGATCGTTTATAATGTGAAAGTGATCAAAATGGGATTTTTTGAAGTGATCAATGTGGCAGTGAAATAAAAATCATACATGTAAGCTCGTCCATGGTTATCCTGAACTGAGTCCTTGTTATCTACTGTTGACTGTTGAGTTGGAGAACGTAGCTATTTGTTTTTGTGAACTACAAAGTACATGAGGTAGAGGTCATTATTAGATGCCTATTACTTAATTATGTACATGGATAAATATTTTCAGAGTGATTGATGGAGACCTAGTTCTCCATATGAAATTCACTAAGAAAATAGTAGAAAAATATTATAATAATACTGAAAAATATGGAAGAAATACAGAAGGTAAGTTCTAGCACTTCAAGACTGCTACATGTCTCTTATAACCCAAATTTCCATTAGATTTTGCCTCCCCTCTCCTCTGTCCAATCCCCCTTTTTTATAAATAAATTTTTAACTAACTACCCCTTTACTTTTTATTCTTGATGAACGCCATCTAGATAGAACTCACCCCTAAAAGTTAGCTTGTAAGGGGAGGGTGTCTAGATGCTCACCAAGTGTCCATACACCCGATGTGGGACTCCCATGGAGTTACCCTAGGTTTATGGTTCCCAACAAATCTGCCTCCTTTAGACAGCATGTCCACGGTGCTGGCAGCTGGTACTTAAGCCTCCCCTTTTCACTCCTTTCCAACCACCACTACCGCTGCTTGGAGAGTAAACTTGTTCTGATACTGCTTGATGAGCACCATCTAGATAAAACTCACCCCCAAAAGTTAGCGGGAGGGTGCCTAGAGGCCTTATAAACCCTCCACCAAGTGCCCATACACCCAGCGTGGGACTCCCTAGGAGTTACCCTTGGCCTGTGGTTCCCAACAGTGATCTTGTAGTTCATACTCCAAAATTTTCAAAGGGTGAAAAGATCTTCACAAATGTCAGATGATTTAATAGATAAATCTAATATTTCTCTTAAAATTTGCTGGATATTCCGAATATATGCTATTTTATTCATGGTTGATTAGGAGAGCAATCCACTTTATTCCAGTTCCTTGGTGGCTCACTTCTGATCCAAATCTTGAAAGTTGCTTTGTTCAGCATTATTGGTTTAGAAGAGAATCACGGCCTTTTTATTTATCTACCAGAGGAATATTTTTACATGGCTTCTTGTGCATTTGTATCTATGTACATTTTCTACGTATGCAAGCTGATTTTGAAGTTTTTCTAATATGTGTTATCAGATTCATAGTTGATTAGCAGAGGAATCCACTTTATTTCAGTTCCTTGGTGGCTCCATTCTGGTCCAAATCTTGAAAGTTGCTTTGTTTGGCATTATTGGTTTAGAAGAGAATCACGGCCTTTTTATTTATCTACTAGAGGAATATTTTTACATGGCTTCTTGTGCATTTGTATCTATGTACATTTTCTACATATGCAAGCTGGTTTTGAAGTTTTTCTAATATGTGTTATTTGCTTCGTGGTTGATTAGCAGAGTAATCCACTTTATTCCAGTTCCTTGGTGGCTCCATTCTGGTCCAAGCATTATTGGTTTAGGAGAGAATCACGACCTTTTTATTTATTTACCAGAATAATATTTTGACATGGCTTCTTGTGCACTTGTGTCTATGCCCGTTTTCTACATATGCAAGCTGGTTTTGGGGATTTTATTGTTATCTAAGTGGTTTATCATCAGCTTTCAAGCTTCTGCAAATGGTTAAATTTATGATCCATTTTTTATAGGTCCAATGCTGTAAGTGTTGATGATGATCAACCTAGGATGGAGAAATTGTCCTTGAAGAAAAAGGGAATAGGTTCTGAAGCAAGGAGTGAACGAATGGCTAATGCAGATGCAGATTTTCAATTGTTGAATAAAGCTGAGAGAGAAAGACAGTTGCAGAAGCAGAAGAAGCGCAGACTTCAAGGACATGAAGATGAGGTATGCTATGACGTTGTCATTTGTATATTTTATCTTCCACTTCCTTATTCTCTTTGTATTCCTTCTGCCGGCTTTTGTGCTAAGCAATCCATCTTTCTATGCTATCAAAATGTGGTCAATAGGAATAGCTTGACCTATTTGTTATGAGACATATTGACAGTAATTGGCTGGAATTTTTAGATATATCAAGTAATGGTTGAGAGCTAATTGAACTTTTGGTGAGATATCAGATCAATGCTCCATTGCATTTCCCATTTTCTGGGAGAGGTGCTGTTTTTTCATGGTGAAGACCTGTATAGTTGTGTATTTTTCTGCATAGTGAGTCTTTGTTTATAGATTTTTTTGTTAAATAATTATTGGAAAGGGGGCGAGTAGGGTGTGGGGAAAAGTTGCAGTAGGGTAAAGATTAAAACTTTCAGATTGTGGAATCCAGCTTTTGTTGCAATAATTTATGGGCCTTTTTTAATCACTATTTGTTAATGAATAATGACCTTATTCTTTTCCTATCTATGTGCGGGTTGTATTATGATCAGGTTCTAGCAAAACTTGAGAAATTTAAGAAGGCTCTATCAGAAAAGACCACACCCACAACTGGTGAATCTGGAGATGCTAATGAAGATTTGTCTGACTGGAGAGGTGTTAACTTAAAATTTACACCTGAGACTGGCAAGGTGAGATTTCTATTGTGCATTTTTATTTTACCTGTTCAAATTGGCTGTTATAAACAATTGTAGATATAAATTCATGTACATCAGTGCATCTCGCCTGTCTTATATTCATCGTGGTAAAACATAATCAGAACAATGCTTATCACTTCATGCAGCAAATAGTTGAAATTTAGAAAAGTTCATTTTAATTCTTTTCAAACAGCACTAACTGAGACACAAGTTACGTAGTTTGAAATATTTCCTTGCTGAGTTCTACACGTGTCAGCAGCCCTTTAATACTGCCTTCAATTTTGGCTTTAATGTGCAGGATCGCATGTCTCGGAATGATGACCCTAATGACTACGTTGTGCATGACCCTCTTTTGGAGAAGGGGAAAGAGAAGTTCAATAGGATGCAAGCCAAACAAAAGAGACGAGAACGGGAGTGGGCTGGGAAATCCCTTACTTGATCTATTTTTGTATGTGCTAACACGGCTATGTGACGAAGCCGAATAATATTTAAGATTCAGATCATATAGCCAGCAGTGCTGGAGGCATCTTAAATTTTGGGAAGCTTCCGTTCAAGGAGATTTCCTGAGGACAAAGTTCTTACACAGAGGAGTGGAGACGTCTCGAAAAAGGTGAGGGCTATCTGTGATTTTGGTTAATGAGATGTAGACTTCCTGAGAAAGTCTAAATCTATGCAGCATCTTAGCTACTTCCCCCTTGAGTTCACACCAAGGAGTGAGGATCTCATTAAATGACCAGAAACGTGTGCTTGTGAGATAAATGTTCACATGTGATAGTTACTTTACGTAATGGCTATGCCGAGACACACATGGTCAAAAGTAGTGTGTATTGTTGAATTAGGCATATCAAGGTAGGGCCCATTTGTTACAATTTAATTATGGGGAAACATGCTCAAAATTTTTCATGCCTCAATAGAAAAGAAGGCATGGTTTTAGCAAAATGTTAAACCTTCTGTCTGCCTAATATTTATACTACTAGAAAGAATTTATTTTAAACGGTAATTTACTTTTGTATTATTAAAACTGAAAATATAATTATAGTTTATTTTATTATTTAATATTAATGTAATTATTCTTAGAATTTGTTATACTGTAATTAATTATATTGGGATAATTTTAGAATTATAGTTTTCTTTTGGGTGTTTGAATTCAGAAAATTATTATCTATTCATTTTGTTTTATTAGGAATAGTTATTATTTGGATATTTGAATTTATTGAATTTAGGAAGTTATCTCTTTATTATATTTTATTAGGATTAAGATTTTAAATTTCATTATTTTATTAGTATTAGAATTTTATTTTAATTTCTTATATATATAGATTTAGGAGAACCAAATGGTTACTTTTTTTATTATTGACAATTTAATATACATATAATTTTGTCATTTTAGAGTATTTTGGTTGTTTTCCTGGATGTCAGAATCAGAATCTAATGTCGATCAGCCTTTTGATATTTTGTTCTCCTGTTACTATCATATAAATTTGACCATATCATTGAAAAGTTTTTTAATATACCATTGTTAGTTTAGTACGAATTGGGTCACCTCAAATTTGTTTTTCTCCGGAAAATAGAATATATTATTATATCTTGTTATTATTTTATGTTCGGTGAATAACGTAATAGGATAATATTTTATTTTATTTTATTTTTGAGTCTTAATTAAAATTTTTATTCTATGAAGATGATGAGTTAGAGAAAAATAGAATATAATAAGGCAATATAATTTAAAATTATATATTTTAAATTTATAAATATTTTTTTAATTATATTTTTTTAATTTAAAATTTATATTAATATATATATATAAATATATTATATTTTAATATTATAAATAAAATAAAATATTTACAATTTATGCAATAATAAAAAGTGTTAAGTGTTTATTATTGATATTTTTAAAATTTTAATTTATAGATGTTATTTTTATAATTATATATATATTTTTAAATTTAAAATTTATATTAATATATAAAATAATTAAAAAAAATTATATCATATCTTATCATATTTTACCATTATTAGTTTAGTACATATTGAGTCACTTCAAATTTGTCTTTGTTTATTTGATAAGTTGAATAGAATACCATATTATATTTTATTATTATTTTATATTTAGTAAATCAATGTGATAAAATAATATTATTTATTTTATTTTATGCAATAATAAAAAGTGTTAAGTGTTTATTATTGATATTTTTAAATTTTTAATTTATAGATGTTATTATATATATATATATATATATATATATATATATATATATATATATATATATATATATATTTAAAATTTAAAATTTATATTAATATATAAAATAAATAAATAAAAATTCTATCATATCTTACCATATTTTACCATTATTAGTTTAGTACATATTGAGTCACTTCAAATTTGTCTTTGTTTATTTGATAAGATGAATAGAATACCATATTATATTTTATTATTATTTTATATTTAGTAAATCAACGTGATAAAATAATATTATTTATTTTATTTTATTTTATTTTATTTTATTTTTAAGTGTTAGTTAAAATTTTTAATTTATAGAGTTGAGTTAAAAAAAATATGATAAAAAAATATAATTTGTATAATTTAAAATTATATATTTTAAATTTATAGATATTTTTTTATAATTTAAAATTTATATTAATATATAAAATAATAAAAAAATTATATTATATCTTAATATTATAAAAAAATAAATTTTTTAAAATTTATGCTGAAAATTATTTAAGTGTTTATTATTAATATTTTTTATTTTTTTTAATTATATATTTTTATAATTTAAAATTTATATTAATGTATAAAACAATTAATAAATTTATATTATATCTTATCATTATAAAAAAATGTAACTTATAAAAATAAAAAAATTTTAAACATTTATTATTGATATTATTTATTTTTTATATTTATAAATATTAATTTTTTAATTATATTTTTTTATTATTTAAAATTTATAGTAATATATAAAATAATTAAAAAAAATTATATTATATTCTAATATCATTTTATTTATGATAACATAATATTATTTAATAAATTATATATCAAATATTAAATAAAATAAAAATTTATTAATTTACCAAACGAGCCCACACGAAGAGGATCGATAGGACTGGCTTGGTTTCCAAAATGTAGCCTCAAATAAAGTTTCACGAGCCGGCTTGCATCGATAATGATTATGCATGCGACGAAGTGTCTCCTTTTGTTTTTTATTAGAGCAAAATACATTTTTTCATCCTAAATTTTGTATCAATTGCAACTTTTCCACTTTCCTGAGAAAATATCAAACTACCCTTTATTTTTATTTTTTTTTAAAAAATCTAACTAAATTTATCTTTTTATCATTTAAAGTTTATTTTTTTCTTTTGTTATTCTACTTCAATATTGCATTGTGTAGCACTTTCCCCTCCACAACAAAAAGTGAAATTGAGCATCTCTTGCTGTGAACCCATGCGCGAGTCGAGCTGCCGCGTCGTTCAACTCACACTGTGAATTCACCCTATCGACGGCCACTGCAAAGCAGACGAAGCACCGTTGAACCCCACTACTTTTTTTTTCTTGTGCAAACACAATAAAACGCGACAAAGAAGAGCAGTTGCGCCGCAAGCTCCATTGTGGCTGCAACATGACTCCGATGCACAGCAGAAAGATCAAAACTACTATTGTTGAATTAGAAGAAATGGATTGTCTTTGATGATAGCTTTGGAGAAAAATGTTTGCCTTGTTGGGATTTCTTTTACTACGAATGTTCTGTTTCTGAGTTATCATAATTCAACGTTTTAATTAGTGCTAAGTTTTCCATGTTGAATTAATTTATGTGGATTAGCATTAATTAATAAATTAGTCCAAATACAGAATTAATCAAGTAATCAATCTTGGCCCAGCACTTAACTTATAATGGATTGGGACCTGGTTAAATGTAAATAATCTGTGATAGGTCAGATTAATTACTGACAAGCCCGTTGTGTAGAGGCCCCAACTTGCAGCCCGTTACGTAGTCAGTGAGTTTCCTACCACAATACTGACTAAAAGAGAGAAACAGGATTAAAATATTATTTTAATCCTGAAACCCTAATTTTGCTCTATATATAGGGGATCACCCTTTCATTCACACACACACAATTTTCTTCCTACTCTTTCTTCATTGGGCTTGGGTGTTGCAAGTTGAAGTTCTTCCCCATCTTCAGCAATGGAATTCAGCACATCAGGTTAGTATTATCTCCCACATCTGTCTGCAATTGGTATCAGAGCATGTTTATGGTTAGGGTTTGATGAATTGATGAAGGATGTGCTGGAAATTC
Source organism: Gleditsia sinensis (assembly GCA_037074535.1). NCBI lineage: Eukaryota > Viridiplantae > Streptophyta > Magnoliopsida > Fabales > Fabaceae > Gleditsia > Gleditsia sinensis. Next base: position 12,301,147 of record CM073470.1, on the reverse strand, counting down.
GAAAATTTATGTTGGCTGTGTTTTCTGAGCAAATTGACTTCGGATTTTCGTTTGTATGATGTTATATTAGCAATCCATATCATCAATTGACAAAGAAGTCTGAAAATTTTCACAAAATTGAACCATTTTTTCGCGATTTTAAACTAGGATTTGAGATTTTTTGTTTTGACCGATTAAATCCGAAATTGTGAGAGGGGTTATCATCTATACTATGTTATGAACATAATATGTGAAAATCGTGGCTTGAAACTGCTCAAAACCGTGCGTATAAGCTGATATATGTTCGCGATTTTCTTCGAAATTTCGAGGCCCGATCCGCGATATATACTCCATAAAACTGCAAATTTGTTTGGGGATAATGTTAATCGACAACCCTAGATTAATATACATGAAAATCGTGCCTTTTAATGGAGTAAAAATGGAGAATTAAAGTCGGGTTCTTCGCGGGTTGAAACCGGGTCGAACGACCCGGTTTCAGACCCGGCTGGAGGAGGGAGACGCTGAACAGCGTCTCCCGGTCAATCCCACGCGCATGGGAAGCGCGTGGTGGCGCGTGACAGTCACGCTCAACCTTTTGGTTTCCCAAATTTTGGCAGTTTTACTCCACGCGCCGAGATAGAAATTTTAATGATTTTATGAATTTCCATAAACTTATACAATGTAAAAACATACTGTACTCTCGGCTTCTGTAACAGAAATTTTTTATGTATGTTATTTTACATATTTGTGACTTATATATGTTGTGTACTCTCTCTGTTAACATGTGTTGACTATACAATATATTTTGAATCTTAATCTTGAAATAAAACAATATAATTTGCATTAAATTGTTATAATTTTGTAGAATATGCAATATTATATTGTTAAATACCAGAAGTTATGTTATTATTTTGTACAATTATGAGCTTGCCTATCGTGAGCATAATTATACAAAATCTTGTTAATTAAATATATCTTATATTAAATTGATGTGTTTTGTAAATTATGCAATGATGGATTATTATATGGCTGCAAATATAATGTTGTTTTGTATAATTATGAACTTGCCTATCGTGAGTATAATTATGCAAAACTTTATGGGATCAAGTAATTTGAATTCTTTTAGAATTTAAATGTATATATATAGTTTGGTAATGGACATGCCCTATCGGTGTGACATTGTCAAAATATATTTTGTATTGATCCATTTTACCATAAATCTGTTAGCAGTAAATATATTTAATGTTTCAATATCTGTTGTACCCTATCGGTATAGAGGTATTGAGTACATTCTTGTGTTAGTCCTTCTATGAGCCAAGTAATTATGATGTGCACTGAGTTTTCTTGGTTTATTGTAATCCGAGACCCTTAGGCGGGATTATAATGAACAATCTTGTGAATATAGTTGCATAAGCTGAGTTTTGGAGGAAACTCTGTTTTATAATTATGTTACACACACATAATTAATGTTTCCTATTATGTTTCACATCAGCTTCTGTACCCATGCAACTATCATCAGTGAAAACTCTTAATGGGACAAACTATGATGACTGGAAGGAGTCCCTGGATATGTATTTAGCTCTGGCCAAAGAAGATTTGGCTCTTAGAAAGGCAAGGCCGGCAGATCTTACCATAGACTCTACTGCAGCTGAGAAAGTTTACCATGAGAAATGGTATGACTCCAACAGGGTATGTCTGATGGTGATGAAATACACCATGGATAAGACCATCAGACAGAGCATTCTAGATAATGATATGGCTGCTGATTTCTTGAAAGCTGTTGGAGAGAAATTCAAGAAATTTGACAAGACCCAAAAGGCCTATTACCTGTCTTTACTGGACACTACTCGTTATGATAGAGTGTCAGGTGTTCGAGAACACATCATGAAGCTTGTGAACTGTTTCAACAAGCTAAAATCTTATAATATTGATTTGGGAGAGAGTTATTTGGTCTGGCGAATTCTGAAATCTCTCCCATCTCAATACGGAGTTCTGAGGACTACCTATAACTCTCAAGAAGGAGAGTGGTCAGTTGATCAACTGATTTCTATAGTCACTCAGGAAGAAGAGTCACTAAAAAAGGGAAATGCCTTCACACCATCAGTTAATTATTTCTCCCATGGATCAGGGAGTAAATCAGGTGGTGATATCCAGAAAGGAAAGAAAACAGAGCATCGCGCTGATAATAAGAAGTCTGGGTTCAAGAAAGGTGGAAAAGGGCATAAGAATTTTAAGAAGATAGCTTTTAAAGGTGATTGTCATTATTGCAAGAAACCTGGACACAGAATATCTGAATGTTACAAGTTGAAAAATAAGCGTGAGAAAGAAGGTACATTCTTATCATTTGCTCCTCTAGCTCTAGTATGTTTTGAGGCCAATAGTTTTGAGGTATCTTCTGACTCTTGGTGGTTGGATTCTGGTGCAACTATTCACGTTGCAAATTCTTTACAGGGGTTCAGAAGCAGGAGGATGCCAAGTGAAAGAGAAAGGTGCATTTTGGGAGTTGAAGGAAGTGCTGCTTCAGTAGAATGCATAGAAGCCATTTCTTTACATTTACCTTCTGGGCATGTTTTGAATTTAGACAATGTTGTTTATGTTCCTACTTCTAGGAGAAATTTAATTTCTAGTTCTATGTTGGACCAAAATGGATATTCTCTTTTTCAAGGAAATGGAAAGATTGATATTTTCTATGAATCAATCATTGTTGGTTCAGCTTTATTACAGAATGGTTTGTATTGTCTAAATTTGAATGTTTGTAGTGCTCCTATTAATGTTGCTATTGGACACAAACGTCATAGAATTGACGAGAACTCTTCTATGTTGTGGCATCGGCGTTTGGGACATATCTCCAGAGAAAGATTAGAGAGAATGGTGAAACAGGGTGTGCTGCATAATTTAGATTTCTCGGATTTTGATACCTGTGTTGATTGCATCAAGGGAAAGTTTCCTGCTAGAGCTAGAGTTAAAGGAGCAAATAGGTGTGAGAATATTTTGGATCTAATTCATACTGACATATGTGGACCCATTACTCCTGCTACTATGGGTGGATTCAGATACTATATCACCTTCATAGATGACTACTCTAGATATGGGTGGATCGATCTATTGCATGAGAAATCTGAGTCATTGGAAGCTTTTAAAACTTTCAAAAGGGCAGTTGAGTTAAAAACTGGCAGGACTATCAAATGTGTCAGATCAGATAGGGGAGGCGAGTATTATGGAAGGTACACTGAGGCAGGCCGAAATCCTGGCCCATTTGCTCTATTCCTGCAAGAGCATGGTATAGAGGCTCAGTATACTATGCCTGGTACCCCTCAGCAGAATGGAGTGGCAGAAAGGCGTAACCGTACTCTGATGGATATGGTCAGGAGTATGATTAGTCACTCTTCCTTACCAGAATTTCTGTGGGGTGATGCTTTGAAAACTGCGGCATACATCCTTAATCAAGTTCCAAGTAAGGCTGTGCCGAAGACCCCTTACGAATTATTCTTTGGTAAGAAGCCCAGCTTAAGGCACTTTCATGTATGGGGCTGCAAGGCAGAGGTGAGACCGTATAATCCTCAGCTCAAGAAACTTGATTCAAGAACCATTAGCGGATTCTTTATTGGGTACTGTACAGGATCAAGAGGTTGTAGATTCTATTGCCCTACTCATACTACCAGAGTCATCGAATCTGATCGAGCATTTTATTTTGAAGATGACTTGGATAGTGGGAGTCAAGTACCTAGGACTATTGATCTGCGCGAGGAAAATACCATTTTGCCCATGCCTATTTTGTCACCTCTATCAGTAGTTGATCAATCTGATAGAAATGAAGTTATTCAGAACCCAGTTGATGGTAATGAGGAATTACCTATAGAGAATTTTGAGGAACCAGTCATTCAGTTGAGACGATCTCAGAGAATACGCAGACCAGCAATTCCCGATGATTACATTGTTTATTTGCAGGAGTACGAATCAGATGTTATTGATGACACAGATCCCGTTTCTTTTAAGGAAGCAATGTCAAGCCAATATTCTTCTAATTGGTTGGAGGCCATGAATGATGAGATAGCCTCCATGTATCGTAATCATGTTTGGGAACTTGCTGAATTACCAGAGGTTATAAACCGGTTGGCTGTAAATGGGTCTTTAAGACCAAACGAGGGGCAGCTGGTGAAATTGAAAGATATAAGGCCAGACTTGTAGCTAAGGGCTACAATCAGAGAGAAGGTATTGATTACACAGAAACCTTCTCACCAGTATCCACAAAGGATGCTTTTAGAGTCGTCATGGCTCTTGTTACTCAATTTGATCTTGAACTTGGCCAGATGGATGTCAAAACTGCGTTTCTGAATGGAAGCTTGTCTGAAGAAGTTTATATGACTCAGCCAGATGGTTTTGTTGAATCAGAGAAAGAGCACTTAGTGTGTAAATTGAATCGATCCATCTATGGGCTGAAACAAGCTTCTAGGCAGTGGTATCTAAAGTTTGATGAGGTTATCACCTCACTTAGGTTCATTGAAAATGTTTCAGATCAATGCATTTATCAGAAATTTGATGGGAGCAATTTTATCATTCTTGTGCTCTATGTTGATGACATCCTTCTAGCCAGCAATTCTGTGAGTTTTCTGAATGAGACAAAACTTATGCTCTCATGCCACTTTGATATGAAAGACCTTGGAGAGGCCTCCTTCGTTCTTGGGATTCAAATCCATCGTGATAGGTCTCGTGGCATTCTTGGTTTGTCTCAGGCAACCTATATTGATCGAGTACTAAAGAGATTTAATATGCACTCTTGTACTCCTTGTACTGCACCTGTTCAGAAAGGTGAAAAGTTGTCTAAATCTCAATGTCCTCAAAATGATGCTGAGAGGACTGAGATGAGCAGTATTCCATACGCTTCTGCTGTTGGCAGCTTAATGTATGCTCAAGTATGTACTCGTCCGAACATATCATTTGCTATCAGTGTGCTTGGTAGATACTTGAGTGATCCTGGCAAGAATCATTGGAGAGCTGCAAAGAAGGTCATGAGGTACCTGCAAGGTACAAAACATCATATGTTGACCTTTAGAAAGTCTGATCCATTTGAAATTGTGGGGTACACGGATTCAGACTATGCATCTTGTGTGGATGATCGTAAATCCACTTCTGGATACATCTTTATGATGTCTGGAGGAGCTGTTTCGTGGAAGAGTGTCAAACAGACACTCACAGCTACCTCAACTATGGAAGCAGAGTATGTCGCTTGTTATGAGGCCACTTGTCAGGCCATATGGTTGAGGAAGCTGATATCTGGCATGCATCTTGTTGATTCTATATCACGACCTCTAACCATTTACTGCGATAGTTCGTCTACTGTATGCTTCTCTCAAAATCACAGGAATTCCAGTCGTACTAAACACTTTGATGTTAAGCTCCTGTTTGTTAGAGAGAAGATTACTGAATCTCAGACTCGTGTGGTTCACATTCCTGGTGAACATATGCTTGCGGATCCGTTGACCAAAGGCCTACCCATAAGAGTATTTCAAAATCATGTAACTCATATGGGTCTTGTTAGAAATTTTGATGATGCCTTGGTCTAGTGGGAGTCTGAGTTGTGTCTTTAAGAGACACTTTTGATGTAATATTGACATCTTTGAATGGTTAAAGTCCATTTATGTATTCCATTATGTTCAGATGTTGAGACATTATTTATGATCGAATATATCATTTGTTTCTCTATCGGATTCAATGATCATGTATCTATCATTTGTTTCCCTATCGGATTCAATGATCTTGTATTAATGTTTCACTTCTGAGTTTTGTTGATATTTAGTGTATATTGATTACTTAATATTTTCTGAAATTTTGTTATTCTGTTATTTGTCCTAATAATTGATTAATGCTATCCAAGTGGGAGATTGTTGAATTAATTTATGTGGATTAGCATTAATTAATAAATTAGTCCAAATACAGAATTAATCAAGTAATCAGTCTTGGCCCAGCACTTAACTTATAATGGATTGGGACCTGGTTAAATGTAAATAATCTGTGATAGGTCAGATTAATTACTGACAAGCCCGTTGGGTAGGGGCCCCAACTTGCAGCCCGTTACGTAGTCAGTAAGTTTCCTATCACAATACTGACTAAAAGAGAGAGACAGGATTAAAATATTATTTTAATCCTGAAACCCTAATTTTGCTCTATATATAGGGGATCACCCTTTCATTCACACACACACAATTTTCTTCCTACTCTCTCTTCATTGGGCTTGGGTGTTGCAAGTTGAAGTTCTTCCCCATCTTCAGCAATGGAATTCAGCACATCAGGTTAGTATTATCTCCCACATCTGTCTGCATTCCACACTTGGTTTCTACATGCAATTAATTCTTTCTCGCTTAAGGTTCTTAACTATTTTGGCTTCAGAAACAAAGATAGAATATTTCAATTTGAAAGGGAGTGTTAATTTTCTCTCGTGGGCGGTTTTTGTTCGCTACCCTGATTATCTAATATAAAGCTTGGCTTGAGAAACAAGAGTTTGCTTCTGTGGTTCCCATCCAAACTTCAAAAACTCACGTCCTTAAAAAAGAAATGAAAGCAAAACTTGTTAAAATTTTTACGTTAACATCTTGACGACAAATTGAGCAAATTCAACTTATCTAGATTGAGACTAGAAAAAACAAAGTATACTAAGAACAATTTGAATTCAACTAAATATTCTCATGCTTCTGTCAGAAGCTGTGGAGGCGGAAGCAGTCTTCATGACGGAGGGTGCTCGGGGTGCGATTGCTCTTCTTCCTCGCATTTTACCGCATTTGCATAGGAAAAAAAAGTGTGGATCAACACTGCTTTGTCTACTCCGCGGTGGCCATCAGTTTGGGGGTTATGGCGTAGGGTGGACGATGCAGCAACTCAAACTCATGCTGTGCTTCAGATGCTCGATTTCTCTTTTCGTTGGGGAGGGGGAAGTGAATCACGGAGCATAATAACGAAAGAATAAATAAACTTAAAGTGATATTAAAAAGTTGTAAACATGAAAGTGTATTTTACCCTAAACTATTTATGCGTTAAGCATTATAACTTATCATTATTATTACCAAAACTATTAGTTTGATAAAAACAAAATACATGAAAAATATTTACTACAAGAAACTGAAGAATCAGTGGTGACTTTTCTGTGGCGACTATAGAAGTCGCCACTGAAAGTATTTCTTTAGTGGCGATTATTCATAGTCGCCACTGAAAGTAATTCTTTAGTGGCGATTGTTAATAGTCGCCACTGAAAGTCAAACTTTCAGTGGCAACTATTAACAATCGCCACTAAAGAATTACTTTCAGTGGCGACCTCTAGGAGGTCGCCACTAAAAGAAAAAAATTTATGTAATTAAACTTTCAGTGGCGACCTTAGGTCGCCACTGAAAGTAGAAAAATACTTTTTATTATTTTTTTTCTCTTTTTAAATTGAACAAAACCATGTTTTTAGTTAAGATATATAAAATTTTAGTTATAATATAAAAAAATATGTTAAATATTTAATAATAAAAAATTTCAAAATATATTCAATCTGAGTTATTTTTTATCAAATACTAAATTAATAAGGTAAAATTTTAATCATCAAATTAATAATGTATATATCTTTGAAAATTCAAAATAATTATTTAATTTAAAAAATGATAAAAGAAAAAAAATTATTTTTATTGAAATATATTAAAGACAAATTTTTAAAAAAATCAAATATATTTTCTCAAAACCCCTGAGCATATATCTCTTCAAGTATGAAAATTGTACTAAAATAATTCTCACAATTATTATATGTCTACATAAAATCATCCAAAAGAGAAGCAGCTTTGGGGTTTAAATTAAATAATTTACAAAGTCATTATACAATTAATTAAAGGATGATGAAATAATTAATTAGATTTAATGATTTTAGGCATAAATTATTCCTTTTGATTGTGCCTTTTTTTATTTTTGTTAGAAATTGATTTCGTAATTTTCTGTACATTTGAAGTTTTGAACCATAATATAATTACTTATTTTAAATAATTAAATACAACGAAGGATATCAGAATTGATGTTGGCGATAACATGTGCAAAAAATTTATTAAGTTTATTAATGTTATCTTTTAATCTTCTTTTTGTTTCTATCACTATATCGTTTTATCTTTATTGAATTTTGTCTAATTTTATCTTTTTATTGTTAGAAAGTATAATTGTTATTAATTTTTTAGTGCTTGATTACCGCATGATTTTTCTCAAAATCGGAAGTTAAATCAATTAAAAACTTCTCTATGGTAATATGAAAAATAAACAAAATAATTATACTTCTTTTGCCAATTGAAATTAAACTGTTGGTAAAAATTAATAGTGTAAATTTATTTTTTTATTAAAAAATTAGGTTGAGCCCTAACAGAATGAAAGGAGCATACATATAATAAAGAAGTGAATTTACAATAATTTATAATCAAGATTCATGCAATTTACAAAACTGAAATACTTCAGTTGAAAGAAATAAACTATTAAGAAAATTTAGAAAAATAATTGTTACACTTATTTAAATATAACTAATTATACTTAAATTTATAATAAGTTCATAAAGGTATTTCATATCGTGATTTTTTTAAAAATAAATAAATAAATAGTAATAAAAAATTACCACAAAAATAAAATATTTAATTGATTTCAAATAATATTTATTAAAATTTTAATATAATATTAATAATATAAATATATAAAATTAATTTGAATTAGTATCTTAATTGAATGTGTAAAATTTCAACAACATTTAACAATAATATTTTTTTTGCGTCTATCTTTCTGTCTTCTTAATTTTTTCGAAACATCTATCTTTAAGAGCCCATTTGGATAACAGAACTTATAGTTTATTAGAACTTATCTATCAGTATAATGTTAAAAAAATAGTTTTTAAATTGGATATAATAAGCTCCTTTTATGTTAAAAACTTATAACTTATTGGAATTTATCAATTTTTAATAAACTAATTTTAACTTATTTCATAAGTCAATTTTTAAAGTTTATTGAAAAAAAACTCTATGAAAACTCATTTTTCACACGACTAAGAAGCTATTTTGCACTTTTACAAGTTAAAATTTCATCAAAACTATATCATTCACCGATCTCCTTCCATCAAAACTATATCCAAATGTTTTAAAAGAAGTTTACAAAATTGAAAAATATTTTTTTAAGTATATATGTATCCATACTTGAATAACTTACTGTCCGTTTGGTACGCTGGAATAAATTTCAGTGGAATAGAAAGGAGAAAGGAAGAGGAAATAGAAAAGAGAATAGAATGCCATTACCTTGTTTGGTATGCGATGAAAAAAATTAGGTAATATGATATTTTATTGTTTGATTAATAGATATTAAAAGAATAGAAAGATAAGATAAACAAAATGATTAAATTAATTTTAATATAAAATAATTAAATTAATTTTTTTAAATAAAAAGTTTTAAAAAAATAAATTTTCTTTAAGAAAAAATTCTTACAAATTAATTTTTACAAAATATAGTCAAATTAATTTTTTAAATAATTAAATAAATTATTTTAATAAAAAAAATATGAAATTAGCATTAATTCATGATAGAATCTTGGATTCCATCCATATAGGAATGAGTCACTTTTCCATCATATGATGGAATAGAGCATTTCATAGAATGCTCCATTCCATTAAACCAAACAATGGAATTCTACTTTCCATCTCAGATTCCTTTCTATTCCAGCATATATACCAAACGAGTGTTGAATGTATTGTGATGCTACTTTTATTTATTTTCAAATTATCAAGTTTTTTCAAAATTAATTTTGTTCTTTTCTATCGAAATAAAAATATTTCTTTCGAAACATCTCGTAATATATATTTCTCTCAAAATGATATAATTTCTTAATAAATACTCTATTTTGTTTTGATAACTTTATTTTGTTTCGGTGACTTCAAAAATAAAAATATTTTAATTGTTTCGATAGAAAAGAAAAGAAATTTAATTTTCTATTTAATCTAAAGTGGCTCACTCCTATTTTACTATATTAATTATTGCTACACTTAAAATTTATTTTAAATGTATTTAGTTTTTTTTTTACGTATATCTTCATCAGCTATTATATTTTACAATATATATATATATATATATATATATATATATATATATATATATATATATATATATATATATATATATATATATATATATATATATATATATGTACATATATATATATATATATATGTACATATATATAATTTTATCACTTGATCGTACAAGATATTTTTACCTTGATTTTGAGGCACCATTTAGAGATTACCTACACAAATTTATATACAATTATTTATAAATGTGAACTCAAACTAACAATTTTGGTTTATAGATTTATATATTTAATTAAGTTTACTTTGTTGATTTTTTTTTAAATTCACAATTTAAATAATTTTTAAATTAACTTTATTTTTTCGTTTTTCAAATTATAGCATTTTATATTTCTTTCATTAAAAAATTCAAAAGAAATTTGAAAAATTTTATCCTTCAACCCATTTTTTTCATTTATTCCTTGAATTAGAATTAAAATTTTTTATAACATTTTTATTTTACCTAAATAAAAAAAACTACTAACAAGTCAATAGGAGAGAAAGACTATATTAATTTGCTAATAAAAGTAAATAAAAATATCAAAAATTCTTAAACCCAATATGTTAAATATTTACTAATAAAAATACAAAAAGTAGAAAAATTACATTTTTATTTTTTTTTCTCTTTTCATATTTAACAAAACTAAATTTTAGTTAAAATGTATAAAATTTTAGTTATAAGATTAAAAATATATTAAATATTTACTAATAAAATAAATTCAAAATTTATTTAACTTGAGTTTATTTTTAATTAAATACTAAATTAATAAGGTACAATTTTAAAAATAAAATTAATAATGTATATATCTTTGAAAATTCAAAATAATTATTTAATTTAAGAAAATAATAATAAAATTATTATATTGAAATAAATTAAAGACAAATTTTAAAAAAATTCAAATATATTTTTCCAAAATTCCTAAAAATATATTTCCTCAAGTTTGCTTTCCCACGCTCGTTTTCCTGAAAATCTCCTTCCCCCTCGTTTTCCCTCTTTGTTGTTTTCATTTTCCCTCTCAGCCTCTCCCCTCCCATTTTGGCACCGAATCTCCTCTGCTTGGCAAAAATCTCCAGATCTCAGAGCTTCCCATCTCGGTCTTTCCTCTCAATCTCTCGCATTTTGGCACGGAAAGACTTCCACCCGTGTTCTGGAGCCTTCGTTTGAAGCTCTCACATCTGCTCTTGCTACTCCCGAGTTGTGGTCGTGGCTGTGAGCTTCGTTGCTCCCAAAGGAGGTTAGTTTTCTTCATTTGCTTCCCTCTTTCCCTTCGTTTTCTTCCATGCTCTGTTCTTCGAAAATCTATAGCTCTTTCTGTGTTATGTCTTTCTCTGAAGCAGTGTGCTTCCATGCTCTGTTCTTCGATTTTTTTGACCCCGGGAGTTCATCAACATCTTCACTGATCTCTTGTTCAGACCAAAGATGCCATAGTGGAGTTCAATCATCAGATGCCAGCTGTTCCAATCAGAACAACCGGTGTGCTTACACATTTCAATATGGAGATGGTAGTGGAACATCAGGCTATTATGTCTCCGACTTGATGCATTTTGACGCCATTTTTGAGGGATCCGTGACTTCAAATTCTTCAGCTCCTGTAGTTTTTGGGTGAGCTGCCATGAGCTTGAAATATACGGAAACAACATTTTTTTTTAGTTCTAATTTTTCATATTTGTTAGTTTAAACTTAAAAGGCATTACCCTGTATGCTGTGTTATGGAGCAGGTGTAGCACCCAGCAAACTGGGGACTTGACAAAGTCTGATAGAGCAGTTGATGGGATATTTGGATTTGGGCAACAGTACATGTCTGTCATCTCCCAGCTATCCTCACAAGGCATAGCGCCAAGAGCGTTCTCCCACTGTCTGAAAGGAGATAGTTCTGGTGGGGGCATATTGGTTCTTGGTGAGATTGTGGAGCCAAATATAGTTTATACTCCACTTGTTCCATCACAGTATGTCCTTTTATATTGTAAAGAGCTACATTTTATTTTACATATGTCACTTTTATAATTTTAGTTATTGTTAACTTATATATCTATATGGCGTAGCTTAAATACTTACATGAAATTTCAGAATTGTCTTCCTTTCCATAATAAATTTGGTTTATAGATCCAAATTCTTGATCATCTTCCTTGGTTTTCTGGATGACATGGAAACAATAAGTTTAGTGCACGGAACTTCTTATCAATGTTATTAGGAGCCTGATAAGAGGCCTAAATAGAAGTTTCAGTTGAGTTCATAGATGGCAAGTGTTAGTTACTGCAAGTCAGTTGGTTTTCTGGGTCAATCTAGTACTCTAGCGAATTGAAATGAAGTTCCAAGCATCTGCCAGTCTTGAAAGTTGGAATCAAATTATAGTTTCTTGCATTCTTCTTAGGAATGTGATTGTGAGAATGAGTTGCCTAAAGGTGGTTATATATATCTAGCATCCTGACAGTTCTGACCCTTTTTGAGTTTACCAAGATGAGCAATTTTAGTTAGTGGTATATTAGGTGGTCTAATTCATTTTTTAACAGAAAATGATTGTGTCTTATAGATGCTGAAACCTTTAGGCCATGAACTAATAGAGTGGAATGATCTCCGTCCTTTGCCACAAAAGGATTCCTACTTGTATAAGCTCATTCACTACCCAAACTCCCATAGGCAACAAAACTTTGTTTATTGCTTTTAGTTGCTGCCAATGATGACTAGCTTGATAACGGAGCCAACCAACCTTCTACATAGCTCTTAACCCTCCGGGTGTCACCTAAAGCTTGGAGAACTCTTAAAGTATACATGGAATTCTCTGATATTAGTTTAGGACATTTTTGAATATTTTAACTATGTCAAGGGTTACCATCTTATTAAGTATGTAGATTTATTATTGCATCCTTTAAATATTATACTGTAGTCAAATAGGAATTTGAAAATCTAAATGTGTTACTTAGAAATGGTGTCTGTACTAAAATTACTCAAGAATCTTCTTTGGGAAAAGCATTGTGACTAACTGCCTCTTTGCCCAATGTTTCAGGCCTCATTACAATTTAAATCTACAGAGACTACCTTGTGCAGCAGAATTCTATTGTTTATTTTGTGGAGAATCTAAATACGTTCTTTTGTTTATTTTGTGTTTAGCATCCCTGATTTTTTTCCTCAAGTAAGTCTGAACTTTGCTGGTGGTGCATCCATGGTTTTAAGACCGCAAGACTACCTTGTGCAGCAGAATTCTATTGTAAGTATTCAAGCTTCAATTTTCTGAGGACTAGTCTGGATTACGTGATTTGCAAAGACATTTAATTCAAGTAGGAGTGAGTTGCAGTTGTCAATGGTTGAAGAATCACTTTAATGATTTGATTCTTCCCTTTACTTGCACTTCTTGCCCCTGAAAAATTTTGATATTAGTTCTGTGTCTAAAGTTGCCTCGTGCCTCTATGTAAGACTGAGTTCATGATAATTTATCGTATAGATCTAATAGTGCCTTGAGTTATATCATATTACTCAAATTAATCTCCATTAACAACCTAGCACAGATGTGCCTTTTGCACTTCCAATATATATGGTTAAATGTTATGCTTTGCTAGCTCTCTTCTTCGGACATTATGAAAAAAGATAAAAAAAAAAATGAAGACGATTTTGCTTCCAGTCCTTACTACATGTCATTTCCAACTAAATTCTGATACCTTATTTTTCAGAGCTGCTTCTTCATGTTGGGTCTTCCAACATGATTGGCAACTTTGGCTGACTACGTTTCTTTCCTTATTCTTTATATACATCATACTGCGAGTTTTTATCTGCTCTCTATATACTGCATGTTATATCACTAACTGCAATGACTAATATGTGTGTCATGGAGGTGCAGCAGTCTGGTGTATTGGCTTTCAGAAAATCCAGGGTCAGGGGATAACAATTTTAGGAGGTATATTGATATTCTGGAAACTTTATGCCAAATATTCATGCTGTTTTGGTTTATGATGTCTTACAAGGGTATATGAATGAAGTTCTGCTAAAAGTCTGAGGCTTGAAACTATATTTAGAAGAAAAAAAATCCCTATATTGATTTATCTTATGCCCACAGTAAATATATCATGAAATTATAACCCCCTCCATTCCCATTTCTTCTTATTATTCTTAAATTTCTGCTGAACATTAGTATATTTCAGACAACCATTGTATATTTTGTGTTTATAAACTACACAAATTAACGGATATCAATTTCAAATCAGACTGATTGGTCAGAACTTGGTGAACTTGGTTTTATTAATCGCTTGGTTAGACTGATTGGTGAAATTAGAAAGGATAAATTTGCTATTCTTTTTGCTTGATATAATACTTTTGAGCTGAGAATGACATAAGAGTTTTTTAGAGCATTCATTTTGGATAGTTTAAATATGAATGTGTTATGTACATTATAGGTTCTTTATTTTGATAATATGAAGCTTGAAATTTGGGTTCACTGAGTAGTAGTACTCGTCTATTTCTAATTTTGTTTACTATTTCTGCACCAATGATATTTCTAGGCTATAGTGAATTTGGATTCTTCTCTAGACTACAAACATGATTAGTTTACAGGATATGTAGAAGGACTGACCCAATTCTTATCAGTTGATATTTTATGCTTTCTCAAGATTGTTTTTTTTTCCTGGGTTCTAGAAGGATATTTAATTCTTTTTTTTTGAAATTCTTTTTCTTTCTAAATACAGTCTTAAATGGGTTGTCTTCTTCTGTAATCTCTTTCCTCTCTAATGTATTGTTCTTCTATTGGAAAAAGAAATTAGAAAGAATAAATTTGCTATTCTTCTTGCTTGGTATAATATTTTTGAGCTGAGAATGAAATAAGAATTTTTTTGGGCATCTATAGGATTTTAAAATGTTAGTCACATTTTGTTATTTTTGGGTCCTCTGTAATTCAGTTCTTGTGTTTATTGTGGTAAGTTATATTGTTGCTACAAATGCACAAGGTAGATATATTTTTATCGAATTTTATACTATTGCGCCAATAGTGTATTTGGCCTACTAACATCTTTTTTTTTTTGGTTTCCTTCTTTCACTAACTTCTATTTAATTTTTGTGATTTCTTTTGTTATTTTTAGTAGAATATCATATTATCAAAAATATGTAGCTAAATTATTATTTAATTAAAACTAAATAAATGAAAAAGACTTTAACATTGTATATAAATTGAAGCTTTAATGATAAATTAATCTCACGTGCAAAAAAACTATGGATGAAGTATGACTTGGTCATTACTTTGTGTTTATAAACTACAAATGAAGTGTTATTTAATATGCTTTATGTTTATTAGATTAAATTTTGAAATAGTTTTGCTTGAAAAATTATTGAGATAAATTAATATTGGTTAATTTAACTTATTTCTTATTCAATAATGTCTTTCAATTCATTTTTTTTAAAGATATGATGGTACAATCATGTATTTATAATTATAATATTATTGGCTATTGCATAATGTTATTTTTCAATTGTGGTTGGCTATAGAAATTTCTTACATGATATTTATTTGTTTGTATTAATTTTTAAGTTATATTAATTTGTTACATTTGATTAAACATGGACAATTTTCAAGAATCTTTTCGAGTAGTGCTTCTCTAACCATTGTAGCTAATACGACCAGTACTGCAGCACCAACATCGCCAAATGAAGCACTGAGTTGATTGTTTTTGTTAATATTTAGTTGTGTATTGTTTTCTTTTTATTTGACATGATGTTTCTTTTGAACATGGAATTGACATGATATTAGTGTATAATATTTGCTACATTTCATCTAAGTTAATATTATCATTTTATCAATAATTTTATTTATTTTAATTTTTATTAAAGTTTTAATTATTATAATATAAAATGATAAATTTATTAATAAAAAAAGTTTGCAACGAACTTATGGTGGTGACCTAAAGAGGTTGCTATTGAATCACAGAGAAAACAATTTAAATATTAAGTCTTTTGGTGGCGACAAAATTGTCATTGAAAGTTTTGGTCTCGATTTATTATCGCCACCAAAAATAATTTTTTGTGACGACTGAGTCGCCACTAAAACCTTTAGTGGCGACTTATAGTCGTCATAAAAAAAATGAAATTTTTGGTGGCGACTTTAAGTCGCCACTAAAGGTTTTGGTGGCGCCATAAGGTCGCCACCAAAGGTTTTTTTAGTGGCGATTATATGAAGTCGCCACTGAAAGTATATTTTTTTCTGTGGCGACTGAAGTATAGGCAACGATATTGTTGGATTCTGTGGCGACTGAAGCAAAGGCAGCGATATTTGTTGGATTCTGTGGCCACTATAGTCGCCACAGAAAGTACTTTTAGTGGCGACTCCATTAGTCGCCACTAATAACTTTTAGCAACAGCATTATTTGCAATGACTGGGCAGCGACCAAAAGTCGCCGCTGAAAGCCGAAAATTTTGTAGTGATTATTAGAGAAGGGGTTGTTGTTTAACTAGAAAATTTAATTTAAACTATAATTAATACAATAATAATTAAGTATAATTTTAATTTTAATTATTGCAATTGTTATTTAAATTATAATTACTCTAGCTATTAATTATAATAATAATAAAATTTCTTATTAATACAATACTTATGTTATTTTAATAGATATAAAAAAAATGATGAGATGTGTGAATATTTGAAGAAAATTGTAAAATATGGTCAAAGTATCAAGAAAATTTATTGATACCTAAGCATATAATTTATGAAGTGATTAAAGAGATTAACACCTTAAAGCTAAATAAATTAAAGAGATCAATAATATTAAAAATTGTCGATGAATTTATAGAAATTAAAATTAGATTTTAATATCTTTAAAAATTATATTAATCTAAAATAATTATTGCTCGTATTAGAGCCGTCAAAATAGATTTAATCCACTAATTTGACTCATTTAATTGACTTAAAAATTGGGTTAAATTGATAAAATACTAATTGGTTTAGGTGTCGGTCATTTTATCCCATCATGTTTTAACCTAACTTTTTTTTTCACAAACGTTTCATCTATTTAACTATTAGGTCAACTTAATAGTTATTCTTAATATTTTAAGTATTATGTTTCTTTAACATTGTAATTTAAAAAATTATACAAAATATAAAATTTATATATTACTTATTAGTATTATATAAACTATGATGATTTATTTTATATAATGTGCTAATAAGTTTTTAAAGTCAGGATATCTCTTGGCCGTAATATCAATAAATTTAATTAAATTATTGAATAAAAAATAAATTCAATTAAAGTAATAATAAAAAATACTTTCAATTTCAATTTTATTTTCTATATGAATTATTTAATTCGTTATTTTTTTGTTAAAATTTAAAAATTATTAATTTTGATAATTATATTTCAATAATGAATGATACATATTTTAAAATTTAAATTATAAAGGTGTGTCATAATCTTAAATATTTTAAAATAAATATAAAAAATATTATTATAAATACTTAATTAATATTTTTAGTCTTTACAAATTTTTTTTTGAATTTTGGAATTTTAGTAGGTTAAGTGAATTGGGTTCTAATCTCAACCCACCAAAAAGAGACTAAATCGCCGACTCTATTTTAGACCAACTAGTGTGGCTTGGATTAGACTAGTTTGACTATTCTAACTAATATTCTTTTCACTGCAATTACCACCATTTCCTGCATTTTTTTTTTATTACTTCTTCTATACAACATTCGAGGATGAGTATTTTTCAACAAGGAAAGAGTGATACAAACGAAAATAAAATAAAATTATGAATTATTTTATTATTTAACATTGACATAATTATTTTTAAAATTTATTATACTGTTATTAATTATATTAATTTAATTTTGGTATTGATTAGAATTATCATTTGAAATTAAATATTTTATATTTATTCAATCTTAATTATGAAATGAAATATTTCAATCATTACATTACAACAAAATCCATTTATAATTAAAATTAAAAACTCCATCAATTACTAATTCAATACAACAATAGATAAAGCTTATGATTACCATATAGATTCTTAAATCAACATATTTTTAAATTCATAAGATGATTTAATTGAATAATTAAAAACGTATTATAATATAAAATACTTAAATTATTAATTAAATAATCATTTAATTCAATTAAAATTAAATATTCAACAATGGAACTAATTAAATAAATTTTGGTTGAATTAATTCCACTGTAGTTGAATGAAATCAATTTTGAATGCCTCCTACAACAAATTATACGCAAGTCGCTCTCCTCCTTTTCGTTTCGAGTCGGCCATTGATTTGATCGGACCTTGACCCAGCAATGGTCCCAAAGCACGGGATGACCCACGATGGTAAACCAATTGGAGCAAAATCTGACTCTTCCTAAAGCCAATTTAAATTAATCCGAGTTATGTTTGTGTAATAGATATTATTTAACTTCAATTAATTACCGACCGAATATACAATAGAATTAAACGTATTTTATTTAACTTGGTATATTCAGATTAAAAAATGATCTTTCGTAATAAAATAACAAATAGTTATAGATAAATATTTTTTGATTTTCTTTAATTGCGTAATATTCTATTTTCTGTTTCATTTTTCATATTTAAATAAAGACATAATAATGACTAAATGTAAATTGGACTTTTTTACAGGATTGAAATTATTGACGCATGGGAAACGTAAGGTGGAAAGAGAAAATGGCCGCCACAGCTGCGGAGTACGACCGTATTATATTGTGAGGAATTCGCAAGATTCTCGACAATCCCACGCCACTTTATGTCAAATTCAAATGTTCCTCTGCCAAAATCGCGTTCACACTTACAGGAACTAAAACGTCAACTCAAAAAAAAGAGATACAATCAACTACCATTAATTATCCTCGTATCATATTTTATATTGAATTTTTTTTATTAATTTTCTGAGGACAATATTAAATTACATTACAGAAGTCTCATTTTCCTAATTGAATTTCAATCCCCCGTTCACACACTGTTTTCGCACATTAAAAAGAAAGCTCAAATTGTGAGCTGTGAGTTGTGGCCCATCTCTCTTGTTCGTCCGTGTGCACATTGGCAGACCCAGAATCTCTGTCTTATACTGAGATCTTGCTCCATACTTCTTTCATTCGATCAAATGAATGACAACAGAAAACGACGCATGAAAAATATTCAAACAAATGGAGATGGCGAAGATGGGTTATCAATCCAAAAAGAAGGAATTCTGTTGCTGGAAGAGGAAGAAAAGCATGATCGGGAAGAGCTCGACAAGGGCTCCTCCACCGAGGAGAAGCTGCCCTCAAAGCGTATCAAGAGAAAGAAATCTGCAGTATCGGAAAAGGTTCACATAGATGGTGAGTCCCCTGGCAGCCAGCGTAGGCTGTGGGTGAAAGAGCGTTCGGGAGCATGGTGGGACGAATGTAACAGCCTTGATTTTCCAGAAGAAGAGTTCAAGAAAGCATTTAGAATGGGAAGGGCTACCTTTGATATGATTTGTGAGGAGCTTAATGCCGTTATTGCGAAAGAGGATACCACGCTGAGAAATGCTATTCCTGTGAGGCAAAGAGTGGCTGTTTGTTTATGGAGGTTGGCCACCGGTGACCCTCTTCGAATTGTATCCAACAAGTTTGGTTTGGGCATATCAACTTGCCATAAGCTGGTTCTAGAGGTTTGTACAGCCATAAGGTCAGTGCTGATGCGCAAGTATTTGCAATGGCCTGATGAGGTTACTTTGAGGAAGATCAAATGTGAATTTGAATCGATTTCAGGGATACCCAATGTGGTGGGGTCTATGTTCACCTCGCATATCCCCATTATAGCTCCCAAGATTAGTGTGGCCGATTATCTCAATAAGCGGCACACGGAGAGGAATCAGAAGACTTCATATTCAGTCACAGTTCAGGGTGTTGTTGACCCAAGAGGGGGTTTTACAGATGTTTCTATTGGTTGGCCTGGTTCAATGTCTGATGATCAGGTCCTAGAGAAGTCTGCACTTTCTGAGAAGGCTAATGGAGGACTTGAGAATGGTGCGTGGGTGGTTGGGAGTTCTGGGTACCCTTTAATGGATTGGGTTTTGGTGCCTTACACTCATCAGAACCTTACTTGGACACAACACGCTTTTAACGAGAAGATTGGGGAGATTCAGAAGGTTGCAAAAGATGCATTTGCCAGATTGAAAGGAAGGTGGTGTTGCTTGCAAAAGCGGACAGAGGTGAAACTACAAGATCTGCCTCTTGTCCTTGAGGCATGCTGCGTGCTGCACAATATATGTGAATTTAAGAATGAAGAAATGGATGCTGAGCTGAAGATTGATGTTGTAGATGATGAGATGGTGCCAGAGGTTGCTTTGAGATCAGTAACCTCCATGAAGACTAGGGATGCAATTGCTCACAATCTTTTACACCATGGCCTCGCAGGCACTTCTTTTCTCTAGTTCAAAGCTTCTATTTCACTGTTTTGTTACTGAAGATCGTAATTCTTTTGCTTGTTTCTATAGATGATACCCTACTCACTTAAATCATTATTTATTGAAGGACCTTTGTGAATGATCCCACAAAATAAGTGATTATAGTCTTAAATTGGAGTGTTCAAGTTATATTAAGATTCACGAACTTGTAACCTAGTTCCATACTTCAAGTGCCAAATAAGAGATGATATCAGTTAATAAAATCAGAATATTTTGTAGCACTATCTTCCCCCGCCCCCCCAATGGATCCTAGCTTTAACCTTAATTCATAGTGCTACTCTTGATCATGTAAACTACAAGATTTTGCAGCGATGAATGGTTTAATGCAGAGAAAGTTTATGTGAGTGACAGAAGTCAGCACTTGAAATACTGTTATTGTCTTTGAGTTATTGTAATCTCCTCCTTGAAGGCACTTTAACAGTGAAAGTGTGAAACCATATAGGTATGCCTGCCGACGTCAATAAGACCGAGGACAATCAAAAGAACCAAAGATAAATTGCTAGCTGCTGGCTGGATCCCAACCCAATAGTTTTGAAATCTAACGAGGAAAAGGTTGACTGGTGTTTGTGCTTTCCACACCTTCCCTGATAGAACCATACATTCAACCCTACTCATAGGCAACTTTCGTGCCGAAAATAGCCACTCTCATCCTATCTGTCTATTTTTGTTTTAGATTGCTTTGCGGGAGTAATGCTGCAGACATCTTTTTTCCCTAGATCCCAATATATGAAAACGCACTGAATCGTCTTTTTTTATTGCTTTGTTAATCCCATTGGCGAGTTGGAAAAACTTGCTACTGATAATGCCGCTGTTCACATTAAGAAAGGAAGCCTAACAGTTTCCATTTATTACAATCCAACTTTAAATTTGATTAAGTACTTGCATATATTACGATAAATGAAGATTTGGTGGATCTTAATGTAAAATTACATTATGGTCATGTTTAAATTCTTCAGCAAAAACCTCATGTGAAACTGATGTACCCAGAAGACCATATCATTCCCCCAAGAAAGCTGCAGGAATTGTCTACCCACCCAATTGCGGAAACAGGTCCACCTGAACCGCCGAATGGTATTAGCTCCAAAGATTATTTTTCCTCTCCCTTGAGAAAATAAAGTGACTTAAGGACACATTTTGACATAACTCAAATTACAACTCAAATGTGGAACATAATGAATGCCCATCCTTCACCACATGAACCAAAAACACATCATGAAATTGCCAACTAGTCGCCAAGAAGAGATTCGGCTTGTAACCAGCAACTGTATCTTCCACCATCTATTTTTCTATTTACCACCCAAGCAACTGATCTAGATTTTGGAATCTGAAAGCATATTTCTCCAGCTTCATCCGAACAGCATCAAACAGATTTCATCCCAGAATAGCAATTCCAGTCACTGTGGCATAATAATAAGCTGCTCACCATGATCAGGTGGTGGACGGAAAGGAAAGTGTGCAAATTGGATTTTTAAGGTCTGCGATTCAGGTTTTTTATCGTCAAACTTGTAGCCTGCAGAAAATTCCACACTTGAATAAATGACTTATTTGCCGCACAAACATAATAAGATTAAGTATCTTGTAATTTAAATTTCATTCGACAAGATTACACCAAAGCATCAAATTGTGTAGTAGCTACTTGTATAAATATCATGAAACTTTACTAATATATGAAGGTAAAGCAATATTTATTTACAAAATGCAACTATTTCTTTCTTCTTTCTTTTTTGCTTTTGTTTTTTTTGGGGGTGGGGGTGTTTCTGTTGGCCAAAAATAAGAACAAAAAAAAAACAGTTATGACGACCCAACTATAAATAAAGTAAACGAGGTGTTGCTGATGGATTCACAGACAAACATCAAGAGAATTTTCTTCTCAGATTTTCTTTCCGATCATGTCAAAGAGAAATAGTTGCAAATCAACTAACATTTTTTTCTCCAAATACGGACTGCAAATTGCAAGTTTTAGTGCAAAAAGAACTTACCTTGCAGAGCTTCCATGGCAGTGAGAGCACATTTGGGGTCAATAAACTCCACAAAGCACAAAACCAGATCCTTGTCTCCACTCTGCAGTATGCTTGATCATCTTAAAAACTACTAAATATTCATAATAAATCAGATAAAGAGAGATATTACAGATTAACACTCTGCATTAAAATATAATTAGCAACAATAACTACACCATGACAAGGGTCGAAGCAGAAGCTTAATGCTCAAAGACACCTAATGATCATCATGTATATATGTAATTAGTTTGAAATGAACTAACTTTAAGAAATGTAAACTGAACAAAAAGAAAGAAAAGAGAAATAAATATTTTGCAGAAGAAACCATCATCTCCCTACTCCCCTAATAGGCACTTTCTTTTCTTTTTCCAAGGCACAATATTATAAAAGTATCCAATTGGTTTTAACTACATTTCAGGTATATATAACTTGCATAAAACTTTCAAAGTGAACTCACAGCACATAAATGGAAAAACCAGCAAAGCTACTCCTTAGCAAAGGCTGATGGAAAAACCACTGAAAATATTTCAATCTCATGGCATTATTTGTGCCTCTTATTCAACAGAAAATTATTAATTAGTAAACTTACACGTCTAGGTCCCTTGTGAACAACTCTGATATCCTTATAGCCAATAAAGGGGCGGAAAAGATCTTATATAGAAGTCAAGGTTTTGTATTGAAAAAACTATGAAAGACAATGATATTTCAGGAACTTCCACTTTCACTTCCATATAGTTTGAAAGGGCAAGTCATTCGCCTAGATAAAGTTTTTTCCATACCATAGGCGACAAAAGTATGGCTAGAAAAAACAATCTTATATAACAAATTCAACAAGAATCCAATATGCAAGAACTTACTTTCTATCCATTATCAATACTTCAAGGAAGAAAGGAACAAAACTTGAGATAAATATGCATATATGCAGCAAAGGATACAATACTTCAAGGAAGAAAGGAACAAAAACTGAGATAAATATGTATTTATGCAGCAAAGGATACGGCCAACTTCCCTTCTAGTACAGTCGCCAGGAAGTCCACCAACAAACAGAACGTTAGACTCCCCGGCTGAAGTTGGGAGAACATCGTAATTACTTTTAGAGACTGATCTTCCATTAGTTATACCAGGAACATCTGGATTAATGCCCAATGGAATATCCCGTTTTTGACTTATTAGATCAGTATATTCAAGAGATGGACAGCCCTTTATGTTAGTCTCTGTTGTAACAATAGCAGGTTCAGAATGAACTCTGATGCCCACACTTTCATCAACACTATATGCCCCGTTGTGCAACAAGTTTATCTGCAGGTATTCCAAGTGAAAAGTTATATAACTCACATGGATGACACAAACTCAACAATCATAAAGTTTTACATCTTTCTGCAGGTAATCTAATCCAGTGCCACGCAAATCAGTCAAGTTTAATACATGAGGAGAAGCGAATGGTGGTGCTTCAGACAGCGGATAACCAGCAAAGCTACTCCTTGGAATGCTTGCTGACAAACCAAAGAAACCAGTCAAAACATTAGTGTTGGGATCATTGGTAAAACAACGTACAAAATGAAAAGGTAGCTATAGCCTATAAGTCATAATATCACAATGTCCAACGAATTTAATAGCTGTAGTCTTCTTTAGGTAAGGAGACTAGTTCGTACAGAGTAGAGAGAAATGATCTAGTTTCCAATGTTCTTGTTTTGAAGGGAGGGTGGATGACAGTACACGTTGGTAGCATAAGATATTTCATTATTTTGGATGACAGACTCTGGAGTCGGTGATTAATTGCTTGTAAAATTGCAACAATAGTTAACGTAGGATTCAGTTTGGCTTTGAGCCTACATTACAAAATCCCACTCAATTTGTAACTAGTTTGAGTTATTTTTTGACTTAAGTAAACTGCATAAAAAAATTCCCATTCAGATAAACAACAACACTTTTCAGAATTTGTTTCAGAGATGAGTGCTCTCAAAAGTATTTTGTTTTGAAAGCACGCACAAGGTTTTACTAATTAAAAACTGACACCAAATAAAAGAATCTTCCTATTAAAGATTAAGTTAATATTTAACGTAGTGCAATTTGAATACATACTTGTCTAGGATCCTAAAAATAAAGCCTTCTGTGAACAAGCAACAATAAGAATTTCTCATGCCCACGCTCCAAATATCGGTACCAGAAGAAAATAGGTAATAACAATGTTCAGAGGAACATCTAAAGACATTGTGATTGGTAGATACAAATACAGAATCTGGTCAATTTAGAAGAGTAGGTTAGACCGATAAATAAACTCCAATAGCTATGTAGCAGTGGAAGGCAAACTACACAAAGCATAATGATACCAAGGCTTTTGTAGATTTTTAGTTTCCCCTACTCAACTGACCCTGACTAAGAACTTGTAGATTTTCTACTCTAATGCCACCAATTTCTTATTTATATTAGCAGTACCTTATAAGAAATTACGATAGCCAAAATTTCAGTATGTCGGAAGTTCTTCAAGTTATAATAAAATTGGAAGTACCTCTGTCTGACGGAGTGCCATATCTGTAGTAGGGATCCGCCATGGATGTAGTTCCGGGTGCCTATCTCTCTCCCTCGCTCTCTGCCTATATTCTCTTACTAATTTCAATGGTCCTTCCTCTTTCGTCAGTGCCTCACCGCCAGAACTCCTGGGCAACGGCCCACGGTCACCAATCCGTACCGAACACGCACCAGATGGAATGGATTAAAATTGAGTCACTGCAATATTCTTTTGAGTGAAAATCCAAGGCCTTTTTTTTTTGGGCGAAAGAAAATCCAAGGGCTTGATTTAAGGCCCGTTTGATTTAATTCATGCTAAACTAAAAGGTAAATTTATTTTAGTGGTAAAGTTTTTGTTTGAAACTTCCATTTTTAAAGTTACTGGTATGTTTGAAAAATACTATAATGTATGTTCGAAAAATTTATTATAATTTTTCATAAAAAAATTAATTATACGTTTTGTGAATTTAAAAGGTTTTTTTTATATTTTAATTGAATTTTAAGATATATTCTTACAATATTCATATCTTTATTATAATTCTATTCTAATATATATATATATATATATATATATATATATATATATATATTGAGTAAATATTTTTTTGTGTTTGAAATATATATACATTTTTAATTTGATCTCTTAAATTTTTATTTTAGAAAAATGTCTCCACATTTATCTAAATAAAATATTTAATAAATTTTTGTGCGTAACCTAACTAATAGGTTAAATAGCTTAGATACAAATGTAATTTAGATAAATTATCAATGAGTGAAACAAATATATTAAATTTCTATCAAGTTAGGATAATGGTACTTTTAAAGATAAAATAATTTTTGAATTATTAAATTGAATTTTTTTTAAAGATTAAATAAAAAATTATATCTTTTAAATATCAAAATAATAATTAACACTATATGTATTTTTTATTTTTATTATAGATAGTCGTTACATTAAATTTTAAAAATATATTCTTATTTTAACTAAATTTTAATATATATATATATATATATATATATATATATATATATATATATATATATATATATATATATATATATATATATATATAAAAAAAATTTTGTACACTTGTAATTATTTTAAAAAATGACTATCAAACATCCATCAATTCTAATTCTAAGAGTATCTTTTAAATCATTCTACCACATATTGTTATAACAATTTTACAAAAGTTAAAACTGAATCAAATTAAACCAATATATGATTATATATATATAGTCACACATGTACGTGTTTATAAGTAAAAATTTAATTGAATCAAATAAAATCGAATTAATTTTAAATAATTTTTTTGTTTAGTTGAGTCACTTAAAAAAAGAAAACAAATCTAACGTTTTAGCAAACTAATTGGTTCAATAAAATTTGATTTAAGTTCAAAAACTGACCAAATAAAATTAGTCAAAAATAAATAAATATGAATTAAAAAGTTTTCTGTAGCGAAATATATAAATTTAAGTTGGTGTCAGCTTACATAATTGAGATGTGTAAGGATTTAAGGTAAAAAAAAATAAAGTCGTGGGACTAACTGTTTTCTTGTATAAAAAAATATGAACTAAAAAATAATCATCCTGTACCGTATTTGTTGTTATCTTGAGTGAATTATGTCGTCTTCTTGCGTGTGCAAAGAAAAGAATAATTAATTCACCACTAGTATTATCAATTAGTTTAATCAATTTTGGTACAATATTCCAATATATCTCATAAATAATTAAGCTTTCTGTTAGATTGGTAAAAGAACATATATATATATATATATATATGATAGAAGTACAATAATATATTTAAACACACTTGGGATTTCATTTTCAAAGTAAAAAAAAAAAAAACTAAAATATTAATCTGAGACGCGAGCCTACAAGTCCAAACAATATTTCAGATTTATTTTTTGATTAACCATACGGAAAAATCTCAAAAATGATTTCGCCAAAATATCCAAAGGGTATCATAACGTAATTGCGTTTTATTTTCAAAATAGCATTTTGACGAGAAAACGAAGATGATGAAATTGGTACAATACAGCTCAGACGGAGGAGAAAATACATGTATACGGCGACAGCTTACGCTGGAATTTAACCCATTAAACAAGGATGTCTGAGCAGAGACAGCCAATCACAGACCAGAGAATTTAATAAAACGAACCGCCTGAGGCAAGGGGAGTGGGAAGCACGGCCCAATCAAACCAAACAAAGTGGGCCTTTCCTCGTTGTTTTCATGTATCAAAATGTGAAAATGTCATTTATGATCTGACAGCGACACTTTCTCCTACCGCAGTGCAAAGTGTGTAACACGCTCATTCTCCGGCGCGTGAAGCCGTCACTCCTTTGCCAGACATACTTTTGATTAATCTATTCACGAGCTATGTTACTCTACGTGGTCATCTTCACATATTCATATAACGTCAAACCAGATTTCGCCACGTAAATACATAACCAAAATTTGAAAATGAAATCAGGTACGTGGCACTGATGTCGCTGGCCAGGGGAACGAACGAGAATGGTGGCAAATGCATTGGATAGCGCTGGCACGCTAAATTTGGGCAAGCTACGAGTTAAAGTTTTTCCATTTCCATTTCTAGTGGTTCTTCCTTTGCTTCATCTCCTCGTTGCTGCAATAAATAAGAGCTCCAGTTTGTTTCCAGAGAGAGAAAGCATTAGTTTGTAGAGACTAGAGAGAGAAAAGAGGAGGATTCATATATATATATATATACACACACTTGCAGTTATACATTATCACTCACTTTCAGAATCGCAGAGCGAGAGTACGAGTCCGTGAGATATGGAGGATCTCGAGGAGGAAGAGAAAGGAGAACAGGAGGTGTTAGGTTCGAGCTTGACCATGGAGAAGGTGGCGGCAGCCAAGAAGTTCATAGAGAACCACTATAGGAATCAGATGAAGAACATCCAAGAGCGGAAGGAGAGGTATATGTGGGGAATTGTTTATCGATTTTCTTGTGATTGCGGAGGAAATGTTTGAAAAAGTAATTCGCATGAACTACGAGTCTGAGAATTTTGGTGCGCGGAACTAAAAACATGTGTTAAATCGAGCACAATGTAAATTGAGGGGTAGATCTTGTTATTTAATTACTTTTTAACTTGCCCTGCCGTGGTAGCTGAAGCAATCTAGGTATAATAGAGAGTATGTAGTTGTTATACACTGATAACTGAGAACTTCTCACTTTAACTGAGAGAGTTTATAGTTGTTATGCAGTTATACCTATGCCGTGTTTGGAGGCCGAGAGATTCGAGTACAAATTAATTCATTGGATCCTTGAGACACGTTAAAAAATTCATCTCCATAGATAGTGAGACTTAATCACAGAGATTAACTTAGATGTCTCTGTTTTAAATTTAAGGTATTATGGAATAACATTTCTCCTCGTTTAATGGTTTATTTTAATGAGTCATCATGTATGATCCAGGCTCTTAATGATTTTCCCAAAATTAATTATCTGATTCTTCTCTTCACAAGATGCAAAAGGTACATCGATTACATTTTCAATTAGATCATTTAGGTGACCCGCTTTTTCAGCTATTAGTTTGATAACACTCCCCAACCCAATGTCCATATGCTTTTGTTGAACAAGTTTCCTTGAGGCAAAAATCTGTAAAATAAATTAATTCCTTTCTTTAAGTGGTTAGACATGTTTTGATCCTGTGGCTATTTTTCTTTTTACCGTCTTCTTGTCATATTTTAGCGGCTTATGTCTCTAGGAGTATCAGTAGTGTGAGTTAGATTTATGCAATCAGTGTTGATCTATTAACAGTTCAAGCTAATATAGATTGCATTATTCAGTTGGCTTAATTATAATTTTAGTCCTATCACTATGCAACATTTTTGTTTTAGTCCCCATGTTCTTATTACACTTACTTTTGAGCCATTGTTAGCCTTAAGAGTATTCATTTCTGGCAAACCATATGATACCACCTATTTAAAAGATTGTTAAACTCAAAGTACTGCTAGTGAAATACCTTGATAACTGATAGTATACAGACTACAGAGTATTAATCTAACATTGGATCCTATTTTAAACTAATTTTTAATTTTCTCCATGGCATCCTTTAGTTTTTCATTTATGCAACTTTGGTATATAACAAACGGCTACATGAACACCTAATGTGTTTATTTGACGGCAAGGACCAAATAGGGTGGAATTCGACAGAGTGAAGGATAACAGCTACTTTATAGGGACTAAAGATGTATCTAAGCCAAGCAAAAATAGAGACAACAGCATGTTTATTCTGTAGAATTTTGGTCAGTGTTATTAATTCAAGTCATTACTTTGAAATGATCTATCACATATTGCTGGAACAAGCTTTTATCAATCTCAATTTCTTGCAGCAGTAGTCATTACTAACCATAACATGATGCTTTTATTGTCTCTAATAGATGACATCATAGTATTTATGGACTTTCTGATCAAAACGTCTTCAGACAGGCATAAACAGGCTTGTGGTAATAAATATTGTGAAGTTGGCTCTTATCCCGTTATTTGGTATTCCTTGGTGAATTGTTGAAGATATGTTGTTTATGCTAAAAGTTTTTCTTCTTTGTGAGCGAGTCCCTAATAGTTGAATCATGCTGTTACGATCTTGCTTCGAGGGCAAGAGCCTCCTGAAAACTAAAGAAAGAAAATGCTGAGAAAATACTTATTTAATTCCTTCATACCTCGATGAACAAGCTTTGCATATTTATATAGAAAATACTAGCCAATCAAAAAGGAACAACTCATTGGCCTAACTACCCTATCCATAACAATCACGGTTACCCCACCCTTGTGATATCATGCAGTCCTTCGCCCAAGCCGTTTTGGATTTGTTACGTTTGGATTTCTGCATTTCCCCACGTGGAGTTGGACCATCTTCATGGTTATTATTCCATGCATCTGTTTTCACGTCTGGGTGGCTTGAATCGGGCTCCATTAGGTTCCTATCACATGCTTATATATATATATATATATATTTTAAATTCTCTAGCCTTATGCTGATTATTTGCTCACCATTAGTTTTGGATTTCTGACACAATTTCTTTTAATTTTAGACGTTGGATTCTGGAAAGGAAATTAGCTTCCTCGGATGTGCCAAATGAGGAACGGATCAACCTCATCAAAGATTTAGAACGAAAGGAGACAGAATATATGCGATTGAAAAGGCACAAGATATGTGTTAATGATTTTGAGCTTTTAACTATCATTGGAAGAGGGGCCTTTGGGGAGGTAAGAACTGTCCCTGGTATATATATTTGTACAAAATTAGTGTTGGATACACAATGTTTCATCTGTTTGGAGTTGTTCTGAAATGGACGATTTTTTGCATGCTTGTTTTGCAATGGTTGTTTCAAGTGTATTTTCATCTAACTTGTTTAATTACAGGTTAGATTGTGTCGAGAGAAGAAATCTGGAAATATTTATGCCATGAAAAAGCTGAAGAAATCTGAAATGCTCAAGAGAGGCCAGGTGAAATCTGTAACAGATTGAATAGAACTGAACTTAGAAATCATAATGAATGTATGATATGTATGGAAATTACTGATCTAGATAAGATTTGGTATTCTAAATAGTACTATCAATCCTATGACATAAACGTTTTTGTCCATAGATAACCCATCACTGGTTATGCTGTCTTCATTTATGTTGGATCACATATCATTGGATGTCTTGCAGAATGCCTAGTTGCCGTTTTACTTACGAGTCTTCTTTTTTTGCAGGTGGAACATGTTAGAGCTGAGAGGAACCTGCTGGCTGAAGTTGCCAGTCATTGCATAGTGAAACTTTACTACTCATTTCAGGATGCTGATTACTTGTATTTAATTATGGAATATCTGCCTGGGGGTGACATGATGACTCTGCTGATGAGGGAAGACACCTTAAGTGAAAGTGTTGCTAGATTTTACATTGCACAGAGTGTTCTGGCCATAGAGTCTATTCATAAACACAATTACATTCACAGGTTGACTTTGGCTGTGCTTAATAATTGTTGAATTAATTTGTTAGATCAGTAGTGATACTTTATTGGGTCATGTCATGGGTCACTGTTTATGTGCTAAACAGTAATTTTAATTTTTTTTTTTGGGTCTACTTTTCAGAGATATTAAACCAGATAACCTACTTCTGGACAAAAATGGTCACATGAAGCTCTCAGATTTTGGGCTCTGTAAGCCTCTTGATTGTACTACCCTGTCAACGCTTCATGAGAATCAGACCATGGATGATGAAAATTTGGCAGAGCCAATGGATATTGATGGATATCAGAGCAGTTGGAGAAGTCCACGCGAACAACTTCAGCATTGGCAGATGAACAGGAGGAAGTTGGTATGTAAAATTTACTGATATATTATTGTTGAGATGTGGCATAGAATGTCTTCTCAAATATGTTTCTGAGTAGAATCTTGCTTATGCCCCAAAGATATTATAAATTATAAGTCCAAGAAAATGTTTATTTGATCATGCTAATGCTATTGACTGTTTATATGCTTATCAAATGCAAACCATTTCTATTTTTAACCAAAAGGAGTTAACTTCATGAGATTGTTACTTTCTTGGCATGTCACTGGTGGTGACATGCTATGAAAGTAACTGGTTTCATAATCTGGCTTGGTGAGCTGCAGCTAGTACCGTACGAGAACCCCATACTTTCCCAATTGCATTTCTTGATAAATTAAAGACATGCATTAATATTGTTATAAAATTCCTTTCCTTTTCTTCTAATAATAGTGTAGTGTAGTTTTATTAGTCTGTCGTGGCAGAGCTAGTGTTAGGAACCTGAATGTGGGCCATGTGGTGTTGGATCATAGGAAAAACAAGGCCTGTTTGGTTACTTTAGGAGAAAAAAGAAGAAAATATAATATATAGGTAGTTATGGTGGCAGTTATATTTATTTGTATTTATCTTTAGAGTAGTTATCTGGTGGTTATTTTTATTATGGGTGATGTAGTGGTTTTAAGGGAGGTTTGTGACTAAGTTGGGCAATTCAGTTTTTCTTGGTTTGTATTGGGTTTTAGGAAGTATTCTTAGAAAACAGAGGCTTAGGCTCTGTGGCTGGAGGAGGAGTTTTTTTTTTCAACTAGAGAGTGACATTTCATTGTACTGGTGTTTAGTCAAATATAGTGAAATGAATTTAATTTCTATTTTGATATTTAATTTGTCTGGAACCTATTATTGGTCCGACCTGCCAGATATAAATGGGGAAGGCATACTAAAGATGTCTAATAGAGTGGATGTTTTGGAAGTAAGGATGACTGTACAAGAAGGGAATATGGAGAAAATGATAATCATTATGCAAAGAATGATGACTGAATTGCAATAACATGGATATCTTTTACAAGAGATTAATAAGCAATTAGGAAAGAGAAAGGAGGCAGCACCATCAGGAGAGGAGTCTTAATCAAATGAGAGAATTTCTCAACCTAGATTCTTGAAACCGAAAGGAAATTATTTAGATGATTATAAAATGTCAGTTAAAAGGATTGAACTCTTCATTTTCAAGGGCTTGAATCCAGTAGCTTGGATTACTTGGACTGAAGTTTATTTTAAAGTCCATAAAACTCCTGAGGAGGTCAAGGTTAAGTTGACACATATGAGCATAGAGGGTTCTATCATTCATTGGTTTAATTTTCTTAAGGAGACTGAAGATCACTTATCTTGAGAAAAATTTAAACGTGCTCTTATAGTCATATATGGGGGAAGGAAGCATTTGAATCCTTTTGAAGAATTGGCAGCATTAAAATAGGATCCAAGACGTCAAGGGGACGCGTGACTCTGTTTCGACTTCACCTGGGCACTCGAGTTCTTCCCTTTCCACGATGGCTAGGCAGAATAATGAGAAAAAGCACATAGTTGGGGACAACAATAGGGGCCTGCATTCCTTTACTTATCTGAAATTAATCGAGAGGAGGGCCAAATGATTATGCTTCAAATGTGGAAAGAAATTTCACCCTCTCCATCGATGTACAGAGAAGCAGTTACGGTTGTTGGTGCTAGAGGAGAATGAGACTTTAAATTCTGATGGGGAGATAATACATTTAGAGACAGAAAATTTTGGATATGAAGAGGAGAAACGGAGTGCATGATTCTATTGTCCTTTGTCGTTGCTGACTTGATACCCATTAAGCCTATGTTGCACTCAGTTTCTCAATCTTAGCCTTGAAGACAAGGCTAAAGTCCAGCAAGCGGCAATGTCAGGAACTTGAATATGGGCCATGGGAAACATAAGGCCTGTTTGTTTACTTTAGAAGAAAATATAATATATAGGTATTTATGGTGGCAGTTATATTTATTTGTATTTATCTTTAGAGTAGTTATTTGGTCGTTATTTTTATTATGGGTGATGTAGTGGTTCTAAGGGAGGTTTGTGGCTAAGTTGGGCAGTTCAGTTTTTCTTGATTTGTATTAGATTCTATGAAGTATTCTCATAAAATAGGCTTAGGCTCTGTGGTTGGTGGAGGAGTTTTTTCTTCAATTAGAGAGTGGCATTTCATTGTACTGATGTTTAGTCAAGCATAGTGAAGTGAATTTAATTTCTATTTTGATATTCTGTTTGTCTGGAATCAAATCTTAAATGACAAACAGTATTTAAGAAAAACAACTTTTTTAAGGGATGAATGCATATTTATTTGAAAATAAAAAACTAAAAAAGTAAGGGAAATTTTTGAATTCTGGAAATTGTGGGCCTTCCACACAATAATGTAGCTCTGCCTGTATGTGCAGTTATATGTTATAATATGGCGAAGTGTAGTGCAGAATACTGTAACTTGGTTTGCTAATTGCATTAGTATAATTCCTTATTTTGCATAATTACTAGAAATACCTGATCTCACATTTCCCCCCTTTCTACTTTGCAAGGCATTTTCCACAGTGGGAACACCAGACTACATTGCTCCTGAAGTTCTGCTGAAAAAAGGATATGGGATGGAATGTGACTGGTTAGTTTTAAGCTATTGTTTTTGGCCTTATGATCTATTATTGTTGAAGCTCCATGCAAATTCTTATTTATTTCTTCTTTATAAGCTGCACTGTTCTTTGACCAGATTCTTTTGGCTTATCAGTTAAATTTGTACACCTTTAACGAGTTTGATAAATATACAACGAAATCTTCCTTCTTGCTTTTCAAATATTTATTATGAGCTTATTTATATTCTTTATTTTTCGTGTGCACTTGTTCCCATATGGACAGGTGGTCACTGGGTGCAATAATGTACGAAATGCTGGTTGGTTACCCTCCATTTTACTCCGATGACCCAATAACCACATGCAGAAAGGTAACATCCTTAAATCTCTTCTAGTAATAATTTTTAAATCCCGAAGTATTCTTGTATTTCATTTGTTGTTTAAGTTGCTACATGACTTGGCTCCACTTCTATTATACTGGATTTTGTGTGGGAACCAGTACAGGATTCCTAAGAAATCTTTGACGTCGTTGAAGTTGATGTCCTATTAAAATTTATCTGGTGTCTATTTAGATTAAATTTTTGCCCCCCAAAGATGGGGCCTATTCTGAATGAACTAATGAAAAATATGACTTAGGCCCTCTTTTCCTTGTAAAGTAATAAGTGCTGTAATCAATTTCAAGGAGGAATAATCATATTATTTTCTTTCCGTTGTCTTGCTGAATCTCATATTAAACCTATTTTTTCTGTTGTTTGCTAATTGGACTACTGGAATTTGTCTAAAGAAACTATAGGAACTTGAAGTGTTTTGATTTGTAAATATTCTCCTTAGAGTCGTCAGTTGAAGAATAATATATTGATTTGCTTACCAAGGTGAGTTGGAAAGTGCATTGCAGAAGGCTCAAAAGCATAAACAATATAAGCCCTAGAATATATCTGTACTTTGATTTTCTAATTTTCTTTTTACATGAATTTTTTAAGAAAAAGGAAGGCTGTAAAGTCACTTGTGTTTATATAAGTTGTCAATTTCTAACTAAAATTATTTTCTATTAAATATAGTTTTCTTGTACACTTTCAAATTTTAATATCAACTTTTCCTTTTTCTTTTGCATTAAATCTTAGAAATTAAATTGGTTGATATGTAGATTGTTTTGATTGATTTGGGGTATGAAGCATGTGATTGGTTGATCATTGAATTTATTTGTAGAGAATTAAACATTTTTAACAATCCTCAGGCAATTCAGTTTTGCTTGGCCCACAGAAAAAGAAATGTTTGGCTCAAAGGGTGGGGCTGCTGGCTCCAAAAGGGTGTTCAAACAATGAAAGAAGTAAATATTCATAGGTGTACAAAGTGGTATGTTGAGACCAGAAACCAATATGGGAAAGCTAGAATAGGCCCTGGAGACTCAAGTCCTATTTTAAAGGCAAATCGAAGAGAATTAATTTAAAATTCTCTACAATCCTTATTCAAATTATTGTCCTCACATATGCATCACCCAAAGTAAGAACAGTGTATGCTGAATGTTTCTATTTTTCTGATTGTAAATGGCGTAAACCCTGGGAATGTCTTCTGAGATCTACGAGCTCATGTAGACCTGATGAGCTCAAGTATTTTTTGCTTAGCTGAGTTTGACTAGTTAGAAGTTCAGATTGACCTGGCTGTTATGCACCTATACTTTTTCTGGTGGAAAATTTGAGAAATAAGAATTGTGGTTATTTTTAGAAGTATTCTAGGATTGGGTTCATCGATCCTTCCGATCTGGAAGTTGTTTGTACTGTTTTTTTGGTTTAAACTCATTTGCCAATTATTCTGTGCAAATCTGGGTCACTTCATTGTGAATTAGTCTCGCATTTTTTGAGGTAGGTGAATTGAATTAGTTCTCTTTAAGAGGCACTAATGATATTTAATTAGTCATGTCGGGGAAACTGCAGTCACATATTGCCCCATCCCTTCTGCCTCTCAACTTTGTGACAAAAAAAGAAACGAAATAACGATAAAAAAAAAAGGTACTATGCAATTATGTTTTCCTTCCTTAGTGATTTCCTAGACATGTTTTGACCATCCTTGCTTCGTCTTCTGGCTATTGCTAATGCTTTTATTCATAATCATGATATTTAGAAGCTTTCCTAGTTATGTTTCTGTTCGTCAACGTCCATACATTCTTTTGTTGACCCTCCGTTCATCAACTGCTATCAGATTGTTCATTGGAGAAATCATTTAAAATTTCCAGAAGATTCACAGTTGACACTTGAGGCCAAAGATCTAATCTGCAGACTGCTGTGTGATGTTGAACATAGGTTAGGTACTCAAGGGGCAAATGAAATCAAGGTAAAGTATTCAATTGATTAGAATATTGACGTGGCACACCTTTTTGTTCTTTCTTTTGCTTATATACGTCTTTTATCTATCAGGCTCATCCTTGGTTTAACGATGTGGAGTGGGATAAACTGTATGAAACGGAGGCAGCATTTAAACCACAAATCAATGGGGAGCTGGACACCCAAAACTTCATGAAATTTGATGAAGTATTTATGAAATCATCTCTTTCTCCTGTCCTTTATAATATCTTTTTCCTCGTTGCCTTTCCACTTCATGTATCCCACTTTTGTTTATAACATTTGAAAAGAGTTGCTTCAAATTACTAGCAGAATATATGGTTTTGCTTGATATCATGGTTTTTAGCTCTAAATATAGGCTTTTCTGGGCTATCTAATTTTTCTTTTTTATTGTCTAATAGGGATTTGTGACGTAATTAAAGGTGATCTCATCCACGTTATTCTAATAATATTAAATGGCTAATGAGAATCCTAGCTATTAATATTTTTGACGGAAGTTGAAAAACTAGGATTTTTTTGGGTTTTCCATCCCAATGATAATCATACGTGCATTATTTATTGAGTATGTACTCATTTTTGTTGTATGCCAGATTGTCGAACCCAGGCCTCAAGTTTTTTTTTTCTTGATTTTTTAAATAAATTTTTAGGTAGATCCACCAACAGCAGCAAGAACTGGATCAGGTCCCTCACGAAAGGTACTCATGCTTGTATTGAATTGCGTGTCATCATCGTTTTTTCCCCCTCATTTAAAGCACTTACTATTTAATGTGTTTTTATCTGATGAACAAGCATGATACATTTATCTCAGACTATATTAGAAAAGAATAAGCTACAATTGATCACTCTGATATCAGGGACGAATGCTTCTTGTTTGCGACATTTTTATTTCATGAGTATGATGAATATTAAATAGTTTTTTTTTTTTGTTTGGTTTATTATGGTCAGGGGTATCCTTAGGTTTTGCCGAGGCTAAGATCCTTGTCGGAGCAATAACATTAAATAGTTTATTATGGAAAATTTGGTGGAACATATTTCTTTTCAGAAAAAAATGTTTTAAGCATACTTTTCCATGAAGCTTACTCAGTTATGATGGATAACTTTCATAACATAGTTTTCTGATAGCTGAAAGTGACATTAACTGTTTCTGCCGAATATAAAACCAACCTACCCCCCAGCTTCTACTTGAGACATATTTACTATGAGCAGTTCAGTTTGTGATGAGCTATAAGATTATATCTGTTTATAGCAAAGAAAAAAATTACTTAGGGAGTTGTCAGCAAACATTGTTATTTACATGGTGTCCAAGGTGATAATAAAACAATTTTTTTATTTTTGGAAATGCAAATTGCATTGCTGATATGAAGGCTTTATTTAGTACATGCCTATAGAGGTCAACATTTGCTATCTAACTTTGATTTCTTTTAAAATTCAAGGTAAGATAGTTAAACAAAATTTGTGCAAATTGACTTCTCTGAAAGCAGGGGAAATACCGGAATTTACTTTGATATGTACCTGGTAGATCATTTAAATTCAATGAAGAGAAATGTGTTGCTAGACCATTCTTGCTTAAATTCAACGAAGAGAAATGTGTTGCTAGACCATTCTTGCTATGTTTGCATTATTGTCCTGCTTGTTCCCCATTGGACATAAATTTATCAGTGCTTCTACTCAATTTGTTTACTGCTTTTGGGTTTCGCTGTTTGAGTTCTGCTCATAATTGGGAAGAGTCAGTATTTTTTTTGTCTTTGTTGGGGAAAGAGGTTGGACTGGGGGATTGTGGGGACATCAGTCTATTATATTTTTCTTCTGTTTACAATTTTCGTGAATTACGCTATTCAATGATTTAATCTGCGTGTCTTTTTGGATTCATCAAATCTATTCAGCTGATCTTACAACTTTCTGTTATACTTAGAAAAAGTCTGGCATATTATGACGTTCCATAAACTTCCTGCAGATGCTACTAACTCCCAAAGATCTAAACTTTGTTGGTTACACCTACAAGAACTTTGATGCTGTGAAAGGGCTTCGCCAGTCTTTTGGTATTTAGCTTTTTTCACTTCTAATTACGTGTAGAATGTTGCATACGTGAGATTCTATTTGTCAAATGTTATCTGTAAGAAAAATGCTAGAATTTGTTTTCTCGTATGTCAGCATCCTTGCATTCTTCTTTCAGTGGACATTTGCATATATAACTGAATTATTGTGTGTTGCCTTTGACTAAGAGTAGGAGTTTTCATTTGCTTGACAGAAAATAGACTCCGTATTTTTGCAGAGTGACAAAACTTTGTAATCAAATCAGGCTAGTCTTGGTGTCACTGCAAAAAATACAGGGGGTGACTTTTAAAATGCCCAATACCATAAGGAGTCGAATTATAATCATCCTTTATAATTTATCGTCATGTTGTAGTCAACGTGAGACATGAGTAATTTGTGTAAAAACCCAGGAGTTTTTCTAGCAACGGACAATTGTAGAAGTTCAAAATAGGCTTTCTAGGGTGGACTAATAGGCTCGCTCACTTCCACTCCCCATCGACAACCCCCCCCCCCCCCCAAAAAAAAAAAGTTTAAGGGGGGAAAAATTAGCCGAAGGCTTGCTTTTGTCTCATATTGCTTTCTTCCCCTTGTGAAGAGTTGGGCATTTATATGGGTTAAACGAGATTTATTTTTCATCCTGTCCATTTTGAAAGCGGTGTCCAGGGCACCATGTCTCTGAATTATAAAATTCATGTCTAGAAGCACCGACTTGGGACTGGCATGACTCAAAAAATGCCGAAGTCTAAGTAGTTTTTATTTTTAAACAAACCCAAAAGTCACCAAAGCCCGTGTGAGGGTTATCTAGGTCGTTCCTTGCAATGAAAATGATGGGTGTCTTGTGCTGCTGATAAAAAAATGTTGATATCCTGAATTGATAATATACCATCTGCATCTTTTCCCTTACAAGTGATAATATTTACTGAAATCAAATATACTGATAATCGAGCTAAAAATCTGCAGGTGATGCCATGCAAGATTACTCTTCTAAACGGGCAGCTGAGGAAACAGGTTTACAAATGCTTGCTTCGTCCGGGGATCCCATGTTACCATAACATGAGCTCCTGTAATATGCAATACGAAGCCCATCATAATATTTTGTTTGTGCGCCCGCTTTGGCTTTAGATAATTTGCCAAAACCATCTTTCTTAGCACTTTAGCTCCCATGCCATTTGCAGGAACAATATGTACAGCAAGTAGTTGAACAGCAGTGTTAAAGCTTGTAGGGCAACACCGTGTCTATTTGAATTTGCAAATTAGGAACGAGAGTTGTGCAACTGAGTGCACCTGGCTGCCCAGGTTGGCCTGTGGAAGACTTGCCTTCTCTAGTGGCAGTTTTTAGTTGTGGACAACTTACTGAGGAACTAAAAAGAAGCATCTGGTAAAATTATTTGATGCGATGTATACATTTATCGGAAGAAAGTAGAAATGAGCTATAATGATGTGATGCTTAGATAAAACTATGACATGTCATTTTTGGCTGTTCAGTTGCCTTGTCCTTTCCCGATTTATGCCTATTTTTGTATGGAAACGCAATTTTGGTTTTCCTTTAGTCAACATGGACGATCAATGAGTGATGTCAACTCGATTGTACTAACCAATTCTTATCATTATTATTTAATACAAATCGACTCCAGTAGGAATTTTTTTTTTTTTTTTTTTTGCCTTTTCCTATCTTTATATAGCCCCCTTAAGATTCGGCAAGTCAATTATCCATTCTGCAGCATGTTCATCTGTTTTGATTTCTTGTTTTTTTTTTCCGAGGTCTTTTTTGGTATTTGGGTGGTTAGGAATGAAGATAAACTCTTCAGTATAAATATATGGTCCCAATATATGAAAGAAAGAAGTCATCCCCATCACCAAGAATGGCAATTATATCTTATCCTACTATATCAGCGACCACCCGAGTGCTTGCCCTCCTCATGTGGATTATTAACTCCAGTTTTCCCTCCCTCTTAAAGATAATCAAATCGAAAGTAAGCCAGTCACTGCATTTTTCTCTTTTTCGGTTTATTTTTATATTTTCCGTTTTTCCAATTTATGGACAAATAAAAATTGATACTTGATGGCATTCTCGCTTCCTTATTTATATGGTGGTGGGGCTCTCGTTTGATAAGTGAGCCATCCCTTTCTGGTATAAGTAGGTATTTGCTGCTAACAACAAAATTAATACATGAATTCTAAAGTCATATGTGGCCACACGTCTCTAATCCTTAAGTAGTAAAAACAAAACATGAAATGTGTTTTTTCTTTTTCGATAACAATATTTTAACATTAATAAATAGAGTAACTTGTACGATGTGGTAAGGGACCAAGGGTTAATGAGCCAACAGCATCAGCTCATGATATTTAACATTAACCTTGATTTATTTAAAATAAATTAATTTTTTTATATAATATTTTTGTTTAAAATTTAAATTGAAAAATATCCATATAAAATTTTAAAAATTAATCGTACAAGAACTCAATAAAAATCTATATTATTATGCATTTGGAGATTTTAGTCTCTAGACTTTTTAAAAATCTCCACATTATTCACAATATCAGTAACTATATGATTGTACTTACATTACCATGTTCAAATAGAAGCATTTAGCAGACACCAAATTATCATCCAAATATTATTTTTTATATATTATTTATTTACCCCAACTAACATTGAAAACCACGTTCAAATCGAAGCAGTTAAAATTTAAATTTTGATGAGGTGATAGGATGGTTATTATTTGTTGAACGCCACATTGAAATAGAAGAAATTTCAGATATTTTATGTGGAACAATTGACTGCTGAAGGCTCCATTTCTTTTCATTTCAGAATTCAATTTGACATTTCTTCAAATAATTATTATATGCAGATGTTGTATTCCTTTGTGCACAGAGAAAATGAAATCCTACTGCGCCTGGCGAGGGATAACACGCCGATGCCTTTCATCATCTCTTGTGCCTCAAATACCAGTAACGTTATTGCAGGTTTTGCTTTCGTCTGTTATGAGGATGAGCGTGATGCTAAAGATGCAATTCGCATGCTTTGAGGGATGACGATGAGAGGGGTGACCCTAGAAGAGGGGGTAGAAGATCACCCAGTCCACCTTATTATAGCAGGTGACCAAGTCCACAACCGTTCACCAATCCGAAGGTCAAGAACTTGGAAGCAATTTCTGGTTTTGTGGAATGATGCAGGTTCCGTTGGCAGCTTACGACCTTTCTGAGTTTGGAATAATTAAGAAGGGGTACTTCTTTTAAGAAAGTGAAAATTTCCCAGTTTAATGTGTATGGTTTGCTTTGTAGCTGAAGATTAAGCATTTAGGACCAACTGTGCTTGATGGATTACAAAAGCTAACATAGAAATTTGTTTACCATCAAATATCTTATTCTATCACAATTCGAGTTTGGAACCAATTATACTTAAATGTTTAAGAATTATATTTGGAGAATGCCACCAATTATACTTAATTTCAGAATGCCATCAATTATATTTGGAGATAATTTTATAAATTAAGTCACAAATTTTAAATATTTTAAATATATTATATTAAATATTGAATATTGATCAAATGTTTAAGAATTATAATTAGAGAATGCCACCAATTATATTTAATTTCAAAATTCCATCAATTATATTTAGAGATAATTTTATAAATTAAGTCGTAAGTTTTAAATATTTTAAACTTATTATATAAAATAATAGAGAAGTAAAAAAAGACATAAATATAAGATTCAAGCAAGACAGATGAAATAGAAAAAGATTTTGAATATCATTTGTGATAGAAAAATATCATTCAAAATTAAAAAAAAATTATCATATAGTTATAAGACTAACAATATTATATGATACTGAATGTAATTAAAAGATAATATTAAGATATATTCAATATTGTAAATATGAGAATATTGTATTGAATGTGTAGATATAATATAATTAAGAATAAATGTATTAGAGAAAATATTGAGATAATATTTATTGTAAAAAAAATTATAAAATTTTTACTGTAAAAAATAAATTAAATAAAGAATAACTCGATAATTAAAGATAAAATAAAATTTTAAAAAATAAATTAAATTATTAAAAATAATTTAAAAATTAATAGTATTTTTTAATTTTATTCATAATAAATTACAATAAAATTATTTATATAACCGATTCAATTTAATGAAATTTATTATTATTATTTATTTAAGAATTAAATATTTTCATGGTATTCAATATATTTAAAAAAAATGTAAAATCAAATCAGCACCAACCGAAGTTATAAACACATTATCCATAATTTTTAACTTCTTCTCTCTCTCTGGTTCAAACTTCCATAAATACTCACATTATTCATTTGTGATTATCAAGGCAAAATTTTTTATTTTAAATTTTAGATAACTACTTACACTATGAATATGACTAAAAATTACTCAAAATATAATTTAAAATTTTTAAAATAATCTTAATGTAATAATTATTATAATTTATAAAAAAAAATTAAAAATCACATACTTTTATAAATATGAGAGTGGATCAACATGCATGCAGTGAGTGTTGACACGCTAATATAATATAATTGGTACTTAGGTCTTTATCTTGTCAAAAATTTATTTATGCAACAAAAATGTTTTTAAAATATATAACTTATTTTAACATACATTTATATTGTCTGTTAGTTCTATTTTATGTCCAATAGAAATATGCAAAGTTAGAAAAATTGTTGAAAGAATTTTCAACTCCAGATTGACATTGGTTATCAAATATAATTTTTTTTTTTTTCGTTGTCGCTGATTGCTTCTAAGAAGATGAAAAACCTACCTTTAAGGATAATAGGACAAAGTGGTTAGAAAAATAACTCAAATGAGGTATTTATAATATAATTTTTAAATTTTAAAAATAAATTATTGTTTTTGAAACAAATGAAGAGCTAAATATAATTTAATCAAATTTTAGTATAATTAACCTTTAAATAAATTAAAAATAATTATCATTGACTTATTTATTAATTGAGTAAGATTCAATCATTTTATAATTAATATTATAAATATAATATTTATTATTACGCACATACATAAATAAACAAGATTTAAGTAAAGTTTTTTAGATGTTTAATATAAGATTTTATGATAAAATGATAAAATGTAAATATTTTTTATATCTCAACTTTAAATAATTGGCTCTTTAAAGAAATTTTTCTCTATATCATTAATTTTACACTTAAAAAAATTTTATTTAAATTTTTTATCTAAACTAATTAAAAAATATATTTTTATATTATATATGTATATGTATATAAAAAAATTCATAAAATATTTTAATGATATTTAAATTATTATATTTATTATTATTTTTAATTTTTAATGAAATTTTATATAAATAAACAATATATTTTTAAAAAATAATATTTTATTAATAACATAATTATTCACAATTTAAATGAAACCAATCATTAAATTTCCAAAGTCAATTAATTGATAATTTTTTAATTTAATAAATAAATCAAAATTAATTAAAACTTTTAACCAATCAAATTTAATTAATTCATCAATCACTTTCTTAAATTTAAACTCTGAGAATTTCTATTCCCTTGTTGAGTAATAAATTTTTGTTAACAAAATTAATGTAATTATAAATTAACTCATTTTAATTGAAGAACATGTTAATCATAATCCTCTGACTCATTACTTTCTGAATTTGTGAAAGCTCATCAAAACCATAATACAGTTACACATTGATTCCTTTGAAGGAAATTGATGAAGATTGGATTGGAGGATGAAAAGCGAAGGGAGCATGGGATGGGTGGAGACGCTTTAATATGCTCTTGAAGATTTGACATCTGTCCTTCCTTTCTCTCTCTCTCACTCACAGTCACAGCGAAGACTCTTTTTCTATTGTCCCTTTCGCTTTTCGAAGCATTTTCTTATATATAAAAATTTCATTTTTTTATATTTTATTTTATCTTTTTCTCTTTCTTCTCCACGCCCTTTCTTGCGCTTCCACTTTCAAGTCTCAACACCCACTCACCCACCCAGGTATGCGTATATAAGAGAATACCACGGAAAAGAAGATAGCTGAGCTGTATTTTTTTAATGGGAAGCAGAACCCATATCTTGTTTTGTTGATGCTTTGTTCCCTTCCATGGGTTTCAGGTGTTAAAGAGAAAAATAAGGAGAGAGGATAGAAGAGAGTGGGAAGGGAAGGGAAAAAGGATTAGAGGGAATACAAGACCCTCTGCAGTTGACAAAATTAGGTAGTGGCTCCTTTTTTCTTTTTCTTCTTTTTACCTTGTTTCATTGATTAATGGTAATAATTATTAGAACGCGGGCGGTAAACTAGAAGAGGCTTAGATGCGTTGCCTCAGATCCAGGGAACTCAAGTGGTATGTGAAAAAAAAAAGGTTGTCATCTTTTTAGGGTTTCCCTGTGATTCTTGAGACTTTGCCCTTTCCTTGGTTCTTTCTCATGACCTCCTTTTTCTATCTCTTTCTTGTGTTTAGAGATAAGGAGTGTGGTTTATTTTTTATTTAATATTTTCGGTGTAATCTGTTTTTGCAGATAAATTGATTTTTTTCAGGCTGTTACTCTCTCACTTGAGTTGATGGGGGTAGACAGAGAAGAGTCCAGAGAA
Organism: Gleditsia sinensis; assembly: GCA_037074535.1. Taxonomy (NCBI): domain Eukaryota; kingdom Viridiplantae; phylum Streptophyta; class Magnoliopsida; order Fabales; family Fabaceae; genus Gleditsia; species Gleditsia sinensis. The sequence continues at coordinate 12,256,280 of CM073470.1, read as the reverse complement.
GTTGTTGATAATGCTTGAAAAGGTCTAGCCTAACTATTTATGGATAAAATTTCCACAAATGGAAGTTCGGATCCGTTGCTGTTGACCAGATCTGACTAGCCCATTTCACTTTCACCACCTTTTAGCTAGTCCGTACGTTGCGTCGATTCAATTTGCTTCCTCTTTTGGTCTTATCGGGTTCCTTAGGCATGGAAAATGGTCTTTTAAAATCCACCGTTCGCTTTCCGAGGCTGTTTTCTACCAGAAAAGGAGGTGATCAGTTAGTTGAAATATGACAGGTTGTGTGATATCTGAGGGGTGGGAGGGTAACTTTTTGTGCTACCTAGATAGGGATTTTGATGGAGGAGATGTCGTCTGCGATTGCAGTGCCATTAAGAGTAGGTAATTCAGTCTGTGATAGCCCAACCATAGCTACCCACATGGATGTATCCAGACTTAAGCTGATGGCAGATGCAGGGTTGTTATCTAATTCTATAACTAAGGTTTCAACGGAGACGATTGCAGGTTCGGATGATGATCGTAATGGTGGGAACCTGGAGAATGAAGTTTGCATTACAGCAGTCACAGCACCAAAACAAGATAGGGAAGAAATCCCTTTGCTGGATATGATATCCCAAAATAAAAGCACGTTGGTTGCTGGTGGTGAAGTGTTAACCCCTGAAATTGAGGAAGATGATACGTTATCATTAGAGGGCGATCAGATCATTGACAGCTCTTGTTCTCTTTCAGTAGCCAGTGAGAACAGTAGCATATGTGGAGAGGAGTTCATCAGTTTTGAGGCTACTTCAGAAATAGGAACACCAAGTTCCATTGACATAGACAAGAGCATCTGTGGTGTCAATATTGTTGCCAGGGCAGCTGATTTAGGGGAGTCAAATGTTGAGGCAGAAATTGTGAGTGAACCCCTTGGTGTGGCAGTGAGCCTTGAACAAGAGTCTGAATCTGGCCCAAAGTCTTCTGCAGTTGTTCTTCAGCTGCCTCTGGAAAAAGGGGTTAGTGGAACAGTTGGGCGTAGTGTTTTTGAATTAGATTATGCTCCACTTTGGGGATTTATTTCTGTGTGTGGAAGAAGACCCGAGATGGAAGATGCATTTGCAACTGTACCTCGATTTTTGAAAATTCCTATTCAATTGCTAATCGGTGATAGGGTAATCGATGGAATGAGCAAGTGTTGGAGTCAGCAGACGATTCATTTTTTTGGAGTTTATGATGGCCATGGTGGCTCTCAGGTAAAGCTATTTTACTTTGTCCTTTCTTAAATTCTTGTGTAATTTTTGTCCCTCTGTCCAATCATTTGTGTTTTCTGTGAGAAACCTTTCTCATAGGGCTTGTATTTATAATTCAGGTGGCAAATTATTGTCGTGACCGTATCCATTTGGCTTTGGCTGAGGAAATAGAATTTATTAGGGAAGGTCTACTAAGTGGCAGTATCAAGGATTGTTGTCAAGATCAGTGGAAAAAAGCTTTCACCAATTGTTTTTTAAAGGTTGATGCTGAAGTCGGAGGAAAAGTTAATTGTGAACCTGTTGCCCCAGAAACTGTTGGTTCCACTGCTGTTGTTGCTATTATCTCTGCGTCTCATATCATTGTTGCAAACTGTGGTGATTCAAGAGCGGTTCTGTGTCGTGGCAAAGAACCCATGGCATTGTCAGTGGATCATAAAGTGAGCTACTTCTCTTCATAGTTTCGCATCTTTGAAATTATAACTGATGACAGGGAATTGATGTCTGCTTGTGATATGGTAGCCAAATCGAGATGACGAATATGCAAGAATTGAGGCAGCTGGAGGCAAGGTGATACAATGGAATGGTCATCGTGTATTTGGTGTTCTTGCAATGTCAAGGTCTATTGGTATGTGCTTCTTAGACATAAATCCTTACTTTATTCTGGGTGTTTCTCTTATGTAGTAGTTTGATTTTCTTTGAAGTCCTTTTGGTGAGGGTTACACATCACTGGGCTCCTGATGCACTTGTTATGATTGTCTTAGTTTATGAATGTAAAGCAGACACAAGTTGCATTATCTTTTTATGAACTCCTCTGATATTAACAGTGTACTTATCTATATTGTGAAAATTACTAAATTTTTGTAATCTCTCCATCTCCATAACATATTACATATTTACACGTGAATGCATGGTTTCCATCTAGGTTTTATATTTGAGGTTACTCATAGCTGTTGAAGTCAGGATAACAAACTGCGCATATTGATCAAACAGTTAGGAACTCTATACACAGTATCAGAAGACCAAAGAATTTTAGTTTTGTGATAGAATATGGGAGCTAAGTTATAAACAAGTTTATATTACTGAGGTTATAAGTAACAATGCAAGAATGTAGGATTCCTGAAATACTAAGGGTATTTCACTTTTTGTCTTTTTGCTGGGGTTTTTTTTTTGGGGGGGGGGGGTGTTGTAGGGCCTGTTAGAGCAATCAAACCTGACTCCTCCAAAGCCTGTTAGACGTAAAAAACTCCTATTAGCTTTCATATGTACTATAAAAGCCTATTATATTTTTCGTTCCTGTTGATGTTAATTTAGTTGTTCTGATGTAATTGCATTGAAACATTCATGTGAACTGTCTTGAGATTTTAAATCCCATTTTTACCCCAACATACACACAGCAAATGAAGGATTAAAATAAAGTTCCAAAAAAAAAAACCATGGCTTTGGCAATAGTATGAATTAAATGAAATTTTAAGTCAGTCCGTTTTCACCAAAAGGTCTTGGTGGGACTCCTAAATGTGTTGTTGTGACTCCTAAATGTCTTAATTCTTTTCTATCAAGTCCAATAGATTCCTAGTTTCTTACTAGTTACTACTTTCCTCCTTGAAACTTTAGAATGAATTTCCTTAAAATATATAAAATTCTGCCGTGAAGTATAATGTAGAAATCATTTAAGCCTACATAGGTCTTTTCAGTTAGTCTATTAAAAGATTTGCCCTGTGGAACATAAACTATAAAGTTTAGAGCTATAAGCTCACCTATATTTTTTTACAGCTAATATAGACTTTAGGATCTTCCTGCATCAGATGACGATAGAGAAGATCTATACGATTTTTGGTGCTTCTATATTTTTTCAGTCTTGATGCTTTCACATGTGTGCGAACTGCACTTTTTCTGGGTGGTGGGAAGGGGGATTGTATATTTACTTCTCAGAATATTAAATTTGTTAGGTTTGGTTTGGCTAACCCACCACGGGGCATTTCAAATGAAATTCTTATTTAGACATCAGATTGATCTGGCTGCTTGTATCTGTGGCTGCAACAACAAAACAAATATTTACTGTTGGCAAGCGATAATGATTCTTTTGCGTGTTGGGGTTGTAAGCTGATAGAACATATACCATCATAGGTGATTTCTGTGCAATCTGTTATTCGTCAAACCTCAGGTCAATGGCTGCTTGAGGCATCTTTTGAAGGAGGAGGTCTAGTGCCCTTCCTCCTACCCTCCATTTTAGGCCACATATAATGTGTTAAACTAGCTTTTAAGCGTAACTTGAATGCTCATTCTTTATTCCTGGGCTAAGAATATACAATGTAGTGTTAATTACAGCTGCTAACTTATTTTTTTTTTTTGGGGTAAAATATACGGCAACTACGAATCATTTTGTAATTTGTTTACGATCTTTTTTTTTTGAGGAAATTGGCTCTTGCTTTATTTTATTCTCTTCCCGCCAGTGGTTGGGGCATCTATTTTATATATTAGTTGGACACTGAAAATTTGGAAGCCTATACCAGACCAAAGCTTGAAAGAGAACCAAATGCTTTCAATTTAATTTTAGTCTTGAATCGAAAGTTCATAAAATACTAAAATGCTGGTGGCCAGTTTGCCTGTACATGAAACTGACATTCCATCGTTAATTACGAAGTTTGTTTGTTCGGCTGAAAGTGTTTCCAATTACCCTTGCTGTGACTTTCAGGCGATAGATATTTGAAGCCATGGATTATTCCAGAACCAGAAGTTATGTTTCTTCCTCGTACCAAAGATGATGAATGCCTCATTCTGGCCAGTGATGGTCTGTGGGATGTCATGACAAATGAAGAGGCTTGCGACTTAGCCCGAAGACGTATACTTAACTGGCACAAGAAAAATGGCGTTGCAGTACCCTCAGAAAGGGGAGAGGGAATTGACCCTGCTGCACAGGCAGCCGCAGAGTACCTATCCAACCGTGCTCTTCAGAAAGGAAGCAAAGATAACATTACTGTGATTGTGGTGGATTTGAAGGCTCAAAGAAAATTTAAGAGCAAGACATGATGGTTTTGTCCAAGTGGACATCTATGTTTGACGATGATTGTACGATAGAAAGCATAGTATAATCCAATATGGTCTTGCCCATTAATTTTTCAGCTGGGCGTATGTTGGCTTAATGAGAATAGCTCTCTGTACTATACATCCACCATTCTCAACTAGAACTCTTAACTAATTAAGAGTCTCCTTGTACACTGTGCCGCATTTGGGGCTATGTAAATCTTAGCTGCTTCTTGTAAGGATAGGAGACCAGTTGCCTGGCTTTGACATCTGTGACTGTCAGCGTATTGTATTCATTATTATGCCTCCGAGTACAAGAGCTCTGTGAGGTATTGACTTCATATTATTTTAACTGTGTGTTGTTTATAAAAAAGCAGTGGCTAATTCTCATACTGCCTTTCAACTTGTGTCAGTTCTTTTTTGTTTAGTCATTCTCTTGTACTCGTGTATCAGTTCAGGTGACATCTGTGGCGGAACTGAAGCAACGGGTCCCAGTTCTTTTTTATCTAACTGCATATTTCTTATACATTATTTTATGCTTGCTTTTTCTATATGCAGACATTTCTATTACGTGATTTGATAGTCATTGGCCATGTGCATTGTTTTGCTAGCTGCCAACCCCATCAACATTATCACTACTATCACCGCCTGTCACCTTGCCAAACATAAGTTGGGAATTTACCTTTCAACCTCGATGAACGCGGAGGGATTTACAGACGTGATCTTCTACGAAGAGAATGGTCAAGTGTTATAAACCTTAGGTTCAAATGCTTATAATAGAATAAATGAAAGCTTATGGGGAGAGTGATATATTTCAAAGCAATGGCCATGGGTAATATAAATGAGAAAATAGATCTGATATATGATTATAACCTTGATGGAATCAATCTTTGTGGTGAACAAAACTGATTCTGCAGTTCTCCATCTGATCTTCATAACCCTCAGAGGTCAGAAGATCATGTCATGCAATCTCCAGTCGTTATTACATGCTTTGGATCATCCCTCTCTCTCTCTCAACTCTCTTTTAATCAAAGGATAAGTTTTTCACTAGTGGGCCGCAGGTTTAGTCATAAAAAGAGAACATAAACAAAAGTTCCATATGAAGCATATGAAGCATACGAAGTACTTTCTTGCTTATCTTGTAGTTGTTTCGTGTAATATATATATAATCTCTCGCAAAATGTATTTGCTTGTCTGTTTGTCATGATCATCTTGTTCGATTTTAACGATGTTGGATTATCAGTTATAGTTATGCTTGGCACTCTACTAATTCCATTTTGTTGAATGGATTGGGGCTGTTCTTTAATATCATCTTTCCATACTTTTTGCTCCATTTGTACCCATCATCCAGTATTTCAACCTCTAAACGGTTCTGAATGCAACTCTCTCTCTAACTTCCTTCTTCCATTGATGTTTCCTAATTAAGACACAACCAGTGGCTATAAAGGGCTAATGGAAGACAAAAAAGAAGCCAAAGGAATTAATTTTTGTATTTTTTTTTAGGAGGAGTATTGAATTACATAGAGAAAATAGCTATAAATATCTCAAGCTACTCAGTAAATAACAATTTTCATGTTAAGAACTCGGCTTACCACTAGAAGACCCCTCAATTGGAACGAGTTTTGTTGGGTTACCAGACAAGATGTGGTTAATGAGAAGAGAGTTTGAGTTAGTGAGGACAAGTCGATTGCTCACATTTTCGTGCTTTCCATGAAAGCAGAACTTGACAATCAGCTTTCGTTGAGCTTTGACAGGACTGGAGAGGAGTTTATATTAATACCAGAAAATGATAAAAATGACGCATCTCAACAATTCAAAATTGAGTTAAAGATATCCGAATTTCTGATGGGAATATTATGGCGGCAAGCATTTTCAAGGCTGTTATTAGGCATATTTCATATCAAACATCCACTCTATTTTCAAGGATTCAAACCTTGTTTCTGGGAAGCCTCATTCCCACAATTTGCCTTGAAATGAACTCCTCTTCCCATCCAAACTCCATATGTTTATGTGGGGAAAAAAAACAAAAACAAAAAATTTCAACCCTTCATAATAAAATTTAGGGGCCAAGCTCATTCAACCAAGGAGTTCCCCGCAAAATAGACTTTGCATTTTTACATAACACGCTGGGTTCAATCCACCATAATAAAATTTAGAAAGAAAAAGGGACAGGAAAAGGCTAATTACATTCAAAACGTCGTCGTTTCGTGTTGGTCACGATTTGATCTTCAGGCCAAATTGCCCAAACCCCCAGACCCTGCCTGCGGGTTCGAAATCTACACTCCGCAGCAGGAAATGGCGCGTCGTTCAAAGAAGACGACCGAAAGACCTTCTTCTGGCGGCGCCCAGAAAAAGGAGGAAAAGCGGCGCATGAGTGCAGCGGAGAGGTCGGCCTACTTCGCAAGAAGAGAGGCAGCGAAGGTTTTGAGAATGGTTCTTCAGGGTGACGCTAGACGCCGAGCCATTGCCTCTATCAAGTCGCTAATATACAGGCCTTCTATCAGAAATAAGAAGGGAACCTTTGCCTTGGTTTGTCAGACCCTTAAACGTAAGCTTTTTGTTCCACTCCTGCCCTATTCATTCTCTTTTCCCCTGTTTCTTTAACAATGTTCTCTGTTTTTCAAAAACAGTTCAAGTCATGCCCACATGAATGTAAGAGGGAACTGACTGAATTATTTACAATAGCTAGCTTCCATAATACAATACGCACGGTCTTAAAGTTTTTCCTTCCCTAAGTTTACATCTTTAGTTGGTTTAAAGTAATGCAGTCATGAATTGAGGGCAAAATTGCTACCTTTATGGTGATTTGAAACTATCGCTTACTTAGAGTCAGTTCAGACTTGAGTAGTGTAAATCTTGGGATAATTTAGTTCAACTATACAATATAGTATATTTTACGTGTTTCCAGATCTACCTATCATCAAGGAAATCTTGGAAGCATCTTCTATACTGAACAGCAAGTGGAAGGTACAAGCACACTAACATTGCTCTTATTCTCTCTCTAGGGTAAAAATACGCTTATTCTTATTATTAGTATTGCGGTTAGTTCTAGTTTCAACTGGTGTGACTGGTGTATTTTTAGAATTTTGAGCCATGTTTTAGTTGATACATTCTATGACTCAATATCTACCATTGCTTTTGCAGAGACAAGAAGAATTGATTTACATTGTTGTCTATGATATTCTTTTTGGCCAGGTAATCTTATGTTTTATTGTGTAAGGACTTATACCTCATCAAATTGCAACATGTCCTTTTGTTTTATGGGCTGATAGCTTGTCACCAATACTGAAGAGAAGTTTCCATTGGAACAATGCAATTGAACTGTAAAAAAGCCACATTGAACTTTGGCAATCAGTTGGCGGTCATGGTGTCATGAACATTTAACAAGTTTGTGTTGTATATCTTGCATACCTACCCTAATAGTGGGGAGGTTGAGGGAAGTTACCATCTTTTAGGTTGAGATATGAGTGTGGGTGATGTTTTTGAATTATGTGTCATGAACATTTAACAAGTTTGTGTTGTATATCTTGCATATGAAACCTGGTAGTGGTCGAAGGGCTTGATACATGTAATTTTTTCTTTTTTTTTTTCTCATGTTCCCTCCCCTGTTTTTGTTTTTCTTGTATTTGGGGAGGGGTTTTGAGTTTTGATTGACCAAATCCGCTGAGAAAGTTTCTTAATTATTCCCCTCATGCTTCTTGCTAAAGCCTTGTAGCGACAACATCTTTTAATATACAAAGGACCTATCACATGGTCTAGTTATAAGGTTGTAACACTAACAGACAATATCATTAGTGCTTATTTGACTTTATTTTAGTAAAATTCTAGGCAGGTTCATTGGTTGGTGACGTAGAGAAGTTCCTCACATGCCACAAAGATGCCCTACAGTCAACTCTGAAACAGATTTTGTTACAGAGAAATGTGAAGAGCATTAATCAATTGATTGCACCGTATGAAGTTACTGGTCAGTTTTCACATCTTCCGGTCCCACCAAACTTCTATTACTTTTCATATTTTTTACATAACAGTTTTTTGTGGATTTTTATTCATTGCAGTTGATTTAATTTCTTGATATATTGATAATTGTTTTTCAACTTAATATATACCCAGTAGAAACTCCTTTCGGAACTATCATCTGTAAGAGCTGTTGCCCTATATTGGTTATGACTCAAAGAGTTCAAAATTTTCTAATGCAGATGTTTCTGTACCTCGTTATGTTCGTGTGAATACACTTAAACTGGATGTCAATTCTGCCTTACTTGAACTGAGTAAAGAATACTTGGTAGTCTTTCACAATGTTTCTGATCATCTATTCTAGAACTCATTTTGTTCCTTTCCCTTGATGAAAATGATATAAATAATTCATCTAACAAAAAAAGAAAAAGAAATAGCTCAATACACTTCCTATATTTCAATGATTATGCTACTTCTGGTTGATAATTTTTTTACTTATAATAATCTTCACTTGCTTGTCAAATAGGTTAAGACGGATGATTTTCTGTCTGACTTGCTGATACTCCCAGCAGGCACTGATTTGCATGACCATCCTCTTGTTAAGAACGGAAGTATCTTTATGCAAGTAGGAATTATGTGAACCCCCTCTCCCCTTTTATGAATATAGAAAACTTAGTAGATTTATATCATTGCTTATATACAGCTCTTGTGGATGGAAAAATAAATATTATTGCTATTCAAGACATATGCATGTCAGTCGTTTTTCTGTTATTCATTCTTGGTGATCTTTTCATTGATATTGAGACCAAATATGTATAGGGTAAGGCAAGTTCCATGGTAGCACCAGCCCTTGGCCCTGAACCAGGATGGGAGGTGAGCTATCCTGCATTAAATATAATGATATAAAGAGGTTTCACTCAACGTAGAATATCAAGCTTAGGTACACTCCACTTAGTGTATCATATACACATTTATTGTAAACTGATAACATAAATTTGAAGCAAGTGAAGATTACCCTTCCAAATAAAACTGAAGCAAAAGAAATATCATTAGTTCATAGTGGAACAGCTTGCAGTGTTTATCTGGGATATTATATCAATTATAATTTGATTAAATTTACATCATGTAAATTATTCATTAGCGTAGCAACTATCACCAATTGCTATATACTTATGTTGCTTTTATTTATGTTGGATTATAAAATATATTCTTAGGAAAAAAAACTGCATGTTGGATCCATGATATTTTGTTTTGTTTCTACCAATCCTTACTAGTTGTTCCTCTTGAAATATACGTGAAGGTTCTTGATGCATGTGCAGCTCCTGGAAACAAAACTGTTCACCTTGCTGCTCTTTTGAAGAGAAAGGGTAGGATTATAGCATGTGAGCTGAGAAAAGAAAGGATCAAACGTTTGAAAGAAACAGTAAAACTTTCTGGTGCTTCTAGTATCCTTTAATAATTTTCTAATGTCTTGATTTTTCATCTTTCAGGTACTTTACAATTCTACAATAATCAGTAACCACATGTTTGATCTTATTAAATCACACGTGATATGTAGTTGTCCAGAGTACTTATCTGAATATTGTGCCACGATGAAATATGTCATTTGAGCACAATGTATTCTGTTAGATTATTTGTGATACCATTGCTTTTTTAATTAGTTTTCGGTTTGTGATGCTGCCTTTCAAACTTAACCAAAGTTCAGACATTGAAGTTCTTAACGAGGATTTCTTGAACATAAATCCCAAGGCTCCTTCATATTCTAAGGTAAAATATATTTCTTGATTTGTAATACAGATTTCATGAGACAATTTTTTTTTTTGAAATAATACTGCCATTTTGACTCATTACTTGGGCATTTGGACAAATAGTTTTTAGAATTTATCTTCTAAATATCTCCAGTGATTTCCTTGACGATTACAATTACTCATCAGTTATTCTCTTGTGCTGAGTCAGAGTGACTCTGTTAATGTATTTTTGCATTCCCATAAAGGATGAAAAATTGGGGCTGGTTGGTTTTTACCGGTAGCTATTGGTCATTTGTATGATAAATTATATAATCTCCTGAATGCTTTTCAGTGACCTCGTTGCTGTCAAATTTTTGAATGAGGATATGAAGTTAAGAAAAAAGATTTGTCTACATTAACATTTCTGTGGTTGGAGTAGTTATTATTCCTTTGTTCATTTGTTTCTCTCTCTCTCTCTCTCTGTGGTTACTTTCGTATTCATCATTGCAGGTGCGTGCTATTCTTTTGGACCCCTCTTGCTCTGGTTCTGGTACTGCTGCTTCAAGACTTGATCATCTGCTCCCTTCAAAAGCTGCAGGTTACATTTGACTTGTACATGTTAGATATCTTATGGTATCATATGTACCTTACTCAACATTTGTGCTAGTTTTAACTCAAATAGAGCTGTGCGCAGTTGTGCACAATTGTGACTTTTAAGAGTTATCTAAGGAGCATTTTTCTAACAGATGGCTCTAAATGACATCAAATTTGATGCCTATGTTTGCAGAAAAAGTAGTTTATGTATAATATCTTTAAAGCATTATTATTCTTTTATCAAAAAAAAAAAAACTTAAAAGAAAACTTGGCTGCTATGGTAGGTCTAATTTCAAAATATGTACCCTGACCTATTGTTGTAGCTTTTAAATTATGGCCTGCCAACTCTTAGGGAGTTTGAAGAAAGATATTTTCTGTTTAATTGGCAATTTTGATTACACAGGCCAGGATTTTGATGCGGAAAGATTGGACAAGCTTGCAGCTTTTCAGAGAAAGGCTCTCCAACATGCATTATCTTGTAAGTTAATTTATCCATGTCAATTGATTTTATTTCTTTTTTCCCATTTCTAGATTGTTGAAACTTAAGAGGAAGTATGTACCAATAATTTCTTTTTTTTTTTATAATTAAAAATATGGAAGAAGGCTTATTGGAGAGGAAAGGTAGAAAAATCCGCAGCAGAGGATAAGAAATCCTCCCAAAAGGGACAAGAAAATACATAAATCAGACAAAAGGAGAAACGCACATCAACTAAGCAAAGCTTGTCAATCTTTTCATATATCTGCTAGAGGTTTCTCTCTAAATAGAGCCCCATAGGGATGCCAAGAAATATCTTTATCCCGTAAAAACTTGAGAGGCAAAAGTTGATCTTTAAAACTTTGGCATTTCTCTCCAACTTGGTGCGTACGGTGCACACTACTATAGGCCTCGCCACTTTTGGTATTATAATTTTTCTGTTGGGGTGGTTGAAGACCATGTAGGCCTTGGTATTGAAAAAATTGATTAGCAAGATATGGGTTAGATTTAGACTTCAACGTCTCTGAATCTTATTTGAATTTAGAAATGTTCATATCTTCAAAATTATCTCCTTAAACCACAATTCTTGCCTTGGGCAGCACAGTACTTTCTTGAAGTCTTCTGAAGGCATTGTGTGGTGTTATTTCCTTTGGCAGTTCCTGCAGTTGAAAGAATTGTTTATAGTACATGTTCTGTCAACCAAATTGAGAATGAAGATGTGATCAAATCTGTTCTACCCATGGCGGAATTACATGGGTTTCAACTAGTGACCCCCTTTGCCCAGTGGCAGCGCCGTGGTCTTCCAGTGTTTGAAGGCTGTAAGTTCTATTCTTGTGTCATACAGCAATACTTAATCCCTACGCTGACTGCATTATTGACATTTGACACTACATGTTTAATGTTACAGTAAATTCCATTCACTTTCTGTGCCTGAAAATTACATTCATATTTTTTTAATTTAAAATTAAAATTAAAATATTCTTAAAATTTATAATCTCAAATTTTAAAATAATTATATTAATATTTCTTATTTTAAATTTTAATAAATATTAAATTGACTTTATGATATTTTTAATTTATTAAAATAAATTATTTATGAATTTTTTTTAAAAATACATAAAATATAAACTTCATTTACAATTTTGAAAAAAGATTTTTTTGTATTACTTGACATTAGAAAAATGCAAGGGAAAATTTTAAAAAATCTCAATAGAAATAAGTGTAATTTATTTATGCTGAAGGTTTTTTACTCTGCAGCTGAACGTCTGCTTCGGACAGATCCTGCTTTGGATGGTGAGGGCTTTTTCATTGCTTTGTTTGCCAGGAAGGATACTACCTCCTCAGAAAGGTTAAATAAAAATGTTAGTATAAGTCCTTGTAATTTTTCCACTAGAACAAAAAATCTTCAAAGGAAAAAACTCCGGCTGCCTTGTATTCGAACCAACATGTTCAATATGTGGGTATCCCATCAACTTAACCGGCGAGGCTCGATAAACAAGTCTCGTTCTAATTAGGAGCATTTCAACATTAAGGGTTGGTTAACCCATTCGTTTATACATCATTTTGCTAGTAGTGGAAAAACTTCTGAAATAATTGAATATAGCTATTCTATTTATGGTCTTCCATCTCTTGTATGCTTGTTGGAAGTGACACTGCAATCTGCTTTATAAGCTGAAGAATGATATCGAATGTATGGGACTTCTCTACGTAATCGATGGCTTATGAGTCGCATTTCAATTTGTGATATCTTGTCAGTTTGTGTTGTTCATCATTATTGATTAATTAACGATCAAGACAACCAGACAAAAAAAAAATAACTAAAACCGCATCACATTCATATTAAGCCAGAAGTCACAACCATTTTAACATCAAAGATTAATAAAGCACACACGACAAACCCAGCCACAGTTAATCGTTCATATGAATTTAAGTTCCACTCAAGCAACCTTGACCTCGATGGTCTTGGGCTTCTTGGGCTCAGGCGGTGGCAATTTCTTAACAGTCACGGTCAGCACACCGTCTTGGCACACAGCGGAAATAGCATCCGTGTTAGCATTCTCAGGCAGCACAAACTTGCGCATGAACTTGCCAACTCTTCTCTCCATTCTCACGTACTTGGCTCCTTCGTTCTCTTCCTCCCTCTTCCTCTCGCCACTGATCTGAAGCACGTTGTCATCCTCTACCTGAACCTTGATATCCCCAGATTTCAACCCAGGCATGTCAATGATGAAGACATAGGAGTTGGGATATTCCTTGATGTCCGCCGGAGTCGCAGCCATAGCCTTGGCATCACGCACATATGTGCGGGTCGGAGCGTTGGAGGACTTATCGGCAGCGTCGTCTGTCGTGTCCATCATTTGATGTAAAGTGCTGAACAATGGCGATTCGAAACCCATGAGCTTGAAATCCATGATTTCCCCTTCTTTCGTAGCTTTAGAATCCCGATTGAGAGAAACAGACACGGATATTGGAGTATTTATAAGGGTGGCGGGAATTAGTGGAGGAAGGAAATAGAAGTTTCTGGAGAAACAACATGGTCGGGAAGTCCCAGGAGCTTTCTACTGGCGTCTGGAAGATTGCGGGCTATAATCTCGTGAATCCATACTTATAGTACCATCCACGTGTCCGTACCTGACGTGGTTGCTCGCATGACATCGTACCTCCCCTAAAATTAATATTACTAATTTTCTAATTGAGAAACAAATTAGGTATGAAAATTTGTTTATAATTTTTAAAATATTATTTATGATAAAATTTTTTTTATCAGATATTGATATTTAAATTATAATATATAATAAAAATAATATTTTTTAAAATTAATTTTATTACGATTTATCAAATCATTTTTTAGACATCATATCAACCAAACATACCTTTCAAAACATCACCCAGGCACGCGCGCACGTACATAAACAATGGTAGCTGAAATCATAAGGATTTATACCCTATAAAAACGAGTTCAATTAGAAAACGAAATAACTAAAACTTCAATGTTAACAAAATAGAATCTGAAGCTTCTTGTTGTGAGATATGGTATGGATCTTTTTTTTTATATATTATATTATTAAATTACCGTCACAAATATCATCTCCAAAAATTAAGTCTTTTCTTTACTTGTCTGATAATTAACATGAACACTGAATGGACCTTTCATGGTTCATGCCCCAAAAGAATCAATAATCACTGAGATTCTGTATGATAGATGAATTTAAATTGATAAGATATAATGTTTGATTGACGAAATTAAGTTATCATAAAAAATACATTATTTTATATATAAAAATATAAATTGATTCTGAAAATTAATTAAAAAAAGAAAGGGAATGAAATAAAATAAAATAAATAATGTTTAAATTATTTTTTAATTTTTTTAATAAATTTTTTATATTACTAATTATATTTTTATTTGTATCATTTTTAAATAAATTTTAAAGTTAAAATAATATTATTTTTTAAAAATATTTTTTTTGTATTTTTTTTGTATTATTTAAAATATATGTAGAAATTTTTTTTATTTTTTTCATTAATTTTAATAATAATATTTTATTTTATTTTTAATTTATATTCTCATTCTTTTCTTTATCTTTATCAACAAACAACGCGTGGAGAATTAAGTAATATTTGAATAACAATTACGTTTAGAAAATATATAAAAAGAAACCGTAGGCAATCTATTCTTTATTACTGTACAAGAAACTGAGCAGTCAGACCAAGTTACACACAAAAACGTACATTATTGACACAGCCACACTGAACAAACCCAAAATATAAATTGCCAGCAACCAAAAAGCACTTGAACAAGCTGTAATGTTCATAAAGCACTAAATGTATAGCATAATTAAGGAATACAGCATCCAGATTCCTTCTCATAAGTCGTAACCAAGGGAAGGGAGGTCAATGCTAGTGATCTTGAGGTGCCTGGTCTTGGGAAGATCCAATTTGGACCTGAATGGTCTTAGGTTGCTTGGGCTGGGGCGGTGGCTTCTTGTCGACGGTGATGGTGAGAACCCCATCCTGATAATTAGCACACATATTGTCGGTGTTGGCATTGTCGGGAAGCTCGAATTTCTTGAGAAAATTGCCGTGCCTCCTCTCCATTCTAAGGTACTTGACACCCTCTTTTTGGTCCTTCTCCTTGTCTCTCCTCCTCTCCCCACTCACCACCAGGGTGTTGTCCTCCATTTGAACCTTGATCTGGTCAGTTTTCAGCCCGGGCATGTCCACCGCGAACTGGTAGGCGCTGGGGTGATCGAGGATATCAGCATGGGTGTTGGCCATTGCCTTGGAGTCCCGGACGTAGGCCCGAGACGGCGCATGGTGGGACTTGGTGTCGGTTTCGTCAGAGAATTCAATGTGGTCAAGAAAGAAGTCCGGGAGACGAGGATCGAACCCGATCCCCCTCAGATCCATTCTCTCTATACAAGGTCACTTACCGAAGAAATTAAGAAGAATAGACTTTGATTATGTCAAGGGGCAATGGTGGGTTTATATACATCTATGTGGGATGGGGATGTGTCAATCCGGCGCTCCAAGATCGTAATATCGGCGAATTTTGCCAGAACGCATGCTCCACGTGGCTCCGATACTCGCTGACGTGGCAATCTCTGCCCTTTGTTCCTTACACCTGTCTGAACTCGGACCGCCACTGGGATGCTTTTGGTGAGTAGGGAGTGGGAGAGAAGCAAATTTTTGTTTTTTTATGTTGCCATCGCATGGTCAATCAGTTTCGTGATTAACAGATTGTTTTTACATAGATTCATAAAAACCATTATATAACGAGTTGGTATTTAGTATATCGGCGGTGGACAATTTTTTGTCCATAAGCGGTGTTCAAATTATGACACGTGGCAAAAATAATTTTAAAAACCATTATTCTTACTACGTGTCATGATCTGGACACTGCTGGTGGACAAAAAATTATCCACTGTCGGTGGACTAAATTTTTTTCTTATATAATTATAAAATATTTCTTTTAAACGGATGTTCCAAGGTTAGTTAGATAGTTGTGAAAGATGTTTCTATTGTTGGTGTCACCTGTGTTTCGGTTGTTCAGCTTGTCAATGGCTTCCTTAGAGTCCGATTCCACTATTAACTGTTTGATTCCCAGATTCCATGCGAGGCTGAATCCTTCGTGGATTACCCAAAGTTCTGCGCTGAAGGCATTGCAGGATTCCATATTCTTGCTGAAGCCACTCACCCAAGTGCCTTGTTCATCTCTTGTGATTCCATCGCATCCTGCCGCTATTCTAGGTTCCGTGAAAGTTCCTTCACAGGTAAGTTAGACATAGCCCTTCTCTGGTTAGGACCAAGACACTCGACAGTTATACCTCTGTTTAAATTGGTTCTAGCAACATTCTTCTTGTTCCTCTCAAAGTTCTCTATGAATTTGAAAACTGTTGTCTCTGGCTTGAACGAACATCTGAAGTTCTCGTCAACTATTTCTCTATTTCTTAAGTAATTAAGAAGCACGTTCCAGAATGCTGCCGCCTTTGGGCAGTCCCAAAGGGCACGTGAGATAGTTTCAGTTTGGTTTATGCTCTGTAGCCATTTTCCTCTCAGCTCATTAGTCAGAAGGCTTCCATGGGTCACTTGTCCCAAGAAGCAGCTTATTCTCCCGAGCCCGACCCAATTCCATAAACAAGACTGACGTAGAGTTTTCATCTTGCTTTGAGTTTTCATCTTGTCCCAATATGGCGGCGAACCAGGCACGTAAGTTCTCTCTCGACATGGAGAGTTATGTTGCTCTTCTAGAAAGAGATACCTTACTCTTCTAGACGGAGTTTTCTTCCTTGAGACCAACTCAAGTTTCGTGAGTGCTTACAGAAAAGCTATACAGGAGGTGTAGCTTTTGAGAAAGGACAATGGAGACAAGTAAAAACGCAGAAAATGAGGTTGGTTGCAGCAGAAATGAGGTGCCTACAATAGAAGATGTGCTACACTTAGTAGCGGACGAATAGCAGTCGGAGACCCTAGCCAGCAGAAGCCTAATTGGAAAAGTCATGGTTGACAAACCTTTGAATAAAAAAACGGTGAAGACTATGATTTCCAAAGGATGGGGGGACCCAGAGGGGATGAGCATAGTGGACATGGGGTTTAACACTTTTATGTTCAACTTCGAGGATGAGAACACCCCAAGGAGAATTTTGGGGGAAACACCATGGAATATTATGGGGCACTTACTTAATGTACAATGCTGGAATCTTGAAAAAACATTGCAGGAGATAAGCTTTGATACGGCCCCATACTGGATACAAGTTCATGGCTTAGCCCTAGAAAACTTGCATACCAGAAATGGGTCCATCATAGGAAACAGATTGGGGAAGATAATAGAAGTAGAAGACCCGGTCTTTGAAGGAAGACTACTGCGACATTTTCTACGAGTCAGAATCTTGAAAAATCTCAAGGAACCCTTCATCACTGGTTTCTGGGTTCCCAGGAAGAACAAAGCCAGTACGTGGGTGAGGCTGAGATATGAGAAACTCCAAGAGTACTGTTATAATTGCGGGCGTCTGGGACATGAGAAAAAGGAGTGTAGAAATAAGGAAGAATCCATAATGGTGCAACACTAGCAAGACTATGGTCCAGGCATGGGTGTTCCACCGGCAAAGCCACTGAAGGTTATTGCAAAAGAGAGCAAATGGCGGAAGAGCGACGGTGGAGGGTGGCAGAGCTCAGGTGAGAAAGGGAGTAGCTTGGGTAACCACGCTAAAGGAGGCACAGAGCTCGAAGCAGTCAGGAGCAGGAGGCTGGAACCAGTACTGGAGGGAAATAATGATAGTTTAGGGCGAAATACAGAGGGAAGACAGGAGGAGGAGGAGGAAAGTGCACTCTGCTCAATCATGGAAATAGAAACTGAGAGGGCTGAACATGAAAAACAAGGGGGACCGGATATGCATCTGGAAAAAAGAGGTCAGAGGAGAGAGAAGGACTATGGTTGAAGGAAACAGGGAGCAGACAAGTTGACCTTGAAAAGTGTAGGTGTCAGGAGACCGGTCAAAACCCCAGAGTAAGGAGTAGTGGGCCAGAAAAGGAGGAAAGTGGGCCCAGTAGAGGCAAGCGATCAG
Organism: Gleditsia sinensis; assembly: GCA_037074535.1. Taxonomy (NCBI): domain Eukaryota; kingdom Viridiplantae; phylum Streptophyta; class Magnoliopsida; order Fabales; family Fabaceae; genus Gleditsia; species Gleditsia sinensis. Next base: position 12,238,219 of record CM073470.1, on the reverse strand, counting down.
AGGGCCTGGGCATGAGCAGGCGGACCAGCAACCAGGAGTATTTTGGATTAAGAGAACTTGGGCTGGAGAGCCCTAGTACAACTAACGAGCAAGGCGAAATGGAAGCCCAAGCACGAATGGGCCATGGGTGGAGCAGTGGGCCAGAAGTTAGCCCACAGGATCACCCGATAAAGGAGCAAAAGGGTAAGGAGAAAATGAAAAGCCTAGTAGTAAACAAAGAGCCAAAAGTCCCGGAAGCCCAAGAAAAAGAGGGTCTGGAGCAAAGGAGTGAGAAAGGCCCGCAGGAAGAGGTGGAAAAGAAGCAGAAGTGGGAGGGAAGAATGAAGAACACAGGGAACAACTACGAAGGAGGTCCAGATTATCACCCTAGCAGCACAAAGATCCCAGAGAGTACAAGTATAGCTACATTGAAGTGGAAAAGAAGAGATAGAAGAGTTGAAAATTATAACCATTATTTTGTGGAATTTCCAAGTGAGGATGAGGCTGAGGACGGCGCTGTGGAGGAAGGAACAGAAAAAACATGGACTATAGTGAAAAATGTTCTAGCTGCTGATATAAGCAGACTCCTCTGCCTGAAGAGGTCCAGAACAGAGACAGAGGGTAACAAAGCTGGGCATAGAGAAGAAGAAGGAGGGAGCAGGAAAATGAAGAGATTAATGTGGCTAGTGAATGAAAATGTCCAGGAAACAGGGGTTGAGGACCAGTGTATGTCGTTGGCTGGGGATGATGAGGTAATGAATGAAGTGGACAATGTAATGGCCGAGGAGGCGGGTCTTATCAAGCCCCACCCCCTGAAATGACGACCCTAAGTTGGAACTGCCGAGGTGTGGGGGTAGCCTTGATAGTTCGTGAATTGAGAGACTTATGTCTCAAAAATAAACCCTCGCTTCTGTTTCTTATGGAAACAAAGGCAAAAGAGAAGAAAATGGAAAATTTAAAGAGGAGGCTAGGCTTTGATAGGATGGCAGTAGTTAATCCCATAGGAAGAGCTGGAGGACTAAGCCTTATGTGGAGGGAAGTATGTGAAGTGGAAATTATGAGAAAATGCCAAAACTACATCCATACAAGAATCAGAAATGAGAATGATCAAAATGACAATTTCTGCACCTTTATATATGGGGACCCAGAACCGAGAAGAAGAAGGCAGCTATGGAAGCATATTGCAGACCTTAACACAGGCCTCTCTCAGGCCTGGAGCTGCATTGGGGACTTCAATGAGATACTTCACCAATGGGAAAAGGAGGGGGTAAGGCCACATAGCAGGAAGCAGATGGATACTTTCAGAAATTTTTTATGGGAAAATAATCTCTATGATTCTGCTGTAAAGGGTTGCAAATTTACCTGGAGCAATATGAGGGAAGTAGGAGGGGAAAGAGAGAGAATTGATAGACATCTAGCTAATGAGAAGTGGTTTAGCATGTTCAAAGAGGCAAGTATTATTGCCTTACCAGCAATAGGCTCTGACCACAGCCCACTTCTCATGACAACCAAACCCACCCACAAAAGGAGAGAAAAAAGCTTCAAATTTGAGTCTTACTGGGCAGATCATGATGATTTCAATAATGAAGTACAGAGGGGATGGGGAAGCAGCCAAAATGTAGAAAACCTATCTGGTTTAAACTCAAAAGTGAGCAAAATGGCAGATCACTTGGAGATTTAGAAGAAGAACAGTTTCAAAAGAGCAGACTTCCAAATCCCTAATCTTAAAAGGAAGCTGCAAGCATTACAAAATGACAGACAATGCAGGGAAGTCTTGGAGGAAGCTAGGAGAACTAAAAGCAGAATTAACCAACTTTGGAGGCAGGAAGAAAAGTATTGGGCACAGAGATCTAAAGTCAAGTGGCTGGAATGCGGGGATAAGAACACGAAATTCTTCCACCAGACCACAATGCAGAGAAGAAGGCATAACAAGATCCTAAGAATTAAAGATGAGGATGGTGAATGGAGAGAAGGAGAAAGTAGCATCCAGGAAGTCTTCCAGAAATTCTACCTGAAGTTGTTTGAGACTACTAACCTAGAAATCAGCCCATGCATTGAAGAAGTGATCCTCAAACTCATCACAAGGGATATGAATGAGGAGTTGCTACGACCGGTATCAGAAGAAGAAGTTGAGAGGGCTGTTTTTACCCTTGGGGCCATGAAGGCACCTGGCCCAGATGGTATGAGCGGCACCTTCTACCAAAAAAGTTGGGATGTGGTGAAGGGGGATGTGTGCAAAGCAATCAGGAATTTTTTTGAAGATGGTCTGCTGCCCAGGGAGATAAATGAGACTCAAATTACACTGATTCCTAAGGTGCAGCACCCAGAATATGTAAGCCAATACCGCCCTATTAGCTGCACTAACTTCTCCTATAAGATTATCTCTAAAATTATAGTTAATAGGCTCAAAAGACATATGAATGACTTGATTTCCTACAATCAGAGTGCCTTTGTGAGTGGTAGGCTTATACAAGATAACACTCTAGTTGTCCAAGAAGCATTTCATGTGCTAAAACAGAACAGGAATAAGAAATATCATCAAATGGCCATCAAATTAGATATGAATAAAGCCTATGATAGGGTAGAGTGGGGTTTTCTCAAAAAGGTCTTGGAGGTAATAGGTTTTGAAGGGAAGTGGATTGATCTTATCATGAGCTGCATTACATTAGTGAGCTATAAAATTAAGGTGAATGGGAATCTGGGTCCCACCATCAATCCCCAAAGAGGATTGAGACAAGGAGATCCCCTATCCCCATACCTTTTCATCCTAGCAGCAGAAGTTCTATCTAGGAGTATTGCTAGGGCAGCTAACAACAAAGAATTAAGCGGGATTAAGGTAGCAAAGAATGCACCAGAGCTAACCCACCTCTTCTTTGCAGATGACTCTATTGTTTTTGTAGGAGCAAATGAGCAAAACGCAGCCAAGATAAAACAGATTCTGGATGAGTATACAGGTGTATCTGGACAGCAGATTAACTCTGACAAATCAGGTATAATTTTTAGTAAAGCCACGCTCGAAGGGTTAAAAGAGAAGGTGCAAAGGATTCTGGGTATGCCAGTTTGGGACAATCCAGGCAAGTACCTAGGTATACCAGCAGTTTGGGGAAGATCAAAGAAACAAGCGCTGAATTGGATTATGGAAAGCGTGAAACAGAAGCTGTGTAGCTGGAAGATGAAACACTTGTCTCAAGGGGGTAAAGAAATCCTTATCAAAGCTGTCATTCAGGCTATCCCTACTTACACAATGTCCACGATCTTATTTCCAAAGACATTTTGTGCAAAGCTGTGTTCAGAAATTGCAAACTTCTGGTGGAGAGGCAGTGGGAAAGATAATGGTATCCACTGGGTCAAATGGGATAGGATGACAATGAAAAAAAGCGAGGGAGGCATGGGCTTTAAAGACTTTAGAAGTATGAATGTAGCTCTACTGGCCAAACAAGCTTGGAGGCTTTTAAAAGACCCTAACTCATTATGGGGAAGTATTCTCAAGTAGAAATACTTCCCAAGAACAAGTCTACAGGAAGCTAAGAGGGGGAGGAGTAGCTCCTGGGGCTGGCTAAGCCTATGGGAAGGCAAAGAATTACTAATTAAGAATGGGCTGTGGCAAGTTGGAAATGGAGAGAGTATTAGCATCTGGGATGATAATTGGCTCAGGAATGGAGAGAAGCTGGAAAACCAGTCCAATAGCAGCCTGGTAAGAGTGGAATCACTGATTGACCAGGGAACCAAGACCTGGAAGAAGGAGATCCTAAGAGAGATGTTACCCACCCACCAAGTTAAGGAAATACTTGCTATCCCCATCCCATACTCAAACTAGCCTGACAAATTCATTTGGCCTTGGGTTAGGGATGGTAAGTACAGTGTTAAAAGTGGGTATGTACTGGCTAAAAGGGGAGACCCCAACTCTCACAGAAATACAGCTTCTACCTCGAGCTCATCTAACCCTGAGTTGTGGGGAAGAATCTGGGAGTCTTCCATACCCCCCAAAGTTAAAGTTTTTATCTGAAAAATCATACACAACGCACTACCTTGCATGGAGAATCTCCATAGAAGGAAAATTGTCCCAGATCCTTTGTGCCCTATATGTAACGAAGCCCCAGAATCCCTAAACCACATATTCCTAGAGTGCACATGGACTAGACCCGTATGGTTTGGTGCAGATATCCAAACCCAACTCAACCTAAGAGAAGGTAGTAACCTAGAGGGCTGGTTGAAGGCTAAAATAAGTATGTACAAGGAGACTCAAGGGATCAATGATAGAGATGCTATCGCTAAATGCTTTATAGTCCTATGGTTCATATGGAAGGAGAGAAATATGTTCATCTTTGAGCAGGAAAAAATAGAGCCAACAAGAGTCATTCAGAAAACAAACACGCTAATATCTGCTATATCTTGCGTATAGGAAAAAAAGAACACACAGAGAATAGTAGAAGGGAAGGGGAGCCAGACAGGAATACAAGGTGGAATCATCCCCCGTAGGGGTGGTTTAAAATCAACACAGATGCAACGTTTCCCAATCAAAGGTCAGAGTGTTACCTTGCCGTAGTTCTCAGAGATGAAAGGGGCTAGTTACTTACAGGGTGTGCCAAACAAAGCTTCGCACGGTCGGCGTTGGAAGCTGAAAGTAGAGAAATTGAGGAAGCAATTGGGTTAGTTAACAATTTACAGTTGAATCAAGTAATAATTGAATCAGACTGTAAAAACATGGTAGAAGTTTGCAACAAGAAGAGGAATATCTGGGAGGTTGACCACATACAAGGAATGATCTAGGAAATTACCTCAGGAGGATGCAGGCTGAAGTTCGAATGGGTTCCCAGAGAGTGTAACGAGGTGGCGCACACTGTTGCTAGGCTACGGGAACAGGGAAGACTCCATAGAAACTGGAGCTCCCACCCCCCGATAAGCATCCGAAGGCTTCTCGGAAGGGATGCTGAAAGGGTCACCACGAACCCCTAGGATTCTGGATATCCCCAGAAGCTTCGGGAGGGATACTCGATGGTTTTTTCTGAGTGTGTTGCTCGATTTTCGTTCCATCACTGTTCTTGATTTTTTTCTGAGAGCTGGACCCGGGTCGCCTGGCGGTTGGGGTCCTTGTGTCTCTTAGTCATGGGCTCAGCCTAGTTTTGTATGCATTTAGCATCAGCCAATAGTCCAAAAAAAAAAAGTTATCCTGCTAGTTTTTAAACCCAAAAATATTGAACATTCTTTTTAATAAAATTAAGCTAACGTCGACTTATTTTTCAAATTACGAATTGGAAGACCTTTGGGGGTTCTTCCAAGTTCCCACTTTCTTTACTTTCCTCTGTCTCGTTTATCTTATCAATATTTGAATATTATTACCCATCAAATTTTTTTCTTTTTTGAATGAATCGTTGTTAAAAAAATTTTATTTTATTTTTTCGAACGAGTAAAAAGATTTGATCAATGAAACCAGTTTGGATGTTGGTTACAGGGCCAAGGACGAACCCATAACTACAAGGCCTCTATTGTGTCAGGACCCAGGACTCAACTTCGAAAATCCCTGTGGGACTCCAAACAAAATGAGCTGAGCAGCCCAAAAGACGTGGTTGCCTTATCATAATCATGCACTTGGATTTGGAAGGTTCCTTCCTAGTCCTCAAAGAATTAAATTCTTCGTTTAGCTTTTATACAGAAGAAGCTTTACCAACCCGCTGCGCTGCTTAATGTTGCGTAGAGGCATTGGTCTTGACACACACTGTCCGCTTTAAATAAATTAGTTAAGATATACTTAAAATAATTTAATTATTACTTGAGTGTCATATAAAAATATTTTTCTTTCAAGCTAAATAAAATGTCAAGAATGACAAATAAGTAAATTGTTAATAGAACATTTCATTTACACAGATTAATAATAATAATAATAAATTTGAAAAAAAATTTAAGTATAATTTTAGGTATTTATTATTAAATTTTTAATAAAATTAGAATTAGAGTCAATAATACAATATAAAATTATAAAAATATTTAAAAATTTATAACACTGTTTTATCGAAGTCGTGTCCTAACTATTATCAACACAATAAAATATGCATATAAAAATTGTAATAAAAAGAGGTTGATTTGATTTAAAGGATATCGAAAGAGACAAGAGTAAACAGAATTAATCATCAAGACAAAACAGATATAAAAATCCACCGTTACTGCCTTTGTTTGTCGAAGGATCACGATTCCCCCCCCCCCCCCCAGGCCACAGCTAATGAAGAGCGGTCTGTCTGACTCAGCAATTCAACCTTTGATCCCCGAAAGTCACCGATATATACACCGACACGTGTCCATTTCCTTTTATCCCCAGAACCCTAGCTAAAATCCACAACCTCGTTCCATCTTTTTATTTCACTAACCCAACCACCCAACTCTCTCTCTCTCTCTCGCTGCCTGCTTCTCTTTGTGACTCTGGCGCCTTCTTCGCTCTCTGGAAGTCTCCTTGTGCTTGTGTGCCATTATGTTTAGCCTTCTTTTCCCTCAATTTAAGAGATGAGGAACTGAACAGAGATTATCAGAGCCCTTGAATCTCTGGTAAGAACTCTAGTTTTCACTCCATCCTGTTCTTGCATCAAGAAATGTATGACACATTTCACGCCCGCTCTCAACTCCGTCTGCGCAAGAAGAAAAAAAGAAAATCCATCCTTCCATCACGACTCACCTGCTAGATTTCTCAATATCCCTTTCACTATTTACTTTTACGCTTTTTGATCTTTGCCCTTTCCATTTCTCCTGTATCTCTTGTATAGTCCCCAAACCACTTTCCTTGGTACTTCTTCTGATTTCTTTTATTTAAAGTTTAAATCAATTTTATCCTCTTTTTTTCCCTGGTTTTGTTCAGCAAAATAATAGATAACCCCTTCCATTTTAGTGATATATATAATTGGGTGAATAGAAGATAGTGAAGGGTGTTGCAGAATTCCAGCAAAGTGGCGAATATGAGTTTAAGTGCAGCCGAGGATGATTCGTCTTCAGAAATTCATATCCCAGCCGAAATAGACTGGCACATGCTTGACAAGTCCAAATTCTTCTTCCTTGGCGCGGCTTTATTTTCCGGTGTATCAGCTGGGCTTTATCCTATTGTTGTGTTGAAGACCCGCCAGCAGGTTACTTCAGCACACATTTCTTGCTTGAAAATGTCTTTTGCCATTATGCGCTACGAAGGGTTCAGAGGGTTTTATAGAGGTTTTGGTACTTCTTTGATGGGAACAATCCCTGCTCGAGCACTTTACATGGGTGCTCTCGAAGTTACAAAGAGTAATGTAGGTACTGCTACTGTTGAATTGGGGTTTTCAGATACCACAGCCACCGCCGTAGCTAATGCTGCTGCAGGAGTGAGTTCTGCTATGGCTGCACAATTAGTTTGGACCCCAGTTGATGTGGTGAGCCAAAGACTTATGGTTCAAGGCTGCAGTAGCAGCACGAATATGCTCCGTAATGTTAATTGTGGAAATTACAGGAATGGTCTTGATGCGTTCAGGAAAATTCTTTGTGCAGATGGAGTGCGAGGATTGTATAGGGGATTTGGATTTTCAATACTGACTTATGCACCATCCAATGCGGTTTGGTGGACTTGTTACTCCATGGTCCATAGGCTCATTTGGGGTGCTTTTGGTTGCCATATGGGTCAGAGGGATGAGAATAATATGGGCAATGGTTGTGGTTTTAGGCCTAATTCCAAGGCAATGGTAGCAGTCCAAGGGTTGAGTGCGGTTATGGCCAGTGGGGTTTCAGCTATTATTACGATGCCACTTGACACAATCAAGACAAGGTTGCAGGTGTTGGATGCGCAGGAAAATGGAAAGAGGAGACCATTAACTGTTGTGCAGACAGTTAGGAATCTGGTGAAGGAAGGTGGCCTCCTTGCATGTTACAGAGGATTGGGTCCAAGGTGGGCTTCAATGTCCATGTCTGCAACAACCATGATTACTACCTATGAGTTTTTGAAACGAATGTCCACCAAGACCCAAGAGAAAGTAACTGCATAATACCCCAAGCACTAGTACTGGGAATTAGGATCCCATTTCTTACTTTTCGTAATTTTTAACTTGTATTAGTTTGCCTCATCCGTCATCGCCAGTATGATAAGATTGTAAATTCATTTTTTTTCCTTTTTTAATCACTGAAGAAATGACTCTAATTTTCTTACTTTCATTTCTTAGATATAGATGGAGACTACAGTTTACTCCATTAGAATATTATAGTAGGGGACGTTTTCGACCCTCTAATAGAGGGATCCTTCTTGGGATAAAATTTAACAGTGCTCTTTTTAGCCTACGTGTCCAGACAATACTTTCATTACAGGCAGAGATGGATGAAATGCTGCACTGTATGAATGATAATAAATTTACCATAGTTGAGGATGGGATCTATGGGAAGGATGTGCTCCGGCCCTTGCGCCCTTCAAAAGACAGTCATTATTTAAGTCCTTCCAAGTTCCCATGAGTCGGTGACGTTCGTAAGTCCTTGTAACACCTAGAAATCAATGGTCTTGCGACCTAAATCCCGTTTTTCTTTCTGTTTCTGTGTGGTTAATTATTTGGTTTCTTTTTGGGGTTAACGAAAGGAGCAGAAGCCCGAAAAATAAACAGAGGTAGCAGTCCCCAGGAACCATGCGAGAGAAACAGAGTCCATGCATGTCCTCCAAAGCAGGTCTACAACATTCAGGAATTCAAACTGCTGCATGAGTGATTTTAATCTTAGTTTGTCTGTTTATTTTGAAAGCAAAAATTTATCGACTGCGGATACGGATTTCTTTGTACTGTTATTTTTGTGATTTTCTCTTTGATATTGCTAGTCTCCGTAGTCCTTGGTTAAGGGGAAGGAAGCCAGGAATTATTATTATCCAAAAAGATCAGATATACCCACATACTCTATAAAATTGTTATATGCACAGCAATCGATGAGTTGACTAAACAACTACAAATAAATTCCATGAGCTCAATCAATGACTGATATTTAGTGAGGTAGAGGCGGCTCCTCTTCAACTTGGTTGGTGATAAATAAAATAGAAATTCGAATTGGCTTACTAATTGCATCCGAAACCTAAATAATCAAAACAAACTCTTGTTTTTCTTCGGTGCATAAGCATACAGACGTTGAGTAACTTGTTCGCTATGTACAATGGTAAAAACTAAGTCAAAAGTTCAATCTATATTTCCATAAAAGAAATTCTGGTAGGCTTTTGGACATGAGTGGACGAAACCAGAATGGTCGTTGCAGAATCTGAAAACTGATCTATGAAACAGAGGCAACATGAGTTTTGATAATGGATCTCAACTCTTGTCCTTTCCTAAAACCAGGGGCGTTTGAAGGGGGGGGGGGGATTCTCCAACGAATCTATGTACGGATCATCAACCCTATAAATTATAGTGAATTTCTAATAAACATTGGCCAGCAAAAGCTGTGGACCAAACCGAACGCAGTTCTCTGACCTTTTCTCTCTCCACCTTATCCTCTCTTGTAAAATGTACAGATGCATTGAACAACCCCCCACCCCAAAAAAGAGAGAGTAAATGCCTTAATTTGTGAGTTGATAACCAGGGAGAGTTGAGACCCTCGCAAAGCCCCCCAAGATTCGATAGATAAATTTGTGAGTAGCTTGCAAATTTCTGCCCGAGTTGTAAGTGCATTGTTGCAACACTTAGAAGACGAGTTAGCCTTAATTAATCCCTAATCCTGGTAATAGCAGAACCTGATATATCAATAAAATGTATGGACATACTCACTATCGACAGAATGACCGTGCCTAATTAACAAGCACTCAACCAGATAAATGCCTTTTCCTTCGCTTTAACATGTGCTTAACAAATACCAGAACTTGAAAAGTATAATATCATGGGAGTGAATATAAACGACATTAAGATATGGACACGCAGTACTGTTACAGACACCATCAAATTTAAGAAAGCACATACTCGAAGTCTACAGAGGCCAAAGAAAAATAAGTTCGCTCCTGATATAAATATCCTAATCTAACATAAACGTAGCTCGGATACCTAACAAAATATTAGAAACAGATTTCCTGAAGCTTTTTTTTTTTTTTTGGTGAAAGATTTTTCGAGGTTGACCGCCAGACTAATGGAACTGACCTGCTACACAAATTAGTAGTCATAAAATTGCCAGGATCTAAAGTAGCCACCCTCCTAGCCACAGTCAAGGTCTAGCTCTCTTGTTGCTACAAGATGGACATTTATACTGCTTGATATGCTCAGCCCTCGCGGGGGTAATCTTTACACACTTTCCATGGAACCATTTCTCACAGATGTCACAGCAAATCCAGAACTCATCAGCTGCATAGTTCTCTCCACATGCCCCACACAGTGTCTCCCCATGCTCCTCCTCATCTTCCTCTTCCAAACCTTCCTCATCGTCATCCTTTGATTGCATTGCTTTTGAATACCTTCCCTGAGGTTCAGATCCTCGCTGCATTGCCAACCAAAACCAGATAATCACAGTAATTATCAATCAGGTGTGAAGCCAGTCTTGTCCCAAATTTTAAAAGATTTTAAGGTCCCAGAATAACTACTTATTTACTTCCAGTTTAAATGTTAGTATGTAAAAGGTTAATTGATACACTGCTCAACAGGAAAAATCAATCTCTTATGATTCATCCCCTTTTTCCCTGAAATACGAACACCTACTTTCAGTTCCAACATCTTGACAGTCACATTTCATAATATACATAAGAGTGACCTTGAAAAATAAGAAAAAGTAGCTATCTTCCTTGCTAAAAGCTATGCTATTATAAGACCATTATTACTAACAGTCAGTGAGTTTGATTTCCATGCTTGCATACCCTAGAGTTTGATTTAGATTTGGTACTGCTATGATTAGAAACTGACGACTTCTCCTTTCCTTGTTTTTTGGCCATCCCTGTAACAACCTCAAATATTGTCGGAAGATCATTTATCATATTAAATAGCCGCTTCCTGCATGAAGAATGAGAACTAGATATTATTAAAATATAACAACATCTCAATTAATAGTAAGGCCATAAAGAGTCGCAATAGGACACTAAAAGTGCATCAAGAGAGTGCAAGAAATGTTTTCCTATTCCATGGAGAAACTAAATGTAGAGAGAAACCAAAAGCAAAATTTAACAGTGCGAATAAGGGCTTAGACCTATCTCCTATCTTCAACACCATTAAGATTGTTTGGCCTATCCTAAATTCCTAAACTATCCTCGCACCACTGGTTTACTACATAAGCAAGAGTCTAATAGCAAAACATTAATATTTCAACCAAAACTCGATTAGATTTTTGAGTGTACAGAGGAAAAGATGACAAAAATGAAAATAAAAACAAAACATAGATATCAGAAATTTTCATTCTTTCTTTTCAAAGGGAGAGGTTCGAAAGTATTTTCCTTGGTCACAAAAATATTTCGTTCCCTAGCAAAAACATTCCACGCAAACTACTGTAAAAAGTTAGAAACTAAGAAGAGTAGGGAAAGCACAAGCTGTAATGTGAAAACAATGTCCAAGCGTCCAAATAGTTGAACCCTGACGTAAGCAAATTCAAATCAAACATATGCATCATTTGACGAACAGGCTACTCTGCAGAGTAAGAACATGAAGGCGGAAAGGGAAACACGTACCTATCAGCCTTATCAAATCCAAACCTAGCACCAAAATAAAAGGCCACAGCAAGTAACCATGCATCACTGTGGACAGCAACCAAGGATAGCCAGTCTTTTTCTTGCATCCCATCTCGGGCAAAGTTAATACCCAATGCAGGTTCTGGAAGCTCTGGAGGCACTTCCTCAGCAGGCAGATTGACTTCCCACTGCTCACTAGGAAATCCATAGAGACAAAGATTTTCCTTCTCTGTATTACAAAGTTCACATAAACCCACTTCTTTTTCTGAACTAAATTTCATCAACACAACAAGTTTGCATGTTACATAAAGAAAAACTACAGTCGGTGATGTGAATTATTTAAGTCCTTATAGCACAAAAACATGTAACGACATGGGGCTACAGCTTGTATCCATCACTTGAAGACAATAATACAACAAAACATCACCATTTAAGTACTAAATTGGAGAAGGGAAGACAAAGAGACGAAAATGATAAATTTTAACGAGCCATTTACTAACGTCAGAGACAGCCAAAACCAGCAAAATTCGTTTACTCATAATTTTACAAATAGAACTTCACTACTGAACGCTAACGGGAATTAATTTTCTCTGCATTGACACTTTAAACCAAACATGGCAAGATGTCGATATTTTTATAAAAATAAAAAATAAAAAAGGAGTCATTACCTGCTTTACTAGGCGCAGCTTTACTGCTTGTCGTTCGTCAATTCGAAAAAGAAAACGAAATGCGCCTGAACTTAGAGAAAACAAGAACTTAATACAAAATGAAAACTTACCCGGATCACACTGCTGATAGAACTCTTCAACATCTGCAGAAGCACATTACATTTGATAGCCAAATTAGATGAAGAAGAAAAAGAAGGCCAGAATTAGAAGGGAAAAAAAAGGAAAAACACTAAGTAGATACCGGTGGTGAGGGCCTTAATCATGCCAGCCCTGCGACCCTTGAAATCCCTGAAGACCTCTTCCACCGTACGAGGACTGTACGGATCACCTCCCTCCATGTACAGCTCAAATTGAAGGAAGGTACACGCCGTGATAGTGTGTGTAAATGGAGGGAAAGAATGGGAAAGGTATTTGACCTCAGTGGTAAGAAAGAGCTTATTGGTTTCCCCGGATTTGAATCGGAGAGAATTTAATGTATTAACCAGATTTGAATAAAGGTCATGGAGTCCGCGAATAGGATTTGCTTACCCATTTACTGGAATTTTTCCAATCTCTTTAACTATGAAAATCTGTCACTGCTGCTACTTCATATTTGAGCGTTTGAGTTCCAAATATATTCTACTTGTTCAAAAAAAAAAATTAAATAAAAGAGTTTCAAATATATTATTTCGACACAAATGGGACCTATCTATTTTCACCATAATAATCAAACCTGGAAATGCCTATTCAATATATACCGCCTCATATATGATAAAAATATAATTGTCGTAAAAAATATAAATATTATTTAACTTAACAGACCATGCAACTAATATTTTAATCTCAGGAATTTATTTATTTATCTTTTTTTAAAACGTGGATTTCAATTTTTCACTTCTTTTTTTCAGGACAGCAATTTTTCAGAGCAAAAGTCGAAAGCCACGGAAGTTGGCCCCAAAATGGATAGTTTATCCATACTAAAATCAAAGAATAAATATATTTTTTCTATTGAAGCGATTGAATCATTTTTATTTTTTAAGATATTGATATAAAATAGAGTTATCAAAATAAAATAAAATATTTATTAAAAAATTATATTATTTTAATTAAAATTATTATGTTTCGATAAAAATATTATTATTTCAGTAAAAATTTAGGTATAAATACTCTTATTTCAATAAAAAATTTAGTAGAAATATTTTTGTTTCAATAAAAATACTCTTATTTCAAGTTATTTCGATAAAAATATTCTCATTTTGAGTTATTTCGAATTGTTTCGATAAAAAAGTACTAAACTAATTTAAAAAAATAAAAAATTATCAATTTAAAAGTAGATGAAAGTAATATCATATCACATCCAACACTAAATTATTTTTTCTCACAAGTCACAACATCTTTATTAATTTTCTACTTTCTTCTTTTGTTCTCATTATATTTTTTTTTAATTATTATCTTTATTTTAAAGAGAAAATTACACAAATAATAAAAAGAGAGATTAAAAGATAAAGAGAGAATAAGATATCTGAAGATAGAGTCAGAATCATAATCAACAGAAAAATAGACTTAAATATAGATGTCACGAAATAGTTAAAAAAAAGATGGAGAGATAAATGTAAAAAAAAATTATTGTTAAATACTGTTAAAATTTGAATTAGAGTACATATTTATTAATTATTCAATTATAGATATTAATTTAAATTAATTTTAATATAATTTTATATATCTATATCATTAATATTATGTTAAAAAATTTTAAAATATTTCAAAATATTTTTATTTTTAAAATCATTAAAACAAAATCTCATAACAAAATTTAGTATTTTTACTAGAAGACACTCAATATACTCTCCACGTTGTCATTTTAGCTGTTGTCATACCCTATGCAAGAAGATTGATAATTAATTGCTAAACATGTTGCCAAGCCAAGCCATAAACAGGTATAGTCTATGTGGCAGGACCGACCCGGGCGAAGGGGATACGAATTATTGATTTGAAATGATACTTATGTAAAGAAAAAATTAAATACTAAATAATTAATTATAAAAAAAATATTATTTTAGTTTTCTCTCTTCACAATCGCCATGATAGAAAACAAATCCGGATTGATGGGTTGTTAGCAAGCTGTTCATCCTGCTGCTAATAGTGCCTTTGGGGAGCATCATTATTTCGTGCTACTTGTCAAATATCATTTGTATTCAACCAAACCCAAAAGTCCCTGGTACCTTAAATTTCAACTTCCAATTCGAATTCCATACTTAAATTTTTAAGGTGATTCTCAACATTGAGTTCAACTGTAGAGAATCATGCATCTGATTAGCACAATTTTGTCTACCGAAAGTTGGGTTGCCAGACAAGAGACAACCGCGTATGTCCATTGCGGGAGAAACGAATACACAGTTGACACTGTGTGGCGACCTACAAACAGCTCTTCATAATAATACATGAATTGCAGTCCTGAAGTAAGTTTCATTTTGGTCTCCACAAGTCACAGAAGCATGCTGCCATAACAGCACAGTAACACCAGAATTGGATTCCAGAGAAATGTCGAAGTTGGTAGGAGAATTTCACACGATGTTAGCCAAAATTACCGCGGCATTTAATTGCCAGATCATTCCTACTGAACGTTTAAAGACCTGCTTTGCAAACCTCCCCTGCATTGTATTATTTATGGGTTCGAGGCCTAAGAGAGTTTTGTTGAATTTTTATATCATACAAATTTCCCCAGTTACTTTGCTGAATAAGAGTATGAATTCCGTGTTAAAACCATTTTGTAAGCATTAACATCAGGTACAGGGCATCTTCTGCACATCTCCTCAAATATTGTCTCCGCCTCTTTGACATTTCCCCTTGCGCACAACTGATTGACAAAAGTGGAGAAGGTGTCTAAATTAATTACGTAGTTCTTATTAATTATGTCATAAACCGTCTGCATTGCCATTTCCTCATTCCCGTCCTCACAATATCCCATAAGTAAGCAGCTGTACATGGAGGCATCCAGATTGTGTCCATTCTGAAGCATGTCAGAAACAAGCTCTTCAACTTCTTTCATCCTACCCTTCACTTTGCAAAGATCACATATCACTATGCTATATGATAAGAAATTAGGTGAGCAGCCCATTTGAGGCATCTGCTTGTGAAGAAGAATTGCTTCTTCAAGCTTCCCCATATCCACAAGAATTCTAAACACCGCATTGAAACTTGACACACTAGGCTTAATGCCCCTCGCCCTCATTTCCCTTAGAAGTGAAATTGCTTCGCCTGGTTTTTTAATTTTGCAACACTCGTTAACAATTATACCATATGACTTCACATCTGGATTCATCCCAAGACTAACCATTTCCTTCATATGCTTGATAGCTTCATCAGACTTTCCCACAATGCAAAACCCCTTCAATATGCTAGTGTGTGTGACAACATTGTCTTTTAAACCGTTTAACCGCATCCTAGTCATCATCATCCTCGCTTCATGCACATTTCCGCTCAAACAAAGACCTTCTATAAGTGCATTGTAGGTCAAGACATTTGGTTGACAACCTTGTTTCGCCATCTCCATCATGCACTTCATTGCCTCATGCAATTCACCTTTCTTGCAATACCCATCAATCAAAGTGGTATAAGTTACCACATCTGGTATACAATTCTTACTTTCCATCATTCGATGAAGAATCCTCCTGGCACTCTCCATATCACCTTTCTTACAAAAGACGTTGATCATTGTGTTGTAAGTAAACAAGTTCGGGTCACAGTCCATTTCATCGAACACCTTCCTCGCATTCTCTATCATGCCCATTTTGCAGTAGCCCCTAATCATTGTCGTATAAGTGTAAACATCGGGTTTGACCACGCCTTCCTTCACAATCTGATCGTAGAAAGCCTCGGCCAAATTGACTCGATTTGCTCTCACCAACACACCCAAACTCGCATTATAGGAGAACAAACAACGACCTCTTTCAAACGATTTCACTTTGTGAAACCAATGAATGGCACCCCGAATATCGCCACGATCACCAAAAGCTTTGATAAATCTGGCAATAATAAAGTCAGAGACTTTGTGCGACTTGTGAAGGAGAGAGAAGGCCGTGGAGAAAAGGGAGTGAGAAAGTAGGACATCAGTGATGGCGATGTAACATTGATGGGTATGAGAATAGTTGTTGGGGTTAGGTTCAGGCTTAGAAGCCCAGTTGAAGAAGAAGAGGGCATGGTAAGGGTTATTCTGGTTCTTAATGACTTGAATAACTAAGCTTGGGTTGAGGTGAGACGAGAATTGCTTAAGGGGTTGGGAACCGATGTTAGAGTCATCAGGGTTTTGAGGATTCAGGGTTTGAAGAAGTGAGGTTATGGAGGTTACAAGGGAGGGGTTTGGAGGTGTGCCCAAAGGCTTGGCTACAGCATTTCGGAATGGCAGAGCCATCGGCTCACTGAAATACCTGATGGAGTTCTAACGGCAGCGCAGGTTTTTAGTAAGAATGCCCGCTCTTTAACGGGGCTCAGAGAGTGCGTGGTTGAACGGGAGTGGAGGACCGGAGGAGACGGATTTTAAGGGGAGGGAAAAAAATAAAAAAATTTGGTTTTGTTTAGATCGAGAGGAGCCGAATTTTTTTTTTGTTTAATTTATAAAATAAAATAATTATTATATTTTTTAATTTTTTTACTAAAAATAAAAAAATTATTTGAAGTTATTTATGTATCATTTTTTCATCTATTCACACATTATTTTTTCAAATTTTCTTATTTTTGATTTACCCTTCCATTTTTTTTCACCCTAAATTATTGAATAAAACAGAATCATTTTAAAATAATTCTTCGCCTTCCCCTCCCTCCTCTTCATTTTTTTAAACAGGTCATTTTTAATAGATGATAAAAAAAAATGAGAATAAAAATTAAAAATAAAATAAAATATCATAATTAAAATTTCGTTTGGCAGGTCAATGAAGTGTAATGAAATAAAAATTATCAAAAAAATAAAAATATTCTTAAAAAATAAAATTATTATAATAATATTATTTTAACTTAAAAAATTATTTTAAATATTATAAATAAAAAATAAAATAAATTATTATTAATATAAAATTTTGAATTAAATTTTGTTAAATAATATTGAAAATTATAATTTAAATATATATATATATATATATTTAATTATAAAAAATTTTATAAATAAATAAAATAATGAAGGGTATTTCAATCTTTTTACTTTCCATTCCATCGCACTGTTTATTTTTTATCTGATTTTAGAGATAATACTGATTACTTTGGAGGAGGTAATCAGTATTTCGTGGGACTTATAATTTCTACCACTTTCATCTACCAAATCAAGGAATGGAACGCTCATTCCATTTTATTCCATTTCCATATTCTTATTTTCATCTATCAAACGGAACCTCAGTGATTGTCTCACTATTGTTGTAAATGATTATGTTATGTAATATACCAATCAAGAAAAAAAAAAAAAAAAAAAATTGAAGCAATTAATATCCTGGCAATTATCGTAATTCCACAAATTTCAAAGGTAGTAGTGATCAGGTGGGAAATAGCCAGGGGGAGGAAGCAGGGCTGCAGGGCCAACAGGAGGACTAAGGCGAGTTTGATTAGGGAATGCCATAATATGCAGCTGAATCGTATGGTTTTGGTCAGTTGCTGACATGAGTGTGTCCTTTATTTCAGAGTGATCACAACAGTGTATAAGACCGGCAGAGCAGACAGTGGATGGCGTTACACTCTTCCCATGCAACCTGGAGATCACTAAAAGGAACCCACCTGCAATGGCTTCTTCATACAGTTCTCTAACCCCACTACGTTCTGCTGCCGAACCTTCCATCACTGAGTAGATGCACAGAAACCCCTGCACAGGTGTTTGACAACCTCCAACTTTTACTTGAATTTGAAATCTACTATCCGGTACTAATATTAATTTCACTGGCACATAGTTACCTCTTCTGTCCGTTTGATTTCGATTCCAAAGCGCACTTCCCTGCTTCGAGGGATCAATTCCATTGAAATTTCTGCTACTCCTGGTAGATACCACAAACACATACCCTGCCTTATTTGGGTTTGGGTAGTGGTGTCATGGTTTTGTTGCTTGCTCCTACCTGTTTCCCTTCCGGAGAAATTAGATTTCTCCCATACACGATTAAATTTGAAGGCGACTGATTAGTTTACAGTATTTATCTTGGTTCCCAAATTCATTCACTTGCACATGGCATATATGTTAGAATATTTTTATATGAATTGTTATTTTATTAATTATTAAGTCCAGTACATATTGAATTATTATATTTTTATGTGAACTGTAATAGGTAGATTACACAAAAAATTTAAATAGATGCTCAACCTATAATTTTTTTGACTGTCAGCTTTATTCCTATCGAAATACTGACGGAGTCAGAGAGAGAAAAATATAATTTTAATTATATTTATTTATTAATTAATTGATAGTTTATTTAAATTATTTTTTTGTCCATTAAACAACGTACATAAATACCAGTTTAAGGGGTCGGATTAATACACCACAATCTATTCTCTCTCTGAACTTTCTTTGAAAGTTAAATGAGTCCAGTAAATTATTAATCTGCTTTTTTTTTATTATGAATTCTTTAAATACGTCTTTTAATTATTCTTAATTATTTTGATTATTTTATATTGAGATATTATAACAATATATTCACCAATTACCAATGTTAGGCATCTGAAAGCTCCAACAACAATAACAACACTTTAGTTCATGGGGGTCTATAAATTTTAAACTACCTTTTCATATTTTCTTATAACATGAAGAAGACTGTTTTTTATAAGAAATCAGAAGAAAAAGCATGTTACCCCGGGCACAATCTGTTCTGTCTGAATATTGACAAAAACAAGAGGAACACCTGAAGAAACTGCTGCACTAAAGCATCCCATGCACCTAGCCGTGGTAGTATTGATGCAGCGCTCGCTCTCCAAGGGCAAAAATAGAATGGAGCTCACAACTGAACAACATTGGTCAGGCAGATGGTTCCCTGCTTTCATCTTCCAGTCATACTTAATCCCACTTCTACGGAATCCCCTGCTCTTTCCATTTACAAATTTCCTGCTTGTTTCTGCAAATTTAAATGAAAAAACTTGTCTCAGATTGTTTCATCACTGCATGGTATAATGCAAGTCTCATGACATTCTTCTTGTTGAAGAGTTAAGCTTAATTAAACAAGCAGCCTCAAACGATAGATTTATTAAGCAAGCTTCGATTTTAATATGATCTCTCGTTCATCTGCCATGCCTAAACTAGTTTCGATGTGATCCTATACCATTAAAGAAAACTTGCTGAATAATAGCATGACTGTGTACCCTGCAGTTCAGTGCACTCCTCCAATGTCAAGTCCCCTAAATCTGCAATATGCCTGTGATCTGTGGCAGCTTGAATAGTATACTTCCTTTGAAGCATTGAGCTTTTCTGTTGGACGATACGTGCCTGGAGTTTGAGGGTGCTATTGCCCCTTCTAACCTTTAACCATATGAACTCAACTTGCGGGTTAATCTTGCCAAGTTGTGAGCTAAGCTCGGACCTGGCCTTGACTGGCACAAAGGAATCATTAGTATCATCCTGGGCAAATCCTTCAATGATGTCTCCAGGTAACGGCATTCTCTCGTCCCACTCATCGGCCACCTCTTGCTTCACTTGTTTTACACAAACAAGCGTCTGATCAGATTCCATGTTGTCCTTGTAGATAATGATGCATGATTTGATCATATATAGAGACTTCCTAAAGAAGCCGGAGCTATGGACGACGAACATTTCAAGGAGGCAAAATCTGTTTGGGTCTTTACCTCCTGATCATAGTGATTAACATTTCTATGCAATTAGCGTGTTCTCTTCCTTGGCGTGTATATAAATGCATGCCAATGCCAAGACGGCGTGGCGGGTCCACATTCTCAGGTTGTCCATGCTTCATTTCATGTATTGTCCCTCCATCGTTGTCATCTATCGTGCAACCACGTTATACTTGGTCAGAATAAATAGCTAACCCATTGCTCCAAAGTAAATCATTCTTTAATAATATATCAGACCTTTTTTTAAAATTATGCATATATCGTTGTCGTGATTGCATTTGAGTTCGATTTTAAAACTTCAAATATAAATAACTTTTTTTTTTGGACGGGCAATGGAAATAGTTGAGAGCAATTAAATTTTATTTGTTTTTTTTTAAAAAAAAGAAGGGCGCCCCCACGGCGCCGGGGGAGAAGATGCCAACCATGGTGGGCAATACATAGGTCAGCCTACTCACCAGACACGAAAGAAAGATCTGATTAGAAGTATCAACCTTTTTCTTATTCAGAACGGGACGCGGAAAAATCACAGGTCCAAAACCTGGCTTGACACGTTAGAGACCCATTTTTACATTGCAAAGCATCCTGGAGTTGCTGATCTCCTTGATAAATTTATATGCAGGAAGTCAGTTATTTCGCTACTGAATGTTATAGCTGCTAAATCTGTCATAAGCAAACACGCTTGTGTAGCACGCCCACCTTTGCTCCCTCATCACAGCCAAATCAATGCCCAACAAGAATCCAGAGTTATTTGAACACCATGGTATTTTTTCTTGAGAATTAGACAAGTTGCTCATAAAAACACAATCTTTATTCCCCCCCCCCCCTTCCTTTGCATGGTTCCTGTTCCATATCAATGGTACAGCATATCATAGCCACAAGGCAGATGACCACTCCTGAAAGAGACCAAGTAGTGAGGATTTTCACGTACATTTAAGCCAGTACAGGCATTGTCTATCCAGCTCCCATCATTGGGAACTCAACCTCTGAAAATCCACCAATTGGTAAAGATCACCTCGCCTTTGCTTTGTCAAGGGGAGGCTTGTCCTGAATCAAATCACAAATTATACATAAACAATGAGGTACAACCATAAGTTAAAACAAGAGATATAGTGAAGTAAAAAAAAAACTTCATAGGTAGGCCACCTTCTCTGCTGTAACAATGAATAATCAATTTCTGCTATGATGATTGCCTCCTCCTGTTCTGTAGTAGCCAAAACTTCTCCAAACTGCCACGTCGATATATTTTAGTAAGTGCTTATCCGGAAGCCAAGAAAGCTAAAAACAGCATTTTACTTACTGGCCCAACAAGAGTGGAGTGCCCCCAAGCCACATAACCAGATCCAGTATCCCGAGCAGGTGAACAGGTTGCCACATATAACTGTCAATAACGAATTCCCAAAAGGTTAGCATCTATTATAGACTCCTCGGAACTTAGAAATCAGCATTTCACAAAATAGTAAGGTTAGAGTATATATATTAATCCCAGTCTATAACCAATTTCTAGTTTCACAATCAACTGCATCAATCCCACCACTTTGACTGAAAAATGCATGAAAAATCTTTTCTTCCAACCCCCATCTCTTTTGGAGGGCTGTGAACAAGTCATGAAGTGCCTGGCACTTATGGGTCATCTGTGCATATTCAATAGAAGCAAAAAGATCATTTAAAACTACAAGAGTAAATTTCATTCACCTCTCCTGCAGTTTCTGAAGCCTATACTAACACTCTAATTTCAAATTATACAAAAAAACTTCCTCCCTATAAACAAAATTGATAATGAACTTTATATCCTATGTATTTTTTTTTTCTAGAAACTCATCAACAACAACAATTAAGTATTTTCCCACTAGGTGGGGTCGACTACATGGATTAAACGGCACCATAGTGGCTTATCATGAATAAAATCATTAGATAAGTTATTAACTATTAAATCATTTTTAATAATTTCACTTATTATTTTCTTTGACCTTCCTCTACCTCTAATTATTGGACTATTCTCCATCTGATCTACTCTTCTCATTAGTGCTTCTGCAGGTCTTCTCCACACATGACCAAACTACCTTAAGCGAGATTTCACCATTTTCTCCACAATAGTTGCTATCCCAACTTCTCTCTAATGCACTCATTTCTAATCATATCTCTTCTGGTGTGTCCACTCATCCAGCGCAATATTCTCATATCTGCAACGTTAAGTTTATCTTCATGTTGTCTTTTAACCGCCCAAAGGAGGTTAGTGTAGTTTTTCTAATGCTACAAGGTATGTGAGTATAAGTTTCATAGGACGATAGGTTCTCATCATAAATTGAAAAAAGAGGAGTGTGTGTGTTATTTTAAAAAACTTCAAGGTTGGTGAAATTCACTCAAATTAAAATGATCTTCATAGAAACACTGAAGCTTCCATTAACTTGATGAATAACAAAATCCTTCTCTATCTCATGTGACAAGGAATTTGATGTTAGCATATGCTTTTAACAACTTGCAACACCAAATTTCTTACTAAAGTGCTTCTAGCTTTTCATTCATTTCATATTGACAGTTCAAACAAGATACTCTATAAGACCATTATCTGTTCAGCTATAATTATCCCAGGAAAAAAAAAAGTCTCTGGATGATACTCAGAACTTAAAATACTTTAAAAAAGAGCATTCTGTAAAAAATCCACAGAAATTAAGAAAACAAGGGGTTATCAGTACCTGATTATCAGTAGCCCTGCATATTAAAAAGTGAAACAAACATCAGGAAAAGATTAAATATGGTTGTTATTGCATAATAATGGTGAAGTATCACATTGCCCAAGATAAAGATGCAGCAGTATAGAGTAAGTAGTGGGGAATAAAAAGAGTGAAAGGTAGAACCATTATATCTTCTAATTATGATAATAATTCATAAGTTTCCGGCTACCCCTATGACCAAGGCTATTTATGTGGATAAAATTCAATAACAAGTGACAGATAATGCTTTGGCAAACCATCAGCCCTAAACTGCTGCTATTAGGTGCGGGAAGGGTACAACTCATTTCCAAGTTCCAACCTAATTGAATTAACCAGGAAAATGTATAAAAAATAAAATAAAATTTATCGTCGGTGTTTCCAATCAGTGACTGGCTTGCAAATTATTCAGGAAATACTAGAACACTGGGAATGTAAAGCAGCTATACATGAACATAAAACTTAAAAGACCCTGTCACACATCATATGTTTCAGGTTGTCAATTGTACATTAAGTAGCATTTATTACTACCTTGCCCTCTGCAATAACTCCCAATGCAATGGTCCAGTAGTCATGTTAAATGCCCCAGGATAGCAGAGCAAGTGAGCACCTGCAGCCAAAAGCAAGTACTGTAAATATCCAAAACTGATGAACAAGAAAAGTAATGTGACCAGAGTTGTGCAAATTTGGAAACAAATCAATGCAACTGTACAATTATTTATCATAAAAGTAGACAGCCTATAAAAACAAGAGGAATAATCAATGGATAACCAAAAAAAAAAAAAGGAATGAAATGTCATACCCAGGAACGATAATCTTACCTTTCTTTTAACATGCTGCTGATATAAGAAACACGGTAAGATGCAGTATATCTCACAAATGTGAAGCCATTTTTTCCTTTTTATATTTTTGTACTCAATGCAGTGCAAAATTTACACTTCATAATTGATACTTAATTATGCTAAATAGCTAACAAAAAGATTAAGAGGCAGATTTGAACCGTGATGCACCAGCATCACGAAAAGAATATTTGGTTTAGTTCTGATTTTGTGAATGGCTGTAATGTTCCATAAACTTACTAGATCATAATTACTAAAGGAAATTAGCTTAAGTAAGTTGTTGAATTATAGCAGCAATTTACTCTCTTCTTGGTTGTGTGATGCAATCAAACCCTTGATGTGATTCTTAGGCTAATTTTCTTCCTCACATATCCTACCCTATTTTCTTTAATTTTATCAACTGCACATACCTAATTTTGTTGGCGGACATTGTTAAAAATTTGTTCAAACAAACCCCAAGTTCCCTCCTGTTTGATATGTCCTAAAATCCAGAAACCAAAATGCTAAGCCAGAAAAAGTTTTCACAGCTCTAAAACAGCCACCAACTGATCTGTGGAACCCATCCCATGGCTTCAAAATCACCCTTACCTTCACATACCTCCAATGAACCTTCAACCCACCTATTGCCTACCATAACTTCACCCTGAGAAAACCCTAAAGCTGACCCGTAAAGTCCTAACCCTTCTGCTGTTCTACGTCAAAATCCCAATTAACAAGTATCATATAGAGAATTAGGCTTAAACTCCACATAACATTTTCTCCCCATATCTTAACAGACACCAAACAGTAGAAGACATAGAAGAAAGGCCAAAGAAATCTAAAATTAATCATCTACAATTAATTATCAGCATAATAAAACTAATTACTTCCAGGTGAATGAATTAATTAAATAAAAAGCAAATAAGCCAACCAACCTCTTGCTGCATATATCATTGCTAATTCCTGAAATCGGATATCGTAACAAATGCCTATACCTATGCGCCCAACTTCTGCAAGAATCAACTCTCTATTACAATTTGGTCCAAGAATGGAAAAATTCCACAGTGCAGATAAAATTTGAGAAAGAATGAACAATTAGACCACTCTCATTGCATAAGGTGGTCAGATATGAATGTGCTGTGACAAAAATGACTGAATAGGAAGCGTTTAGAAAGCTGCTTTCTTTTCTCTTTAATTTAATTTTTTGAAAGATCCATGACAAATTAGGCTACACAGACATGAATATCATTAGTCTTCCTTTATCACACAGACACAAACAAAAAGAAGTCAGAACTACACAAGAACAAGTATGGTCTGAAACGTGATTATCAAATTCATAGTTAAACCAGGTTATCCAACATGATTACCCCTCATAGAAACATGCAGATGCAATCACTAAACTATGCATAATATTATGTAGTCTATGAATTATGACATCTTAAAAAATTCCATGACATGTAAGTCCAGGATGAACGAATGAAAAGTGTAAGAAATAAAGCTTTCGAGAGTGTAATCTAAACAACCATAAGGTTTACAATTTTTATTTCCTTTTCTCATCATCTTCAGCCTTCTCACAATAGTAGCATCAGCTCTGTCCTTTGAATGTACCTTTTCATTTACGTGAAAATAAAAGTACTGGCAACAACAAAGACTAAAACATTATTGAGATAGAGCTGAGGAACATGTGAAATGAAAGAATATCTTAGACCTGTGTCCACAATGGTAGGAGTCTCCCCAGCAGTAAGAGTTTTTGATTCAATAAAGGTAATCTTTCCAGGAATGTCAATATCAAAAAGGTGTATCTGTAGTGACACTAGTATGTCAGAGATTACACAAGAAAGAAAATGCTATGTATTATTAATACACTACTCACCATAGAGATTCTAGTCAATTAAATTTAATCTCTAGAAAGAAATGCCCAATTTGAACTATCATTAGCCCTTCTATAATGATCTGACATGTGACAAGTTAATGATTTGGCAGCCACAAAAATCATGAACAAAGAAATTTTCTATACCATCACATGAATTGTATATGAAACCTAGGAATATAGATTTGGTGAATAAAGTAACAGGTCATCAGCTATAAAACTAACAATTATAGGTTTCATCTCAATCAAACATTAAGGTTAGTTTCTATCTATGAAGCACGGACATAGATACGGGATACGATATGAACATGGACACATGACACGTAAATTAAAAAAAAAATGTAGGACACGATACACGATACACGACACATTGACAACGACATGTGAATTAAAAAACAAAAATTATATATATATATAACTAATCAGAAAACAATAATATTTAAAACACACTTCACAGATTAATTCCAAAAAAATTATCATAAATTTATAATACAATTAATATTCATTCTTTTTTAATATATTCTTCATCACCGTTATTGTTTTCATTCTTTTCGTCTGTGAAAAGAATTTTTTAATTCTAAATTATATAAAAATAGATTTGCAACCAATAAAACTAACATCAACAACAACAAAAAATAACAAATAATACAAAAATTATGTACACATACAGTAATAGCAAAAAACAAAAGCAAGAGAGCGACTCTAAACAAACTTATATATGCATTATTATAATTCAACTCCCCCACCATAAACAAAAGTTATCTCGGTTCTTTGCCATTACGTTTATATAATACATTAAGAGACAACACAAAAATCATAAGAATTTGGCTTCGTTTTCCTCTATAGAAAAGTTTGATCCTCAAAAGCAAACTTTTGAATATGTATATATGTTTACATAAAAACAAATTTCGAAAACTTGTTGAAAAAAAATATGCACATGATAACACACACAAACAAATTTAATAAAAAAAAAATAAAAGAACTTATTCTCAATAGTCAACAAAAACAGACAATAGAGATGCAATAATCAATATGCAAGTTACGATGGATGTTAAGAATTTAACTATAATAAAAGACATGTTGCGATGATTGGGATACAAACTGTGATCGTTGGTATTAAGTTAAAAATTTAAAGATAATAAAAGATTTGTGATTAAAATATTCAAAATAAATGTCACACTCGTTCAAAAATGTCTCACACAAGTTTTTTTTTTTAAATTTTTTTTTTAAAGTTAGACATGTGTCGGACACGTGTTTCGAGAGTATATAAAGAGTGTCGGTGTACGTAGAGTGTCCGACGTGCATTAACACGAAGTGTCCTTTAGGTTTCTATGAAAGAATAACTAGCATGTCCAACCTTCTAAGGCCAGGCCTACGTAGAGATTAAAACACGTGTTCTACAAATATAATGAATACATGATGATTCAGCGCATAATGTAGGTAACAGACGCATCTTATTAGGCCACAAATTTTACCTTGCGGTGTTTGGCTTTTAGCTTTCCATCGGTTCCAAAGACACAACACGTGTTGTATAACCGGCCTTCATAACGTTCAGGTATGGAGCCTCCAACTATCGTGATTTTTAAGAGACGAGAAACTTCAGACAGCATAGCAGTTGAAGGAGATGCATCGTCACCGGCATCAATATCCTCGGCGTAGATGGGGAAACTATCATTTGAATAGGGACTATTCCATATTTCCTGAAAAAGTATAATTAAGCTTATTAAGATGTACAAAATTGTAAACTTTAATATAGAAGAAATAAATTGAAAAAAAAATCTTATCAAAATTTAAACAACAGATAAAAATAACTCCAAGTGTTCTGCTCTGGCAAACCAAATGATATCATTTTAACAGGAAAACTGATTGAAGGAAAAGTACGCGGAGAATGTATTCGGTCAGATGAGAAATGCTGCAAACTCACAGGCAAGAGAACAAGCTGTGCTCCCTTTTCTGCAGCCTCCTCAATGGCCTTCCGAGCATGCGCAATGTTCCTCTCCTTATCGGGAGTCACCAATAGTTGACAAAGCCCAATCTTGAACTGAAATCACAGAAGAAGGACAACGTCAATTAGCTAACCAGTAGCTCCGATCCCACAATACCCATTTAAAGATAAAAAAAAGGAAAGAGCTTGCCTTGGTGACTGGGGGATTGGGCATAGGAATGGATGGAGGGGCCCGGGCCCTTTCTGGGTTAAACGAAGACGCCATTATAGGAGAAGACGCAGTGTGAAATTGAAACTGGTGGGTGAGATGGATCCGATTGAGATTGAGTTTGTGATGGAGACTTGTGGGAGAGAAACAAGGGAGAGAGCTGAGGAAGGGTTTAGAAGAATGAAGGGAGCGAGGAGGGAAAGAGAAAGCGTGTTGGAGATTCCCAGTCTTGGAGATAAGCAGTGAGGATCTTGCCGACGCTTTCATTTCCTTTTCTGTGACTTCGGAATCCCTGCTTGGTCCACTCCCTTCAGGCTGCCACACGATGACTGACTGCGGTGTCCATACACTAACGACGCCGTTTGTATGTCCTCGAGTGAGATCAACTTGCAAGAGAAATTTGGCTTTAAGCGGCCACCATTTATCACTATCTTGAATAATTAAATATATAATCATATCATATGTAATTTTAAAAACAAATTTTATTAGAATAATGAATCTTTTATAATAAAAAATTCATTAAAGGAGATAATTAACGTGATATTTTGAATTTTTTTATAAATTAATAATTTAGAGTTAATATTTAACACATTGATAATAAATAATTTTTATTTATTAAAAATATTTAAATAATAATATATAATAAAAACAATTTTAAAAATTATTATTTTTATCACTTGTTACAATTTAAATTTTATTAAAAAAATTATTCATAAAAAATAAATTAAATTATTATTTTTTGATTATATAAAAAATAAATCTAGAGTTCAGTTGTTACTTAATTTAACTAAAATAAAACATTACATTCAATGGAGGAGTAGGAGGAACAATTAAGTAATGTTTAATTAGGAGGGAAATGTGTAATGTAACAAAGGAGGATATGAGATAGAAAGGATTCCTAAGAACAGGTTATAATTTGTGATGCATATTTATTTTCTTCAATTGTGAAAGAGAAGCCATATATAAATTGGTTGCAGACAGGAGAGAGGCGGAAAGATGAAATTGAGGAATTTCACAAATGACAGTGAAGTGGACGAGTCTAATTAATTGTAAGCTCCAATGGAGGACTAGTCTTATACAATATAAAGTTGGGAACTTCATTTCTCAGGTGTATGTCTCTACTTTGGATCTCTCTCTCTCTTTCTTTGTATTATTATGTGTTCCCTCCAGAGTGACCAGTCAGTCTAAATAGGCAATGATACACTCACAGTGTCCTACCATGGCCAGCACTAAGTATTACCCAGTCTTTCTGTTCCCTTCCTCAAATGCCTTTAAGCAAAGACATATACAGAAAACAAAGCCAAACACCGCGTCCCAATTGTACGTGATGGAGAGAAACAATGTCTCGGACAACTTGCTTGCTTAATAATTCATGTCCAACACAGGTAGGGATACGCATGTGTGATGATGGGGGAAAATCCACAGAAAGAAAGCTAATGGATCTATCATGTTGTTTTAATATGAACTACCATGTACGAGGCTCTTCATCACCCAAATACATGATACTAGATATCATTCTTAATTAACAACTTTAAATGTAAAAAAAAAAAATGATTACCCCAACTTGGATGACTTTGGTTACAGTTGCATGCAAATCAAACATCGGTGCTTCGTTACTGTGGTTTATAGATTCATGATCCCTCACTTCATCTCTCGTGGTTATAGATTTATCATTAAAGTACATCCATCTGTCTTTGTCCGATGCCATTTGTTTTTTACCTTACGTCACTTGTTTCGAAGTCGAGGGAAGCAAGGGGGGCCCAAGCTCCACAAATGATTATTCATCTCCACCAATAACCTGCAAACATTTATTGGTAAATCCTTTTTGTTGCTAAAAAGCAGAGCAAATTGTCCTTTGGAGCATCCATTTCCAATAATAACGAGTCCCAACCGGAGAGCCTCCAATGTTGTTTTTTCTTGTTATAGGATATTAATCTCTCCAAAAGCAGCCCACTCGGTCATTCATGCTTCTGCCATGCTTTGCTTATTACATCCATTTGCTAAGTGTCAATCACAGTAATTTACGATATCACAAATTAAAATCAATCTCAACCTCCAACGACGATGGGTTTGGACGCGCGTGATGACCTTTATAAAGTCTACCTCTGCTTGTTTGTTCAAAGCGTGCCATTCTGCTCTCATTGCTACCTCCCTTTCTCTCAAACTTTTTCCCACCTCCTCTCTTAGACAGGCATCAATTACCCTGTTCACGTTTTCTCCTACCATCTCCAAATACCACAACGCCACAAAGGCATCTCGTCTATCATCCCCCTGTCCTATCCCATGGTTTTACCCAACTTCCATTGCAGCTTTTGAATCTTCCTCATTCACCTTTATTTCCTACTTCATCATTTTCTCTTTTCACCCGTGCTAATCATTTCCTTTTGCTAATTTATTACATGTTTGACAAGACACTGAGAGAAGATAGATTTCCATACCACGCTAAAAACCCATCTTTCTCAACAAAATTTACCACTCCGTCGAGGACCGTGAGACAGACAGTGGCCGATTGAAGTTCTACGCAAAAACAATGGCAAAGAAACACAGCAGAAGCAATGGCAAATGTAACAAAGCCATGAAAGAGGAAGATGTGCAAACGGCAAATCTTCGCCGAGCTTGTTTAGTAGAAAAATGGATGGATAAGAAGGGGAGACAACGCCCGACAGACTTGGACGACCAAGATGTTGTATTTTTCAGTTCCACTTCAAGTTCTTCGGATTCTAGTTCGGGAAGATTCTCGTCCTCCGACACAGAGTCCACGTACGGAGTGAGATCACGGGCGTCGTGTTTCGCGCCGAGACCGAAGCCGGTGAGGTCAGAAAGATCGGAGAAGACTGATAGAAGACAGAGCGCTCAGTTTTATGATGGTTATGATAAAGGTTGCAACACAGGACGTATTGCAAGTCATGATGAAAGACTAATGAAATCAAAATCGAGGGCCCTGAAGATTTACGATAATCTTAAGAAGGCAAAGCAACCCGTTTCTCCCGGGGGCAGGCTCACGAATTTTCTCAACTCTCTTTTTACAACAGGGAATACAAAGAAAACTAAGAGCACGTCCTCTGTTGGAGGCGGCCAAGACGTAAACGCTGAGAGGAAATCAAAGTCGGGGCAAGCTTCAACCTGTTCTTCTGCATCTTCATTCTCACGGTCTTGTTTGACCAAAACCTCGCTTTCTTCCAGAGAAAAGTTGCACAACGGAGTTAAAAGAACAGTCCGTTTCTTCCCAGTAAGCGTGATCGTCGATGAAGATAGTCGACCTTGTGGGCATAAATGCTTGTATGAAGAGGACGACACTAGTTTGATGCCTGTGTCGGTGCCAACCGCCTGGAAAATTGGGCGCAAGAAGAAGGATGAAGAGCTAAAACTCCCGGTCATGGAGAAGAGCCGGCGAGTAGAAGAAGCTGCCAGAGAGTTCTTAAAAGAGTACCATCAAAACCAGAAGAAAAGCGATTTACTTTTGAGGGATTTTCCCGTTAGGACAAACTTGGTTGAGGATGAAGAAGATGATGATGACGACGACGACGCAGCAAGCTATTCAAGTTCGGATCTTTTCGAGCTTGATCACTTGGCGGTAATGGGAAATGGTAGGTATTCTGAGGAGCTTCCGGTGTATGAGACTACTCATTTTAGTACTAACCGCGCCATCGGTAATGGCCTCATAATGTAGTTCTGTTCGGTCGAGGCATATATAAATATACACAACCTTCTTATTAATCCTTTATAGTGTTCATGTTAAGTGTGAACTCTAATTAATGGTTTGGTTCAGATTCAAACACGCCCTCTTTAGGTTGATATGAATTGTGGGACTCTGGGGAATGCAAAATGTATACAAAAGCAGTCACTTCTATGCACATTTTGCCATTGCTAATGATCGTTTTTGTAGTTCAGAATTTGGATTATCTCGTACAAAACTAAATTGATGTATTGTTCTGTAAGCTTTAACTGTTTGAGCTTGATGATGGCGTTGGTGTGTATCAAGCAGTGTGAACGGAACCTGTTTTAGCTTAAGCACATCCCCTGTATGTATGATAACTTCTTCTGTCGTATATAAGTATGTATCTACGCGTGTATGTGCATAAGTAACTGGGATTTTTGTTCCCCTTTAAATAAAAGTGAGTAGGGCACTTGATTTTCTGAAAAGAAAGAAGTCGGGATGCGTTAATTCTGGATCATGATCTAACATTCAGATAGATGCCGAGAGTAGTCTGATGGAGAAGTTGGAAAAGAAAGGAAGCAAGAGAAGGAGGAGGGAAAATGAGAGATTCGAGATCGTAACGAGAAGCAGCATGAGAGGGTATGATGGTAAAGGGAAAGACAGATCTTCTCCCATGGGAATAGAGAAAGCGAAGACTGAAGCTTTTGCTTTCTTTCTTTCCTCCTTCTTGCTCTCTCTAGAACTTGTATTTCGTATTGGCCACTTGCAGATTGTGCTACCAATCACTAACCCCAACATTCAAGAATAATTGAAGGCTTTGTTCTATGTTTTTTTGTTTTTAAATAGAATTTACTGCATTAATGGGATTTTGGGTCTGTGGTTAGGAAAATACGAGGGAAGCTTTTGATGATGGGGAAGCAAGAGTGGAGATAGTATGTGCTTTGTTTTGGACACTAGTTGGGACACAGTGCACTGCAAACTCTGCTGAAATATGATAGTGTTGAAAGATAATAGGAGGGAGTGGTGTGCGGAAAAGTGAGTAATTATTATGGTGGGAATTAAGAGGCCAATTGGTCCCAAGATTATACCCAAAATTTTCCGGTGTTAATAAATAGACACATCCAGATTATCGAGTATAGTGGCTAGTGATGGTGAGACTTATAGTTCATTTATAAGAAATATTTATTTAAAATTTCGTATTATTATGTAAAGAAAATTAATGATACCACAAATTGTTGATATACATTTTTTTTTCTTAAAATTTAGTCGGTGTTGGTGGAACAGCAGGTTATACTATATGATTGACAAGTATATTATTTTTACCCGGAGACCCAAGAATAAGAAATGGTCCTCATATTTAAATAACTTTACGTGTAGAATTAATATTTGATAAAATGAAATGTTATTTGGATTTGATTTGCGACTCTTCATGCAATTGATGGAGAACGTAGTTTGGACCCCCATAATTTCGAATGCTCATAAAACAACGAAAAGAGTATGGTTCATTGTAAGTAGACCGAATGATGACCTACTCGGTTAAAGTATATAATTAAGATTAGTACATGATCAATTCAAATTAGCGAGATGGGGAAGACCCACTTCAAAATGATCTCTCCTTAATTAGTCAAATATTTATATATAATTCATGATCAAGTCTTTAAAAACTAATATTTAACCGTTGTTTGCTAAGCAGATAGAGCTAGGGAACTGCTTTGCGTAATTTTTAATGTATTTACTTTATGATTTTAGGTTGAAATTTAGCGCAAAAAGTTGAGTTAACTGTGCGCATGGGATTCATTTTTTTAGGGAGGTATCGTTCCTGTCTCGTCCAAAGGAGTATGATATAAATATATAGACGACCCAATTGACACGGCACTGTTTTCCTTTCTCAATATAATTCATTATTGTTGGATAGAGATCGACTCAATTGTTACTCTAATGCCTTGGTTAATTATAATTGTAATGTTCCTTCCCTTTTCCCAATATTTTAAGCAAAGTTTTAGTGTATGGATTTGGCTCAACAACAGTTAAACTAAGTAAAGAGCTAGCATACTAATTAATTATTAATGACTTAAAATTTGTATATATACTTTAGGCTAAAATTTTGCTGAAATGAATAAGTAAATTAAACAAAAAATACAAATAAAAAAAGAGAAAAGAGACGAGGCAACAACTCTTCTGTATATATAAGGCTCCGTTTAGTTGGTGACAACAGAGAAAATGAGAATTGAGAATAAAATGAAAAGAAATAAATTCAAATAGAATGAAATAAAATGTTGTAATTAAATTGCGTTTGACAGATTAATAGAATAAAATAAAATAAAAATTGTTAAAAAGATAAAAATACTCTTAAAAAATAAAATTATTATAATAATATTATTTTAACTTAAAAAATTATTTTAAATATTATAAATAAAAAATAAAATAAATTATTATTAATATAAAATTTTGAATTAAATTTTATTAAATAATATTAAAAATGTTAATTTAAATATATATATTTTTAATTATAAATTTTTAATAAATAAATAAAATAATAAAGAGTATTTTAATTTTTTTATTTTTCATTCTATCGCAGCTAATTATTTTAAAAGAGATAATTACTGGGAGTTATAATTTTTATTACTTTTAGTTATTAAACTAAAAAATATAATGTCCATTCTATTTTATTTTATTTTTATCTATAAAATAAAATGTAAAATAATAGTAGCAGCGAGTAAAGAAGGATTTGGATGGTCCACAATTGGGCATCTTTCGCTGTAGTTAGCAAAAGACAAAGATATACAGTAGTGATTGGAGATCCCGAGGTGAGTTTCGACTAGACTGCGAAATTGGCAGCTTGCCCTTTATTCTTCAAGTACAAATAAAGTGAGAGGGAGAAGACTAGATGATAGACGATGACGCCTTTGATATTTGTTTGTAGCTCTGCCTCTATAGAGGGTGTCTTTCTCCGTCTGTTTAGTCTTTAGCTAGGTTCCTCCAAACTCCGAAGCCTTTGAATTACAAGTACACAGCGCAGTTTGCAACTGTTCACTGCTGCGCTGCATATACGTATGTGAACCTTTTAATATAATATACAGTTTTGAGTCATACGTAGTGAGCTTTTAACAGCAAAATATCCCTACTCCCAACATTGAGACAGAAGTTATCATTTGGTTTTATTATTAAATTTGTTTTGATATGTTGGAAGCAAACAGCGTTTTTGTAGTAATTATGTTAGATTGCCGATGCCTATGCTTGATCATGCTCAAGTGGGAGAGCCAATCTGCGATTGTTGGGATGGAAATCCATGTGCTCGACCATCCTTCGCAACAATCACTTGTTCACTCAAATGCTATCTATATGTTCAATGACTCGCCGACGCCTCCACTCTAGTTCAAACGAATTTGGTTTCTTCCTGCATAAGGCAACCATACAGCCTTCCTTGTGTTGTCGACAGAGACTAACGACGCCATATATATTATTAATAAATAGCTAGTGGCACTTATGATCGATTCATTATCAACTTCATTTTTAAAACTTTTTGCATTTCTCTATTGGTTACAATCCCTGTCATTCCATGCCATATGCAACCACTACGCAATCCCGGGAAAAAAAAATTACTTCTTTCTCGTGATAGAAGAAACAAGATTAAAGTTTCAGTCCAGAATTCCAGTAAAAACCTTAAATCACGGGAAAATATTTCAATAAAAAAATAAATTTACTAACATTGTTAAGGACTCTTTTAGGGATTCAAAACCACTCGGGTCTCTGTTGAACTCTCCCCTTCTGAGTCTGATTTCAAATTTCGGTCCGTTATTTTGTTCTTCTCACACTGGGCTTTGTCAGGCATTGTCTCCACTCTTCGAGGCTTCTGAATTCCAAATCTAACTTGAACTAGTTCACTAGTGCTGTGTGTTTTCAATCTGCCTATTGTCATTTAAGCACAAGTTGCTAACTGAGTATTTCCTGGTAAATATTTGATATTCAAGCATTCGTATCATATCTCTGTCTTAATTTCCCGTTGCAGGTAGAAAGCTTCGTTAGTATACTGTTTACGGGCGCGAGTTATTTTTACTGTCAAAGTTTATTTCTGCAAAGGATTGATTTTTGTTAGTTCAATATGCGTAGAGATCTTAATGGATGCCGATACTCGGCAATGGCATCAGTCTCCGAAAACAGCTAAAGAAGGCGAAGTGGTGGTCCTGATTTCTGGCCAGCAGATTCCAAATGCGATTGGAGAGAGCCAGGACTCCAAAGAGGCGGAATCTTTGACTCCCAAGCAGAGCAGGGTTGATTCGCCTCGCTACATGTCGCACGAGTTCAATACTGTTACTGGGTATGGGACATCAAAGTCGCCACCTTTTAACTGTGCTTCCCCTGAAATAAGGTTCAGTTCCAGCCCAAATAAGCCACCCAAATATCCTCCTGCCAACGAAAACCTCGTTCGAAGAAAGTCACTATCAAGGTCAACGTATTCCAAACCTAAATCAAGATTTGGCGAACAACTTTATCCTGTTGATGCAACAATGTTTGAAGAGAATAATAACAGTTCAACATTGCAAGAACAGCTGGCCATTAATTCGCCATATAGAAACTCATTCAATAAAGCATCACCCAATAACAAGCCCGGGACTGTTAACCGGACGGTGTCCATAACTTCCATCACTCCCAAGACACCGTTGATGGCATCTCCGGGGGCAGCTGGAGAGGATGAGGATGAAATCATCTACAAGAAAGTTGAATCGAGTAAAGGGAAGCGTAAAAGAGTAACGATTAAGGTTTTAACCGAGTGGATTGTATTTGTGTCCATTATGGGGTGCCTGGTGGCTAGCTTAACAATTGAAAAACTGGAAAACACAAAGATTTGGGGTTCGGAGTTTTGGAAGTGGTGTGTGCTTGTGATGGTGATCTTTTGTGGCATGTTAGTTACAAATTGGTTCATGCACATTATCGTTTTCTTGATCGAACTGAACTTTTTGCTGAGGAAAAAAGTTCTATATTTTGTTCATGGACTGAAGAAAACTGTTAAGGTCTTCATTTGGCTTGGTTTGGTTCTTCTCACATGGGTTCTGTTAATAAATCGTGGGGTCCAGCGATCTGAACTCGCCACAAAAATTTTGAATGGTGTAACTAATAAAACTGAAACAGATTGCAAGATAAGAAGAAATGATCTAATCCATTCACATTTTCTTGTGTCTAGTAGCAATACATACAACGTATATATAGGACTAAGACTCCTGCTTTGTGATCTGTATACAACTCATTCCTACAGCTAAGCTTTCACATGGATGATCTGTAAAAGGTTTAGTGTGCTGTACACAATTATGGCTCCATACCTACAGCTAATAATTCAACACTCCCCCTCAAGTTGGTGCATAGATATTACACATGCCCAACTTGTCTAAAAATTTTGAGAACCCTCGATAAGAGACTGCTTTGGTGAGGATATCAGCTAATTGATCTTCTGATTTAATCTTTGGTAACTCCACGATCTTTTCATCTAATTTTTCCTTAATAAAAAATCTATCCACCTCAACATGTTTTGTACGATCATGTTGGACTGGATTGTGAGCTATATCACATGCTGCTTTATTGTCACAATATAGTTGAATTGGTTGCTTTGAAGAGTATCCCAAGTCTTGCAAGAGTAATCTCAACCACAGTGCCTCACAAATTCCTAATGCCATTCCTCTATACTCCGCTTCTGCGCTTGAGCGTGCAACAACGTTTTGTTTCTTGCTTCTCCATGTAACTAAATTTCCACCTACAAAGGTAAAGTATCCTGAGGTTGACCGTCTATCATCAATTGCTCCAGCCCAATCAGCATCTGTATATACTTCTATATTTTGTTTGTTTGGATTTTTGGAGAATAAAATTCCATTTCCTGGTGCAGATTTCAAATACCTCAGAATACGCATAACTGCTTTCATGTGTTGCTCACCAGGATTATGCATGAACTGACTGACAATACTTAATGCATAGGCAAGGTCTGGTCTGGTGTGGGCTAAGTACATCAATCTTCCAACTAGTCTCTGATATCTCTCCTTGTCCACAGGCAATTGGTTGGGCTCAATACACAACTTCAGACCATCTTCTGTTGGAGTGTTGACTGGTTGGCAAGCTGTCATGCCAGTTTCATGGAGTAAATCTAAGGCATACTTTCTTTGAGATAGAAAGATTCCTTTACCTGATCGAGATACTTCAATCCCCAAAAAATATTTTAAGGAGCCCAAGTCTTTCATTTCAAATTCTTTGGACAAGTATTCCTGCAAAACTTTCATTTCATCTGGATCATTCCCTGTAACGATCATGTCATCCACATATATAATGAGCGCGGTAATTTTCCCATGCTGCTTCTTCAAAAATAATGTGTGGTCCGAGTTACTTTGTTTGTAGCCAAAAGTTGTCATAGATTTTGTAAATCGTCCAAACCAAGCTCTTGGAGATTGTTTTAATCCATATAATGATTTCTTCAATTTGCACACCTTTTGTTTTTTCCTTTCTGCTGTCATACATCCTGGTGGAAGATCCATGTATACTTCTTCAGACAGTTCGCCATGTAGAAATGCATTCTTCACATCGAACTGTTGTAATGGCCAATCTAAATTTGCAGCTAAAGACAATAGGACTCGAATTGTGTTGATTTTAGCTACAGGTGCAAAAGTTTCTGTGTAGTCAATCCCATATGTCTGAGTATATCCTTTTGCTACAAGTCTTGCTTTAAAGCGTTCAATTGATCCATCAGCTTTGTACTTCACAGTATAGATCCATCGACATCCTACTGTTTTCTTTTCTGATGGAGGATCAACAAGTTCCCAAGTTTCATTCTTCTGTAAGGATTTCATTTCATCATTCATAGCTTCTTTCCATCTGGGGTCAACTAAGGCTTCCTGCACACTGTTAGGAATAGATACACAAGATAATTGATTCACAAATGACTTATTTGATTCAGACAAATGATGATTAGATACATAATGATTCATGGGGTATTTGACTTTACTAGAAAGTTCAGGTTCATATGTAGGCTTAGGTATACCTCGAGTATGACGTTGTGGGAGATGCCTTCTATGTGGTTCGAGAACATTTTCAAGAGGTGATTGGTATGGTATGTCGGTCAGAGGTAGCATTTCGTCTTCAGATTGTGGAACATGATGGTCGGATACAGAAGGATTTGGACTTACTTCTTCGTTTATTGGGAGCACATCACCGCTTGGGTCCAATGTTATACTTCTCGAATCTAAAACCCCCATTTCTTCATTAACTGGTCCAACTTGTGAGTCACCACTTATATCTAAGTTGTTCACCTCCTGTTCACTTAACTTTGTAGGAAAAACATAGTTCATGTCGAAAATATCATAGTCTAGAGTCTGAATTTCTGTTTGTTTCTCCCCCTGAGATTCAGGCTCAGAAAAATACATAGATTCTTCATGAAAAATAACATCCATTGTGATAAACATTCTTTTTGTAGGAGGGTGATAGCATCGATATCCCTTTTGATGAGCAGCATACCCAACAAAAACACACCGCAATGCTCGCGGTGCCAACTTGTTGCGTTGATGCTTATGAAGGTGTACAAAGACTACACAACCAAAGATATGAGGAGGTAGACTAGGCATACCTGGGGCAACAACTGCGTTTGTAAGAGTTTGGAATGGTGTCTGAAAACCAATAGAGCTAGAGGGCACTCTATTAATTAAGTATGCTGCGGATGTAATTGCTTCTCCCCAATATGACAATGGCATATGAGCATCAATTAGTGATGCTCGAACAACTTCCAGTAAGTGTCTATTCTTGCGTTCTGCAACTCCGTTCTGTTGGGGTGTGTCAGAACAAGTAGTTTGATGAATTATGCCATGTGTTTCTAGATACAGTTGAAATTCTGTACTGCGATATTCTCCACCATTATCACTGCGAATGACCTGAACCTTTGCATTGTACTGTGTTGCAATCATTTTTTGAAACTTTTGAAATAATGAGCTCACTTCACTTTTGGTTTTCATCAAGCATAACCATGTCATCCTAGTGCAGTCATCAATAAATGTGACAAACCAATGTGATCCTCCCAAAGTAGAAACTTTGGATGGTCCCCAAACATCAGAGTGTATTACCGAAAATGGAAGTGAGCTTTTATTCAATCGTAAGGGAAACGAAGTACGATGACTTTTTGCAAGTTCACAAACATCACACTTAAAATGAGAAATGTCAAATTTTGTAAAAAGACTTGG
The DNA here is from genome assembly GCA_037074535.1 of Gleditsia sinensis. Taxonomy (NCBI): domain Eukaryota; kingdom Viridiplantae; phylum Streptophyta; class Magnoliopsida; order Fabales; family Fabaceae; genus Gleditsia; species Gleditsia sinensis. The sequence goes on along the minus strand of CM073470.1, from coordinate 12,198,774 downwards.
AAATAGTTTTTTCAGATATCCAAAGGAAGTATGTCCTAGACGTCGATGCCATAAATTGATTTCCTTTCTGTTCTCCTCCCCCTTAGTGTCAGCCACCATCAATGCTTGTTGTAATTTGTCAGAACTTTGTGACATCAAATCTAAGTAATACAACTTCCCCTGCCTAGTACCATAACCAATCGTCTCTTTGGTTCGAATGTCCTTAAACACACAAAATTTAGGCCAAAAGATTACAACACAAGATAAAGTTTGTGTTATCTGAGAAACAGACAAAAGGTTATAATTTAAAGATGGAACAACTAACACAGAATCTAAATTAAAGGTGTCTGTGAGGGCAATAGGTCCTTCCCCAACTACTGGGGTTAAAGTGCCATTAGCAGTAGAAATAAATTTTTTAGAGGAATGGACCAGAGATGAAACATGTCTAGAATCAAAAGTCATATGATCTGTTGCACCAGAATCAATTATCCATGTACTATTAAAAACAGGTGCAGAAATATTAAATGACTTACCTCCATTGTCTGTTGTTGTTGCTAAAGCTGTAGCTTTTCCAACAACACCGTCATCTATCTTTGATTCAACTGCTGCAACTGTGACAATTCTTTTTGGGTCTTTCTTTGCACGGTTTGGATCCCACCAGTCCGGATACCCTACTATTTCAAAGCAACGACTTTTGGTATGACCAATCCGATTGCATTGTGTGCATTTGTAACTGGACTTGTCTATACCGTTGGTCGTTTTATGATTTGGTCGTGAACGGTCTTGTTGATTTTGGGTAAACCGATTTCGGGCTACCATGGCAGAAGATCCAGGTGTTTCCTCATTCAATGCCAGACGGCGCACTGCTTCTCGTCGGATTAAAGAGTAACACTCCTCTAAGTTTGGGACTGGAGTACTACGCAAAATCTCTCTTCGAATTTGGTCAAAGACATTATCCAATCCTGCAAGAAATATGTGAACCCGTAGTCGGTCAATAGACTTACGGTATGATTGGAGATCTTCTGAGTCCTTCATTGTCACTTTATCTCGATGATCTAACTCTTGAAAAATTTCTGTGAGTTCTCCATAATAGGTAGGTAGGGTTTTTCCTTCTTGTTTGGCTGAGAAAGCCTTTTGATTCAAAGTAAAAACTTGGAGTTCATCATTTCCATCATAAAACGCCTTTGAAAGTGCATCCCAAATTTCATGGGCAGTAGGCACACGGATATAGCGTTTCATGATTTCAGGAGACATAGACATTAATAACCAGCGTTTAACTTTTTGGTTTTCAGCATACCATTTCTCATATCCTTCTTCTGATTCTGCAGGTGGCTTTATTTTGCCACGAATATAAGAGATTTTATCTCTTTCAGCAATCTGCATTTCTATCAATTGAGACCATATGTCATAATTGGCCTCTGTAAGAATAATTCCTGCATTAAAAACTCCTTCTGACTGAACAATTACTGGTAATGACTTGTAACCAGATGATTCAATTTTTTCACTCATTGTTGACTATATTTTTTTTTTTTTTTTTGAATTTTTTTGATTTTTTTTTTTTTGAATTTTTTTTTTTTTTTTTTTTTTTTTTGGTAATCAGAGAAGAGACCAAAAAAAAAAAAACGCAAACAGAACTTACACCAGCAGGTTGCAGAAAAAAAAAAAAAAGAAACAGAGATGGGAACTTATCACTTTTTTGTGAGTATGTTGGAGATGATGTAGCGGCGCAAGGCGGTGCTTCGTGGGTGGTGGCTGCACAAGGTGGGTGCTAGCAGGTGGTGGCCGACGGTGGCATGTGGTTCAGAAGGTAATGCCTTGTCTGAACTTGTGATGGGGAAGGCCGAACAGCGTTGGGCGACTTCAGTTCCAGCGGAAGGTAGATCGATGCAGCTTGCAGGTGGTGCAGCGATGGTGCAGCGGCGGTGCAGCGATGGTGCAGCAGCGGTGCAGCAATGGTGCAGCGGTGGTGCAGCGACGGTGCAGAAGAGGTGCAGCGGTGGTATGCAGCAGCGGAAGGTAGGTGTTTGTAGGTGAATTTGGTAGAGTTTGATGTATTTTGGCTTCTGGGTGTTTGATGGATTTGGATGAAAAAATATATTCAGAGTTGTGGCTCTGATACCATAATAAAACTGAAACAGATTGCAAGATAAGAAGAAATGATCTAATCCATTCACATTTTCTTGTGTCTAGTAGCAATACATACAACGTATATATAGGACTAAGACTCCTGCTTTGTGATCTGTATACAACTCATTCCTACAGCTAAGCTTTCACATGGATGATCTGTAAAAGGTTTAGTGTGCTGTACACAATTATGGCTCCATACCTACAGCTAATAATTCAACAGTAACATGGACTCTTGTTTCTCTCCTCATTGGAGCATTCTTGTGTTTGTTAAAGACGTTGTTGCTAAAGATATTAGCATCAAATTTCCATGTCAAATCTTTCTTTGATAGAATTCAAGAATCAATTTTTCATCAGTATATTTTACAGACTCTCTCAGGGCCTCCACTTATAGAGGAGGCTGAGAAGGTTGGGAGATCTCCAAGTACTGGTCAATTTAGTTTTAGGAGTACAAAAGGTAAAGGAGGCATAAAGAAAGAGGTTATTGATGTGGCAAAGCTTCACAAGATTAAACAAGAGAAGGTGTCTGCCTGGACCATGAAGATTTTGATTGATGCAGTGACGAATTCAAGGCTGTCCACTATCTCTAAAGCGATAGATGAAACTTTTGATGATGGAGGACTTGAACAGACTGATAAAGAGATTACAAATGAGATGGAAGCAACTGCTGCTTCCTATCACATTTTTAGGAATGTTGCTGGCTCTGGTTGCCCGTAAGAATGTTTGCACTCTTCTACAAATAAGAGCATGTCTTTTTTTTTTTCTCCCCTCGCTTTCGTTACTCCTATAAACTACTTTCATTATGAATAGGTACATTGACGAGGATGACCTCCGGAGGTTCATGATTAAGGAAGAAGTGAATCTGGTGTTTCCCCTATTTGATGGAGCAGAGGCTGGACGAATAGACAGAAAGGCTTTGACAAACTGGATGGTAAGCGTTTTTATGTATGCGCACCTACAACTTTTTTGGCAGTAGTGATGAATTGAAATTATTATGTTTGCTTAGCGAAACACTCATTCATTGATGTGTTTACATTTTGTGTTCTTTAGCTGAAGGTCTATCAGGAGCGAAAAGCATTGGCACATGCCTTGAGTGACACCAAAACAGCTGTAAAACAACTAAATAAGCTTGTGACAGGGATTCTGGTTGTTGCGACCATAATAGTGTGGCTTCTACTGATGGAGATTGCCACTACCAAAGTACTAGTGTTCCTCTCTTCCCAGCTGGTACTTGTAGCCTTTATGTTTGGAAACACGTGCAAGAATATATTTGAAGCTATTATCTTTGTGTTTGTGATGCATCCATTTGATGTTGGCGATCGATGCGTTATTGATGGTGTTCAGGTAACTTAAACGAGTCAAAATTTACTCATTTTTTGGGAGTCATGTATTAATGAATTCTGATAATCTGGCAGCTATTGGTTGAAGAAATGAATATATTGACGACTGTCTTCTTGAAGCTTGATAATGAAAAGGTTTACTATGCAAACTCTATTCTGGCGACGAAACCCATTGGCAATTATTACAGAAGCCCAGATATGGGGGACACTATAGAGTTCTCGATTGACTTTATGACACCAGTGGAGAGGATTGGAGCTCTTAAAGAAAAAATAAAGAGGTAGGTGTAACTTTTACAGTTTTGCCTGGAAACTTTGTTCGAGAGATACCGTTGGGTTACTTTATCTCTCCATTTAATTGCCACAGACTGTCCAGCTCACTTGCATTTTCCAAGGTTATGCTTTCTGAGGAAGAATATATGGATGTTCTTCCAAATCTTTCAGTTAGCACCCATGCCCTTTTTTTTACTATAATGTTGAAGAATTCTATATGAGATGAGCATCTGAATTTGTGTTTGATTATATTGTGAGTTCATTGTAAGTGAGATGACTCAAATAGCAACCTGAACATACTTGGACTTCACGTGCGTTTTTTCTTGTTTTTCAAAGAAAAAGTTAAATGTTTTCTCATTGAGGATTGGAGTTTCTCAAGCAGTTTGAGCAACTTGTATTGCTATCCACTTGGTCTATCTTTGTCTTTCTTTTATTATTCATATTTGTTCTAATACCTTTCTTTAATCAGGTACTTAGAGAAAAATCCACAACATTGGCATCCAAATCACAACGTACTAGTGAAGGAGATTGAAAATGTGAATAAGATAAAGATGGCTTTGTATGTTAGCCACACAATGAACTTTCAAGAGTGGGCGTTGAAAAACAAGCGGAGAAGTGAACTGGTCATCGAACTAAAGAAAATATTTGAAGAGCTCAATATCAGATACAATCTTCTTCCCCAAGCGGTTCATCTCAGTCATATTGGATCAGATACGAGTGTACTCAAGAGATGATATCATTGCTCTGCAAGTGTGTGTCTGATCACTCAGTCTTGTGACCTTTTAGGTAGTTTTGGTTTAGGATAGTTGATGTTGTGGGAGTGTTTTTTTTTTATTAAAAATATTTGAAGAGCTCAATATCAGATACAATCTTCTTCCCCAAGCGGTTCATCTCAGTCATATTGGATCAGATACGAGTGTACTCAAGAGATGATATCATTGCTCTGCAAGTGTGTGTTTGATCACTCAGTCTTGTGACCTTTTAGGTAGTTTTGGTTTAGGATAGTTAATGTCGTGGGAGTGGTTTTTTTATTTATTAAAAATTGCAGGGTCTTAAAGTTTATCCCCTTGATGCCGTTAACCAGTTTACTTTAGGTTTATTGGAAATCCACTATAAACTTGTATCTTCTCTAAGAACAGCGATTGAATTAAAAGTGGAAAATGGGCATCCATGCTCGCCCTTGGCTTTGCAATTTCCTCTCTCTCTTTTTTTTGGGGGGGACCTTTGTCCGGTCTCTTTTCCCCAATATGACATGAATTGAATTTCTGATTTTTCAAATCATAGGTAAAGTGTTTGTAAGACTCTCAGTTCTGGGAATATTTGCCACCCCCAATTGCCAAAGTGGAAAAAGCAAGTGTGATCAATTATTTCCTTAATAAACATGTCAAGTTAAAGTAATCCATCCTTAATCACACCCACAGGTTCAGGTCCAGGACCAGGAGGAACCTCCCAGGGTCCCAGTAACATAGGATAACCTTATCCCCCAACCCCCGGTGGAGAATCCGCCACGTAGGATAACCAATTGACGCCACCTCAGCTGAAAAAATCTCTATCTCTCATCTTATTAGACCCTCCTCTCCCTCCAGTACTGAAGCCCATTCTGAGCCCGGCGTCAAGGATCCAACAAAAGCAGCAACGCGGAAAATGGCTTGTGTTTCAATGGCTTCGCCGCTAACTTGTGCTGCTCAGAACATGGTAAAGCAGTCATCCTCTGAACGCTTCTTAGGGGTATTACCCGTCAGATTCAGGCAATCAAAGAGGACCGTGCTTTTGAAGTCCAAGTCAAAATCCAATTTGGGAACTGAAGCATCTTTGAAGGAGAAGGCGTTGACAGGCCTAACAGCGGCTGCCTTGACGGCCTCCATGGTGATTCCTGAAGTGGCTCAGGCTGCTGGATCTGATATCTCCCCGTCTCTCAACAACTTCTTGCTCAGCGTCGGGGCTGGCGGAGTTGTGCTAGCAGCCCTATTTGGAGCCGTTATTGGGGTTTCCAACTTTGACCCCGTTAAGAGAACCTGAGTGTCTCCAAATATTTTCTGTCCTTCTTTCCTCTAATTTCAATTTCTGTTTCATGTGTGTAATGCAATAGCTTCTGATGTATTTTCCATATTACTAAAAAAAATTGCTTTCTGTCGTCGTGAGCAACCTTGTTCTGTAAAGAAGCATCCCAGCTACTATATATCTTTTTTTCACCTTTTGCTTCTTTTCTTTTCTTAAATAACAAATAACATATCTAGAAGCAAATACATTTGAACGAGACAAGGAGATGAGAAGTTGATCATTAAGCTTTACTTCATAAGTAAACTGTAAGGAAAGGTAAATTCAATCTTCAGAGTTCATGTTACGGCCTAAGGGAGGTTTATATGATATAAAATCTCTTTAAGAGATTCTTGCAAATAAACCAGAATCTGAAGGGGGAAATGCCTCAAAATTCATTCCTACAACATCAGGAGTGCTTCACTGAGAATCCAACCAGCAGCCTAACTAAGCTAATGCTAATTTCTAAATCTAAATTGACGAAGCAATAGTAAATTGTGGACTGATTTCTTTGGTTTTGAACATCCAGCACTTTCATCCTTGTATTCTGTACAGCAATTCCCCACCAACCTGTGGCTTTAAACCTCAGAGTTGATAGGCCAGACCACGTCCATGAATGAATCTAGCATTTTCTTCCGTGTACACGTGAGTTTCACTCACCAGACTGAAACAATAAAAGAATGATATGATATTATAATGGAAATTGTTTATTTAACAGTTTATCACAGGGTCTCAAAAGGTAGAATTTTGTTCTTGAATTGAAACCTCGTGCCTTTGTGTGAAATTTTCAATTTGTGTAGAGAATTGCCAAAAAATGGTACTTACGATTGTGAAACAGTCTTGTTCATGGTGCCAGATGACTGAAACCAGGCGCCATTTAGATAGAGCAATTCCCCATCTATTCTTGCTTCGATTCTTTTGTCCATTTCCTCAGCGTCAATCAAGAATGGTTGGTCGGAAGCCTGCAGAAATTCAGATAAAACTTAGCTTTAAGCCTGTAAGTACCTCCAATTGTATTAGAGCAAAGCCATCTTTGAGCGTACCATAACCCATCCCCAAGTATCAGCAAAAGATGGTATATGAGTTGTGTATGCCATCACATCTGCAAAAAAACAACCACAAGGAAAAAGCTCATCAAATTGAAAATAAACTAAATCATAGAGCAAAAGGCTTGAATTATTATTAGAGCCTTACATTTAAAGACCTGTTTGATTGTATTATATATGGAAGTGAAGACCTCCTTGTGGGTGAAGACGCCTGCCGGTCCAGCCTGTAGAGGAGAAAATTTGATTGATTGGCCACAGCTTCTCACCACGTAGAGGGTATTCTTAGTAAGTAAAACCTACCTGAGTCACAAAAATGCCATTCTTATTGAGCTTTGGCTTCAGTATTTTCTCGTAGAAGGATTTGGTATAGAGTTGGTAGCAAGGCCCTCCCTCAACTGGGTCTGCCAAGTCTCCGACAATGATATCAAACTTCTCCTTTCTCTTCTTTAATTCGGCCCTTCAATGCAAAATTTGTGTCAGTGTACTATTTTGCCAAGAAAGAATAACAAGAACTGTACAAGTTGGGATGCAATGAGTTGATGGGTTGGGCTATTAGCAGACGGTCTTAATAGGGAATAAAAAACTATACTTGTAGTAACATTATTAAATTTTAAAAAATGAGCAAACATACCCTCTTGCCTTTGCTTTCAATGGAAAAGTTACTTACTTGGCATCATTGATGACAAGGTCAAGCTTCTTATGAGAAAAGGCTTCCTTATTTACGGTCAAGTACTTTCGGCAAAAATCTACCACCTCCTGCAAAAAAAGGGTCTTTAATTCAAAACTATTCAACAGTGTCCAAAAGTTGCGAAATAGATGGACGGCTGGCTGAGTAGTAGTAACCTGGTCTATATCACACATGACCACTCTCTCCATTGACTTGTGCTTGAGTGCTTCTCTAGCAGCAGACCCTTCGCCTCCTCCCATTATAAATACTGTTTTAGGGCTGCCATAGTAAATAACATTAGTATAATATGCCTCTTCATCTTACTCAAAAGGCTTCAAACAGCCGTTCACTGAAAGAAGAAGCTTAATCTTGTTTTCTATTGGCGATTGTTTTTTTCCAAAAGTTTCATATATTTTTTCATATGGCAGGAAAAGAGAAATGTAAAGCAAAATCTTAATGACATAATATATGACTGATTAGAAGTGGAAACTTACCTGGAGTGGTGGCATAAGAAAGCGGGATGAATCAAACATTCGTGATAAATGAATTCATCCGCTTCAGCGCTCTGCATCTTCCCATCAATCACCAAAGCCTGTACATATGAAACATATATAACAACTCCTAATTGTAAATTTTCATCCCTCTGCTTCTTTGGAAATATAGACACTCGTATATTGTTCTCGAATTAAAAGATGATTCAGCTTGCAAACCTTGCCAAAAGGCTTGGTGTCCAAGAGAGCTATCTCCTGGTACTCGCTAATCCCTTCATGAAGCACACTGTTGAAAATGAGAGCAAACGAAATGAGCGCATATGTAATTTTTGGAGCAATGAACTGCAGAATTAGGAATGAGGAACGGACCTGTTGAGTGCGAAAGACCATTTAAGATCATGGTCGATGACTTCCTCATACCAGGTGCAAGTATCGTGATTCTGATCATGGGGTCCAAACTTAGAGAAGTCATCGAGGTAGAACACCTGGGGAGCCTCACCCATGTTTGAAAATTGAAGAGAAATGGATGCAGACACAGCAATGAGCCCTGCCTTTTATAGGTAGCTACTCACAGAGTAATCACCGATTGGTTTATTGGTAATTTATATTTATAAGATTTTTTTTTCAACTTGACTACTTGTATGTTTATAAGATTGCATATCCAGATGTCAAAGATTGTTAATTTAATTTATTTATCTTACTATTATTACTTGAAAACACTTTTTTAAGACATGTTCAAGTGATACTGTTATTGAAACAAAACAAAAAAAAAAACTTAAATAAACTTGTAGTATCAGGTTGTGCGAAAGAGCTGATGAAAATGCTCACTACTTTGGATTAATTACTTGGACGGAAACTGGAGAAAAACTGAGATGGTGGTGTTTGGAATATGGTGGGTTGCCAAGCTGGCAATCCATTGGTGGAGGCTGTGAGTAGGCATTAGCACGCGCGGAAAGTTGGGATTCGCAATGTCTGCTTGGGTACACGTGGTATCTGTTGATTGGATGGGAGAGGCCCTTTTGGCATGGACATGTGTCCACTAGTGACATTTGGATATTTTTATTTATTTCAGACATACGGGGTAGGGTGTAAGCCAATATTTGATAAATACCGCCCACAGTGCAAGCTTGTGTGGGTAGTGGGAAGACTATTTTCAGACCGAGCGTGGGTTCACTCCACTAAGCATTTTTGTGGACAACCCACTCTCTTTCTCAGTGAGTGACTGGTGTCCTTATTCTCTGAATGGGATGCCCTTATAAGATGGTGTTGCACTCCGGCTTCGCCCCATTTTTGCTTACTTTGCCCACCAAAAACAAAACATCTTGAGTGGAACTCGAGAGTAAAACACGATATCCTCCCTCAACAGCAAAAGTTCATTAGTTGGGCCGAAAAAGGAGCAATGAGTGTAATCTTTTACTCGAGAACAGGGGGAGACAAGCCACAAACACAAGGATGCTGTGGTTGGTTTAATTACCCCCAAATCATTTTCAGCAAGATTCATCCCTCCTTTCCAGAATTAACGATGATCTCAATGGCACCGCGCCGTTCTCTGCTACTCAAACCTATTTTCTCAAAACTCGACCATAATTTAATTGTTGTGTTTTAGAAATTGGAGGGGCTATTCATTTTCGGTGCCGTCCTGTATATTACTAAAACTACAACAAATAGAATAAGATTTACAGACATCGACTTTGTGCTTAAAAATATTCACCAGCTTATCATTTCAACAAATTCCTCCCTAAAATATGAATAACTAATTGTGTTTGGGTACGCATTTCACTTTGACGTCATTAATTTTCTTTTTATCTAAAAGATAAAAGACCAAATCCAATGTGACATAGATGCTTGGACGATGAATCTGCAGCAAAAAAAGGAATATAAAAAGAAGAAAGAATGGAGGATGATTAAGATAGTAGAAACATAAAATAAGTGAAGAAAAATTCCATAGGGACATAATCGATGACAGCAAAAGTGGAGCATAAGGAACGAGGGGGAGGGGCAGGCGTGCTGGGTGTGCCCACTATTACCCGTCTCTCCACTTCCACATAACAATGGAATGGATGCATTTTTCCTTTAAAATATGGAAAATGCAAACCCTGTTCCTTTCCCTTTTTAAATGTCGTTACTCATGCCGTCAAATTGTCTTGCACACGTGCTCTCGTCAGTGCTTCAATATGATAAGATTTTGGTGCTCATAAGCTTTCCTCGGACGCCAATTGTCGCAGTTTCCCTTATTGCTCAATGTAAGTAACATCCCTGTCATGCCCTTCTTTTTTAAAAAGAAAAATTCATGTTCAATCCTGCTTTTTGAGTGTCTTAGTTTTTATCCAGAGAAATCAAAGTTGACTTTGCATTTGTTGGATGAAGTGAACAGAGTGATTGCAGAGGTCTCCTCGAACACCAAATCAGCGTACTATCTTAAACCTAAAGAATATGGCCTTCCACACCATCACATATTTTTATTGGGTTTTATTATAAGTTAATATTTAATATATTGAAGGTGAATAATTTTTTATTTATCTGTATTTAAAATGTAATTTAGAGTAAAATTAATTTTAAAAAATATTAATTTTATTATATATTATAATTTAAATATTATTAATAAATAAAAAATTATTTATTAACAATAAATAATTTTTTATTATTATAGCACTATCTAATCAAATATTGCTTTAGATATATGCATTGCTTATTAGTTATCAAAAATTGATCATTGTCATTAATGCTTGCCTCTATTAACAAATCAAATAGTTAAAACAAAATATGAAAATATATATGATCATCGTCTTAACCAACAATATATTGTTCTTAAAATCTTTTTCTTTTTCAATTTTAAGTAATGTACAAAAATTTTAGTTCAAAGGATTATGTTTGGTAAAAAGAAAATCTTTTTCCTGTAAAAGTATATATCTTTACACGCGCGCGCGCGCGCACATATATATATATATATATATATATATATATATAATTTCTGACCATAACCTACGAAAAACAGATATTATATTTTGTCTTTTCTGGCTCTATCCAGGAGATCCCACGCGTGCTTATGGAGTGGGAACAAATCGCTATATCTAATGCTTTAACCCTTTTCTTTTTTCTTATAACCTAATGTCTCCCAAATATGGAAGTGAAGGAATAGATAATATGCTAATTAACTTCAATTAAGAAGTAAAGTATCTGAAACTATCATTATCGACAGAATAAATTAAACTGCAATAACAGTAGTTAGGAACGACATTGAACAGCAAACAAGTCATAATGTCCATTGGATTAACTTTTTATTTTATTTTAAAAAAAGCAACGTTCATAGCATGGAACCTTGCGCGGTTGTGATATTTCGGCCGGATATAACATTATGTACCTTTTTTTCCTTTTTTATAGGCGCCGTTTGCACAGTCGTCAAAGTCATTTGGAAACATATACATCTTCGAAGGCAGGGAGAGAGTGATCCAACAACAAACAGTACTATTTAAAAAAGGCAACGACAAAAAATATATCGCCGTTGCCGGGGATCGAACCCGGGTCACCCGCGTGACAGGCGGGAATACTCACCACTATACTACAACGACTTTTCTGCTAACTAATTCTAATAATTTAATAATATTTTAATTTTTGTTCTGCTGTGTGACCCATAACAGATAAATTATGGAGGGCATAGAATAGAAGGCTACCTGGCTGAGGCTAGAGAGGCAATGGCTGTCTCTTCCACCGCCACAGTGTACATACCCGCTAACGACATTCAAACGACTCAGTCACCCAAGTTTGGATTTTCAAATCGGATCAACTTTACTGCGAAGCCGCGTAGATTTTGCATCAGAAGCTCCAGTAGTGATTTCTCTGCTGACACAACTGCCACAGAAGCAGATTCAGAGAGTGCCATCGAAGTTCCGGAACAACCTCCCTCTTTAATTTCTGCCCTAAACGTGGAAAGGGCTCTCCGTGGCATACGTAATTTTTTTACTTTCAATTAGTTTAGAACAAAAATATAATCTCAACTCTTTCTACTTGTTCGTTTATTTGTTAATTTTGCATTCCGTTGATGAAGATTTAGTTTAGAATGCAGCAATTACAGACATTGATCATTATGGTAGACTGGGCATTCCAAGAAGAAGTTCATTTGAAAAGGTAGTGACAGGCCCTTCATAATTACTGAGCTTTGGTATTCTGTGTTTCACGCTTCAATTCATCAATGGAACAGGTAGCGGTAGCATACAATAGCAAGGTTGAAGAATTGAAGAATGAAGGATTAGAGGAAGACGAACTCAACAAGAAATTGGAACATCTCAAAGTCAGTAAATATAGTTTATGCATGTGAATCGTAGAGTAGGTAGCTAGATTAGAAAAAAGATGATGATGATTTGGTATATATAGGAATCATACACAATCTTATCATCCAAAGAAGAAAGAAGAATATATGACTGGAGTTTGGCTAGGGCTGAGACTGCAGACGCGTACGTTTGGCCCTTCGAGGTTGACATAACACAAACCCCAAAAGAATCTCCTCCCCAGCAGGTATTCTACTTGTTCCTGATTTTGGAATATTCATACTCTTTATCTTCAACCCAACTCCTATTCAGAGCATGCTGTGAATTCATATTTGCATAAATTACAGGAACCAGAGGACGTGGGACCTACGAGATTGGTTGGCTACTTCCTGTTAGGATGGATAATAATATCCTGTCTGCTGTCTGTGGCACTAAATTAAAAGGAAAGGATATTGAATAATGGTTCCAACTTTTTTCTTTTTTTACCTCCCTTTCTGATTCTGGGACTTCGTGTATAAAATACTTTGGCTTTATATTAATTGACTCGTCTTAATTGCACATGATTCCGTTAACAAGCAAACATGGCCTCGGATGAGGATACCGGTATCTTGATTTTCATTCTTCATGCATGCCCGAAATGTTTTCTAACGTACATCATACACGTACCCGAACCCCCTTTAAAACTGGGTACTGTATGTCACCAAATGTCCCATTGTTTTCCTGGGATACCAATCCTGTTTCATTTTCTTTGTTTTCTTGTTGTAGAGGAAGATTGGCAAATGGCAGTGACCAAAATGCACCAACTTCATTTTAATGGGGATTAATGGCCAAGGAGCCTTCTTTATCTCTTTTCCTATTTTAATATTGTAAATGTACCTTGAATTACAATCCTAAATTCGCATATTGCTTTCTGCCTTTTTATTCTCGTGTTTTAAGTACTTCCCTTTGGGCCTCATAGTAAAAAGTAAGTGCTCCCATTATAGCATCCCACTTTCACCTACCAAACCATTTCTATATGCAATCAAACTTAATCATTTACCAAATATAAAATTTTAACACTCCAGTTATGCATATCATTACTTCCTCTGTTCTTTATAGCTTTTTATGGAGGGTAAAATAACCTACACAAACCCCTTATCAGGATGTTCCTATCTTACTGCCTCCTTTTGAGATCAAACAAAACAGATATCTTTCTCATTTATTTTTCTGAATTTGATAAGAACCTGTGACCACTGAATATTAATTCGTGTCCTTCTGTCATCTTAAGGAACCCCCACATCTTTGATCCTGTTAGATTTTTCCCTTTCACGTTCTCAAAATTCAGTCCAACTTAATTACAGACGGCTTTTCTTCATTAACAATACAGAAGCAGAGAGAATCTAATATTAATACAAATGCAATTCGTTTGTAAGCCAAGGAAAATCCCCTCAAAATAAAGCTCAGACACTGAAACACAAACTTTGATATGGAATTCACAAATTAGCGAATCCAACCCAACTTTCGTCCATTTCAAGATTCTTACTCACCCATTCCAAGCTTAGTGGCCCTTCACTGGCACAAGCAAAGAAATCGTCTTCAACAAAGCCACACTTGGAGTCCTCCACGACCTTGGAGGTACCCTGTTCCTTATTACTAACACCAACCGTCTCGGGTGCTCTAGTTTCCTCCAACATGGACTCTGTTTTTAAACCTCTGTTTTGTTTCCTTGAATTTATCTTCTTGCTCAAATGAGAGTTCCAGTAATTCTTAATCTCATTGTCGGTCCGACCTGGAAGTCTTCTGGCTATCAATGACCACCTCGTGAAATAAAACAAAATGGATTTCTGTCAGAAGCCTGAATGCCTTTTTGGTCAAGTTTTTTTATTTTTATTTTCAAAAAATATTTCAATTCTTTAGCATACTGTAATATAAATACTTTTACATATAATTAAAAAAATGGTGAAAATAAAAATAAAAAATAAGATAGAAATACAAACCAAACATATTTTTAAAAAAATTAAAAAGTAAAAACTATTTTCATGAAGTACAAAAAATAAAAAAAATAAAAATTCACAGACCACATGCATGAAGAGGCATACAGTAGCTATAGGTAAGAGTGATTTAAGACCAAGCATACCTGTTGCCCAGGAGTTTATGAAGCCTCAGGATTAAGTCCTCCTCTTGGTCTGATATATTGCCTCTCTTGATATTGGGTCTTAAATAATTTAACCATCTCAATCTGCAGCTCTTGCCACATCGATTTAGACCTGCAATGGTATGACAAAACAAAAATTAGAAAATCATTTGCCACATCGATTTAACCGCAGTACATCGTGCACATTTTCATCGTATACCTGCTTTGGCTGCTATAAACTTCCACCGCTTTGGGCCATGTAGTTCAATGACTTGAATCAGTTTCTGGTCTTCCTCGGGTGTCCAGGATCCTCTGCAAGGTTCCTTCTTCCGGCCCTGACTGCTCGGTGGATCCATTGGCGCTTCTTCTAATGGTTCTGGTGAAGGGTAACCCTGCTCTATCTAGTTGTTTTCAAGTTTTTGCACCTCAACAGATCCACCTTATATTCTTCATTTTGGTGAAGTGTAATGGAAACAGAGACAGCAAACTATACTGTTTTGAGTAGTGATTCGAACCACATGAACCGCAATTACAAACGAATGATCCTTGCTATGTATATAATATTTACAATGCCCGAATGTTATAGTCAAGAAATTAAGAATGGGCATGCCACATCATGGCTTTCATTCCCTTGAAGACCCAAAAGTAAAGGAAGATTCTGACAAGATTTTTTTGCAAATTAATTAAGAAAAAGAAAAGGATGCAGAATGAAGACAAAGTAATGGGGTTTTGATCGAGTCTCGGGTTCATTATGTTTGTAATAATTATAAGGAGAAGAAATTAAGATTAATGATTAGTTAATGTAAGTGAGGTCAAATACTAATGATTGAGGTTGGGCAGCTCTAGTTCATAATCATGTTTGCGTGACCATACAGGAAATAATTAAGAACTATCAACTCTATTTTTATTTTGAACTCTTCGATTCAATGATGCAAAGCTGATTAGGAGTCTGAGACGTGACAACATGATTAAGAAATGTAATTTATCTCACTCACTCACTCAAACTCCTATGATATGAAGAAATCCATCCATGTCTCCATAGAAACAACACAGAGTTTGGCGATGAATCACAGATCAACTGAGATTGTAGTAACTAGTCTTCAGAGAGCGGTCACCTTGCCTACTCCTGGCTCTTGCCCATCTGAGGGAAGGAATTTCAAAGTTGAAGAGTCCCTGAACCTGATGGATGCATTACACATCACCTTTCGTCCTAAAATTGTTTTTTTTTTATATACTAAAATCTGAAGAAATATGAAGCCGATGATCCAAGCTCTCATTTACCTTCATTCACGGGGAAACCTCAAATTAAACAAATATAGTTAGTTTCCTCGTTTCCCACTTACCTTGTTCTCTGTTTTTTTTTTTTTTTCTGTTTTCCTCTCCCTCTTCTATTAAAAAATAAAAGTAAAAGTCTAAAATACTCCTAATGAAATAATAGCAACATGATTTATTGTAAAAAGAACCACCCAATCACAGAGCGTGCATTTATTGGACCATTTAATAATTTAATCACGGAGCATTATCCCCCATACACGATTGTGGTTCATATGAATGCCATACCTGTTCAATGATGGAGATTCTCCTTCCCCGCATCTTATATATAGATATATTCACAAATTATATTTATTATTATTAGAGTAAATTATACTGATTTATTTTTAAAGTTCAGCTAAATTATATCTATCTTTTATTCTTTTAAAAAATCATAATTTTTTTAAAAACTTTAAAATTATGATATAAAAGAATTTTCTGCTCTTGATTTTTTGTCAATATAGTTAATGTTAAATTTTTATCGTGCAGGGCCTGGGTGTACTCTCCTGGGCTACTGGGTCTACAATGCACCATTTCAGGGCCTGGAGTTTAATAAGGCCAGCCCTGTCAAAAACCACAGTTGCATAAAAGTGCTTAAGGTTTTTGAGTTTTGAATTGTCGAAAGATCCAGTGCCGAAAAGGAAGGAAGCAGACGAAGGTGAAAGCGTGGAAAAAGTGAATAATAATTAAGGAAGGAAAGCAGTAAGTGAATATTGAGTGGACATAATTGTTAGTAGGGTTAAGGGGTGGGAAAGGATGCGTCCTTATTTATGACTTCGTTGGGCCAAAACAAAATGAATGAAGCGAAGCAGAAGCACGTACACGCTGACAGCAAGACGAATCCTGTTCTTGTTTCTTTGCTTCTCCTTCTAAAACTTTCATAAATAAGGTATGAAGTCAACGGTCGGCCATTTTAGACTGACCAAATCAGCATGTTTAGAGGTTGTCTAGCATTTCTATCAGCCTTTTACCTTACCACCCATTGATTGCATTTCGTGGGGTCTACCTACCAGTTACCGTACTCTGCACCCTCTCTTAATTAAATTCCTCATCATGATTTATGAATGCTCTTTCGTCCCAAAAGGTCTCTCCTTCATACATATCCTCGTTTCGTTTCTTTGCATTTCAACTCCTATTTCTTCCGTGATGCTATGTTTGTCTATCTCCATCAATTCAACTATTTTTTGATAATTCTCTTGTGTGTCAGGTCAGATATACATTAGAGCAATCGGTGGGCTGGCACCTCGCACACTGTTTGCCAAAAACGGGCCTAAAATGGGTTGAGAGAAAAGTTGAGAATGGAGCGTGATAGGGTGTGTCTGTAAAGTAGGTAAGCTTGTTGGAGATGTCCAATACAAAGGAAGCACACGGGTAGAGAGAACGAAAGGGTTATGCCCCCGCTCTGCCGCGCAATCCACTGTTCTTACCTGCACTTCATCATGATTCCTGCACACCACTTCTTGTCTTCTCATTTCATAATTAACTAATAAATCACAACCCTTAATCATGCTCATTGATATTCTTATACTTTACCAAACACATTTTGTTTACTGTTTTTTTAATAAAAATAAAAATAAAAACTCAAAATTTAGGATATTTTTAAAAATATTTTTTTATTTAAAAAAAAATTGTGAAAATTATTTATTATTATTATTTTTGAAATAAATTTTAAAAATAAATTAATTTTTAAAATAAGAAAAAGAGAGAATTGTGTTTTTTTATATTTTTATTTTGAGAATATTCAAAAATAAAAAATAATATATTTTTAAAACAATTTATTAAATAATTTTTAAATATAATTTTCAAAAAAAAATTTTAAAAATAAAAAAATAAAAAAAAAATAAAACAAGTTCTTAAACTCTTGTTTCTAATAAGAAAAAATGTTCCTTTTTAAAACTTAATATATTCAAACAAGAATAAAAAGTCATAATTCCTGTAAGTTTTAACGTGAACTTTGTATATTTTCTCGAAAGAATTGGTGTAGCACTAATTTGTGCCATATATATATATATATATTTGGCTTTTGTAAACGAAGCTTGGTTATTGATTTTTAAGCAAAGCTCGAACCTGATAATGATAATTGTTGGGTGATTCCAGTTCATAGAAATAAGTGTTGTCTTCTTAATTCTGTAATTACGTAATTACTAAAGTCATACATAATAATTATAAGCAGTTGATTATTGTACAAGACATTACGTCCAGAACGAATAGCCAATATTAATAATTAAAGGACCAAATCAGAAACATCCACCACACTTCCCTCAAATTCAAAAATCATTTCTTCCTAAATACATCATCCTTGCTCTCGGTAGAATAGAAATGGGAACCCACTCCACTCGAATGTCTGCACTCTGAAGCAGTTTGAAAGTGCGCGCACACGGCGGAAATAGTCCGACTAAAAACAACAAAAGACGCAGAAACTTATCGACCAAAACGTCGTCGTTCAAAAATTCTCGAGCCCTCCTTCACTTCCCACACAAAAGTACGAATTTTCATTCCTCAGATATAGAGCGACCCAAAAAAAAAAAAAAAAAAAAAACATCCCAAGAAAGCAGCTCCCAAGATCCGATCAGATCCATTCAAGCTCCACCGGTTCTCTCTCTAAACTGTCCCTCCTCCATCTCTCTTCTTCCACTATTTCCACTCTTTGTCACACTCGATCAATATATCTGTTACTCAAGTTCTGAAAATCGCCTTTCCCATTGTCCTCGCACTAGGGTTTCCAAATAACCGTCCTCCCTGCTTCAATTTCTGCAAGAAATGTGTTGGATCGAGACCTGGGGTTCTTAAAGTTCGCATTTTCAAACTCCAAGTGCATGAAGATTTGGTGCTTTTTATGCTTCAACGAAGTACAACACCAGGTGGTAACAGAGGGAGATAATCGTCTGAACTCTATGAAGAAGGAAGACGTATTCGGAAACGATGGCCTGCCTGACAACAATATCGGAAATGATGACAACTCTGTGGTCGGCAGTGCTGCGCCTTTAGGTCTGGCGTTGATTGGGAGCGAGCGCGACGAGCAATTCAGGTTGTTTGAGGAGATGGTCAGGGCTGTGCGTGTGGGTGCGTTTTCCTCTTGGTCCAACATGCCGCTGTCCGAGGGAGAGAGTAGTTCGGCTTCGGCTGTTCTGGCCGCTGGTTTGGAGAGTGGCGCCGAGGATAGTCGCGATTTTCACCATAAGCGCGCCAAAGTTCACTCTGATTTCGAGTGAGTTTCAGATACGCATATGTTACTCAAACTGTACTCTGAAAATTGAACATTGTCTTTCTCTTTCACTTTTGACTGACAAAACTTGAAAGCGGTTTCCTTTTATTAATGTGCTCTCTCCTGAGATTGAAAATCAACTTTCGTGCATACAATTAATTGGTTTATACACTACTCAAACTACAATAAAACGTTGACTCAATGGGGTACTTTTGCGCTATCTGAATAAATATTGCTTTGAGTTTTTCTTGTGCTATCTGCTTAAGGTGTGATAGACGCGCAGGTATTGGTATCAGGAGACCATGATTTTTGGTGCCCATTGTGATTTGTGATCAATGTATTTTATTTTATTTTTTGAGTTTCTTTTTGACCAATTTCTTTTCTTTGTATAAAAGCATCAGTTGCGCAAGTTATTGAATAAACGGGTTCCATCTTTGGTAACTTAATGGATTAGGCTAGAAACAGTCAATTCTGTTGGAGTCTTGGAGTAGAAATATTTTGCTTGTAAAAGTAAAGTTTGTTTTGTAAGCCATCCCCAGTTTGATGTGGTGTATTTGATGGAGTGATATGAAATTTCATAGATTTTTGTATTATCTATTGATGTCTTTCTTTCGCCTATCTTTTCCGAAGGACTTTGGAACTTATACTGGGATTTATGAATGTTTTTGTTATTATGGCGGTTTTATTTTATTTTTTTTGTTTGATTCAGTGTTTCAAAGAAAGCTCCTCCTGTGCCTCGTGCTACTTTGGTTTCTAATGGAATATTTTCTCATTGAAAAGAGGAAGCTAAAAGTGGTCTTTTATGATACTTTTTCACCTGACGCTATTGGAAGATATGATTTATCTGGCTCTATCAAGACAAGTTTCTGATTGTATTTTTATTATTTGCATTTGACATTGGAGAAATTCCTAAAACCATTTACTTCGATCTGGCCAGAAATTTTCTGCATTCTTTGAAAATTTTCAGGTCGAGGGAATATGTTACAAATTACAATTGTTATTCACTTCTGACATGGGAATTGGCACACCTCATCATGACATGATATATCCTGTAACTGATGATAACTATGTATTTCAGTGAGTGTCATTATGCAACTTCGACATCTTCAAACACCGGGAAATCCAATTCATCTGTTGACTACAGAGATTATGATAACATCCAAGGATCATCTCATCAATCTAATAATGATACATTTTATCATGCTTTTACCTTGAGGACTACCAGTGAGGAGAGTAACTTTGAGTCTAGTCGTGTGAAAGACAGTGAAGGGCATGACAATGACATCTCAAAAGTAGAAGATCTAGAGGTCAGGATGGATCTCACAGATGACTTATTGCATATGGTATGCTCGAGGAAAAGAATTATCTGTGTTGTTTATTTTCCTTTTAAAGAAATTGATATGCATCTAATACTTAGTATTAATATAAACCTACCTTCTTTTCCCCTGTTTAATTTCTTAAATGTCATTCTCCCTACCCATGTATTCAGGTTTTCTCATTCTTGGATCATCCCAATCTCTGCAAAGCGGCTAGAGTTTGTAGGCAGTGGCGAGCTGCTAGTGCTCATGAAGATTTCTGGAGATGCTTGAATTTTGAAGACCGGAACATATCTGTAGAGCAATGTGAGCCTGGATATACACACACTTGGACATATATATATGAAAACCTTTTTTAGTTTCTATTAATAAGATGTTATCGGATAATATGCTGTGTAGAGTGCCTGCTTTGGCTGTACTTTTATTTTTTTTGGGGTAAATGTGCTCAATTGGAGCTCTATATTCATTTACAGTTGAAGACATGTGTAGCCGTTATCCTAATGCCACAGCAATGAGCATTTCTGGTCCTGCTATTCACTTGCTTGTTATGAAGGCTATCTCTTCATTAAGGTAGGTAGTTTCTGTGAAACTTCTGTAGTCAATCTGGTTATCTGTTACTCTGGCTTATTTGTTCTCGTCGTTTTCAGAAATCTTGAGGCCTTAACATTGGGAAGAGGACAGATATTGGATACTTTTTTCCATGCTTTAGCTGATTGTTCTTTGCTGAAAAGATTGAACATCAATGATGCTACACTTGGCAGTGGTGTTCAGGAGATACCAATTAATCATGATAGATTGTGTCATCTTCAACTAACAAAATGCCGCGTAATGCGTATATCGGTCCGGTGAGTTAAGTTTTTGAGGGTCAACCTAGCTGACACCTTTTTTTTTGCCATTAAACCTAGCTGACACCTCACCAATGAGCTAAACTGTGATTTTTCTTTTTTTCTTTTTTGGGTCTTAGGTGCCCACAACTCGAGACTATGTCATTGAAACGTAGTAGCATGGCACAGGCTGTGGTTAATTGCCCTCTTTTGCATGAGCTTGACATCGGCTCTTGCCACAAACTTCCTGATGCTGTGATTCGCTCAGCTGCAACTTCATGCCCTCAATTAGTGTCTCTGGACATGTCTAATTGTTCATGTGTTAGTGATGAAACACTGCGTGAAATAGCCCTCAGTTGTGCTAATCTTAGTTTTCTTGATGCATCCTACTGCCCAAACATATCTTTGGAGGTAGGTTTTAGAATTTGTGATGATTTTTGCCCAGATATGAATTGGCTCTGCCTTTGACATGCTTTCATGTTTTCTCTTTGAAGTCTGTTAGACTGCCCATGCTGACAGTTCTCAAGATTCACAGCTGTGAGGGCATCACTTCAGCCTCAATGGCTGCAATATCTCATAGTTCTATGTTGGAGGTTTGAAATTTGATCTAGATACTGATATTATCTCCATGTCTGAATTTCTGAGTATGTACTTTATAGATGAGCAATTTTTGTCACTGCTGCTGCAGGTTTTGGAGCTTGACAATTGCAGCCTGTTGACTTCTGTGTCTTTGGATCTTCCACGATTGCAGAATATTAGATTGGTACATTGTCGCAAGTATGCTTCTGTCCCATTTTTCTTCACCCTCAGAAAGTATTACGTTTTTCATCTTCATCTTTCTCCATGGCTTGCTTATTGGATGCTTCATTTCACGCACTTACCCATCTTTTGAATTTTTATTTTATTTTCTAATTCTTTTTTGAATTGTCTTCCTTGACAGATTTGCTGATTTGAACTTGAGGACCATGATACTATCTTCTATACTGGTGTCTAATTGCCCTTTGCTTCACCGTATCAACATAACATCAAATTCACTTCGAGTATGTCTTGTAGTGAAGTTTGTCTTTTTTTTGTTCCCTTGCTCGTGGGTTTGGTAGAAATGTAATAAATTGACTCTGTGATAATGCAGAAATTAGCATTACAAAAGCAGGACAGCTTAACCACATTAGCTCTGCAATGTCAATCTTTACAAGAAGTGGACCTCTCCGAGTGTGAATCTTTGACAAACTCCATATGCGATGTGTTTAGTGATGGTGGAGGATGCCCTACGTTGAACTCACTAGTTCTTGATAACTGTGAGGTATGAGAATTAGTTTCTTTTCTTAGTCACTTGCTGGAATTTGCTTATGCTTGATCAACACTGGCAGTATGTAGTAATGGATGTCATGGTGTTTTGACTAGATAATAGATATTAATAACCAACCACATTCTTCTTCCAGTAGTCTTGTCATTTTGGGAAATTTAAGTTGAAAATTTGGCCTTTTGGGATTTCCTTCTATGATGTTTTGAATTAGCACTACTATTTATTTGTAAGTATTTATAAGCTTAAGTTGGACTATCAGCATCTTCCAAATTGAGTTTATGTTTAAAATCCTTTTACTTTCATGGTCAGAAAGGGCATTGGTTTCTATATTTAAGAGTCAGAGTAGTACATGTAAGAGGATTGTTATAGAGATTAGTGGAAGGGATTTTAAATAAAGGTTGTAGTTGTCCCAATAGTTTTGATGCTATTTTGGCCTCTGGCATGGAATTGTTTGCTACTGCTGAAAAATGCAAAATGCTTTAAACTAAATTGTCTTTTAATATACTCTTCTACTGTTGTGCTTTTGAGGCGTAAGGCATTAGTTTTCCATTGTTGAATTTGATGCTGAAATGTTTCAATTATATTTTGGTGGTCATTATGTGTTTCTGGCTCAAACTTGGTGTTTTGATGCTTTCAGAGCTTGACATCAGTGAGATTCATCAGCGCCTCTTTAGTCAGTCTTTCCCTTGTTGGTTGCCGGGGAATCGCTGCTCTTGAGCTCACTTGCCCTAATCTTGAAAAAGTTAATTTGGATGGTTGTGATCATTTGGAAAGAGCATCATTTAGTCCCGTAAGTGACATTACTTAATTAGCTGCACATCTGATGTTGTCTCCCTTTCTGGTGGCTGGGAAGGGGGCCTAATTTGTATAATAAACTCAAGAATTTGATAATTGGCAGTCTGATCTACAGTATCTAGAGGCTAAGTGCTTTTTTTTTTCTCCTGCTACCCAGGTTGGTCTTCGGTCTCTTAATTTAGGAATATGTCCAAAATTGAACATCCTCAGCATTGAAGCACCAAACATGGTCTCACTTGAGTTGAAAGGATGTGGCGTACTTTCTGAAGCATCTATTAATTGTCCACTATTGATATCTCTAGATGCTTCCTTTTGCAGGTTATGTTACAATTTTTTGTTTTTCCTGTATCTTCCTTGTATGCAAACTAACGTTTATTGTTTGGATGTTCAGTCAGCTAACAGATGACTGCTTGTCTGCGACAACCTCCTCGTGCCCACTGATAGAGTCATTAATATTGATGTCATGCCCCTCAGTTGGTTCAGATGGACTTTGTTCTCTGTATTGGCTCCCAAATCTGACTGTTCTTGATTTGTCATACACTTTCTTGACAAACTTGCAGCCTGTTTTTGAGTCATGTTCACAACTAAAGGCAAGAGCTACCATAGATTTTCATGTTGATACATACGTGGAATGTTGCCTGCAACAGTGGTTCTCCCCTCCCCCCCAACACACAAAAAAAAAAATAGTTACTTTTTGGGCAGATTTAGTTTGCCATACTTTGTTTTAAATTGATAACACTTAGAAGAAATGTGGTATCTATTTTGCTGCAGATGATATTCTTTTTTTTTTATAATAATTTTTCTTATTATTCACTCTAACATTTAGAATAGTGAATTTCCATTTTACTCATGAAATGTGATTATGTCTAAATGCTGAATTTTGTTGTAAGCATTCTACAGTATAAGTCAATTGGTGATAATTTGTAGTTGCTCTTGAAATGTGTCGTCGTTAAAATCATCAGATGATTGAATCTGTATTGGTTTTGGTTTCATTTACCCTCTGCTTCCTGTGAGAAGAGAAAATAGGAAGGAAATAGTGAGGCTAGAAAAGAGGGAGAATTTAGTTTTCTTTGTTTATGGTTGGGTGAGATGAAAATGAGGAGAAAGAAATTGGAAAAATATTAACTGTTTTTTATTTGATAAAATTTAATTTACAAATTTTTCTGCATGAAGTTTTTTTATTCTAGTAATAATGTTATAGTAGTGGTGAATAATTATGTCAAAAATTAACATCCATTTCCCCTCTTGAATATGCTACAATTATTTAACAGCTCTTCTCTAGTCCTAAAACTATAGATCATGGAATGGTTTGTCACTTTTGTTTTATCTATTTTTACTTCGTATTTTCTGATAGTGCCACTTTTCTATTTGTTTTTATGAAGGTATTAAAGTTACAGGCATGCAAGTATCTTACTGACTCATCACTCGAGTCTCTTTACAAGGGAGGTGCTTTACCAGCACTTCAAGAGTTGGACTTGTCTTATGGAACTTTATGTCAGTCTGCCATAGAGGAGCTTCTTGCTTGCTGCACGCATCTCACACATGTGAGCTTGAATGGCTGTATGAATATGCATGATTTGAATTGGGGTTGTAGTCATGGGCAGATCACTGAGTTGCCTGCAGTAAAAGTCTCATCTGGTACGAGTTCACATGAGAATGTCCATGAGTCAAGTGAGCAACCCAATCGTTTACTCCAGAACCTCAACTGTGTGGGATGTCCAAATATTAGGAAAGTTCTCATTCCGCCAATGGCACATTGTTTTCATTTATTATATTTAAACCTTTCATTGTCAGCAAATTTGAAGGAGGTTAATCTAGTTTGTCTCAACCTATGCTTTCTTAATTTAAGGTATGGTTGACCAAATGTGGGGTTGGTTTTATCCTTCTCATATCACATGCAATAACCTTTTAACTTCTCTATTCAGCAATTGTTCATCTTTGGAAATTTTGAAGCTAGAGTGTCCAAGATTAAGCAGTCTATTTCTTCAGGTATTTGTCCTGCCTCCCTATATTGATATATTATTGCACATGTACTGTTTGTTGCTTGTTAGTGTCAGATTTTATTATTCGACATAGCCTATTTGGATATATTGAGGCTTATGTTGATTTATTTTATCAGCATTACTGCTGTTAGGCTATCAGCTTACCTAGTGAAATTTATTAAATGTTGGGTTTGATAAGTTTCCCACCCTCTTTATTATCAAGTGTCTCAAGCTTGCTCCATTCTCTTCTTAGGCTTCTGTCAAGCTTCTCATAACTTGGATTGATTTCTTTTTGATAGGCCTTTTGACTTTTATGGAATACACATTATTTTCATGGAAATTATGGGATTCATATTTTATCGTTCCCCAGAAATACAGCATGTTGTATGAATTTGTATTCATTTATGGATATTACCAATCATTTATTTGACTTAATTTTACTATTTAACTTTCAACTCTTCCATTAATTTGTTTGTGGTTTTATTTGTATGCTATGTAGATAGAATATCTGTTGAAGCTACTAGCTCATTTCTTTGCTTAGTGTCAAGCCTGACCTTTTTTTTTTCCGGGGGGCCCGGGGGGGCATTATTTGGGTTTGTAGTCTTGCAACATTGATGAGGAAGCTGTTGAAGCTGCTATATCCAAATGCAGTATGCTGGAGACTCTTGATGTTCGCTTTTGTCCAAGGGTGAGTTTAACTCTCGTTTCAGTTTATTCCTTCATCACTGTGGTCTGATGCTTCTACTAATTTTAGGCAGCTAATGAATTTTTTGGTCCATAATATTAGAATGTCGACCATTGACTACTTATATTGTCCTACAATTAATTTGTTTTCTTCTTTTTCATGTTCCATAGATAAGCTCAATGAACATGGGAAGATTACGTGCTGCCTGTTCTAGTTTGAAGCGTATCTTTAGCAGCTTGTCAACTTCATGATCTCAATCGAGGAACAAAAATTTTTCCAGGGCTTGTTTACTTGGAGCGAAGGCACATGGTAAAAAATTTGGTCATTCCCATGTGTATTGTAAATGGTTAGCAATTTCATTATGTTTGGCATATAGAAATTATGTAGCTATCTTCATGTATTACAATAAATAATCTTTCTTCTATTAGTTACTCTTGTAAATCTGTCATCTCTATTTTGGTGATGCATATTTTGTCCTGAAGCAGTCTAATTAACACCCTTATTGTGAAGAGTAGATGTATCCTGAGCCTTTGCAGAATGACGTTTTGATAGTGTATCATTATTTTATGTTGTTAATAGTGTTGGTGTTAAAATACTGAGGGAATTATGCAATGTTATTTGTCAGTGATGGCATTTTATTTTGCTTTTTGGCCCAAAAAAAAAAAGGACTCGTAGTGCAGAAATCTAGCTTTAGTGACCACAAAAGGGGGTAAAAAAGGACCCAAGAAGAGTTGATAGATGGGTGTTCCAAATCTCCTGCAGTATGGGAAGTGCAATGCATGTGGTATTATATGGAATATTGACATCGGGAAGTTTCTCTGTTAAAGGCTGAAATAACTTCTAGAAAAATGTTAATTACAAACAATCACCTGTCCAGAATAGGACACAATGAGTGCCCATGCTTAGTGCCTATTCTGCGTCAAATCCTAGTCTCAATAAACTTGCCATAGATTTCCAGGAAATATCTTCGACGTTTCATTGTTATCCGAAGGATGGAAAGTGCAACTGGATCCCTTCTCTGCCACCGGGAAAAAGATAGAAAACGAAAAATGAATAAGCAAACTAGACAAGGAACTAAAGCAACTGGGGTTGAAACCGGCAGCATTGTATTTCCTTTTCCATTTCTCGCCAAGCAGACACAGTATGTTAGTTAGAAGTAATTAAGATAAGACCGCATCCCCCTCCCCATACCCCAAAAAGAAAAAAAAAAAGTTGAGGATGAGTGTGTGCACCTCAAACGCAGCGTTTTGAGGTCGCTGATAGGAAGGGAATATTGCTAACCTGTGCAGGGATGCTGCCAACTGCGGTTTGCTGCCACGCCGACAGAGCATTCGACCCGATACCCTTTTCTCGAGGGATGTCTTGGAGAGGTAACCAATTGGGCGGATCTTAATGTGCTAGTACGATCTCTGTCTTAGTCACTATAATTACAAATATACCCTTAATCATTTGCTATAATGTTGAAACAAAAAATAGATATTTTTTCTTTTTAATAATTTTCAATTTAATATCTCCGTGATAAGACAAAATTATTTGAGTTATTTAAAACTCTTTATTGCAGTTTATTTCGTATTTAAATATTTTTCTTAGAAAAACTACTTTCTTAGGGCAATTAAACAATGTGATTGTTAAGTTAATCAATTTAAAACGTACGGTTAAAAAGGAAAAAAAAAACTTGAAGGGTGGTTTAGTAATCAGGAGCAATTGCCAGAAAAAGTAATGCAAATGGACCGGGCCAACTGGTTGGTGTAATCCAATAAATTTACACCAAGAGACAACCCGATTGAGGTAGACATACCACTGACTCACCCTCTCTGTAATCTATTTTCCCTCCGATCTCGCTGTGCCTTTCTCCTCTGTGTTCTGAAACATAACAATGGCGAGAACTGTGTGGTATCTATTATTCACCCTTCTCTTCCTCTATGCTGCTGCTGGAGGTGCCGTTAACACTCAAAGTAAGTCTCTTCTAAATTTACTTTAAAAACAAGTCCTTGTTTTTTCCAGCATTTTTAGTTTCAGATTTAGAGCCTATCTTTCAGCGTGTACTATTTGTTTGATCCTGACAATCACTTCGAAGTTCTTACTTTTTTTCTAAGATTTTCTTTTTTTGGGTCTTTCGGTACCTCTAAATGTAGCTCCCCGTTCTCGATTGCGCATATTGATATTTAGAAAGAAATGAGACAGTATAATGCCGGTGTTTGACGGCGTGAACTCTTCTATGACTAGATCTCAATTAGGTAAAGTGCTCGTGTACGGTTGATCTCCCGGACAAAGTTCTTTCATTTAAGATAATTTAATCCTTCCTGTTAAATGCTCTTTGTTGGCGAAGAAATTGGTGGTAGAGAAAACCAACCACGTTGGATCTGAGACTTTCCAGTATGATGGCGGAAAAGCGGACAGGAGGAAAACAAGTGGACTTATTTGGACCTTTTCCTATTCTGCTTTTAGCTGTCTCTGTATCTTCGAACCAAATATAATTAAGATCTTTGGCATTCTTAATCGCACAACAAACTATATCAGCTTAAAAACTCATTAGCTCTCTGTTTCTTTTCCCTCTTTTCCGTTGTGTTTTTTAATTGGAGTGATGAGGGGGGTATTTCGATTTTGCCCACATTATTTTTATGGGCTACTGTCTTCTTCGAGCATGGATTGGATTGCGTTCTATATGCCTTGGTTTTGGACTTGTGTACATTCTCATGGTATCCAATCTAAGTATCCATGGTAGACCATGTTTTCTGTGTGTAACACTAACCAACCATTTTTGGCTTTCAGTTTAGGAACTAACACTCTTATTTCCCTAAATTTAATATGATTATAATATCAATTTTTCTCTGTGTTAGGTGCTTCTAGTTCTAGTAAAGAAATAGGAGAACTATCGATATGAAATGAAGTTGTGAAGTAGAGAATGACCTGGTGGCTTTGTTTATACTAGTATTTTTGAGTTGTAAGATTTCATGTCGTTCACCTTCATTTAACTGTAAGTAAGATATCCTTATACTTTCTGCACGTCCTGGTCCTGCCCGTCTGATTCTCAAACGTTCCTTCATACATCTATTTCCCCTTTCTACCGTGGACTAGCTCTGCTTTTGGACAGGGATGCTTATGCAAATGTCATCATGATTTTATTTATAGCATTCTTTAATGTTACGCTTTTCTATATGAACGAATTATTAGGAATTTGGAACTTGTATATAAAGGAATCTCTAGCCTTCATAATGGCCACTGAAAATTAATGAACTTATCTAAGACGAATAGTTTGTTGGAGCCACAACCTGACGGTATCAGCTCAAGTTCAACTTTGAGGTGAGCCTGGCCTCAACATTTTGATGTTCAAATATTCGTACGTTATATATTTTTTATTTATTGTCTACATAAGTTTATGTATTTTGTCATGTAATTGAAAGTTTATATGACATAAAGTTTGAGCTCGTTTAAATCCATAAACAAGCTTAAGTACAAGTTCAAGCACATTTAATAAACAAGTCTAGCCCAAGCGTCAGTATTTAACTCCACTTGGCTTGTTTATAGCCCTACAAAGATTAGATAATAGTTGGGCATGGTAAAATGGAGAAGGAAGATGGGAAACAGAAATCTTAGCTGCTACTTTGAAACTTGTTTCTTGACAGACATTTCAAAGTAAGCCTATATTAATCAGTTTTCATATTTTTGTTAATTGAAGATATGTAGTTGTTTCTTGATCTCATCCATGATAGACCATTATGGCGCCGTTTGATACATGTAGCCGACCCCACCTAGTGAAAAAAGGTTTAGTTGTTGTTGTTGAAGATACGTAGTCGTTTTCTACAGTTGATCCTTACAGTCCTACTGGATGATTACCCAGTCTCTGGATCTCTTTTGTTGCATTACATCCTTCTTCTTATCCTGAGCTTCAGATTTTGAATGTAAATGTAAAACTTATGATATTTTCATGGATAGTTTGCGTTTGTTTATGATGTGATTTGATTATTTTGGACCCTTGATTTGGATGTTTACAAGTATTTTCCCCATTTTTGTGTTTTCTACATCTCCATTAATTATATAATGAACGAAACTTTGCAGTTAAAGTTACTGATAACCCTGCGGACAAGTTGGTAGCTGTAATTAATGAAAACAGAACTGCTCACAAGGTTTCAAGTTTATATGACAACCCGGGTCTTGCCTGTCTTGCTCTACAATACATAAAATCATACCGAGGTGATTGTGGTGCTGTAGGAGGACCTGATGCCAGGAAGCCTCCTGATTCTCAATTTGCTGAAACTTTTGCCCCAAATTGTGGCGTTAAGGCATCAACACTTGCTACTCTTACTGGTCGTTTCCTGGGCTGCCAGTCTAAGTATGTCCATGCGCCTGAGGCATTTTCCGACGTCCTCATAAGAAACCAGAGGAGCTTAGACATACTTTACAGTAAGAATCACACTCAGGTGGGAGCTGCTGTGACGGGAACAGATGGAGGATCTCCTTACTTCTGGTGTGTCTTGTTCAGCAGTGGCAAACCGAACAAGACCTTCGTCTTTGAGGGTGGTGTGGCTAAGATAACAAAACCTGGCTGCTTTAGTGGAGCTAATGATCAGTGCAGCGGTTCTCATCATTGGTCTCAATTCAGTGGGATATGGCTATTTGCCACTGCAGCTCTCACTGCATTGGGATTTGCTTTTGCTTTATGATCACATATTCATATAAATTGTATACATTTCCACTTGATTTCATTTTGTCATTTGTTAAGGTATTTGTGGCAATTGCTTTTGGATAGAGGTTTGATGCAATTTTTTCTCTGTAGAGGCTCTGTTTTGTACTTTCTGCGTGATGCTGATGCGTGTGTGCATGCGCCTGCTTCTTTTTATTAATGAATGAAGACTAAAACAGAGGAAGATACATACAAATTGTATTACATTTTCTCTTGTTTGTATATAAATTCAAGTTTGAGTATGAGTAGGTAGTTGCGTACTGGAACTCTTCTTATTTGATATATACATATAGAAATTTTTTTACTCACTTTAATTTATATTTTTAACTATGATATTTTTTTAAAATTATTATAATGTATTTATAATTTATAAATCTATTACAAACGGTATTTAGAATGATAAAAATCTTTCTTCTCACCATCAAATTCATATTCATTAAGCTCAACAATTCAAAGTCAATTTGTAACTTTTCTCCTTAAAAATCAGTTCAACCAATAATATCTTAAAATCTTTAAAGAAATTTCTCTTAAAGCTTACTTAATTTTTGTTTGAAAATAAAAAAACAATGTTAAATCAAAACAGAGTAGTAGCTGTTCGTGTAGAAGAATATAAAATTTGCAAAACTTACACGTGCAATAATAAAACACAGCACGGTTTTCTCAGCCCATCCATCAACGGCCAGTTTTACGCTGGTGACAATGTTGGTTGCATAGAAGACCAGTCGATTTCATACATTCTCTTGATCAAAGTGACACCGAGTTTTCCTCGACGGTCAATGATTGGCAAATAATAAAAAAAAAATACATATATATAATGTGAAACGAGCCAGATAGTCCAATGATAGAGAGGTTTTGTTCCTAAAGTAGCAGCATGTTTTAATGGGGGAAACAGTACGCAAATTAAGAAAGTGGTCAAGGTTAGTTATGGGATGAAATTAAATAAAGTCAAGAGTGATGGATTAAGAAAGATTTTATACCCATCCCCATCACATTTTAAATTTTTTTGACCTTATTCCCGCCTCATTTTTTGAGGGATGTTTTCATCATGTCTCCAACCCCAAGCCTAAAAAATGACTATCAGTAGGTATTGAAATTGGGTGTTGTCACTTCAAAATAAAAAATAAAAAAATCCAACCACTACACCAAGTAATGTTCTTGAAATTTAGCTTCCAAACTTTATATATATATATATATATATATATATATATATATATATATATATAACTTAATAAAAAATTTATTTATCAATAACTATTTATAAAACTTAATTAATAAAATTTAATAATAAAAAATTTATAGATTTATTTTAAAATTTTCTAAAGTAGTTCAAGATACCCATCAAATAGTTCTAAAAAACTCATAATAACATGATTTATTAGCTTATATATGGTTTTTATTACACAGCTATGCTACCTTAGGCGGCTATCCTTGGAGTTGCTCTTGATGTCCTTGTGATCCTTCTAATGATATTACTAGCAGCTTGCCCACCATACAATCCAACTCCTTTCTCTAATGGATCACTCGACAGACCTGGTACTTATTTTCTTTACATCCCCATGTTTTATGCTGTAAGTCTGTAACCTAAGTGCCTAGAACTACAAATTAGTATATTATCAAGCTCCCATCGTAGCTCTTCTAGCTTTTATTTTTCTGTAGTGCGAGTTCGGGGAACTTTCAGGGAGGGGTTTGAAAAATGACGGTTAGTTCAAGACTAATAGAGCTTTATCGTCCTGCCTATTGAAACTAAAGCTTCAAACTACTGACTCTATGCGCTTGAAAATGACAGCTAACTCACCACCAAAACCAGTGATACTTCATATGAATATGGCACTTTATGTGTACGAGGATATCATGAGGACGACTGAAAACCTGAGTGAGAAGTATATAAATGTGTTCTGAAGAATTGCAAGCCAGTGGCTATTAGAAGGCTCTATTCTAGCTATCCACAGTGTTTGAAAGAATTTGAGACAGAACTTGAAACAATTGGTAGCATCAAGCACCGGAATCTGGTTAGTCTCCAAGGTTACTCCCTTGTCTCCTTATGGGAATCTTCTTTTCTATACTACATGGAATAGGGCAGTTTATGGGACCTTCTTCATGGTAAGTTGAAGCTGTTCCTTGAATGAAACAATCAAACGATGTATATATTCTGTTTTTTATTTTATTTTAAAAAAAAGAACGGTGGGAAAGTGGAAAATAGAAAATGTCTAAAAGAATTTTAATATCGGTTATTGTAGCTTAGAGCAGTAAGATGTACAAGTTTACTATGACTTCTCCCGATTCTTGTACTTGTTTTTGGTTTTTATTGCTGACACTACACAATACGGTGGGAGTAAATTTCACATGTCTCTGGCACTGGGGGCCACAGGAACTGAGGCCAGAAACCCATTGAAGTAGCAAGCTCAAGGAAGCACGGCATAAATGTGTGAACAGCAATAATGTACCGAATGCTTATCCTTGGCTGGCCTATTTAGATGATTGTTTTAATGCGGTAACACTGCAACGGAAAGTCATCTTCCAAAATCCTTTTCATGGCGGTATTATAGTGCAGGGGTAAATGGCTAAGACATTTTTGGTTAGATGGGATGGGCGAAATTGTTAAAACATCTTAAGCGTATGCGTCTCTTCGTACAGGCAAACAAACAAACCCGCATTTGAACGGATACGCCTTTTTAACTTTCATTTGAAATAAATTGGTGTCGTCGTGATATAAAATAATTTAAAAATATGCTAAGAAGTCACAAGATTCGCCCTTTATTTATTCGAATTGAAATCCTTTGCATTGCTGTAACGCTCGGTCGTGTATAGGAAGGACTGACACTGAGCTGACCTCAATTTTAATTGAGCTTAACCAATAATAATAAAATACAGTCTCTGTTACAGAACCCACTATAATTTACACAATTTTACTAGATATAATATTAAAAAATAATTCTATTACTTCGTTTATCTATATTTATATATTTATGATAAAATTTTATGTTGATTGTCGTATATTTAATATAATTTTTTTTTATTCGAACTTAAAATCGATTATACGAATATAAGTAAAGTTAGACACAATATTAAAAAAAAATTAGAAAATTCAAAGTAATTTAACATCCAATTTACAAATAACGACGAGTTTATAGTTTGTTTAATTAACGTAATTCATTTATTTTTTGGTCACTCCCAGGCTTTACTAGGAAGCAACTATCAACTAACGCTGAAATAGGCAGAGATGGGTTGGTTAAACAAGGTGGAAAACTTTCGAGTCCAATTTCAACCCCAGTACGGCGGTGACGTGTCGAATACGATATAAATAGTCTGCAGTTTCGCCATTTTTGACTCATAGTCTACCCCGTTGTAGGGCGGGAACACAAAATTTCACCAGAACTCACGCCCGTAAGCCCCTATTTTGTCCCTCCCTCTCTCTCTCTAGGGTTTCAATTTTGGAATCATTTTCCTCACCCCTTCTGTTTCAATCTATCCAATACTTAGGTTCTTTGGGTCTGAGCTCATTTTCTGTTACAGGAACCGAGAATGAACCTGCGCGAGGGCTCCAAAGTTTGGGTGGAAGACAGAGATTTGGCTTGGGTGGCTGCTGAAGTACATCACTTTGCTGGCAAGCAAGTCCACCTTGTTACTGCTTCCGGGAAGAAGGTGAGGAGTTTGTTTCACTGTTACATGTCTATTATATATGCTACTTGCGTAATAATGGATAATTCCGGGTATATTTTCAAATTTTGGTTCCGTGTGGTGTGGTCTGTAGGTTTTTGCTCTACCAGAGAAACTGTTCCCAAGGGATGCAGATGAAGAGGAGCATGGGGGAGTGGAAGATATGACGAGGTTGGCTTACCTGAATGAGCCGGGAGTATTGTATAATCTTCGTAGAAGATATGCCCTGAATGATATATATGTGAGTCTACTACTAGATGACCAATCTCTGCGAATAGTTATTTGAAGTGATTTATTAGTATAACGGTCAATTAAGGTTCGCCACAAGCTTATTCATGATGTTCTTAACGGAACTTGGTCTATATTTATCAAAAAGATGCACGTGAGTGAGGAATTTACTGCTCTACATGGTACTGAGAAAATTCATAAATGCTTGGAAATGGACAAATGGTGTTTGGGAGGCCAAGCTGGGCATTTGGGTTTGGTGAATTATATGTTATTTGCTAATACAACTAACTGCACGAGGGAAGGCAGGAGAAAGAAAAAGATAGAAGAAAATCCACACAAAATTGAGGCTTCCTTTTTTTTTTTTTTTCTAGTTACCTTTATTTTTCTGGTTACAAGTTACAAGGTTGATTTTTCTAGATAGTTGGGTTTTTCTAGTTATTTGCACAAATGCATCTTGCCAGATGGCCAGCTAGCAATTTAAATCCTGTCATTATGGAAATCCTGTTCTGGTGCAAAATTGTTTTTCTGAGCCATCTTGGCACTTTTTGCTTAACATTAATGCTTACATTTATGAGGACTAAAATGGCGTGTCTTGATGGACAAATCCTATTCAAATGCATAAATTAATACACAACTAGTAGCTTTTCATGCTTCAGTTTCTTCTTTTTTTTTTTGGTGATTTCACATATTGAACTTTGCTTGGTCATTTAGTCTACCGCCTGATATAGTGTAATACACGTGGTTGTTGCAAATACTGATATATGAATATTTGGTTTTCTGGATTGTCATGTCATGCTTTCACTTTAATAGTTTTCTTAAATTGACTCTAGTGCATTCTATGCAATTTAATGCTTTTTTCCTGACATATTTGTCTTCATTAGACATATACAGGGAGCATTTTAATAGCTCTTAATCCATTCACAAAGCTTCCTCATTTGTATGATATCCATATGATGGAGCAGTATAATGGAGCTCCATTTGGTGAGCTCAGCCCACATGTATTTGCTGTGGCTGATGCCTCTTATAGGTTAGTATGCTTTTATTTGTGCATTTGTATGATTGATTTTTTTTATATCATTCTTGCTGTCCTATTTCATGTTTTGAAATTTGAATTAGTGAGCTTCTGTTGGTCATGATCTAGAGCGATGATGAATGAAGGTCGAAGCCAGTCTATCTTGGTCAGTGGTGAAAGTGGTGCTGGGAAAACTGAGACGACAAAATTGATTATGCAGTATCTTACCTTTGTTGGAGGACGTGCCTCAGGTGATGATAGAACAGTTGAGCAACAAGTTCTTGAAGTAAGATATTATTGAATCCAATCAATCACGAGTTAACAATCAAAACAATTTTGGATTTTTCATCTGGACATCAATATGTGATACTAATTCCACTTTCTGCTTTATTCAGTCGAATCCACTCTTGGAGGCTTTTGGTAATGCAAGGACTGTCAGGAATGACAACTCAAGGTGGAATTGGTGATTTTTGTGTGTGTGTGTGTGTGTTTTCTACCCGAATGTTTATTAGTTTCCATCTTTTGGCATTTTTCATGTTATTTGTCTTTCCCAGTTTCCACAGAGAATCTAAGAGAAAAACTTGGTCTTAGTGTTTGGGCTGTCTTATGGTGTTGTCTTATTATATTATCTAATGCAAACTGCGCATAATCATGGCATACTTTAGTCTTGTCTGTAATCATATCCATCCTAAATAAGAGTAGAACTTCAAGGAAACATATAGTTATGGTACATATTTATAATGAAATATCAGTCCTTTTTGGTACCTATATATGCAAGCATGTTATCTCTCGCGTCTGGATGATTGAATAAGGTTTTACATTTCTCTATGTAAACTGTAAATATGGCGTGGCAGTGTCAAATACTCTTTTATCGAAAATTTGAAATTATTATCGCTATGTTTTTTTTTTCTTAGCCTCATTAATGTTTTTTTTTATTGCAGTCGTTTTGGGAAGTTTGTTGAAATTCAGTTTGATTCAAATGGTAGAATATCTGGTGCTGCAATTAGAACTTACTTATTGGAAAGATCGCGAGTAGTGCAGATAACAGATCCTGAAAGAAACTATCATTGCTTTTATCAGTTATGTTCATCTGAAAGGGTATTCAATATCTTATATTATGTAAAGTCTTTTTTTTCTTTTTTTTTTTCTTTTTGGTATATTGGTGCTTGTATTGTGGCATAATGAATGTGCAGGTTACTGCTTTTATCTTGTCATGGTTGAAGCATTAATTGTTTTACATTGGGATGCCTTGTTTTTAGGATGCTGAGAAGTATAAGTTAGGACATCCAAGCCACTTCCACTATTTAAATCAAAGTAAAACTTATGAATTGGATGGAGTAAGCAGTGCTGAAGAATACATGAAGATAAGGGGGGCAATGGATATAGTTGGCATAAGTCTTGAGGATCAGGTGTAATACCATTACCCATTAATGTTGCTCTTGCTTTATTGGATAAAATTATGATGCGCCTCACTTTACTTATGGTTATCCTATATGCCTATTACTAGGAAGCCATATTTCGCACATTAGCTGCAATTTTACATTTGGGAAACGTTGAATTTTCTCCTGGAAAAGAGCATGACTCGTCAGTTATAAAGGATGAGAAATCAAAATTTCATTTGCAGATGGCAGCCAATCTGTTCATGTGGGTTTTTTTATTTTGAAATCTTATTTTCTTTACATGAAATTTGAGTTGCTGAATTATATTTCGTTCCTGTTATTCACATTTATATTTAATAATTAAATGTTTTAATTAATTTTTCCTGTAGCCATTATTGATTTTGCTATATTAATTTTTGATGGTATGACATTGTAAAGTATAAGGGACTGTGTATCAAACTAAAATTTGTCAGGAAAATGGCGGTGGCAAAAATGACTAGGAAATGCTAAACAAGTATACTTTAAACTTTTTCTTTTGGAAATGATGATTAACTTTGCAAAGGTAAGTAGTCTAGGTATTAAATTAGCAAAGAAGTTTTAAGAAGTAGAAAGTGACGTAGCAGCTGAGATTGGAATAAACTACACTGGTTTCTCTATTTGGCCCCATACAATATCAGATCTTTTGAGATCCAGTGAGGATGAACCAAGAAGTGGGTGGAGTGTCATGTTGATAAGAGACAAGGACCTATCACAAGTTATATGACGGCTCTAAGAACAGATTATCCTTATTTTTATCATAGTTGTTGAGTCATCATCATTGTTAGCGTCTACTTGTTATATCGCAAATGAAATTAAAAGTATTTTTTTATCAGAAATAAAAAGATTTGGATGTCTAATATCCCATTTAGCATTATGCTCTATTATAGCCACCAATTGATTGGATTTGATATTATGTATAGCTTTTGGCCCAGAAATGAGGGAGCTATAGAATTTCATTCTCTGTATTTGTGCATAGATTGTACCTGTTATTCTGTAGTATAATAGAAATGGTAAAAATATTATGGATTTTGTTCTCTAATGGGATGGTTAACATTCCACGTGGTTTCTAAACTTTGACAAAAGTTGGATGCTGGATCATATCTCCTTTAAGATGTAACGACTGGTCATAATTTTATATTAGGTTTTGTTCTCCTAACTTTACGACTATTTTTTCTCCTTTTCTAGGTGTGATGTGAATCTACTGTTAGCAACATTGTGTACTCGCACAATACAAACCCGTGAAGGAAGTATTGTGAAAGCTCTTGATTGCAATGCTGCTATTGCTGGGCGGGATGTTTTGGCAAAAACTGTTTATGCCCGCCTATTTGACTGGTATTTTTATGGTCAATGCAGAATCATGATCATATTTGGTATGAATTGTTTAGGGTGACAATAATATTTGTTTTGTTCCTTTGTCCTTCAGGCTTGTTGATAAAATCAATACGTCTGTTGGGCAAGATATCAATTCCCAGATACAAATTGGAGTTTTGGATATATATGGTTTTGAGTGCTTTAAGGATAACAGGTAAGTCTGCAATTATCTACTTGTCACTTTGAGCAGTAGTATTTTCTTTTCCTTGTGGATTGTGAAGAGTTGAAATGAGTTGGTGAACTCTGCATTTGTAGTTGCTGGAGACATTCTAATCCATGGTTGAGGCATTTATTGTTGTAATATTGTTGGAAGTTATTTGTTTTTTTTGTATGTAGAGTTGGAGGGTTAACTCTGCATTTCTAGTTGTGGAATATACCCATGCATGGGTCAGTCCCTTTTTTTTTGCGTGCAAAAGCTGTTGGAAGTTTGATCCATTTGTTTTTTCAATTGGATTGTTGGAGAATCTCAACAACTTCTTTATTATTCCTCTCATACATTTTAGTACTTTCACTAATAGTAAAAATGCATAATGCTCGGACTTCTAATTATTCTGTTTCTGGTCTTGGTATTTGAAGTTGGTAATTTTGTCTATATGATCTCCACTTAATACAGTGACATTTGCTTCCAACAGTTTTGAGCAATTCTGCATTAATTTTGCTAATGAAAAGCTTCAGCAACATTTTAATGAGGTATGTAATTGAGTTATGCTATGTTAATCTGCTGTCACTAAGTTAATGCATCAGTGTCATTGTCTTTATCTGTAACAAGTGGATGTAGTTTGTTTTTTGTCCTTTTCTTATAATTTCTTTTCTTTTTCATTTGTTTCAGCATGTATTCAAAATGGAGCAGGAGGAGTATAGCAAAGAAGAAATTAATTGGAGTTACATTGAATTTATTGACAACCAAGATGTTTTAGATTTGATTGAGAAGGTTTTGAATGATTTTCTTTTGCTTTTTAGGTGGATTTATTTTAAATATGAGCTTCTATGTTCCAGTCGTAACATTGAATTTATTGACAACCAAGATGTTTTGACCTCTTCATACATGATTATTTGTTTTGTGCTAAATTGTTGCAAGGAGAATATATAGGTCTCAAATAATGGTGGCTGAGGAATATTGAACAGGCTATGATCATCAGTTGGTATTATTAGAGGAGACAAGAAATATCGAAATTGCAAAAGTAGGATTTTCATTAGGAAGCCAGCTAGTCAGATAGTCAGCAATATATTTAATTCTTTTTATTGTCTTACCCTGCACTCTAGGCCTTATATTTGAACTTCTCATAAGATAGATATATAGTCAGCAATATATTTAATTCTTTTTATTGTCTTACCCTGCACTCTAGGCCTTATATTTGAACTTCTCATAAGATAGATATATATATATATATATATATATATATATATATATATATATATATATATATATATATGCTGGGGAAATATTTGGTTCTCTTAGTGTGTATGCCTTTAATATTAGTTTCTTGTGGACTCATCATTGCTGTCATTTGCAGAAGCCCATTGGTATCATTGCTCTGTTGGATGAAGCTTGGTACAATTTGAATTCTTTAATATGAATTGCTGTGCATTCGTTTGTCTAATGTTCTCTTGCAAATTAGCCTTAAGATCAAATTTCCTCTCCTTGCAGCATGTTCCCAAAATCAACACATCAAACATTCTCAACCAAGTTGTTTCAGCATTTACGGTCGCACCCAAGGTTGGGAAAGGAAAAGTTCTCAGAAACAGATTTTACTGTTTCTCATTATGCTGGAAAGGTGAGTCTGTGATGTTATTTGCTTTTGTTTTGCAAATGAAACCTTTGTAATATCACAAATTTTACATAGAGATTTTGTTACTTTTATGCAGGTCACTTATCATACAGATACCTTTTTGGACAAAAATCGTGATTATGTTGTTGTAGAACATTGCAATCTATTGTCTTCTTCCAAATGCCCCTTTGTGTGTGGTCTTTTTCCTTTGCTGCAGGAGGAATCTTCTAGATCATCATACAAGTTTTCTTCTGTAGCCTCCAGATTTAAGGTGTGAAGATCTATATCTACCCTTCTTTTTTTTAAATGAAGATCAATTTAGTGTATGCAGTTAAAGTCAGAAAGAATTCCACTACGGAATAAGAGATGCTACCCAACATAGTGAATGAAACAGGTTTCTTCATGATGAACTCTTCAAAATTTAAGATAAAGAGAGCAGCATAAATATGTAAAATTAATACTAGTGTGGTCTTATTATGAATTTGGCTGAAGAATACTAGATTACTTTGTTCAATTTCTGTAATTATGTGTCATAATCTGTTGTCTGTAATAACATCAAGTAGTTTCTGTTGCTGTTGGTTGTGAGATAAGGTTCACTTGTTTGGGTTCCTTTCCGCAATTACTTGGCTGGAGGATTAGTGGCATGGGCAACAAAGGGTAGTTATTATTGTTTGTAGGCTGGTCCGTTTTTATGTCTTTTAACAGTGAAAAGGAGCTGTAGACTATGCTATTTCTTAATTTTTTTATGAATATGTCACTCAAAGGACATCATGGAGTTAGATTAGGGGATCCATTATTATGGTCAAATTGTAGGTGAATAAAGTATTTGGTCAGGATTTCTATGTTGTTGACCTTTTCTTTTTACTTTTGTGTGTCTGTGCGTGGTGGATTGGAATCTCAGCAACAACTTCAAGCACTCATGGAGACCCTTAACTCAACAGAGCCTCATTACATACGATGTGTGAAGCCAAACTCTCTGAATCAACCACAAAGGTTTGAGAATTCAAGTGTCATACACCAATTACGCTGTGGGGTCAGTAGCTTAAATATTCTTGCTTCCCTTTATTAGAGCTGTTATCATATAGAGATATATAGATTTCCTTCATGTCAGTTATTAACTTTGTTTCCTTGGTTGCTGTCTTGCTGATTATATTGTCAGTCATTGCCATTGTTGTTACCCAATGTTTGATAATGTGGTAAATATTATAAATGAAGATTTGTTTTCCTGTCTGTGGCGATGGACCTTTATTTGTGCCTCTATTCTCATATTCGTTATTATTGAACTGTTATAGAGTCTGTTATGTTTGATAACTTGTGACGTTAAGTCACCTTTGAGTTAAAATTCACAAGCTACTTTTAGTTGAGTTTTAAGTCATGATGAATTTCTCGTCTTCATGTTATTGCATTGAATCAAGTTGAACTGGAGATCTCTAAATTTATCCATGCATTATAGATCTTCTTAGATATTTGCCTGTGGTAAAAGACTGGTTCTTTCTGTATTAAAGTTAGAGATATTAATAATTATTAAACATGCTTTTGGTATCCATCTGGCTAATAAATTGCATGTTTGATGCTCAGCTTTATTATATGAAAAGCAGGATCGTAATATTGATTTGTAAAAATTATAAACAAAGTAAGATAATGTAATCATTGTTATACAAATTGCAAAGTTTGACACAGGTATTGTGTTATTGATTATTTGAAAGGCTCTTAGTTTTTGGTCAGGTGTGGTACAGCCCACAGAATTTGGTAGAGCTGTTGTAGATCTTTTTGAAGTTTTCATTTTTGGAGAAAACTGGGGGTTTAGATGTTGTGAAAATGCATAAATTAATTTTTTGTATGGTGTAATTGGTCAGAGGAATGTACATCATTGAAAGGGTAGGTTCATGCTGTTAAATGGATTTTCCAACAAGGTTTTCTTTTGGGTGTTCTTATCATGCTGTGCTGAAAAGAACTAAAGGAGGTTTCTTTTGTGGAATTCAGATTTAGAGTGTTATTATTTATCTCGGTTTCTGTAATTTCTTTGTTTAATGATATCTATGAAAAGAAAAATGATATAGTTCATTATACATTTACACACTCAGTTGTGGGCTTGATTTGAATTTTCATACAAATAGGATTGCCATAATCCATATGCAATTTTGCATTTTTTTACGTTTTACTTCCTAAAAGGGTTCACCTTTGTAAAGCCCTTCAATTTCATATTTCTATATATTCAGGGTGTCCTTGAAGCTGTTAGGATAAGTCTGGCAGGGTACCCCACTCGTAGGACTTACTCAGAGTTTGTAGACCGCTTTGGGTTAATAGCTTCTGAATTTGTGGATGGAAGGTGAGTTTACTAAAGGTTCACATGCTCAGGTATCTGTTAACTCTTGTATTCCATGATATTACTGTTTTTAAGTGTAGAACTATGTGTCAAAAACATTTCTGTAGCTAGGATTATAGTTTAAAAACCCGAACTGGTAAATAGTGGGGGTCAGGGTCAAAGTTTTGACCAAGCTTGAAGAGTCAGGGTTAACCAGATCAATGTAAACAGACGTATATTAATTAAAGTTGGCTAGAATACTTTGCTTGGCTCGTCCCTAAAGTTTAATGCGTGTTTCAGTTTTGTCACTGAAGTTTTATTTGGTTTGATCTTTCCCTAACCTTTCAAAACGGGTTTAATGTTACCTTTTTCCCTAACACCATTAATTTCATTAATGGAAAATGTTTACCTGACAGTCCAGACTACCTAATTTGCAGTGACTCATAATTTTTCTTTTCTTTTCTTTCTCTTCTTTTTCTGAAACTTCTCTGAACCACCTTCTTTTATTAATCCTTAAAGCATCGCTTCCTCTCTCATACTATACAATAATTTTCTCCAACTTAATCCTAAAGCCTAGATGGATCCATGCCCTTTTGTGCAGATCCTTGTTGGAAACTTGGCTATCAAATCTCTGGTGGTCTCTTGGCCTTGTTTCTCTGGCAAAGTACACCCTTTGAGTTCCCCATGCTTTTGTTGAATTTAACTTGGGGACTTCCA
Organism: Gleditsia sinensis; assembly: GCA_037074535.1. Lineage (NCBI taxonomy): Eukaryota > Viridiplantae > Streptophyta > Magnoliopsida > Fabales > Fabaceae > Gleditsia > Gleditsia sinensis. The sequence continues at coordinate 12,155,860 of CM073470.1, read as the reverse complement.
TTCCGATCATCATCACTTTGCCACTGTTCCTCTAATCTTGCTGAACGCTGAGACGTACCCTCACTCCATTGCTGCTTGCTTTGATTTGAGCAAGCCTTAGATGGAGAACTTCTCAAAGTGTCAAAGAATCCTGTTTTGAAGATTTCTCTGTACAAGAGTTTGAGATTGAACTCGTGTGCCTTCAACACCACCAAGCTATTGGGGAAAAGGTTGGTGTTGTTGGATTTGACCATGGCAGAGTGTCGGGTGTGTATGTTTCAGAATGGTTGGCTCACGCTGGGTGGGAGAAATAGGGAATCTGCAGGGCAGCTGGTGCATTTGACTATTTGGGCTGAATCTGGCCTGAGATTTGTGTTTTCGTTTGACGATGAAGCAGAGTGTAGTCCTCAGGTGTTCCAAATCTAAGGGAATGTGAAACAACTTGTATTTACTTGCAAGTTCAGTTTCAAAATGTGTAGCCCTCAGGTGTTCCAAATCTTTTTATGCTTTTTTTCCTATACTTTTCCAGAATTGTTTCCCCAGACTCCTATTCTAGCCCTTTAAAACTTTGCTAATTGCATAATTGCTTTTGGGGAGCCACGAGACACCTAGGGGGTGTTTGGTATGTGGTAAGATTTTTTATTCTTAGAAATTATATTTCTTGAAAAACATGTTTTCTAGGAATGATAATTATTAAAAATGTACAAAATGTATTTGGTTGACTTTAAATATTTATCTGAAATTTTTTTTATTACTATTTTGGTTATAATTAACTTTCTTGAAAATTTTAATACTTTTCTAAAAATGTCTTTACTTATGTTAAGGTCAGAGAGAGAAAGTAAGTGTAGAGATAACAGAAAAAGTGATAGAGAAGAGAAAAAGATGATGAGAAAGAAAGTAAGAGAGAGAAAATATGAGAGATGGGTGAGAGAGAGGATGAGAGAGATGGGTAAGAAAAAGATGAAAGAGAAAGTGACAAAATGAAAGATATTATTGTCTTTTTATATTTAAAAAAGATTTTCAGGACATGGAAAACTTGGATACTCACCCTCTACATGAAATTTTTTTGGTGGAAATCCTTTTAAAAAATCATTCTCAGGAATCCATATTTTTCAAGCATTCTGTTTTAAAATTTAGAAACTAAACATGAGAATTTAACTTTTTCAAGTTGAGTTTTTTAGGAATCCAAAAAAATTTCCCCTACCAAACACCCCCTAGAGGAAACTAGACCCTCTTGTAAATTCAGTAGCACTCTAGTTCAATAGAGACATGAACAAACTAGGCAGTCTAGAATGCCACGTAGGTATTTTCCATCAATGAAGTTAACCGTGGTCAGGAAAAAGTCAATATAAGGTTGTATTTATTGATATTGAAATTCAAACCATTCATTTAATTATTAATTTTAAGCATTAGTTAACTACTATTAAATTGTTAATATGGTTAAAATTAAGGCATTGAAATGATATAGCTAGTTAACTAATTATAAATTGTTAAGGTAGTTAACTCATTATAAATTAAAGTATTGAAACTCAAACCATTTATATTAGTAATTATTGTTTTGAGCTTAGTGGTAGGAATGGTATAATTATCCTGTGAGGTTGAATCCCGACAATGCCTTCCTACTCAATTTTAAATGAGTGAAGTGGCAGTCAAACTGCTTGAATAAAAACTAACACCAGGTGTACAGCTAAACTGGTGGGTTACTTGGATATTTATTAGGCCAAAAGCAGCTGTAGAGAGTTAACCGGTCAAATTGGTTCGGTTTTAAAAAAACGGTTGGGTAGAATAATTTTAACTTTGGAGTGGTGTGGGGGAGTTGAGAAGGGATCACCTTGTTAATTGGGATTTACGTTGTAGATTGAGGATTAAGAGGATTTAGGACTTGGAAACTTGATGTCCAAGAACAAGGCTTTGACAAGCAAATGGCTATGGTGTATTTGTCTTGAAATTACTTCCTTATGGCATTAAGTTATCCTTCATAAGTCTGGTTTGGATTTGAATGGGTGGGATAGCAATCTTGCAAGTAGGGCTACTTATTTTATTCCTTAGAAATTCATTTCTCAGGGTTATGATGCTTTTTCCTCTTTTATTTTTTTATGGTTTTGTAATGGGTGCTGTATCAGATTTTGGGAGGATACTTGGGTAGGACATATTCTTGTTTGTCAAGCTTTTCCTAATCTTTACCATCTTTCTTCTTTGCATAATGCTTTAATTCATGATTTTTGTTCTATTCAGGGGACTATGCTTTCTTGGAATTTTCACTTTTCTAGGGACTTAACTGCTAGAGACTTGAATGAACTTGAAACTCTTGCCTCTTCTTGATGATGTGAGAATTTCGCAATTTGAAGATAAGAGAGTTTGGAATCTTGATCCTTTTGGTGTTTATTCGTTTAAATCATGCTTTCACTTCCTTAGTTCTTCTCCTACTAGGGAAGTTTTTCTTCTTGAAAAACCCATTTGAAAATCAAAAGCTCCTTCAAGAATCAAATCTTTCATTTGGACAGCAGTACTCAATAGAATTGACACAAATAACATGTTGCAAATTTGAAGACCTAACACGGCTTTGTCTCCTAACATTTGTATAATGTGCATGAATAGTGCTGAAATTAGTGATAATTTAATTTTACTTTTGTTAGTTGCTGGTTTCATGTGGAATAAGCTTTTTGGGATCTTTGGTGTAAGTTGGGTTTGTTTAAAGGATCTATAGCAGTTTCTTCTTATACGGTTCAAAAGGTTTGGCTGTACAAAGGATGCAGCTTTTTGTGGTAATGTGCGGTTTTTGCAGTTGTGGAGTATTTGGCTAGAGAGGAATGCTCAAATTTTTAGGGGTGTTTTGCTATCTTTAAATGACTTATGTGCAAGGATTGTGTTCGGAGGATCTTTGTGGTGTTCGGCTCAAAGGGGGAGTGTCTCTTTTGGATATGCAAAGAGATTGGACAGTTTTGCTGCATGCTTAAATTTTAGCTACTGTGTTCTTTTTTGGTTTTTGTTTATGTTTTCTATGTTTACTCAAGTGGATAATTATTCCTCTTGTTTTTTACTTCTCATCTTTCTCAATAAAATTTCTTCTTTTGTCAATTTTTTTTTAACTTTATTGGTAGTTACAGTTTGCCAAACCGAAAGAGAAAAAGAGAACAAAAAAGAAAAAACTAGTTGGTTTTACATATATTTATTTGTGTATTACGATGATTAGTTATTAAGAAGTATAGAAAAAGGTCCTCTTGCAAGCTTTTTGTTCATTTTAAACAAAAAACCTCTGCTTTTATTTCTCATCAATGTTTGTTTATACTTATTGTCATGTATAATGTGTCAACAGTTACGATGAAAAAACTACAACTGCAAATATTTTGCAAAAGCTAAAGCTTGAAAATTTTCAGGTATGCTTCTTAGAAACAATACATGGAGCTGTTGTTCATAAAAAAAATTGGGATGTAAAAGCATAGCTACATCTATAATGTTTTTTTTTTGTTTTGCGTCTCCTCTTTCTTCTTACTCAGTTGGGCAGGACCAAAGTATTTCTCAGGGCTGGTCAAATTGGCATTTTAGACTCCCGACGTGCTGAAGTTTTGGACAATGCTGCAAAGTGTATTCAGCGCCGGTTGAGAACATTTATTGCACACAGGGATTTTATCTCCATCCGAGCTGCTGCATTTTCTCTTCAGGCATACTGCAGGGGTTAGTTTTGTTCTCTTTTTCCCCCTTCAAGTACTTCCTGTTTTGCTCAAATCCTTATCATTGATTCTTTCTTAAACAGAATTCATTTATTTCTGTGATGATCTTGTCATACACTTAAATTTGAGTATCACACATGTTGGTTGAGGACAAAAGTTTATTCACCTTGGAGGAACTAGGAGCGGGATGCAAGTATGAGCAATACATTGTATCATCTTTGGGTGAAGTTTTGTTATATATTTTAGGCTGTCATTTACTGGCGCTCAAGCTGTATATTCTCTATATGGTCATGTCTTATCCCTTCCCTTCTATCCTGCTGCACCTTTGGTAGCTGTACACTCACTATAAATATTTTAGTTTATTTCCTAGTTTTGTGTTCACAACTGTCAACTGTATTTGGATTAAAAGCTGGTTAACTATTAAATTCTTATCACACATTAAAGTGTCATGGGGCCTTATAACTTATTAACTTAGAGGAAGTAAAAATTGGTGGGAACTATTTCTGATTTGGGTCTTTATTAGGGCCTGATTAGTTGTTGATACTTTATATATTTAATTTCAGCAACTATGCTGAGATCAGTAATATGTCATTGGTTAGGTTCTTTTTTGTATCAGACAACGCTAGATTGGTTTGTGCATAATTGGTAATTTATGCCTGTTATAGCTAGCATACCACATATAGGGGTCTCAATTTTTATGGTTTCGCTGGCTTGGTGCTTATTAGTAATTGTTATTGCAGGATGCCTTGCCCGGAAGATGTTTGCTGTTAAACGCGAAATGGCTGCAGCTATCTTCATTCAGAAATATAGTCGTATGTGGTTAATGAAGCATGCTTACTTGAAACTGTATTCTTCTTCTATTATCATACAATCCTTTGTTCGTGGTTTTGCAACTCGCCAAAGATTCTTGCATGGAAAAGAACACAAAGCTGCTACTTTTATTCAGGTAATTTAACTGCAAGATGGATTTCATCTGAACGACTTCTAATTTGTAGAAACCATGGCTTCTTCATCTTCTTTTCAATAAACTTGATTTATTTTGCATTTATCATCTGAGTTATTAAATAACAAGGAGTAAAATTAATTAAAGTTTTTACACCAAAAGAAAAATATTAACGAGTTTTATTTTCTATTTATAATTTAAAAATAACTAAGTTTATGAATTTTTTAGTTAAGGAGTAAAAATAGAAGATGAGTCGTGACTTTTTGTTGGTGGATCAAAATTCTGTAGATATGGTTGAGCATAAGTTTACAGAATGCAAATGAAGTTGGGGAAAATTGTCAGTTATGAATTTTTTTAATTTTCTATATAATAAAATAATAAATATTTTAGATTTTATAGTTTCTACTATTTATGTATATCCTATTCCCTCTTAAAAAAAGGAAGTGTAATTATTATTATTATTTTTGGGTGGTTGTTGTCTAACCTAGACACCAAAGTCTCCAAAGCCTTATGTAATGGTGTAGATATAGATAATAATGCATGCTTTGGTTTCAAATTTTTCATGCAATTTCTTTCAATTCCTTGTCATTTATTTTTGGTTACCTATGCATGATGCAATTTGTTACATTTAGCTAATTGTTGTAAGATTGATTTTATAGGCATGTTGGAAGATGTCCAAAATTCGGTCAGCTTTCCGACGTCATCAAGCTTCAATTGTGGCAATTCAGTGCCTTTGGCGGTGTAAACAAGCGAAAAGAGAACTTCGTAGATTGAAACAAGTGAAGATTTTTCCAATTTTTTTTTCTGGGTTCAAATGTATTAAAAATTGGTTTTGATGGATTAACTTATTGATTTCCCCTTTGCAGGAGGCTAATGAAGCTGGTGCCTTGCGTTTAGCTAAGAGTAAACTTGAGAAGCAATTGGAAGATCTTACATGGCGTTTGCATCTTGAGAAAAGAATAAGGGTATTGTTTCCCAAAATAGTGATCTTCCATATGAAACAGTCTGTTTGCATCAAATGTTATTGGCTCATGACTTTTGGTTGCTAGTTCACTTATTCTCTTTTAAGTTATACTCTTGCTGATGCCAGCCTTTTTTTTTCTGGTTCAGTTGTTTTAAATGACCTAGTTCTGATTTGGAGTTGTATAGTGGTAATGATTTCTTCTGCAACATGGGTCAAAATTATCATCTTTTGCATTGCTCTCAGTTGTCCTCACTGCTCATGTGTGATTACCATGTCTTGTTATTTATTGTTGGTTCTTTTATTGAATTTATTTTTGTATCAATTTTTACTTCTCTGCAAAATTTTTGTATCAGTTCATTTATTCAGTAGAGGCCTCAGAAATATCAAAAGATAGATTTATGCAGGTGAAATTTATTGAAGTTTTCGTCCTGTGTTCTGCACTGTTATGCAGGTTTCTAATGAAGAGGCTAAGCTAGTGGAGATGTCAAAACTTCAAAAGATGCTAGAAGCTCTGCATCTTGAATTAGATGCAGCTAAATTGGCAGCTGTTAATGAGTGTAACAAGAATGCAGTGCTTCAAAATCAATTGGAATTGTCAGTAAAGGAGAAATCTGCTTTAGAAAGAGAGCTAGTTGCAATGGATGAACTGCGAAAGGAAAATGCTCTATTGAAGGTGCTTCATATATAGTAGGATTGTGTTCTGCTAGGTTGCTTTGACTATGATGATTTTCATTTTATGGGTTTTCTTGCTATACAAGTCACATGCAATATTTCAGATCTTACCAGTGTGATCTGGATTGAATTGTACTGAACAGTTGCTTTTCTTGATATCTCATCCTTCTAATTTTTTTTATAGAGTTTTTTTTTTCCTTGTTTGAAAAGGAATTTATTAAAGGAGTATATTACAAAAATGAGGAGGGCAAGACACCCTCATATTAAAATCATAACAAAGAAGAATATAAAAAGACAATAGTTATTCTCAACATCCAAGTCACTGGGCATGATTTTGGATCATGCTAGTGTGGTCTAGAGTAAATTGTTGTGCCAATGGCTCTCCTAATTTTGCTTTTCTGCATGAACACATCCGCCCAGACAGCAGGGCATGTTTGTAGATAAGATTAATCAAATAAGTTCCTAACAAAACATGGTGACTAAGGACCAATCTAAGTCACAGAATGAGGTTATTGATAGACCCAAGTTGGAAATCTGGGATTTAATTACCGGAGTTGTCATTGCATTAGAAGAAATATTAATTTTGGAGAAGTTGCATCAGTTTCTAAGTTATTTCCTGATTGCCAGTTTTATCTTATGCTCAATTACATTAGATTCCTTGTTTATTTTTTTAGAGTTCTTTGGATGCATTTGAAAAGAAGAATGCGGCCTTGGAGCTTGAGCTTATGAAGGCACAAAAAGCCAGTAGTGATACCATTGGGAAATTGATGGAGGTTGAACAGAAATGTTCTCAACTCCAGCAAAACGTGAAAAGGTGCTGCTTACATGTCATTTCATTTCTCTGGTATTTCTTGTTTTTTTGTTAAAATTTGAGTGTTCTAACAAAATCCGATTGTTCAGTTGCAGCATTTCACTTAAAAAGTTATTCTTTGTATGACTTATTTTTCTACTTGTATTTAAATGTAGTCTCGAGGAGAAATTATTGTCTTTAGAGGATGAAAACCATGTCCTTCGTCAGAAAGCCCTAACTCCATCTCCTAAGAGTAACCTTCCTGGTTTCGCAAAGTCATTGTCAGAAGTAAGTTGCCTGGTGCATATATACATTCACAACTATAAACAGTTATATTGAATTTATTTATCTTTATTATGAATTTGTTGTTATTTGGGTTTCTAGTTCTTACTAGTTTGAGCTGTGCTCTGGATGTTTTGAGAGCTGTTGTATAGTAACATGATTACTTACTGCTCTTTTCCTTCTGAAACAGAAATACTCGAGTGCAATGGCTTCTCGCACCGAACGAAAGCCCATATTTGTAAGCTACTTACCACTTTCTTAGTTTTCTCTGTTGAAAATAATTGCCAAATGTAATTATAATTATCTCCACGTGGTCCAATTTGATGCAGGAGTCACCCACTCCCACGAAACTTATTGCCCCCTTTACACTGGGCTTGTCAGACTCTCGTCGATCTAAGCTAACTGCTGAGAGGCATCAGGTAGCTCCCTTGTTTAAATTGTGTCCTAAATCTACATTTGAGCTTTATATTTAATTTTAAGTAGAGTCAATGTGATTCTCTACAATGACAAACAAATTCATAACTGTTGAAGTGCTTGGGTATGAGTGTCATCTGGTCGTCAAAGTAAAGAGTAAGCATGAGAAGGGTGTGGGGTTGGAAGAAATTGCTGAAGTGGTTTATACAAACATTGAAGATATATCAGGGGAAGAGATGAGGGAAAAATGTTTCTTTTATTGTTGAGTTTTCTTACATTTGGAATTTCTAGAAGTAAAGCAGGTCTCAAATGCAGTAAGAAGTACATGATGGAAATTGAAATAAGCAAGCTCAAAAAGGTAGAGCGTAGTTGTTATAAGCAAAGAGAGTCATGATCTGGCCATCACTTGGAGGACATTTCCAATAATTTCCTTAAGATTTACCATTCTTTTCCCCCCTCCCTACTTTTCTGGTGGATTTGGGCTTGAGTATGTAATATTTATGCCTTGGCAGATTTAGTGGCCATGCAATTTCTTGGCACAGTATGCTGAGACCTAGGTAGTACTAGATTATCTACTATGTTAAAAATAAAAGAAATTAAAATCGGTTTGCTACCTTTAAATACAGGAACAAAATCATAAAGTGGTTGCAAAACAAAGATGAAAGGTCTGGATTATCCAGAGATTCTAATGTGCTAAATTCATTCATCAGAAGCTAGGATTGCGTCCATTTTGTCTTTTTGCCACAGTTTGTCATCTTTAAGCTAATAGATACCATATGTTATGCAGGATAGCTATGAATTCCTCTCTAGGTGTATCAAAGAAGATTTAGGTTTCAAAAATGGTAAACCACTGGCAGCATGTATCATATACAAGTGTCTTCTTCATTGGCATGCCTTTGAATCTGAGCGCACAGCCATTTTTGATTACATAATTGAGGGAATTAATGAAGCTTTAAAGGTGAGTCATATATTAAATTTAAAAAGTTCCCTTTTATCCTTCTTGTTGCACCTTATCTAATATATATAATTATGGCAATTTTTTTGGCTTGGTATACAATTGTTGTAATCTGTAATCCTGTATGTTGGATCGTATTGTTATTGTTTTTTGAGTTTTATTCAATGGAGTGGTGTCTCGTTCAGGTTAGGGATGATGACATTGTCTTGCCATATTGGCTGTCCAATACCTCTGCGCTTCTATGCCTGTTACAAAGGAACCTACGTTCAAATGGCTTTCTAACTACTGCCCAACGTTATACTGGATCTTCTGGCTTGACCAGCCGGATTGGGCATGTAAGTTATCTGCTTAAATATTGACATGTAATTTCTTTTTCTTTTTCTTTTTATAAACTTCCGCTATTTTGATGTTTTCTCTATGAATATGTAGGTGATTTGTGACCTAATTTAAGCAGTTGTATGTTAATATTGTGGGTGAATTGTGGACTGTGACTTCCAAGCTGTAAAATTTAGATCAAAATTGGCTATTAAGAAAGGGAAACTGGAACACTCACCTGTTTTAACTTGGAATGATAGGTCTAGGATCTTGTGTGAATTTTGTATTTTCTTTCATCAGCACTTAATGAGATAGTGATGGAGACCACACTAATATATGAAAAGTGCACCCATAAAAGAGTATAGTTGATTCTGATATTTCCAAAACAAAGATACCAATTACAGTAATGACTAATCTCTCACAGCAAAATAAAATGCAGAAAATGTAAAACTAACAGCAGGATAGTTATCAAAAGAAAAAGATAATGCAGAAAAGGGAACACCTAAGAACTTGACACTCGGCAGTCATCAGCCCCATTTTTCCTCCAAAATTTTTCCTCCCATTCTGTTAGCCCCCCTTGCTACAAATACTACTCAGCTCTAACAGAATTAAACTCCTCTCTCTCTTCCTCATTTTTATAACTGACTCCTTTCTCCTCACGTGTTTTGCCTTTTCTTTTATATACCAATATTGGGTTGGGCTTTGCTGATAAATGTTTTTCTCCCTCTTCTACATTCTGCCCATCCTTTTTGGGCTGTCTCCTCCTTGAGTAAACTTTTGAAATTAAAGGAGGAGGAAGGCGGGTTCCATCAGATAGCTTGTTAGAAATTAGTTGTGACAGTAGTTATTTTCCCCCAAATAGTTTGTCGTCTGCCCTCATACTATTTAATTGGTTTTTACTCTAATAAAATTCTTCTTCTAAGATCACGTCTTTGTAACATTTATAAACTGGAGTTTATAGAAGTAATAACATGTATGAAGGTGCTGTGACTAATGACGTTGATTGTTTACTTCTTGTTTATAAGTGTTTACAAAGAGGTATATCTTTTTTTCTTCTTCTGTTAAAAGAAGAATTTTAGTGTAAGAAAAAGAAAACAGTAGAAGGGTGGATGACAAAAAAATGGTATCTGGTGATTTAGTTAATTAGAGTATAGAGGGTCCAGCATGTGCTTTTTCAATTAAATATAGCACTCTCTTCAATATAGAGATGTAATCTATAAATATCTGACACTTCACAAAATGAGACGTGTCTGTGTTTGACACATATTAGATGCTTGTATTAGACATGCCATGGATCTTTAAATTACAAATGGGCATCTCAAATTTAATTGTGTTTCAGTGTTGTGTCACGGGTCAATCTTTGTGCCTCTAGGATGTAACTAACCAACATGAATAATCAAATCATAGTATCTCTATAAGGAGAGGGCCAAGAATGATTGCACCTTAATCATGATATCTACATATGGGTCAATTATAACGTCCGAAGGTGATTTAGTTGAAAAGTTTGCACAAATTCTGCCAACAATGGCTGCTAAAAGAGAGATCGAAGTATAAAGTAGATCAGCCTAAACATTTCTATGTTTGGATCATGGTTGTTTTTAAAATTACAGATAACTTATGAGCTCTGGCTATATGTTTTACATGTTTTCTTGGTTTATTTTAAATTGTGTAATTGTTGCAATTTTTTTATATTTATCATTTTTTGTACAATGAGATTTTTATTAATTTTTTAGATTTTGTATTTGACTTTGCAGTTATTGTACCCCCCCCCCTTTTTCTTCTTTTCTTTCCTGTGTCCTCATCCTGATTTTAGTTTTGATGCCATTTCCAGGGACTGAAATCTCCATTAAAATTTATTGGATATGATGATGGTATGTCACATGTAGAGGCAAGGTATCCCGCTATACTTTTCAAACAACAACTAACTGCTTGCGTAGAGAAGATTTTTGGCCTGATACGTGATAATTTGAAGAAGGAACTCTCTCCACTTCTGAGCATATGCATTCAGGTAATGATTCTCACTCTTGGCTGTTTTTTTAGAAGTAATTTATTAATATATGTATAAATTACATATATGAAGACTGACAAATCATGGTCCTATATCAAGGGAAGATCTATATGAAAAGTGCATCATATGTGCTGACATTTAGAATTTGTTTTATGTACTTGAGAAGTAGCACTTGGTTGGTTTGAATCAATTTATTTGTAACGTCACTCACGGTACGTCAGCTGTTCGATTTGATTTTGTTACATGAGCTGAACTTATTTTCAATAGTAAATCAGCTCCTGCTATTCTGGAGAGTGCGTTCTTTCAACATTTGCCTTTTTCTGTTTTTACAAATTTGTAGACTCTTAACTTTTAATTTCATAACTAAAAGATGAACTTTTTTATTTATGTTTATATTTTTATGATTGATTTATCACTTTTTTTTCAAATTTATAGTTTGACATAAGTATTCCCCTTGACCATATGGACCATTGATTAGGCACCCAAAACTGGACGAGCACATGGTGGAAAATCATCTAGGTCTCCTGGTGGAGTTCCTCAACAATCACCCGGTGGTCAATGGGACAACATTATTAAATTTTTGGATTCACTTATGAGCCGACTTTGTAGAAATCATGTATGTTATGTACTGTTTTCAACTGTCTCTTTATTATTGTATTGGTCTTTTCATTATTGTATATGATTTTGTCTGTCCATTTCCTTGTAAAATGCGTATTCACCACCAAGAGATTAATCCACTGTATATTTGTTGGCACCACACAATTATACATATCCATAGAAGGTTTTCCATAACTTGAAATTAGTTGGAGTTTAATTAATTTTAAGATGAAATCCACTGTTATATTTACATAACGAACATTTAGCATGGAATTGGACCCTTCAAAGACTGGAGTGAGTCAATAGTCATGTATTCTTCATCTACTCTTTTTTTTTTAAAAAAAAAAATCTGTTTTTTCAATTGGTTTCTTTCACACTATTGGTTGTTGGAGATTAGGATTTCCATAATTTGATTTTACTTGTACAAAATGCTTAATAGATTTTCTGGCTCAAATCCACTTTGTATTCCTTATGAGTATTGTCATCTCATATGTCTGACTATTTTAAGATCTATAAACTAATATATTGATGAATGTATATTAACTTTTCAATTCATGATAAGTTGGCTTCCTGTTTGTTCATTTGTGATGTTATTTTTCTTGTTGAAGGTTTGGTATGTAACAGCTGAATTGTCAATGGAAAAATAAAATAGAATTTTTTTTGTACATTCAGATGGTAGGCTGTGAAACTGTCCATGTCTATGCGATGGTATCAAATTCATTGTAATTATGTAGTTATAGTTATGCTAAAAATATGTAGTTGAAAAATCACAATTCTTACAATAATTAGATAAATGATGATAATTTCTCTCAGTGTGAATTCAATTGCGTTGGTCGACCCCATCTAGTGGGAAAAGACTTAGATGTTGTTGTTGTGAATTCAATTGTATTCACAAGTTTAAACCATTTACTGTTGTTTACTTTCTTTTTTATCCTCAGGTACCATCCTTCTTCATCCGTAAACTAGTTACACAGGTTTTCTCCTTCATCAATATTACACTCTTCAACAGGTAAAAACCCATAATTACTTGAAATGGCTTCCTGTACTATTGAATCACTAATTTTCTTGGTTGGTTTATTGAGTTGATTTTCCTTTGTTTAATTTACTAATTTTTCAGTTTATTCTGACCATCATCATTTTTTAGTCTTCTCTTACGGCGTGAATGTTGTACCTTCTCAAATGGGGAATATGTGAAATCTGGTCTAGCAGAACTGGAGAAATGGATAGTTAATGCGAAGGAGGAGGTAAGCTGAGTTTACTTGCTTCTAATCGTCGAAGATTTGAATTTTGTGGTTTGATTAAGTCCTTGTAAAATGTAGTATGCAGGAACATCCTGGCATGAGCTAAATTATATAAGACAAGCTGTTGGATTTCTGGTATAATCAATACCTTAATTTGTTGGACTGACTGAAGCTGTCAAATAGATTTATCATCTCTTATTTATGCTTTCTTCTGTTTGAATTATACAGGTAATACATCAGAAGAGGAAGAAATCTTTGGAAGAGATTCGGCAGGATCTTTGTCCGGTATGATCATTGTATTTATTAATTGCAACCCCATTTTATCACATTTTTATACTGAAGATCTCCCTTCTCATTATTCACAAAGATTCTAGTCATCTGGTGTGTAATTGAATCTTATTGGCCATGATGATTTTAGTTTTATTTCCAACTGATTAGATATATGGGCAATATCTCCTCTTTTGGGAGTTGGGTGAAGAAAGTTTGATACGCAACACCTGTATATGAATGTCAATATGTACTAAAACATTAGTGATATATTTTGTTGTTGATGAAATTGAAGTTTCATATAGAAAAGTTAAAAAGTTGGTTATTTGATACTTAACTCTTTTAAGGAACCATTTGGTGTGCTGTATAAGGCCTGATTGTATAAGCTTATACAATATAGTTTATGTTTATCAAGTGTTACGTGTACCCATTGCATTGCATAAGTTTGTCCCATCAACCCCTCTTAATACAGTGATCATCTTATAATTTAATCAGGCCACCCTTGGCCTGATTATGCCTGATTGTATAAGGAATTGATTCAAAAATTAAAGAAAATCTCAAAATTACCCTTACCCTTACCCTAGAGGGTATCCCTTCCCATTTATCTTCATCCCATCTGCTTCATCACCCATGTACTTTGTTCACGTCACTGTCGTACTTCATCGCTAGCATCTCCAATTGCTTGGCTGGCAGAGAGAAGCTGAGAGCAGACCACCTACAGTTCTCTCATTAGAGATAGAGACTCATAGGGAAGACGAACGAGATGTCGCTAATAGACTATGGTTCTTCCTTTTCAGACAACAAAGCTCTGGTTTTCACAGGACCAGCAATGGAACCTGCACCTCCTTGGACCCAGTAATTCTCATTTGTTTTGAACTCCAGTTTCTTTTTTATTACATTAAAACCCTTACAAATTAGCAATGGTTTGTTGTAGAAGTTGCTTTTTGAGAAAATGTTTATAAATGGGTTACTATAGGAAGACATGGTAGAGACTCCGATATTGCAAAGTAAATGGATTCATACATGCCATTGAGATGACTCCTTGAGCCTTTTGAATGAATATAATAACGCCTGTAGGAATAGGCATCGCCACACAGGCAAGAGGGAAAATTTCATCTGTCTATGTAACTGCTTTGGGAGGGACAAGCACGTCTCTCACTTGATCTCTTACTTCATCCCAAAACCACAAATTCCCCCAAAGTTTGTACAAAGAGAAATCTTCATTTTCTTGGATGGTTTTAATGAGAAAGGTGGAAGCTTTCGTAACTTGAGGAAAATGCAATCCCCCTTGTAAGATTCTTATTACTTCCTTTCTTTCATCTTTCCATCCCTTTCTGTGGGTAAAGTTGATCCCTTTTTGTTCTGTTGTTTTTTCCATCCCATTAAGCTTTTTCTGGGTACTTTCTCTTCTGTCTCTTGTGTCTTTGCCTCTTTAGAATGGTTCTGCAAAATTTTGAACTTATTGAGGGTTTATCCATTTGATCTGCTTTGGGTTTTCTCTTCAAGAGGTACTTCTACTAAGATAACACTTTTTTGCCTCACTAAATTTCAAATTACTCATTCTTTTCATATAACATTACAGATTAATTGCTTGTGTTCAGTTTCTTTACATCTGCTATTCTTGATTCTCGTGGAGGTCCTTCACAAATTAATTAATACTATGTAAATTTAACTGATTTGATACAAGAAATGAACTTCTTTGGATAAATAGAAATTATGTAAACTAAAAGAATAGAACAAATGTGTGCAGAGTGAGTGTAGTAAACTGTGTGTTAAAGGGGTATTTTTTGTCAAAATAATCACTTTTTTTATCATATCAAATCTTGTATAGTTGAACACCAAACACATTGTATAATGTAATACAATCCTACGCGTTATACGATGATACACCAAATATAGTATTATATAAAAACTTTATACAATCCATTCTTATTTTATTCGGTTTTATCCGATGTAATACTATCGGGCTTTATTTTATATAGCATGCCAAACGTGGCCAAGAGTTGAGGAGGAACAAGCAAGGATTCATTGCGATGTTGTGGAAGCATTCTTGTTCCTTCGTCATTATAGGGATCTTTCCTCTTCTCATTGCTTCAAGGCCCTGTTTAGTGCATCGTATAATATTAAGTCGAATAGGATAAGGTTCACTGAATAGTGTTGGATAAACTATCCATTTGATAAGCTTTTATACTATCATGTTTGTAGTGTCAATGTATAACATGTTGTATTGTATAACTTAATCATATCTTGTGTTTAGCAAGTAATGGATACAACAAAAATAATATTATTTTGACAAAAATATTTTTATATAAAAAATATATTAAATTAATTAATAATTACTTTTTGAACAAAGTTTTGTCAAATTAAAGTTTGGAGTTTGGAGTTTGAAATTTAGATTTTGGGATTTGAGGTTTGAAATTTAGAGTATAGGATTTTAGGATTTGAGGGTTAGAATTTGGAGATTTGGGGTTTTGATGCTTGGGGTTTAAAGTTTGGCATTTAAAGGTTTGTGATTTGAAATTTGGGTTTTGAGATTTTAATATTTGGAGTTTGAAATTTAGAATTTGAATTTTTTTGGTTTAGGGTTTTGAATTTTGGGTTTTGAGTTTAGCATTTTGCGGTGTATGGTTTGGGGATTTAGATTTTGAAGTTTATAGTTTGTAAAGTGATTTAGGTTTTGGGGTAAATATAAATTTTTGTTATTATTTTTTGTTGAGTCTCTTATCTAATCTTTCTTATTTGTCCTTATTCTTCACCTGTGTTATGTATAGTTATACATTGGATAATATATAAAATTAGTTTGACTAAATAGTACTATATAATACGGTGTCACACCTTATAATATACAAAGGTGGATTATATAAGCATATATTATCTTGCATCTCTTTATATGGCACACCAAAAGCACACCAAACGGGGCCTCGGGTGTATTTCCGATTGTTTTGCTTATATTATGGGTGCAATATGTGTATGTGTTTGTGTGTATATATATGTACAACATGTCTCAATACACGAATGAAAGTAAAGTTTTGTTTTATTGCTGGTGCACTTCAACAGGCATTGACTGTGAGGCAAATCTATCGCATAAGTACTATGTACTGGGATGACAAGTATGGAACCCAGAGTGTGTCCAATGAGGTATGTTGTGTTTTTAATTGAATTTTTTAAGAAACAATCATAATGCTAATTTGCTCAGTTCTGACCAACGGTGAACAGGTAGTTAGTGAGATGAGGGAAATCGTGAGCAAGGACAATCAAAATCTGACCTCAAATTCATTCTTGTTGGATGATGATCTGAGGTACTCTGCTTTTTCCCTTCCTTTTTTTTTTTTAAATTAGCTTACTGATTTGAGACAAGATTGCTGAATGAACCAATAGGATGTCTAGTTGTCCTTGCTTGCTGATGGAAATCACTAGACGTTTCTGGACAGTTTTTACTTTAATTGAAGTTCTTATCCTGTTTCTAATTTTGGTTGTAATTTATTTTCATATTCTACTGGTTCTTTATGCTTTTTGTTTAGTTGTGAAATGAAGCTAAATCAGTGGCCTAGTTTCGTCAAGTTCCGTGTCTAGGTCAATGAACAATCAGTGAATTGCTTTTTCTAGATACATGGAATTTTCTATGCTGACTCCTCCGTGTGAAACTGTATCTTCTGAGAATCCTAGCATAATAATTCACTTTGAATAATACACAAGTATCAAATTTAAAAAAAAAAAAATCAAAGTTGTAAATAATTAATAAAATTTTTACAGTTTATTTTATTACATTTTAAATAAAGTATATATTGTAATATACATATTAGTAAAATATTTTATAAAATGCTTTGTAAAAAAAGGGTGTCATAGTAATTGAGAACATTCCTAAAAAGATGGAATAGAGGATACCATCCACTTTCAGTAGTAATAATTAATTCCTTATCAATGGAATGGGCATTCCTTTTCAAAGTTAGCTGACATATTTCTCACTCATTCTCACAACTCCATTATAGCGACCTTGTTATTTTTGGAACAGCATAAATAGAATGGCGTCTTAACGTCTCATTCTTATTGCAGCATTCCTTTTTCTGCTGAAGACATAGATATGGCAATTCCTGCTATAGATCCCGGTGACGTTGATCTTCCAGCATTTCTGTCGGAATATCCTTGTGCCCAATTTCTTGTTGCACATTAGAATTAATTGATTGATTAATGGTTCAAGATTGTTGCCAAAGCTTGAAATCTGCTTCAGGTATTGTATCTCTTGGGTCTGGACTGCAGTGCTTTCCACGTGGGAAACACAGGTTTCCCTTCAGATGGATGGCGATCCTGGTTTTTATCAAATTAGTGGCATTCTCACCGCGTTTGTTAATCATGATATCAATCAGAGATTGATTCAGTCTCTGATTTCTCCTTAAGTTAGTTCATCCAGCAATTTGTAATTATTTAAGGGTAGATATAGTTTAGGCAGTAAAGGCTGCTTCTATGGTTATTGTGCAGCTCATCCTCTTAGGTATGTTTATGTAACGTAATCAGGTTTATGTTGTAATTCATGTAAGTATGCAATTATTACTAGAGCCTTAGGCTTGGCAAAAGACATGAAATATTATTTCATTCATTATGTAAATACTGATCTTTCTGAAATCATCCACACTACCATTTATACATTTTATGGCCTCTTGAGCAAATTGGTGGTGCCACCTCTTCAAATTTTACAGGTACAAACAGGCATCCCAAGTCATCCATAATGAACATTATATTTTCCATTCCCCTATATAATTGTTTCCTCGCTGACCCTAAATTCTGGCATGGCGTGAGCATCTATCGTTGAATGCATTTTGATGCAACACAATTATGCTTGATCAGATTTATGCCTATTTGATTGTGACATGGATGTGTTACCTTGAATTTCAACAGCTCGTCACCGAATTACATAATGAGATGACTGATTTGTCCCCGGGATGTAATGTAATTTTTTTTTTTTTCGGGGCCTTACAATGTATTATTTGTAATTAAGTCTTGAGAATGTTCAAGTACGTTCAATTCGAATTCTCAAACAGAAACCTTTGCCGATATGGTTGATCTATGAATGTAATCATATTGCAACAGTAGTTGGGCAAATAACTTCCCAAGATAAATAAGACAAATCATATAGCATTCACATGTGGAAGGAGTTAGCGCTAACTGATCTTGATCAGATTCAAAGATCTTTTTGACGGTTTTCTTCTACGAAGTTTCCTGGAATCAACTAGCTCTAAAGCAAGATATTGGTTCAATGAGTTTGACACATAAAGTTAGTTTTCTATGTGCTGTTCATTATCGAGGGAGGAGCTTGACTTAATCGTTGTTGCGGCAGTGGCACAATGTTGAAGATCAGCCAAGGAGAAGGACCGCCAGGCAGAGAACTTTTGCTGGGTAGGAGAGGACGGACCTGTACTAGTGGTAGACATCCTTCTTCCTGGATGCAGTGGTGGAAGAAGTGGAGGTGACCTCGAAATTGAACTTGAATTTGAATCCTCGCTTGTACTACTGCTTTCACAGTTGTTCATGGCAACTGCAAGAGCCAGAGTGCTTCGACTTGAGCTGATCGTTCTCTTGGAAATGCCACCACTGTTTCCTTTTAAAGGGAAACTTCGATTCTTGTCCCAAACATGATTGAAGGCCATTAAGTTTCTGCGTCTCCTAGTG
Source organism: Gleditsia sinensis (assembly GCA_037074535.1). NCBI lineage: Eukaryota > Viridiplantae > Streptophyta > Magnoliopsida > Fabales > Fabaceae > Gleditsia > Gleditsia sinensis. Next base: position 12,137,098 of record CM073470.1, on the reverse strand, counting down.
TAGGCATTCTCTGGTTTAGTAATGTCTTTGATAGAGGGTGAAATGGAAACATCTGCCAGGCTCGTGAAGGACTTTGATTTGCCATTATAGAACTTTGAGATGCCTCTCCTGCCAAACATTTATTCTGACCATCAGACGAACAGCAGATGAAAATATAAATTGGCCGAGCTCAAATTAAATATACACTTAATTATTATTTTGGCAAAAGCTAAGTTGAAGTTATAGTAAATTTTGCATGAGATAAAAAGAAAGTCAATAGCGGAAGATACAAGACTCGTCGATGGCGTAAGGGTATATATGACACCATAATCATCTTCATAAGGGAAAAAATAAATCAAATTCATGAAATTGATTAGCCAAACTAGTTCAGACAGACAACGTGTTCCCAAAATGCAAACCTTCCATCTTGTTAACTAGCATGACGCATACTTATTACTAGTTAATTTGTTCTTGCTTTCAAAAAAAAAAAACGAAGGAATTTGTTCTCTAAGGTAACTTCATATATCCACAAAAGTAGAAAAAATATATAAATATTAATTACAAAAATTGAATTTGAACTAGGGTCTAGGATTTTTTAAGAAAGCACAAATTAATATGCTAGGAGGATCTAAGAAGAGAAATACCTGATTGGCAAAACCTCTTCTAACGACTCCATCATAACCAAAGGTCCATTATAGGCACTCTGAGCCTCATTTTCCTCGCAATCCCCGTCCCCGGCCGAGCTGTGTGACGACAGATCGCTGTTCCTCCCGATCGAAGACGTTGAAGAAGACGAAGACGTACTGCACCGATCGTCGGAAAACTTAGGCGGGAGGGCATCACCGCCAGCGTTCCTGGTTAAGAGTTTTTGATCCTCGGGCGACTGGAAGAAGGCCGATGCGCATGTCACCAGGCGTGTCAATCCAGAAGGTTCGATCCGCATATTGACCGGCGGAGATCTCACGGCGATAATCCCACAAATGCCAAGAGTCAAACGGAGAGCAAAGAGAAGATGAAAGAGGAAAGCGGAAAAGCAAAGCAGACTAGCGGGATGAAGCACACAGACTCATTAGCGGTCTTCTTTTATTCGTTTCGCTATTTAAGTAGCATATTTATATTATTTAAATAAGAATTATGGAAGGCCAGGCCTTATCCTCATCTATGCTTTTGATGGGATGATGTGGAAATGATGAAGCTTATCCACAAATGGTCAACGGTCTTCCTGCTCCCACTGCTGGGCCCTACTTAGTCATGTTTTGGGGACCAAAGAAGGAGGATTTGAAATTTTGAAACATGACAGCGGCACGTGCTGAAGCTGCGTGTCTTTTCTTTTTCAAATATAATTTAATCCACCGTCTAAGAAATTAAAATTAAAATTTATAATAAAAATAATATTTTTTAAAATTAATTTTATTTTTTATTAAAATTTAAATATAATTAATAAATAAAAAATTATCTATAAATACACTAAATATTTTTTTTTTAATATTTATCATCATCATCTGTTCTGAAATACCAATCTTGCTTTGCAGGGGCGGAGGGTAGTGATGGCTAAAGCCCTCCCAAAAAATTTTAATTTTTTTTAATAATAATAAAAAAAAAAATTTAAAAATTTAAATAATAAAAAAAGAAATTTTTATTTATCACCTCCAAAATATTTAATTAATATATTATTTTTATTTTTATTTTTCAGTTGCCATAATAAAAACTGTCTAGCTCCGCCCCTGTTGCTTTGCGAAACCATGAATGACAACGTTAGAGAACAAGGAGAAGATACAGAAGATAGATTTGCTTGGGGAGGGAAAGAGGACACAGGAATGTAAAACCAGAGGCTGTGTAAGAGAAAAAATAGATCAACTTCATTATAAAACCGCATGTTCAATAAAACTATAAATACAGCGCCCTCCTTTTAGGAGGTTTTGCAGCGAAAGCTAATATACAATCGCTGAGTGACAGAAATGAGGCTACCAAAAACTCTACATCGCGGTTCCTTGGCCGGCTTCACGTAATTAATCAAGTTTCAACCTAACCGTATTTATGTAATAAGATAGTTACAGGTAGATTAATTAATTAATTATAGACGGAGGCAAGCTTTGCTAGAGCACCAACTGCTAGGGAGTTGACGTAGGTGCATGGTTCAGTCATGGTGGAATCGGAACGTTTATCGTTGAACTTGTCGTGGCGATCGGGTCCTCCCAAGATGGCACCGGTTAGCTCATTAGGGTTTGGTCCACTTTGTGCAAACCATTTCTCGAAGCTCATGGGACAGTTCACCACTTCTTGTTTGGCCAACACTGGCACCGAAGCTCCTCTATGGTGAGCTTGCCTTGGTGGGTTTTTCCCAAATCCTACCATGTATGACCTTCCTTCTGGGTTTTTCCCCAGTATGTAATCAATCTGCATCCAATCCAACCAACATGAACTAGTATTACTATTAATTGTTTTGCCAAGTGAAATTAATGAAATGAATATGCATTCGTATAGATTACTTGTTTTTTGGCGAAACTCATGAGCGAGGTTGAGGAGAATTGTTTTTCTCCACAAATGACTTTTTGATTGTATTGAGCGAGCAAATCGCTATAGACGGTAAACAAGAAAGCCGTTCCAGTGACATATTGCGAGTTGGCTCCATCTCTCAAATGAATTAACCCACCTACAATATCATGAAATGCTGGCTGCTCAGCTTCTGAACATGATATATTAATATTATCAGGCTCACACACACAGACATTAACCTGGAGTTAACGTAATCTGGTGGTAGGGACTATCAGGAAGCACTGAACATACGAAACTGTCGGCTTGTCTTTTGAATGTTTCCAGGTTCTTTGTTCCCGAAAAATGTAACTGACCAACATACCCAAGTTTGTTAGGAAATAAAATTCAAAATTAACAAGAAAGAGAAATAGTTCAAATTCAATATATATATACAAAACCTTGGAGAGGAGGATTTGAGCTCCTGCATATTTAAGATCCCAACTAAACTCATTTACAGTTGCACTAATGCTGTCTTCTTGAATGTACTTGAGATACATTGTCTTCCTGGTTGCGTAGTATAGCCACGTTGCTGCCCACAACATTTCGTCCTGCGTCCCAAATTAACCATATATATCTTGATATATTTGAATGAATGCCAGACAGAAACAAAACTAGAATAAATGAAGTAAGCAAATTAATTACATTATAGCCTGAGAAAGAGCAGTAGAAGGGACATTCTCCATCATAAGTTCCTTTATGCGATTTTGCTAATTTGAAAAGCTGCAAGAACAAGGAGGAAAATAAACAAGTTATTACATTACCAAGCCTCCACAGTTACCAAAGTGTTTCAACTTTCAAGAGATTATCTTTCACGTACCAGTTTGGCCTTGTTGAGGAGACGACGAGAATATGACTGATTTACATGTCTAAAAACAACAGAAGAAGCAGCCATTGCTGCTGAAGTTTCAGCTGCAACCTCTGACCCGGGCGTGTTACTATCAATCTTCAAAACTGTTCTTTTTGTCTTCATATTTTCTGGTCGAACCCAACAATGGTGATCCTCTACTGGGTCCCCTACCTTCATTATAATAATAATTATTATAATGGGAAAAAACGTATTTAAAAGCAACCGAAATTGTTTCCATGGCATATTATGTAGGGGCCTGACCTGCACATATAATCGACCACGTCGAGAACTAGCTTTAAGAAAATAATCGGTACCCCATTTAATGGCATCTTGAACATTTTTCATTTCATTAGCAGCTTCTAATTCATGTTTGTAAAAAATGGCAGCCCATGAGAGAGTAGTAACTGTGAAAGCCATGGGAAGCCCATATTTGACATTATCCCCTGCATCATAATATCCTCCAGAAAGGTCCACCTACATGCACATAACAACATGAGATAAGCCAAAATATGATCATATTCTGTGTTCCTAAGATTGTTGGAAAGAAAAAGAGAGAGAGACATTAGCGAGTTTTCCATCATCGAGTGCTGAGTCTCCTCTCCAAGGCACCCTGTTATTTGGAGGGAGCTTCCCTGATCGTTGTGCCTCTAGGAATATGATTGACTTGGTGAGAGCTTCCTTATAATTGAGCTCACCATTCACAAAATTCAAACATCCTTCAAACACAGTAAGCCATGTCAAAATAATGGCCCAAGATGCTCTTCGAATACCCATGAACCCTAAAATCTAAAAAGTGCTTCACAAACAAAGTGAGGTGTTCGCAGAGGCAGTTTCAAATGTTTTTGCAAGGAAGCAAGAAAAGAGAACTGCTCTCATTTGGGTGTTGGGTTTTTTTTCTTTTATGTTAGTACTTGGAGGATGAAAGAATCTATTGGATGGTTGGTGAGGGAGAGATTGATGGGTTTTGTTTTGCATAGAGATCTAAAAATCGCCATTTTGGAACCAAAATTATCGATTACTATCCTTAGACTTGCGGTGGTAAGAGGAATACCAACTATGGGGAGCTATTTCTGATTCTAAGGAAATTGAGGATGCACAGAAACACCATGTCCTCTCTGCCGCATTTCAGTTTGGATTTCACTATAATCAGCATGCGAACGCAATACCCGTCTTTAACTATAATTTTTTAAAATACTATTTTTATCGTACATCACAAATTGGACAGGTGAACAAAAACTTTTATTGTTTCGAATCTAAAATTTTAAGCCTTTTTTTCAATTATTTGTTGGCCAAAATTAGGCCTATGTCACAACCTCCTTACTCTGTTCAATTTCTCAGCATGCATGCCATACCGTAAACAGAAATCCATTCATTGTTTCGAATCTGAGATTTTGTTTTTTGTTTTTCTAAGAGAACTGGAATTTTGTTTTACATACGCAAGTGATCCGGTTTTACAATTAGTTTAGTTATCACAATCTATATATTTGTGATTTAAGATTTTTTAAAAATACTTCCAAGTAGGACCAGATTGTAAAGAATATATTATATTTTTAATAATGTATTAATTATATAAAATCAAAATTTTCGCAGCTTACTCTTTTTTTATTTTTATATCAAAACAATAGTTTGTTGGAAAATAATCGGAAAGATTCGGGAGTAAAAGAAATAATATGAAAGGACACGCATTTTATTGGATGGTAGAAATGTATAAGTCTACACTAGTACCAGTTGACCCCACTATAATTTTTATTAATATAATGATTATTATAATATTGAATTTATTATATAGAGTGAAGCAGGATTGGAAACTAAATCAAAGAGAATTGATTATTGGTTTCGTATGATATTTTGTATTCTTACAAGCTGTTATTCCAGGAAGCAATATAATCATTTCACTTAACATTCTTCCCAAAACTTCACATGATTCTCCGTATTAATTACCCATGTTCCCCATGCATTAATCTAACACTCTAATTTTAAATAATTGACTGAAACTTCATATGATTCCAGGATGCATGCACGTAAATGTTTCTGTGGCTTCTTATTTCTAAACAAATCAATGTCATGGCACTGCACTACCCAAATTCTCTCCCTGGTAAATGCAGACTCTCGCTCCAGCGTCCAGATGTGGTTCAGGCACAAATCTTTTTGCAGTTTCTGCATTGTCTTTCTGTAGGTCCTGAAATGATTAACTTGTTCGCCTAACATCCTCATGTGCTCAACACATGTTATGGCGATCGGCCAGGGGATCCACCATACCGACAACATAAGATAAAATTATATAATTTCCCCATATCACACACCATGAACTGTATCCTATCAATAAGAATCTCTCATCGGGATCTGTCTATCCCCAGGCCCTGAGCACGAGTCATGCTACTGATCACTATATACGCCTTTTGCCTTCTGAATAGAAGGTAACAGAAGTTTGTGTCAGACAATCATTACCCACATTTTGGTTGAGCAAATAATTATTATCTGCATCTTTTCCTTTGGTAAAAAATGATTATACATCAGCAGTGATGGGGGCGTCAAAGCGATGCATATACTTAAAAACAACAAAAATTCCTATGGCTTCTATGACTCAGCACAAACTTTCTAAATTAATTCCAACGCAAGCCCAGCATGCGCCAGAATTCCAAATGATCTTAAGACAGATTGAACTCAATTTTCATGAAGCCAGTGCTCGCACTATAAAACTGACGGTGTATGCCACCGATTGCCAACTGTCCATTCTAAAAGTAAGACAACTGGAGAAAGGAAATGAACCATTTCAACACCTCCTAATGATAGTAGCAATATTCCTGCCAATCTCTTCTTTTGTTTGCTCGCTCACAGGGATATCTCCAATGTACATGTCAAAGAAAGACCCTGGAAATTTAAGTACCTGATTTAAGTTTGATACACGACAAAAGAAACATGGATATTCAAATAGATGCAATTTAAGTACATAATACTAAAAAGGAACTCCAACTTTGAACAAGACTTACGACACATATCTTTGCTGTGGACGCTTCCAATCGGATTGCCACCGACTGTAACCAGAAAAAGAAGACAACAGATGTTCTTTTTCTTTTTTCCGTCCATTTAACACCAAGGCCAACAAAAACAAGTATACGAAGTCAAAAATCAATTAAGGGTTACCAAATATTACTCACTTTCAGTAACCAGACGTCCATGAGCTACTTGTCGAAAATCAAATACTTTTCCCTGCAACACTACAAAAAAGCTAATGTAACTCTACGACATCATCAGAATAGCAAAAAATAATAAGGAATGGTAGATTGTTTATCAAAGGTAATGGAATATCTTGTGTGAAGTATGAACCAAACGTTCTTAGGCAATCAAAATCTGTGGTCGGATTTGTCTGAGTGAAACAAAAAGGAAGGGGGGGGGGGGCGGGTTTAGATTGAATCCATTGTAGAAAGTAGAAACAACGAAAATGATTTTAAAAAGTGAATAATATACCTTGACTAATCGAGCTCGAAGGGATTTCTCAAAAGCACTGCAACGCAGCACACAATTGAAAAGATAACCCGTTGTCATTTACTCAAATTTAAAATAAAAAATCAAACAAGGTTCAGAAAATTCTTAGTGGTGGAAAACAAAATCTTCTTAAAATTAGTTCATCAAGATTCTGACAACAGCAAAGTTGGAAATATAGCAATATTATTTGATTTCTTCAGAAACAAGCAATAAATGGTTTGAAGATTTAATACTGGCAAAATCAAGGTCAAATCTAATGTAACAAGGTAAAATTCAAAATAAATTCAAAATTTTGCACAACATAAAAAGAGAGAAATATTACTTACTCTTTCACAGTGTTAATTTTCATCCCCTTGCAATTTACAACAAGCCTGACGGTCATATTGATATCCTCGCTGAAATTGTAAAAAACCCAACCGATCCAGCAAAATCAACACTATGACCATGAAACCAACATAAAGCTTCTGTAACTTAGCAAGACAATTATTAGCCAAATCCTGCTCAAGCACATCCAATGGATTATTGAAACCAACAATTTTGACCTTATACATTACCTATGACTATTCATGGTATTCCAAAAAATTTCCCCTCTGTGCTTTTTAATTATCAATGTGCAATCAATTATGATCACCACAAATAGAACTCTTTCATGTGACAAAATTCTATACATGAAATAAGCACATACCTGAGAAGATCCTGGTATAAATCATGATGATTATTCAGTTTATCAGCAGAAATTGATGCATATTTTGGACCCAATTTTTCAGAGAGAGTAAGGATGAACATCTGTTAAAAAAATAATGAAGAGTATCTCAATTAACAGGGATAATTTTGCTTACAATAACATGTTACACCAGCAAGCATCGAATATTGTATTTTCTTCCTTCCTCATAATATCGTTTATTTTTCAATCAAAAGCGAAAGCACCAAGTATTCAAGAAAACTTACAAAAACCAAATGCATAGATCTTCAGTGACTTGATTTTAACTATTGTCATGGTTCTAGATCCTGTTCCAACCAGGACCTGAAACAAATTTAATTGCCTATGTTAATTGATGTAAAAGGGGAAGGAAAATGTGGACTCTCAGACGCCATATGTAGTGAGAGGCCAATGTAAACAAATGGACCTCCACAAGAATTGGAAACAAAAAAGTAGCCTTGTTCTAAGAGATGTTACAATTGACGTTGCATAGATTACTACATATTATGCAAGGAATTAGGATCAGATTCTCTTCCCGCTAGTCACCTACCTGATAAGTCATTTTCTGGTAGCTAATTAAATTGCTAATAATCTATATACTTGATAACCGGCTAGACTTCTAGACATAGACAGCTTAACTAAAAACTGATCGACATGCATAAAGCACACAAATTAATAGTGCCGAGAGCAGGAGGGCCAAAAAAACAACAAAAAATTGTAAACCTCTGTATTTAAACTGGAGTTCTGCTCTCCAGCTAAAATATTGTCCAAAATTCAGGGCTGGCCCAATACCTCCCAAAATTTATGGAGACCTAAAGCAAAATAAAAAAATAAGACATTTTTAATATAAAAAAAAATTTGAGGCTTAGAACCTAATAAATAAATAAAAAAAATTGTTGAAGTCTAAAATTTTAGCTTTAGCAGCTTCACCTCTGCGCCGGACATGCCAAAATCAGAGGAAATTCAACGCCAGTTTTACGCTCCACTGCATGTTCTGTCCAGTTCAATTCAGGAAAAGATAGGCAAGCACATCCTTGGCGTTCAGCATCACGAACTATTTGGTTTATGTCTCCAAGCAATTGCACATCAGTATTCTCCAATGGACCAGCTACTACGTTTGAAGATCTGGGATAAATAACAAAATACAAACTTACTGTTGTAAAACCCAGGGAGAAAATGTGACACACTCAGAAAGACCATCCACCTTAATCATCGAAATAATTTTTAGTGTGACTTACAGTTTCTGAAATGTTGGTACCAACGCTGAGCAAGAGAGAGCACAGGATAAGACTGGAGCCTTTTGGCTTCACTCGAGAGCAACCCGATTGTAAATCTTGAAATCTTGCACAAAGCTACAGGGGCAGGAGATTTCCTTTTTGTCTTTGACCTAAAACTGAAGCCAAATCCAGCTAGATTATGTGTAACAGAAGAAATAGACGTGATCTGCATAGAAGCCTTGGAAGTTCGAAACTGAGGACCTGCTATATCTTGAGCCAAATTTGAACTCGAGCCGCTACAGAACCAAAATAGTTAAGCACCAGCAAGTCTTGACACACAATTAAATGCCTCTTGAAGAGCTAAACTTCCAGGAACATATAAGCTTCCAGACTGATAATTAGAACTATCCAAAAATAAATGTAACTGTGTAAACAAATGAGATCCAAAATTACGAAATACAAAGGAAAAGATGTCGGGATAAACTCCATCTGAATCCATGGAAGATAACCACTCGTTCTTCATCTTTGCTATGTTTAATAGCTAATATAAAATGGAGATACCAATCCTCTTCAATCGATTTGAGGCGTTCTGTAGGATGAAATCACAAACAGATTTAACAACCTGCATAGAGTATTGGCAGCGGCTTATCAACTTCAGTTGCATATCGAAAGGGCAATAAAAGATGAAGTTTTGTATTATAACAGCAAATCTGACGAGAATGTCACCCAAGAATTAACTCTAGAACTACGGCTGGCAGCCTCACTTTCAATTTTAAGGCTGAAATTTCAGGCAATGCCGCAAAGGTTCATTTTGTTTATCAAGAACCAATAAAAATTGAGAAGAAAGTGACAGTTCAAATCAAACATAACCATAACAACTCATTGAAGTAAAACACAAACTAGGAACTCGTTTGGCAGCAAATTAACAAAGAATCACATATTAGCCGAAGTAACGGAAATTTTTCCTGAACAAAAAAGTAAAGAATATCATCAGGCAAATGCGCGAAAAAGCTGAAAGAAAGCCTTGTTTTCTATTCTTTTTACATTCGCTTTTCTCCGATCATTATCCACGAACAAACAGAAAGTAAATGTAACACCTGGATAAGGGAACAAACCTGACATAAAAGGAAAACAGAAACCTAAGACTGTTTAAATCCAGGAGTGGGCGGGTAAACCGTAGGATGAGAAAGGAAGAGAACATGCGTATGCTTTGGGTTGGACAGGGTTTAAAACAAAAACAAAAACGGAAACCGGGAAATGTAGAATCACTATTTATTCGAATTTTCCGTTAGGTTTGAGCCTCGTTTGTTCACGCCATTTACGTTTTGGGCACAGCGTCAGTCAGCCATTATTGGCGGTCAACAACAGATGGAGTAGTTGTTAGTTGCAACTTACCGGTTTCTTTTGCTGCCGTTGTCGGACACAAGATATCCTTTCACAACTTCCAATTCACGTTTATGTCCACGGGCGCCATGTTTAGCTCAATTTATTTAAATATTTATAAAATAAAAATTTATGTAAAAAATATTTATAAATAAAAAATTTTAAAATTAAATTATTTAACGTTTAAATATATATTTAAAAAATATTTTTTAAATTTATAAAAAAATTTAAAATATTTAAATATAATTTTAATTAAAAATAAATAAATGATATAATTTTGTTAAAATTTTAATTTATAAAAATATAAAATAATTTTATAATAATATAAATTTGAGTTTTCATAAAAAAAATTTTTAATAAATTTAAAAAACTAATTTATAAAATAAATTAAAATTAATTTATTAAAAATTAATAATATTTATTTAAATTTATCTGAATATTATTTTTTTAATATAAAAATATTTATACTGATAAATAAATTTTAATAAATTATAAATTCTGCTATTTAAATGAATCTTTTACTCCACTTTTCACTTTTCATTTCACTTCATGATTCCCATTTCCCTGAAAGCCAAATTATTATTATTTATATAGAATTTGAATTTTAGTTCTGCTATTGCACGTAGTATAATCCGTATTAATGCACAATTTTGGGGAAAAAAATAGTAAAGGGTTATAGAAATAGGGACACAGGAATGAATTGAATATTGCATACCATTTACATTTTAACGTCTCCCAGAGCTTTGGATGGGGCGAACCGTAAGCGATCAATATAATTTTGAGTTCTTTATGAACAAATCAAAGGTGCGGTGATGCGTAAATTAGAAAAAAAAAACATTTTAACATAAAATAAATGTAAATTACATTGCTCCCTTTCTATTTATAGTTCTACCAAACATGAGCAATCCTAAAGGCTCAATAAAGAAATAATTTCCTTTGTTGGGTTGGGTGGGAACAACTTTTATTTATAGTTGACTGCTGGTCGTGTCGTGTGCCATGTATGAAATGGGGACCCTCGCTAACCATTCCAACCACACTCGCGCTATTATTTTCCAACGGAAAACTAAAACGATGTTCTGGTCAAGCATCGAGAATGATTTGTTGTTGCCAACAACGATGTTTCAGGCAGGAATTGGCAATAACCAATCAAAAGGCAAATGAAGTCAGAACTTGATTAGGCACAAGGCACGTCTCTAACGAAACAGGGCAACACATGCACAGCAGCATCACGCGTAATTTGAAAAATATCATTAATAAACGTGAATAACAGAAATGATATATAAAATATATCATTAGTGGGTTTCAACCAAAGACAATCAAAAATCATGATGTCGTTTCTGAAAATCAACAAATCGATTAAATATTTAGTATACCTGTCCCCTAATGTACCCAAAATCTGATGACCTCTTCGGTGTAAAATATTCTATCCCCCAAGATATTACTGTTCCATGGTCACAATAAGCCGGCCTCAAAGAGATTCCTCCGCCTCAAAGTCTCATCCACAAGCTTGAAAGTCTTTTTCACGAGCTTCTGATCAAGAGCAGTAGTCCGATAGATCTTAAAGACACGATCTACGCGATCAGGAGCAGTGCTCTGAAAATACAACTCCTCAAATTTTTTCTTCACAAACCTGCAAGCAGAGTTTTTCCAAGTTTTTTTAGTTGTGTTAATGATGCAAAGTTAATCATCAAGCACTTTGTTTATTGTTTCCTCTTTTCTTTAAATTCGAAGGCTTTCGGCAGTCAGAGTCAACTACTTTGCCTTTAAGTGACATCACTATAGTTGCTTACTCGTATGCGTGCTCAATCTCTTGTTTCCCAGTGGATACTGGCTGGTAATCTTTGAACCACTCGCAGACATTAAGTGGGACCTGCGTAATACAAGACATTAGATCGAATTGATAAATATGCTCCGCCAATGACTGTGTACAATGTTCTCATGTTTCTTACTTTTAGGATCTTCTTCTCGAATATGTCAAACTTGTTTAAAAATAACATGAAGGATGTTTTCTGCACAGAAATTAAAAGGACATCATTATTTAACGATATAGGTACCAACTTCATGAATGTTAAATTATCAGAGGTATGAATCTCTCAACAGCAAGTGTCATAAAGGAAACAGAGAAAGAAAATGTTGAAATAAGAATTTCTAACAAAATAAAATGCAAAAATTTAAACAAAGCATGAAAGACAACCTCAAAACACGGTTGCTTCAGGACCCACTCAAAAAGCTCCTTAGTCTCCATCATTCTGTTTTTGTTTTCATCCTCAAAAAGTGTTTGATCATATCTGGAAGGGAAATGTGAGGTCAACACTTCAGCTTTACACAAACCATAATTATAATTCTCATGCCAGTCGGACTGAGAGGGGGACTATTTGCCTACTCATTGTCTAACCTGGCAAAAGATGCCAATTTTTCTACTTTAATACGGAAAACTAACACCAAACATGCACAGCAGCATGATTAGAACAAGTTCACCCTTTATTGTAAATAAGGATTCAAATTCAAAGCACCCCCTCCTCCCAATGGCCGGGGGGGGGGGGGAACTATAAAAAATGCTTTCAACTGGATTTTGCAATATTTTACTTTGGTAATTAATGTATGCAAAACCGCCAACTAGATTCAAGAAATTGATGTAAAGTAAACAATCAAATGAAAGGTTGACCATACTCGCTAATAGCAGCACAGAATATTACAGCAGTAACTCCCTCGAACAGATGAATCCATTTTCTCCTCTCATTTCTCTGGCCTCCGACATCAAAGAGCCTATATACCTCACCACTTTTCTTGTTTTCTCCAACAGGGCTGTCAAAATAGCAAAAAATGCTCATCAAGTTAATCTACTTTGTCTACCAATTTATGATGAAGAAAAGGTGAGGAAACAGTGTGAATTCTCCATAACGTGAGTACACCCTGCTTCAAGTTATGAAGGCAGTTTGATAGACATACACACTCAGCAACAAGCATAATTTATCCTTCCTAGTAGAGTGAGTATATGCCAAAGATCCTTTAGAAAAACGTAATCAAACAAATTTAAGCAAGCATCTGTAACCAATTTAGGTTGCTGTTATGAATGTGGGAAGACGAAATGGTTGACAGGCAACAAAGTAATAACAGAATATATAGATGAAATGCAGGTAAAACCTGAGCAACAAAGACCATGAAATGTAGATACAGAAATCTGATTCCGTAAATCCACTAAGAGGCTTTTGTGAAATTTACATATCAAGAAAAAGTAGCACCCATGATGTTACCAGTTTCCCTTTCGAACAAGCAAGACTTCTTGCCACCGTTCTGAAATGGCCCAGTCTGAATTATAGGGCAGTGCCACTTACCACTACAAATCTTCTAATTCATCCAATAGGGAACAGAAGCACAAAATAGGGACATTTATATGCATCTCTCAATATCATTTCAGTATGACAAGTCACATCAGATCAGCATATTCACCTGAACTGGATCTCTACAACACCAGTGGTTCGAACTCTTGCATACAGAACATCCTCCTGCAGATGTAAAATAGAACAGAAATTAAGGATTAACTTTCAAATATACATTAAAAAAGAAAAGAAAGTAAATATGATGGATTTTGGATACCTTCGTTGGAACATAATTAGCATCAGACAGTCTCTGCAAATTTTCCATAAAATAATTGGCACAATCTGGAACTTGGAGCTCATTACCACGGACATATGTTTCCTACAGTTACAAATAGAATGCATGATACAATAATACTAAGTAAGTGATTCCTCCAAAAAAGGCTAGGTAAGAGGGTTAAACTAAAGCAACCAATGTATGCCATCCAGCCACCTGAATTGCAGCATCTTTCCACAGAGTTTCTATATCCTGCACAAGTTCATTGGTGAGACGTGGATAATCCAGCCTGCCTCCAATTTCTGATAGTTTCTCTCCGATATCCTGCCAGGAAAATCAAGCCTTATTTAAATTTAGAAGGATGAATCTTTAGCATAATCTTTAGCATATCAAGCTCTACATGAAATTAGAAGAATAAGAATCTTTAGCATATAAGTTTGAAAAGGCAACAGAACTCTACAGAAGAAAGAACTGACAGACGATTACTTGTTAGTTTTTTTTTCCATAATATATTTTGTTTGACAGGATTCCATACCATGATATTCTCAACTGCCATTAACCCAACAGATGATGAAACCAAATTAGGACCTAAAAGAAGTAGTAAGAGTAACCTGCCTTATTTTCATTGGATATCACATACTTTGAAGACTTGGTTTCATTCTGAGCTAATTCCTTTGACCCATCATGCAGTATCTGTTCAATTGCATCAAGTATGCGTTCAGAATGGCAGTTTTCTAAGATAACTCCATTAAAATTCATCTCACATAAAACTTTTTTATGCCAAACTACAAATATGTTATGCTACAAACTCTGCATATTTTCAGAGAAAAATAATCAACACACCCTTTCAAGTATTGCGTACTTTTATTGTCTGATACACATTAGCATGAATGACTGGGATGTAACTTTTGAGCTCTGCCTCATCAAAGCCAGTTTGAAACAAGAGTTTAATCTGCATAACAAGTAAATAAATATCAACAATCTAGCAAGTACACATTATACTACGACACAGGAAATCATGCAATTTCTTGCCTGCTTAAAGATTGTGGACTTCCCTGACTCTCCAGCACCTAAAATACACAGGTCCCACCTTAATTTAAATCAGTCTGGAAGAAATCCAATAAAAACAACCAAGCCGCCAAGAAATAATGGCATATGAAATTTAATCAAGGGAGTACAGAAGTACAGCAATAACTTGTTGAATAGACCACTTAACGAACAGAACAAGTCATCCAGATTCCAGAATAAATAAATTCTGTGATAAACCACATATGTTGCTTGATCAGTTTTTCAAAATCCTATAGGCATGAGTATACATGTTATGGAATATATTTTTGAAACATCTAGACAAAACACTTCTTGCACGTCTATTTACTTGCTTAAAGGCACCAACTGGATATCATACTGTGCAATGCGTGGCAAATGGACAAACAATTCCAGCGCTAGATATTAGATCATGATTTGAGTGTAGCTCAACAGTAGTTAAATAGATTTTAGATGGTAAAAGACCTTAAAAAGTAAACCAGAGATTGCAGTTTTATCCACAAAGAAGATACAGTTTAAGAAATTCAAAACTGTAACAAAAATAAAATCTAGTAACTAAATGTTATTTGGAAAATTTTCAATTAACAACATATTACAAATAAATTATATTTGCCATCCCATCAAACTATGAAAACCATCACCACTTATATGACATTTGATTTTACAGAATTTTTAAAATTACTAAAATTTAAAAGTTTCAACTTCAAAAATGCACTCTGAAGTATATTCGACTAAGATAAAAGAAGACACCACCAAAAAAAATGTACCAAGTAGTAGAAGTTTCTGAATATGCTTTTCAGCCTTTGTTTCTAGCTCTATTCTTTCTTCAATTTCTTCAGCCTGCAAATGGATGCCACAATTATTATATTTAGGCTCATATAACACTTTGAGATTAGTAATATAAGATATAGGAACACGTGAACCATCAACAAATAAGTAAACTTACACAAGTTACTCTAAAATAGAACAAAGTTATGACAGAAAGGTAAGTATGCAATTTATCATGCGCAATGGACCTGAGCATTTTCTTCAGAATTGGCGTCACTATAACGACGATTTCTGCTGCAGAGTAAGCCCATATTTTCTGTTACAAAAGACAGCATAGAAGATGCACTAGTCAAGCTCCACCAGAAATCAGACTGTGTTTCAATGCCCTTCTCTAGTGCATACTTACATTAGTCGGACTGAGTTCACCTAACAAAAGAACTAGGATAGTGTCAGCAGCAAAGAAAGACAAGTAGGATCCCTTCACAAGGGAATATCTTAAGTCAATTCACCAGCTAAAGATTCATGCAACTTGCAACAGCAGGGACAATTAATTTATTTTCAGATCACAGATAGACAGCTGAATAAGAGAAAACAGAATCAAGTGCACAGAACAGCAGTAGGTTAAACAAAGAGCTGAATATGACCAAAATGCTTGATTGAAATGGAAAATGGGAGGTAATTTACTGTTTCATGACTGGGGAATGGTTTAGCGATCACATATGAATAAATTGTACAGGGGCCTAAAGTTACGAGGGACACCATGTAGACATTATTCCAGTCCTTATTATTTGATTTGACCAAATTAAGCCAATTACCAAACATAACCAACATCACAATCTCGAGGACAGTTAATGAGGATTATAAAAAAATTAGGACTCTACTATAAATTTACATCGACAATTATTTCGATGTGTCTTAGCATATGCTATTTTGGTCTTCCCCAGAATAATCAATTTATCAATCTGTTTAAGTGTTAGAACAGTTATAAATGGATTTGGGTACTACTTTGTTTATTTCATTGTTCAGCTACGCAGTACAATCTACACAGATTTCAAGATTTTTTATGTTGGTCCTAAAAGTACAGAGCAAGAAATTCTAACAGCTGACATCCTATTACAACTTACAAGCATGGACATGCAAAGTACAATCAGCCCATCAAATTTTAAACCAGAAAGGGAATATAGTCGAAAATGGTCCACAAAACAAATTTAAAGTCGCACAAAAAATTAAAGAAGAAAGAAGCGTAGGCTCGCATCTTGATCTGCGTATGCAACCTCAATTGCAAAGATCTCCTCAGCAAAAAAAGTAAAAATAAAAAAATAAACCCGCGTAAATTATTAAGAAATGAAAAAAGATCCAGAAAGAGAACCAAGAATGCAAGAAAAACAGAAGGAGGTACCTGAAAAAGAAAAAAAAAAGTTGTAAAGGGTCTCTTTTTCAGAGGTATGGAGGTGGCGATAGGGCGCTAGATTTGGCGGATTGGTAAAGTGTGAAGGTAGAAAGCAAGTTCAGTTGTTGTGTGTGGAGGAAGATATAGTATTCTGATAGCAAAAAAATAAGATTGTAGTTTAAGGAAATGGATTATATAATTGGAAGTGTGTGGGAAAACAAGGATACACAGAGGGACAAAGAAATGGTTAAAAAGAATGAAAATGCAGGAAAGAAAAAAAAAATATTAAAGAAAAGAGCGCCGAAAGCTGCTAAGCCTTCTTCCTCCGCTCTTGGCTTCGGTCAAAGTTAGAAAAGACAGACCCAGAACGACAACATTTTTATATTATGTCTTCTTGGGAAAATACACACAGTTATGTGTATGTATCAAATCACCTTACGACACTGCCACTCGACCCTCTCTCTCTTTCAACTCTCAAAAGTATCTCATCACGCTTTACGACCAAACATGGACTATTTCTGCCAACGTTGAATATCCAAGGCATTGCATTGAAGTGTTTACCGTTCCCTTCGTCTCTTTTCAACTTCTTTGTTCTTTCTTTCTTTTGTATTTACTATTCTTAATTAAATTATAATGAATTTGATTTTTTTTTGTCTTCTTTATTCATTAAGAAACTTAAATTTATTTATAAACTATTCAAATTCTTCACTAATAAATTACACCTTATAATCAAAGCTAAATTTTGAAGATAAACACGTCCTCAACTTCCTTGGTGTTTGACCTGAAATAAGGTATGTCATTTGTGTTACTTATGCAAACCCAAATTCTACTTTTAGGATTTCAATTCTTTAAAATATTTTACATGATAAAATTAGAAAAAAAAAGATAAATATAAGACTTACTAATTTATATTTAAATTATCATTTTTAATTTTTAAAAAAATTTAAAAGCTCTCAATTGGCATTTCTATGCCTTGAGCATATTGTAATCAGAAATAAAAAAATTTTAATGACTATAAAATTCAAGCGTTTCACACAATGATGTTAGTTTATAATTTTCCCCCGTTCAGTAAAAATCATAACTTTAAAAAAATTTCTAAATTTTCATGTCAAACTAGTTATAAAAAAAAACTATCCTATCATCAAATTTGATCTATTTTTATTTTTCTAATTTATTTAAAATTTTTAATAAAATGGTTCACTAAGATACAACAAAGAGTATTTAATACTAAATCGAATTTTAGAAAAAAAAAAAAAACTTACATCATTAGTTTGATTTTTTTATGTCAAAAAAATGGATAATTTTGCCTTTCAGATGACTTGGGGACGTTGCGAGTGAAAATTGAAACACGGAAAAGGGAAGGGGGAGATTCGTGAAAAATGTCCCAAACGAAAGAGACAGAAGCAGCGAGCAGGATTCCATGAGGAAGAGCACAATTCCATAGGCATCTCCAGGCAGAGGCAGTCAAACCAAGACAGGAAAGGACACACCTCCGTGCATTTAGATGCTCCTCCTACCTCCTCTCCCTTCCCTCATTCATACAGCTAACGCTTAACTTTTTCTGAACCCCCTAACACAAAATTTCCTTTTTTTCCTTTTAATAAAAGGCTTCGGCTTTTTTTCTTTTCTTTGGACAAGCGGAATACTACTAGCTTTTTTTGTTTTTTTCCTCTCCTTCTATCTTTATTTTTTTGGGACAAGCTTCCGCCTATAATCTCTCTGGATTTTGAGTTTTAAATATTTGGGCCACCTCATTTTTACGCTAAAAAAATGGTTTTTGGGCATTGAACTTGTATATAACTTTTGGCCCAAAAAACTCTTATGACCCAAACAAAACAAAAAAGCAACTAAAAGATGAACCCCATTACTGGTACCCTTCGCGTGCATTCCGTGGAAACTCATGGCGGGTCCAGAAGTTTCTCACTGAGGCCGACCTGAAATTTCTCACTGCACTTCGTTTGTGTAGTCTCCGAAGAAGACGCTCAAGTGAGGCGAAGAATTGGATTTGTTGACGCCACTGCCAAATAGAACAATACGACGGTTTTGTGTTTGATACTCAATTTTAAATTGCAAACAATTTTGAGTATGTTTGTCAAATTAAATAAATAAATTTATAATTATTTAATTAATTTATAAATTTATTTGATTAAAATAAAAATATTTAGTATATAAATTTATTTAAATAACTTATAATTTATTTAAATTAATTAAAATTTTAAAAATTATCAAATAATGTGTAATTTTTAAAATTTTAATTAATTTATAAATTTAAAATTAATTTATTAATTGTTTTTACTAAATATAATATTTATCTTATAACAAACTTATGTATGATTTGACAATTTTATGAACAACGTTAATGACAATAAATACAAAATTAATCAAGGATGTGAACCGTGTTAATGGAGGAGAATTGCACTTCCATTGAACAGCCCCATCTCTCAACTCTCAAACCCTTCGAAATGAATATTTTTAATCAATAAACTACATGCTGAACATTTTTTTTCCCGTTGGTAATTAGGACTACGTCATTTTAATATCGGCATGTGCAAATATTGACGCGTGTGGTTCCTTTCAGAAAAATGAATTATTGTATATCAGCAAGGTCCGTGTCTATCCCTTAATTTTGATGACGCCTCTTGAAATGACAAGTTCCAAACTGTTCCGAGACGCTTCCTTTTCCAAGTATTCAATCATTGAACTTCAGTTCTGTTGTGCTTCTTGACATTGCCGTGACGTGCTTCGGTATATGGAGGCGACGGCCAACTATGCGATTTAGTTTCAACTTTTCCTTCACCTACTGCAACTCTCAAATTCCTCTTTGCGTTGATAGCCACGTCAGGAGTTTCAAGCACCTTGATTCGTCTGTCTTATCCTTGCCCACCATTTTTGTTCCCCTTCATTCGGCAATTTGATTTGAATCTTTCTCTACTTGCGTTTGAATTTGGTAACGTTCTATACTTTCACCCAAAAAAAAAAAACACAAAGTACCGAGCTTGTAGCATGGCAATTGCTGGAACTAATGCATTTTTCCCAACTAATTTAAATACTCATTTTTAAACCCCTCCCCCCTTTTCTTTCACATTTTAAACCGAACTGTAGACACTAATTAATTACTTGCCATTGTGAAACAACAATGCGAGGCCACCCTAGCACAACTCATTTCCCAAACGATCACTTGTTTCAAAGTTTGGCATATTTTTGGCGAGGAATCCAAGCGGTTGTGGGTTAGATAGATTAGTTCACCCTTCCTCTCTGACCTTCTTGACAAATGCCATTTTTCCTTCTAATTTTTGATAGCTTGTTTGAATTTTTCTCTACACCCTCTTTGAATCCTCGGTTACTTTGACTGTTTCTCCTATCCATGCCTAAAACAAAAGCGCCCACCACTTATCATGATTTTTTATGCCACCCAGGGAAAAAAACAGTGAAGAGCAATATCCCATAATGATTATCCTTGGGTGAAGTTCTAGAAGCTGTCCTTGATTACCACCTTAAGAATTCTAAAGAAGAATGTGGTTGTCCGGTTGCTATTGTCTGTCCGATATTGACATGTAGACATAGGAACATCATCAACCAAATTAAAGCACGGAGATATTCAGCAATCCACATAACAATTTTCTTTTGTTAGAATAAGGAAGATGTCCACAATATAACCCCTTGATGCGTGCGACAAAAGAATTTATAATGTAATTGTTGGTTTACCACTTGGGATATTATGTCACGTTTGTTCTGCGACCTTCACGGAGAATGTATTTCAACTGCGAAACAAAACATATATATATAAGGGAGTTTAGTCGTTTAGGGCAACATTGAAGCGAACAGGGTGGCGAGTTTCTTGACCTCTATTTAATTAATGACTCAACAATTATTATAATCAATATAAAAACTATGTGACTAGAAATAAAATAAAAATCGTTCGTTCACATACTATAACTCTGGCACCTATAATCAAGAGGTTCAGAAGTCAAGGAATCTCCCCATATGTTCTCTTCCGAGGGTAGTTGGAAAATGCGTGCGCTATAAAATTCTCTGCGTTCACTTATTTTACGGCGTCATCATTTATCTCATCTTTTATGTCGTCTTTCTCATTCACTAGATTCAAAAGCTGAGGTTTTCTTTGTGAAAAATACCGTACAAGTTCCATCGGAGCATTGCACATATCGATTCTAGCTAGATGATTCCCAAGAAGATTACATGGAACTCTTTCATCTCGATCTTAAGTTGTTACAAGGTTAGATGCCCCTCGAAGCAATCAGAAAAGAAGATTTTCAAACAAGGTTCTTTCCAGAGGCTATGCCTCTCTGATATAAGCATTTCGAGCTCCCCTCAGGCCATTGACGATCTTTCTATCTCCCTCGTTGGCTCTAAACTTCATACGTTCACCCTGGAAGAGCTGAGAGAAGCAACACATAATTTCACCTCGAGTAGCCTGCTTGGTGAAGGTGGGTTTGGACCCGTGTACAAGGGATTTCTGGACGACAAACTAAGGCCTCGTTTGAAGGCTCAACCTGTAGCTGTGAAACGACTCGACTTGGATGGCTTGCAAGGTCACAGGGAGTGGGTGGTTAGCTTTCTGAAGCATCCTTGAATCTATTCAAGAAAAAATAGCTTTTCCCCTATTTCTTTATTAGTCACAAATCTATATCTATACTGACTTGGAATGTATATGCTTTTCTAGGCAGAGATTATCTTTCTTGGACAGCTAAGGCATCCACATCTTGTAAACTTAATTGGGTATTGTTATGAGGAGGAGCACAGGCTTTTGGTGTACGAATACATGGCAAGAGGAAGTTTGGAGAATCAACTGTTTAGAAGTATGTTGCTTTTCTTCCTTCTTCTTTTCTTACTCTTTCCCCACCAAGGCAGAAGAGAATGGAGTCTCAAGTCCTGCTTCTTTGTTGTAATACATGCAGGATACTCTGCTGCCTTGCCATGGTCAACCAGGATGAAAGTTGCATTGGGTGCTGCTAAGGGCCTGGCCTTCCTTCATGAAGCAGACAAACCTGTGATATACAGGGACTTCAAAACGTCCAATATCTTACTGGACGCCGTATGTTCTCTGCTCTTCCCCCTCTGCTGGAGAATTATGTTTCGTCTCCTACATCAGCTTTCCCAGAGGCTATTAAGAAATAAACTTAATGATTCTTTGCCTTACAAATACAGGATTATACAGCTAAACTCTCAGACTTCGGGCTTGCTAAGGATGGCCCTGAAGGAGAAGAGACACATGTAACAACACGCGTAATGGGCACACAGGGCTATGCTGCACCTGAGTACATCATGACAGGTACAGACTCCCTTTTATGGATTTCCTTTCAGAACCAAGTAGACTTGTCTCTCGAGAACAGGGATTTATGAAGGTCTAAATTCATTGCCCGATCACAGGTCACCTTACAACCAAGAGCGATGTGTATAGCTTTGGAGTGGTTCTATTAGAGTTGATAACTGGAAAACGGGTAGTGGATAAAAACCGGCCAAATCGAGAGCAGGGCCTGGTGGAATGGGCGAGGCCTGTGCTGAGGGAACAAAAAAAGCTGCACCGCATCATAGACCCTCGACTGGAAGGGCAATTTCCTATCAAAGGAGCTCACAAGGTCGCTGCATTGGCTTACAAGTGTTTGAGTCACCAGCCACGTTCAAGGCCCACAATGAGTGATGTGGTCAAGATATTGGAGCCACTCGAGGACTTTGACGATTTATTCATAGAACCATTCGTGTATGTAGCCGTAAGTGAGAGTGGCGACAAAATGCCTATTAAAAATATAAATGACAGCATTAGGTAGGCAAAATTTGTATGCTTCTCATTTTAATGTTGAGAGGAATATTTTGATCTTCATAATTAATGTAAGTAGAGATATCTATTTGTAGCCAGAAATAGGCGAAATATTAAGTACCACAATGGAACACACAAATTGTGATAAGTGATAATTATTGGGGCAAGCACTTGCCGGAAGCTTCTGCCGTGCAATGTGTAACTGGATGAGCAGTGTGGGTGTTTGTCTTTTGTGTGTGATTCCTTGCACCGCTGAGTTGGGTTGGGATGGAAATGCGAGGATGTTGATGCAAACAACAAGAAGGGCCAAGCAAGCACTAAACCTTTATATGAGATGAACCTACCGCATGCCTTCGTCAAGGTCAGCATTTCATGATGGAGTATATGTGATGCAAGCAGTATCATAATCAATTGATAGGAGAATATTAGAATTTTCAACAACTACTCAACCACTGGTTGTTGATATTTCTCCATAGCAGCCAGCAGTCACAAATGTCATGCCTATCAGCCTATGTTCATCCTCAAAGCGTTAAATAAACATTAAACCTCCATCTTGTCTATGTTCGATTCTCCGATTTTAATCCATTAATGGTGAAATGAAAAGAGTGACAATGGATGATAAAAGAACGAACGAATGAATGCTACTGTATTAGCTTTATTCCAATATATCCGTACACAGAATTCGAGCAAACATGCTTGCCAGCACATCAAGGAAGAAACGAAGTTGATATTAAATTCCAAGCCCACGTTGAATTAAGCTGTTTTTTTAATTATGAGTAATTGGACCGCATTGAAAAATACTAATTCACCGCTGTCCAACAAAATATCTGCTTTTATAAAATTGGATGAATATTTTAATAAAGACTTAAGTTTGTTTGGTTTGTAAAAATAATTTTTATTTTTATTTTTTAAAAATGATTTTTATTTTTTATTTTTTATATTTTAAAAAATACGTTTAATTTATGATTTTATTTTTATTATTTTTAAATTATATTATTATATTTTTATTTTTATTATTTTATAATTATATAAATAATAAAATATTATATATATAATTCAAAATAACTATAAAATTTTTATCGTAATGTACTATAAAATTAAAAATTTTAAAAATATTTTTTTAACATTTTTAAAAATTTTAAAAATATTTTTTAAAAATAAAAATAATAAATAAATATATTTTTATATTTATTTTTAATTTTTAATAAAAATAAAAATTAAAAACTACTAGTTTTGTAACGTAAATTACCTAAACTAGTTATCACTGCTAATGGCTTCATTTGTCGGGGAAAATTGCTTCATAAAATAATATTTCACGTATTTTTGCTTTGTCCCCAGAATCAATCTACTAGTTTACTCGCGCCACTCGTACCAGAAACAGGAGGAGGGAGGAACCGGACTTATAGAATACAGGGTCAACACGCAGATCGGGGATCGCTCGCTTTGCTAATGGCGACTTCAGTGCCAGTCGCCGCTACTCTCACCGCGCACGATCGCCGGATTCTTACGGCTGTGAACGCCGGAGCGTCCAGCTTTTCATTATTCGGTTCGGGCTTCATCGTACTCTGCTACGTCCTGTTCAAGGAACTCCGCAAATTTTCCTTCAAGCTCGTTTTCTACCTCGCACTCTCCGTATGCATCCCTTCCTCCTTTTTGATTTCCTCTCAGATCTAAAACGCCGCTTTTTCTCGCTATTTTTTAAACTTTGTTTCGAATTCCTGATTTGTCAGTTTAACTCCTCTTGACATATATTTATGTACACGAGTTGCCTTCTCGAAAATTTATTATCTTATAATTGAACGTCATTGTGCCTGGTGCCACTCTTCGTTAGTTGTCTACATGAAGAGAAATTACTGGATGTTTGGATTGTCATTTTGTCGTTGGCTTTTATATCTAAACTATCGTTGTTCGTGCTTGATTTCAGCTTTTTCTTATCACAATTTATGTGGCATTTAGTCGTTGGTTCTCATTGATCTAATCAATTTGCTGTTGAACCGAAATGACAATCAAAGAATTATATCTGCTTTCTAAGTGAAGTTTGGTACATGTCACGCTGAAGTAGGCTTAACCAATTTACTTAAGTTTTAATTCATATATTTTGAATCTAGTTGTCAAATTACCCTTATATACATTTGCTATAAGCTTCTCCGTGTAAAATATAAATTGTCAACGTTATAACCGACTTGTTATTGACTTTAATCACGTTATATGGCTGTTTTTTCTTGAAAAAACATGACTGCATTGTTAGTTAACTTTAAGTTAAGCAAGTAACTTCTGTAATCTTTCATGTTTCCCCTCAGTCACTGTAATTTGTATTTTGTGTCATTAGTGCTGTTGTCATGTTGTGTAATTCAGAAATATGTCCTTTGGAATTTCAGAAACCATGTATGTCTGTGGCTTTTCATTAAATGATCTGCTTTGGCCTTAGTTTTGCCTTATTCTCTTCCTCTGAGCTTTAGGTTTAATGCTCTTTATTACATTTTCTCCAAGTGCAGGACATGCTCTGTAGTTTCTTCAACATAGTAGGGTACGCCTGCTGAATCAAGTGCAGTCTTCTTCATATGTACGTATCAACTGAAGTTGTTCATTATGTGATTGATAGAAGCTTCATTTTGATACAGGGACCCATCCAATGGTTTCTTTTGTTATGCTCAGGGGTATAGCACACATTTCTTTTGTGTGGCTTCTTTCCTATGGACTACAACAATTGCTTTCACCCTTCATCGTACTGTCGTAAGGCACAAAACAGATGTTGAAGATTTGGAGGCCTTGTTTCACCTGTATGTTTGGGGTACGCATTTATTGATGAATTAGCTTTTAATAGTTGCATTTCAACTCTGAGGATTGGGTTATTTTACTACAATCTTCTCCTGTGATTTTTACTGTTGGAATGGCTTTTGAATTTAGTAGCATATCAATACTTGACTTCCAAGTTCCATATTAATTTGCCCCCCATTCTACTAACTACTTCTATTACTGGGAGCTCAATTGATGTAGCTTTTAGTTATTACTATTGACAGGTACTTCCTTAGTTATGACAGTCATACGCTCATTTGGCAATGACCATAGACATTTTGATGCATGGTGTTGGACTCAAACAGGTCGCACAGGGAAGGCAAGTATTTGCAGGAGTGCTGGCACATATTGTTTTTATGTATTTTAATTCCTTGTACCTTCCTTAAACTTCAGACTTGTTTTTTTTCCTTATCTTTATTTTTAAATATGATATAAAACAGGTCCTTAATTCATATTTTAATTTCATGTTTTATTGTCATCTCTCTTTTGTTTATGTATGTAATTTTGCATCATATAAATGCAAAAGGACTGGAAGTGGAAGTAAAGAAGTAGTTGCCTATGAGAAGAATACTTTCCTTGTTGCAATTCTTTAAAAACAAATATATAGTTGTTAGCATGACAACTTGACAAGCAGTGAGAATAATTGGCTGGCAAAAACCCATTCAAGACACGATTAAGGCATTGCTATAAAATTCAGTACAGCGCTCTGTCCAAACTTTGTTAGGGGCCTATAATGCTTTTTATAGTGCCATTATCCAAAAGAAGCTTGTGGTAGTTAAAGCTTGGTAATTGTTTTTAGCATTAGAAATTGGACTTATAAAGAATATTGAACTGTATTAGAATGAAAGCAGAATGACAACACAAACACTCAATTTTTTTGCAACTTTTGTACTTCATCTCTACTGTAAAATTATTTTTTTGGCCTTCACATTTCTACGTATTTGAAGATGACCTTTTCTTTAATAGAATAGTGTGACTACTTTTCTTTATTCTTTCTTCCTAAAACAATTTCCTTTTTCCATGCAGGCAGTTCATTTTGTAACATTTTACATGCCACTGTGGGGTGCAATTCTTTATAATGGATTTACATACTTTCAAGTTATACGCATGCTGAACAATGCAACCCGTGTATGTATTCAACTTTGTTGATTCTTTAACAAAGAAAGAATAAATCACTTATTTAGGCACTTTTTCAGACCTTAACTTTTCTTGGAAAATTTCAGATGGCAGTTGGTATGTCAGACCGAGCTTATGCCTCTGATGCAAGAGAGAACATGAAGGTATTTTTTACTCTAATCATTTTTTCGAGATTGGAAATATAAAGGTATATACATACAGATTAGGAATTCCCTCATTCCCGCAAGCCCTCCTGAAAAAATAAAGATCAGAATAAGGGAACATAATAGATTGCCATCATTCCTGTCATTCATGTTCTAAATGTTACTTTCTGTCACGTGGCCTATTCATTGCAATCTATATTCTTTATTAAATACCTTTTTCATCCCTCCAGGCCAAGGCCAAGCTTTTGCTATTTAAAGGAAATTTTCATGTAAGAGATTTCCGTTATGTATGATGCCTGTCTCACTTTTTTTTTAATAAGTAAACTAACACTCTGCACTGTCCTTTCTAAGGTGGTTTAGAGCTGCTTACCCCTTATTATTTAGTTTTGATTTTCTTGTGTGAATGTTATATTATATCCATGCTCAAACCAATTGCTCAAGGTAAAATTGTTGTTATCTGTCTTATCCCCATCCCTGTCAAATTATTTTCTAATATTTTCTTTTTTACATTGCAGGCTCTGAACCGCTGGGGATACTATCCACTAATTCTAATAGGATCATGGGCTTTTGGAACTATAAACCGTATTCATGATTTTGTTGAACCTGGCCATAAGATATTTTGGCTTTCACTTCTTGATGTTGGAACTGCTGCTCTTATGGTATCAGTCACTCATCGTACCTTCTGTTTTCAGCTTTGTTTTGCATTCATTAAATGTTTTATAACTTATCTAGCAACTCAGCATAGCTTTAATTTATGTCCTTCCATGGTAAATCCTCATTTTTAATCTTTTGCCACAGTACCACCCATTTCCTAGCACATAGTTATGAAGACTAACTACCGTCCCTTCCTTGTCTGTTAGATATTTTGTTAGATCTTTTACTCTCTCAAACTATCAGGCTTGTGATAGCTCCCAAAGTGAATACCAGAATTATGTAATTTGCAACTAGGCTACATCTAGAAGAATATATGCATGTACTGACATTTGACTTGATTGGGTATGAAAAACTGTTGCAACTTGTTCAAAACAGTCATTGTAACATCTCTTATCCAAAAAAATTTACTAACGCATTTTGACATCATGTAAATTCAATGGTCTAGCATATATTTAGCAAGACTTCAATTCTGACTTCACAAGTTCATAAGAGGAATTTTTCTAGGCACAGTGTTTGGTTTTTCAACAAGTATGAGACCAATAAGTTATATGTGTCAAGCTTTTGTGGTTTGATATGATTCCTTTAACCAGCAAGTTGTAATTGATTAATGCTATCCTTATTTCATTGTCAGCCTTAATTCTATTATAAACGTGGTAGTAAGTTCATCACTACCAAGTAAACACCCCTATTTGCAGTGGCATTCTATAACATTTTCAAATTTATAATTATAAATAAAGGAATCTTTTGGCATCACTACAGTTAATTATTTTCCTTTTTGCTGGACTGTTGCATGCCATTTCCATTTAGTGCAATTGGCTATTTGGCCTCCCCTAGTCCACATTTGATGACATCTTGCTAACTTTTGTCACTTTGTCTACTTGTTGCAGGGCCTCTTCAACTCAATAGCATATGGCCTCAATTCTTCTGTTCGTCGGGCCATTTGTGAAAGATTGGACATGTAAGTGCAGGTTCTATTCTATCTGTGTTCCTTGAAAAATTATAAAGTAGTTTTTCAGTATCCTCTGGCATTGCTACCTAGACTTTTTAGGCCATTTTGCTATCTGCATGTTCCATCCCTATCACCTTTTCTGGATTTAAACTTGTGCAGTCTTTTTTCTTTTTGGTTATAAGGGAAGCTTCAAGCCTTGGGAATAGGGAATGGGGAAAGGGTTATGGATAGAGATCAAACCCTTGACATCTAACTCACATCAATCTTGATGATTATTTACCTTCTTTTGTTATTGATGTTTCTTTGTTCTTGCTTTCTGAGCGCATTAAATTAAAAAGGAACAATTAAATTTTCATTTTTTTGAACCAGGTTCTGGCCAGAGAGACTTAGCAGATGGCTTCCTAACAATTTTAAGTACAAGAGCCAACAGCAAGAAAGTGAACTAGTATCATTAACAATTGACGATCAACGATATTGAAGGGACATTACGTGATCGTCCATACAATATTTTGGCATATTTCATTATAGGTTACTGAGATGCTGTTTTCATTGACAAAGAAAGACCTGCTGCCAGCATTCATTCCTTGCTATTGGTTGCTTTGCTGCGTTGTCATTTTTTGATTCATGTCAGGCACAAAACGAATTCTATCTTGCATTCCCCTGGTTGATACTGATAGAAATCGGCGGATTGGCCAGTTCATGTGGATTATATGTCTCCAAGCTGAGTTTACGCTTTAATTGAAGACCCCCAGTCTTAACTTGGAATATTTCTGTACATGTCCTTGTATTTCTTTCTAATATCTGAAATCGGATGTTTGCTTATTTTTTAATTATTATAGGATAAAAGCAGTCCTGAATTAAACACTTCTTTCCAAATATGCTGGGTATTTAGTTCTCAGCCAGAAAGTTCGGCACATCGTGTGAAATTCGTTTGTCCTGCTTGATTTTCTTTATTCTTCATGCTTCTTTCCTTCCTTGGTTTTTTTGCCATATTAAAGGGTTATTCGTATTCTAATTTGTAAAGTGCAGGGACTGAAGGTTATCCAAATTAAACTTTTTGGAGATTGCGACTTCCTGAAGTTGTTGATAAGAGCCTCACTCAACAAAGGTCTTCAAAACTTCATCGAGAAAAACTTGAATATTAAACTGTCGACTATAGTTTTTGACCACCGAAGAATGGGTATTCAGAATTAGGTTTGGAATTTCCGATTAAATTGCCATGATAGCCCTTTCTGATTTCCCTCGACTTCGCCAAAGTTTTTGCTGCCATGCCTACGTTAGAGGAAAAGCCAAAAGTAGTTTATCCGATGTATCTTTATGCTCGAAAGAGGACATGTACGTCGTGCGTCCCGCAGCATTGCTCCGGCCTGATATTACTGGCCGTATATGTCTTACGAAATCAAAGATAGTGATTCAAGTTTCATGAAACTTCATGTTTAGCCATTGAATTTTCATGCTTTGCCATTGAATTTTCATGCTTTCCTCCGTGCCCTGTGAATTTTGACGAACTTGTACCATTCTACTTCTGGTCCCCTTCGATAGGCACGTCTCCCTCGCCATCTTGTGGGACGCTTCATCATACGCAGTGGTAAGAATTACAACCACAGAAGCAAAACCATTAATCTCTTTGCTGCAGTTCGAATCGGAAGTGTTCGGAGTAAGGGAGTAAGGGAGTAATGGACAATGACAAAAATGAGATTCCTCTGCTCCGTTTTGGTTGTCATTACTTTTTCATTTCAATTCTGATTTCCAGGAAAGCACGCCCCTTTCAACGCACATTCATTTTCTTTTATTCGTGTTTCCTTTTGCTGACTATTGCCTTACCAGTGCAGCTATGCAACTTCGCCAAAAGTGCTAAATGCAAATTTCTTAGAATATTGTCCCTCGGGCTCAAACGCTCTAAACAAAATACCCCAAAATATATATAATTTCAGAACCAAGAGTTTCAGAATCAAACATATATAGACGGCGCAAAAGCCATCCCAAATACCACATCCCGAATTCCCGGAAAAAATAAAAAATAACAAAATTAACATTTCTTAAGTATCACATGAAACTCGAAGCATAAATGATCTTCCTCAAATATCTGTAATTTCAAACTAAGCACAGGCACAGGAATTGTCGACGACAAGCGAAACATCTTCCCCCTCACTCCTGAAGAAGAAGTATCCGATGGTAAGACCCACCACGATCGCAATAAAGACCCCTCCGTTAAACGACATGATGGCCAACATCAGCAAATACCCGATCGCCGAGTTCACCCCAAACAGAATCGCTCCGGCGAGCTTCACTCCGACCTTCGCTTTTTCTCCTACGACCACCGATTGCAGAAGAGGGGTTTGGATCTGCGGCGAAGGGGATGGCTTTTGGGAGGAGATGAGCTTTAGGCGAATACGGCGATTCTCCAGATACTGGTAGAAAGCCGAGACGAGGACGCAGGCAAGTAAACTGAGGGCGTAACTGATCCATGAATCGGTCTTCCAGGAGTCGATCAGGAGAGTCACTTTTATGCTCCAGTAGAAGGTCATGTGCATCATCTTCGCTACAGGCTTTTGACCTCTTCTGAGACAAGCTGCAAGGGACGATGACAAGAGGGAATAATGTGTCTGAAGTATGAACTGACTCTTTCCTACAAATTTTAGCACCAAATGAATTGGATGTTGCTACGACAGTGATAAGCGTTTGTAAAATGCCCTCGGAGAATGTCCTTCTTACGATTTTGTCTGATCCACTTGCCGGCACGTTGTTTCTCTTATGGGCTCTATTGCCCGATTGCTTCTAAGGTTATTTAGGGAATTTAACAACAGGCATGTTGTCTTCTCTTTATGATTGTTTACGTACATCTCAAGCATTCCCAATTTCTGACTCCCAATACCCCAAATAATTTTAAATTACGGTCTATAATTTAGTCTAAATTTAAATTGATATGTCCTAATTCAAAAATTTTATATTTTGTATATAAATTTAATGAAATAATTACATAAATATTTTTAAACCATTTTTGATCAAAATTACAAAGATATTGAATGAAAATTTTAAATTACGAAAAGAAAAATTGATTTTAGGTCAAATTAAAAAATAGTAAAATGTAATCTATTCTTTTATTTTTGATAAATTACATTTTTGTCTACGAATGGTTTGGCTTGAAATGTTCTTCTCCCCGCTTGAAAATATCAAATTGACCAGTCGTTTAATTCCAAGTCATCAATCATTTTAAAAGCTTAAGGTATTTATGCATTGATAGGGTTCCATTTCTTCCCAATTTATGTTCAATTGAGAAGTCCATAAATGTGAGTTTCCGTCTCTCTTTTTCTTTTTCTTTCTAATTCTCGCTTTCTGCACAAATAAATTGATGAAGTCAGCTTGGAGTGGGAGAACTTCTTTTATGTTTACCCGCTTGCCTCTTGTCTGGCTCGAATAAATTCAAGTTCACAAATTTAAATAAATTAGATGTATCTTTTAGAATTCAAACAAATTTAATCTTTAACCTTCTAATTTTTTTTATAAAATGTAACAGCCATTTTATTTTAATATAATTTAACTAAATTCGATTAGTTCGACATAATTTAAATTTTTTTAATATAATTTAATTGAATTTGATTAGTTTAACATAATTTAAAATTTTTAAAATTCAAATATTTAATTAAATTAAATTTATAATTCAATTAAATCGAATTCAACAACGGAGAGAGGGATACATCCTAAGCAAAACATATAGGGTCAACTCGAAGTCTTCGAGACAAGCACCCATTGTCTTTTTGTCTGTCTCGGGCAAATAATGCACCATCAAGTGAGAATAGCAAGAAACGCCGACACTTCAAGAGATTAGTTCTAATTACATTGCTTTTCTTTCAGATTCTAAAAGCTTCTTCCTCTCCAAAACTAAAATGGTTCGTAGTTTACTAAAACCGACTATGAAGTACACAGATGGTGCAAAATTAGCACCGGCAAACCCTCATATTCAGAAATGAAGCAACAACAGACGAACAGAACCAATGGCTGTGATAGCAAGACATAAATTAAGTCAAGAACGACATATGCAATCACATTTGGCGTCGTCCCCAGTCAACTTGTGAGTTAGCATTAGCATACTGGGTTCGGATAAGATTTCACGGCTCGTGCATCCTTGTCAGGTGGGTCTAGCACTTTCCAACTTGTAGGTAGTGGGGCTATAATGTATTGATGCTTTCTGATCATTCATTTGTATATATGGGCCCCATCTTCCATCTCCCACCCTTATAAACACACGATTTTCCCATGGACTTCGACCTGCCTAGCAATGGACCCCCATCACGTTGCAGATATTTTCTTTTAACACTTTGTTTGATTCTCACATTCCTCGCCAAACCCCGTAGTAACACTTATTCGGTGGCTGTGATTTAAATACGAAAATCACCAAGGGGAAAAAGAAGGGGGGAAAAAAATGAAAAGGTAAACATCTTTGTTGTTGTTTTGCAGCCACTTTTCCAGAGGAATCCTTTGTGATATCTCAGTTCTATGGATATCAGAAGTGCTGACATAATTAGCAGCTATTCATTGTAAATAACACTTTCATGGCTGCTTCAAGCAATATAAACAAACAAGATGAAGATACCATGCCACTCTATTCAGCTCATTCAGAATCGATACGATAACGCACAATTTAACCAGGTTTAAAACAGAGTAAAAATCATGTAATTAAGTTGTATTGGCTTTCATTGGGAGCCCCATTAATCGAACAGAATAATATGTATTGCAATAATATTTCGTAGACATTGCATTCGCAAAAATAAGATTTCGTTCTTGATAAAGAAATACAGAACCAACAGTCACATTTCGATTGAAGTCAAGGAAGGAAAATTCCTCCAACTGTCATCCATTCAATCATAAATTTCAGATTAGAACGACCCACTGAATCTAAACCAGAATCCTAAAACCGACCACTGCCAAATTAAACAACACAGGTCCCTGAGGAAACCATTTTAACTAAAACTTGACTATGCCAGTACGATTACACAGACTCACACCAACCCACTGAGCTTCTGCTTGTAATTATTCACTAGTTACCTCTACTTGTTGGCTGTCACTCTCTGTGTGCCTCTGCTTGCGTACCTGATATGGTGGAAAAGCAGCTCTGAGATCTACCCAGTGGACGACAAGACAGACGCTCCTTCCTCGGAGAATCCAAAGTTCGAAGTAGGAGCTGTTTCATTGCCAATATTAAGTCCTCCGTGGGATTGTTGGGGGGACTCGAAGATCTGAATTGTTGGCAGAACTTGATGTGTCGCTTCAGTGCTTCATCGGTAGTAATATCCCTCTGAGACCTCAAAGTCTCGTCTTTCACTGCCTCTGCACAAAGCCCGCAAATCCAACGACCTTGGTACCTCTCACGCACGCGAGCAATGTACGACAGCGTGCATTCCTCCATCAATCCGCAGCAATAGCATTTGACGGAGACCGGCTCCACCTCTGCCGCCACTGGCTCAATTGCCGATAGCGACTTGGTTTCCTTTAAAACCTTGGCAGACATTCTTTTACCCCTCTCACGCTGATTCACAGAAACAACCCTTTATATTCAAGAATGAAATATTTTTAAGGAAATAATTATGATGCAAGTTCAAATAACGTTAAAGAAAAAATGGGAGGTACTAATTTTGAAAACAGAGAGATACTGATTGAAAACTTCCAATTAGAGGCAACGAATTGAATTCTCAAGATCCTCAGAGATACTCCAAGGATCCAAAATGGTTAGAAATATATTTCCCGGAGAGATTATCGCTCCTTTTCCCACTCAATTTCTTCTACTTTCTCGCCGCCAAAAAGCAGAAATCCAAATAGAAAACAGTACATCTCAGAGCCTTAATTGGCTCTCTGCGATTCTTCCAATAGAATTCTAGTCCTAGAACCAAAAAAGTTCCTTTTCTGCTCTTACAAGCAATAAATCTCTGTTTGCCGAACCTCACAAACAGATTATGATTATCTCGTCTCTCGCTGTTTCTGTCTCTAATGGTGAAACGCGGAGCCGAGCCAGATGTATAAGTAGGTGAGACATATCTTTGTTCCTCGTTTTTTTAGTGTAATAAAAAGAAAATTTTTCCAATCATTGGCGGTAGGTACTGGTTTTACTGTGCCGATCCCTAGCGGAAGATTCGTGCACCCACGATCACGCCGTTAATTCAATGAATTTACTAGATACGTGGGCTGATATTGTTGGTGATCCGATGCGAACTCCACTGGGAGGCCGCCCTTGCCAGCTGTCGCGACAACAACCTTTTCAGGCCAACGTGCAACGTACACGCACGGGGTGGTGCGCGTGTGACAAAGATCAAGCAAGTACGAGCATGACATGATGAGTCCGGTGCTGGTGGGTTCGGATTCGGAGGTGTCCCTGTGATTTAAGATTGTACAACTTTGTCGGTATCTGAATGCGGTCACGCGCGCGGGCTTGCACATGGGACCGGATAGCAACAAAGTATTTGTGGTGGCAGCCAGGTCCGCCAGCTGGGTTAAGATAAAAAAGAGAGATTTGGCCAGGTAGACGGAGTAAGGCTAGTATTGTAATTTTAAGAAAAGGAAAGTGCCGTGCCTACAAATTCTCGACTTCCAGTTATTTTCCGTTCTCTTTTCTATTCGGTCTTCATTGAATACATGAATTGGCTCGTGGATTTGTACCACGGAGGTTGCGTATTATACTTGAAGTGTTTGCTCGAATACCACGACCCCCATTCTAAAATACAAATTCTTTTTTTCTTTTTTTGTATTTTCATGAATATATATTTTTAAAATAAATAATTTATATTATCTTTTATTTTTGTTGCTTGTCCTATTAATCTAAGATTGCCCGCCAAGTTTTGGTGACAGTCAATGAACTCTCAATCAAAATCCAACTAAGGCGAAATTAAGTCACAAAAATTTGATCCAAAATTAAAATAAATTGTTATTTTTATTTTTATTTTATAATCTTTTTCAGTTTAGACTGAATTTTTTTTTAATTATATTTGTTACTAAAAGTCTAAATAGCTAGTCCCAAAATGAAAAGTCTAAACTACCCATGCCATTTGAGCCGTTTAGTCCCTCACGGCTCCTACTCCTAGCCTTCCTTTACCTTATCGGCTCTCAATCCTCTCATCTCAATCTCAATAGTCGTCTGGCCGCTGCCTACGATCATCCGTCATCGGTTCATCGCACCACCGTCCACCGCCAATTGTGCGCCACCACCATGAGCTATGTTTTGTTAATTCTTCTTGTTTCTTCTTTTCTTTCATTTTGCCCCTACTTTCTCTGAGTTGCGTTTTGTTACTTGTTCTCACATTTAAAAATTCACTCAGATCTTCTATGTCCGTGGTCTTGGTTTCACATGCGCATACTTCAAAGAATTAGGTTTTAACTTGTTTTTACTCTTGCTAAGAATTTTCAACTATTAAGCTATCTGTGGCTTTATCTCAAATATAATATACTGAGTATTTTTATTCGTGAAACGTGAAACAGAACAGAAAGAGGATGGGGGATATCAGGGTCTAGATCCAGGAGCTTTCTGTACCTACTTTTCCATTAATAAATTTCATCTCATTGTAGATGAAGAGAAAGGAAATTTGTAACTCTCTGTGTATATATATATATAAAGAGCTTGGCGATTAGGTGTTATCTTCCTTGTTTTCCTCCTTCAAGGAGAGGATTTTTTTTTTGGGGGGGACAGATTGAGGAAGCAGAGGGGCTGGGTTAGGACTGGACTTTAAAAGAAAAAGGATCAGTTTTCAGGCTTGAACTTTCGAAACTAAATCAAAATGGTTGGGTTTAATTTGGTTTTCTCTACAGACACCAAAGCAATCGGTTTAGTTTTTCACAAAATCTATCTTATTAAATAGATAACACCCCCTAAATAAATGTGCATAGCTACGTATGACACGTTACAGGTATAAACATATAATTACACAACTTTATGAACAAGGAAGCATACAGTGGATGCGATTTTTTTGATAAAAAAATTAACCCCAAAGCTACAAAATAATGAAGTCAAATAAAACATAAAATTATGTATTTGAAAATGTGCAAATTAAACATAAACTGCTCCAAGAGGAACTTCTCTGGTTTTAAAAATCTAGGGAGCAATGGATTAGATTTGGGGATAAGAACACCAAATATATTTTTTTCATGCACAAGTTGTTGTACGTTGCAGGAGAAATGAGATTGAAGGGCTGTATCTTCAAAATGGTAGCTAGACGATTGATGAAGACACTTTGAATCAGAAGGTTGCTCAGTATTTTCAATCTCTATCTACGGGTGATAATACTATTCAGAGAGAGAACTTAATTATTGATGACCACCTGACACTGAATTTATTGAAGGACGTTGCCATAGAAGAAGTTTCGAATGCCGTTAAAACTATGAGAGCTTTCAAAGCTCCGACCTTTGATGATTCCAACTTTTCATTTTTAAAAGGTATTGGACTATTATTGGAGATACAATTTTTAAGATGGTTCGTGAGGCTGTCTTTGATACTAGATTGTGTGAAACTTTTAGATCCTGTTTGATAAATAAAAATAAAAGTATAGAAATAAAATAAAATAAAATGGACATTCTATTCTTTAATTTGATTGATAAAAGTGGTAAAAATCGTGAGTTTCACATAATGTTGATTACTTTCTACGAAGTATTTTGAATTACCTCCAAAAACAGGTGAAAAATAAACAGTGCGAGAGAAGAAAAAAAATAAAAAAATTAAAATATCATTTATTATTTTATTTATTTATAAAAATTTTTATAATTAAAAATATATATATTTAAATTTAAATTTTTAATATTATTTAACAAAATTTAATTTAAATTTTTATATTAATAATAATTTATTTTATTTTTTATTTAAAATAATTTTTGAAGTTAAAATAATATTACTATAATAATTTTATTTTTTAATAATATTTTTTATTTTTTTAATAATTTTTATTCTATTCTATTTTATTGTCCTACCAAATATAATTTTAATCACAACATTCTATTTCATTTCATTTGAATTTATTTCATTACATTCTATTTTTAATTCTCATTTCTATTCTCTCCGTTGTCATCAACCAAATAAGACTTTATTGTTTTTAAGAGAATTACCTGAATCACTCAATTTAAATTTGTTGATTTGTGCAATGTTTTTTTCAAAATCATCTTTAAGGTTTTTTTTTAGTCAAATTCAACCTCTTTTAGATGATATTATTAGCACTCTTCAACGTAATTTTATCCTCAGTAGTAGTAGTAACTGCTGATAATACTATGGTAGCTTAGGAGCTGATTCACTACATTCACAAGAATCGTAACAAGAAAGTGGCTTTGGTTTACAAAATTGATTTATGATAGAAGTTTTCTCAGACAAACTCTATCTGACTTTGTTGGCTTCCCTGATTTATTAGTTAATCTCATCAGGTGTTGTGTGTGACTTCAACCTCACTCTATATCCTTTGGAATGGTAGTAGGCTTCCCATTTTTCTCCCGACCAGGGGCCTACATCAAAAGGACCCATCGCCCTCATATTTGTTTGTTGTTTGCATGAAAAAGTTCTTTGTCTTTATTCACGAGAAGACGTTAGGGAAAGAATGGCTCCCAATTCAGATATCTAATTAAAATTAATACATTTAGGATAATGTGTGTGCGCGCGTGTAAGCCTTAATGGAGCTTGTCTGAGTTAGTTTCCTTCGGTTTGTAAGCCCATCAAATATCCATGGGCTATTAATTGAGCAAGATGAAATGGTTGAAAACTCAAGGACGAGTACTTATCCACACAAAAAACTCAAGCAGGAGTTGTGGCGGCATGGCAGCCATCCATCCTTGTTATTAATTGGCGCCTCTCCCGGTACATACATATTTATTGTATAAAAAAATATGAATCAATATTTAATTCACCGTCATTTATTAATAATATTTTAATTATAATATATAATAAAAATAATATTTTTTTAAATTATTTTTATTATGTATTATAATTTAAATATTATTTATAAATAAAAAATTATTCATTAATAATAAATTAAAATTATTTTTTAAAAAAATAATTGTGTAAATTTAAATTGTGGTCTGAAGCGATGTGGGGCAGGCGCTCATTCCCTCCAAACCTAAGCCATATATGTAAGTAAGTGAGTGATGCCTTGCATTTGCCTCTTGTACACTTGTAAAGTTAATTCATGCCCCACAGAACTTTGAATATGGTGTGTCCAATCTGGTTTATCGTATTAATTATTTCTTAAACACGTGCTCAATAACCAACCAAATCAACTAAACACTAGCGCACGCATCTGCCTCGCCTTTTCAACTGTCTCTGACTTCTATTTGTATGTGAAAATTTGGCACTTTAACATCATTAATTCTTTCAAATTATAGAAATAACATCATTAGTTCTTACAAATTATAGATATAAATGTAATGAAAAAAAATATAAACTTTAGCATGTAAAACTCAACTTGAACTACATCATAAGAACAATGTTTTCATTTTCTTAAAAATTCTTAAATATCGTATATATACTTTATAGTATTAGGTGTGATCTGAGCCCAATGACCCCAAAAAAAAAACAGAAAGAAAAAGAAAATTAAGGACTTTGAGAACACCTTGGATGGAAGACAACGAAAAGTTCCAACAATAACTAGGCGTTTTGCTTTCTTCATGTAAAAAAGAAAAAACTAAACGAAACAAAAAGAATGTAGCACTAACTTTGGAAAAAATGAATTTGAAATTTTAAGTGTATAGAAACATTTCAGATACATATTCACACACTTCACTGCGCTAACTTCA
The DNA here is from genome assembly GCA_037074535.1 of Gleditsia sinensis. Lineage (NCBI taxonomy): Eukaryota > Viridiplantae > Streptophyta > Magnoliopsida > Fabales > Fabaceae > Gleditsia > Gleditsia sinensis. The sequence continues at coordinate 12,097,948 of CM073470.1, read as the reverse complement.
GTTCTTTAATCATTAGATGAGGCGAAAAGAAAAAATTTCTGTAAATTTGTGGTGTTACATTTTGGGCCTATTTATTGGATATTCCGTGTTTGTTTATCAAAAGACGGAGAAAAAAAATAAAATAAAAAAATTGTTATTGTTTTCTTCCCAAATGCCAATCATACTGATTAATTTGTTGTAAAATACTGTACTGTTAAGTGGGTGAGACTCAAAATACAGATAGAGAGAGAAAGTTGTAGAAAGAGAGACAAAGAGGGGTCAAATCCTGTGGCGAAAGCTGGGTGTCTTGTTTAGTTTTTTGTTTTTTGTTTTGTTTTGTTTTGGTTTTTTTTTTTTTTGTGGTGGTGGTGGTGAGATTAGCTAAGAGGGTTTCAAACAAAAACTGTGAAAAGCAGAAAGAAAGAAAGAGAGGGAGGGAGGAGAGAGAAAGAGATAGGAGGAGGCCCCGATAACTGAGGTAATAATACTGAAGAGAGTTCCAAGCTCAAATTCCCAGAAAAATAAACTATCTTCACTTTATCTCTCCCTCTTTTACCTTCTGATCCCAAGCAACCTAATGGATCCCTTTGATTTGATTCGGAAAGGTATAATTTTTACTGTACCTTCCATAAATTTCAGATCTTTCACTTGCTTTGCTCATTTTTTCTGTAATTCTTGACTTTTATTCTGTTTGATCAATTTTACTTCTTGGTTTTATTTTTATTTTTTAAAAATTTCTGAGGCGTTCAATTGCTTAAGATCTCTTCAAGTTTACAGCTTTCGATAACGGGAGGTTGTGTTCTTGTCCTTGTTCTTTAACTGATTACTATTTTTGTCCCTTTTGGTTATAATCTGTCGCCCTTTTATTCGTTAGATGTTCGTGAAATTTGGGTTTAAATTTTCTGGACATCGCTTTGGTTTAAATGGGTTTTCTATGTTCTATATATTTACCATACGAGAAATTCTGTTATTATTTAGTTCATCTTTGGAACTGCTTTAAAGATTTTCAATTATGTCCTTTAGAAAATTTAGGGTTTTAACCATGTCCTACAGTTTTTCCTAGTTCTCAAATTGTTCAGTGTTCTCCAAAGATTCTTTGTATTTTCTTTATTAAAAACTCTTTGTAACTCATGTATAGTCTATTTGTTGTTCAATTTAGCTCATAGGATTTATTTAGGTCTAAGAAGTTACAGTATTGAAATGTCCAGGTATATTTGATTGCTGTGATAATCAACCTACCTTTATCTCTTCACAGATGCTCTTTTCTATGTTATTTTGTCAATGTGGCGGACTTTTTTAAGATGGTTGTAACTGAAGTTTATAGAGTATTTATTTGGCATGTTGATGTTAGGTAGGATTCTATAATTAAATTCACTTGTCTAGTACACAACTTAATAACTTGTACTGGAATTGTTATTGTCCCCCCCCCCCCTTTTTCTCATGGAATGCTGGTTGATCAACGAGTGTGATCAAATTGAACCATTTTGCAGGGTTTGGTTGAAGCTGATTGGACCTGCGCAATTACTGTATTTAGAGTCTTTCTATATTGTTGTAATTTTGTACATATTTTAGTTAATGATGAGCGTAATCCAGAAAGGATCCCAAAATGACACGAAGCTGAGCTCCCCAGACAAGGTAACTGCTTTGAATCCGAATGCGGCAGAGTTTATTCCTTTTGCCCTCAGATCATCGACCTCTGGAAGTACCAGCTTGGTAGATGCAACAGTAAGATTCACTACTGCTGGAGCTCTTGGGAAAGCTGTTTTAGATCGATCAGAGTCATCCATTTCAAATAATTCTGATGATGAGGCCCACCAATACTGGCGTTGTCAGCTCCCTGATGATATCACCCCTGACTTCAAGGTCATGGGAGAAGACGAGCCCCAAGGATTTAACAGCCTCTCTTTAGCAGGTTTATCCATACATGATGACAGTGAAGCATCAAGATTTCCTTCTTCTAAAGGAAGCAGATATATATTAAATGAGCAGCAGGAATTATCACAACAGCACCTTAATGGCAATAGCTTTGCTGATAAATTAAGATTTTCCAATTCAATCTACGGGGAGGATCCATCATCAGCAAGCTTTCTGAACACTTTAACAAAGCCTTGGGATATGCAAATTGGGAATACCAACCAGCATGTTGGTAGTGTTCGAGAGGGACTTACTTATGATGACAACTCTAGACATGAATTCTTAAATGAGCTTTTGGGTGAGCAATCTATTGTGGATGGAACTGATATGAACCCTTTGGAACTTTTGGCTTCTCAATTCCCTGGTTTTGCTGCTGAAAGCCTTGCAGAAGTTTACTTTGCCAGTGGATGTGATTTAAATCTGACCATTGACATGCTCACTCAGTTAGAGGTAAGGTTGATCTTCGTGTGGTAACTGACTTTGGGTGTAATTGGGGTTTCCTATGAGCCTCTTTTCATGTGATGGCCTGTGGAAATTTATATGCTGTCAGTTAATTTGTATTAATCATGCACAACCTCTGTCTACTAGCAGTTTGCAATGCAATTTTTGGTCGGAAATGCATGCCCTGCAATATGGTTGTTAATTTTGATGGGTTGGATGCTAACTGCGTAGAGCAATGCCTTTACCTTCTCTTGGCAGGGAAGAGCCAGCTCTCCATAAAGTTGTGATGTGACTCAAAATGTGACTATAGTTGCTCTCTTATGTCTAGTTTTCAGTTCTAAATATCAGTTTTTGACCCCTTCTCTTTCTAAGCTTACCTTCTTGTTATCTAGAGGCCACTAGCTTGTATATATATATGTTTCATGGTATGTGATCAAGTAATGCAATTATGTGTCTATGTTTGGTTCTTCATTCCGTGGATGTCTGTTCCATTCTTATTGTATTTATTTCATTTATATTAATAGCCTTCTGAAGGCAAAACCCTTATAATTATTTGTATTTGTAGCTTCAAGTTGATGGTAATTTCAATCAGAATCTGAATTCAAAGACTTTGTCAGCTCCCAATCTCAGTGCAATGGACTTTCCTGCACTTACTTCGTCAGCTGGCCAGAATACTTCTGTGAAATATGCTGCAGATAACATCCAACAAAGTGCCAATCCCTACCGATCACCTGACAAGGATATGCTCTTTTTCAAGTCTAGCTCTTCAGTTTCATCTAGAGGCACTGTTGACTTTGCTTCTGCTGTCAGGAAATTGGCTTCCCAGGATTCTGGTATATGGAAGTATGATAAAAATGGTTCTGGTGATGATGCCATTGGCTCAAGTAGAAGTTCTCATGTTCTGGCTAGTGCCTACAATGGTGGGCAGGGGAGAGCCAATTTTAGTGATAGGTTGCAGAACCGTGGTTCTGCTCGGGCAGCTCCTGTTTGGCTTGAAACTGGTGACACAGTTGGTAAATATTTATGTTTGTTTGCTTCAATTATGCAATGAATTCCTTCTACACTGTAATTTTATGACACTTTGGATGGCAGCAAATATGTATTCTGAGCTGCGGGAGGAGGCTCGTGATCATGCACGCTTGCGTAATGCATATTTTGAGCAGGTGGGTCAATTCATACTGTGAAGGAGTTAAAGGGAAGTGTATGAGAAAATAAAGTAATACTTTTGTCCATGTGCTCCTCTGTTCTTTTATACTGGCATGCATTTCCTAAACTTCTCTTATTTCTTTCCGTCATTTGAGTTGGTCCAGTTTACTTTTATCTTTTATTTTCTTTTTCTTTTTTTGAACAACCAAGTTGTGTCAGTACTAATGGGAGGGTAGGTTTACTCTCAAAGCTGTGCATATATCAAGGTGAACATGAACAAACAACAAAGCCAAGGACAACTGCTGCAAGGCAGGCACATGCCTATCAGAACCGTCTGTTCTTGAGTCTTCTATGCAACAATCTGCATCTCTGAGTTGGATAACTTGTCCACTAGACATTCTTGTAATTCGATTTAATTGTTCATTATTTTAAAAGCAGGCACGGCAAGCATACCTCATCGGAAATAAGGCTCTAGCAAAGGAACTGAGTGTGAAAGGGCAATTATACAACATGCGCATGAAAGCAGCTCATGGAAAAGCTCAAGAATCCATTTACCGCCAGAGGTTTGTTGTTCGTCATTGCTCTTACTTAGTCACTCTCTCTCTCTCTCTCTCTCTCTCTCTCTCTATTGGTAAAAAGGCCTGGTATGAGGTCATGTTGGGACAATATGTATTGCTTCCCCCTCACAAGCTGCATGCATATAAATTCATGAGTTATCTCTTGACAAGTTGGCTCTGCTCTTTTTCTTTTTTTATATATGCTTTTACCTTCCGTTTGTTTCTTTTTGTACTAGAAATATTTTCTTATGGTGACTGCCAACCATTGAGAACATGTTCTACCATCTGCTGCTGCTTTTCTTTTCTTTTTTCTTCCCCAGCTTTTATAGTTTACTAGCTGCTTAGTAGTTTCTTTCTGAAATGATTACATGGACAAGAGAGCTATATCATTGTATGAGCTGGAATGTTCCTTTTCGTTATTTTATAATTCTGCATTACCAGGATGTTAATTCAAGTGATGGATATTGTCATACTCATTGAGAATGTCGACTTCTCAGGAATCCAGTTGCTCCAGAGATGCAGGGCAATGGAAGAGGAAATGAGAGGATGATAGACCTACATGGGCTGCATGTAAGTGAAGCCATTCATGTGCTAAAACATGATTTGAGTGTGCTAAGAAGCACCGCCAGAGCTGCTGAGCAGCGTTTGCAGGTTTTTATATGTGTTGGTACGGGTCACCATACCAGGGGTTCCCGCACTCATGCAAGACTTCCGGTAGCTGTACAACGTTATCTTCTTGAAGAAGAGGGTCTAGACTACACAGAACCACAGCCGGGGCTACTTCGAGTTGTGATATATTGATCCAAGTATATGACAGTGAGGTATACAAGTTTTTGACACGGTAAAAATCCATAAAGTTGTAGACTCTGTAGTCATTCTTGTATCTGTATATGGGAAGTAATGGCGATGTCCAAAGCCTGAAGAAAAGGGTAAAAAAAAAAAGTTCAAAGGAGAGTAGAAAAATGAAAATGGAGATGTGAGAAGGGAAGAGAAAGGTTGTAGGACAAGTGTATCATTAAGGTTTAACCGCGGCATCTATTTACGATAGTCAGCAGGGACTCCACATCAGTACATGTCATGTGATCATTTTCCTTTTAATTTTGTACACTATTTTTTTAATTTCTTTTTTTTTTCCTATTGATTCAGATGTAACTGATAGAATTCATTTACATGATAGAACAATTCACTTTGCCAATTTGAGTCAAAGCCGAACAATTTACAGTGACCAGTGGCATAACAAATGCAAGGGCAGGACTAGAACGACTAGATAGTTAGTACTGGTTCTCACTATATCGTTTTAATGCTTAACACAGATTGTTGTTGAGAAGATCGGTTGGGAATAAAATGCTGTTCCCATTCCCATCGGTTGAATTTAGATGTCATCGTCAAAATATGTTAATGTTCAATCCATAAGTCGGGTATTAGCCATAGGCCTTCCTTGTTATATATATGCACATCCTTGGGGTGGTCGATAAAAGAACACTGTCAATCCATAAAAAGCTTTTCTGCTCAAACAAAAGAATCTTTCTTTGTATTACGGCCAGCTTCCAAGTTGACCTTGCGGAAGACGTCACTTTCAGTAATGAGTTGATGGTAGTAAATGTCCATTCCAACTTAAGCCCTGAGTAATAGTTCATACACATTAGAGTTGTTGTCCCCAGTTACACGTTTCAACTTTTCAAAACTAGTGCGACTACCCAAGAAACCTATCCGTTTGAACATCACAAACCCAAGCTCTGCTGCTTCCTTACTGGAGTACACTGATCGAAGACGATCAGCATGTCTTGAATCAGTATGAATTGCAGCTTCTATTTCCTCGCCTGACAAATTCTCCTATCACAAAGTACAACACCACATTAATTGTCTTAATGCAAGAATAAGGGACAACCATAAAGCTTGACTTGTTTTTTTTCCACTCCCTACGCAAATGCAAGTCATCCATTAGAAGTATATTTCTGTCCCAAAATATGTTGCAAGAGGCAGAAACCATGTAATACACTTCAATAAAAATTGCAATTAATCAGAGAAGCAATACTAAAAGCAAAAAAAGCATGCAAATTTCCAAAAGAATAAATCTTGTACCTGGTAAAATGCATAGATGTGATCCAACACCTGTAGGCATGTAAAGCCATTACGGCTGAAAAATGTTCTTGAAGAAGGACCCATCTCAGCAAATCGGTCAATTGGAAAGAGTATGGTAAGAAAATGGTTTTTAAATATCAATTCAGATTTCTCACTGCAAAAGGCACAGAAATTAAAGGATATGGTGAGATGACGGTCCCTCCACAGGGTAGCTTTCAGTTGACCAGAGAAACAGGCTAGTCTTATGTGGTGAGTCAAACTTCAATTCTTAAATACAGCAACAACATAAATGATAAAGTAATTTTGTACTGCAAATTATGGACCCAAATTTGTTACAATGACATTGAAAACAGCAGGGAAGAATCCCATTTACTGGTCACATATTCCGGTTAAAAGAAAAGAAAATAACATTCATGCAATAGAGAAAGTTAACAACCTTTCTGTTAGAGGTCGAGTGGAGTTTGAAAATGAAGCTTCTGAATCCTTGACACCCCCTTTTGCATCAAAAAATATCGAAGAATGATTTTCATTTGGGTCTTCAACACTGAAAGAGTCAGTGTAAATGGAAGCTGCTGAAGTTGGTTCAGATATTGACCAGCAGATAGAATCCAGTAGGTTGTTGGGTGTTATAGGACGCATTGGAGTCTGACAAGTCTGCAAGAAGCAAAACCCTTAGCATGAATCATGTAAAAAGGCATAACCTCCCAAACCCCACCACCTTCTGCCAACTCCTAATAAAGGACAGAGAAAACAGGGTACCCCGTTCCAGAAGAAATTGAATCATAATTAGCTAAGACCAACAAAGTTTGATGAAAAATATAACAGTGCAATGCTTTGTTTTTCTTGCTGTTGTTCAAAAAAATAAAAAGAAACAAAAAGGGAGTGAACGGCCTGCCGAAAATTAAATCTTTCAATGTGGGGCCAAAGGTACATTCATAGACCTGAAGACCTCTTTTTGTCTCTATAATAAGTGTCTAAACTCTTAGAAAGCATTTGGTATTCTGTCATCTTAGCACAGGTATCTTGAATGTTAAGTGACATCTCTGAGTTTGATACGCTAATACTCAAGATGCCTAGTGTCATTAAAGATACTAAGATGTCATAGGATCACACCATTTTGGATAGTATCCATATTACCCAAAAGTGATGAAGATCTTACAACACACCACTTTTACCTTTGTTAACTTTAATAAAATACCAATTGCATATTTTCTATGGCAACTTTCAATTATTACACCAAGCATGGGAATCTCACCATGGTATCCAAGATATCATAAGATTTGAAATTACAATATACCAAATGCCTCCTTAAATTAAATTACATACCTTGTAAAAGGGTAACAGCTACAAACTTAAAGTTACAGCATCTTAACCATAAGACTACAGCAGGGACAGGAAATAGACGGGCACAAGAGTTCGTAATTTCAGGGACCTTAACAGATAAGTATTGATGTCAAGCCCCTCAAAAAAGAAACACGCCAATAAAAGACTTGCCTGCATTTGACGACCACGACGATTTCTGACACCAATTTTTGCAGAATTCACAATCTGTTGCCTTTTTTTGTGACTGACTTTACTTTTAAGGCCCTGAAGATCTTCAGGGAGATCTTGCTTAAGAGATTCCTAACATGTCAATAAAATACGCCACAATTTAATGGCAGGGGGGAAAAACCTAATGCTGTGGAGATTACCAATTTACAGGATAATGAAATAAGATAAGCAGATATACAATTTAAAAAACTATAGTAAGTGCTATGTTCAGTAACCAAATAGAAGAAAAAGTATAATTTATGTGATATTTTAATTTTTAATAAGGATTAAATCTAGAGTTAGAGTGGATGAAGTGAAGTACAGAGTTATCCTCAATGACTCAGTAGTCGTTGACCTAAAGTATATTCCTCAACTAGTAATATCTTCGCTGATCCTACAAGCACAATCAATTACCAATAAGGTTATAAATGGTACATTGTTTTCTGCCAATATTACTGACAAACAGAAAAGGGTTTAGCAGAGATTATCACTGTACTCTAAGGACCCTATTGTCAAAGTATCAAAAGAACAATCATAAACATTTTACACAATAATTTACTCATCATGAATTTTAGGGCCTAGGACATGCAATGCTCCCCTTCCTCACCCTTTAAGCCAAGTGCTCAATAGTCTCATCCCATTTCAATCTGTGGCAATACAGATGATGCAAGAACTTAATATCCCCTAATTCTTCTTAGTTCTTACCACTATATCTATACAAAGCTTAACTTTGGTATCAGCTACCCAGATTTAATTGATAAATTTATTTTCAGAATTAAAATTTATATCGATACCAATCCTAGACATCTGTTTACCCAAAGAGTTACACCTGACGTTAAACATGACTAAAAATTTAGTCAAACATTACATTCCCATATTAATGAAAATGTCTCACTATGCCAGAAAGTGCAATAGAAAATAAGACGAGCAATTTCAAATTATTAAGGGTAAAGATTGACAAGTTACCTCCCCCGCAATGCCATTATGAATGTCATCAAGCATCAAACCAACTTGCCTGGCCAAATCAGCAGACATGTGAACAAGCCTTTGCACATGTTTCTCCTTAGCTGTTTTCAGAATCCACAGTGGCTGAGGCATATCATATATCAAGAACTTAACTGTGAATACAAATAATACTGTAGAAGCCTCTCTAGAGAACAATAACACATTAAAGTCTTCCACACAGTTAAAAAAGCAATATAGGGGGGTAACCAAACAGTCTGACTTCAGAAAGTTGCATCCCTCCAAACGATCATTCTCAATAATAAACATAAATATACAATGCAGCACTTACTGTAATGAAGTTGCTAGAGTATCCAAGATATCTTCTGATGGATGTGCCTTCAGTGACTACATGACTAGCATTGCAACCAACAAACCACTGTTTCACCAAACTGGCACCTTCTTTGGATGCAGTCTCAACAACCTATCAAACATGCAAAGCATTTAAATGAGTTACCCAAGAGCACTTAAATCATAAGCTAGCATAATTCAAGCAGGAAACTCACTATCCTAAAAAAGACTCATTCACATTTACCTAGTACAATGACAAATGGATGCATAAGAGTTTCAAAAGAATGCAGATATTTCTTGTTAGAGCACATAAGTCTACCTTATTGCGCAATTCAAATGAGATGTCTGGATCAACATAGATAGAGCAACCAGATAAAGTCAAGTCCACATTCTTGCTAGAATCTCTCTCAGAAAATCTTTGAAACTCTTCAGCTATATTAAATTTTTCATGAATTTTTGCAGGAAGACAAGAATTTTCAGCACTTGTATACCCAGCAAGCATTTTAAAATCATCCATGCGCATATTGTTATCCCCATAATTCTTCACACTGTAAAGTGATTCACTCAACCTCACTGCACCAATGAAAGATAATGAATTCAGGTAATAACAAGTACTAATATATATCAATTAACTTCTTACAGCTTTCTCAATAGATCAGTTTAGTTGTCCTATTTGGTTATTGATATCCAGTAAAAAAAAAAAAGATTATGAGAAACAAAATTACTCAATATGACCTCAGAGACTACACATGGAAGCACTTTATTTATGACATTCAGATTAAGTGAAGCAAAATGTTACCACCAAAACAACAAAGCATTTATTTCAGAACATTTGTTCCTCTTCTAAATTTAATCCAGGCTTGAAACAAATGAGCCAAGAAATGGACACATCAAACCAGATTCAACGGGCTGACACAATGTCTATTCACCTTAATGCCCTCGCTATTGAGCCCAGCCAGAACATCCATTCTTAACCAACAGGATTGTTTTGCACATTGTCATCACCCAAACATAATAAATTGTTCAATTTAAATACGAAATAACTTATCCTCTATATCATCAACAGTATTGAGACACCATGGACTGTAATGATAATAAGATTATGTAGTTTAAATACAAGTAAACTGAGTCTTTGAGCACCAGATACATTCATCAAAGCAGCTCCAACTTCTACACAAGGTAAGAAAGACCAAAATATGAAAATGTGCCAAATTCCTGTTTTGAAAGGTATCATAGAACGGGGCCTATATTTACGGAAAACCAAAACAAATCAGCAAAATACAAAATGAGCTCAACTAACCATTTTTCCTAACACTATCCACAAACCAACCCAATGTAACAACAAAGAGACCATTTCTTGCTCCGTGCTTTAGTGCATGCTCAAACTTACGTCCGCCAAAGCTGTAATAAGTGTTAAAGATTTCATGCCAGGATTGAATCAGTAAACACAAAAAATACTGGAGGAATATTAGTGCTAGGGACAATTGATGAAAAGAAACCAAGAGAGATGAGCTCAAATCAAAACAGACAAGATCTTTCTGGACACAACAATCAAATTTGAATAAAGTAGCAACCACAGACCTGACGAGGGGTTTTGCCACACCCAAATCATCATGCTATATGTAAAATTCATATAATTTCAGAACGAAGAAAGGATATCTGAACCACCAAATGGGTACATTGAGGATGCAAATTGGGGCTATATTGGCCACCTAGTCTCTCTGTAGCCTCCATGACCTGTTTCCTTGCTTCTGCCAAAATAAACATCCAAAGAACAACGAAATAAAAGCATGAATACTTCTTTAACTTGTGACAGAGAGAGAGAAAGCCAGATGTCATAGAAAGTATCTCTCCACCTCTCTATTATATGCACGGTTTTTATGCCCAAAAACAAAACAGGAGACCGGAGGATGCCATAGAAAACATGTATTATCAACTCATTAGATATTTAAGAGTAGACTCCTCCCAACCTCGTCTTCTACATGCACGGTGTTTATGCAAATTAAAAATAAATAAAATTAAATTGAAGAAATTAAAAACACACACACAGATGTGGCGGATAGCAATAGTCTCAATTCACCCATATGTGCTCATTAAAGCCTTCCTAGCTAACTCTTAATAGTTTAAGTTTTGACATTTTATACTGCTAAGAAGTACAATAACCAATCTCCCCCTTCTTCCCCTTCTCTGCCATAACCCAAGAGAGAAAGAGAGAAGCAGGGAGAATATAATTCGCTCGTTCAAATGAAAATGATATAAAAACATATTTGTAGACTATTGCTGATGAGTACAAGTAAATGATTGCTACATCCTTCCATATGAAATAAAATGCCTAGAGACGAAAAAAATAAAGTCCAAAGCGCCATCGAGAAATCAACATAGGAAAAACAATAAACAAATAGGCAGCATAGATGTTTATGTTTGAAACAGCCAAAGTAAACAGAAAAATCAACAGACCGAAGATAAGAGTTATGAATACAACAAAAAGAACCATACCCTTAGATAGACCAGTAACGCATATAACGAGACCAGCAAAAGGAGCACTTGATCGCACCTCCACAAGTTCAGAACCGACAGAGGACGAAATCGGAGTCATTGGCTCCAACGGTTGTAAACCCCTGAATGAAGGCAATGAAGATGAAAACAGTCCAGAACAGCCCTTACTACTTATCACTTCAACTCTACCACCACCCATAACCGCCACTAAAATAGTGAAAATTTTAATTATGCACCAGCAGTATTAGAACGAAAAGTATCCGCCCATTACCAGCAATTGAAAATGGACAACAAAGCAAATAAATTGAAAGTCGGAGAAAAATCACACATCATGAACTGCGTTCCCCATTTTTCGTAGGCAACAAGAGATTTAAAACTAAATAATTGAATAGATTATTGGGCGGGAAATTTTTCATGAGAAGAGCTGGAATGATAGAACAAAACCAAACGTGATATGATCAAACGACCCCGAAAACGAAAAAGAGACAAGTTGAAGTTTCTGAGGAACGAATAAAATAGAATCTTCAGTAAAAGGGGAAGAATCGAAACAGCAAAGAAATGGGTATCGATAGAAATTCAAAGCGCTGGAGACAAGGAATGAATTTTGAAGGCGCAAATAGGTTTGTACATCTTGAAAAGATTCAAGAAAAGCGAATTTTTTTGAATGTTGTGCTCTGACTCTCAGCTTTCTGTGTATGTACGCGAAAGACTGCTTCTTTCGTATTTTACTACTTTATATCAGTGCTTTTATAATTGCATGTGGAGTGTGGGCTTCGGCTTCGCCACAAAAGGCAAGTGAGTGCGCACCGCAAGCAAATTGAAAGTGGGTGAGAGCCAAGCACGGTTTCAAAAGTTCGGATTTTGGAATGATTTCTTAAAGTAACCGCAATGTATCACGATTTCTGAGACTACGGAACTCAGCTCACCTGGATGGTTCGACAAGGATCGTGTCGGTCGGACTCATGGGGGTCCGCCAGGGCTCTTCTGCTCTTCACAGTTATGGGACTCAAGGAGTAGCAAGTGGCAAGCTGAAGCTTGATTTGAATGTCACTTGGCTGTTTCAGATTAATTTCAGATTTGTTCAGGCAAATGGAACTTTCTCTTTATTTTAAGGACAAAGAAAAAAAGACAAATATTCCCTCCGGCCCCGAGCCAAACTCTCAAGCATGTTCAAATAACAAGAAAAAGCAATTACTGATAAATTTTATGTCGTTTGCAATCACAAGCGAACTTGTCTTGGAAAAGAGATAGAAAAATAAAAATCACGAGCCAGGTTGAATAACATTATTGCTTGTTCAATGTGCACCAAATTCCTGCAATCGTTTCCGGCAATGAAAAAAAAAAATGGTGATTTGTACAAATAAAACTTACAAATGGGGCTTTATAGGAATACAAAAATTGATGGGTTGTAATCAAAATTTTAAGAACAATCGCGAGTTGATACTTAATACGTGGTGGGCAATAATGCTTTGTAGGTTATCAGTAGACTTAACAAATTACATATTTTAACAATATATATATATATATATATATATATATATATATATATATATATATATATATATATATATATATATATATATATTAGTTCTGTCAAACTGATGTGATGGCTGAGTTCGGAATTCGAACATCCTGATCATAATAATTTAAATGTAAATTGGGGGGTCCCTATTCACTATAAAATATTGATGGTTCTCCTTGGTGAAGAAGCTAATCTTGCTTTCCCGTTTGGCTCCAACGGGAACTTGGGAAGCTTCCTGATAAGATCTGTTCCAATTAAACCTTGCCAAGTAGAAAGCATGTAAACCATGCTGGCTGATAGTGATAGCCAATAGTCAACTTAATAATTTAACATAAAATCCAGATCAATGAGCACTTTGTTTTATTAAATTGCCATCCCCCAACCTGCTTTTTTATTTTCCCGGCAAAATTCCTGTTGTAAAGCGATATGTGTTTGTCATGAAATAGGAACCCGTGCTTCCAAGAACTAACACGACCTTGATGTTGGTGTAAAATGAAAGAAAGATGTAAATAGAAATATGCTTGCAATCCCTCGTGTTCTGAGTCACGGATACCATAGTCGCTTTCCAAGGTAACCCCTTGTCATTTTGCCTTCATTCAAACTCAGACCTAACTCTTACAGGTAATTCTACACCAGCACTGTACCCAAAATCTGAAATATGAACCAAAAAACAAGAGGTTGTGATGGGAAACCATACTTTAGTTGCTGAAGCATATTGCATTTTCTTGATGGCAATACTTGAATCTATTCTACTATGAACCATCTTATTTCATAGTGAAATACTGGGGCACTATTTTACTACAGCGTCCTCAGTCTACATAACAACAGCCACCACATGCCAAAGCTGGTGCTCATAGTAATGGATGGAGACGTAGACCGCTCAAAAGCCTAAGCAAAAACGAAAGAAAAGTAAAAGTAGGAGGCAGTCAACGATGCTGTCAACCTCCCCAGAAGAAATAAAGAGACACTTGGAGCGGTGAGCCCCCTTTTTTTTTTTTTTCTTTTAAGATATCTCTACACGTTATTAAAGTTGTAAGGACTCTATTATAATAAACAAATTTTTTCAATAATAAATTTTAAAAATTTAACTTATATATTTATTTAATACACTCTATTATTTTATATTAAAACATTTTTTTTTATAAATCTCTTTACTTGATTTAAAAACTCTTTTGTTATATTAATACGAGCTGACACAACTGATTAAAGTTTTGAAGTTAACTCTCATTTTTTTATAGATGTGAGTTCAGTTCTCTTTAAAATTATTAAAGTCCTGTTTGGTGGACATCTATGTTCAGAACTGCCTGTAATTCATACTTATATTGCCATTGATGCCCTGTTCAGTAGTACTGAGAGTGCTTTACGGTTCTACTATTTTTTGTATCAAAAAAACGAGAGACTCTTTTGCTGGAGGCCAATTATAGAATCAGAAGGGAAGAGAAAAGGCACAGAAAATGTCCAAAGAAAATGATGTTTTTCCTTCTCTGACGGCAATATACGAAGCCATAATTATGATTCTATTAACCTAAAAACAGACAAGTCACCCTCGATCTTCAACCGTGGATCCATCTCTACATTAGGAACGACACAGCAACGAGCACTTGTCACGGGATAGGAGGTAAGGCAGTGGACAGCGAAGTGTGAGGATGATTTTACCGTGCAGATCCTGGAGGCACAATAATTCTCTGGTCGCCTTACTTGAGATTGGAAAATTGAACTGATATAATTGCAATCTTCTATTTATTTCACTATAAATAATTGAAAGACAATATGAAGAAATTGCTTTGAACGAGACCATTTAGATGGTATACAAGACACAGCCTTCCACTTTTCAGCTTATGGCCTTCACCTTTCGAAATGAAGTGGTTTCCGTTTTCCTCCTTGGAAGAATGAAATCTTATTAATTAAAAATATATTCTTTTGATATGATTTTTTTTAGTTAACATTATTGATACATCAATAATACTTACTATCATACTATATAAATTCTTCCACTGATCTGACATTCATCTCATTTTTTCTCTTTCTATTAATAAAACTTCAAAATAATTTTCAATATCCATTTCGTGGGGGGTGGAAGCACAGTGAAAGGGGGATAAATCTGCCATTTAACAGCTTTTAGCAATGATAACCAAATTGTCTCTCATGTTAAATTAAAAAGAAAAAAAAATTACTACAAAATTGTGCTATTCACGTACAACTGACCTCCACATGAATAGAAAGGTTCAACTTCTCCAAAGGTATAAAATTCACTCCTGTCCATATTCAAAAGGAAGGACCTCCTCTGATACATCCACCACTTCCTCAACTTCTATGTCCTTTGCCTCGTATTCCTCTTCTTCGTCACTAGCTTCTCCCTCCCTAAGATTCTGCCTCTCTAACTTGTCTTGTTCATGCAACCGCTTCCAATCGTTTACCCACTTGTCCCACTCTTCTTTCAACATCCTACGCTTCTCACGCTCCTGCTCACTCAGCAGCAATGACACATCTTGGTCTTCGGCCTCATATTTCTTACTATACTTCTTCAAGTTCCTTGCAATCTCTTCCTCTTTCTCCGGACTAAGGAAAGATGGTGGTCTTGGTCGCCATAAGAACTATCAAAAAAAAAAAAACAGAGAATATGTGTTTGCTGAATATTCACGGAAAAGACTAGCACAGAACGACCAAAGAGGATATAACACAATTCAAAATGCCCAATGTATTAGCTTCCAATGTCAAAACAACTTGTATTAGCAAGAAGTGCTATATGGGCCATTTTGATCATCTGTAAGGTCTGATATTACAAATGCAAAATAAAGATGAATTCAAAATAAGTTATGGAGCCTTACAAGGCCTTATGCCTATCAACAGCTAAAAGTAAGCATGATGTGTTCACTTGTTACTCCTTCCAACATTGTAATGCACATTATTGCCAATAAAGCTTCAAACTAGGAATGATAATGTAATTTACCTGAAAGAAGTGATCCTTCAGTATCCGATAGAGAAGCTTGCCATTGAAAGACCATATGTTGAAACCGTTTTCCATTTCATGAACTGAAGTCACAGCAGTTGCAACATACCTGAAGCATAAAATTGGTAAATTCTTTCAGTAAAGTAGCAATAATAAAGACATTAGCACTTATAGTGAATACAATATCCAATTTCAGTCTGATTTTAAACAAGATTAGCCCATAAATTCATGCATTTATTGACAAAATCAACACATTCTAAATGATTTACCTTCCAGTCGGATCCCATTCAATATCTGTTGCCATAAAATGTTCAGCAGTTGCCATGGTTTCAAGCTCATCAACATTGTAAAATTCCAACTGCCCATTGAAGCCTTTCAATCCTGCAAGTACAATGAAGCGACCTGAAGGTGACCAAAATAGAGCATTTGCCTGCTTGCCTTTCAGAGTAGTGAGCTTTGAAACCCGGCCTGTGTTCTGAGCCGTCCGCATAGAGTAAAAGCTAACATCAGGCTTAGGGTTTTCACCATGAATAACCGCAAACCTATGGCCCTTTGGCTCCCAAGCAAATGCAATGATCTTGTCATTCTTATTCTCAAGCTCCAGAACTTCAATTGGTATGTCGCGTTCTTTTATCCGGAAAAGCTCAAAGCCTGTGTATGTGCTTTTTTTAGTTTTAGTATATCGATCAACCTGAACAGCAAGGTAGTCCCCATTGCTTTGCCAGTACATCTTGCAATCACTGACACTGAAAAGGTTCTTCTGCCTGAGTTCCTCTTTACTGGGGATTTGAACCAGACTTACCTATAAAATATATCAGAGAACATGAAACTAATTAATTGATATAAAGTTAAGGACAATAATATAAAATAACCAACCAAATAAACAGATCACTCAATCCATGACTCTAAAAGGCAGTTCCACATAGCATTACTTACTCTAGCAGGCTGGTTCCCACCACCCATCTCTGGAACAAAGAGTGCAAGAATTGGATCAGTTGGAGACCAGCTCAAATCCATTACATTTTCAACCTTTAAAGACTTTTTTTCAATGAGAGAAAAGGTCTCTGTCTCATATACAGAGATTATGTTTTTCCCCATTCTTGCGAAGTACCTATCATCTCTCCCACCACCCCATCTGCAAATATAATAACCTGAATGCATTAAGCCCATATAGATGCTAAAATAATTAACTTAACCTAGGGAGGAAAAATATTGTACCTGAAAACAGGCCATGAGACCCCCGTGACACCTCCAGAACCTCCAATTGCAAAATCGTCCGCACTTCCTTTAAAATCTCTCATCACTTTACCAGTCCTCACATCAAATATATTTAAGATGACCCTCTATAAAAAAAAAATGTTAGGAATGATACCTAAAACAAACTCAATAAAACAATGAATAGAGAAGAAAGCACTCACATTAGCATCTCGAGGATTGCTTGGTTCATGGCTGCTGTAAGTTATCAAATACTTCTCACCAGGAGAAAAATCAATAAGCTTCACCTGCAATTAAAAAAAGAAATATATATATATATATATATATATATATATATATATATATATATATATAATCTAAAAAGTCAACAGAAAGCCAAAGCCAAACAACAATGAAAACCAATAAACAAAGAGAACCTGAGGATGTGCGTAACGCATGAGACGATTGAAGGCTGCAGCACCACCCCAAACAGCTGCCCCTTGCCTGTGAACTGTTGCCAAGTATGTGCCCAGTGGGGACCATTGCACAAAACTCTCAGTCCAAAACTGTAATTCAAAACAGAAATGAATCAATGAACGCCCAATGTGCAGCAGTGGTACACAAGCATGAAGGGGATCAGAGAGAAGTGACTGATAATGAAAGGACACAAATAAACATAACAATAAATATAATAAGCCATTGAAATATGAGATCCACTCACAGTACGCTTATAAACAGGATCAGGCTTCAAATGCCTTGCATCATTCCATAAAACCTCAGTATCAGAACCAGCACGAATCACAAACTGGTCTCGGGCTTTTGAATCGGTAAGCCAATGTTGGAGATTTTCCTACAAAAAATATTAGGAACAAACAGCATCACAAATGTTGGAAAGCTACATATATCATATATTCTTTTTTTTACAGGCACAAAATAATTTACAACAAAGGCCACAGAAAAAACTACTAAATAAAAAAAAAACATTGGCAAATACATGCAAAGGTGTGCTCACATGGTCTCAGCTCAGGCTATCCCACAAGTAATGCAAATATATTTACTATTCCACAAAGAAATAACAGAATCAAATCAAATTTGAAGCCTATATTTCAAAATATGTAGTGGATGTAAGTGTAGCCTAAAAACAAAAGCAGAGAGTCTCAAAAAAATCATATTACAGTAGCATCAAAATGGCCACAGTTGCTGATTGAAGCAAAAAATTATTAGACAAAATAAAAGAATGATAAAATCTCTGCATACTTTTCTGTAATAAAATTATAAGGTTGAAAATAAGCAAGTCCATAGATATGTAATACCAGTGAAGCAAGAAAGATTCATGAATCCTTAGATGGACTCAAAATTAGTGGAATTATAAAATGAAGAAACTCAAAAGATAGAAGTGTGTAGTAGGATCATGAAAAGATTACAAACTTACAAGAAACCAAAGTAGGCAAAAAAAGTATAAATTCTTACTTTGCGGTTCATCCTACCACATAACAAGATCTAAATTCTAGGACATACAAAAGAATAGCAAACAGTGAAAACAACTAGAACTGATTTTAAATGTTACCCCTGGAGCATATGGCTTGGTTTCAGGGGGAGCCCACTCATTCGGAACTTTCATAAACCTGTCAAAGTCATCAAACATGCTCACTGAAAAAACATGTGCACGGTCCAACTTGTATCCATGTGTCTTCTCTTTAGCAAGCTCGGCTTCCTAGGATGGCCACCCAAAATTTTATCACACAAAAATGAAGGAACAATATTCAATCTAATATAATCAAGCATAGAAACACAAAAAAAAAAAGATGTGACATCAAACTAACTACTAAGAAGTTTCACATTTTACTAACAAACTTCTATTTCTCTTTCTATGCCTATCAAGATGGCCATGTAGTTATGCATAAACTGGAGGAAAAGGAAGGAAGACATACTTGAGGGGTGTTATACTCAATGAAGCAATAACCTAAGCTTTTCTCGGAATCAGGATCAACAGGCATCCACAGACCATCCTCCTTAATGACACCAATCTGACTATAAATTTTACGAATAACACCTTCAAGCTTATCAAACTTCTCCCGAGGAACAACTGGGAGATTATCTACGACTATTATGTTCCCAAATCCAGAGTCAAACTCAAGATTTTCCTCTCGGTAAATATCCTCGTCATCACTATGCAATGAAAAATGAAACAGAATAAGCACATGAACCCAGTTGATAAATCATAAATCTATAACTGAAGTATCATAACCGCCAATGCAAGATAACAAAGACAATGAAAAAAGATAAACGAAGAAAGTTTGGCTACCAAAATAGGTTGCTTCATAAGGCAATTTAGAAAAGCCACATAAATTTAAAATAATAATTTGGTTGGACTTGGACCCTCTCTACAATTTTACTTCAAACTCAGCTAATCTTTCATACCAAATTTTCTCCCTTTAGCTCCTGTCATTATATTATATTTTGGCAAAGGAATTCTCTTTCACATAACCATAAATATTATCCAAATGTTAAAATAATTGGCGAGCTAATTTTCTAAGTTGAGATTTATATTTTACATTACCAACTTATCTTTGAGTAGCCAGCCATAAATTTGTAAGGAAAGGAAAAAAAACCTGGGGATGCCAAAATCATCGCCTGGAGGCAGGCGAATCGAATCCAGATCGATGGTAGGAAGATCCACTCCGAGACGTGACGCTGTTACCTCAATCTCGTTCATTACCATCACGTCCGCCATGGCTAAGCACAAAGAAACAAATTTATTATCAAAACTCTTTTCCTTGGAGGAGAATTCTTATGTATAGAGTCAGTAATTTCTAAAAGTCAATGGACAAATAAAAACACAGAAAATATATGGAGTTTCAATGGCACACCTGGGTCTGTGCAGTGACAAACTCACGTCTCACAGTCTCACAGAGATGGAGCGGCGCAGAGGTAGGTTTCGCTTGAGAGTGAGGGAGACGACGCCGTCCGTTCAATATTTTCGTCGCCTCATTGTCATCCCTTAAAACGCACCGTGGTGTTTTTTTTTTTTCGGTCATGTTTGGTTGCCTGTTCAGACTTTAGACTCATCTCTGAGGCCCATCTAGTACCCAAAAAAAATCTCTTAGGCCCAATCGCCCAACCAAAGTGAACCATGGGCTCATTATATTAATTTTTGTACCAGTCCAAAAAAAAGGCCCTCAGAATGTTCAAAAACAAAAATTAGTCAGGCTTATAATCGCCAGTCCAAAAAAAAAGGCAGACTTATAATCACAAACATTTTTTTCATTTATTCTTTTTTTTTCATTTGTTTTTATTCTTTTTTAAGATAAGTTTTTTTTTTCACTGTCAGAGTTTTCTATAATTTTTTCTCTTATAAATTTTTTATAAGAGTTTTTAGATATACAATTTTATATTTAGATTTACATAAAATTAAATTAACTTTACAATTTATTACTCACATGATAAAAGAATACCAAATAAAATTAACTTTTATAAAATATTAAGATGTGTGTTGTTTTTTAAATAAATATGTCTAAATTTATTTTATTATTATTTTTTATTTTTTTAATATATTTAAAATTTAAATTTAAATAACTTTTATTTAATTTTTCATATCTTTCAATGTTAGGTCATCAGTGACTTATTGTAATTTTGTATCAAATAATTAAATCTCAACCAAAAATAAAATAAAAATATGTTAAGTGTGGAGACCAAAGTGCCACGCAAAGCTCACATGAGATATGAGAGGTGTTACCTTTGGTGTAAGAAAGTTATTTTTTCTTTAAAAGAAATGTTCTCCCTTTTTTAAGAATGTGTTTGAAATTTAGATTTGTTTAATTTGTAAAAATATTTTTATTATTTTTTTAAAAATAATTTTAATTTTTATATTTTATATTTTTAAAAATATTCTTAATTTATGTTTTTATTTTTATTATTTTTTAATTATATGATTATAATTTTACTTTATTTTTAATTTTAATTTTTTATAATTATATAAATAATAAAATATTGTATATATAATTCAAAATAATTATAAAAATAATACCATTACAATACGCTATATTACTAAAAATATTTTTTTGATGTTTTTAAAATTTTCAAAAAAATTTAAAAATATTTTTAAAAAATAATAAATATCGCATTTTCTAACTTATTTTTAATTTTGAATAAAAATGAAAATTGAAAACATATTCTAAAGACTTTACATATTTTACATCAAAATCTATAACTTATTCTTATTATGATAAAAGAATATTAAAGTTAAGTATCAAAACAAGCTGAGATATGTGTTCCACTTCTATTGATATTGGTATTAATTGTATTTATGTAATATTGAATTGTAATTTTTTATATATTGTTTGATATGCGTGGTACTTTTATTTTTTTTAATATTAGTATTTAGTTATTTATTTGCTCAAAAGTACAAGATACATCTTATTTTCTTGTTTTACCTGCCTTAATATTTTGTAAATATTAGTTTTTATGCTTAATTTAATATTTTTCACTATGGTTTTATGAATAAATGTAAAAAAAAAATTATATTAAGTGGGTTAAGCTAACAATGACAAAAAAAAAGTGAATTAAGCTAATTTATTACTAGACTCAAAATAACACAAAGAAAAAAAAATTGCAAATTGAGTTGCTAGTTGAAACTAAGATAATCTATATTTACACATTTAAATTTTTGGATAAAAGTAGACATCTTATTAAATTTTGTTTGTTGATTGGGAAAGAAAAGTTGATCCTTTTTCATTTTAGCCAATATAAAATTCATATCTTAAAATGTTATAACATTGATGGAAAAATGAGTTAAAATGAGAAAATAAAATTTCAATTCATAAGTGTTACAGACCATAATTATGCAATAAATAACAAATTTAGTAAAAATATTAGTAAACCTAAATTAGACTTTATGAAGTCAGCACTGGACTGCCCACTTGTGAGCAAGCTAGCACCCTGTCACAACCTTACTCTTTTCTCCTGAATTTGAGCCATGCGGGACTTAGTTAGAGCACTCCTCTTTATTATTAATTAAGTCAGTCTTTCCCAACACACCTCTCAGAAGAGAATTAAGAGATAAAAGCTAACAAGTGAGCAAGAGAAAGAACAAGAGAACTTGGAGAATGCTTGGAGCTCTAATACTCAAATGCTTTGTGATTCTTGGATTGCTTACAAATGAAGGGGTAAGGGATTTATATAAGCCACCTCCCCTTAGATGAATGGTTAGAATCTATTTAATCCAACGGTTCATAATATATCTCTAGAATATTCTAGGCTACTAGTATTTATAAGAGTTCTCTACACATTTCTAGGGAATTCTAAGACATAGTGCTTCTACCACTTTCTATAATATTCTACTACCTTCTAGTGTATTCTATTAGATTCTAAAATGTTATTCTATATTCTAGAGTATTTTATCATATTCTATAGACTTTTAGAAACTTCCAGAATGTACAAGAATTGTCTAAAAAGTTCTAGAGCATTCCGGAACCTTTTAAATGCTTGCATGGAAAAGTTACTGATTGAGCGTCACATCGTGTCCATGTCATGCCTGCATGGCACTTATGTGTCGGAATGTGACATTCTCCCCCACCTATATTGGAGACGTCCTCGTCCTAGTGTCATGGAAGTTTTGAATCAAGTCCTTGAACTGCCATAACGTTTGTTCTGACTCCTATGTTGCTTCCTGCTCAAGACTTTCCTTCCAATGCAACAAGTACTCTCGACTTGGAGGTACTCCTCTTTTACGTATAATGCGATCAGCTAATATAGCTTCCACCTCCTTGTCATGAGATTGTACTACAGCCGTGGGGGCTCGATGAGATTCTCTCCTGTCTGGATCATCTTCATCAGCATGATATGGTTTTAGCATGCTCACGTGGAAATTTGGATGTTTCTTCAACTTGGGTGGCAGCTCCAACCTATATGACACCTTCCCAACCTTCTTGAGGACTAGAAAAGGTCCTTCATACTTCCGCAGCAACCCTTTATGCAAAGAACGGAAGACTTTGAATTGTTGAGGCAAGAGTCCAACCATCACTAAGTCTCCTTCTTTGAACTCTACGTGGCGACGACCCTTGTCTGCCCACTTCTTCATCTTCTTGGCCGCCTTGTCCAGCTGAGTTCTGGCTATGTCAGCTTGCTCTTTCCATTCTTTTGCAACCTTGAAAGGCAAGGGGCTGACACCTTTGTATGTGGTTTCCAGTGTGAGCGGAGTGAGTGGTTCTTGTCCTATAACCACTTCAAACGGGCTTTTTCCTGTGAACTCACTCCATTGAAAATTGTAAGAGAATTGAGCCACATCCATCAACTTGGCCCAATCCTTTTGGTTGGCACTCACAAAGTGTCGTAGATACATCTTTAATAGCGCATTCACCCGCTCCGTTTGTCCATCTATTTATGGGTGAAAGCTAGTAGAGTAGCATAACTTTGACCCCAGCATCCGAAATAGTTCTACCCAAAATTTGGCTGTGAAGCACGGGTCTTGATCAGAGATGATACTCCTTGGCACACCCCCAATACTTCACTATGTTCTTGAGAAACAACTTGGCGGCTTGTTCCATAGTGCAATCCCTAGGGGTTGGGACAAAAGTTCCATACTTTGAGAACCGATCAACAACCACCATTATTGAGCCAAACCCCTCAGACAAGGGTAAGGCCATGATGAAGTCCATAGAGACACTTTCCCATGGTCGCTCAGGAATGGGAAGCGGCTCAAGCAATCCTGCGGGACACTGTTGCTCCAACTTGTCTTGTTGGCATATCAAACAGGTGCGCACATAAGACTCGACATCATCCCGCATTTGTGGCCAGTAGTAGGTGGTTTCTAGCAAAGCTCGGGTACGTCTTTAACCTGGGTGGCCTACCCATTTTGTATCGTGACACTCCTTTATGAGCTCCCTCCGCAAGTTATTCCACTTCGGCACATAAACACGCCTCCCTTTTGTGTAGAGTATCCCGTCCTCTACCCAAAATCTCCTGGTCTTTCCCTCATTGGCCAGGTTAAGGATCCCCTTGGCAATGGAGTCTTGCAAGAGTCCTTCTTTAATCTGCCTCAGGATATCACCTTCTAGCTTGCTCATAGAAGCTAGTTCAGCCTTTCGACTTAAGGCATCGGTCATATGATTGATTCTTCTAGGCTTGTACTCTAACTCATAATTGAATTCCACTAGAAAATCCTACCACCTAGCTTGCTTTGGAGTAAGTTTCTTCTGCGTTTGAAAATAACTAGTGGCCACATTGTCTGTCATGATGACAAATTTTGCCCCTAGTAAGCAATGCTGCCACACCCTCAAGCAGTGAATGATGGCAATCATTTCTTTTTCCTGAACCATATACCGCCGCTTGGTATCGTTCAGTTTTCTGCTCTTGTAGGCTATGGGGTGACCATCTTGCACGAGTACTCCCCCAATAGCAAAAATCTGATACGTCTGTAGGCAACTCGAAAGGCTTCGTCACATCGGCCAATACTAAGACTGGCTCCTCCACAATAGTCTTTTTCAAATCCTTGAAGGCTTTTTGACATCGGGCATCCCACCTCCATGCTTTATCCTTCTTAAGAAGGTCAGTGAGCGGTGCTGCTTTTGCTGAGTATCCCTTGATAAAATGTCGGTAGTAGATTACTAAGTCAAGGAAAGATATTAATTCAGTTACTTTGGTAGGGGGTTCTCACTCCTCTATAGCTTGAACTTTACTCCTGTCCATCATTAGTTTTCCACCCTCGATGATGTGGCTAAGAAAGTGTACTTCTAGCATAGAAAACGAACATTTCTCTTTCTTGACGTAGAGTTGATTATTCCTTAAGATCTTGAACACAGTTCGCAGATGTTCAACATGTTCCTCCAGAGTGTTGCTATAGACAACAATGTCGTCTAAATAGACAACTACGAACTTGTCCAAGTAGGGATGGAAAACTTTATTCATTAAGGTGCAAAAAGTAGCAGGAGCGTTAGTTAAACCGAAAGGCATGACAAAGAACTCGTAGGAACCATACCGTGTTACACATGTAGTATTTGGCTTGGGAACTTCCACCCTTGTTGGTCTTGCCTCCACCATGCCGCTGGATATGGCTTAACGGCAAAGGACCCAATCCTTCCGCATTTCCTCCATTTGCCCATGAAGATCCTCAATGATTTTCGTCATCCGCTCACGAATGGCTTGTTCATGGCATAGGCGGTTTACTAAGTCCTCAATCACTAACTTAGCTTCATGGAGCTCGCCCCCACGTTGCTCCATCTCTTGTTCGAGAACATCAAGGTATTCCTTGGTGTCTCCGACAACAAGCTCCACCTTGGAGAGACGAGTATCCCACGCCGACCAAGCATCCTGCGACTTTTCCTTGCCCTTCTTGGAGCGATTGTTATCCCTTCCCCTTGAATGGTTTTGACCTTGAACCATAGGCATGCTAGTATTCTCCACGTCCGACATGATGCTACCTGTCACAAGCTAGCCACGAACCGAAACTCTGATACCAACTGTCACGACCTTACTCTTTTCCTCTGAGTTTGAGCCGTACGGCACTTAGTTAGAGCACTCCCCTTTGTTGCTAACTAAGTCAGCATTTTCCAACACACCTCTCAGAAGAGAATTAAGAGATGAAAGCTAGCAAGTGAGCAAGAGAACTTGGAGAATGCTTGGAGCTCTAATACTCAAATGCTTTGTGATTCTTGAATTGCTTACAAATGAGGGGGTGAAGGGTTTATATAGGCCACCTCCTTTTAGATGAATGGTTAGGATCTATTTGATCCAACGGTTCATAATAACTCTCTAGAATATTTTAACTTACTAGTATTTACAAGAGTTCTCTACACATTTTTAGAAAATTCTAAGATATAGTGCTTCTACCATCTTCTAAAATATTCTACTACCTTCTAGTGTATTATATTATATTCTAAAATGTTTTACTATATTGTAGAGTATTCTACCATATTTTAGAGACTTTCAGAATATACAAGAATTGTCTAAAAAGTTTTAGAGCATTCCGGAATTTTTTAGATACTTACATGAAAAAGTTGCTGATTGAACGCCACATCGTATCCATATCATACCTACACAGCACTTATGTGTCGAAATGTGATAATCGATCCCAAACCCAAACAAACAATCCCCGCGAGAGAAAAGAGGAAAGAAGTGACGAAAGGGCGAAAGTAGGTCACTCCATCTTCTCGTTTTCCCTCCATTTCACACCCACCGAAAAAATTTGAAAAGGGCTTCACCTTCTTCAAGTTCAAAGTGTTCAACGCACAGCTCACAACCACATCCCTCTCGCGACACAATGAGCTCCATGTTCAATTCGGACCAGAGTCAGAGGCAGTCTCAGCCAGATTCTACCCTCAAATCTCACCTCGACTCTCCCATTTTCTCACTGTTAGACGACGACAACGACGATATTCGCATCCCTCTTACCCAGACTACAATTTCTCACAAATCCTTTTGCTCACAAGAACCCCTCAATCCCTTCAATCCTACTCTCTTCCGATCCAGGAGACCCAAACGCTCTATTGCTTCCATCTCCCTCGGCAAGGAAAATGAGCCCCCTTCGCCTTTTCAAAGTTCTGGCTTTGAGGGAATTTCTTCATTCTCTAAACACAAAACCACTCCCATTTCCAATGATATATTGAGTTTCAGTTGCGATACTTCTTTGATACCTAAACCCGATGAAAACTGCAGTTTGGATTTCATTCCGTCGACCATAGACGGTGGCCAATATGAGGTCAAACTTGGAGATTTGGTGGAAGATTCAGTTCCTGATGCGGGTGATGTTTATTCTTCTACGCCCGAGGACAAGAAACAATCGAAAATAAATGGAGGTTATTTCCGCAATTCAATAGAATCTAAATTGGTGGCATCGCGAATGGAAGGCTTCAATAATGGATATGGAAATTCCTCAAATGCAAAGGGGAATAACGAATTCGAGGCTGCTTCGGAGCTTGATCTGTTGCTGAATTTTGGTTCTGAATTAGACGAAGTAGACTACTCTAGGGCCGTCGCATTTCATCATCTGGAACGGGATGGTTCGCATGTTGAAGGGTCGGTTCGATGTCCTCTCTGCGGGATTGACCTTTCGGACTTGACCGAAGAACAGCGATATATTCATACCAACGATTGTCTTGAAAAAGGAGAGAGTCGAGCTCAAGATGTAGGTTCCTAATTCTTCCGCTGCATATGTCCTTTCTTCTTCATCATCCATCAGTGGTGATTACAATTCATAACTATACTAGGGTACATTATCACTGAGTTAGGTTATTCGTCTGTTTCTATATGCGCCAACAATACAGTAGAAATGTTGCTGTTATGACCTTCTAGGCCTCTTAAACTTTTGTCTGGTTCTAGTATTACTTTCAATTAATTGAAAAGTTTATGAGCGTATTTTATTTTTGTTATATGTCTTCTCCTGGGGTCAAAATATGAGTTTTCAAGAACCAGCTAATATAAAAGTAGATAATGCTTTACTTGGCTGCATAGCTAATGTGCTGAGTACCGGTGCCACAGTACTGTGACAAGAATGATCTCAATCATCACGAGCTAATGCTATAGTAACTCATGCAGGTTATCCTTCCGGATGATGAGATGGGCCCTCAACCAGTGCCACAAGTTGTCAATGTCTCTCCTGTTGTTGACTGGCTACGTAATCTGGGTTTAGCAAAATATGAAGATGTTTTCGTGACAGAAGAAGTTGATTGGGACACCTTGCAGTGGTTAACGGAAGAGGTAAGCTTATTTTTAGTAATATGATCTCGTACCATCAGTTTAGATTCCTCACTTCTGTGACACTTGTTCCTTGAATTTGTGTGTTTTAAAAGTCGGCTGTCTTCGTTGCTGCCTGAACAATTAGTATTTCCAATATTGCACTATATTATATATATATATATATATATATATATATATATATATATATATATATATATATATATATATCCAATTATTGATGGGAAATTGGAATTTCACTTAGAGAATTACAAAAATTAAGACCAATGTTCTTAGAAGAAACATAAAGAGTGTCTTTCTCCTTCCACACTTCAGGCGTAAGGTTCAATCTTCTGCTGTCCAACTACTTGGAATAAGGAATTGTTTTGCGAGTAATTTGACTTAAGAGTGACATTTAGGAAGTACTCAACGACATTGTGTTGTTGGAAACCTAAAGAATGTGTTTGGTAAACTAAAATTGTGAGGTTCGGGTTTTTCGTAATTCGAATTGAAAGAAGTGGTATGAAACACAACTTTACCGCCTTTTTGTTATAAACGTCTGTTCTATTACTTTTGTTGTCCAGGTTTTTTGTTAAAACCTGATTATCGTTCATTTTCTTCTGTATTTGAAGGATCTCTTAAGCATGGGCATTACTGCACTTGGCCCCAGGAAAAAGATTGTGCATGCTCTGTGCGAACTTAGAAAAGGAATTGCCCTTTCAGAAGAAAAACATGAGGAAGCCCTTGTTGAGCCTAAAAGGATTAGAACCCAGAGAGTTAAATTGCAAAAGGACCAATCTGAAAGAAAAGGTGACGAAACTAGTAAACCAGCAGCAAACAAATTAATTACTGATTATTTTCCAGGCTCTGCTACCAATAGGAAGAAAGTTCCTGCCACTCCTGGTGAACAGTTTACAATAAAAAACAATAGCTTGGACTCTGGTCGTAAGCAGAAGGCAAAAACTCCGTCAACAAATAGAAAGTTTCGTGATGTTCCCTTGTGGTGTAGCATACCAGGAACGCCTTTTCGAGTGGTAAATACTGAACTGTACTCTGAATGATAAACATGTATTTGTTTTTGTGTTACTCTAGAAATATGTTGACTGAAAAGGGAGCTTCAACTAATGTTTTCTATAATCAAATTGTGTTTTAGAAGGGTAATTGCCTGAAAATGGGGATTTTTTCCTTTATGCCACATCGAAAATTCATAATACATTCAGCATTTCCTGTCAAGAGAATGCTAATTGGCCATTGGGCTGATTACTTAAACAGAGCATACATGTCAAACGTATTACATTTGTGTGATTCTGCCCCCTTGAATTCTTATCATTTTTGGAGATGGGAAACATAACTGACGAATGCAAACATCTGAATTAGAAAAAGACAATTAAAGGAAAAAGTAAAACCAACTACGAATTCATCCATAAATACCCATGATGAGTGTTAGTATCTGAATTTCTGGGATTCCATCAAAGTACTAAGCTTTTCCTAGTAATTTTATGATACTGGTTCCAGTGCCTCACCACTACATTTGGATATTTGCAGGATGCCTTCAAATATCTCAGAAGAGATTGTTCCCACTGGTTTCTCACACATTTCCATTTGGACCGTAAGTCTGCTTCTGCTTGTTAACATTCAATCTTACTTACTAGTCATCTTTAAATTTTCCATTTTCATATAATATTCCCCTTCTTATGTTAGTTTCTTATAAGATTTGATTGGTGGTTGCTTCATATCCACGAATTGCTATACTCTGGTAAGGTCTTTTTTTTTTTTTTCTGTTTTTGGGCGGGGGAACCATGCCATTTTTAACGTAGATGTTAAGTACTTTAAATGAAACACAGATCTCCATTAAAAGGGCTCGCTTACTAGTTCAGAAGAATCTAATAGTTGTTTCGGTATGTTTACTTTGCACTTTGCTCGGCTTGAGCTAGGAAGTTATATACCCATATTAGTGGACCAAATGTTAAGGAAGTGGATTACTTTATCATGATGGACATTTATTTGATCAGAACAAAGTAAAAGTAGTTTTGATGCTTCTCTGAGATATGGAAGCAAGTATGTTTTTTGCTTTTATGTGTGGATTATGTTTCCTGCCAACTTTTGGATCTATTGGCATCCATTCCCCATCGTGAAAAACATTATGGAGGTTGAAATCAATTGTCATTGTGTTTGCATGTTCCTGAGTTAAAATTACACCAAAAAAAAAGGATTTTCCTTGGGTTGATCTCCTCGTAAGCTTCCAAACAAGCTTCTTATATTCAGTCTCATAAAAGCATCAAAGTGCAAGGTCATCCAATTTATGCCTCGGCTGTTTCACATTTGTGTATGCAGATTATCAAGGTCTCACCAAGTCCTTCGATCATGGAAAGATCTATTGCTCTTCTGTCACAGCTAGACTTGTAAATATGAACATTGGTATCCCATATGACAAATTACATGTTTTACCTCTAAACCAAAAAAATAACATAGCTGGTATTGATGTGACTTTCTTGGATGCCAACCATTGTCCGGGTTCTATAATCATACTCTTTCAACCTCCCAATGGTAAGGTCTGGCCTTGATTGACTCCCTAATCAGCTTAAGTTTGCTTGTTGCCCCATTGCTATTTTTGAAATGACTAGAAATTTCTTTGTGAATTTAGGCCGTGCTCCATACAGGGGATTTTCGCTTTAGTCAAGAAATAGCAACCAATCCTTTTCTTCAGATTTGTCCAATCCATACTCTGATTCTAGATACAACTTACTGTAAAGCACAGGTGAGTCCATATCTAAGTAGTGGAATCTTCTGTTTTAAATGACCTGGCTCTATGATTCTTTCATTAAGTATTCATTTTTTTACTTTGGAATTTAACTTGGTTAAATTCATCGTTAATAATAATGAAATTAGGCAGCATACTCCAGCTGCCTGAGAATTGAATTTGGTTTAACTGAGACCGGACAAGTTTTCTTGAATCTCAAAGGTTTGTAATCTGTATAGAGACTTAGTTGAGATACAAATTTTATCATTTCTTGTGCACATCCTAGTATTTCTTGGGAGATACAATTGCCGGGCATTCTTCATGTGTCATTACAATGCACTCCAAGCGCGTTTGCAGATGTCTTTGATATAGACAACCTTTGCAATTTTCTGCATAAGTAGAATCTTGTTGACTAAATTAAAATTAATTCATTCCTAAAATAAGAGCAAGATGCAGTTGCTAATAAATTAGCATATGAGATGTTTACTTCAATTCAACTTAATTTTCTATAGCTGATGCCACACTTACATTTAGTTTGTAAATGTACCTGCTCTGTATGTGTGAATTCTAAATACTAATTGTTTTGTATCTCATGCTATGTTCCATTGCAGTATGACTTTCCAAAACAAGAGGCCGTAATACAATTTGTTATTGATGCTATTCAGGCAGAGGCTTTTAATCCTCGGACTTTGTTTTTGATTGGTAGCTATACAATTGGTAGAGTTTACCACTCAGCTCTCTCTGTCTCTGACTCCGAATGTTACATACTTTACATCAGTAATCTTTGCTGTTTCATATTCCTTTGACATATGATGCAGTTTTGCAATTAATTCTTAAATGTAGGTTTGTGTAGTTGTGATTCCATGATAACATAATCCAATCAGCAAGAAATTGAAAGAGGAAAAAATGAAAAGACTTCCAATGCTTTTTTTTCGTTTTCTCTTGTTTCATAGGAAAAGAAAGGCTATTCTTGGAGGTTGCTCGTGTGCTTCGTAAAAAGGTTTACGTGACTGCGGCAAAGTTGCGCCTTTTGAAATGTTTGGGATTTCATGAGGAGGACATGCAGTGGTTTACTTTAAATGAACATGAAAGCAACATTCATGTTGCCCCTATGTGGACGCTTGCAAGCTTCAAAAGACTGAAACACGTATCAAGTCAATATGCGGTGAGGGCTAGAGCCTGTTCTAGCAGACATATTATATGCCTTGGTGTATTGTTCCATGTGGACATACATGTCTTGATGTATGCATGTGCTAATCTACAGTATATGTATCTATACATACTGATATTATTGCCTACTCAACACTTTCACGTTGTGACAATATGCCAATATTTGGTATCTTCCCTTTAGCATAATTAAATATCTTGGTTGCAAGCAACAATGCAGGGTTGCCACATAGTCTACCCGCTAGGCAGTTTTAAGCAAAAGTTTCCTTTCTCTTGAAGACTGAAATCTCATCAGTCGTTTTAGTTTTACACTTCTAATCATCAGATGCATCTTTAATCAGGGCCGATTCAGTTTAATAGTTGCTTTCTCTCCCACCGGTTGGACATTTGGCAAAGGTAAAAAGAAGTCTCCTGGGAGGAGGTGGCAGCAGGGTACCATTATAAGGTTATGCTTTACTGCTTTAGTCTCCTTTATTATTAGAACGTTTTGCTTTTTTTATTTTTTATTATTTACTTCTGGTTGAGGTTATATCTTTATTGTATCCTTCAAAACCATTCATGTCTTCCTGTTTCTCTCAATATCTGGTCCAATAAGAAGAGTTTGTTTTATCAAAATTCTTGTCCCTAATTTGATGGTGCATTTTGATTTCTCCGCTAACTAGTTTGTAGGTCCAAAACAAGAGAACAATGTGCTTACTTTCGTTTAATTTGTACGACTGATCAGAGATTTTTCTTGTTCATCAGGTATGAAGTGCCATATAGTGAGCATTGCAGCTTCACAGAACTCAAAGAGTTTGTTAGACTTATATCTCCTGATAACATCATACCGAGTGTGAATAATGATGGACCAGAATCTGCCAATGCAATGATTTCCCTCTTATTATCTTGATTTGCCGACCTAAAGGGATTAAATCCTCCCTATGACATATACTATTGAGGGTAAATATGCATCCAGATTAAAAATTGTTTCTGGTTTATTCGGAGAGATACTACTCAACTTTGCGCAATTGCGATGCATGGAAGAACAAGGAAGTGGGATTGGGGCAAGTGGCCGTGCCAATATCTGCTCCTGAAGAAATGCCTCAACCCAAACCCATCTAAATTCTACCACTGACTTCTGCTATTCATGCCTACTTCTGTTGAAACAAAATATTGGGTAGTAGTTATTAACTTAGCTGATATCCATTTTGTGGGGGGAAGCTTTTGAAATTCATCCCGCTTTTATCATCTTCATTTCTTTATAACGCATATTTTCTTAATATTCATATGATTGATCTCTCATCGCGTGCTTATTGTTTTACCTATTATTATTAGTACATTTTTGTCTTCTTCCCAGAGAATTTATTGTTGTCAGCATACATCGAGCTATATATATATATATATATTAGAAAAAAATACTGTTCAAGTTTGTCTCCATTGTTCAATATCCGTAGTCTACTTGTTGTGCAAGCAAAATGTGTTGAGGCCAAACCCAAGAAAAAATGAAACAAAAAGCGTCAGCAGTTTACAACTCGGTACATAACAGCTGAAGCATTTCCCGAGGGCAATGCAAGCTGCACTTAAGGATAAAAAGCGAAGTGATAATTAATAAATGAAAATTTTATAATTGTATACATTATGTTTATAATTAATAATTTATAAATGGGAATACATTTTAAGTTATACAACATGTGTATAATAGCACAATATTTGATAGTGGTATGAAGTACCAATCAACAGGACCACTTTCCGTATGTTTTATTTGATCTAAACACAGGCCCCACTTGTTATTGAGAATCTACCATAAGATTAACGGTTGCAAATTTCAGCCCTCTACCGTCAAGAGGGATTGAGTTAATAAGGAGGACTTTTGAGTTGTTTGAGTTGATGAAGTTGTATCATCATTGTACTAAAAGAAAAAATGTTGCCCAAACTATAGCCACTCGTATCCAAAGTTCCAAAGCAATGATATAGCATCATCACTTTCGTTGCCTTCCGCATTGAGCTCGAAAGTTACTGGTGGTGTGGGATATAGCTCGAAGTCACCAGAGTGCACGTTGTGTAGGCCAGAATAGAGGGCATAATCGGAGCCAACCTCATTGGCATCCAACAAGTTCAAGAATGACCAATCTATCGTGTCCTCGTGGTCCAATTGCAAAGTGCCATCAATATCATTATACATAGACAACGATGAGGTACAACTTGTAGAAGCTGTCTCTGTCAGTGTTACCCTATCGGGATGTAATGAAGCACCACGTTCTGAAAAATCTTCGTGGGGTGGGACCTGGTGGTGGTGGTGGTTTGCAAACCTAGCAGCAAGCACTTGAATTTCCTGAGGAGTAGGAGACTGGTGATCATGATGATCAGCAGCAACATGAATCTGCAAAGGGGTGTCAGGGAAATTGAAATTGGCATGACGACCACGTAGATAGTAAAGGGCTGCGTCGAAGGCCCGAGCAGCTTTCTCCGGCGAGTCGTAAGAGCCTAACCATATGCGATCACGGCAGTTGGGAAGCCTGATTTCAGATACCCATTTGCCCCATTTTCGCTTCCTCACTCCTTTATACTTGAAAGAGTCGGTTCCGATCTGAGCAGTGTCAGAATTAGGAGACGCCATGGCTGATTTCACCATGCATATGCAGCAAATGCAGTGACTGGCTTTTGAGGACTGTGACGAGATTGACGGCTGCAGATAGTGAGAACAATATATATATATATATAGATAAGTGGAAAGGGACAATGCCGCTCAAGGATTTTCATCGAAGGTCATGGTTTTCGCAGGAGTAAACGTGTTGATCGGGATGAGCGTAAAAGGAGGGGTCCCGGGACCGTAGCGTTATGATAGGGTCCTCTCACGTATTGGAGTGGACGCGGTAGGCCCATCTTCATAGAGCACGTGCAGATATTGTGTTACTGTTATGACTGTCATGTTCATGGCTTGGGTTCGCGTCTTTGTCTCGGATTCTCACTACTCACAAGTCAATCATTTTTCCTTTTTAAAAATTTCTTCGAGTTTTGAAAATTATTTAAACGCCTAGTAAGAATACTGAAGAACAAAATTCTCAAATAAATTATCATTAAAAAAATCAATTATTAATCTCTTTCATAACCATTAAATAAGAGAAAAAGAAAGATAGAATGAAATTTCAAAGAATTATTAACGGTAAACAAAAAATGATAGGTAATTTGATACAATGTAACAATGGAAATTTTTATTTTTGAAATTTTCAAATTTCCCAAGTGTATTAATTATCGGATAAATTTAAATATAAATTCAATCATCAATATAATTGCCAATTTGGTAAAGTACTTAGGACTTATCACTATATTATTATGAATATATATTATTTTAAAATTTTTATTTATGTATTTATTGTTTTAAAATTAAAATATAAATTAATTATATTTTAAATTAAAATATAAATAAAATATAAAAATATAAGATAATTTGTGAAACTTATTTTTTAAGAGTTATATCATTAAAATACAAAATTATTTAAAATAATATAAAATTATTTAAAATAAAAATAAAAATAATATAACAAAATAAAATTTATTTAAATAATTTAAAAAAATATGACCATCGATAACGTTATTAACTCAGAAACGGACTCTCTCATCGTAGCGTAACAGAAGCTAGGTAGGCTCTCGGATCCTACGACTAATCTCCTCCTCCTCCTCCTTTATTTCTCTATCATATGATTTTATCCCCTTATTGTGTAGAGGAAAACAAAAAATGCTCGTAGCCGCTATTTCTACAGTTTCATCACTCTTTTATCATTTGGATTTGCAAAATTTCATGTGGGTACTTAATTTTGACGGAGACAATCCAATGTACGTACATCCAAAGTGTTGACTTGGACAAAAATCCAAATCATCAATGGCTCTGAGTGGTCCAATTTAAACCCAACTAATTAAATCACAAATCATGGGCTTTTCCTTTCCGAAAAGGTCAAATCTAGCTAGATTCTCAGTCCGAATATATCTACATCGTTCATTAATTGTCACTGTTGTTGCCGATACGTTCACATTTCAATTTCCGGTATTTCGGGGTCACAGGGAGATTGGAGATTCGTATAGGATAGAATAATGTTTGATCTCCCTGAGAATGTAATGTTAAGATCAGGTGGGTCCTGAGAATATTGTTTTCAGTCATAGGTACGTAGGCGATCGAAGGATGAGCACGCAGGCGATCATGAATTATCCAACGTGACTGATCTTGAAAACAAAAAGAAAACTGTCAAGTTTTAATTATGAGGAAAACAAGAAAGAGACAAAAACCAAATTTACCTGCGTGTCAAGAACACAAAACCTGAGCGAACCGTGTACTTATTACCGACCACAGTCAAAGATATGAATTAGATGTTCCTCGGTTACTCTATACTACTTGGGTCGACATCTATCAAATGATTGGAAGCCGTGAAAACTGAAAACTACCACGTCCATCGGATTTTCAAAATTAATTTTATCTAAGCTAATTAAAAATATAACCGTATATATTATTGTGGGAGGAGAAATTTTGATGTTTAGAGGAGCCGCATCCTATAAAATGTGAGGTGTGTCATAGTCAAAGTAGAACGAGATCGTGATCAATCATGAAGAAACCAGACAATATGAAAACATGGTAAATGCTAAATATAATTAATATCATATTGAAAATGTGATTAGTTTGTTACCATTATGTGTGTCTTTAAAAAATCATTCATTTTGTGTGTGTGTGTGTGTGTGTTTTTTTTTACAACCGTATTCAAAGATTTTGGCCTCACACACACATATATGCATATAAAATTTAAATTTCATCTACGGTCACCACTTAATGCAGAGTTTAATTTTAATTTACAATATCATTGAAACAAATGGAGCCATCTATTTAAAAGGCTATTAATAATTTATTATTAGTAAAATAATATATATATATTTACAGTATAATAATATATTGTTGGAAGTTTGGGCTTTCAATAATAGTTTGACAACCCATTTAGGCCCAAAGTGTAGGCAAGAAAACGACATTTAATTGGCGCCCAATGTGACAATTCAAGGCCCAAGATGTTCGCAAAAGCGCCCAATGTTCCATACAGAACGGGTTCCATTACCTACTTGCTGGGTTCGCCCCTCTCAGGCGCATTTCCACGAACATTTGGAAGGGATGCTTGATGGGTCTCTCATTCTTCAAAGATTTCACTCGATTTCTTTCCCATGCTTCCGGTTATAGAGCTCCTGCTGTAAATGGCTATTCCAATTTGCTAAACCTGCTTTAGTTTTTCGGATGAAGCAGTTCAATGTATTTAGAAGCCTTTGTCCTGTTCCTGTATTCGGTGATCGCTCCTGTTTTTATGGCGCAACGAGGGGGTGGTATAACATGGAATCTTTACCCTTTGGGAGTTGGTGGTCGCAGCATCTGAGTCGATGGATGACCACCAGTAAGCGAGTACAAGACAGAAGCAGGAAGAAGAGGGTTCATGACCTGGAAATTGTAACCGAGAAGTGGAAGATAGCGTCTAAGGTGCTTTTTTTAATGGAGACACTTAAAAAAGAGCCCGAGATGATCATTCCCGTTCGGTCGCTTGACCAATATAGGAAGCAGATCAATTTACCCAAGCCCCATAGGATCTCGGATTTCATTCGGAAAACGCCGAAGCTTTTTGAGCTGTACAAGGATCAAAAGGGGGTGTTATGGTGCGGGATGACTCAGAAAGCTGAAGACTTAATGAAGGAGGAAGAGAAGATTCTCGAGCAGCAAGCAGATAAAGCCGCAGAGTACGTTACGAGGTTTCTGATGATGTCGGCGGATAAACGGCTTCCATTGGATAAAATTGCTCATTTCAGGCGAGATTTTGGCTTGCCACTGGATTTCAGGACAAATTGGGTGTACAAGTACCCTCAGCATTTTAGGGTGGTTAAGTCTGTAGATGAAGTCGAGTTTTTGGAGCTCGTGTCTTGGAACCCTGCTTGGGCAATCACAGAGTTGGAGAAGAAGGTAACGGGAATAACCAATAAAAACTCTCACAAGCCGGGTATGCTTTCACTCGCATTCCCCGTGAAATTCCCTCCAGACTTTAAAAAGGTATATCGATATGGAGGAAAGATTGATCATTTTCAGAAAAGATCTTATTTATCTCCATATGCGGATGCGCTGGGGCTCAAAGCTGGGTCGCAAGAATTTGATAAGAGGGCTGTTGCTGTTATGCACGAACTACTTAGTTTTACTATTGAGAAGAGGCTAGTAACTGATCACCTCACTCACTTCCGACGAGAACTAGTGATGCCTCAAAAGCTTATGAGACTTCTTCTGAAGCACTTTGGCATCTTCTATGTCTCGGAGAGGGGGAAGAGGTTTAGTGTATTCCTAACTGAAGCTTACGAGGGTTCGGAGCTGATTGAGAAATGCCCCTTGGTCCTTTGGAAGGAAAAAGTCCTGAGTCTTATTGGTTACAGAGGAAGGAAGAAGAAAATCGAGACATACAGTGACGTGTCGGATATGGAAGGCAATGGTTTGCCCCAGAGTGATTCTGAGGAGGAGAACTTGCATGTAGAATTTGAGCAACGGGATACCATGGGTTATGAGGATGGTCTACTTACGGACAATTCT
The DNA here is from genome assembly GCA_037074535.1 of Gleditsia sinensis. Taxonomy (NCBI): domain Eukaryota; kingdom Viridiplantae; phylum Streptophyta; class Magnoliopsida; order Fabales; family Fabaceae; genus Gleditsia; species Gleditsia sinensis. The sequence goes on along the minus strand of CM073470.1, from coordinate 12,059,701 downwards.
GATATGGATGTTGGAGAGGTTACCCGTGTATATCAAAATTTTAAGGCATCTTGAGGTCATAATTAAACTGACCATACAGACTAATTATATTTTCATTTGAAGTGCTCTAGAATGTGAACTTATATATGTTGATGTAAACCCATAACCTCGCTCTCCAATTTTGAGTACTTTTACTTCCTCAATTGGTAGATAAATCTTACAATCATTATTGGGCTGAACTTTGTAAAACGTACGATATTTGAAGCTCGGAGTAATATGTTTGTTTCATGTATAGAAAAGCAAAGAATCTTGATCATTTTTATGCATGAATTTGTATTCCAAAAATAACTATAGCTGTGTGATAGGAGGACGGTATCAGAATTCCAAAACACCATCAGAAGACTTGAGATATTCTACTCTCTAATGTTACTAAGGAAATAGAGAAACATGGTTCTAAACCTTGGGATTGCCCCATTTGGAAGAGAATGGTTTTAATATCAACATAAAGTGGTTTGAATATGCTGGATGCCCATCCTGGCAGCTTGCAAGTAAAATGGTTTTAAAACGACGTAAATTACCACTAATGTTGATTGTATTGTAATGTTCATACAGGAGACTTTGGATAGATGGGCCTATACACTGTGTCTTTTGTTGAGTTCGTGTTTAAATCTTGTTTTCTACCTTAATTTAGAGGAACGCAATATGTTGTTGTGGGCACACATTCTCAACGCTGAATTGGCCGATGATACTCTTATCTTTTTTTTTTTTTTTCTTTTTTTTTTTTGTAGTATTCTATATCTACTATTATATAAAATAGTGGTTTTTGAAACTTACTTAACACCCCCTTTTAGTTTTAACTTACACGAAAAAAAATGTTATTCATAAAATTGTTAATAAAAATTACGTTTTATACATTTTTTAATTAAAATTTCATAAATAACTTAATTTAATACAGTATAAATTATTAAAAGATCAAATTAATGCTTATTTATTTTTGTTTGGTAGTATTCTCTATCTACTTATTCATAAAATTGTTAACAAAAATTAAGCTTTATGTTATTTTTTAATTAAAAATTCATAAATAACTTAATTCAATGCAATAAAAATCGTTAAAAATATCAAATTAATGTTTATTGAAACTAAAAAAAAAAGAGATGTTAGTGTAAGAGGTGAAATGTATGTTTCATAAATTTTAAAAAAAATTGTTTTAATTTAAAATTAAAAGAGTATGAGTCTAATTTTTATAAATTTTAAAAAAATAAATATAATTTACTTTAAAAACTATGACTGTGATTCAGTTCCTAATTGTGTCGTTTGTTCAAATCTATGCTAAATCTAAATTCTTAAAAAAAAAAAGATGTCTTTCTGTGAGTTATGCTGATAGTATGATTAATGAGTATGTGGACGAAAAACATAATTTTGAAGATGATGACTTCTGAGTAAATGATTGGTGTGCTTTAATCAGTTAATAGATTATACATTATCAGCAAACGAGATTAAACCGGTTAAAACTGCAGTGTATGATTAGTCATGAAATTGCATTATTGTTGTATTAAATGAGATTTCTTAGCCTTATCTCTTAATCTCTCTTAAATTTTAGAATGAGAATAGTGGACCTTAAATCATATCGTCTTCAGGTATCCTTCAGTCCCATCATAAATTGAAGCAATGCATATCAGTTACTCGAGAAAACAAACTGTCCAGTCAATTGCATGCAAAGCTAGGATCCGGATATATGGTATATTCAGTAAAAAGTTTTATGATAAGCTTAGGAGAATTAGTGGGCTAATCTAAACAATCTATCTTGCTTGCACAATTGAAAGAGCCACCATTAATGGTTCATTTAGTTTTAACAAAGGAAAATACGTATTTGTGGGAATAAATTGATGACCTCAGACATGACAGAAATTATGCTAACTTTAGTCCCGACTCCAGAGCATAGGCCGTGTCTTTGTTCAAAACTTCAAAGTGGTTTGTTTGTTTAATAAACAATCCAAGATTACCCGCTAGTAAGCAATCCCAAGATAATAAACCCTTTTATGTTGCTTTCTTTTCCTGAATGTATTTTTTAGATAGATTTGAGAAGTTAGAGCTGTTCATCTTTTAGACAAAGCCTTTGGGACGGGAATGGCAAATTGTTTTCAAATCTTTCTTATCCTTCAAATTTCTGAAAAACTGATGCCTCTCTTGTCTAATTATTATTATTGGCTTAACTAGATGCTTCTGTTTTACATTTCACAGGTTGGTTCACATTCGTCTATATCTGCTATCATCTTCATTATTGAGTATGTTTACTTTGCTCCCCTTCGAGCTGTGCGTCACTGTCAAACTATCCCGGAATCGATAGCGTCCCACCTGCCTTGCCCACTCCTATTAAAAGTGTGTGTTAATTTCAACATCCTTTTAACATTGTTATGTCATAATTAACATTTTTGTGCCAGAATAATATCCACATGACATTAAGTTTTTTCGGGCAGGATCATTTAGTGAAGAAGTTGAATACGTATGAACAAATACTTAAAAACTGCCTTGATTATGAGTTCTAACTACCATATATAATATCTCACTGGACAACTATAAATTAGATTTCTGGCCTACAAAATAATATTGCAGATTTTCTTGTGTTGTGAATTTTGGATAATTGTCTACAGGTGATGTGTTATTCAGAGGTTGAATCTTGGATGTGTTATCACAAACAATTATTTTAGACTTTTGTGCTACTTTTTGTTTTTAAATAGTCAATTTATATCGGTTAGTGAAAGACATCTTAAGTTATATATATAAATTCGTAATTTTTTTTATGATCTAATTTTTAAAATAAAATTAAGCAGTTTCATATTATATGATATTAGAGTCTATCATCAATTTGATTAGTCGGATAATTAAGTTGATTAGATTGTTAACCGAGATAAATTGTTAAAAATTATGTTATAATGTTAACTCGTAGTGTAATTTACGTATATTTTATACGAGAATGTGTTAATTAAAATATAATTGAATAATGTAAAATGTGCAATAATAAAGATAATTATTAAAAGTGAATGTTATATATATGAATTTGTAATTTTTGAAATAGCTTTTGAGGTCAGTTCATATCAGTTCTAGACGTGTGTCTCTTGCCCTTTGCATATAGACCCGTTTGGACGTGGTCCATGGATGAATATTATGCGGAAGTAGCAATTTGCAAATTGTTTGTTACATTCACCTCTTTCATGGGGATTATTAACAACTGAAATTATTGTTGGCAGTTCTACGAGCACGGTGGGCTAGCCGTCAACAACTCATATTGATGGGGGAAATTTGGTTGCACGGGTTCTGGTCTTATGCTTATTTCAGTCCCTTCCGGTTGCCACTTGGCCGGTGCTTGGATTATAACCATGACAAGGCCTCATGACAGGGCAGTTCGCCCATACACTTTAATAGCCTGCTGGCCTCTTAAAGACGCTTTATTTTACAAGTCACTTCAACTGTGAGGTTGTGGTGTATATATGAAGTCTGTTTTGTTGTTATAACATAAATCACAAAATATCTTTTGAAAATAAAAAATCAGCAACTTACTTGTAATAAACTATATATTTAACAAATGCCATTATCCTTAATCACTATATATCTATCATTATTGTTTTATTTGTTCAGATCTTGTTATCCATTATGGTTTACTTGTCAACAGTAACAAAAGAGGCAGGGAAAAAAAACTTGTTTTAATTTTTAAAATTCATGTTTAATGGTCAAAATAAGATAAAGATAAATAAAATAACAAATTAAATAATAATAAAATAAAATATAAATCTGATAAACTCTTATCCTATTTAATATTTAATACAAACTATATAATAATAAAATATAATATAAATTATATAAAGTGATAAAATTATTTTTATAATATAATTATTTAAAATTAATTTTAATATAATTTTTTAATTATCATTAATTAGAAGACAAGATATAATAAAAAATTTGATGATGTCAAATAAGTTATTTTATTTATAACTCAGTCTATTTCATAAGATAATAATTTTAACTTAAGATATTATAAAAAATTTAATAGTATTATTCTATTTTATCAATATATTAAATATAAAATAAAATAAAATAAAATATATTATCTTATCATATCTATTAAACCATCCCTGAAAGGTGAGTATAGTGACCGGTCGTTGGTTGTTACATTTATATCTTTTTGTGTGGTTTCGATTTTGAATATGCAACACCATAAGCCTGAATGTTCTTTCGTCCCTTTTTCTTTTTTCTTTTTTGTTTTGTTTTGGTAATGCTTATGAAGTCTGTGTAATTTGAGTTCCAGCGATCTGATTATTGCTTACGGTGAATTGGTTTTTTGAGTTGAGGAGGTTATTTAATAACCAACGAAGGAGGTTGTTGATTAGTAAAGGATCATAAAGAAGGATGGTAGCTAAACCGTATTAATTATGAACGGGGAGGCCAGCTAGTGGCCCTTAGACGTGACATTCATTATTCACAAGAGACACAGCCTGTTGATATAAATGCCCTAACAAAAAAAAAAAAAAAAAGGAGAGAGCGAGACGAAGCACTGCTCGGTTCCCACCTCTTTTGAACTTTTGAATCAAGGCACCCGCTTACATTCAATGAAGAAGTTAAGGCTGTTGAAAAGCCTCAACTACACAAACATCAATTAGGTGCTAGCATTAACCATTTTCCACCCACCTCCTTCAAAATCACTTTTGTATATATACACACACACACACACACTGACACACATTATTAGCATATTCCCACAAACTTGCATCAGTATCAATCACTTCCGCCATGGCCAGCGAACGTGATCTTTTCTCGACGGAGATTGTGAACCGTGGAATCGAATCCTCGGGACCCAACGCTGGCTCTTTGACCTTCTCCGTGAGGGTCAGGAGGCGTCTGCCAGACTTCCTCCAATCGGTCAACCTTAAGTACGTGAAGTTGGGTTACCATTATCTCATAAACCATGGCATATACTTGGTCACCATTCCTGTCCTTCTGGTGGTGTTCAGCGCTGAGGTTGGTAGCCTCAGCAAAGAGGAGCTATGGAAGAAGCTCTGGCAAGATGCCCGTTACGACCTTGCCACTGTTCTTGCTTTCTTTGGCGTCTTTGTTTTCACCTTGTCTGTCTACTTCATGTCAAAGCGTCGCTCCATTTACCTTATTGATTTCGCATGCTTTCAACCCAACGATGAACACAAGGTTTGAGCTCTGAACTTTAAACTTGAAAAAAGAGAGGGGAGAAATAGTATTATTGTATATTGAAATTAATATAGTGTATGTGTGTGTGTGTGTATATATATATATATATGAAGGTGTCAAGGGAGCAGTTCGTTGAGCTAGCACGAAAATCGGGAAAGTTTGATGAGGGGAGCCTCGAGTTCCAGAAGAGGATCCTAATGTCGTCAGGCATAGGGGATGAGACTTACATCCCAAAGGCAGTGATTGCGTCCAATGAAAACTGCGCAACAATGAAAGAAGGTCGTGCAGAGGCATCCATGGTTATGTTTGGAGCACTTGACGAGCTGTTTGAGAAAACCCAGGTTCGTCCTAAGGACGTGGGTGTTTTAGTAGTGAACTGCAGCATCTTCAACCCCACACCGTCACTATCAGCTATGATCATAAACCACTACAAAATGCGAGGAAACATACTGAGCTATAATCTTGGTGGGATGGGTTGCAGTGCTGGGATTATAGCGGTGGACTTGGCAAGAGATATGCTTCAATCAAACCCAAACAATTACGCGGTAGTGGTGAGCACTGAAATGGTAGGATTCAACTGGTATCAGGGCAAAGACAGGTCTATGCTCATTCCAAACTGTTTCTTCCGCATGGGCTGCTCTGCCCTTCTTCTCTCCAACCGTCGTCGGGACTACAGGCGTGCCAAGTACCGCCTTGAACATATTGTTCGCACACATAAAGGTGCCGATGACCGCAGCTTCAGGTATGCTATTTGCATTTTTCAAGTGGATATTAGCATTTTCATTATCCAATTAAATGTATTGTTTGTTTATTTCACATCCATTCCTTTCAGCTAGATTTTTTTTTGTGACGCTAATAGTGGACCTTAGCCTAGCTTACTTTGGAGATCAACGTAAACATGAATTGCTTTAGGGTGTTTTTCTTTTTTATAAAAAAAAGGTAGCTTAGATAAGGTCAAAGAATAAGGGGGAATATGACTCGTTTTCCATGCATTAACGGAGATGGGCCAGATCCAGTAAATTTCGTCTGGCGTGTCTCTTAAGTTTGAGCAGAAAGAGATGGCCTGCCAGTCCAAAAAAACAAAGAGGCCCTAGTTAATAAGTACGGAAATTTCATGTGGGCCTTGCCAACAAAAACCCACTATAAAATCAAACCTCAATGCGTTCCTAGACATTGAGCTACTAATCTACCTACGTAATTCTAAGTAGAGATTTACGTATGATTATGCCGCCATTTAATAAATAACCCAGCAGTGGCCGGGACCATTTAATGGTAAAATATAGACTTGAGGTCCAAGAAAAGTAACTGGGTGGTCTCTAAATTTATTTAGTGCTGTTTTTACCTTATTCTTTTCTTCATTTCAAAATGTTTTGTCATTGAAGAGGCAGAATGAGTGAGATTTGAAATGACAACAGGTGTGTGTACCAAGAGGAAGATGAACAGAAATTTAAGGGACTAAAGGTTAGCAAAGACCTAATCGAAATTGGAGGTGATGCTCTGAAAACCAACATCACTACACTAGGACCCCTGGTGCTACCCTTTTCCGAGCAGCTGATCTTCTTTGGTAACCTGGTGTGGGGGCACTTATTTGGTGGTAAATCTACAGGGAATTCACCATCACCTAAGAAGCCTTACATCCCTGACTACAAACTGGCCTTTGAGCATTTCTGTGTGCATGCTGCAAGCAAGACCATTCTTGATGAGCTTCAGAGGAACCTAGAATTGAGTGACAAGAACATCGAAGCCTCGAGGGTGACACTGCACCGCTTCGGCAACACATCTAGCAGCAGCATATGGTATGAGCTGGCTTATTTGGAGGCAAAGGAGAGGGTGAGAAGAGGGGACCGTATTTGGCAACTGGCTTTTGGCTCTGGCTTCAAGTGCAACAGTGTTGTTTGGCGTTCCATGCACCGGGTCAAGAGGCCTTCTAGGAACCCTTGGCTTGACTGCATCGACACATATCCTGCGTCTCTTACCCAATCTCCTTGAGCAACTGGCAACTTCAAAGGATTATAACCAATCTATATCAGTTATAAGAAACCTGCGTCGATGATCAGTAATAGTAGTTCTTTGTTGGTCTTTAAATCTCTCATTTTGCTGTCTTGAAATTGTACACTGCTACTTGCGCATACATATAGTGTGCCTGCTTGTTTCTCTATGTCTCTTCGTGAGATGAGATTTCAAAAGTTATTCAAAGACTCTTAAGTGCGATAAATTCTAGTGGTCAAACATATAAAGAACAAATTGGTACTCCATTCATAGTTAGCTGGGGTGGGAGATTGATTAGGCATCTTACTGCACTTGAAAAAAAATGCATTTTATCATTTGCGTCTGGATTATAAGTTAAACAAGACCCATTTTTTAGTTTATCCTAATAGAGGGATACTATACCTTTGAGCTGAGAAAGCACAGAAGGAGTATTGGTTAACCTGTCTAACATTCCAAGAAAAAAAAAACTGTGGCCTTGTACACTGAAAGCACCCTCTAACAAAGATGTTTTCATTTACTTTGACTGAAATTGATGATATTTGAGACTCAAAAATTAAGAACATTTGAAAATCCCTTTGTAGCGTTGATAATGATAACCTTGAAAAAACTTTATCCATCATACTGCACACTGAAAGTACCCTCTAACAAAGATGTTTTCATTTACTTTAACTGAAATTGATGATATTTGAGACTCAAAAATTAATAACATTTGAAAATCCCTTTGTAGCGTTGATAATGATAACCTTGAAAAAACTTTATCCATCATACTTAAATGGGCAGACCAATTCCTCTGACAATACCGTCAATGGCGTTGTGAGCTTTAAAACTGTGTGCCACCTTGACGTTGACACAATTATTAACCTCAGGGCCCCCGGAAATTACATTATATTCTGTTCCTTACTAATAATGTGGTAATTAAGCTCTTGTCGAAGATTGAGTCACATAATCAGAAAGTATCATTCTTCTTCATTAAAAAAATAAAAAAAGGTACAACTCTCTTTAATGTCTTAGAACCCAATGACAACCACCGACAGAACAAGTGGTTCCATTGAAGCCAGCCCAACCAACTTGAGTCCAGGATCACTGAAGCCACTAATTCTAAGCCAAGGTCATACACACCATGAACTACACTGAACTACACAAAGTGGTCAAACCAACAAAGAGTAGAGATGCATGATTACAGAATCACTGATACTTTCATGCCATAACTTGACTTGCTTACCTTTCTAGATATAAAATTGCCATGACTTAATTAGCTAGAAGAAAATTAACTATTTCTTAGGTTCAACCTTCATTGTAAATATCTATCCTTTGGCGTTGATAGTTAGCACTTGGTGGGAATAATTAGTTACAATACGGCTTTGGTCTACAAGTTCTTGCTCAATATCTCCACGAAAGCCCAAAACCAAAAATCGTTCCTCTCCAACGGTAGACTTCAATTTCCCATAATCACCTGCAAAAATATTGGAGGACTCGGCTTCATGCCAAATGACCATCTTGCCTGAGAATTCCTTCTCTGAGGAAGACAAGGGAAATATACAATTCAAAACAGCTTCCAAAACGGCTTGTATTTGAAGATAACACCAGATAGGAGGACGATGTTGTGATGGGATCAAGAAGCTCCAAGTTCTACTCTCTGACCCATTTAGCAGCTTAATTGTGGACTCTTCTGGGATAATGCCCATGTATATGTAAGTAACTCAGTCTGAAAAGTCAACACTAAGCTATACCAAGAACTAATCAGAAGTTTGTTTAATTGAAATAACTTTGATTGGTACGACAGGGGATTCATTAATTCATTCATAGCATGGCATTTGTGGGGTCTGTTGAAAGCGTTTCAAATCTTCCGCAGCTGGGTTAGGGTGCAAGTGGCTGGTAGACTTGTTGATAAGCATTTTAAGCTTAAAGTGTCGTGAAAATGATTGAGCAGACAGCCAAAGAAATACAATGAAAAGAACCACTCGTTTTTATTAGAGACACTCCATTTCAACTTTCAGCATCAACCATAATGATGAGATTTGCCAAGATATAGGATGTAGCCCTTGGAGGAAGAGCAATTTTCTGAAGGTTTTAGCCCCTGTAACAGCCAAGACTATTTATCAAGAAAGAAAGAAAAAAACAACGCAAACTCTTTCTGTTATTGATTATTTCAAGAAAAGAATAACTGCTTTTGCATCTGTGAAATGATGGATTCTCTTAATTCCTTACCTGAAAAGTTAGTCATACCTACAAAATTGAGTAATGTGTTTCCTCAAACTTCCAATTAGTTTCATGTGAAAGTTTGACTTTATATACGTGAGCATGAATGAATTTGTTTTACAGTGGCTAAGATATCGCTTATATTATACAACGAAATAATACAAGAAATGTCTTTGTCCCTTCGTCAAACACAAGGAAATTAGAATTTACTGCTATTAATGACACAAAAATTATTCTGAACCTAGGGCGGTATTTAATCTTAACTTTCTTCTTATAACTGGGTTAACACCTCTGGATGATAAAGATGATTAGACCGAGTTTGATACTTCACCCACTTCATAATTTCAGTTTGGGTTCACGTAAATGAACATTGGAAAAATTAAGATGTTGTCCTTAGGCTTTGGACGAAAATAGTATTCAACATTAGTGCCTTCAATTGACCACCGCCTCATTTGCAAAGTATGTCTCACTTGCTTTTTCCTTTCTCTAGCACTCTTTCTTCCTTCTGTCTTGCTGTTCCTCCTTCTCACTCTCTTTCTGTGTGTTTTTGTATTTTTTTTTATGTGGGGGGGGGGGGGGGGGTGGGGGTGTCGAAAGGGAGTAAAGCAGGACCTGTAATGACTGATAAGAACAACGACGTCCATACTTCTATTCTCTCTCTCTCTCTTGTTTGTTTAAAACTTTCAACATAAAAACTAAAGAGGATCACATGGAGAAAATTATTGTCTCATATTATTAGTGTAGCCTGCCTCTTTTGATATATTGCAAGCCTTATTATCTAAAAACGAAGAGGGGTAAGGGAATTACAATAGTATCCAAAACCCGAGTTACTGAAAGGGGAAAAAAATGAAAGGAACCCAAGGTTTGATTTAACAAAAATAATCAACCCGTCACGCTAACCACTGCTCATCCATACCTTCAATATCTCCAATGTCCATGCTGTTTACACATAACCAAGGAATGTGAAAAGAATAAGGATTAGTATAGATTCGAGAAGTCCAAAACCAAAAAGGCATGCACTAAGTTGTGACATAGGTACTGTGGACATTTACCATCGAAATTCCACGCTTCACAATTCGACTGTACATGTAATACCGCTATCATTAACATTACCACGGGGAAGAAGTCCCAAAAAAAAAAAACAAAAAAATAATAAAGGAAGGGGAAAAAGCATACGATGAATATTAATATAATTGCGTTTGATAGGCCGTGAAAAAATTTGCCTGAAATGACTAAAGAAAGAATTATTCGAAAATACTACTATCAAATTCAAAGATAAATGGACATTGGACAAATTAAAGGAACCTATCGCTATTAGCTTTACCTGTGCTAAGAACTAGGTTTGACAATTTCCACTTGAAATCAGCCAGGGAAATTGATTATGCAATCATGTTCCTACCAGACTCATGCGCAAACAAAGTCTCATTATGATACCTGATGACTACATTAGAACATTTGGCCAATGACCCAGAGGAATAGCCTAATAAAGTTACATATACAACGGTTTTCGTTTAGAGAAGAGAGGGATAGGCCAAATTCCACAAGAAAGAAAGATCCACAGAAAACTATTAATAAAGTAAATCTTATAATTCTTTAGGAGAAGAGATGAAGCAAAAAGATGAGACATAATACAATGTCCCGTACCATGTTACATGAAGTCTCGAACAAACTACAAATCTTCCTCCTTTCCTTAGCATGTACAAACAAAAAACACTTCCTAATCACATTTTCATATTCAAAATTCTGAAACTTATGGTCGAACTTACCAAGGTAAGGCTGGATCTTGGAAATAATCCTCTGCGCACCGTTCTAAGCAGCTCTCGTTTGCATTCAACCATGCTGGAAATTCCATGAGTTCCTCAAAAATATGGTATGCATCATCTTCCTTCTTAACATCAGTTGCTCCATGTTCCATGTTCTTCAAAAACTTGAACCACCATGCTGATGTGACCCAATTCATAGTGTCATTCCATTCCATTTGATATTGCTCTCCTAATGATCTGATCTCCGCTATCCCGTCATCGTCCATGGCTGTATGCAAGCCTCCAGTGACCTGGGCTACAGCACTGGAATCAGTAGTACCAACCAGTGCAGAAGTCCCCTCTCCCTGCGATATTGCAAGCCAAGGAACTTCCTGATCAGTTGCGACAGAAAGTGGAGGAGAAGAAGATGATAATGGAGATGAGTACAGGTATGATGATGCGTTATTGTTATTGAGGTAAAGGGTAGCATTTAAGTTGTTGAAATCATGAACATTAAGGTTCAAGCCCAAAGTCTGATTTGGAAGCATGAAATTGGGGTTTTCAGCCATAAGGGGTGGAGCAATTGAAGAAGCAGCAGGGCAGGTGTAAGAACTTGGAATCGATGGAAGAGGATGAGAGAAGGATGAATATGAAAAATCATCCATGTAATTAGAGAAATTGGTTGTGCATGATGCGTATGTTCTAGGATTTCTCCTAGACTTGACTATCCCATCTTGCTCAAAACTCCGGTGCTGCAGAGGCTGGAGGGTTACTGATGGCTGTTGTTGCTGTTCTCGGGCTGCTTGTTGCTGCTGCTGTTGTTCATTGGCTTGTTTCATAGCAGCCCTGTGAAATTTCAGGGCAGTGACAATCTCCCTCCTAGCCTCTGCCATATTCAGAAGCCTTTCTTGGTAAGGTCTACTAGTGTGTAGTCTCCTCCTAACTTGTTTTTTATGCTGTTGTTGGGGCTGTGTGGGTTGATTTTCCTGAAGGACATCTAAAACTTTGCCACGTTTCTTTAAATTTTGAACCAGGGAAATATTATCACCGCCGAGGCAATCTGGGTTCTTAGGGTTCATGGAGTCTTTTGCTTTTGAGTTGGTGAGTTGTTTCACTAGGTTACGGATGTAAGCACCAGAGAGATGAGGCCCTTCTTCAAGTTTACAGAGCTTATCTAATTCCATTCCCTCTTTTTGTTTCTTGCCTTTAAGACGATCGGTCTCTCAACTCTATCTAGTACTGTATCGACTTTGGGGTAAATAGAGTTCAGAAAGGAGGTGATGGGTTGGTTAAATCATGGGTTTTCTTCTATAATTCTGAGGTACAAAGTACACAATGCAGAGGCAGATACTGATTCCAAGAAGTCCTGCTCTTACTGGATGGCCTCATGGGTGTTATAAATAGTTGGGGACAGCCTAGGGCTTTTAAAATATTTGGTTTTTTCCCTGTTTTGGCAAACTACGTTTGTTACCGTTTTGTAACGCTTTAAACGGATTCTTCTGAGCGTTGGTCTCACTAAAGGATCTCTTTCTTCAACAATAATGCAAATCCTGCCTCTTCGGTGAAATGCCTTATTGGTTCATTTCTTCAATAAGAAGCGATATACTACATCATAAAGGGCTTCTAACCGTTGTCTCCAGCAACACTGATTGCATTCTCAAACACTCCATTGGAAGAAAATAGAATTTCAAAATTATCAAAGAAAGAGAGAATCACAAATCACACACACAAAATCAGTAAGGAACCAAACAACTTTTACATTGATCAGGTGGCAAGAATATCATAAGACTAATTAACCATTGAGCAAATATGATAGGTCAAATCAAGGAAATCAATCTCTAGTTTGTTTGAAAGTGTAAAATGATTAATCCTTTAGGATGGGATTAAAGGCAAAAACAGGGCCATAATAATACCCTTAATACCAAAGGGAATGAAGAAGAAAGAATATAAGACATCTTTTAAAACAATGCCCAAAAATTTCACTCCATCTATATTAAGGGGATTATGAAGAGAAAACAGGGATTGATCCTTTTTTTTTAGTTTTTTTTATTCATGTAAGAAGCCTGAAGGTGAAAGATATATAACATAATTTTTCAGTCATAATTTTCTTTTCTTCCAAACAGAAAAGGAATTGGTATATTTCTATATAAGAAAATTATATACTTTCATTTTTCCTATTTTGTATCTAATCATATATCTTCTATATAGGCATATACTATTTATCTTGTCCACTAGAGATATTGTACTCGTGCAAGAAAAGCAAAAACTACAAGGGAATTGTTGCATGGAACAAGTTGATTTTTTTATTTGATCTTCCATAAACTAAAATTATGAGTTTTCCAATGTGTGCTCTAAAAAATCTACACTTACGTAATCAGTTGAAAATTATTATAACCACACCCCCCCTCCCCCCCCAAAAAAAAAAAACTTGGGTTCCTTTTCCTTACTGAATAAACGGAGTATAATAATGAAACGGAAGTGCAAGGATAGCCTACAATTGTTATAACATTATTAAAGATGTAACCAAAGAGACGATAAGGAAAGACAGAGGGTATTTATGACATTTAACAATTATTGGTGTTTTCAGTACCTTGCCTGCAAGTACTATGGGACCAAGCTTCTAAGACGTCAGCAGAAGCATACGGAGAATGACAAGAAGAATCTCCATTACTCTTATAACCTTGTCTTCTATTGTTTACATACTGTATTACGGAAGTAGAGGAACTCCATTTTTCCTGTTTAAACAAGTCGAATATCATTTGAAACTGTTCCGGGAACAGAGAAATTGAATATCTTGTAATTCAAGACACAAACACTCATACCCTCCTTGTCCCGCATCTCTTCTCTTTCTCCAAGTCTATGTAGTCTTCTACCTTGGTTCTTCTTTCCCTTGTAATGTTTTTTAAGTTCCATTGTTTTAACTAGAAATGACAGAAAAATGGCTTTTACAATTTTAGTCAGATTCTTTAACCAGCAACAATGATCAAAACAGAACGTAGGTAAGAGCCATTAAATGAGGGGGGAAATACATAAAAATTGTTGTTTACAATTTAAAAAGAAAATTTTCTACTCAACATTGCAATCTGGCACAATTCGTCTCAAGGATACTCATCATTAGTGCAATCAATATTTTTTTCTCTATCTCTTTGCAAAAAGTACCATTTAGAGCACTGCAAACTGATACCACATGACTCACTCAGACTAATGATTTATGCCAGAAGTCTTTCAGAAAGTACTATTGGTCTGGTCACCTGAGGGATGATTTATAAATTTTACTCTTCTCCTAATGCAGCTTCTGAACTTCACCACACACAGAAGCCATGTATGATCTATGGCTATCACACAAAGCAAGAAGTTCAACCTCTCTATATATCCCACATGATATGTCTATATATAATATTACTAGCTGATCGAAGGATTTGTTCTTTTGCTAAATTCCTGTATATATAATAAGCACTTCAATTTCATATATATACGTCTCTGAATCCAAATTCACATCTGGATATGACTTGTAGTCAAGGAATCATTCTCATCCTAATTCAAGGAAACACTGCATTTTAATATTTTTTAAAACAAAAGTAGCTGAATTGATCTTCTGAGAAAAGAAGGAAAAAGCATTTATGAGCCAAAAGAAACTCTTTTTAATATGTGATGGAGCGTTTAACTATAACTAATAAAAGAATAATCAAGTTAGTAAACTAAGCTAAATTTCCATTTTACATTTCTTTTGTTTTTCCCTTAAAGATGAGCCACTTTGGTATCCTGCAAAATTCACTGTGGAAAGCCTACCACACATGTGACAACGCCAAAAACTCTTTTAACAAGAATGTTTCAAAGTGTTAAGAGACATTGGTATCTTATATAAACTTATCTGGTTCAATCACGTTAATGCAGGATGTTATTAAAAAAAATTGGCAGCCAGTATGATGAGATTATCATAAAAAAAATAAAAAAAAAAAATCTCTAATGATATGTATACAGAATAGAAGAAGACCAAACATGGAATGGATTGGATTGGATTGAATAGAAGAGTTCAACCAGTAAAAAATAATGATAAGCAGTAAAATATAATATTAGATAAAGGGAAGAAAGGGAGTGGAGAGAGGAAGAAAAACAGGCCTCTTGTGGTTCTGTTACCAGTGGATAACGTCAAATTTGAATGGAAGGATGGATATTATGGACTTCTCCTTCCCTCAGTTGTGAGAAAAAACCAAAGCTAAGCAGCCAAGTTCAGCCAATGGCAGTGCCGGCAGGTGCAGTTGGCCTTTCAGATAAAATTTTAATTAAAAGAAGAAAAGAAGGCGCTTTTGGCGAATCGCAGTCGCCCACACTCAGCCACTCACACTCTGATTGCTTCTGGGGTTCCATTCATGCACCCAAAGATAACCCTAGCACTCCCTCCCGCCATTTACTTGGACTGTATATCTCTCTCTACCTCTGATTGATTGCCATAAACCAGTGCAATGGCATTGATTATTGAGTAACCTCCCCATTAATTAGCATTCATATATCAAGCCACTAATGCCCCCAAGCGAACTCCTCTTCCGTGGAGCTATCTCCTTCCTGCATCTTCTGTCCTTTTCGTGGGGGCGATCATTTAATTTCCCTTACTTTTATATATTTATTTATTATTTATACCTCACAAATAAATTACAACATTTAATTTCCCTCCATCATTTCAGAAGATTTAATTTTTTTTTCTCTGATAATTAAAAGTTTGAATTGATACGATAAACAGTTTAATTTTAAGCAGTTTTATTCATAATTAAAATTGTTATCTGCGATCTAATTATAAAATATTATCTCAGTTTGTAAATGTTTTTAAATTTAATTTTGTATTTTATAATTAAATAGCATTATTTTTTTTAGATTTATAAATATTTTGATATTTTTTAAATACAAAACTAATTTATTAAATAGTATCGTTAAGTAGCATTATCTAGAGTAACTTTGTTGCAGTACTGGTCCTTTTGGCAATTGGGATTTATTATCCACCGCCTGCAGGCACCTGACGGACATGATGTGACCACTCATAAAATCAAACGGCTAATTTTTTTTTCCTGCCACGTGGCTCCGGGTCCAAGACTCCAATCAGATGGAGTGGCCACGTGGGAAGCCTGGTAAGCGACGAAGAGGAGGCAGCACACTCCCTGTTCTTACGGTGCCTTGCCGCGGGATCACTAACCGCTCTTGGGCGATATTACAATTGACCAAAAACATCTCATTTTCATTATTTATCAAGACACCTTTATTTAATTTCTATATCAGTAAAAAAAAATTATAATTTTTTTAAAAAATATTTTTATTATATATTATAAATATGACGTATTTTCATTTACTCCTTTTAACAATGGATAAACAAGTAAATGTGTGGGGAAGCAAGCGAGAGGTTCCCATCAATATTGTGGCCTCCACTTGGAGCTTTCAGTAATATAATGTTATTAATGGAGGTGGTGAGATTACATTGTGATTCATGAATTGGAATGCAGCCTTGCCTCCCTCAATTAACCCTCCAAACTGTAAGGTCACTTTCCGATATAAGTGGGCATGGCCGGGTGGGACCATTTTCCATGTTTTAATCTGCCACCAACTTTCCTCCCGCGATAATTTTGATAAACGCAGATTCATACATGCAAGAGAAGATTGACAGAAAGCTTCTAGAATCTGATACAAGCACCAAAACGCTCTTTTAACTTTTGTTTAATTTGAATGTCAACTTGCAACCAATCAAAGCCAATCCTTCATGTGAAGTAGATTATCAGGATTAAGACTTTGCCTTCTACTGTTTTCATTCCCCATCTTTCACTTTTTCCATCCGTATTTTATGTTATGATTCTCTGAACCCACAGATTAATGAAAGAAGAATCATTTTCAGATCAACAGCATATGGATAAACGCCGGCAAAGACTTGGCCCCAAAAAGAGATCACCTTCCAGAAGGTTGACTTTGTGTCGTACCACTTTTACGATCTTCTACGTTCATGTTGATCAATTCAGTGTTCACAGAAACTTATGGTTCCCATTTATTGTTCGAATTAAGTTTCAAGGAAGGAAGGTGGCCTCTTTCTCAAAAGTCTGCATCATTCTCGCCCACTTT